>CM042690.1:200625805-203025805 GCA_023614405.1 Avena insularis | reverse complement strand
GGTGCCCCCTCTCTCCATGGCTGGTGCATGGGGGGGGGGCAGGGGTGACCCCTCACCTCCCCCATTCATGTGGTGGTAACCCCTCCACATTAAAATGCCCCTTCACATTCTCTTTTAAAGTCTCCACTTTAAATGCATTAAATTTCTCCAAATTTAATGCTCTCTCATTTAATAAAACTCTTTTATTTATTTTATTCAGAATTTTGTTAATTACTTTAATTAACAAACATTCACATAAAACCCCTTGCAACATTTCAATATTACATGCAAAACCACTTTATGCAATTTCACCCGAAACAATTCCGGTTTCTATCGAAACAATTCCTGTGTCTATCGAAACATTTCCTGCGCTTTGCAAACCTTTTGTCTGGAACATATGTGCTCCTAAATGGTGTCCGGAAACCCTTAAGTGTGTCACCCTACGGTTCACGAATAATGCAGACATGATTGAGACTCCTCTAAGATCAATAATTAGAAGCGGGACCTGGAGATCCATACTGACTCCTACACATTCAACGATGACTTCTGTGATCGTGAGAACCTTTAACGTCAGCAATTTAATCCCTTTGTCTCATGATATAATACATGTTCGAGATTCGATCATCGGTATCCAAATACCTAGTTTGATCTCGTTACCGACATGCACTCTTTTCTTGTTCCCGTGATATAACATTCTAGTGATCACATCACTTGCTTGCAAGCTATCTTAATGTGATATCACCGAGAGGGCCCATAGTATATCTATCCGTCATCTGGATTGACAAATTCCACTCTTGATCCATGAGCCTCAACATAACACCTTCGTAGTACTGAACCCATCTTTATAGTCACCCTGTTACGGTGTGACGTTTGATGTTATCAAGATACTCTTCCGGTGTTAGCAATTAACATGATCTCATGGTCTAAGGACTAAGACTACTTTGTATGATGTTATAGCAATATAAACATAATGACTTGATCGTAATGCTATACTTCAGATGAATGTTCATCACATCATTTCACAAATGCTGTGACCTTGTTATTAACAACATCCAATGTCCATGATCAGGAAACTTTGATCATCTTGTTAATCAACAAGCTAGTCTATAAGAGAGGCATAACTAGGAACCCTTTTTGTTTATTAAACACACATGTATGGATGTTTCCTATCAATACAATTATAGCATGCAAAATAAACATCTATCATATACAAGAAATATATAATAACAACTTTATTATTGCCTCTCAGGGCATATTTCCTTCACTACTCAGGCTATAACCAGATTCAAATGAAGGAGGAAGACCAAGAAAAAACAGCATTTACAACGCCTTTTGGTGTGTTCTGCTACAACACTATGTCCTTCGGGCTAAAGAACACAGGAGCCACCTACCAGCGGTGCATGCAGGCTTGCCTCAAGGACCAACTCGGTCGCAACATTCAAGTCTATGTCGACGACATAGTAATCAAGACCAAAGAGGAAGCCTGACTAATCGACGATTTGCGCGAAACCTTCGCCAACCTCGATCGCTACCAGATCAAGCTCAATCCGGACAAGTGCGCCTTCGGCGTACCATCTGGGCAACTACTCAGGTATATGATCTCTGCGAGAGGGATCGAGGCGAACCCGAAGAAAATAAAAGCCATACTGGCCATGGAGAAGCCGAAAAAAATAAGGGGCGTCCAGCAGCTGGCTGGGCGAATTGCGGCTCTTAGTCGATTTATCAGTCGGATGGGTGAAAAGGCACTGCGCTTCTACCAACTTCTCCGAAAAGCTGACAAGTTTGAGTGGACCAATGAGGCGTAGGAAGCATTCGAAGACCTCAAGCTCCTGCTATCCACCTCACCAGTACTGGTGACCCCACGAGAAAGGGAACCATTGTTGCTATACATCTCCGCCACCAACCAGGTGGTCAGCACAGTGCTCGCAGTTGAACAAGCCGAGGAAAACAAGGTCCACGGGGTACACCGCCTAGTCTACTACCTCAGCGAGGTACTTACGCCAACAAAACAGCGGTACCCGCACTACTAGAAACTGGCGTATGGCGTCTTCATGACGACCCGGCGACTGCGCCACTACTTCCAAGAACACCCAATCGTGGTAGTCAATGACACCCGCTTGGGCACATCCTCAACAATCCCGACGCCACCGGACGAGTTGCACTTTGGGGAATCAAACTATCTCCATGAGACATCACATATGAAAAACGCGACGCAATCAAGTCGCAAGTTCTCCCTGACTTCCTCGTGCAATGGATGGAGAACCAGCTCCCAGAAAAACCAGATATGTCCTACCTCTAGACAATGCACTTCGACAGATCCAAGCGGAAGGACGGAGCTGGCGCATGTGTCATACTGACATCGTCCTAGGGAGACAAGCTGAAAGATATCTTGCGAATGCAGTTCACCGCCTCCAACAACGAAGATGAATACGAGGCCCTGCTACACGGGATGAGGATGGCAAAAGCCTGTGGCGCCAAAAGACTCATAATATATGGCGACTCCAAGCTGGTCGTCAACCAGACAATGCACGAGTGCGACGCACTAAACGACAACATGATCGCCTACCGTGACCTCTACGACACACTCGAATGGGATTTCGACGGCTGCGAGCTGCGGCACATAGGTCGCGAAAGCAATGAAGAGGCGGACACACTTGCCAACATAGGCTCTACCTGTGCTCCCATACCACCTAGGGTATTTCTCGAGCGCATCTGCGAACGCTCCATCAAGCCAAAGGCCACAGAGAAGAAAACAAGCACAACAACGGACTCGGGGGATATGCCACCCAATGAGCCAATGGCACTCGACGACTTAGAGCTAGATACAGGACTCGAAGGACCAATGAGCGTCATGATGATCGAGCCATCCTAGACTCAACCGTACATCACATACCTTCTCAGCAAGAGGCTACCGAATGATCCGATTGATGCACGACACATCGCACGGCGATCCAAGGCATTCGCTGTTATCAACGGCGAACTATACAAGCGCAACATCACATGAGTACTCCAACAATGCGTCTCCATGGCCGATGGAAGAGCTATTCTCCTCGACATCCATGAGGGGACTTGCGGACACCACGCTGGCAGTCGCGCCCTCGTTGCCAAAGCTCTACGAGCTGTATTCTACTGGCCTACGTCCATGTGCGATGCCAAGGACATCGTCCAGAAATGCAATGCGTGCCAGCGATTCGCGGACAACCCGCATGCACCTAGCGCAGAGCTCCGGCCAATTCCATTGGCCTAGCCCTTCGTGCAATGGGGACTCGACATGGTCGGCAAGCTCCCCAAGTCCTCACGAGGAGGCTACGTCTACCTCCTGGTCGCAGTCGACAAATTCACCAAGTGGATAGAGGCCATGCCAGTGACCAATCAATCAGGGCACAACGTAGTCAAGTTCTTTGAGTCCATCGTCTACCGCTTCGGAGTGCCACACATCATCATCACAGACAATGGGACGAACTTCACATCCAAGGAGTTCCAAGAATTCTGCAAGAATCTGGGAATCAACATCAGCTACACCTCGGTAGCACATCCACAGACCAACGGTCAGGTCGAAAAAGCTAACGGGCTCGTCTGCGGCGGCATCAAGAAGCGACTCCTCCGGCCACTCGAACAAGCCACAGGTTGTTGGCCAGACGAACTACAATCAGTACTCTGGAGCCTACGCACAACTCCAAACAGTGCTACAGGGTACACCCCATTCTTCATGGTGCACGGGGCTGAAGCGGTGCTACCCGCCGAAGTATGATACAAAGCACCGCGCGTGGTCGCTTACAGCGAGAAGGAGTCAACTCTGGCACTCGCAGACTCCGTCGACCTCCTAGACGAGGCAAGGGAAATCGTCGTGGAAAGATCAATGATCTACCAGCAAAACCTGTGCAACTACCACAGTAGGAGGCTACGCCCCTGATCCTTTGTCGAAGGCGACCTGGTCCTGCGACTGAAGCATCAAGGGCATCTCAAGCTCGAGTCCCCCTGGGAGGGACCATACGTGATTACAGAAGTAATTCCAGGTGGCGCCTATCGCCTTCAAGATTTAGAGATAGGAGTCGCATACTCCAACCCCTGGAACGTCGCACAACTGCGACACTTCTACCCTTAGTCGCTTTTTTACTTTTACATTGCAAATAAGGCTACTCAGCCAAGGCTACTTAGCCACACATTGTACTTCGTACTATCCCGCGAATAAATAAAGCTAAGTGCCCCAAAACTTTGTGTTTTCCTTTATTTTTCGCAAATTATCCACTCGGGGGCTGCGCCACCCTGTACACATCTGTTCTACGAACTAAAACGCGATATCCTGAGTAGCTGGCACACCAATCGAAACCCTTGACAAACATCAACCCAGTTGCAACGCACCTGACAGGTTGACAAGGGACTGAGATAAATACATGGCCAGGCTAACGAAAAGGAGTCGCATAGTGCAACGCACTCACAAAACATACACGCTAACAAGCTCTTTTATACGTCATCGACAATCAATTATACACAACATATATACGAACTTTACAACATTGGTACAATTATGTGTAGGATACAAACTAAACTACTATTGCAACAAGAGAACATTGGTTTGCTCCTCGAAGAGGTCGACGATCTCCTCTGCTGGGCGATCCACCGCCTGATAGTGCGGCACCATGTTCCAAGCAGAACCCGCTGGCGACGTAGGTGGTCCAGCTGCAATTGCTGCAACGTCTACATCAGGCCTATGCAGTCGCACCAGTGACATAGCAGCCTTGGCACCAGGCACTAACTGTTGCCGTACACACTCGCAGACCGCACTCAAGTCATGAAATTTAGCGAGAAGGGCCAGCAGGCTCGATGGAACGACGTCCAACAGGAACATCGTCCGGTAAATATTCTTCAAGCATGACTGTGACTTCTTCAAAAAATGAAGCACTCGCAACGCACGATCCTGCAGGGTCGCCAACGCGAATGCACGATCATGATCTACCCAGAAGTACCCACTCGCCTGAAGCTGCTCTTGGGTCAGGTCATTCATTCGAATGGCAATTCGATCCTTCTCATCCTGTGGATGGCGCGCGCTGATAACTATACAAAGCAAAAGCGGAAGTATGAGGATAGCAAACCACTGCGAGTGACTACAAGGAAAAGATAAGAGTAAGAAAGCTAACATTTAAATTGGTCGCCCAGCTGCGTCACCTCCCCCAACAGATACTATTCTCGGGCGGTGGCCTTCTCTGCCTTCAATTTCCATACATCTGCATTACCGTGGAGTACGAGCAATTCACGCTCCAACTGCTTCACACGATCACAGAGTCGCGAGAGCAGAGACAGCTCATCCACCCTTGAGCGCGGTGGTGCCAAAGTGTCATCAAGGGGTGGCGAATCCTGAGGTTCCCTCAACGGTTCACTCGATGTGCCCTATCACAAGACAAGCAAGAAGCAATAAGAAGACTAAAGCGATGCACAGGAAAAGATTCGAGTGCATTCAAGATTAGCAAAAGTATCAGCAGATACACACGCCAAAAGGCATGTTTTCGACAAGAGACATAAGCTATCTAACTATTACAAGACTACTGAGGAGCAACTGGTCTCTTCGACTTGGACTTTGGCTTTGGGGGCCTCATCGAGTCCGGTATGTATCAAAAGCACTTTCCGGGCCCTCGACGCCGCAGCCTTCGCCGCCTTCTTGGCTCATTGCAGCCTCGTAGTACTTTGCAATCAGGTTGATCAGTGGCCCATACTTGCCACAAGCAACAAGCGAAGGAGCAAAGACTACTGCTTGGTATCACGCCGACGGCATCGCTTTGAGATCGCTGCAGATCAACTTCGACTCCATGGGCTTGCACCATCGCGAGTGATATTGACGCACCAGCCGCACGGAGCGAGTTCTTGAAGCTCACAGGAACGCCTCCGGCAAGTGATTCCACCAGCTCATCTAGATTTTCGATCAACTCAGCCTTGGGTGTAATCCCCTCCTGAAGATGGCTGAGCACGCCTTTAGCCTTGGCAAGCATACCCTACATGGCAGCGCTGCGGTCTTCGACTACCGAGACGGCACCTGCCAATGCGTCATCACGGCGGAGCGCCTGTGCGTCAAAGCTCAGCCGGCATCTACACAAAAATCGAGCATTGGCACAACATCAACAGCAAATAACAACATCAAAGGCAATCAAAAAAGAGGCATTTGATGAAATTGCAGATCAGCAAATACCTGACAAAGCCTTGGCAATCGAAAAAAGTTGTTCTTCGAACATCTTCTCCCTAGCTGTGATGGAAGCACGCAGATCCTCTTCGCGCTTTTGCGACTCGTCACGCGCCGTGATTGCCTCATCGCGGCTCTTCATAGCCGCGGCGAGCGTCTTTTCCTGGGTGGCAGCGTCGCGAAGAAGGGCATTATGTTCAGCTGAAAAACAAACACAAAGGATAGGCTATCAGGTGAATACATAGTGATGATGCAGAAGAAGATGAAGTAAAAAGCACCTACCTTCCACCACGCGATGGCGCGTATCCAGCATTGCATGCTAGCGACCCATCGCAAGCACCTGCTCCGCCAAGTGAGCGGCTTCCTTCACAAGGAGCTGTCGTAAAAGGAAAACAACAAAGGATCAGCAGATGACATAGATAAAATCGACTGCAACATCAGAAGAAGAGATACTACACTTAGATGATCCTCTAGTGACTCCGAAGTCGATTGATGTGCAGTCATCCGGGCAACCATCCGATGCTCCCCATCGTGTGGAGAGCTTGATGAATTATGCCCGGAGTGGGCCGCCAATGGAGGGGAAGGAGCACGCTCAACCTCTTTCTTGGCCCAGGAGGTCGCGACTCCAGATTCTTTCAAAAATTGGACATCGCCAGAAGATGACGATGCTTGCTGACTGCAAGACCAAACCAACATCAAGAAAAGGCAACTCCAAGGAAGAACCAAAAGGAAGACTCGTATACTTACTAATCAAAATTGTCAAAATCGAAGGAAGGGTCCCCCGACTCTGACAATGACTCCTTCGGTAGTCGCATCTTCTTGCGAGAGGATGGCACCATGGCACTCATAGGAACGGCAGGGATCAGCGACTCTGCACCACCACCTGCACCTTCCGGAGTCGAAGGAGATGATGCATCCGAATCCTTGCTGCGCGAACGCTTGCGAGTGTCCGGACCACTCGACTCGGGGCTTCCTCCTCCACATCATATGGGACGGTCAATTCCGACTCATCCTCTTCCAAGGCTTCACGAGGGATAACCCCCTCAGGAAGAGGGGGCATACAGGGTGACACCGCGCAATCCTGCATACAGAAAATAAATTTAGCACAAAGTCAAGAAACATCAAAGAAGCAGTCGACAAGCAAAGCTACTATATAGCACAATTTTACCTCGGGAGGAGGGTTAGCAGCATCGAATGGAGGAACATCTGGTTCATTGGGAAGCACATCCTTGACGATGTACTTAGTGACCAGTCGCACCCTTTTGTCTACCTCACTCGCGGACATGCCATCGGCAGACACGCGAGTGACATCGTCCGTGCCAGCCCACTGGAACATAGGGTGGACTCTGGCCTGCAGGGGCTAGACGCGACGGCGTAGCCATGTGCGAATGAGGGCACAGCCTCCCTCCTCTTTGCCCATGCGGCTCTTGAGGTCGCAGACGCGCTCGTATAGCACATCTGTCTCCGCGGACTCGCCGGGCATAATCACGTTCTTCCAAGAGCGCCTCCTCCGGCACGGCGTCGCAGGGTCGAAGGGCGTGAGTCCGTAGTGTTCTCTGTCGGCCTTCTGATCGCGGACGTAGAACCACTTGTCCCTCCACCCTTGGACGGACATCATCAGCTTGATGTCAAAATACATAATGGAGGGGTCGACGTGGATACCGCAGCCGCCTACATCATAGACTATGGAACTAGACACCGATTGGCGCTTCAACTTGAAGAGGCGCTGGAAGAGGCCGAAGTGCGGCTCGATTCCGAGCCAGCACTCATAGAGAGTAATGTAGCAAGCTACATGGAGGATGGAATTGGGGGACAACTGATGGAGCTGGAGCCCATAAAAACAGAGAAGGCCCCTGAAGAAAGGATGCAGGGGCAACGAGAGGACACGAATGATGAACGCTAGGAACATCACCCGAAAGCCGGCAGGAGGAGCGGAGATTACCTCGCTGCCAGGAACACGCGCGTCAGCAACTGTGGATGACAAAACTCCGTCTTGGCAAAGAAGACGAAGCTCTAAGGACTTGATCATGGATGCACGCCATGCACCATTTGTGACGCGAGTGCCCATGCCCTTCCTTTTCCCGCCGGCGGTGGTGCTGCCTAGGCCAGCCATGAGCCTTCTTCTTCAGAGTAGCCAGCAAGCGTGGAATCGGCCACATCACCTCCCTTTTTCTTCCCCATTCCATGGCGGTGGTGTGACCAGAGGAAGTAGCTAGGAAATACGCAGAGCTGGTCTAGCGCCGCGAAGGAAAGGAGCACAAAGAAGCAGAGGAGTGATGACCCACAAGTATAGGGGGTGTATCACAGTATTTTCGATAAGTAAGAGTGTCGAACCCAACGAGGAGTAGAAGGTGCTGGCTAGTGGTATGGATCAGGAATTCTCTGCAAATACTTAGCAAACGGATTTTTAGGGGTTTTCGATAAAGCAAGTAAACAAAGTACGAGTAAATAAAAGACAGTAGGAATAAATGCAGAAGTGGCCCAATCCTTTATGCAGCAAAGGACAAGCCGGTTGTATTTCTTAAGATGACCAAACGTCCTCGAGGACACATGGGAAGACTGTCAAGTGCTTTCGCTTCATATAGCCGATTAATCTTCTCTAGCTTGCTAAGTGTTGTGTGGGTGAACCTGTGCTAATGTACCGCCCCATCCAAGACTAATACATACTTGTGATTATACCCCTTGCAAACATCCGTAAGTACAAGAAAGTAATTAAGGTAGAAACCTAACCACAACTTTAAACTCTAAGACCCTTACGTCCCTTGTGCAATGGTTTCCTAACGGGGGTTCAGGTTTCCGTCACTCTGGCAACACCTACGATTAGTAGCCAAATACACAATGCATTCCCCTAGGCCCATTTAGGTGAAGTGTCATGTAGTCGACGTTCACATGACACCACTAGAAGAAGTACACCACAACTTAAATAACAACTATTAAATCTTTCTCAACGCAACTCCACTACTAACAACAAGACTTCTCCCATGTCCTCAAGAACAAAACAAACTACTCACAAGACATCATATGGATCATGATCAGAGATGGAATAATGATGTATAACAATCTGAACATAAACAATAATTCAATGGTTCACTCAATAGCATCAACTACAAAGAGTAATCAACACCGGGAAAGTTTCCCCTATGAACTATAGCAAGATTCAACCAATTATTACAACAATATGGAGATGGTGATGAGGGTGCTGAGGGTGATGATGGTGGTGATGATGATGATGATCCCGATGAAGTCCAGCTTGATGGTGGTGTTGATGGCGACGATCTCCCCTCTCCGGGAAGAAATTCCCTCGACAAAAATCTGTCTGCCGGAGAGATCTTTCTCTCTCGGTGTTTTCCGCCCCATAGAAGTGGCGGAATCTTTCTGTGGTCGCTACCCGAGTCTTAGGGTTTCGTGGGGATGATATACGCCAGAGGGGAGAGGCTGGAGTGGGCTAGGGCGGCCACACCACTCCTAGGCGCGGCCTAGGCCTGCCCACGCCATGGGGTGGTGTGGGCCCCCTGTGGCCCACCTCCACTCCATCTTCTGGCATCCTGAGTCTTCTGGAAAAATAGGATTTTCCGTATATTTTCCCGGATTTTCTGATCTTCGCGAATTTTGCCTCCAAACAGCACCTTTTTCCATCGTAATCTCGACCAGCGGTCCATGCTCCAAAAGTCATCAACCATGCAAAAATAGATGAAATAACATAAGTATCACCTCTCAATACGAAATATATCAATGAATAATAGTGAATTAAGATATAGAATAGTGATGCAAAATGGACATATCAACTCCCCCCAAGCTTAGACTTTGCTTGTCCCCAAGCGAAACTGAGCTCAATAAACATGACCTTAGGTTTATGGAGTGAAGAGTCGATAAAAGAATAAGGACAAGAAGCATCACATTCATCAAATACATAGATCATAATAGAAGACAACTCACTATTATATAACTCAACTTGCAATGAGTAAAGGAAACACAATAATGATACATAAAGTGAATCAGAATTGGTAATGGCAAACTTAGCTGTTGGTCGAAGAATAGTTGATAATTTGCTGGAGTTCACAAATAGCTGGTTTTCAATGATAGCTTTCAAAGCAGTAAACATCAAGATAAGAGCAATGTGCAAAACAAGGAACATAAGAAACATGATTGAAAAAATCACCATATGAATGAATGAAACACATCAACTCAAAATACTTGCTGAGATAGAAGGGAGTAGGTTTACTGACTCAACTACAAAGTAAAAGGAAATGCCCTTCGAAGAGGGAAGCAGGGATTGCAAGTCTCATAAAGAGCTCCCAAAAATTATGATACTTACTAGCTTTCAGCTCTCATTGCCCCTATCATAGGCATATTTAGGTGATTAAGGTGAAAGTGAGGTCCAATCTGAGTTATATGCTTGACTGACTATAAACTGAAAATCCCAAGTCCCTTGAGTACGAGGGCCGCTCCTCATGCTACTCAACTTTAGTTACCGATAAGTTCTTGTCATCGTAAGTATGTGCATATCATTGAGAACTGCCAACGGGGTACCCCTTGCCCGATGATATGGAAGAATCCCCATATCAAAATGACAAGGCAAGCAGACAATGAGTATCTCAGCAATCTTCTTATTTACCATGGGAAAATGGTGCTTTTTTCTCTCTTTCCTCTTTTCATACTATCTCTCTTTTTTTCTCTTTTCTTTTTCTCAATAGCTATCTCTCTCTTTTTTTTATAAGAAGAATGCTTCATAGATATCATTATGGTTACGCTGCAGGTTTCCACCATGTCAGCATGGATTAGACCAGCGGCCCAGGAGTTTCTCTTACACACATACATAACTCCATGGACTTACAAGCTCCCCTTTTATTTCACACCGACGACATCCGCAAATAAAAGAGCAAGGTATCAACTGGGTATATATTTACAAGTGTTGAAAGCGTTCCCCGTGACAAAGACGGTTCGCTAATCCCACCTATAATTTGCAAGCATATAAGTTTCATGGAGAGTTCACAATGGTTCAGGTTTATTAAGTGCAGGAAATAAAGTGTGCCATCAAGTTCGTGAGAGCTTTAATCACTAATTTTCACATAACAAGTTTAATTTGGGAGGTAGACAAAACAAGAATTTTCTTGGAATAGCAATAATGCTACTAGGTAGGTATGGTGGACACAAATGGCATGGGTTTTGGTTTAAAGGAGTGGATGCACGAGAAGAATTCCCTCTTTGTCGTCGGATTGAGGACAAGTACGCCATGAGGGGGTCCTCCAGGAGTGCGGAAGAGAGGGGTGTGAGACGTACGGTATTCCGGGACGGTGAGCACACAAGTTTACCCAGGTTCGAATCCACCGGCTTTGGACGAATCCTACTCCTGCTAGCAATCCAGTAATACGGCAGAGCCGGAATATGGGTTACAAGGGTATCGCCTGTGCGAGTTGAGATTGTAGACTATTGAGGTGTTGCCCTAAAGGCTCTCCCTAGGATGGCTTATATAGATATCCGGCCTAGGGTTTATAGGAGAGATCAATCCGGCTACGACTAAGAGTTGGTTACAGAGTACATCTTGAACTACAAGTAACATTATGGGCCTACGTCGGTAAGTCTTCTGGGCCTTCCCGTAGCCGGATTGGACTCCGTCTTTCTCCCTGACTGGGCCGCCCGTGAAGCAAAGCTCTAACCCGAAGTGGGCCACCCTAGTCAGTGAGGAACTGTGAGGATACCCGGAAAGTATATCCCCAACAGCAGCCCCCGGAGGCCTCCAAGATCCAAAGTCGGATTTATCATCGTCTAGCTTGATCTTCGGCTTGCAGAATCTTGAAGGGTTCCTGAAACTTCACAACAAAAAATACGATCCGGGTCTTAAAAATAAGTCGGACCTATCAACAGGTTAGTCGGATTTTCCAGCTTGATTTCAAACTAAGCCGGAACTTGGTTCCTAACGCCACCTGACACAAGTCATGGTCAAGTCACGTCATCTGACAGGCGTGCCATCAGCACGACCATTGGTGGGTCCACGGTTTGCAGAACCGAGGCGCTGTTTCAAAGCATGCGTGGAGATCGAGGAGACGCAATCATCGCGTGGGTCCTTCCCCATTCTTTCCACGACGCGTGGCGGTTACACTGTAGCGTTTGCACGAATCTTGGCGTAGTTAGGTGGATATAAGGGGTTAGGATTTTTCCTTCTCCTTTCGACCAGTCTTTTGCCGTTTCCTTTCCTCCCAATCCTCCTGCGTGCACAAAGCTTCCTTGTTCTTCCCCCATAGAACTCCCAGCGCTACCCCTTTTAGGTCAATCTCTCGCCGGTGAAATGGCTTCATCTTCTTCCTTCGGCTTGGTGGCAGCAGCGGCGGCGACGGCGGAAGCAGCAACGGAGAAAGAGAGCTTCCGTGGGATCTGGATTCCCTGTGCTCTCAACAAAGAGGGCCTCAAGAACATGGAGAAGGAGGGGCTTCTCGTCGCCGGTGACTAGCGGAGTGGCTCCGGGGAGACCGTCCCCAACCCGCGCGACGGCGAGCGGGTCCACTTTGGCACCCACCTCGACAGAGGTCTGTCTTTTCCTCCCTCGGAGTTCTTCTCCGAGGTGATAGATCATTTCGGAGTTCAACTCCATAACCTTCCTCCGAACTCTCTCTTAGATATGAGTGCGTATGCTTCGCTTTGTGAGGGCTTTCTCGGCATTAGGCCGAGCTTGACTCTCTTCCGGTATTATTTCCATGTCTAGAGAAATTCCATCACTGCTGGTGTTCCTTACATCACCGGCACTATCAGCTTTTCACTTAGACGCGACTGGGCTTATCCCAAAATTCTAGCCAGTGACTCGGTCAAACAATGGCCAGCCACGTTTTTCTATCATAGGCATATTCGGGCTCCTGGCAAAGCTACTGCTTTGCCGGCTTTCGTCGACGGAGCTGCCACGGCCCAACCTTCTTGGGACGAGACTGCTCCGGCTCTCACCGATGATCTGATCCTCGTGAAGAGGCGGATCAAATATTTGATCAAACACAAGGGTCTGAAGGGATCCAACTTGGTCCAGTGCTGGGTCTCTTGTTGGATCCAGCCCCTTCAGTACCACGGGGATCGACTGATGCACTCCATCACGTCATCCAAAAAAGACTCCCTCCACATCAGCCCCAAAGCATACACCACTCAAGGCTACATAAGCCAGATCAAGTGGCTGATCAAGGAGCGGATCGAGAGGAGAATTCCGGAGGTTTCTCTGGATATGCACACGGCGGAAAACCCCGTAGTGCCGGTAAGTTTCCATCAGTACACCTTTTTATGTGTTTCAATCTTTAAGTTATACTGCAATACTGATATGGTTTCTTGTTTTCAGCTTGCTGACCTCCCCGAGTCGGAACTTGCTCCGCTCGAAGGATATCCTCCTGAGTTTTTTCAGGAGATAGAAGTGGTCACATTGCTGGACCTTGCGCTCAAGAAGCACAAAGCTCCGACAGTGGCTGTTGGCACAAAGGAGGTGCCTGTTGTGAAGAGGTAACTTTCAGTCACAATTTCCGCCTTTGTACTTTATTCGAATTTCTTTCTGAGATGTAATGTTTCCAACTATACTACATTCTCAGAGCAAAGCCACTCATCAAGGGTAAGGGGAAAGGGATTCCTTTGAAGCCCCTACGATAGACGAAGCTCACCATAGCTTCTCCTGCCATGGCTCCTCCGACTCCTGCCCCTCAACCTTCTGCAACTCCGGCGATCATTCCTTCTCTAGTGGTTGCAGAAGATCCGACTCCTCCAACGGAGCCTGCGATCCTTGGGTCGCAAACTGACGTCACCATGGGTGCGTCAGATCAAGATAAGGGTGAACCCTCTTCGGGTAATGATCCCTCGGCAGAAATCTTTGCCAAAAACCTCATCAGCAATCCGGGACTTGCCAAGTTTGGCCTGTCCCAGAAATTTGCAGAAGAGATCCAGCGGCTAGCCAGGCAAGTCCTGGAGAAAAGCCATTTATCTCCCGAAGAAGAAGCGTAAGAAGCAGAGGACGTCAAGTTCTCTGACCTTCTTGCCCAAGTCCGCCTTCGCGACAAGAGGATTAGGACTGGTGAGCTTCCAATAGCCCCAGTGATCCCTCTTACTCTTGTCGAGAAGGTGGCCGCTGAAGTGAATGCGGGTTTGGATAAACTCACCCACGAGCAATATGTAAGTCAGAATTCCAACTCTTGTTTTTCCATTATGTTATATCATATCCTCTAGCCCCCAAGCATGAAGTATGATATATAATCCGGGTTTATGCTTCATTAGGATGCCAAAGAACGAACTAGTGTAGACCCCAAGACTCGTGCTGATATTTAGCAAAAAATATTAGCCCGAGTCTTAAGTAGCTTTCTGACTTTGGGTATTCTGACTTACAGAAAGTATGTTCCTATAACCCGGAATTACTGACCAATGTCTGCGATAAGCGGAGAGAGATCAAAGCTCTCCGGCTTAAAAATGCTGAACTTAATGTAGCCAAGGATGAAGCCAAAGGTAAACATTCCGAGATTCAAACCTTGTCTTTGCTTTTTTCAATGTCGAATTTTTCTGACCTATTGTTCTTTTTGACTTACAGCGCTGGTGAAACAATCCATTGCTATGATTGAAGAGGCTGAGAACCTCAAGACCCTGGTGGTGGAGAACAAGGGACTTCACCAAGAGCTGGATAATCTCAAGGCGGATCATGAAAGGAGCATAGCTCAAGTCCTTGAATCCTCCTCCATGGCCACTGAAGAGCATGATCGCAAGATCGCTGCTCAAGATAAAATAATCTCGGACCTCAAGAATGAGCTTGGCAGAGAGAAGGACATCTCCCAGGCGCTCCAGGCTGAACTCCAGAGTCTCTGGGAGGAGAAGACCAAGATTGATGACGTCATTCTCGGTACGTTTCATCTGTCTGACTTATCTTTTTTCTTCGACTTCTATCAATGTCAGATTTTTATTAACTTGTTTTTTTGTATAGGTCCTCTGAACTTGACGGACTCTTCCTCCTCCGAGCCCCGCACCCACCGGCTTACACAAGTCGGTGACCTGCTTCATGACTTCCGCCAGTCCCTTGAGGACGTTGGCAAAGCTCTAAAGATTCTGGACATGCCAAGCATGTCGGATTTTTAGGTGCGGGACAAGGCCAAGGAGATGCCGCAGCTTGTTCGGGACTGGAATATGTCCTAAGCGTGGACTGCTGCGCAGAACGCTCTCACCATGGTCATGAGCCACCATGGAAACATGGAGATATGGCAAGTGACCCGAGGGTACTGCAAGGTAGATGAAGACGGCCAGGAGCAGGACCTTCAAGCCATCGTGCACTCCTGCGCCGGATACGGGTGTCACGTGGCTGATCTGACCAGCTACGAGATCCCCTTCTTCACCCGCGTAGCTACTCCGCCTCCTCCTCCAGAAGAAACCGAAGAAGTTTCCGATGATGAACGCACCACCTCAGATGAAGAAAAATCTCGGAACGATATCAAGGCGGAGTAACCAGCGAGCCGGCAGCTTCTTCATCTCCTCCTGCATCATAGACTAGAAACTTATGTATTATTCCAGGAAAAACATGATGCGTTTGTAAATATTAAGTACTATTTATTTTGCTAGTGCTAAGCTCTTGATCTATTAAGCACTTTTGGCTTTGATTTTTTTTGTGTGCCTGAAATGTTACATAAGCACTTGTATTTTTTCGCCTTCACTTATCTTTTATCTGGCTTTACGCCTCGTCCCTTTCACGAGCCGGCTAAACCTTCCGCCGGAAACTTTGTCGAGCAACGGAGCTCAATTGCTAAACCAGTTTAAACTCAGAAACAAAGCCGGCTTCCAGTACCAACAATTTGCTACTCGAAAAATACCCGCATCCAGCAATCAGACAAATAACCAAAGTAAAGACTAGAAATTTTAGAGTTATACCTGAAGGTAGCAATTTTAGAATCGGAAATCTAGACCAGAATGAACATGAGCATAAAGTACTTTCAAGCATTCTGGGATTTTCGACGATGACATGATCATTTGGAAATAAGATGGTAAAAACTTCTCAGAAAAACTTGAGGCAACCAAAACTTTTATTTATCACAGAACATGTACATATGTATGATTACAAAGAAGGATAAACTAAGAATAAAAGGGACGTAGCTGAGCAATATTCCATGGTCTGTCTAACTCATCCAGATTTGTACTGCCTCCAGCTCTCTTTCTCTTCTTAGTAGCAGGTCTTTCTTTGACTGGCCTCATGTCAGCTAAGTAGTACGATCCATTGTGCAATACTCGACTAACTAAAAAGGGCCCTTCCCATACCGGGGAAAGTTTGTGCTTTCTTTGTTGCACAAGCCGGAGAACCAAATCACCTTTATTGAAAGATCTATTTTGGACTCTCTGGCTATGATACTTGCGTAACTTCTGCTGATAGGCAGTAGATCTCATTTCAGCAATGACGCGAACTTCTTCGACTAGGTCGAGATCATTTTGTCGAGAAATCTCGGCATCCTCTTCAATATACGCGACCACTCTAGGAGAAGTATGAATTAAATCACCAGGAAGAACTGCTTCTGGGCTATAGACCAAGAAAAAAGGTGTGTATCCTGTTGACCTGTTTGGAGTTATTCGTAAACTCCAAATTACAGAGGCTAGTTCCTCTGCCCAAGCCCCCGCAGCACGTCGTAGTGGTGCTCCGAGTCTCGGTTTTAGCCCTTGTAGGATTAAACCATTTGCTCTTTCGACTTGTCCGTTAGCCTGTGGATGTGCGACTGACGTAATGTCAAGACGAATATTTTGTTCGTCGCAGAATTCAGCCAATTCTCCCATAGAGAAGTTACTCCCATTGTCCGTGATAATGCTATGCGGATAACCATACCGGATTATAACATCCTCGACAAATCTTTTGGCTATTGCTCCATCACAACTAGTGACAGGTTTAGCCTCAATCCATTTGGTGAATTTATCCACCATCACTAAGAGGTGAGTAAATCCACTTGGAGCTCGTTTAAATGGTCCTACCATATCAAGCCCCCAGACCGCGAAGGGCCATGTAATAGGTATTGTTCGCAGCTGATCAGCCGGAACATGAGCTTGCTTGGCGTACTTTTGGCAGCCTTTGCACGTATTGACTAATCGTTCAGCATCTGCCTGAGCTGTAAGCCAGAAAAATCCGTGTCTAAAAGCTTTTGCCACTAAAGATTTAGCTGCAGCGTGGTGACCACACTCGCCTTCGTTGATTTCCCTTAAGATTTCCACTCCTTCTTCCGGAGATACACAGCGCTGAAAACCCCCAGAAACACTCTATTGATGGAGCTCACCTTTAATAATAGTATAGGCTTTTGCTCGTCGGATAATCTGCCGGCTCAGCATCTCGTCTTCGGGTAATTTGCCATCTACCAAATAATCGAGGTAGGGTTGGATCCAGCTGGGAATTACAGCCAAAACTGCTATCAAAGGTGAGTCGGATTTGGTTGGATATTCCTCATCTACTCCCTTTATTGAGGGAACTTTGAGGTGCTCTAGAAAAGCGCCATCCGGGACCTCTTTCCGCGCAGAGCCTATCCGAGATAGTGCGTGTGCTTCCTCATTTTCTGCTCGAGGGATGTGTTGAACTTCAAACCCGTCAAACGATTTAGACAAATCATCCCCGATAGCTTTATATGCTGCCATGTGTTTATTTGCATTACAAATATCCGGCACTTGTTGAGCAACAAGATCTGAATCTCCGTAACACATCAAACGTCGGATGCCAATATCCTTTGCAATCCAGATTCAATGCAGCAGTGCTTCATACTCGGCAATATTGTTTGTCGCTGTGAAGTGGATCTGCAACACGTATAAAAGTTTATCTCCTTGGGGTGATTTGAGCACCACGCCAGCCCCCGAGCCCCCTCGAGCCTTAGACCCATCGAAAAAAGAGGGTCCAATATTCTGACTCAGGGAGGCCCATGTTCTCCTTCGTCTCTGTCCAATCAGCGACAAAGTCTGCAAGGATCTGGGATTTGATTGCTTTCCGAGGTTTATACTCAATATCGAAAGCTGAAAGCTCTATGCCCCATTTGGCGACGCGTCCTGTGGCGTCACTATTGTTGATTATATCTCTCATGGGAGCTTTGCTCACCACGGTAATTGGATGCTCCTGAAAATAATGTCGTAGTTTACGAGATGCTAGAAAAACACCATAAGCCAACTTTTGATAATGCGGATACCGCTGTTTGGACTCTGTCAGGACCTCACTGACAAAGTAAGTCGGACACTGCACCAGGTGTTCCTGATTTTCCTCTGGTCTTTCCACCACCATGACGATACTGACAACCTTATTTGTCGCAGCAATGTAAAGCAACATCAGTTCCTGAGGTTCCGGTGCTGCAAGGATAGGAGCAGATGAGAGTACTCTCTTCAGATCTTGTAGTGCAGCTTCAGCTTTGTCAGTCCAGACAAAATCCTTGGTCTTTTTCAGGAGTTTATACAATGGTGCGGCTCTTTCACCAAGCCGGCTTACAAATCGACTGACCGCAGCAATGCAACCAGTTAATCTTTGTATGTCCTTCAGGCGAGTTGCCTGGAAATATTGAGTATAGCCTTGATTTTGTCTCGGTTCACCTCTATGCCTCTTTGAGACACGATGAAACCTAACAATTTTCCGGCTGGTATTCCAAAGAAGCATTTCTTCGGGTTAAGCATGATGTTGTATTTTCGTAGATTGGCGAACGTCTCCTCCAAGTCGGTAATCAGTGTTTCCTTCTTTTGGACATCACCGTGATATCATCCACGTATGCATGTACATTGCGTCCGAGTTGGTCATGGAGGCAATGCTACATCGTGCGCTGGTACGTAGAACCCGTGTTCTACAGCCCAAAGGGCATCGTAACAAAACAGAAGGTTCCGAAAGGGGTTATGAATGAAGTTTTGACTTTGTCAGATTCCTTCATCCGGATTTGGTGATAGCCGGAATATGCGTCGAGAAAACAAATGAGTTCCGAGCCTGCCGTAGAATCGATTACTTGATCAATTCTAGGCAGAGCAAACGGATCTTTTGGACAAGCCTTTTTCAAGGCAGTATAATCAACACACATCCTTAAATTAGTGGTGTCCTTTTTAGGGAACATTACAGGATTGGCCAACCACTCAGTGTGGATGACCTCTTCTATGAATCCGTCTAACTCGAGCCGCGCTAGTTCCTTAGCTATTGCCTTACGCTTTTCATCGCCAAACCATCGTAAGGACCGTTTGACGGGTTTAGCGTTTGGGTTTACATTTAGAGAGTGCTCGGCAAGTTCCCTAGGTACTCCGGTCATGTCAAATGGCTGCCATGCAAAGATTTCTTGATTTGCTTGGAGGAACTTGATGAGCATGCTTTCCTATGCGATACTTAGGCACCTATCTGGGTCACCTTGGAGGGGTCATCATCCTTCAACAGCGTCTTCTTCATCTCTTCTGATGCCTTGAACTCCGGATTTGGTTTTGTCACCTCCTTCTTCGTTGCGGGCATCTCGGACGGATCTATGCTCTTCTTGATCTCCTGGTACTCCTGGGCATGTAGCACGGCTTCGGCAAAGGCGGCATTTCCATCCTCGCACTCTCGTGCTTTCTTCGGGTCTCCCCTGATGGTGATCACGCCGTTGGGACCTAGAATTTGCATCATATTGTAAATGTAACACGGACGAGCCATAAAAGCCCAGTAAGCCGGACGTCCGAATATAGCGTGGTATGCGCTCTTGAACGAGACCACTTCGAAGGAAAGTGCCACCGTCGATAATTCTTTGGAGTTCCCGCGGTATCATCTCTCTTGATGTCGCCATTAAAACGACATTCAGCGTTGGTGTGGGACGAGCCCCCATTGGTGTCTAGGTGATGCACACATGGGTTATTGGCAATGTCGGCCCAAGTGTAGGTTTTGCCTGGTTGTTTCTCTCCTCTACCTTGGACCCTTGATGTCCCACGGCCATGCCCGTGGCCTCTGCCACGTCCTCCTCGTCCTCTAGACCTGGAAACAGTAGTGACCACCGCTGTTTCCGTGTTGGGTTTCTCTTCCGAGGTATTTTTGCGCTTCTGAGCTTGTTGCTTTGGTTGTCTTGCCGACTGAGGCACAACCAGGATGTTAAGTAATCCCTCTGCATCGTCGTTAGCATCTGCATACTTGCTCGCTATTTCTATCATCTCTCCCAGATCAGTGACCTTGTCACATTTCAAGCGGTGACATAGTAGACCAATTGGGAGTCCTGCGATGAAGGCTTCAATCGCGGTTTGATCATTTACTCCTTCACAGGAGTTCTTGGTGTCAATCCATTGTCCGAGGTAATCCCGGAAAGTTTCTCCGGCTTTCTGGGTGCAACGCTGTAGGTCTCCAACCGTACAAGGCCTCCGATACATGCCTTCGAAATTCCAAAAGAACACACTTTGCATGTCATACCAGTTGTGGATGGTGTTCTCCGAAAGTTCATTCAGCCATGACCGCGCCATCTTCCGCAACATAAGTGGGAGATATCAGGCTGTGACCAGGCTGTTTCTGCCTTTGGCGATGCAGCAAGCTTGGAAAAAATCCTGCAGCCAGGTATCTGGCCGAGCAATGCCGTCGTAGGCTCGGATGTGCCTTGAGATAGCAAATCCTTTCGGGAATCTTATAGCTCTGATGCGTGGTCCGAAGCACTTTGGGCCCACGTAGATATCATCGTTTTCGTAGCGCCGCGCCTCTATATTGGAGTTGATCCTGTGCCCTGCGTCGTTCGGGGATAGAGATCGTCCTGAATGTCGGCTGTGGCTGCGGTGCCTTGGAGCCGGACTTCGGCTTCTGCCACCACCTCGTCCGCCATGTCGTCCTCCTTGCCCTCCTTGGGGGACGTTATGATGACTGCCTGGTGGAGGGGGTGGGGCAACTGAATTGTTTCCGGATGATCGCTGGCCTCCATCCGGAGCGTTATTATTCCGGTTCCGGAGAGGTTCTTGACTATGACGAGCCCCCTGGCGGCTTGTCCCGGCATGGTTCCATCGTTCCTTCATCCGTCGTTCCCACCATGGTGAGGCTCAGCCAGACGGATTTCATGTCTAGGAGGTGGCATTTTTTGACGATCCTCCTCCCGACGTTTCTCTTTATCTTCTCCCCTTCGATCGTTGGACTCTTGTCAGGGAGGGTTCATCGGATTCAGTGCAGCGATGGTGTCTTTCTCGGCCACTGGAGCGACATTGCTCCAGTTATGCGTAGTTCTGTGATGTTGTCCTGATGATCTGGTTCTTGAATAATTGTCTTCCCTGCGTTCGGGGTGATGATACTGCGCCCGAACGTAATGGGATCTTACGCTAGCCCATGCTGGATCTGTGCGACATTGGTCAGAATCCAAGACCAGTTTTTGACTTCCGGACAGGGCAACCTTTTGCTGCTCCAGTCCCTTGTTGAGTAGCTTGATACCCAAACGGATCTCCTCTGGTCCTGGATTAGCCGATAGAATTTCTCGGACTGCCACGGTATTCTGTACTAGGGTTGGGTATACCCAATCTCCGTTGCTATCTTTCCATGGCTTCCCCATCTCATCCCCAAAAAGGACGACACGGACACGTGGGAATTGGTCATCATTGGCGTGACACTTCCGTGTCTTCTGGTGCAACCGAGACATGTAGTCCTTAGTTGACATGCGTTTCTTCTCCACCTCGATGTTTTTGGCTTCATCGAGGAGTTGTTGACGACGCGCTTCTAGGGCTTGCGCCCTTTCGTATAGCTCATCTGCAGTAAGTTCTGCAGCTGTAGGGATAGGTGTGGTTAATGCGGCATCGATGAGTTTACACGCACCTTCGGTGATCACGTGCCCATCCACCGATGCTTCTTTTTTGGCTTGTCTGGGATAAGTGCTCCATCCGAGTCTTCCTCGTATTCCTCGGCAATCACCTCCTCTGTGAGAGGGTCTTTTGTCGGGGTCTTGTTCTTCTTGTTCTTCTTCTTTGCCTTCTTGGCAGCGCCAGTAGCAAAGACGGCTTTTGGTCCGTTTCCCGGAGTCAAGCTCTATTCGGTACTTTCGGACATCTGGACTTCGGGATTGTCTCCGACGTCCATGTCATCCTGCGCTTTGGGAGAGTGTTCCCCAGATCCTTCATCAATGGCTTCTCCTTCTTCTGCAGCTTTGGAGTTATACTCCTCTTCATATTCCGCGGAGAACTTTCGGAAATTCGCTGACGTCATCGATTCATCCGAGGATGCGGGTACATCGGCGTTTGTTCCAATCGCCTCCAGCACAGAGTCGGTGTTTTCTCCAGCATCGGCAGAGCCGGATCCGGATCCTACGTATCCGATGAAGTGCGACGCGTGCTTCCTGAGGTACCTGCGGCTTTCGCGATCAACCATGTCGAAACTTTTGATGGTCTCGAGGATTGCATCTGCGCTTTCGCCTTGCAGTATCATACGTCTTAGTGTGTACCTTAGGAAAAGCCTGTCTGTCCCGACATCATCAGAGCCGGAATCAGTGTCGTTGATATGCTCCTCCTGGATTTCGACTTCCATAGGTGGGTCCATCTGGGATCCGGCTTCTCTAGGGAGATCCACTCCAGATTCGACTTGGTTCGCTAGGTCTTCTTCAGGCTCGGATTTCTCCACTATCTCCGCAACTGGTGCAGGTTAGGTGGGATTAGGGTTTTCTGAGATCCGGAACTCCACCGCCTCCGCAGACAAAGGGGACCTAGAAAATTCTTCTGCCTCTATCATCACCGCTGGGGTGGGTTGTGAAGGTTCAGCGAAACCGATGTAAACATCGATCTCACCAAAAGACATGATTGTGCAGGCAGTCACGGCCTCCTTAGCCGGAATCCAAGTCTCGTCGAGAACGATGAGAGGGACGTCGCTGGCGTAGAGGATGCGACCGACGGCGATGGTCTCGCCGATTCGGATTTTCGCAGATTCCGCTCGGAGCGCAGATCCGTAGCTCACTTGCCCCACGGTAGGCGCCAACTGTCGTCAGATTAAGGACAAGTACACCATGAGGGGGTCCTCGAGGCATGCGGAAGAGAGGGGTGTGAGACGTACGGTATTCCGGGACGGTGAGCACACAAGTTTACCCAGGTTCGAATCCGCCGGCTTTGGACGAATCCTACTCCTGCTAGCAATCCAGTAATACGGCAGAGCCGGAATATGGGTTACAATGGTATCGCATGTGCGAGTTGAGATTGTAGACTATTGAGGTGTTGCCCTAAAGGCTCTCCCTAGGACGGCTTATATAGATATCCGGCCTAGGGTTTATAGGAGAGATCAATCCGGCTACGACTAAGAGTTGGTTACAGAGTACATCTTGAACTACAAGTAACATTATGGGCCTAAGTCGGTAAGTCTTCTGGGCCTTCCCGTAGCCGGATTGGACTCCGTCTTTCTCCCTGACTGGGCCGCCCGTGAAGCTAAGCTCTAACCCGAAGTGGGCCACCCTAGTCAGTGAGGAACTGTGAGGATACCCGGAAAGTATATCCCCAACACTCTCAGTACAGGTTTTTGGCTAGCAAGGCTGGGTAGCAAGTATAAGAGTTGAAGGAAACAAACAAACATACAAGTGATAAAGACAAACATGCAATCTTCCTTGGAAGCACAAAAAATCTTAACTAGAGAGTACTAGACTTATGAGCAAATCAAGAAAGAAAGATGATGAAATTATTTTTATTTAGAGTACTTCTATCTTTTTCTTTTCAACTCTCAAAAGGTGTTATTCTTGTGAGCCAGGTTTTCCAAAACCAACTAAATTAACTCAATGATCCCAAAGTGATACCAATACTAACAACAAGATCAATCATATAACCACGAATTGAAAACTAACATAAGCTATGCAAAAATGGTGAATGATAGAACTTCTCATTAATATTCCATAACAGAATCTCACACCAAGGGATACATATCTAACGAGAGAGGGGACACTTCCATAATGCAAACCATACTACATAATAACTCCTCTATTCATGATATGACTCTACTAATAAGGTAAAAAGATAGAAGATAGTGATCTGATACCGCGACACTCCCCCAAGCTTGGAACAAACCAAGGGGATGCCAAACCTGATGACGAATTACTCTTTTGGTGGTGGTGCTATCCTCTTAATGAGCTCCTTGATCAGTTTCCCAAAGTCCTCAATCTCGAAGGTGAGAGTACAAATCAACTCCGAGTTGTGCTCAATACGACCCATAATCATTTCAGTTTGTGGATCCCAGCTCGTGTGATTCTTTTTCCATTCTTCCCACTTGGAGTCTTCTTTTCCTGCATGGTTATGGATAAAGGTATGGAAGGTATTCTTGGTGTTCGGAGAAGGTGTCCGTGGTGCCAAGTAGTGACGCGGAAGCTTCCCTCCAGTTGACATCCGTGCAGTCCTTCTGATCCTGGCAGGGTTCCCCACCACTCCAATGCTTGCAACGGTAGTGCCGGTATGTGGGTGTTGGCCTTGCTCCTCTTTACCTTCACTCTTGATCTCCTTCTCCTTCCCGGGGTCTTGGAGGTCTTCCTCCATAGGTTCCTTCCCTTTATCCTTGGAGGACACCATTGTGCTTCTAAACCTTCAAAGAGTATGTCCTGGCAGAAACAGATCGAAACAAAAACACGACGAAAACACGATATACGAACCTCGGGAGATCTGGGGGGTTATATATTACGAAGTTTCATATCAAAAGGAAGGTACTGGGAGAAAACGAGTCGGAGGCGGAGTCCTGGGTGGCCTCACCACCTGGTGGCGCGACCAGGGGTGGGCTCGCTCCATGGGGTGGTGTGGGCCACCCTGGCTCCATTTCCGTCCCTTTTTCGCTTCATAGCTTTCCTTATTGACTGAAAACTGCAAAAATATAGTTGGAGCGTATTTTCACAGAACTTTTCTTACCAGAACTGTTACCTATTTGAACACGGACTCTGCAGGTCTCTGAATTTGGTATTTAGTGGATCCTTTCGGAGTCATCACTTGAATAACATCAATATCTTCATCTTCATACACTTATTACTTGAGTCATAAAACCCTTCTCTTTCTTATTACACCATTATCTCCACTTCCTGAAAACTTCTTTCACACAAAACTTCACACAGTTCTTATTAGCAACATTAGTATAAGTGAAGTGATAGAACCTTTTGAGTCCAACATCAACTGAAAACCATAAAAACAAAAGCTACTGTAGCAACTCCTTCCGAAAACCCAAAAAGAATTCAAAAAGGAAATCGAATAAAGAAGCAAATGCAAGATTGGCAAAATCTGTCAAAACAGACCAGCAGGTAAATATTAAATTTTTTGTAAATGTTATGTTGCTCAAATCAAAAAGTGCAAAACTAACTAAAGTTAAATAAAAACCTGGGGCAGAAGCACAAAAAATTACAGCTCAATCCGACATACAGAGATCTCTCACGATTTTTTATGGTGAAGCACAAAAATCTGTTTCGGGACAGCAACTTCCCCAAATCTTACTTCTCTCTCATTAGAGGTTGATCTTGACACAAAAACCAAACAAAACGGATAAGGAGCGGTTATTACCGAAGTAATAACTTCCAAGACTCAAAGAAACAAAAACAAACTGAAAGCAAAAACAAATTGGGTTGTCTCCCATAAAGCTCTTTCTTTATAGCCATTAAGATGGGCATGATAATTTTGAGGAAGCTCTCATAGGGTTATGAATTGAAGCGGAAGAGAGCATTAAGAAGAAAAAACACACACACATTTAAGTCTAACCCACTTCCTATGCAAGGGGATTTTGTAAACAAACAAGTTATTGAAACCAAAGGCAACTTGCATAAGAAGGCAAAAGAAGTGCAACATAAAAACTTTCAGCATAAAACGAGGGAACTTGATATTATTGAGATACATAAGAACACTTTTCCCTCTATCATAATAACATTCAGTATCATTCATAAACTTAACAATATAGCTATCACAAGGACTATCATAGCAATGATCACTTATTCTAACAGAAAAGACAGGAATACTAGCTCTCATAGCACTACTATGTGAAACAATATTAGAGGTATCCTTACAAAGGATAGTGTGTCCCTCTTCCTCATACTTAGTGACAAAGTCTTTCACATTTGCTATAATAGGTTCATCAACCTTTTGTTTATCAGGTTCAACAGCTTTATTCATACTTTCATCTACCATACTAGCCATCATAGAATGTTCCTTTACCTTAACTGGGAAAGGCATTTTCTCAATATAAGGTTTAGGTAAAACATGACTAGCAGTATAAACTTCAGTATTTCTTGCAGGAACACTCTTAGCATCATCTTTATAAGGGTCATGATACTTAGTCCACTTATTTTTAGGCACTTCAATGTAGGAAGCAAAAGCCTTAAAATAAGAAACAATAGCCTGAGAGTCTAGACCATAAGCATTTCTAATATTTTGAAAGCCACCAGTTCCCATAAAAGATTCAATGCATTCATAATCATAATTTATACCTGACTTTCTACCTTTGTCATTCTCCCAAGCTTCAGCATTGTCTTGAATACGGTCTAGAAGGTCCCATTTAACTTCTTCTTCCATGCGAGTGAATGATCCAGCACAAGAAGCATCCAATAAATCCTTGTCATGTAGAGGGATCCTTGCATCAAAGTTATTGATAATAATATTGTTGGGGATCTCATGAATGGGACATTTGAGCATTAGTAACTTCAATCTCCCCCAAGCTTGAGCTGTACTCTCTCCATCAAGAGGCCAAAAGTTGTATATTTGATTCCGATCTTTATGAATATCACTAGGAGGATAAAACTTTGAATAAAAGAGAGACACTATTTCCTCCCATTCCAGAGCTTGACCATTCTTCGGCAGCTTATACCATTCCTCAGCTCTTCCTTTCAGTGATAATGAGAATAACTTCTTCTTAACTTGATCTGTAGTAATACCTGCACACTTGAACAGCCCGCATAATTCGTGTATAAAGAGTAAATGATCACCGATGGGAGTTCCATCCCCAACATAGTAGTTATCCATAACACGATCAATAATTCTTGTAGGTATTTTGAAAACATCTTTCTCAGCAGGTGGTGGCTTATCTACTACCTTAGCAATGGTAGTAGCATTACCAAATAAGAAACTCAGCGAATTATCCATAATGAAAATAAAGCAACTAGCAGAAGTAAACAATACTCACAGTAGAAATTTCCTTTACCAGTTCCACTCTCCAATAGCGCTTCACTCCCTGGCAACGGCGCTAGGAAATAGTCTTGATGACCCACAAGTATAGGGGGTGTATCGCAGTATTTTAGATAGGTAAGAGTGTCGAACCCAACGAGGAGCAGAAGGTGCTGGCTAGTGGTATGGATCAGGAATTCTCTGCAAATACTTAGCAAACGGATTTTTAGGGGTTTTCGATAAAGCAAGTAAACAAAGTACGAGTAAATAAAAGACAGTAGGAATAAATGCAGCAAGTGGCCCAATCCTTTATGCAGCAAAGGACAAGCCGGTTGTATTTCTTAAGATGACCAAACATTCTCGAGGACACATGGGAAGACTGTCAAGTGCTTTTGCTTCATATAGCTGATTAATCTTCTCTAGCTTGCTAAGTGTTGTGTGGGAGAACCTGTGCTAATGTACCGCCCCATCCAAGACTAATACATACTTGTGATTATACCCCTTGCAAACATCCATAAGTACACGAAATTAATTAAGGTAGAAACCTAACCACAACTTTAAACTCTAAGACCCTTACGTCCCTTGTGCAATGGTTTCCTAACGGGGGTTCAGGTTTCTGTCACTCCGGAAACCCCTACGATTAGTAGCCAAATACACAATGCATTCCCCTAGGCCCATATAGGTGAAGTGTCATGTAGTCGACATTCACATGACACCACTAGAAGAAGTACACCACAACTTAAATAACAATCTATTGAATCTTTCTCAACGCAACTCCACTACTAACAACAAGACTTCTCCCATGTCCTCAAGAACAAAACGAACTACTCACAAGACATCATATGGATCATGATCAGAGATGGAATAATGATGTATAACAATCTGAACATAAACAATAATTCAATGGTTCACTCAATAGCATCGACTATAAAGAGTAATCAACATCGGGAAAGTTTCCCCTATGAACTATAGAAAGATTCAACCAATTGTTACATCAATATGGAGATGGTGATGAGGGTGCTGAGGGTAATGATGATGGTGATGTTGATGATGATGATCTCGATGAAGTCCAGCTTGATGGTGGTGTTGATGGCGACGATCTCCCCTCTCCCGGAAGGAATTCCCTTGGCAGAAATCTGTCTGCCGGAGAGATCTTTCTCTCTCGGTGTTTTCCGCCCTGCAGAGGCGGCGGAATCTTTCTGTGGTCGCTCCCCGAGTCTTAGGGTTTCGTGGGGATGATATACGCTAGAGGGGAGAGGCTGGAGTGGGCCAGGGTGGCCACACCACTCCCAGGCGCGGCCTAGGCCTGCCCGTGCCATGGGGTGGTGTGGGCCCCCTGTGGCCCACCTCCACTCCATCTTCTGGCATCCTGAGTCTTCTGGAAAAATAGGATTTTCCGTATATTTTCCCGGATTTTCTGATCTTCGCGAATTTTTCCTCCAAACAACACCTTTTCCATCAGAATCCTGACTACAGCGGTCCATGCTCCAAAAGTCATCAACCATGCTAAAATAGATGAAATAACATAAGTATCACCTCTCAATACGAAATACATCAATGAATAATAGTGAATTAAGACATAGAATAGTGATGCAAAATGGACGTATCAAGGAGCAGCGACAATTGCGACAGAGGCAAAGGCAGAAAAGAAGTAGATGTGAAATTTACCGTCGCCGCATAGCTACTTAACCCCCCGGAAGATGCAATCCAACGGCTTAGAAAAACCCTATCAGACGCGTGGCGTTCATCGCGCTCGAGACGTGGAGGACCTGAAGCGTGAACCGTCCCCCACTACTCCCATTATGTGTGGAAATCGAGGAGGCGCAGTTAAAATAAAGATTACGCATGCCCGGTCAAATTAGAGTCAGGAAATGGGACCCACCGCTCGTCACGTCCCGTCAAACTCGCTCATGCGGGAAACTGAGGTCATGGAATCGTCAGAACTGACGTCATCCAAAATTTGCAGCAGAAGACTTCGACTACTTTAGTCCTTGCTCGAGTCTTCAACTCCACCAAGCACTCAGGGCTACTCCCATAGGGAGCGCTGGTCGCGCACCCTACGATTTTTCTTTTTACAAGAGCATGGACAATCAAAGCAAACCCAACCACTCGAACCACAATTGGACTATGGACATGGGTTACTCCCATAGGGAGCACCGGAAGCAAATTCGACTGAAACAAGCAAACAAAAGACGACAACAGTCGCAACAGTTATTTAGTCCCTGCCTGAGTCTTCGACTCAACCAGGCACTCGGGCGCTACTCCCATAGGGAGCGCTGGTCGTGCACCCTATGATTATTTGTACATCGTACTGTGTGTCGATAACATCCGCACTCGAAGTTTATGGCGACACGGCCTCATGATTTTTCCCTACAAAGAGACTGCGTCTCCTAGGTCACCCGAATCGTCTCCGCGATGACAAAAATTCGGATGCCGTGCTTACAGCGTGAAGATAAGACCTGAATAAGGCCTGGAAACACATTTGTTGTGCACTACCAGAAATATAACCGTGCCTACAGGTACGATGAACATGCCTTGATGGACGCGTCGAGTGCTCACACCCATACACTGGAATTCGACTCCTGTAAGACCTCCGCGGCTTGAGTCGAATTACACTGGCACTTTTCTGGATTTGAGTCCGGGGACTTGAGTTCGAGTAGATGGAATTGTTTTACCCTAAGGTAGTTAACTGATACCGATACATCAGTTAAATCAGGCACGCACATCAACAATCCCTATGACACAAACATAACAGTTGAAAACATACTCAGTCATGCACTCGAAAGGATTCATAAAGTCTCTAGTCGAATCTATGATTCCACTGGACACTCGGGGGCTACTGACATGGGTATACCCTACAGGTACTCGAGCTTGGTATATACGGCCTAAATACGTAGAGGCCCATGGTGTTGCCAAGGCCCAAATGAGGAATTCGAGTAGCCTACGGACTCTCGATTACTTGAAGAACAAGAAGAAACTAAAGATAGAAAGTTCAAAGGGGAAAACCCTAACTTGTAACCGACCCGACCTACTACCCGAGACCTAGCCTATCTATATACAGGCTAGGAGGGGGCGGTGATGAGGACACACGCAACCCTAGTTTCCACAACTCTCGCCAGATTGCATCTGCGCACCATTGTAATCCTCGATTCCTTTGATAATTCCACGAGCAGACAAGCAGGAGTAGGGACCTCTGCGAGGCCTAAACCTGGGTAAATCTTAGAGTCCCCTGTGTTCTTGTTTGCTAGCCGATAGATGTCTCTAGCGCTCCCTCCTTCTCCAAAACCCAAGTCCATAACAATGGGCATTGATGAGTTAAACCCTCGTCAGTTAGCAACAAGGGTCTTGGGAACCCAAATAGACCATGCAATATAACCATCAAATGGGACAACATATTGTGCATACACATCACCATAATAATCATGCATTAAGACATAGTGAGGGTTAGCACTACCCGCAAAATCATCATGAGACATAGTTTTGCCACTTGTGGTCTTACTTCCCACAATGACCTTGTTCTTTTCTTGGGTGGGTTTGGCCTTCTTCTTCTTGTTGTTCTTTTTCTTCTTGGCTTTAGAGACAAAGCCAATTCCCCCCTTTTCACCATTTAAACTTTGCTTGTTTAAGAGGTCATCAATAGACTTGTTTCATTTGGGAAAGGAGGTCTTAGCTAGCTCCCCCTTCAACCTAGCATGTTCTTGAAGAGTATTTGTACAACTAGAAGGAATGAATGTACTAGGTGAGGGAGTATTGATCAATTGAGTTTGAAGATTTTCACGAGACTTTGTGAGTGACAAGAGTTCACTTTCCAAGGCCTTGTGAGCCTTGTCAAGTGTCCTAAAGTCCTCGGCAAGTTTTTCATGAACAACATCAAACTCAATCTTATCCTTTTTATCCTTTTTGTATTTAGCAATAGCATGATCACGTTCCTTGATGAGTTTATTAATAATGAGATCATTTGCATCATCAAGACCCTCTAGTTTAGTTTCAAGAGATAATCTAGTTTCGTGTTCTTCTTCTAAGGCATTATTTAGAGCTTCTACCTCAATCATGTGCTCTCTCCCTAATTGACATATCTCATCTAGAAGTTCTTGTGTGTGTGCAAGTTGAGTTAAGAGGTCCACAACATGTTTCTTGTGTTCCCCTTGCAAGTTGTTCATGAACACATCAAAAGCAACTAATTTCTTTTTGACCTCAAGAGACAACTCATCATCAAAATCATCATCATTGATTAGGGAGGTGGAGTGCGTTGATGATAATACCTCTGTTCCTCTTGCCATAAGGCAAGTGACGTTCTTGTTGGAGATATTTTCATTTGGAGAGTCGAAGAGGGAGAATGAAGGGGTAGAGGTAGTGGCAAGAGCCACCACACCACTTGATGTATCCTCTTCTTCATCTTCTTCTTCATCATCATCATCAGAGGAGTACTCTTCATGTGTGATCAAGACAATTTCTCCCGTATTCTTGTTGGTTGAGTTCCTTTTGATGAATGGTTTCTTGTAGGGAGCTTTGGAGGTCTTCTTCAACACAAGTTTACCCCCATGGTCTTCTCCTTTCTCATAGGGACAAGCCGCAACGAAGTGATAGCGTTCACCACAATTGAAACAAGTTCTCAACTTGGACCCACTGTCTCTTCTCCCATTGGGGTTGCTTCTTCGTTGCATTTCCATCTTGGACTTGGCGGGATCTTTCCAAAAGTTTCTTGCATAGAAGGTCATGTATTCACCATGAGCAACCTTGACATATTCAGTGTGGCTCGTTGAGAGTCCCTCATCGCTTCCTTCATCTTCATCATACTCCACAACCTTGTCCTTTAAGGAAAGATTAACATCGCTACTCATTCCAATGGCACGAGCGCGGGTGTCTTTCGCATTCTTGGCAGCAACCTTGAAGGCGTCCATCTCTTGCATCACTTCACTGGAGGTCATGAGATGGTAGTTGTGTCTTCCTTGGAGACTCTTCAAGTCAATAGGCTTGAAAGGCGGTGGCTGTGGATTTGAGTCTTCGATACATGTCTTCATGATCCTCACCATCCTTCATGAAGAAACCTTCGGCCTCATTGCTTAAGGCATCATATCTATTTCTTCTCATACTCTCATTGCCAACAAACAAGTCAATGAGAGCATCCCAAGCTTCCTTTGCGGTGTTGTAGTGCTCAATGTGGGGAAAGTCCTTTGTCCCCACTCCAAGTTGGATCATGTGCAAGGCAGTCACATTGAGTTGGCTATTGACCACTTCTCTTCTTGTCAAGTTGGTTGTATCCTCCATTTTGAGTCCTTCTTCAATAATATTCCACAAATCAATGCAAGAGCTGCGCACATGAGATTTCATTAACACTTGCCATTGAGAAAAAGTATGTGCAGCTAGCTTAGGTGGGTCTCCTCTATTATTTATATGTCGATGAGGGATAGGAGGGTCGGGAGAGTACCATCCAGGAATCATATGGACCTTTTCCTTCCCATCACCCTTTTTGGTGGTGGAGTTAGTGGAATTATGTACATCCCCCACCACTTCCTCCAAAGGCTTAGCCGGAGCATTAGCCTTTGGGTTTGGTGGTGTTTCCTCTGGAGAGGGAGGAGGTGAGGTTTGCTTATCCCTAACAAGTTGCTCAACGAGTTGACGCAATTATTGGATTTCGTTGCCCAAGATAGAGCTCAAGCTTGTTTCCAACTTCTTGAGATCTACCATGGTCACCGAATGGCTAGCCTCACTTTCTCCCTCCTCTAGGTTGCCCATAATCTCTTAGGCGGTTAAGCCCGAATAAAGAGTCGAGGCTCTGATACCAATTGAAAGGATCGTATGGGCACCTAGAGGGGGGGGGTGAATAGGTGCTACTCCAAATTTTACTCTTTATCAAATTAGGGTTTGACACAAAAGGTAAATTCTCTAGATTATGCAACTAAGGTGAATTAACCTATATGTCAACCTAGCACAAGAACTAAGCAAGAACTAGATAAGTAAAGTGCGGTAAAAGATAGAGGTAACCAAAGTGGAGCACTCAGAGACACAAGGATTTGTTTCCCGTAGTTCCTTCCTTTTGAGGGAAAGTACGTCTACGTTTGGAGAGGGGGTGGTATCAAACCACCAACGCCACGAGAGGCCTCCCTTGTTCTCCGATGAACCTCACCCTAAGGGGTTCGATTCACTTCTTCCACTATGTGACAACCTTCAAGGTGGTAGCCGACATCTTTACAACAAGTTCGGGGCACACATCCACAACTTAGTCGGAGGCTCCCAAATACAAGCAAGCTGTCAAACAATCAAAGACAAGCTTGTAAGAACCAAATCAAAACCTAGGGTTTCCAAAGAAACACTAGAGCATGGGGGCCCTCAAGTGAATGAGGGGGAAATGAAGATCTCTCTTGGTGAAGATGTAGATCAAGGCCTCCTCCTTCGATTCTCCAAAGATCAAGGACTTTGGATGGTTGGATGAAGAGATCTTGTTGATTTGGTGGCTCAAATGGACATGGTGTTCTTGAGGTGGACGAGCAGCTGAACGAAGGGGATAAGGTCCTCTATTTATAGCCCTTGCGCCAGTGAATCGTTTTTCTGACAGTTGGAGAAGAGACAGACCGGAGACTTTGGTCTGCACACCGGAGACTCCGGTCAATCTCTGGACTAGCCTCCGGACCGCCAAACAGAATGACCCAGCCCACTTGGGAGCCAGGAGGACCGGAGACTCTGGTCCCACAACACCGGAGACTTCGGTTAGAGGAAAGGACCAGAGACTCTAGACCTACCTCCGGACCAACCTCCGGACCACCTCACTGGCTGACCCAGGCAGGAAAGCAGACGCCCCTCCGGAGACTCCTAGGGAAACTCCAGACCACACCAGAGACTCCGGTCGCGGTGGACCGGAGACTCCGGTCTAGAATTCCCAAGAGACAAGAACAATGCAGGAAATGTTCCGCAGACCAATGGTCCTTTTCACTTTGTAAAATATCAACCTGTAGGCAATAGCAAACCGTAAAAAGGTCTACTAGTTGTTAACGAACACCAAAAGTGATTATGACAGTAAATGTCCTTTCAACATTCTTATCATCTAGAAAGATTCTACTAATAGTCTTTAGCATGATGAACGCTAGTATGCGCAAACCTCAAAACACACACTTAATTCATTGCTCAGTTTCAGGTTCCTTGTGCTAAATGCATGGACTTGGATGCAATTTTCATTTTTATGAGGTCCTTGATGTAACTTGTACTTCCATCGACCGTGTTAACTCTCAAGCACCTCGCTCCTATGATACCTACCATTAGATTGGCCATTCGCATCACTTCTTATGTTATATTTATCTTGTCTCTTATCTCCTACAATACCATACACTACATAGTGTAGGGATTAACTTTGAACATTGATTGTTGGATCAAGACTGGTAACTCCAAACATTGCTTACCGTTGTTTCTTCTTTTTCCATTCTTATCATCTAGAAATTTTTTACTGATAGTCTTTAGCACGATGAACACTAGTATGCACAAACCTCAAAACACACAGTACTTCATTGCTTAGTTTTAGGGTCCTTGCGCTAAATGCATGGACTTGGATGCAATTTACATTTTTTATGAGGTCCTTAATATAACTTGTACTTCCACCGACCGTGTTAACTCTCAAGCACCTCGCTCCCACGAGACCTACCATTAGATCGGCCATTCGCAGTACTTCTTATCTTATATTTATCTTGTCTTATATCCTACAATACCATACCACTTCATATAGTGTACGGATTAACTTTGAACATTGACCGTTGGATCAAGACTAGAAAATCTAAACATTGCTAACCGTTGGGTCTTCTTTTCCATTCTTAGCATCTAGACAGATTCTACTGATAGTCTTTAGCACGATGGATTCTAGTATGTGCAAACGTCAAAGCACACACTTCATTGCTTAGTTTCAGGGTACTTGTGCTAAATGCATGGACTTGGATGCAATTTTCATTCTTTATGAGGTCCTTGATGTAACTTGTACTTCCACCAACCGTGTTAACTCTCAAGCACCTCGCTCCTACGAGACCTACCATTAGATCGTCCATTCGTAGTACTTCTTATCTTATATTTATCTTATCTTATCTCTTACAATACCATACCACTACATAGTGTACCGATTAACTTTGAACATTGACCGTTTGATCAAGACTGGAAAATCCAAACATGTCTAACCGTTGCATCTTCTTTTCCATTCTTAGAATCTAGAAAGATTCTACTGATAGTCTTTAGCATGATGAATGCTACTATGCGCAAACCTCAGAACACACAATACTTCATTTCTCAGTTTTAGGGCGCTAAATACATGGACTTGGAAGTAATTTCATTTTTATGACGTCCTTGATGTAACTTATACTTCCACTGGCCGTCTTAACTCTCAAGCACCTTACTCTTATGAGACCTACCATTAGATCAGCCATTCGCAGTACTTATTAATTTATCTTTATCTTATCTCTTACAATACCATACCACTACATATAGTGTACGGATTAACTTTGAACATTGACCGTTGGATCAAGGCTGCAAGTCCAAGCATTGCTAACCGTTGGATCTTCTTTTCCATTCTTAGAATCTAGCAGTTTCAGGGACCTTGTGATAAATGCATGTACTTGGATGAAATTTTCATTCTTTATGAGGACCTTGATGTAACTTGTACTTCCAGTGACCATGTTAACTCTCAAGCACCTCGCTCCTACGAGACCTACCATTAGATCAGCCATTCGTAGTACTTCTTATGTTATCTTTATCTTGTGTTATTTCTGACAATACCATACCACTGCATATAATGATTTACAGATTAACTCTGAACATTGAACGTTTGATCAAGACTGACAAATCCAAATATTTCTAACTATTGGATCTTCTTTTCCATCTTAGCATCTAGGAAGATTCTACTGATAGTCTTTAGCACGATGAACGCTAGTATTGGCAAACCTCAAAACACACAATACTTCATTGCTCAGTTTTAGGGTCCTTGTGCTAAATGAATGGACTTGGACGCAATTTTCATTCTTTATGAGGTCCTTGATGTAACTTGTACTTCCACTAATCGTGTTAACTCTCAAGCACCTCGCTCTTACGAGACCTACCATTAGATCAGCCATTCACATTAATTCTTATCTTACTTTATCTTGTCTTATCTCTTACAATACAATACAATACAATACAATACCACTGCATATAGTGATGTACGGATTAACTCCAGACATTGCCTGTTGGATCAATACTTGCAAATCCAAACATTTCTAACCATTGGATCTTCTTTTCCATTCTTAGCATCTATAAAGATTCTACTGTTAGTCTTAGCACGATGAACACTAGTATGCGCAAACCTCAAAACACATAGTACATCATTGCTCAGTTTCACGGTCCTTGTGCTAAATGCATAAACTTGGATGCAATTTTCATTTTTATGAGGTCCTTGATGTAACTTGTACTTCCATCGACCGTGTTAACTATTGGGGATATACTTTCCGAGTATCCTCACTATACCTCACTGACCAGGATGGCCCACTTTGATTTAGAGCTTTGCTTCACGGGTGGCCCAGCCAGGGAGAAGAGACGAAGTCCAATACGGCTACGGGAAGGCCTAGAAGACTTACCGACATAGGCCCATAGTGTTACTTGTAGTTCAAGATGTACTCTATAACCGACTCTTAGTCGTAGCCGGATAGATCTCTCCTGTAAACCCTAGGCTGGATATCTATATAAGCCGTCCTAGGGAGAGCCTTTAGGGCACCAGACAATACCCTCACAATAGTCTACAATCTCAACTCGCACAGGCGAAACCCTAGTAACCCATATTCTGGCTCTGCCGTATTACTAGATTGCTAGCAGGAGTAGGATCCATCCAAAGCTGGTGGATTCGAATCTGGGTAAACTTGTGTGCTCACTGTCCCGGAATCCCGTACGACTCACACCCCTCTCTTCCACACGCCTCGAGGACCCCCTCATGGCATACTTGTCATCAATCCGACGATAGTTGGCGCCCACCGTGGGGCAAGTGAGCTTCGGATCTGCGTTCCGAGCGGAATCTGCAAGAATCGGAATCGGCAAGTGTATCGTTGTTGGTCGCATCCTCTACGCCAGTGACCTACCTCTCATCGTTCTCGACGAGACTTGGATTCCAGCTAGGGAAGTCGTGACCACCTACACCATCATGTCTTTCAGTGAGATCGATGTCTACATCGGTTTTGCTGAACCTGTCCCATCCACCCCAGCGGTGATGATAGAGGCAGAAGAAATTTCTAGGTCCCCTTTGTCTGCGGAGGCGGAAAAATTCGGGATATCAGAAAACCCTAATCCCACCCAGCCCGCACCAGTTGCGGAGATAGTGGAGAAAGCTGAACCTAAGGCAGATCTCACAGTACAAGTCGGATCTGGAGTGGATCTCCCTAGTGAGGTCGAATCCCAGATCGACCCACCCGCGGAGGTCGAAATCCAAGAAGAGCAGGAAAACAACCTTGGTTCTGGCTATGATAATATCGGAACTGATAGACCTCCCCTGAGATACACGTTGAGGCGCATGATGATGCAAGACGCAAGCATGGATGATATTCTCGAGACCATCAGGTGTTTCAAGGAAGCCGATCGCGAGAGCCGCAACTTTCTTAGGCGGCACGCGTCACACTTTGTCGGATATGTTGGTTCCGAATCTGGCTCTGCCGATGCTGGGGACAACACTGACTCAGTGCTAGAGGCAATCGGAACAAACACCGACATACCCGCATCCTCGGATGATTCGATGATGTTGGCAGATTTCCCAAAGTTCTCCACGGAGTATGAAGAGGAGTACAACTCCAAAGCTGCAGAAGAAGGAGAAGCCATGGATGAAGGATCCGAGGAAAACTCTCCCAAAGCGCAGGACGACATGGATATCGGAGATAATCCCGAGGTCCAGAGGTCCAAAAGTACCGATCAGAGCTTGACTCCGGTCCTTCTTTGCTCTCGGCGCTGCCAAGAAGGCAAAGAAGAAGAACAAGACCCTGACAAAAGATCTTCCGGCAGAGGAAGTGATTGCCGAGGAATATGAGGAAGACTCAGATGGAGCACTTATCCCAGGCAAGCCCAAAGAAGAATCAGTGGAAGGACACGTGATCACCGAAGGTGCGTGTAAACTTATCGATGCTGCACTAACCACACCTATCCCTACAGCTGCAGAACTTACTACAGAAGAACTGGATGAAAGGGCCCATGCCCTAGAAGCGCGTCGCCAAGTACTCCTGGATGAAGCCAAAAACATCGAGGAAGAAAAGAAACACATGGCAACTGCGGAGAAGAACATCTCTCGATAGCATCAGAAGACCTAGAAATGCCACACGCGTGACGACCAATTTCCCGAAATTCACAGAGTCCTCTTTGGAGGAGACCATGGGATGCCTTGACTCGACAACAAGGGAGACTAGGTGTATCCAACACCAGTGCAAAACACTGTTGCCGCTCGAGAAATCCTAGCAAATAATCTAGGCCTAGAGCAGATTCGATTGGGCATTAAGCTACTCAACAAGGGTCTAGAGCAGCAGAAGGCCGCCCTGTCCGGAAGCGGAAAACTGGTCTCCCAATCTGACCAATGCCGCACGGATCCGACCTGGAATGATGTAAGACCCCAACGTACTCCGAAACAGCATCACCGTTCTGACCGTCGGGAAGACAACTACTCAAGAACCGGATCTTCAGGACAACATCACAAAGTTGCACGTGACTGGCGCAATGTTAATCTAGCTGCAGAGCAAGAGGCAATTGCTGCACTAAATCTGAAGAATCCTTCCCGGCGAGAGACGAACGATCGCATGGAAGAAGACAAAGAGAAACGTCGGGAGGAGGACCATCAAAGAATGCCACCTCCTAGACATACAAGCCGCCCGGCTGACGGACGAAGGAACGGCGGACACCATGCTGAGTCAAGCCGGTAGGGGGCTCGTCATAACAAAGATCCTCCCTAGAACCGGAATAATAATGCTCCAGACGGAGCCGGCGATCAGCCGGAAACAACCCAGCTGCTCCACTCTCTCCACCAACCAGCCATCACAACGGCTCCCAAGGAGGCCAAGGAGGGCGTCGTGGCAGAGGAGGCGGTGGTAGAAGCCGAAGTCCGGCTCCAAGGCACCACAGCCATAGCCGTCATTCAGGACAATCTTTTATCCCCAAGTGACGCAAGGCATCGGATTAACTCCAACATAGAGGCGCGGCGCTATGAAAACGATGATATATACATGGGCCCAAAATGCTTTGGACCATGCATAAGAGCAACAAAATTCCCGAAAGGATTTGCTATCTCAAGACACGTCCAAGCCTACGACGGCATAGCTTGGCCAGATACTTGGCTCCAGGATTTTTTCCAAGCTTGCTGCATCGCTAAAGGCGGAAACAGCCTGGTCGCAACCCGATATCTCCCACTCATGTTGCGGAAGACGACATGATCATGGCTAAATGAACTTCCGGAGAACACCATCCACAACTGGTATGACATGCAAAGTGCGTTCTTTCGGAATTTCGAAGGCACATACCGGAGGCCCTGTATGGTAGGAGACCTACAGCATTGCACCCAGAAAGCCGGAGAAACTTGCCAGGATTATCTCAGATGATGGATCGACACCAAGAACTCCTGTGAGGGAGTAAATGACCAAACTACGAATGAAGCTTTCATTGCAGGACTCCCAATCAGTTTACTACATCATCGCTTGAAGTGTGACAAGGTCATTGATTTGGGAGAGATGATAGAAACAGCGAGCAAGTATGCAGATGGTGACGACGATGCAGAGGGATTACTGAACGCCCTAGCTGTGCCACAGTCGGCAAAAAACCAAACCAGCAAGCTCAGAAGTGTAAGAACACCTCAGAAGAAAAACCCAATGCGGAAACGGCAGTGGTTACTGCTACTTTCGGGTCTGGAGGACGAGGACGACGTGGCGGTGGCCGTGGACGCGGTCGTGGGACATCAAGAGTCCAAGGTAGAGGAGACCAGCAGCCTGGCAAAACCTACTCTTGGGCCGACATTGCCAATAACCCATGTGTGCATCACTTAGATGCCAATGGAGGCTTGTCTCACACAAACGCCGATTGTCGTTTTAATGACGACATCAAGAAAGATGATACCACTGGCTACAGGGCTAAGCGGAAGAAGGGAAAGAAGAATCCCAAGAAAGATAAAGAGACTAAGGAAGATTCCTACATGGAGGAAGCTGATGCTTCAAATCCCAAGACGAAGGGAAAGAAAAACTTCCCGACCATGAAAGACACATACATCACTTTCCTTGGATCTCAACCAGCTAAGGTCAAAAAGGCAGTTCTTCATGAGCTCAACATGACAGTTCTGGCTGTCCCTCAATTCTTGGACTGGTCGGAAGTTGCAATCACCTTTGACCGTGCTGATCATCCGCCCAAGTTGCATAGGCGAGGAAAATACGCCTTAGTCGTCAATCCACTTATTGATGGCTATGGTTTCTCCAAGACTCTCATGGACGGTGGCAGCAGCATTAACATCCTGTATGTCGAAACGCTATGCCGGATGAAGATCTCGGAGACCCAGGTGAATTACAGCTCTGTGATCTTTCATGGAGTTGTCCCAGGAAGACAAGCAAATTCCCTGGGAGAGATCACTTTGGATGTTACCTTTGGAACTCCAAAGAACTCTCGGATGGAAGAACTTTCCTTCGGAGTGGTCCCGTTCAAGAGCGCGTACCACGCTATATTTGGACGTCTGGCTTACTGGGCTTTTATGGCTCACCCGTGTTACATTTACAATATGATGAAAATTCCAGGTCCCAACAGTGTGATCACCATCAGGGGAGACCCGAAGAAAGCGCGAGAGTGCAAGGACGGAAATCCCGCCTTTGCTGAAGCCGTGCTGCACGCCCAGGAGTACCAGGAGATCAAGAAGACCATAGATCCGTCCAAGATGCCTGCAACGAAGAAGGAAGTGACAAAGCCAAATCCAGAGTTCAAGGAATCGGAAGAGACGAAGAAGACGTTGTTGAAGGATGATGACCCCTCCAAGGTGACCTAGATAGGCGTAGGCCTAGATAGCGCATAGGAAAGAGTGCTAATCAAGTTCCTCCAAGCAAATCAAGATATCTTCGCATGGCAGCCATCTGACATGACCGGAGTACCTAGGGAACTTGCCGAGCACTCTCTAAATGTACACCCGAATGCTAAACCTGTCAACCAGTCCCTATGGCGTTTTGGTGATGTAAAGCATAAGGAAAGACCTAAGGAACTAGCCCGACTCGAGCTAGCCAGATTTATAGAAGAGGTCATCCATACTGATTGGTCGGCCAACCCTGTAATGGTCCCTAAAAAGGACACCACAGATTTAAGGATGTGTGTTGATTATACTGCCTTGAACAAGGCTTGTCCAAAAGATCCGTTCGCTCTGCCTAGAATTGACCAAGTTATCGGTTCTACGACATGCTCGGATCTCCTCTATTTTCTCGACGCATATTCCGGTTATCACCAAATTCGGATGAAGGAATCAGATAAAATCAAAACTTCATTTGTAACCCCTTCGGAACCTTCTGTTTCGTTATGATGCCCTTTGGGCTCAAAAATTCAGGAGCTATGTACCAGCGCACTATGCAGCGTTACCTCTATGACCAAATCGGATGCAACGTACATGCATATGTGGATGACATTGCGGTGATGTCCAAAAATAAGGAAATATTAATTTCTGACTTGGTGGAAACATTCGCCAATCTACAAAAATACAACATAATGCTTAATCCGAAGAATTGTTTCTTTGGAATCCTAGCCGGAAAATTGTTAGGTTTCATCGTGTCTACAAGAGGCATAGAGGTGAACCGAGACAAGATCAAGGCTATACTCAATATTTCTAGGCCAACTCGCCTGAAGGACGTTCAAAGACTTACTGGTTGCATTGCTGTAGTTAGTCGGTTTGTAAGCCGACTCGGAGAAAGAGCCACACCACTTTACAAGCTCCTGAAAAAGATCGAAAAATTTGTTTGGACTAATGAAGCTAAAGCTATGCTACAAGACTTCAAAGAAGTACTCTCGTCTGCTCCTATCTTTGTAGCACCGGAACCAAGGGAACCGATGTTCCTCTATCTCGTTGCGACAAACAGGGTCGTCGGTGTCGTCATGGTAGTGGAGAGACCATAGGAAAATCAGGAACACCTGGTGCAGCGTCCGACTTACTACCTCATCGAGGTCCTAACTGAATCGAAGCAGCGGTATCCGCATGATCAAAAGATGGCTTATGGTGTTTTTTCGCATCTCGTAAGTTACGACATTATTTTTAGGAACACCCAATTACCATGGTGAGCACAGCTCCCATGAGAGATATAATCAATAACAGTGAGGCTACAGGACGGGTCGCAAAATGGGGCATAGAGCTTTTGGCTTTTGATATCGAGTACAAACCTCAGACAGCAATCAAATCCCAAATCCTTGCTAACTTTGTCGCTGATTGGACAGAGACAAAGGAGAATATGACCCTCCCAAAGTCGGAATATTGGACCCTGTATTTTGATGAGTCTAAGGCTCGCAGGGGGCTCGGGGGCTGGCATGGTGCTCAAATCACCCCAAGGAGATAAACTTCTATACGTGTTGCAGATCCACTTCACAGCAACAAATAACATTGCCGAGTATGAAGCACTGCTGCATGGAATCCGAATTGCTAAGGATATCGACATCCGATGATTGATGTGTTACAAAGATTCAGATCTTGTTGCTCAACAAGTGTCGGATATTTGTAATGCAAATAAGCACATGGAAGCTTATAAAGCTATCGTTGATGATCTATCTAAATCGTTCGAATGGTTTGAGGTTCAACGCATCCCTCGAACAGAAAATGAGGAAGCAGATGCATTATCTCGGATAGGCTCTGCACGAAAACAGGTCCCAGATGGTTCTTTTTTAGAGTACCTCAAAGTTCCCTCTGTAAAGGGAGTGGACGAGGAATATCCGACCAAATCCGACTCACCTTTAATAGCAGTTCTGGCTGTAATTCCTAGCTGGACTCAACCCAACCTTGATTATTTGGTAGATGGCAAATTACCCGAAGACGAAGTTCTGAACTGACAGATCGTCCGGTGAGCAAAAGCCTACACTATAATTAGTGGTGAGCTCTATAAGAGGAGTGCATCTGGGGTCTTTCAGCGCTGTGTATCTCTGGAAGAAGGAGTGGAACTCTTAAGAGAAATCCATGAAGGCGAGTGTGGTCACCATGCTGTAGCCAAATCTTTAGTGGCAAAAGCTTTTCGACACAGTTTTTTCTAGCTTACAGCCAAGGAAGATGCCGAACGGCTGGTCAAGACATGCAAGGGCTGCCAAAAATACGCCAAACAAGCTCATGTTCCAGCTGATCAACTGCGAACAATACCTATAACATGGCATTTTGCGGTCTAGGGGACCGTTCACGCGGGCTCCAAGTGGATTTACTCACCTCTTAGTGATGGTGGATAAATTCACAAAATGGATTGAGGCTAAACCCTTCATTAGTTGTGATGGAGCAACATCCATAAGATTTGTCGAGGATGTTATAATCCGGTATGGTTATCTGCATAGCATTATCACGGGAGTAATTTCTCTATGGGAGAGCTTGCCGAATTCTGCAATGAGCAAAATATCCGGCTTGACATTGCGTCAGTCGCGCATCCGCAGGATAATGGACAAGTTGAAAGAGCAAATGGTTTAATCCTACAAGGCCTAAAACCAAGACTCAAAGCACCACTAAGACGTGCTGCGATTTTTTTGGTTAGTCGAGTATTGCACAATGGTTCATACTACCTAACTGATATGCGGCCATTCAAAGAAAGACCTGCTACTAAGAAGAGAAAGAGAGCTGGAGGCAGTACAAATCTAGAAGAATTAGACAGACCATGGATAATTGCTCAGGTACGTCCCTTTTATTCTTAGTTTATCCTTCTTTGTAATCATATATGTGTACATGTTCAAAAAGAAATAAAGTATTGGTTACCTCAAATTTTTCTGAGAAGTTTTTTACCATCTTATTTCCGAATGACCATGTCACAGTCGAAAATCCCAGAATACTTGAAAGTACTTTATGCTCATGTTTGTTCTGGTTTAGATTTCTGATTCTAAAATTGCTACCTTCGGGTATAAAGTTAAATTTTATAGTTTGTGCTTTGGTTATCTGTCTGATTGCTGGATGCAGGCATTTTCCGAGTAGTGAATTGTTGGTACTGGAAATCGGCTTTGTTTCCGAGTTTAAACTGGTTTAGCAATTGAGCTCCATTGCTCAGCAAAGTTTCCATGCTAAAGGTTGGCTGGCTCATGAAAGGGACAAGGCGGAAAGCCAAATAAACAATAAGCACAGACAAAAAACACAAGTGCTTATGCAAACATTTCAGGCACATAAACATTTAAACCAAAAGTGCTGAATAGATAAAATAAAACTTGGCACTAGCAAAAGTTTCATACTACTTATTTACAGATCCATAATGTTTTCAGAATAACACATTGTTTTTCTGATGCTCTATGATGCAGGGGGAGAGGTAGGAGCTGCCGGCTCGCTAGATACATCAGTCTCGCTTTGATAACGTTCCAAGATGTTCAAACCGGATGCGGTTTGTTCATTGTCGGAAACTTCTGCTGTTTCTTCGATAGGCGGAGGTAGCGTGTCCACGCGGGTGAAGAAGGGAGTGTCGTTGCTGGTTAAGTCAGCTACGTGACACCCGTATCCGGCGCAGGAATCCATGATAGCCTCGATGTCTTGCTCCTGGCCATCTTCATCCACTTTGCAGTACCCTCTGGTTACTTGCCAGATTTCCATGTTTCCATGGTGGCTCATAACCATGGTGAGAGCGTTCTGTGCCGCGGTCTGCGCGTAGGACATGTTCTAGTCCTGGACAAGCTGCGGCATCTCCTTGGCCTTGTCTCGCACTTGAAAGCCGGGCATGCTATGCATGTCCGGAACCTTGAGAACTTCGCCAATATCTTCGATGGATTGGCGGAAGTCATGAAGCAGATCGCTGACTTGTGTAAGCCGGCTGGTGCGAGACTCGGTAGAGGCTGAATGCAGCAAGTTCAGAGGACCTATGCATGTAATGGAAAATGGTTAGTAGAAGAAATCCAACTTCAAAAGAGTCGAATGATGTAGACAAGTCAGAAAGATGGAAACATACCAAAGATGACTTCGTCGACTTTGGTCTTCTCCTCGCGAAGACTCTGGAGTTCAGCTCGGAGTGCTTCAGCAATATCCCTCTCTCTAAACAAGTCATTACTGAGATCCGAGATTTTCTTATCCTAGGATGCAATCTTATGATCATGCTCCACGGTGTCCATGGAGGTGGATTCGAGAATTTGAGCAATGCTCTTCTCATGATCCGCCTTAAGCTTATCCAGATCTTGGCGGAGATCTTTTTTCTCCACCACCAAGGTCTTAAGATTTTCGGCCTCTTCAATCATAGCACAGGACTGCTTTACCAGTGTTGTAAGTCACAAGAACAATAGTTGAACAAAAATTTGACTATGAAATACAAGACAAGGTTTGAGTTTCGGAATGTTTACCTTCGGCCTCATCGCTAGAAACTTTCAATTGTGCATTTTCAAGCCAGAGAGCTTTGATTTCGTTCCGCTTGTTACAAACATTCTTCAATAAATCCTGGTTATAGGAATATACTTTCTGTAAGTCAAAATACCCAGAGTCAGAAGTCTACTAAAGACTCGGGCTAATATTTTTACTAATATCAGCACGAGCCTTGGGGGCTACACTAGTTAATTCTTTGGCATCCTAAGGAAGCATAAAACCGGATTTGACTGTCCAGCTTCATGCTTGGGGGCTAGAGGATATGATATGAAATAAGGAAAAACATGAGTTGGAATTTTGACTTACATATTGTTCGCGAGTGAGTTTGTTCAAACTCGCATTCACCTCGGTGCCAACCTTCTCGGCGAGGGTTAGAGGGACCACTAGCGCAGTTGGAAGTTCGCCGGTCCTCAACTTCTCGTCACGAAGACGAACTTGTTCAAGAAGATCAGAGTGCTTGATATCCTCTGCTTCTTGCGCTTCTTCTTTGGCAGAGATAGTCCGGCTTTCCAGGCATTGCCGGGCTAGCCATTGAATCTCCTCCGCAGACTTCCGAGATAGGCCAAGTTTGGCAAGTCCCAGATTGTCCAGGAGATTGTCGGTGAAAGTCTCTGCCGAGGGATCATTACCCGAAGAGGGTTCACCCTTATCAAGACTTAAGTAACCCATGGTGACGTCAGTTTGCGACTCAAGGATCGCTGGCTCTATTGAAGGAGCCGGATCCTCTACAACGGTTGGAGATGGAGTAATCTCCAGCGCTGTATAGGATTGTGGGGCAGGAGTCGGAGGATCTACGGTAGGAGAAACTAAGTTTAGCTTCTGCTGGCATAGGGGCTTTGAAGTAACTCCCTTCCCCTTGCCCTTGATGAGCTGTTTTGCTCTGAGAAGGTAATAGAACAAAGAACATTACATCTCAAAAATAATTACAAATGAAGTACAAAGGCGGAAGTTGTGAGGAAAGTTACCTCTTCACAACAGGCACCTCCTTTGTGCCGATAGCCACTGTTAGAGCTTTACGCTTCCGAGGAACAATGTCCGGCAGTGGAACCAATTCTCCCTCCTCCTGAGAAAATTCAGGAGGATATCCCTTGATAGGAGCGAGCTCCGACTCGGGGAGGTCGGCAAGCTGAAAAGAAGATAGTATCTTAGTATAGCAAAATTATGTAAATATGAACACATGAAATAAGTTACTGCTGAAACTTACCAGTACAACGGTTTTTTTTGCCGTGTGCATGACCAAAGACAGCTCCGGAATCTTCCTCTTGATTCGTTCCTTTATCAACCATTTGATTTGCCATATATAGTCCTTGTCCAAGTAGGTCTTGGGACTAATTCGGAGCGTATCTTTCTTGGACGACATGATGGAGTCCATCAGTTGATCTCCATGATGTTGGAGAGGCTGGATCCGGTGTGCCACCCAGTATTGGACTAAGTCGGACCCTCTAAGGCCCTTGTGTTTCATCAAATACTCGATCCGCCTCTTGGCGAGAAGCAGATCGTCACTGAGAGTCGGAGCAACCTCATCCCAGGATTTTTGGGGCATGGCGGCTCCGTCGATGAAAGCCGGCAAAGCAGTAGCTTTGCCGGGAGCAGGAATATCCTTAGAAAAAAGTGGACGGCCATTGCTTGACCGACTCACTGGCCATAATCCAAGGATAGACGCGCTCTCGCCTAACCAAAAAACTAATAGTACCGGTAATATAAGGATTACCGGCAGTTATGGAATTTCTCCGGACATGAAAGTAGTACCGGAAATGAGTAAGGCTCGGCCTAATGCCGAGATACCCCTCGCATAAAGATGCGTACGCGCTCATCTCTAAGATGGAGTTCGGGGGGAGATGGTGGATTTGAACTCCATAGTGGTCCTTAACCTCGGAAAAGAAATCTGAGGGAGGAAAACTCAGACCTCTATCAAGGTGAGTGCCGAAGTGCACTCGCTCGTTGTCGTGAGGGTTGAGGATGGTTTCGCTGCGGCCGCTCCGCCAGTCGCCGGCACAGAGGAGCCCTTCTTATTCCACGCCACGGATCTTGGCATCGTCGAGGACGCACAGGATCTAAACCCCGTGATTGCTCTCCTTTTCTGCTGTTGATGCCGTTGTTGCTATCGCCGCCGCGGCGGAAGATGATGTGGAATCCATTTTTTCCGGTGCGCCGGTGACCTTGGATGGGCGGCGCTGGGAATGAAAGAGATGCGGAAAAGAGATCCTCACCAGTTATAACCACCAGCCGCATCAAGATTCGTGTAAATGCTATAGTGAACGTGCCATGCATCATGGAAGGAACTGGGAAGCCCCCACGCGATGATTACGCCACCTCGATCTCCACGCACGCATTGAAACAGCACCTCGGTTCAACGAAAGGTGGACCCACCAACAGTCGTGCTGACAGGAAATTTCTGTCAGTGACGTGACTTGACCATGGCTATCGTCAGGTCATGTCAGAGACCAAGTTCCGGCTTAGTTTGAATTTCAAGCTGGAAATCGAAACAAACGTATTTATAGGTCCGACTCATTTTTGAGACTCGGATCGTATCTTATCTTTTGAAGTTTCAGGAACCCTTCAAGATTCTGCAAGCTGAAGATCAAGCTAGACAATGATGAATCCGACTTTGGATCTTGGAGGCCTCCGGGGGCTGCTGTTGGGGATATACTTTTCGGGTATCCTCATTGTACCTCACTGACTAGGGTGTCCCACTTCGGGTTAGAGATTTGCTTCACGGGCGGCCCAGTCAGGGAGAAGAGACGGAGTCCAATCTGGTTACGGGAAGGCCTAGAAGACTTACCGACATAAGCCCATAGTGTTACTTGTAGTTCAAGATGTACTCTATAACTGACTCTTAGTTGTAGCCGGATAGATCTCTCCTGTAAACCCTAGGCCAGATATCTATATAAGCCGTCCTAGGGAGAGCCTTTAGGGCACTAGACAATACCCTCACAATAGTCTACAATATCAACTCGCACAGGCGAAACCCTTGTAACCCATATTCCGGCTCTGCCGTATTACTGGACTGCTAAGAGGAGTAGGACCCATCCAAAGCTGGTGGATTCAAACCTGGGTAAACTTGTGTGCTCACCATCCAGGAATCCCGTACGACTCACACCCCTCTCTTCCACACTCCTCGAGGACCCCCTCATGGCGTACTTGTCATCAATCTGATGACATTAAATCTCAAGCACCTCGCTCCTACGAGACCTAGCATTATATCGGCCATTCACAAACTTCTTATCTTATCTTTATCTTGTCTCTTATCTCTTACGATACCATACCACTGCATATACTGTAGGGATTAACTTTGAACATTAACCGTTGGATCAAGACTGGCAAATCCAAACATTGTTAACCGTTGGATCTTCATTTACATTCTTAGCATCTAGAAAGATTCCAATGATATTCTTTAGCATGATGAACGCTAGTATGCGCAAACCTCAAAACACACAATACTTCATTGCTCAGTTTTAGGTTCCTTGTGCTAAATGCATGGACTTCGATGCAATTTTCATTTTTATGAGGTCCTTGATGTAACTTGTACTTCCACCGACCGTGTTTACTCTCAAGCACCTTGCTTCTATGAGACATACCATTAGATTGGCCATTCACAGTACTTCTTATGTTATCTTTATCTTGTCTTATCTCTTACAATACTACACCACTACATATAGTGATATACGGATTAACTTTGAACATTGACTGCTGGATATGATCAAGACTGGCAAATAACATTCTCAATTTTCAAAGTGATGATGAGGTTATTCCTTTCCGTAAAAAAGTCCGAAGGATATGGATCTGAATGCCACAAGCCAAGCTTTCAGACATATATAGTGGACCGTCATGTTGTACTTATGATTCCCATGTTTTATGAGTTTTCGAACTTCTTCCAATAGATAACTCTGCCCACTTGAAAGTGACTTTATGTCAATTTATATAAATTAGGTCAAGTTTGAAATACAAGTAAATTATAGGTTACATTGAAAGTTTTATGAAAAAGCTTTTGGATCTACCCATCGGGGGTTTAGTTAATATATCGGGTCAATAGGTTAAACTTATTTCTAAGATTTTGCATCTTAACAATTTGAAGAAATCAGGTCAAACTTGAGCTATAAGTAAGCGTGATAGATTCATATTGAAAAAATTGTCTTTTCGGAGGTAGATGGGTGCATCTTCTTATAGTAAACAATGTTGTCCTTATGAGTTTCCAACTATAAGGAAAGAATATTCTCAATTTTTCGAGTGATGTTGAGATTGTTCCTTCATGTAAAGAAAGTCTAAAGAATTTTGATCTAAATGCTACAAGCGAAGTTTTCAGACATATATAATGGTCCAACATGTTGTACTCACAATTTCCCATATTTTATGACTTCTCAAATTTCCTAGCTAACTTCGCCCACTTGAATGACTGTATGTCGATTTATTGAAATTAGGAAAAATGTGAACTTTAACAAGTAAACTGTAGGTTGCTTTGAAAGTTTTATGAAAAAGCTTTTGGAGGTACCCCATCGAGGGGTCAATTAATATATCAGAAACCACCGAGAGTTTTGATAACAGGTTCAACATTTTGCTAAGATTTTGCATCTTGGCTATTTTGAACCTATTTTGAAAATTATCATATTAAATAAACGAAAAACAAAAAACAAAAGTTTTACTCATGATGTCCTATCATGTCTTGTGCACCACGTGCCATTAAAACGGTAATCATGGGATTAGACAAGTTTTGGAAAAACAGCTTCACAATATTGTCCTACCATGTGTATGGAAATTATCGGGTTTATTTCAACCCGAACGACCAATGTCACCAAGGCCATATTGAAATCATAGTTTACAATTTGATAGAGTTCCCATAATAGTTTGGTAGATGGGTGCATCTTGACATAGTAACCTGTGTTGCATGTGGGAGTTTCCAACAATTAGGAAAAAATACATTCAATTTTCCCTAGTGAGGACGGTGATGGTTTTTTGTGAAGAAAGTCCAAATAATATGGCCAGTATGCCACAAGCCAATGGTTTCACACATAGTTGACCATGGTTCCTATCTAACTGCGGCATAAAAGTTACATATTACGATGGGTTCCTGACACGTGGGTACTAGTACACGTACTACTAGTAGATTTTCTCTCTCCTTCGTCCCCGCTCACCATCCATCCACCATCCTCCCCATTTCTTCTTCCTTCCCATGTAAGCTTTCACACAATGATTATACTTCTGTTCTGAGATGCAGGGGTGTAGAAAAAGATGAGCCCACACCATATCACCATCAATCAAGTTCGATGATGCAATTTTGTGAAGAGTATACGTATACTAGTAGTACTGTAGATAAGCATGTACTACTAGAGACACTTAATTTTTAATGGAGGAAGTAAGAGACACCGAGTAATTCTGCAGGATCTGCATGTTTCTCTTCATTTTTGGATAAAGCGGGTGCCTCTTGAATTCTCTGGGCCAAGAAAAATCAAGAACCGACGAGTCTGGTATAATCCTTTTTTTATTGACGGGACGAGTCAGGTACAATCTATTTATGATATTTTGGGATACTTTCAGGGTATTAACTCAAGCACGACTATAAATAGACATTATAAATTGCAACAGTATGCACCTCTCCTTTCATCCAAAACACCCAACCTACAATTTCTTAGAACTCGATCTCTCTCTATTTTGTTCTAAAATGTCGTATGAAAACTCTCTCTAGAACACGTCGATTGACCTGACAAATGCAAAAAGCTCCAAAACTTCGCCTGGAAGCCTAGACTCAATCGACAAGCCATGAGTGCTATAACATCCCAATTTCAGCAACCCTGATTAGTTGTTCAGAATGCAAAAATCAGGGGGAACAAACACTTTTTCTTGTTTAGTGATACAATGTTTGCTTGTTGTTTGCTTGTGCTTGTGCATCTGAATGTATACCATATGATATACCCCTTACCTCACCATCAGTTGACAAAAGCTATTTAACAAAACTGTCTTGGCTCCTTTTTCATATTCTCAAATGTTCTGGCATTTCAAAACCCGAGCCAAAATGCTTTCGCGAACCAAACTATTTTAGTAGCATCTATTGGCAAAGTATGTTTTCATGACAGAATGTTCAACTGCTCTTACCTCTAGGTTTCCAAAACTTTTATAAAGCTTTTAAATTCTCCTCTTGGTAGAAGTACCAAGGACCTTACCTTCTTCAAAACTCAAACCTTTCAAAATACCCATCTCTACCTCAAGCTAGGCTTGATGGTATCCATAGAAGTAGATTAATTTGCTTGGAAGATGAATTGCCTTGATCTGTTGTTTGGCTTGTCTGCTTAGAAATTAGTATGAGCTACTCTATGGGATCCTCCTCTAGGATCGAGATGTTTTTAATATCCCAAACACTAAGGAAGATTACTAAGATGGATCTGATCTCTAGCCACTAGGTGCTCATCAAAATCCTTAATCAGGTTATTTTAGCACTAATTATGTCTAGACGCTCCCAAGTCAATGAAGACAAATATAAAGAATGGATCTATTCTAACCAATCTACACTTCAACATCATCCACTTGATGATGATTTGGTACCTTGCGACCCATCAAAAACTTCCCCTCTTATATTCTAGTCAAAAGCCTCAAAACTGCCAAATTTTGACCAAGTCTGAATACTATTTAAACAACACTTCTTTGAATGCCTCTCTTTCTCAACCCTTGTGCATTTTTGGAAATTCACTTGAACCAACTTGTATAACATCATAAGTACTACCAATGCCCACTCTTTATCTTGGCTAGATCATCTTTTAACCCACCTGTTCTTGGTGGTTTTGCAGGCAAGAAAATAATAATTTCTGCAAATCTTATCAACATGCCCACTTCAGCAGAAGCTCACATCTCCATACTATATCCTCTTGACCAACCCTTGGTATGGTTGTGCTCTACTCAAGAAGGTTTATCAATACCTACTTCACTTGTTCAAATTGGATCCTTGTCCTTCTAAAACCCACATGGTTTAGCAGGCTATTTGATAATCTGCTTTGGAACCCTTATTTTATTCAAAATTTGAAATCAGTTCTTGAAGATCCCAACAATGATCAACCTCAAACCTATGTACAATGGTGTTCTACATCACTTGGTCTATCTATCCATATATCCCATGACCCAAGGGGACGTCTCAGCTCCAAGATCCAACAAGGTTTTGAAGGGATAAAATTAGTAATGCCTAAGATTCTCTTTTCCTTTGTTTCTACCCAAATCAAGTCAAATTCTCAAACCCAAGGTTCTAAATGGTTTATACAGCTTGTGAACATTAGCTAATTTGTTTTAAATATTTATCAAATATTATCCATAACCATTATGGACCAAAACCTATTTAAATTCTTTAATGGACAAAACCTCCAAAAGCCCCCTCTCTAATGGCAAGTTGGTTTTCCTCCAAATCACATATCCAACTTTATCTCATTTGAGGTCCATATACCATACCCTATATTACCACTTAAAAATAAAATATTTTTTAAGACTTTTAATAATTCTTTTTCCCCATTTCCTTAAATGGCAGAAACAAGAAATACTTGTTTAAAAATACTTTTATTTTCCAATAAATTCCAAGAAAATTTTCCAAGGTGTGTCTTCGTATCTAGTACCATATCACACCAAAAACAACCCTTGTCCAATACAAAAATATCAAATGAGCTTCTAGAACACATTTCAACACTTTTTGCTTAAATGATTATAAGTGGACATTAAATCCATAGAAAAATCTGAAATAAATCATAGGGAAGTATCTTGACCATGCCCATCTATCAAAACCATCACCACATCTTGCAAGGATCAAAATAAAGCATAGGTAAATAAATCATAATCTCTCATTATAGCATATTTGATCATAACACAAAATCATGAATCAAACCACCTCCAACCCTCATCAACTCATGGCCACATTTCTCCACAGCAACCGCACTCCCACCTGGTCATTCTACACTGTAGAATTTCCCTATAGAAGCACCCTCCACTTGTCTCTAGTGTTTGGTTTATGAAGGAGACACAAGGCTATGTCTTTTATAGGCCCATGTCCTAAGTACACGGAGTGACATGTTCAATTCTATAATAAATACTTATGGTATGAGGGAACTGTAGATGTCAAGTGGGAACTTTACCTGGACCAACAATCAAGCTGTTCCTACCTTGGAGAAGTTGGATAGGATTCTTGTTTGTCAAAAATGGGAAAGCCTGTTTCCTTTGACGATAGTACATAAGTTGTCTAGAGAGATCTCTGACCACAGCCCTTTGCTTCTGGATACGATGGAAGGGCCAACAGGAGGAAAGAAAGAGTTTAGATTCGAGAAAAGTTATCTGGGGAATGCTGAGTTTATGGAGAGGATAAAAAAGGTGTGGAATAAACCTGTCAGAAGCAAAAACAGTTTGGATAGGCTACAGAAAAAACTTAAGAATGTCAGGAATGATCTGAAAGGGTGGGGTGTTCATATTAGAGGCCAGGAGAAAAAACACAGAAAACAACTGGATGAAGAATTGAAGGAGTTAGAAGATATTGAGGAACTCATTCTGCTTAATAAGGAGCAGCAGATAAGGAAAGCTCAAATTCAGAAGGAACTATTAGAAGTGTATGAGAAGGAAGAGCAGTATTGGCAACGGAGATCAAGAGATAATTGGCTTTGGAAGGGGATAGTAATACTGATTATTTCCATAGAGTGGCAAATGGGGTCAGGAGGAAAAAAATGATTTTCTCTATGCAGGATGGGGAAAGGCAGATTCAGGGGACCTATGATCTCTTGAAACATGTCACTGAATATTATAAAAAGTTGTTTGGCCCTGTTGATGGTTTTTCTATTAGGCTGGTAGATAACAATTGGACTGCTAAGGAAAAGCTTAATGAAGAAGATAGAGAGAGCATGGGAAGACCTTTCTCATAGGAGGAAATTAAAGATGTAATTAAACTGATGGAAAAAAATAAGGCTGCTGGTCCTGATGGTTTGCCTGTAGAATTCTATCAATTCTGCTGGCAAATTATCAAACAACACATTATGGATGTTTTTGATGATTTTCATTCTCACAAAATTGATTTGGCAAGTATAAATTATGGGATCATCACTTTGCTGCCTAAGAGTGAGGAGGCTGACATTATATAGAAATTTAGGCCTATATGTTTGCTACAAGTGATTTTCAAGATTTTTACAAAAGCTTTGACAGTTAGAGTTGATCCTGTGATGCAGAAACTAATTGAAACTTGCCAGACAACTTTTATTAAAGGAAGGTGTATATCTGATGGGGTCACTCTGCTGCATTAAATTTTGAAAGAGGCTAAATTTCAGAAGCAACAAGGGGTGGTTCTGAAGTTGGATTTTGAAAAAGCATATGACAAAGTTAACTGGGAATTCCTGTTTCATTGTTGTAAAAAGAAAGGGTTCGATAATGATTGGCTGATTTGGTTGAAAAGTGTTGTTACTCAAGGGAATCTCAGTGTGAAAATCAATGATGAAGTTGGACCATATTTTGGGAGTTATAAAGGTGTGAGGCAGGGTGATCCTTTTTCTCCTTTCCTGTTTAATATGGTAGGGGATTGGTTGGCCAAGATGGTGCTGAATGCATAGGCAGGTGATTTGTTTACAGGGCTTGCTGATAATCTATTTGTGAAAGGAATAGCTGTAACTACCTCGGTGAATTACGCTCCTAGTTACAAGCCTGGACGAGCGGAAATGGTTAAAATAGTACGGTGGGGCCCAAATGCCACTCACAGGTAGACCTTTCGGCCGTCCTAACCATTTCCAAACATCGGGACAAGAACGGGCGGCGTAATCGGCAGGCGAAGGGATCAACTACATACACAAATGAGTATGTATGCAAGCCACCATACAATAGTTCTTAGAGCCATTCCATCTAAAAGAAATAGAAATATTGCAACGCCATACGGCAAGATCCAAATATCCTAGATAGATATAATAGTTTAGGATATCTCCTCATACATCAAACATCAGAGTATCAAAGTGGAAGCAGAAACAAGATCCGAAACGGATAAGAAGAAATTCGCATAAGATGCCCCAAAAATAAACACATCCCGCCCACAGATCTCACGGATCCTCGCTCCTAATCTCTACACCGAATGATCGCCGCCAACATCGTCAGATCCTCCACCCAAAGATCCATCTTGCGAGCTTACCTGCTCATCTGAATCAAACAATTTATCGTGAGACCCTAGGGTACTCAAAGAAGTCTTTATGCCTCTAAAGGGACACAACCTGGGTGACGAATTGCAGCAAAAGATAATACCTAGCAATTCTATAGATATGCTAACCATCCGCCTAACCATAGATAGACGGATGTCCGTGAATTAATGACGACAGCTTATAACGGTAATATTAATGATCCATCCTCCTCGCTACCAACGAGGAAGCGGATTTAACAACCCCCTCCGCTGGCGTTTTATTATCCATTCCATGAGTGTTGCACTATTTACTAGTCGTACTTAGTCAAATTAAAAGCGGTACTTTAGTTATACTTGTCTATGATCGAGAAACTGCTCCAAGTCATCCATAACCATGACACGGCTTTCAGAAGTTTTACCCTGCAGGGGTGCACAAATAGCAACACACACTCGATCAACCTCGGAAAAACCAAATCAAAACCCAACGAGGCATTCACGACAAAGCGATCACAGGATTCAGAAAGATTTTAGGGGGCCACCCCATTAAGCTACCCGCAACGAAGTTGGCCGGCTCCGAGACGGACTCAAGGTTTGCGTCAATGGCTGTAAATGACTGGGAACCCGAAAATGTGACTGGGCTTGTCGATACCGCGAAAACACTCTGCTTACCTAAACAGTACAGGTGCATTCGTCGCACAATCTTAAATTAAGCAGTAAAGCATGGCATAAGTACAGGTTAGTAATAAAGCCCCAAACTACGTTGTGGCCCCAAGAAATAAGAATGAATCAAGCTCTGGCTCAGGGGGGTTCATAAGCCTCCCGGATGTGGATAGCGCGAATATTCAAGGAACAGGAATCAAGTACTCGGGGTCCTGCGGGACACAAGTGAGCATGAAAAGCCAAATAGCAGATATTGCTCACCGGTGCCACTTTCATTAGTTATCCCATTACTACTCAGGTTAAGTTGTTTAGGTACCTCGTTATCCATCAGACCCTCACATACCCTACACATGCTATTCTACGACTCGCATGGCTCAAACAACTCCTGTAGTAATGGCTCATGGGATGGAGGAACAAGCTTCGGTGGGGTTTAAAAGTAAAGGCTATGCAGTTCTTGGGATTCAGTTTAATGCAATCGCGACTCAATGATGCAAGAATAAGATAGAGGCAATAGGTACTATATGTATGCAAGCATGTGGTAGTGCTTGCCTGGCAGCTCAGTTGAAGCGAGAGAAGGATCTGGGTAGTGCTCCTGGGTTTCTTGATATATCCCCTGCTCAGCGTCTATTAGAAGAAGAACCAAACAAACAAGGGCCACATAAATAAAGTGCACAAGCATATTAATAAAATGCATCAAGCAAACAATCATGCCATGATGAATGATGCACAATTTGCATGGCAATAGAGTAGCATGGCATGGGTGAGGTGTGGAATACAAGAATAAATCATTTTACGGTGTTTTAATCATATTTTATAGTCAATTAAGTTGCTGTATACTTTATATTTATATGATGCATTCTGCAATTCAGAACATGGAATGCATAAACAGAAAGGTCTCGTCGAGCTAATCATTTTAGACATATTATTTGTCAAATTTGGAGTTATAAAACAAAAGTTATTAATTAAATAAGAAAAAGGGCATTTTATTGTAATTTTAATCATCTCGAAATTTAAAGTGTTCAAAATATATTTTTGAAGGCTATATTTGAATTCCTCACATTTTTCTGATTTCAAAACATATATTATTTGGAATTATAATTTAAAAGTTATTTGGAAACAGATTTAAATTTGAATTTGAATTAATTTGAAAAAGTTTAAATTAAAACAGAATTACAGAAATACTTTTCTCACTCACTCAGATCCAGCCACAGTCAGTGACAAGTGGGCCACTGGCTGACTGGGACCAGACGCGCACAGACAGACTTTTTCCTTTTCCGACCTAGCCACAGCAGATGACAGGTGGGGCCACGGCAGCCTCAGGGCCACACGCGGGCGCGCCAGCGGTGACGCGACACGTGGGAGATCCCGGGTAGTGCGGGTTGAGGCGGTGTAAAACCCAGGTACCTATTTGCTTAAACGCCAGGGTGACCGACGGTTGGGCCTCTAGGAGCGCGGGTTAAGCGAAAACAAAAGGGAGGCCTAAACTGCAAAACATCGCCGCGGTATTGTGCTTCTTCTCTGCGCTGCGGACGGGTCGGTGCTCGTCTGTCGCGGGGCGCGGCGCGCGGGGCTCGAACCCAGGACCTGGCGTGCACGCGCGTAGGCGGCAGCCACTGCGGTGGGCTCGGGTTGATGCCAGGAGGGTGGACGGGGCCCAGATGAGGCTCTGTGCGACGCGGGAGCGACCAGACGTTGTGGCCGACGGCGCGCGCAGTCTGTTCGACGAAACGAACGGCGGCACTAGGGCGGTACGGCGAGGCGGAGCATGTCCAGGAGGATTAGGGGCTCACCGAGGAGATGTTGGTGGTGTTCGATCGGCTTGGGGAGCGTCGCAGCGGCGAGGATGCAGACGGCCACCGGCGTTAGGGTTTGGCGTCGGGCTCGTCGGTGAACTTCGGCGCTGGTCCTTATCCTCCTCCGCGACAGGTACTGGTCGAAGCAGAGGGGCCTCCTTGTCCTCCCCGACCACCTCCGCGTCGCGCTCGTCGGCTGGATCGAAGAAGCGTCGGTGGAGCAGACGGTGGCCAGCGTCGAGGTAGATGGTGGCGGTGGAGGAAAAGAGGGGGAGAGGCAGGGACCTGGGGTGGATCTGGGGGAGGCAGCAGGCGAGAGAGAGGGGGTAGATAGGGACGGGAGAGGAGAGGGGGTGCCGTGGAAGGTGTGGTGGAGGAAAAAGGTGGCTCGGCCACCTTTTTCTCCTCTACCCCCATGTGCTCGACCGGCTCGGCCAGGGCAGGGGAGGGGTGGTCAGGGACGTCCAGGTGGGGCCAAGGCAAGGTCAAGGAGGTCAGGCTCGGGTGGGGCACGCACGACAGAGAGAAGAGAAGAAAGGAGGAGAGGGGAGGCTCGGGCTAGGGTAGGGTGGCCTCGGGTTGGGGCTTGGGGGGGTTGGTAGCTAGGGCAGGGGAGGGTAGCTCGACCAGGGAAGAGTGGCTAGGTGGGGTAGCCTTGGCAGGTAGAGGGAGGGGGTGCCTCGGCAAGAGTGGTTAGGGTTTGGTTTGGAGAGAGAGGTTAGGGTTAGATGGAGAAGAGAGAGGGGTTTTAGGGTTTTGTTTAGGGTTAGGGGTAGGTCAAGATGGTAGGGTTTAGCGTTAGAAGAAGAGAAAGGGGAAGAACCCCTTGTTAGCATGGAGATGCCCATGAGATTAAATCCACACAAAAACAAATGAAATAAGCTCAAGTAACTCATATGAATGGGTAAGGGAGAAGGGGATGGTGATGTTGCATGGGGCATGCATGTATGTGAATAGCCACGTCTATTAGTTGTAAAAACAACTATAGTACATGTGTGAACTTATTACATGCATGCACATCACTATTTGAGCAAAAACCAACCCACTAGATACAAGCTTGATGCATATAAGGGAATGGTAGAATCAAGCATAATTGAATATATAGGACATGCTAGTGTATATTCCACTAAAAGTTTATTTGGCCACAATTATATTCAAACAAGCTCAATTAGCCAAAACAACCATATGGAAGGTAAAAGGAAGATTCTACTCACATGATATTCAAAGGTGGCCATGAGGCTCCATATAATTATTATTGTGAAAACAACATACTTCATATATGGAACATGTAGACATAGAATGGATCCACACCATCACATATGAGCTAGATTTAAATAGCAAAAGAAAAGCAATGGCTCATATATGACTAGGGTGGTGGAATTTTAAGGTGGTGCAAGAAAGGGTGGTGGAGTTGAATAAAAGATATGCCCCCAACTCAACTTGGGCATTTAACAATATATCAACAACCAAATACAATATCAAGAGGCAAATACAATTAACAATGCATATGAGAGAAGAACCAAATCAAAAGGGTTTTATATGATGCTCAAATGCGAGGTGGCATGATGACATGAGCATGATATAATTATGATGCAACAATTATATATAGGAAGTAGCCATTATATTACTAGACCAAGTAGCATTACAATTGTTATACAATTGGGATGCTACAATAGCCATTCTATAGTATGCGGATGATACCATTCTGTTCATTAAGGATGATGTGGAGGGTGCCAGGAATTTGAAACTATTATTGTACTTGTTTGAAGCAATGTCTGGGCTCAAGATCAATTTTGAGAAAAGTGAATTGATGATGGTTCTGGAAGATGATACAAAGCAGGAGATGTATGCTACTCTGTTTAATTGTCAGACAGGTGAATGGCCTATCAAATATCTGGGTCTTCCTATGGGTAGCAGGAAATGTTCTGTATCTGATATGAGATTCATTGGAGATAAACTGGGTAAAAAGATGGATGGATGGATGGGAGGTGCACTTTCTGTGGGTGGAAGATACATCAAGATTAGTTCTTGCATTTCCAGTGTGGCAGTGTATCCCATGTCTATGTTCCTCTTACATAAGACAAATGTGGAGGAAGTGGAAACACATACCAGGTCTTTCTTCTGGTATGGTAAAGCAGGAAAAAAGAAGTATCAGCTTGTTAAGTGGAAATATGTGTGTAGACCTAAGAAAAAAGGGGGCTTGGGGATAAAGAACATTAGAATTTTTAATATCAGCCTGTTGTGCAAGTGGTGGTGGAGGTTGGAGTCTGAGAATGGTCCATGGCAAATGTTTGTGAGGAAGAAATACCTGGGCAGTGGAGGAATCTTTTCAATCAGGCATAAACAAAGAGATTCTGCTTGCTGGGCTGATTTGCTGAAGGTCAAAGAAATCTATATGTCTGGGAGAAGAATGGTGGTGGGGAATGGGGTGAGGACAGATTGCTGGGGGGATGCATGGTGCCTGGATATACCTTTGAAAAGTAAATTCCCAGAGCTGTTTGAGATATGTCGACAGCAAAGTGTGACTGTTGCTGAGATGGCTGGAAGAAACTGGCAATGTTCATTTAGAAGATGGTTGGATAGGGATAATCAGGTGCAATACAGAAATATGCAGGGGCTGTTGGCTGGCATTTCGCTATCTGGAGATGATGATAAACCAAGATGGATGTGGACAAAGTCAGGGTTGTTTAGTGTTAAATCGATGTATAACCATCTGGCGAATGGGGGTGTGGACAGGAGCTTTAAACATCTGTGGAAGGCAAAAATCCCTCTGAAAATTAAAATTTGGTTGTGGCTTATTTGACATAATGCAATTCCATCCAAAGATAATATGAAGAGAAGGAAGTGGAAGGGTGACACTTTATGCAGGTTTTGTGACCAGGAAGAGTCGATAAGGCATCTGTTTTTCTCCTGTCCTGCGGCCAAATATGTTTGGAGTGTGGTGGCAAGATCTGTGGGTGCTGATACCAGGCCTGGATCCTTCTCCCAATATTTTTGGTGGATAATTAGGTTTTTGGCTGTGAGTCGTAATATTCAGATAACAACTATTACTGCTATCTGTTGGGCCATCTGGAAGCTAAGAAACAAAGCTTGTTTTGAACATAAACTAATCAAGTCCCATGTGGATCTAGCGATGTATGCTTGTGTTTTTATGAAACATTGGGCAGGTCTTCATGATGCTGAGGAAGGGGAGATGCTGCGGGAAGGAGCAGAGATATTGCATAGAAATGCGCTAGGTGACGTAGAAGGCATGGATAGGGCAAGGGTGCCTCTGCTGGGGCTACCATCAATTAGCCGCAAGTGACCCAGATCTCCATCTAATGAGCAGGAAGAAGACTGATAAAAAGGAGCCAACTGCCATTTGCAGAATTTCTCGTGGTTTCAGTATGGAGAACCTTTTGTCATTTGATGGCCGTACTTTGGTCCTGGTATTTGTGATGTTAGCTGCGGTAGCTTAAAAAACACTAACAGAGGCACCCTCTCTTTCTTTTTTCTTTTGTGTAGCTAGTGGAAGAAAACAACTTTGTTGGTAGTAGTGGCTCCCAGGAGCATGAACCTGAGGTCGTGGTTATGGTGGTGACTTTTGTTCCGTTATCGGTTCATAGTGGAACCCGACCCCTATGTGATGGGGGTTGTATGGAAAAAATGTCTTTTATAGGCACTAAAACCTTGCAGCTGCTGCACACCCTCCCTCTCTGCCCTCCTGCGCGACCATAGAGCACCCTCCCCTCTCTCCCCACCGCCCAAGTCGACCAACCATTGGCCAACACCACTCCCCATGTCCAAAATGGACATTGCACATCCTAAACTCCCTCCCCTATTTAAATAAGCTAGAGGCCACCCCCGCGCCTCTATGTCTCATTTCACTTCCTCTCCTCTCCACTTACCTCCCTGATGACTGCAAGTGCACAAATTGTTTGTAGCTAGTTTCGAAATAAAGATATCAATCCCACAGAAAGCAGGAGTCTGAAGTCTAATAACTCTTGAAATAAATATTACGATAGAAATGCAAGATAAAGTTCTAAGTGACAAGATAAAATGCGAGTATTTTATAAAAAGGTGTTTTGGGGTTTTTTTGTATAAGAGCAATAATAAAGTAAAGTAAAACAACTGAATACAGAAAGTAAGTATCGCGTTTGTGAGAGAGATTGGAACTTCAATAGGGGAAAAGCGATCTCAGGGAGTAGCGGATACACCACTAGCATTATAAGGAGCTAAGATAAAGATTATCATCATGAACATTCTCAACTATGTATGTGTGGGAGGAACTCTACATTTGGACAAATAGGCATCAACCACTGCTCACATCATCCTCATAACCACATCAGTCAGCAATCGACATCAATCGAATTACTGCACTATTAAGGGACATAATCCTGTAGGATGTATCCGATGGCATGGATAGTGTTCCTGAAGGAAATATGCCCTGAGAGGCAATAATAAAGTTTTTATTATATATTTCTTGTATATGATAGATGTTTATTTTGCATGCTATAATTGTATTGATAGGAAACATCAATACATGTGTGTTTAATAAACAAAAAGGGTTCCTAGTTATGCCTCTCTTATAGACTAGCTTGTTGATTAACAAGATGATCAAAGTTTCCTGATCATGGACATTGGATGTTGTTAATAACAAGGTCACAGCATTTGTGAAATGATGTGATGAACATTCATCCGAAGTATAGCATTACGATCAAGTCATTATGTTTATATTGCTATAACATCATACAAAGTAGTCTTAGTCCTTAGACCATGAGATCATGTTAATTGCTAACACCGGAAGAGTATCTTGATAACATCAAACGTCACACCGTAACAGGGTGACTATAAAGATGGGTTCAGTACTACGAAGGTGTTATGTTGAGGATCATGGATCAAGAGTGGAATTTGTCAATCCAGATGATGGATAGGTATACTCTAGGCCCTCTCGGTGATATCACATTAAGATAGCTTGCAAGCAAGTGATGTGATCACTAGAATGTTATATCACGGGAACGAGAAAAGAGTGCATGTCGGTAACGAGATCAAACTAGGTATTTGGATACCGATGATCGAATCTCGGACATGTATTATATCATGATACAAAGGGATTAAATTGCTGACGTTAAAGGTTCTCACGATCACAGAAGTCATCGTTGAATGTGCAGGAGTCAGTATGGATCTCCAGGTCCCGCTTCTGATTATTGATCTGAGAGGAGTCTCAATCATGTCTGCATTATTCGCGAACCGTAGGGTGACACACTTAAGGGTTGCCGGACACCATTTAGGAGCACATATGTTCCAGACAAAAGGTTTGCAAAGAGCAGGAAATGTTTCGATAGAAACAGGAATTGTTTCGATAGAAACCGGAATTGTTTCGGGGGAAATTGCAGAAAGTGGTTCTGCATGTAATATTGAAATGTTGCAAGGGGTTTTATGTGAATGTTTGTTAATTAAAGTAATTAACAAAATTCTGAATAAAATAAATAAAAGAGTTTTATTAAATGAGAGAGCATTAAATTTGGAGAAATTTAATGCATTTAAAGTGGAGACTTTAAAAGAGAATGTGAAGGGGCATTTTAATGTGGAGGGGTTACCACCACATGAATGGGGGAGGTGAGGGGTCACCCCCATGCATGACCATGGAGAGAGGGGGCACCCCCCTCCTCCTATAAAAGGCCCCCTATCCTCCTTCATCCTCACACCTCCTCGTGAAGGATCTCTCTCCCCCTCTAGATATTCCCCCATGGTCTCAGATTAGCGAGATACATGTTCCCGGTGGCCTTGCGTCTGGAAGGAGTTGCTGCTTCCGCTGATTCGCTGGAGTGAGGAGGTGGAGGTTGTCCGGTGGCTTGAATGTCTGTGCGAGGACGGATGCGCTGCTGATTTGCGGCGCTCGGACTTCCACACGATCTTGAGATCGGCAAGCGTATGACTACATCAACCACGAGTTCCTACTCGTTAACAAAACTCGTTGTCTTCGAGGGTAAGTTCTCCATGGATGTATGTCCACCCGTTGCTCTGTATCTAGTAGATAGATCTTGGCGTATAGTTCTCATCGTAGGAAATTTTTTGTTTTCTATGTTGCGGACCCAACAGTTCCGTGAGTTTCCTCGGTTTCCCAAGTTGATACCTAAGGGGTGCCAATAGCTTTATAGTCACTGTAAGTGCTAACACACCTCCGTCTACCAAAAAGTAGTTCGCTCCATCAAGTCCCCATGAGAGGCAAATATTGAGAGGTCGATTTCTCTCAACATCAAGATGTAGAAAATCTAACACATGGTCACAACGATGAATATCTTAATAGACTTTATCTTATTTCAATCTCATAATAGGGTTTCTCCATCTCCCTAAGAACTAGTGATCTACTATGACATGGGGGCAATCAACATCATGGTAGTAACAATGGAATCTATCATAGATGAATAGTACTTGTATAGAAATTACAACAAGATCTAGACAAGATGTAGATGGGATGGATGGAGATGGTGGTGATGCAGCGGTGGATGATGAAGATCGACGCCTTAGCCTCCCAGATCTGCGCAGGGCGAAGATGGATCCCCGATAGATGGGTTCCCCCTCTAGATGCCTTCTGAAGGTGAGGTTTCTATGATTTCTGGGTGTTCTGTATGTCGTCTCCTCGAACCACTTGCAGGCGGTGAAACTATTTGAGGAGGCGGAGGCGGTGTCAACTATACGGCCAGAAAATTTGCTCCGGTCGTATAGTTGGTCATTGAACCTTCTGCCTCCTTTGTTCACTTCTGGTTTTCTTCTGGTATTATTAATATTTCCCAAATAAGAGATTTGTGTTTTTTTTCTCTTTTTATCCTCAGTACAACTGCTCCAAGAATTATATCCATTGGATCCATAATCTATCCTGATTCTGGTGAAAACAGACATAAAATGTGCGCGCGAGCACCGTAAAATACCAAGATCCTACTTCTACAATGCAAAATAATAATGTAAAACATGATGCAAATATGCACTCATCAACTTCCCCAAGCTTAGACTCTTGCTCGTCCGAGCAAGTTTTAGCTTAATGGATGTGGTCCTCATATTCATGAAGCTGAGTCGATAAAATAAATGAGGCAGTTGCAGCATGTTTTTTTCATATACGATACATAGGAATAAATTTATGAATAGTACCTTACTCGAACCATCTGAATAGTATTAGAAGGCCTCCACACTTTAGTGATCAATAGTTCATAAAAGATAAATCTCAACATAATGTAAAAGTATCCGGTTCAACCGAATGAGTTAGCGAGGTAGTCCCAAGTGTTTTAGGATCAATGTATTCACTTGGGATTCAAAATATCAAAAGTGTCTCTTTGTCTTACTACAACGTAGTGGTTTATGCCTACTTGCTCTTTGCAGACTCGCCTTTTTTCTTATTCCTTTTCTTTTATTTTGTATATATGCTCACACTTTTGTTTAAGTGTTGCGCAAAGGAGCTAGCCATACATTCCACTTCATGTAGGAATTAAAAGTTTAACGAGCTCAATTATCAAATTCCAATTGTATATGAAGCATTCTTATGACTAGAAGATTCTACCTCGACTTGTTATCACTCTATTTTGATAGTACTTTTATTTTCCTTTGTTTAAGGTTCCTTTTTCAACTTAACTGTATAGATAATTTTTCTTTGTAAATCAAACCGTAGGCTTGTAGCATATGGACCAAATTATATTTAGGTGTTCCATTAATACCAATGGTGTGGAAGACTCCTATTTCTATAATCAAGTGCAAGTAAAATTATATTCAAGCCATTCATATATCAATAAAGCAAACACAGACTCAATATTGCTCCATATATAATAATAAACTTAGAATTTCATAAAAGGGATCGACTATTCCTGAAGGGAATTCTAATAATGCAAACTTTATTGATAGTTTGAACTAATGCGAAAATAGTAATGTAAAACTTATAAGATAGATTACAAGGTCTTAAAGATCTCCCCAAGCTTGGAATCAAGTCAAGCGGGATCAAATAATCCCTTGCAATTATTTGATACCATGATTTGTTGTAGATCACTATGAAGCCATGGCATGTAACACCGTGGTGTGTAGCTTCTTGTTGGTCTCCTCCAAAGCAGTTATGCGGCTGTAGCACCTGTGCAAATCATATTGCAGAGTGTCCACTCTATCTGCGAGCTTAGTAACCAATGGAAGGAGGTCTTCATTCCTCTCCATCTCATTGAGACAGTGACGGACTTCAATGCGATGGAGTAGCTCCTGCTTCTGACATATCTCCAATGCCCGCACGCAATCCTTGGTCCTAGGGACAACTTCTTCTTCCTCATCCATAATTGATGGATCAGGGAAGTGGAAACCGTACCTCCACTCTTCTTGAGGCTTAAACTTTATATGAGCACCAATGATTGGCTTCAAGAGTGGTGCCTTCGCTCCCTTGCTAGAACCTTCACCAATATTAGATAATTCCTTACGCTTGTGTGGCCTTGGATGCGTGGTGATGACCTTGACCGTCTCTACACGCCCTTTTCGATGTGGCTTGCGATCTTCTCTCTCTTGTTGAGCTTTCTTCATGCCACCCAATCGATCTCCGGTGGGTCACAGACGTCACGGCAGACGTAGACGTAAACCATGTCATCGTCAGAATCGTTGTTGAAGTAGCTTGGCTCGACGTACTCCTTGTACCACGGGCTAAGCCTCTCCACCTCCTCGTCATCGTCCTCCATGGACGTGCTGCTAGAGCGGTCCCTGGAAGGAGCAATGAGCTCCATGGGTTTTCCACGGCCTGGGATGGGATATCACATTGCTAGATTGGTTCCTGTAGATTATAATTAGAGAGAGACAATGGCAGTATATAAGGGGGGTCAGGGGTCGGTAAAACTCACGAGAAACACCAAATTGTCGCCCAAGAAAAGAATCTTAATGAAACAGGGAAAGAAATCAAGGATTTGGAAGAGTCCTGCCACGTAACGACCAACTATATGGGCGCGGCTCGTATAGCTCCAGCCGTATAGTTGTTTCCGGGCAGATATTTCCAAATATCTCGAGTCTAGGTCGATTAAATCATGACTTAACAATAATTTTTTTAGACGAATAAACGAAAAGACAAACGAAAAGTGTTTGTGAGTTTAACGGCCAACTATATGGCCAGAATTTTGGCTCCAGTCGTATAGTTGCGACCGTATAGATACAAACACCGAAAGTCAAAAGTGTCTGAGAGTTTAACAACCAACTATATGGCTAGAATTTTGGCTCCGGTCGTATAGTTGCGACCGTATAGATACAGAAACCAAAAAGCAAAAGTTGCTAAGAGTTTAATGACCAACTATACGGCCGGAATTTTGGCTCCGGTCGTATAGTTGCGATCGTATAGTCTCAGATATCGAAAATAATTTCATAAAGATGATACATAGAGTTTAACGAAAAACACAAGGAATTTAAAGGCAGAATTTTCAAAAGTAAAAATTGTGAAGACAAATCACTTATTTGGGTAAGAACACTTACCTTGCACTTACCATTTGCTTATTCAGGAATAAATAACTCCTCCTCCAACAAAGACTCCTTTTTTCTTGGAGGAATTGAGCCTAGTTCATTGAATAATTCTCGTAAACGAAAATCACCAGGACTAAAGTTCCTCTCAAAAAGATTGGTGTCTTGCTAGGCAAACATGGATACTGCATCTAACATCTTTATTTCTTACCTCTGCATGATCTGCAACTCAATTTCTTAAAGTTAAAGAATCCAACAGACCAGTCTTGGATTATGTTCTTTCCTTTCAAGGAGTTCTTTTAAGCCATCATGATCCGTATGACCTCTAACCTTTGCATCAACTATATAGGAACGAAATTTATCGCAAGAGAAAAATATAGCAAAAAGTTCCCTTTCTTCTTTAGGGTAATTCCTCTGAGCACCATTTAGAGTTCTACTAGCATGATGTATAATGTTAAATCTACAACCAATATGTTGTCCCGGAGTTACTCCTACAACATCATCACTGGCTTCACATATTAAGTCAAAGGTTGTATCCCAGATAGGTGGTTTAATAATAGGAGCACGGGATAAAGCATTTTTGAGTTTATTAAAGGCTTCAAGACATTTATCATCAAAATTAAATCTTACTCCCTTTTGCAGGAGGTTAGTCAAAGGTTTAGATATTCCAAATAAATTTCTAATGAACCTTCTATAAAAACCCACATGACGAAGGAAACTTCTTATACCTTTAATATCCCTAGGTTGTGGCATTCTCTCGATTGCCTCAACCTTAGCTCTATCAACTTCAATTCCCTTACCTGATACTTTATGTCCAAGGACTATACCTTCTTTGACCATAAAATGGCACTTCTCCTAGTTTAGAACAAGATTTGTTGCTTTGCAACGCTGCAAAACTCTTTTGAGATTATCCAAGAAACTAGTAAATGAAGTTCCATAGACAGAAAAGTCATCCATAAATACTTCCATTATCAGTTCTATAAAATCTGCAAAAATAGCAGTCATGCATCTTTGAAAGGTAGCTGGAGCATTACATAAACCAAAAGGCATACGTGGGTAAGCATGTAAACCATGAGGACTAATGAAAGTTGTTTTAAGTTGGTCATCGGGATGAACAGCTATTTGAGAAAAACCAGAGTATCCGTCCAAGTAACAAAAATAAGTATGGTTTGCTAACCTTTCTAAAGTTTGATCTATGAACAGTAAAGGATAGTGATCTTTCATAGTTTCTTTATTTAATTTCTAAAGTCTATGCACATCCTATGCCCAACAATAGTTCTAGTAGGTATCAATTCATTATTTTCATTAGGAACAATAGTAAAACCGCCCTTCTTAGGGACACAATGAACAAGACTTTAACATTCACTACAAGATAGATTATACCTGCGTTCAGTAGACGTACAATTTCTTTTCTTATCAATTCTTTCATTTCAGGCTTCAATCTTCTACTAAATTCTGCAACTGGTTTAGCACCTTCCTCCATGAATATTCAATGGAAGGCTATCATGGGACTGATGCCCTGAAAGTCATCCATTGAGTACCCAAAGGCCTTGCGATGCTCCTTAAGTATCTCCATAAGTTCTTCTTCTTCTCCTGAAAGTTTAGCACTGATAATAACATGAAATGTATTTGTATCATCTAGAAACTTGTATTTGAGATTATCTACTAGAGTCTTCAACTTTAGGGGTGGTAGTTCCTCGTCCCCTCTCTTTCTGGCTCTTCAAAAGCCTCATTAGTTAGAGGTCCCATTATGGGGAGTGAATTGAATTCATCTTCTAGTTCTCCTAGGGACTTGTCCTCTATAACTATTTCTTCATAATTTGGATCTTCATTTATTTCTTCTTCTTGATTACTAAAGAAATGAGCCACCATTTCCTCAATAGTTCTCTCTTCCTCTTCTTGTATTTGTGGAGGCCTGTCTTTAAATTTGGGAAAGTGGAATTTATTTTCTGTTCCTCCAAGCTTAAGGGACACAATCTCCTTCTTGAAATTAACATAGGCACCTATATCACCCAAAAAGTTCCTTCCAAATATAATTGGGCAAAGAGTGTTAGTTGGCATATCAACAACTACAAAATTGATAGGAAAGTTTTTATTGCCAATTGTGATAGTTGCATCTTCAACTACTCCCATTGGAATTTTGACATTTTTATTGGCTAACATAATTGTCATATCAGTATTTTCAATTGTAGCCGGTTCTATTTCTTCTTTTATTTCTAAGTAGAAGTCATAAGATATAACATTAACTTCGGTGCCAAGATCACATAAACCATAATGCGAGGTTTCTTTAAATATGCAAGGAAGAATAAGCTTACCCACATCTTTTACCTTTATTTTATCTTCAACCAATACAGAAGTATTTTCATCATGTTCAACTGTGTTACAATGTGCGTACATAGCCATAAGTGCTTCCTTGGTTACCTCTTCATCTTTGGTTTCTTCCAGATGTTCCACGACTTCTGGCATACTTTCTTCCTCCTTCTTCTCTTGTACTGCTTTGACCTATTCATATTCAAGAATATGCTTTTGTGCAGTGTTAGGGAAAGGCAACTCATGCATTGGTTCTAGAGAGGCCAGTGTTGCTTTATCTTATCTTATCTTTTTAGGTTCAGGTGGTGGATCATACTTGACCGGTCCCTCTTTCGGAGCTTTGATATGTTTTTTAAAAGCTTTAACAACTTGCAACACAAGATCTGAATCCAAGTAAAGTTCTTTAGATAGTTCTTCTTATTATAGTCATGAATACAATCATGTTCTATTTATACGCCTCCTTCACTTCCTAGACCAAAATTCCATGAAACTCTATGATCATAAATTTTATTAAGTAAAGCCCAAGCTTTAGGTAGGAAGATTCATAAAGGCTCCTTCCGCGAAAGAGTCTAGTTCAATTTTATTAGGTTCGATTAAACCGCCATAAAAGATATGCAATAAATACCATTTAGGTAAATCATGATGAGGACATAGACGTAGTAAATCTTTAAATCTAATATAAGCTCTTACTAGTCCTTCATTAGAGCGATTCTTCCAAGTCATTATAAGATGCCTAATTTGAAAAGATTTTGATAATGGATAATATTTTGCCAGAAATTGACAGGCTAGATTATCCCAAGTAGTAGTCTCTTTAGGGGGTAGAGATCTATACAATGAGAGAGCTAAACTAGTCAAAGTCTGACTAAAAAGTTTAACCCTTACCTCATCAGCGGTATATCCCGTCAATAGAAAAAATGCCACTTATATCTTTGAAACATACAGTATGCTCATATGGATCAAGATCTTCTTCATCTCCAGTAAATTGCTTCTTATGTAGAATACTAAGTAGTAGAAGATTTATTTCAAACCCCCTTGTCTTCTCATTGGATTTTTCTCTTTTATAAATATCACAGGGATTCCCAAAGTAGTTGAGTGGGTTAGCACTAGGCATATGCTCAAACTCCATCATGTTGGTGGAAACCTGTAACTCAAAACAAAATTTAGCAAGACAAAAATAAATAAGTGAAAACTAAAAGACCTACAATGCTTAGCTCCCCGGCAACAGCGCCGGAAAATAGCTTGATGACTACAAGTGCACAGATCATTTGTAGCTAGTTTCGAAATAAAGATATCGATCCCACAGGGAGGAGGAGTCTGAAGTCTAATAACTCTTGAAATAAATATTACGATAGAAATGCTAGATAAAGTTCTAAGTGACAAGATAAAATGTGAGTATTGTGTAAAAAGGTATTTTTGGGTTTTAGGTATAAGAGCAATAATAAAGTAAAGTAAAACGATTGATTACGGAAAGTAAGTATCGCGTTTGTGAGAGAGATTGGAACTTCAATAGGGGAAAATTGTTCTCAGGGAGTAGCGAATACACCACCAGCATTATAAGGAGGTAAGATAAAGATTATCATCATGAACATTCTCAACTATGTATGTGTGGGAGGAACTCTGTATTTGGAAAAATAGGCTGCAACCGCTGCTCACATCATCCTCATAACCACAACAGTCAGTAATCGATATCAACCGAATTACTACGCTATTAAGGGATGTAATCCCGTAGGACGTATCCCATGTCATGCATAGTGTTCCGTGAGTTCCCTTGGTTTCCCAAGTTGATACGTAAGGGGTGCCAACAACTTTATAGTCACTGTAACTGCTAACACACCTCCGTCTACCAACAAGTAGTTCCCTCCATCAAGTCCCCATGAGAGGCAAATATTGAGAGGTCAACTTCTCTCAACATCAAGATGTAGAAAATCTAACACATGGTCACAGTGATGGATATCATAATAGACTTTATCTTATTTCAATCTCATACTAGGGTTTGTCCATCTCCCCAAGAACTAGTGATCCACTCAGACATGGGGGCAATCAACATCATGGCAGTAACAATGGAATCTATCATAGATGAATAGTACTTGTATAGAAATTACAACAAGATCTAGACAAGATGTAGATGGGATGGGTGGAGATGGTGGTGATGCAGCGGTGGATGATGAAGATCGATGCCTTAGCCTCCCGGATCTGTGCAAGGTGAAGATGGATCCCCAGTGGGTGGGTTCCCCCTCCAGATGCCTTCTGGAGGTGAGGTTTCTGCGATTTCTTGGTGTTCTGTATGTTGGTTCCTTGAACCAGTTGCACGGGGTGAAACTATTTGAGGAGGCGGAGGCGGTGCCAACTCTATGGCTGGAGCTATACGGCCGGAAAATTTGTTTCGGTCGTATAGTTGGTCATTGAACCTTTAGTCTCCTTTGTTCGCTTCTGTTTTTCTTCTGGTATTATTAATATTTCCCAAATAAGTGATTTACGTTGTTTTTGACTCCTTTTCTCCTTAGTACAACTGCTCCAAGAATTATATCCATTGGATCCATCATCTGTCCTGGTCCTGGTGAAAACAAACATAAAATGTGCACGTGAGCGCTGATAAATACGAAGATCCTATATCTACAATGCAAAATAATAATGTAAAACATGATGCAAATATGCACGCATCACTCCCCCGAGCAGCCTCCCCTCTCCCTTGCTCTGCCTCGCCCGAGAGAAAGGAAGAGAGAAGCTTCAGCCTCCTCCAAAAATCGAGCAAGACTCCTCCCCCTCCTACTCTCTCCCCTGCATGTCATGCTGCTAGACTCCCCTCGCTCTTCTGCATCTAACCCTGGCCTTCTCTTGAACATGCAGCAACCCCTGGAGCTTCTCTAGCGAGCTCCCGAAGCAGTATCATGGCCATCCTCATGTGAGCCCCTTCCCGGAATCGAAAGGCACCATGTCGCCCATCCTCGGAGTTGCCCTCGTCTCCCGCGTCTCCCCGTCGACTCCATGGTCGTCTGCGAGCCCTTGGTGAGCCTCCCCCATGCAACCCCCATCGCCCTAGGGTTTCTACCGTTGATAGTTCTGTCTCGCCGGAGATGACGACTTGAGCCATAGATCTTCTCTAGATCCAAAGACTAAGGCTCGCCAATACCCCTTCATCCACTATCACTGACCATTAGGGCCCGCCTGGCAGGTTTTCAAACATCCCTCCCGCGCGCTGCCTCGCACGCTGTGGGTCGAATTCCCTCCTGTAGGCCCAGTAACCCCAGAACCCAGCCCACGACCCTCTCTATTTTTATTCATTTTTGCCCAGATCCAAATTTGGCACATCAGTTTAAATCTTTTTTGTTCGGTCCGCAGCATAGAAAACAAAAAAATTCCTACGATGAGAACTATACGCCAAGATCTATCTACTAGATACAGAGCAACGGGTGGACATACATCCATGGAGAACTTACCCTCGAAGACAACGAGTTTTGTTAACGAGTAGGAACTCGTGGTTGATGTAGTCGTACGCTTGCCGATCTCAAGATCGTGTGGAAGTCCGAGCGCCGCAAATCAGCAACGCATCCGTCCTCGCACACACGTTCAAGCCACCGGACAACCTCCACCTCCTCGCTCCAGCGAATCAGCGGAAGCAGCAACTCCTTCCAGACGCAAGGCCACCGGGAACATGTATCTCGCTAATCTGAGACCATGGGGGAATATCTAGAGGGGGAGAGAGATCCTTCACGAGGAGGTGTTAGGATGAAGGAGGAGAGGGGGCCTTTTATAGGAGGAGGGGGGTGCCCCCTCTCTCCATGGCCGGCGCATGGGGGGTGACCCCTCACTTCCCCCATTCATGTGGTGGTAACCCCTCCACATTAAAATGCCCCTTCACATTCTCTTTTAAAGTCTCCACTTTAAATGCATTAAATTTCTCCAAATTTAATGCTCTCTCATTTAATAAAACTCTTTTATTTATTTTATTCAGAGTTTTGTTAATTACTTTAATTAACAAACATTCACATAAAACCCCTTGCAACATTTCAATATTACATGCAGAACCACTTACTGCAGTTTCACCCGAAACAATTCCGGTTTCTATCGAAACAATTCCTGTTTCTATCGAAACATTTCCTGCGCTTTGCAAACCTTTTGTCTGGAACATATGTGCTCCTAAATGGTGTCCAGCAAACCTTAAGTGTGTCACCCTACGGTTCGCGAATAATGCAGACATGATTGAGACTCCTCTCATATCAATAATCAGAAGCGGGACCTGGAGATCCATACTGACTCCTGCACATTCAACGATGACTTTTGTGATCGTGAGAACCTTTAACGTCAGCAATTTAATCCCTTTGTCTCATGATATAATACATGTCCGAGATTCGATCATCGGTATCCAAATACCTAGTTTGATCTCGTTACCGACATGCACTCTTTTCTCGTTCCCGTGATATAACATTCTAGTGATCACATCACTTGCTTGCAAGCTATCTTAATGTGATATCACCGAGAGGGTCCAGAGTATACCTATCCGTCATCTGGATTGACAAATTCCACTCTTGATCCATGAGCATCAACATAACAACTTCGTAGTACTGAACCCATCTTTATAGTCACCCTGTTACGGTGTGACGTTTGATGTTATCAAGATACTCTTCCGGTGTTAGCAATTAACATGATCTCATGGTCTAAGGACTAAGACTACTTTGTATGATGTTATAGCAATATAAACATAATGACTTGATCGTAATGCTATACTTCGGATGAATGTTCATCACATCATTTCACAAATGCTGTGACCTTGTTATTAACAACATCCAATGTCCATGATCAAGAAACTTTGATCATCTTGTTAATCAACAAGCTAGTCTATAAGAGAGGCATAACTAGGAACCCTTTTTGTTTATTAAACACACATGTATTGATGTTTCCTATCAATACAATTATAGCATGCAAAATAAACATCTATCATATACGAGAAATATATAATAACAACTTTATTATTGCCTCTCAGGGCATATTTCCTTCAGTCTCCCACTTGCACTAGAGACAATAATCTAGTTTACACAGTGATAAATCTAACACCCATGGAGTTCTGGTGTTGATCATGTTTTGCCCTAGGGAGTACTTTAGTCAACGGATCTGCTACATTTAGGTCCGTGTGCACTTTACAAATCTTTATATCTCCATCCTTGACATGCTCACGGATGGAGTGAAACCAACGCTTAATATGTTTGGAATTCTTGTGAGACCTTGGTTCCTTTGCATTGGCTATGGCTCCATTGTTGTCACAATAGATCACCATTGGGTCCAACGCACTGGGAACCACACCCAGTTCTGTAATGAACTCTTTCATCCAAACTGCCTCTGCGCCCGCTCAAGCAAAGAACATATTCCGCCTCCGTTGTTGATCCAGCTACCACAGGTTGTTTGGAACTCCTCCCACTAACTGCTGCTCCGTTCAAGAGAAATACGTATCCAGATTGAGACTTAGAGTCATCCGGATCGGTGTCAAAGCTAGCATCGACATAACACTTAGCGACTAGCTCTTCTTCACCTCCTTATATAAGAAACATATCCTTAGTTCTTCTCAAGTACTTGAGGATGTTCTTTACCGCTATCCAGTGTTCCAAACCTAGATCAGATTGGTACCTACTAGTCAAACTAATAGCATGTGCCATATCCGGTCTTGTACATAGCATGGCATACATAATAGAGCCTATGGCCGAGGCATAGGGGATCTTATCCATCATCTCTTTCTTCCGTAGCTGCGGACTTTGAGTCTTACCGAATGTCTTGCCTTGCAACATAGGTAAGAACCCCTTCTTACTTTCGTCCATATTAAACTTCTTTAATATCTTATCAAGGTATGTACTCTGCGATAGCCCAATTTGGCGTCTTGATCTATCTCTATAGATTTTAATGCCTAATATATATGAAGCTTCACCAAGGTCTTTTATCGAAAATTTGCTGTTTAGATAACTTTTAACACTGTTTAAAAGATCTATATCATTTCCAATCAATAATATGTCATCCACATATAATATCAGAAATGCCACATTGCTCCCACTCACTTTCTTGTAAATACAAGCCTCTCCATAAGTTTGGACAAATCCAAACTCTTTGATCACCTCATCAAAGCAGAGATTCCAACTCTGGGATGCTTGCTTCAGTCCATAGATAGATCGCTGAAGTTTGCACACCTTATTAGCATCCTTAGGATCGACAAAACCCTTTGGTTGTATCATAGACAACTCTTCTTCAATATTACCATTGAGGAACGCAATTTTGACATCCATCTGCCATATTTCATAATCGAAATATGCAGCAATTGCTAACATAATCCTAACCGACTTAAGCATCGCTACGAGAGAGAATGTCTCATCATAGTCAACTCCTTGAATTTGTCGAAACCCCTTTGTGACAAGTCGAGCCTTATAGATGGTTACATTACCATCAACATCAGTTTTTCTTTTGAAAATCCATTTATTCTCAACGGCCTTTCGATCGTGAGGTAAGTCCACCAAGGTCCAAACCTGGTTTTTGTACATGGATTCCATCTCGGATTTCATGGCTTCTAGCCATTTGTTGGAATCAGGGCTCATCATCGCTTCTTCATACGTCGCAGGGTCATCTATTTCATCAATCATGAAATTCATAACAGGATTATCGTACAGTTCAGGAGCTGCACGTGTCCTGCTTGACCTGCGAGGTTCGGTAGTGTCCTCTTTCGGAGTTTCATGATCAATATCATTAGCTCTCTCTTCATTAGGTGAAGTCAACTCCGAAACAACTTTCGGTGCTGCGCTACTCGCCATTTCATGAAGAGAAGGTTCAATAACCTCTTCGAGTTCTACCTTCCGACTACTCACACCTTTCGCGAGAAACTCCTTTTCAAGAAAGGATCCATTCTTGGCAACAAAGACCTTGCCCTCGGATCTGTGATAGAAGGTATACCCAATCGTTTCCTTAGGGTATCCTATGAAGATGCATTTTTCCGCTTTGGGTTCGAGTTTATCTGGTTGAAGTTTCTTCACATAAACATCACATCCCCAAACTTTAAGAAATGACAGCTTAGGTTTGTTTCCAAACCATAATTCATACGGTGTCTTTTCAACGGATTTAGATGGTGCCCTATTTAAAGTGAATGTAGTGGTTTCCAGTGCATAACCCCAAAATGACAGTGGCAAGTCAGTCAGAGACATCATAGATCGAACCATATCCAATAAAGTACGATTACGACGTTCCGACACACCATTACGTTGTGGTGTTCTAGCAGGCGTGAGTTGTGAAACTATTCCACACTCTTTCATATGTGTGCTAAACTCGTAACTAAGATACTCTCCTCCATGGTCGGACCGCAGAAATTTGATCTTTCTGTTACGATGATTTTCCACTTCATTCTGAAATTCCTTGAACTTTTCAAAAGTTTCAGACTTGTGTTTCATCAAATAGATATACCCGTATCTACTCAAATCATCCGTGAAAGTAACAAAATAACGATATCCACCTCATGCACACACACTCATTGGTCCACACACATCGGTATGTATGATTTCCAATAAATGTCGCCTGCTCCATTGAACCGGAAAACGGCGTTCTAGTCATCTTGCCCATAAGGCATGGCTCACATGTATCAAATGATTCAAAATCAAGTGATTCCAAAAGTCCATCAGAATGGAGTTTCTTCATGCGTTTAACGCCAATATGACCTAGACGGCAGTGCCACATATATGCAGATATATCATTATCAAGTTTAATCCTTTTAGCATCAACATTATGAATATGTGTAATACTACTATCGAGATCTAATAGAAATAAACCATTCAACACAGGTGCATGACCATAAAAGATATTATTCATATAAATCGAACAACCATTGTTTTCAGATTTAAACGAATAACCACTTTGCATCAAACATGATCCGGATACAATGTTCATGCTCAGTGCAGGCACCAAATAACAATTATTCAGGTTTATAACTAATCCCGGCGGCATATGGAGAGGCAGCGTTCCGACGGTGATCACATCAACTCTTGATCCATTGCTGACTCGCATCGTGACCTCATCCCTTGCTAGTTGTCGCTTGTTCCGTAGCCCCTGAACCAAGTTACATATATTAGCAACCGATCCCGTATCAAATACCCAGGTGCTACTGCGAGTACTAGTCAAGTACACATCAATAACATGTATATCACATATACCTTTGTTTGCCTTGCCGGCCTTTTTGTCCGCCAAATACTTGAGGCAGTTGCGCTTCCAATGGCCAGTCCCCTTGCAATAGTAGCACTTGGTGTCAGACTTAGGGCCAGCTTAGGGTTTCTTTTCAGGCACGGCAACAGATTTGCCGCCCTTCTTTCCCTTCTGCTTGACTTTCTTGTCTTTCTTGAAACCGGTGGTCTTATTGATCATCAACACTTGATGTTCTTTCCTAATCTCCACTTCTGCAGTCTTAAGCATTGACAAAAGCTCGGGAAGAGACTTCTTCATGCCCTGCATATTATAGTTCATCACGAAGCTCTTGTAGCTAGGTGGTAGAGATTGGAGAACACGATTCATGCCTAAGTCAATGGGAATGGTTATTCCCAAGGACACAAGCTTATCGGCGTACCCAGACATTTTGAGTACGTCCTCACTAACGGAGCTGTTCTCTTCCATCATGCAGCTAAAGAACTTTTCAGAAGCATTATAACTCTCTACGGCATCATGGGTATCGAAAATCATTTTCAATTCTCCCATGGTATCAAAGGCATTGCCATTTTCGAAACATTTTCGAAGTTCTGGTTCTAGCCCATACAGTATGCCGCAATGAACTAAGTTGTGGTCCTCCTAACGAGTTATATAGACGTTCTTTTCCTCGTCAGGGGCATCAGGAGCTGGTGGGGGGCCTAGCGGCGCCTCTAGCACATATTGCTTTTGTGCAGCAGTGAGGAGAATCCTCAAATTCATAACCAAGTTATTAAGCAACTCGTTGTAAATCAGATATTGACTATAGTAGGAGAGACAGACACCCGCCAGCCACTTATGCAAAACAAGTTGCATGTCAGTCGTGGAACCGGTCTCATGTACGATGACATGTAAGGTTGGTCCGGGCCGCTTCATCCCACTATGCCACCAATATCCAAAGTACATAGAAGATGCAATAACATGATCATCATCGCCCACATATAAACATATGGGTACTACCCGTGCAAAGCACCTACGCATAGATCAGGCTCTGATACCACTGTTGGGTCCGCAGCATAGAAAACAAAAAAATTCCTACGATGAGAACTATACGCCAAGATCTATCTACTAGATACAGAGCAACTGGTGGACATACATCCATGGAGAACTTACCCTCGAAGACAACGAGTTTTGTTAATGAGTAGGAACTCGTGGTTGATGTAGTCGTACGCTTGCCGATCTCAAGATCGTGTGGAAGTCCGAGCGCCGCAAACCAACAGCGCATCCGTCCATGCACACACGTTCAAGCCACCGGACAACCTCCACCTCCTCGCTCCAGCGAATCAGCGGAAGCAGCAACTCCTTCCAAATGCAAGGCCACCGGGAACATGTATCACGCTAATCCGAGACCATGGGGGAATATCTAGAGGGGGAGAGAGATCCTTCATGAGGAGGTGTCAGGATGAAGGAGGAGAGGGGGGCCTTTTATAGGAGGAGGGGGGTGCCCCCTCTCTCCATGGCCGGTGCATGGGAGGGGTGACCCCTCACCTCCCCCATTCATGTGGTGGTAACCCCTCCACATTAAAATGCCCCTTCACATTCTCTTTTAAAGTCTCCACTTTAAATGCATTAAATTTCTCCAAATTTAATGCTCTCTCATTTAATAAAACTCTTTTATTTATTTTATTCAGAATTTTGTTAATTACATTAATTAACAAACATTCACATAAAACCCCTTGCAACATTTCAATATTACATGCAGAACCACTTTCTGCAATTTCACCCGAAACAATTCCGGTTTCTATCGAAACAATTCCTGTTTCTATCGAAACATTTCATGCGCTTTGCAAACCTTTTGTCTAGAACATATGTGCTCCTAAATGGTGTCCGGCAACCCTTAAGTGTGTCACCCTACGGTTCGCGAATAATGCAGACATGATTGAGACTCCTCTCAGATCAATAATCAGAAGCGGGGCCTGGAGATCCATACTGACTCCTGCACATTCATCGATGACTTCTGTGATCGTGAGAAACTTTAACGTCAGCAATTTAATCCCTTTGTCTCATGATATAATACATGTCCGAGATTCGATCATCGGTATCCAAATACCTAGTTTGATCTTGTTACCGACATGCACTCTTTTCTCGTTCCCGTGATATAACATTCTAGTGATCACATCACTTGCTTGCAAGCTATATTAATGTGGTATCACCGAGAGGGCCCAGAGTATACTTATCCATCATCTGGATTGACAAATTCCACTCTTGATCCATGATCCTCAACATAACACATTCATAGTACTGAACCCATCTTTATAGTCACCCTGTTACGGTGTGACGTTTGATGTTATCAAGATACTCTTCCGGTGTTAGCAATTAACATGATCTCATGGTCTAAGGACTAAGACTACTTTGTATGATGTTATAGCAATATAAACATAATGACTTGATCGTAATGCTATACTTCGGATGAATGTTCATCACATGATTTCACAAATGTTGTGACCTTGTTATTAACAACATCCAATGTCCATGATCAGGAAACTTTGATCATCTTGTTAATCAACAAGCTAGTCTACAAGAGAGGCATAACTAGGAACCCTTTTTGTTTATTAAACACACATGTATTGATGTTTCCTATCAATACAATTATAGCATGCAAAATAAACATCTATCATATACAAGAAATATATAATAACAACTTTATTATTGCCTCTCAAGGCATATTTCCTTCATTTTTGAAAATGGAAACTAACTCAAATCAACCAGATCTAAAATTCTTAAGTTTTCTATATGTTTCCTTAAACATGCAGAACTTGTACTTTTCCCAAGTGAATTTTCATAATTTACTGGAAATAAATAAACTGAAATGTTTCTCTTGCCTTAAATAAATTCCCAAGTGATCTATACATGTCCATATGGTATGAAACAAAGTTCCATTGAAAGTATTTTTCCATACCTACAAGTTAGCCTTTAGCTCATGTCAAGGTGAACTATGGTTTCACCATATTAAAAATAACCAAAACATCCCATTTCTGCACTTAGGAATTTCTCTGAGTCACATCAGAATAGGTATTGACCTATTTTCAACTCTCATAATTCATAAAACATAGCATATATGATACCCTAGGATCCCAGTATTTATTAAGCTCTCCTTGATTTATTGTGAATTAAATTGTTCCATGCATAACTAATTCACCAATAAATTGACTACATTAACTATCTAACTCTAAAAAGAGTGATTCCAATTTCAACAGAAAGGTATTCTAATTACCTACCTTGTGTGTTTAGAACCATACCAAAAGATCCTATAGATTAAATCTGGTTAAAAAAGACAGATTGCATGCAGAATTGACTTTGGGAATTTCGTGAGGGCATTCTGGTAATTATTTGAAGTGATTCCAACTCCAAGTGAGCCAGTCCATCAAAATCTACTTATCCATTCAAGGAAATAATTTTTGTACCTACAGAACATTTCTGGTGATTTATTTCCTAAAAGTAGAGTTTTATTCATTGGAAAATGCATAGTAAATCAATGGTTTTGATAAAATAGTGAAACCACTTTCGTTGGTTTCATTTTATCAACACCTATCTATTGGTATCATTTTTATACAATGGTATCATACAGAATATGGCCTTGGTTTAAAGGTCCTCTCCCAAATTAGTTTCTAGACTATAAACCCTATAGGACTTCCTTCAAATGCTTCTAAGACAATTTCAATCTTCTAAATCCAATCTTCTCAAAACCTACTAAATCGTAAACTTGTATTGTTCACTTTCTTGATGTATGTTTGTCCATGTGTATGCCTTGTTTTGATTGTGGCCTTGCTAGTTTGCATGTATACTCGATGATGGCGATAGTTGCGCTTGTATTGACACCGATAAGAAGAGATCTTAATATTTTTGGTATTGGTATTCTTGGTTATCTATAGAAGAAGTCCAGAGACATATATTCCATATTGCTGATCACAGGCAAGCCACCTTCTTGCTCATAAGCCTTGTCCTACTGTTTTACTTATGCATGTTTTACCTACTGTTTTATTAAAACTACATTGTTTTATTATATGATGATCTATACTTGGTAGTGTCTTGGCTCCTCCAAACCATTACACTTTTGTACTATTAAGTACAACCACCTTGATGACACCTACTTGAACCTAGTATGATAGTTTGTGTATAACATAATACCCCTTTGGAGACCCGGTTTTAGCCGGAGAAAAACCATAGGATGGAAGACCCCGAAAAAGTTTAACAAAATGTTTCATGGTAAAACCTTGCTGAGGTCTGACCTACCAAGACATCTTTGCGAAATAACAAGGTTGTTGTTTTACAAAAGATGCTGAAGGAAAAAGGAGGAACAATGTTTTTGGAAACGCACCCGGTTCTTTGTAGTTTGCTAGAACAATTAACCTGTACAACCACTTTACTCTAGAATGGGACAGGGCTGGACTCGATGGTTGTTTACTCTGGTATAAGCTTCCTCACAACTACTCTAGGGGAATTCGAAATCCTTGGAGGGTGGGCCTTCTCTAGGTACTTGTAATGTACCTCAGACCCAGGTGAAGGAACAAAGGGTCTACGGGCGTCCATGCATTACTATGAGCCCCGCACTGAAAGCGTAGTAAGGCACTCCGGTTGGTCCACGGTACCCGACGTCCCGATGTTGAGGGGAACAACCCTCATAGGGTAGGCACTTATACTAGAGTGGCATCCGGAGGGTCTTGACCGATTACTCGACCCACGATCAGAGTAGATCAGGGCAGGGAACCCGGATGGTGTGGGTAAAGTGTACAACCTCTGTACAGTGTAAATCTATTCGAATAGTCATGTCCATGATTATTGGACAGGTTGGACAAACTACTGCAGAGTGGTGCTGGTTTTGATTTTAAAAAGGACTTCAGAAAAGCAAAGGCTTTGGAAATGATTTGTGAATGGGATGGTCAGAAAGGAAGGAAAGGAGTTTGGTCTTGAGATGACTAGAAGGAAATGGGTGTCCCCAATCCTAGTGATTTCCAAAACTTTTCAAAAAGGTTTCCAAAAAGGTTTTACAGGAGTTTTCAACAAAGATATGTAGATGTTATATCTACAAGAGAAACTATTTGAGAAAAGAACCTCTCTTGGAGCCCTCTTGCTGCCACAGCCATACTGCATATCCTCTTGTTATTATTATTTTATTAAGGTGGTTGGTGAGTACATTCAAAGTACTCACTGGCATTGTCCTTGGATATTAACTTGGTCAGATATCGAGAAGTAGGTGAAGTTGACGGCTATGCGAGCTAGGCCGTTCTCCCAGTCAGTTGCCTGTAGGTTAAGGCATGGCTCAGGCTCTATGATTTGATAAAGTTCCACTGATGATGATGCATGTAGCCATAAGGGCAGCTGAGGTATGACTTATACCCACTTAAGTAATGTATGTTTACTTTGATACTTGTCGGTTATGTGCCACTACTAACTGATCATGGGATCGTGGTGTATGCATAACATGGATTCTTGGAGGATTAATCCGGGGGCCCCATAGTTATCACCGCTATCTGACTCCTCTGATGAAGAAGATAGCCATTGGCAGTGCTTTTTTGAAGGGACACCACCACCAACGCCGAGCGACTCCAATAATACGGAAGATGAGACTGAGGAAGAGGAGGAGTCTGAGGTCGACGTTGAGGAGGAGGCTGAAGACGATGACATGGAGGAGGCTGACAATGACGACGAGGAGGTCTCTTCCCCCCCCCCCCAAAGAAGCGTGCCTAGGTGCAAAATTAAATGGCGTTCAGAGAATAGACGGGCAGTGTACTATATCTCGTTCTAGGAAGCACCTTGCCTTTGGTAAATAATGTTGTCAATGAGAGTTCAGAACTTTTAGGAAAATGCTTTTCAATTTCCAAGTGATAGGATTTGTTTTTATTAATTAAGTATGTCCGGATAATTTGGCTTAGAGTTCACTCACTATATTCTAGCATAATATAAATAATTTCTACAGCATGTTAGTACTATATGAAAATACTTATTTCAATGTGTGTAGTGATACATAGTTTTTTGGGTGGGGGAGGACAAGCACATTATGGCCATGAAATTCCTATTCTTCAAAATCTCACGACGTGGACTCGAACCACCATTTCTCCTTTTAGTAGATCAAGGGATGTAATGATACATAGTTGAAACTTAAATGGTGTCCTCTTATATTTGTGTTTGTTTGGACGAAGACTACAAACATGGATTTGGACAACTTTCGAAAAACTTGCTACACAATATGGTCACAACCATGTATGAACATTATTCATATTTTAAGCCAAGTTACTAATGTCAAGGTCATATATGTATCACTCGTCCCATTTATTTGGGATAAATTAAAGAAAAGTAAAGAAAACAATAACAAATTTAAGCACTTACGTATGGTGTCATCTTCCGTAAATAATAAACATGAATTTTTACAAGGTTTAAAAACACTTGCTTCACAATATGACCAGCGATGTGTTAACATACTTGGGTTTCAAGTTAAATAATGACAAAGGTCGTGGCCATTATCTACATAGTTTATAATAACGTGTCTATTTCTGGTAGACAGGGTGTATCTTGGCATGGCATACTAATGCTGTTAATTGGACTTTTTAACTTTTATGTATAGAATTTTGTTAAATAATTTTAGAAGTGCCACATATAATTATTTTTTAAAGAAAAGACAAACAGTATGGCTCCAAATGACACAACACACTAAATTTCACATAAAATAGAGTATGTTTTATGGTTAACAAGTTTAATGAATTTGCAAGCCTTCTAGCTAATTTCGCATAATTAAATGACATTTTGTCAATAAAACCAAAGTAGGTAAAATTTGAACTACAAGTGCGTGATAGATTGCTTGTAAATTTGTTTGAAATTCATATATACTAATTATTGTACCCACACAGTCATACTGAAACCTGACTATTGTTTTTAAGGATACAACTACTTTGTATGAATTTTCATGCTGACACATCTAACCGTGTTTCAAAAAAGTGAAAGAAAATAAGGAAACATAGAAAGAATGACCAAGGTCATGACGATACTATACAACAGTACTCCAAGAAACAATGGTTCATATCCAAGGGGGAGACGCAGAGCTGGCTCTAGAATAGATTGGACATCATCACAACTCAAAATAATTCCGGTAATATTTTTAAAAAAGGGGAATAGAAACCCGGCCTATGCATCGGTTGATGCACACATCCTTTTAGTATTAAAAATTCATACTTCTAAAACAGTATAAATGGCGCTGTTAAAGTTTCAATATAAGGGACCTGGGCGCCTTCATTGGCCCTCCACAATTAACCTTTGTTCCTCTTCTTCCCCTTGCTCCTTTAAGACTTTTCAGCTATGGCTTTGAAGACCGGAGCTCCCCGTGGGAAGATGAATAAGACCCAGGTGGCAGCGACTAAGGCCATGGAGAAAAACAAGACATGTTGCCGATGTCCGAATCCTTCTCTGGCTACTCCAGATCGCAGTCTCGCACCAGGAAGCCACATGAAGAAGCAGGTGTCGAGGTCCGTCAAGGCCGGGCTGCATTTCCCTGTCGGCTAGATCGAGCGCTACCTCAAGGAGGGTCGGTACTCCCAGCACATAGGCTTCGGGGATCCCATCTACCTCATGGTCGTTCTAGAGTACCTCACCACGAAGGTGCTAGAGCTCCCCGGGCAAGACGCAAAGGACAGCAAGAAGATCTGCATCATCCCGAGGCACGTGATGCTCGGCGTCATGCATGACGAGGAGCTCAGCAAGCTGTTGGCCGACATTACCATCGCACAGAGCAGCATGCTGCCCAACATCGATGAGTCCCTTCTTGGCGATGGTACCTCGGAGGATGCAGCCAAGTTACCAGCAGAGGATGCTACCAAGTCGCCTGAGAAGACCGTGGAGTCCCCCTAGAAATCATTAAGTTGTACTACTCCGTATGAGGTTAGGTTTGCTCTGTTTGCAGTTTGGTTAATCATCAGTGTTAATGTAATATTCGGATCCGTGATGCTAAGAAAAAGCTTGTGAGGGTTCTCAAAAAAATGTTGTTTTCCTAATCTTATCCTATACTCCTGTTGTTTAATATTACTCAACATATTAGGTTTAGTCGAAGTCAAAAGTTACAAAGTTTGAGAAACTATAGACATTATTAAAAAGTATACTCATTGAAAAATATCAATATTTTTGAAACATACTTTAATATATCTGATACGTCCATTTTGCATCACTATTCTATATCATAATTACTGTTATTCATCGATATATTTCATATTAATAGATGATACTTATGTTATTTCATCTATTTTTGCATGGTTGATGACTTTTGGAGCATGGACCGCTGCAGTCAGGATTCTGATGGAAAAGGTGCTGTCTAGGGGCGAAATTCACGAAGATCAGAAAATCCATGAAAATACATGGAAAATCCTATTTTTCCAGAAGACAAAGGTTGCTAGAAGGGGGAGTGGAGATGGGCCACAAGGGGCCCACACCACCCCCTAGCACGGGCCACCCTAGGCTGCGCCAGCAGGTGGTGTGGCCACCCTGGCCCACTCTCGGCTCTCCCCTTTGGCGTATATTACCCCCTCGAAAACCTAATACCTAGGGAGCAACCAAAGGAAGATTCCGCCACCTCTGTGAGGCAGAAAACTACAATGAGAGAAAGATCTCTCTGGCAGACAGAATTCTACCAGGGGAATTCCTTCCCGGAGAGGGAATATCATTGCCATCAACACCACCATCAAGATGGACTTCATAGGGACCATCATCATCATATCCATCATCATCTCCATCAGCACCATCATCCCCACTCCATACCAATATAACAATTGGGTTGAATCTTGCATAGTTCTTAGGGGAAACTTTCCCATTGTTGATTACTCCTTGTAGTTGATGCTATTGAGTGAAACGTTGAATTACTTTCTCAGTGTTGATTACTTTCTCAGATTGTTACTTATCATTATTTCATCTCTGATCTTGATCCATATGATGTCTTGTGAGTAGTTCGTTTAGTTCTTAAGGACATGGGAGAAGTCATGTTGTTAGTAGTGGAATTGTGTTGAGAAAGATTCAATAGTTTGTTATTTAAGTTGTGGGTTTATTCTTCTAGTGGTGTCATGTGAATGTCGACTACATGACACTTCACCTATATGGGCCTAGGGGAATGCATTGTGTATTTGGCTACTAATCGTAGGGGTTGCCGAAGTGACAGAAACCTGAACCCCCGTTAGGAAACCTTTACACAAGGGATGTTAGGATCTTATAGTTTAAAGCTGTGGTTAGGTTTATATCTTAATTACTTTCTTGTACTTGCGGATTCTTGCAAGGGGTATAATCACAAGTATGTATTAGTCCTACGAAGGTCGGTACATTAGCACAGGTTGACCCACACAACACTTGTCAAACTAAAGAAGATTAATCAACTATATGAAGCGAAAGCACTTGACAATATTCCCATGTGTCCTCGAGAACGTTTGGTTATCTTAAGTAATACAACCGGCTTGTCCTTTGCTAAAGAAAGGATTGGGCCACTTGATGCATTTATTATTATTGTATTTTGTTTACTCGTACTTTATTTATTCGCACTATGAAAAACCCCTAAAAATCCGTTTGCTAAGTATTTACAGAGAATTCTTGCTCCAAGCCACTCATCAACACCTTCTGCTCCTCGTTGGGTTCGACACTCTTACTTATCAAAAATACTGCGATACACCCCCTATACTTGTGGGTCATCAAGACTATTTTCTGGCGCTGTTGCCGGGGAGTGAAGCGCTATTGGAGAGTGGAACTGAAAGGAAACTTCTACTTTGAGTACTTTTTATTTCTGTTAGTTACTTTATTTTCAATATGGATAATTCACTTAGTTTTTTATTTTGTAATGCTACTACCACTGCTAAGGTAGTAGATGAACCATCACCTGCTGAGAATGATAGTTTTAAAATACCTACAAAAATTGTTGATCGTGTTATGGATAACTACTATTTTGGGGATGGAACTGTCCATCTCGGTGATCATTTGCTCTTTATACACGAATTATTCAGGTTGTTCAAGTGTGCAGGTATTACAACAGATCAAGTCAAGAAGAAGTTATTCTCATTATCACTGAAAGGAAGAGCTGAGGAATGGTATAAGCTGCTGAAGAATGGTCAATCTCTTGAATGCGAGGAAATACTGCCTCTCTTTTATTCAAAATTTTATCCTCCTAGTGAGATTCATAAAGATCGGAATCAAATATAAAACTTTTGGCCTCTTGATGGAGAGAGTACAACTCAAGCTTGGGTGAGATTGAAGTTAATAATGCTCAAATGTCCTATTCATGAGCTCCCGGACAATATTATTATCAGTAACTTTTATGCAAGGCTTTTTCTTCATGATAAGGATGTATTGGATGCTTCTTATGTTGGATCATTTACACGCATGGAAGAAGAAGCTAAATGGGATCTTCTAGACCGTATTCAAGACAATGCTGAAGCATGGGAGAATGATAAAGGAAGAAAGTTAGGTATAAATTATGATTATGAATGCATTGAATCTTTTATGGGAACTGATGACTTTTTGAACATTAAAAATGCTTATGGTATTGACTCTCAAGCTATTGCAACTTATTTTAAGACTTTTGCTTCCTATATTAAAATTCCTAAAAAGAAATGGAATAAGTATCATGAGCCATATAAAGATATTGCTAATCGTCCTGCAAGAAATACTGAAGTTTATACTGCAAATCATGTTTTACCTAAACTTTACATTGAGAAAATGCCTTCCTAGTTAAGATAAAGGAACATTCTATGATAGCTAGTAGGGTTAATGAAAGTACAAATAAAGATGTTGAACCTGATGAACAAGTGGATGCTGAACCGGTAGTAGCAAATGTGAAAGATTTTGTCACTAAATATGTAGAAGATGGACACATTATCCTCTTTAAGGATATACCTAATATTGTTTCACAAAGCAGTGTCATGAGAGCTAGTGTCCCTATGTTTTCTGTTAGGATAAGTGATCATTGCTACAATGGTTCATGTGATAGTTATATCATTAAATTCATGCATGATACTGAAAGTTATTATGAGAGAGGTAAAAGTGTTCTTATACATCTCAATAATATTAAGTTTCCTCGCTTTATGCTGAAAATCTTTATGTTGCACTTGTTTTGCCTTCCTATGCTAGCAGTCCCTGTTTTCAACAACTTGTTTTCTTACAAAATTCCCTTGCATAGGAAGTGGGTTATACTTAAACATGTGTATTTGTGCTTCTTGATGCTCTCTTTCACTTAAATTTACATTCTTATGTGAGCATCATTGAAATTATCATGCCCATCTTAATGGCTATAAAGAAAGAGCTTTTTGGGAGACAATCCAATATATTTTTGCTTTAATTTTGTTTTTGTTTCTTTGAGTCTTGGAAGTTATTGTTTCGGCAATAACCTCTCCTTATCCTTTTTGTTTGGTTTTTGTGTCAAGATCAACCTCTAATGAGAGAGAAGTAAGATTTGGGAAAGTTGCTATCCCGAAACAGATTTTTGTGCTTCGCTGTAAAAGTTTGTGAAAAATCTCTGTATGTCAGATTGAGCTGTAATTGTTTGTACTTCTGCCCCAGGTTATTATTTAACTTTCGTTAGTTTTGCACTTTTTGATTTGAGCAACAAAAGACTTTCGAAAAAATTGATCTTTACCGGCTGGTCTGTTTTAACAGATTTTTGCCAATCTTCCATTTGCTTCTTATATCGATTTCCTTTTTGAATTATTTTTGGGGTTTTGGAAGGAGTTGCTATAGTAGTTATGTTTTGATGGATTTCAGTTGAAATTGAACTTAAAAGGTTTATTACCTCGCTCATACTAATGTTGCTAATGAGAATTGTGTGAAAGAAATTTTTAGGTTATTGGAGAAAATGGTGCAATAAGATAGTGAAAGGTTTCATGACTCAAGCAATATGTGAATGAATATGAAGATATTGATGTTATTCAAGCAGTGACTCCGGAAGAATCTACTAAATGCCAACTTCAAAGACCTGAAGAGTCCGTTTTCGAATAGGTAACAGTTCTAGTAAGAAAAGTTCCGCGAAAAATCTGTCAAGTTATATTTTTGCAGTTTTTATCCAACAAGGAAAGCAACAAAGCGAAAGAGGGACAGAAACGGAGCTAGGGTGGCTCACACCACCCCCTGGCGCATCCCCCATGGCCGCGCCAGCAGGTGGTGTGGCCACCTCGGACTCCGTCTTCGACCCGGTTTCTCCCAGTACCTTCCTTTTGTTGTAAAAATTCGTAATATATAATCCCCCGGATCCCCCGAGGTTCATATATCGTGTTCTCGTCGTGTTTTTGTTTTGATATGTTTCTACCAAGAACTATTCTCAAAGTTTAGAAGCATAATGGTCTCCGCCAAGGATAAGGGAAAGGAGCCTGCAGAGGAGGATCCCCAAGACCCTGGGCAGGATAAGGAGATCGGGAGTAAAGATGAAGAGGAGGCAAATAAAAGCCAGCATCCCCACACCAGCACCACCATTGCAAGCATTGGAGTGGTGGCAAACCCTACCAGGATCAAAAGGACTGCACGGATGTCAACTGCAGGGAAGCCTCCGCGTCACTGTTTGGCTCCATGGTCGCCTTCTCCACGCACCAAGAATCCCTTCCATACCCTTATCCATGAGCATCAATTTCAGAATATGCCCAAGGAGAAACTACCCTCCAATTGGGATATGCCTTGTTCTAACCATGCAGGAAAAGAAGACTTCAAGGAGGAAGAGTGGGGAAAGAATCGTACGAGCTGAGAATCACAACCCAACATGATCATGAACCGCACTGAGCATAATTCAGAGTTGATTCGTACTCTCACCTTCGAGATTGAGGACTTGAGGAAATTGATTGAAAAGCTCATCGAGAGAACACCACCACCACCGAAGGAGTAATTCGTCATCAGGTTTTGGCATCCCCTAGGTTTGTTCCAAGCTTGGGGGAGTGCCACAGTATCACATCACTATCTTCTATCTTTTTACCTTTTTTAGTAGAGTCATATCATGAATAGAGAAGTTATCATGACGGATGGTTTGCATTATGGAAGTGTCCCCCCTCCCGTTAGATATCTATGTATCCATTGGTGTGAGTTGCCGTTATGGAATATTAATGAGAAGTTCTATCATTTACTCATTTGCATATCTTATATTAGTTTTCAATTCATGTTATACGATTGATCTTGTTATTAGTATTGGTATCACTTTGGTATAATTGAGTTAATTTAGTTGGTTTTGGCAAATCTGGCTCGGTTAGTAGCAAAATTATTATGAGAATTGAATGAAAAAGATAAAAGTACTCTTAAAGAAATATAATTTCATCATCATCTTTCTTGATTTTCTCATAAGCTTAGTATTATCTAGTCAAGATATTTTGTGCTTCCAAGGAAGATTGCATGTTTGTTTTTATCACTTGTATGTTTGTTTGTTTCCTTCAACTCTTATGCTTGCTACCTAGCCTTGCTAGCCAAAAACCTGTACTGAGAGGGAATGCTTCTCGTGCATCCAATCCTTAAACCAAAACCTATGCCATTTGTGTCCACCATACCTACCCACTAGCACTATTGCTATTCCAAGTAAATTCATGTTTTTTATCTACCTTTCGAATTAAACTTGTTATGTGAAAATTAGTGATTAAAGCTGTCACGAACTTGATGGCACACTTTACTTTTCTTGCACTTAATAAACTTGAACCATTGCGTCCACCTTTGTTGCGTATATTCTTGTGCTTTATAAGTTGAAGTTAGTAGAACCATGTATCATGGGGAACGCTTTCAACATTGCACTTATTATTTCGTGATATCATGATTATTTTGCTTATGGATCCCGGCGGTGTGAAATAAAAGGGGAACTTGTAAGATCATGGAGTTTGTATGTGTGTTAGACAAACGCCTGGGCCGCTATCCTACGCCACGCCTAATCATGGTGGAAACTTGCAGCATAACCATAATGAGCACTCTATGAAGCATCCTCAATAAAAACCTATGAAAATAGCAAATAAAAATGTAACATCCCAATTTTAGCAACCTTGATTAGTTGTCCAGAATGCAAAAATCAGGGGGAACAAAAAAAAATCTTGTTTAGTGCTAAAGTGTTTGCTTGTTGTTTGAATATGCTTATACATAAGAATAGGTATTAGATGATATACTCCTTACCTTAACATCAGTTGACAAAAGCTATTTCACAAAACTATCCTGGCTCATTTTATACATTCTCAAATGTTCTAGCATTTCAAAACCTGAGCCAAGAAGCATTTGCAAACCAACTATTTTAGTAGCTTCTATTTCCCTAAACTATGGAGAGCAACCTATTATAATCTCCTTATGTTTTATAGACAGAACCTTCAACCATTCTTATCTCTAGGTTTCCCAAAACCTCCTTTCAAAGCTTTTGAATTCTACTCTTGGTAGAGCTACCAAGGACTCTTACCTTATTCAGACTCCAACCTTTCAAAATTACCCATCCTTACCTCAAGCTAAGCTTGATGGTAACCCTAGTAGTAGTTGACTTGTTTGTAAGATGAGTTGCCTTGATCTGCTGGTGGACCTGTTTGCTTAGGAAGTAGTATGAGACACTTTAGGAGCTCATCAGTTGGATCAATATACTTTAAAAACTCACCAAACCCTATGCAATAATACAATATGGCTCTGATCCCTAGCTACTATGTGATCATCTAAAACCCTTAACCAGATCAGCTCTGAAGTGATCTAATTCTAGAAGCTTCCGAGTCAACGGAGACTAGTATCAAGCAAGGATCCTTCCTACTCAATCTACACTTAAATATCATCCACTTGATGATGCTTTGGTACCTTGTAACCCATCGAAATCATCACCACCCACATTCTAGTCAAAAACCCTAAATCTGCCAAAAATTGGCCAAGTCTAGAATCTGTTTCAACATCACCTTTTTGGATGTCTCCCTTTCTCAACCCTTGTGCATTTTGGTAATGCACTAGAACCATCTTGTTAACAATCCTAAGGACTACCAAGGCCCACTCTTGCCCTTGGTTATATCATCCTCGAACCCACTTTTTCTTGCTGGTTTTGTAGGCAAGAAAATAACTATTCCTGCAAATCTAGTCAACAAGCCTACTTTGATAGAAGCTCACACCATCATCCAACCTTCTATGGACCAACTCTTTGCATGGTTGTGTTCTAATCATATAGGTCTACCAACATCTACTTAACTTGTTCCAAGAGGATCTTTGTGCTTCTTAAACCCACATGGTTTATAAGGCATCATGACTCATCTAGTATGGCAGCCTTATTTTTCAACAAAGCTTGCCATCACTCCCAGACCACCTCAAATGTAACCAATCCAAAATACTTCTGCCATGATCATATATATGACTTGGTATAACTATCCATTTATCCCTTGCATTAGGTGAGATCTGAACTCCAAGATACAACCATGTTTTGATGGTATGAAATTCACATCACCCTAGATCCTTAATCTAGGGTATTTCACCAAAATCAACTTGGATTCTCCAATACCAAGGTTGAAAATGCTTGCTACACCTTGTCTACATCATCTACCTTGATCATAAAGATTTATCAAATTTTACCCATAATTATTATGGCTCCAAATCTAATTAATATCTTTAATAGACCAAATCTCCAAAACTTCTTCCATAAAGTAAAGTTTGGTTTTTGCCAAAACACTTCCCTAACTTTTGGCTCAATTGAGTCCTATATATCATATCCTATCATCCCAGTTCAAAAATAAATATTTTTTAAGAGCTCTATTATTTCTTTTTGTCCATTTCCTTAAATGGCAGAAATGGAATAATAATAGTTTTAAATACTTTTAATCCCCAATAAATCTTGGAAAAATTGTCCTAAGTGTGTATTCACATTTGAGACAACCTCACATCAAAATTCAACTATGTCCAATGTGAAATTATCAAATGAGATCCAATACTACATTTCTGCACTATTTGAATAAATGGATTTAAGTAGACTAAACCTCCTCTAAAAAATCCCAAACAAATCTTGGAGATGTATCTTAACCTTGTCCATATACCAGTATACTTAACTCATCTTTCAAAGATCAAATTTGGAGAACTTGACCATGATCATTCTATAGGGCAGATTTGGACTTTTATCAACCTTAAACCAAAACCCAACCAAACCCTCACCAAATGTGGACATGTGACCACCACAACCACTCTAACACCCCCCTGGTCGTGTGCACTGTATCAATTACTATAGCACACCCCCTCCCCTTGTCTTTTGCTCTTGGAAAGAGAGAAGAGAGATATGCATATCTTGCAAATTTTGGAAATAATGGTGCAGCAGCAACCACCATCCTCCCACCACTCACTGCTCGACTCCAGTACCCTACCACACCCCTCCACCGCCCACATTACCCAATGGCAAGGCCATGGACCATGTCCAAGCTCCCCCATGCACCAAGCTCAACATGGGCCTCTCCATTCGGCTTAAAGGACCGGAGGCTAGCACAACTCTCCCCATAGCTCTCAGACCACCCCTACCCTATCCCCTTACCCCTCTCAAGCCCCAGATCTAGATCTCGAGCTCCCCATTGCCATGGAGGAGAATAAGCTCTCATCTCGGTCTCCCTCGAGTAGTGGAGTACAGGGTCAACCCCGACCTTCCCCAATGCCTCAGATCCTCTCCACAGCCCCCATATAGCTCCCAGGCACCTTCCCACCAAGCTCCTGTACCTGCATGTTGCTAGAGAGGAAGGGTTCGCCCTCTCGGCCATTTCTTAAGGTTTGGCCCGTGTGCTCTCTCCCTTGATCCTCTCTCTCTCTTTGCATGTGACGTTTCTGAATCCCCCATGATCCAATGCATCTGACCTCCCTCCCTTCCTTGCCTAGGGATCCCTGGCTCTGCTGCACCGCCGAGCTCCGGTGAGCTCGCCTCGGATGCCCCTGCGCGAGACCGTTCCAGACATTGAACCTGCCTATGTCGCCCCTCTCTAGGACCGCCACGCCACTCCTCCTCCGCCACCCCTCCGACACTGGCGTGCCTCGGTGAGCCCTCCCTTACGAGCCTCTACTGCCATTAGGGTTTCCGCTGCCGCTGCCCTGGTTCGCTGGGGAAGACGAAGCCCGGCCGTCGATCGCCACTTGATTGAATGGCCGGAGGTGCCCGATACCCCTTCGGCCGGCCGCTGTCACTGACCGTTGGGGCCAACCTGGCAGGCCTTCAAAATTCCCTCCCGCGCGAGCCAGCGCCAATTGGGCCGGAATCTGCACCTGTGGCCCATTTTCCCTCCAGATCCTAGCCCGCGGTCCTCACTGCTTTTATTCATTTTAATCTAGATCCAGTTTTGGCACTTTAGTTTAAATGAGTTCAAAAATGTTAAATACCTCCAAATGACCTGATACAAATTTGCTAGGATACCTTAGGGATTTGTCTATCTTGTTGTATCAAAAGTTTGGCCAAATACCACTAATGTCTCCTCTGTAGATTTATTTACCAGGAGGTACCCTTTCCAGTAAATAAATCCCTCGGGGATCTATACATGCTCAAATAGGATGAAACAAACTTCCCCTGAAAGTTTATCACTGTACCTTTCAGTTAGCATTTATCTCTTGTCAAGGTGAACCCTAGTTTCACCTTAGTAAAAATAACAAAATCCCTCCACATACCACTTTAGAAAATTCTTAGACCAAACCATGAGTTTTTTTAACCACATTCCAACTCCCTGTGATGTGGTACACTAAGGCCTATAAAAACCCAGGAGATAAAATTTTATTGATGCTTTGTCCAACCTTGGTGAATTAATCATCTCTGGCGAGGGTAGTTTCAGTAAAAAAATCACTACTAGAGTTTCAGCACTCCAAAGTGGGTGATTTCAATTTCTACAGAATTGTATTCAAAGTACCTATCAATTTCCCTTTTCTTCATATCAAAAGTCCCTGTAGAATTAATCTGGTGAAAAAGACAAGTTGTGTACAGAACTTCCTTTGGGAATTTCCTGAGGGCATTCTGTTAAATATTTTGGAGTTATTCCAATTCTCAGTGAACAATTACATCAATACCTACCTAACCATCCAAGGAAATAATTTTTGGAGCTCCAGAACTTTTCTGGCGATTTATTCCCTAAAACTAGAAGTTATTTCACTAGGAAAATCATAACTATTTAAAGGAAAGTGATAAAATAGTGAAACCACTTCTGTTGGTTTTATTTTATCAACATCAACCTATAGGTATCATTTCTATACAATGTTATCATACAGAATATGTCCTTGGTCCAAAACCCCCTCTTAGGTAGTTCCTCGATAATAAACCCTAAGGGGTGTTCACCCCCTTCTCCAAGACCATCTCAACCTCCTAAATCCAATCCTCTCTAAAACTATTGAACCTTAATTGGAGATTACTCAAATGCTTGTTTGCTGAGTGGTATTGGTGATTGTATGCCTTGTATTGATTGTGCCCTTTTGTTTGTTTACATGTGTTCCCTATCAACGATAGTTGTGATTATATCGGAGAACAGAAGAATATGGTTATTATTGTATATTATTGGGTATTCTAAGAACAAGTCTAGAGACATATTGCCATATTGCTTATCATCAGGCAAGCCACCTTATTCTACTATTTTACTTATGCACGTTTTATCTACTATTTATGAAACTGCATTGTTTTATTATATGTTGATGTATTTATGGTAGTGGTTTGGCTCCTCCGGACTATTACACTTTTGTACTATTAAGTACAAATCCCTTGATGACACCTACTTGTCCCTAGTATGGTAGATGGTGTAACACACCATACCCTTTGGAGACCCCGTTTTAGCCGAAGCAAAACTAGAGGATGGGAAGACCCCCGACAAAGTTTTTACCAAATGTTTTATGATAAAACCTTGGTGAGGTGGGACCTCCAAAGAGATGTTGAGAAAGAAAAGGGTTTTGTTTTACATACTGATGAAGGAAAGCTGGAGGAAAAAGGTTTACAAAAACGCACCCGGTTCTTTGTAGTTTAGCTATAACAACTTAACCCGTGCAACCACATTACTCTGGAATGGGACATGGCTGGATTTGATGTTTGTCTATTCTGGTATAAGCTGTCTCGCAACTACTACAGGGGATCACAAATCCCTGGAGGGTGGGCCTTCTCTAGACAAATGGTCCATGTGGGACATCAATCGGGAGAAGGAACGAAGGGTCAACAGACCTCCACGTGTTACTATGAGCCCCTCATTGAAAGCGCCCACTGTGTAAAGTGTAAAATGCGCTCCGGTTGGTCCTCGGTACCCGGCGTCCTGGTTTTGAGGAGAATAACACTCATAGGGTAGGCACTTATATTGGAGTGGGCATCCGGAGAGTCCTGATCGGTTACTCGACCCATGATCGGTGTGGATCAGGGTAGTGTACCCAGATGGTGTGGGTAAAGTGTATAACCTCTACAGAGTGTAAATCTATTCGAATAGCCGTGTCCACTATCATGGACAGGTTGGACAAAATTCTGTAGAGCGGTGCTGGTTTTGTTTTCAAAAAGGATTTCGGAAAATAAATGGCTTTGGAAATGTTTTGACCATGGGATGGTCGTAAAGGAGAAAGGTTTTGACCATGGGATGGTCAGACTGAGGAGAAAGGAGTTTGGTCGTGGGACGACCTGAAGACGGGAACAAATGGGTGACCCAGTCCTAATATTTTCCAAAAACTTTTCAAAAAGGTTTCCAAAATGTTTTACAAAATTTTCAACAAACATATGTAGATGCTATATCTACAAGAGAAACTATTTGAGAAAAGAACCTCTCTTGAAGCCCACCTACTATCACAGCCATATTGCATATCCTCTTAATGATTATTATTATTTTCTTGAGGTGGTTTGCGAGTATATTCAAAGTACTCACTGGCATTGTCCATGGCTATTAACTTGGTCAAATATCGAGAAGAAGGTGAAGTGGACGATTACGCGAGCTAGGACGTTCTCCCAGTCAGTTGCCTGTAGGTTAAGGCATGGCTCGGGCTCTACGCTTAATGAAGTTCCGCTGATGTCGATCGATGTAGCCATACTGGAAAATAAGGTATGACATGTATTCATTATGTATTGCATGTTTACTTTGATACTTGTCGGTTATGTGCCACGACTAACTGGTCATGGGATTGTGGTTGTATGCATAATAGGGATTCTCGGAGGATTAATCCGGGGGCCCCCACAGACTTGGTATCAGAGCCATCCTGACTGTAGGAGAACCTTAGTTAGCATGGTCGTTAGACAGGTACCTTATTTTGAAAACCCCGGCTTTCAAAAACTAGTTTCCCAATGAGTTTCAAAAGGTTCTACTTCTTCTCTTACTCTAAGTAAAATGTTTTCGAAAATGGTTTCCTCTAATTCTCGTCCAAACTTCAAATCTACGGATTTTAAATAACTAAGATCTAGAACCCAGTGAAGACAATGAGAACAAGATGAAGATAAGAAACTACAAGCAAACACAAGGAGACTACAAGATCGCCCTACCAGCGGAATCCTCCTAATGAGAAGAAATCAAGTACTACACTATCGAGAAGCGTTCAGTGACTCGAAGAAGGCTTCATACGCAAGATAGTTACTCATGCATTAAGAACAATGATGTCTAGGATAAATAGTACTAAGATAGGATTCCCCTATATCACGAGTAGTTAACTCCTTGGCCCCTGACGTTGACCGTGTTTGTTTGCCTAAGTGCATCCTGTGTTGCTTGATGTCTGTTGTTTGCCAAGGACATTGTGATACCCTCGCTCTATTCGCCTTGTGAGTATGCTCTGGTTTCCTTTGACCTCCTTAAAAATGTGACTCGAGGAGTGATAACCCCACCTAGTAACTGAGGAAACCCCTACGTTAGCTGTCGGTAATGAGACCCAGACTAACCTCGAGAGTATATGAGAGGAAAAGCATCGCAAGAACCAGGAGTTCGACATCGTCAAGTCATGTAACTACCTTGGTGAATTATGCTCTAAGTTGCATGCCTGGATGAGCGAAAGTGGTTAAAATAGTACGGTGGGGCCCAGGGGCCACTCACGGGTAGACCTGTCGACCGTCCTAACCACTTCCAGAACATCGGGATAAGAACGGCGAATCGGCGAAGGGATCAACTACATACACAAGTGAGTATGTATGCAAGCCACCATACAACAGTTTTTAGAGCCATTCCATCTAAAAGAAATAGAAATATTGCAACGCCATACGGCAAGATCCAAATATCCTAGATAGAGATAATAGTTTAGGATAGCTCCTCATACATCAAACATCAGAGTATCAGGCGGAAGCGGAAAACAAGATCCGAGTATGGATAAGAAGCAAATCGGCATAAGATGCCACATAAATTAACACATCCCGCCCATAGATCTCGCGGATCCCCATCCCCGGAATCTCTACACCGAGTGATCGTTGCCACCATCATCTGTCTCCTCCACCCAGTATCCATCTTGCGAATACACCTGTTCATCTGAATCAAACAATTTATCATGTGAGACCCTAGGGGTACTCAGCAAGTCTTTATGCCTCTAAAGGGGACATAAACCTGGGGTGGCGCAATTGCAGAAAAAGAGAAAAACTAACAAGTCTATGGATACTCGCTAACCATCTGCCTAACCAATGATAGACAGATGTCTGTTAATTAGTAACAACAGTTATAACAGTATAATTAATAGATCCATCCTCCTCCTCGCTTACTAACGAGAAAGCGGACGAACAACCATCCGTTGGCAGTTTTATTAACCATTCCATGAGTATTACACTATTTACTAGTCAGTTACTTAGTCAAATTAAAAGCGGTACTTTAGTTATAATTGTCTATGATCGAGAAACTGTGCTCCAAGTCGTCCATAACCGCGGACACGGCTTTCAGAAAGATTTACCCTGCAGGGGTTCACAAATAGCAACACACACTCGATCAACCTCGGAAAAACCAACTCAAAACCCAACGAGGCATTCACGACAAAGAGATCACAGGATTCAGAAATATTTCAGGGGGCCACCCCATTAAGCTACCCGCAACGAAGTTGGCCGGCTCCGAGACGGACCCAAGGTTTGCGTCAATGGCTGTAAACGACTGGGAACCCGAAAGTGTGACTGGGCTTGTCGATACCGCGAAAACACTCCGCATCCAAAATAAAGCAGTGCTCCACGCATACGGTCTTAAATAAAACAAAGAAAGCATGGCATAAGTACAGGATAGTAACAAAACCCCAAACTACTTTGTGGCGCCAAGAAATAGAAATGAATCAAGCTCGCCTGTGGGGTCCATAAGGCCTCCCGGATGTGGATAGTGCTAATAGTCAAGGAACAGGAATCAAGTACTGGGTCCCACGGACACAAGTGAGCATGAAAAACCAAATAGCAGATATTGCTCACCGGTGCAACTTTCATTAGTTATCCCATTACTACTCAGGTTAAGTTGTTTAGGTACCTCGTTATCCATCAGACACTCACATACCCTACACATGTTGTTCTACGACCCGCATGGCTCAAACAACTCCTATAGTAATGGCTCATGGGATGGAGGAACAAGCTCGTGGGTTTAAAAGTAAAGGCTATGCAAGATTTGGATTCAATTTAATGCAATCATTGCAATGATGCAAGAATAAGATAGAGGCAATAGGTACTATATGTATGCAAGCATGTGGTAGTGCTTGCACAGCTCGCTCGAAGCGAGAGCGGATCCGGTAGTGCTTCGATTCCCGATATATCCTCGTCAAGGCCTATTCAAGAAGAACCAAACAAACAAGAGCCAACATAAATAAAATGCACAAGCATATGAATTAAAATGCGACAAGCAAACAAGCATGCCATGATGAATGATGTACAATTTGCATGGCCATAATGTAGCATGGCATGGGTGAGGTGTGGGGTACAAGAATAAAGCATTTTATTGAGTTTTAGTCATGTTTTACTCCCAAATAAGTTGTTGTATACTTTATATTTATATGATGCATGCTGCAATTCAGAACATGGAATGCATAGTTAGAGCGGGCTCGTCGTGCTGATCGATTTAGACATATTATTTGTCAAATTTGGAGTTCTAGAATTAAAGTTATTAATTAATTAAGAAAAGGGAATTTTATTTCATTTAAACAATTTCGAAATTTAATTTGCCCAAAAGATATGTTGAATGGCATATTTGAATTCCTTACATTTTTCTGATTCCAAAACATATATTATTTGGATTTATAATTTAAAAGTTATTAAAAATAGATTTAAATTCATATTAAAACATTTACTGAATTTGTTTTTATAAAACAGATAAACGGAGAAGCTTTTTATACCCAGCCACTTCTAGCCATAGCCACAGACAGGTGGGGCCGATGCTGACTGGGCGTAAACGGCGCGCAAAAGCTTTTCCCAACGCGAGCTTACCTAGCCCACTAGACAGACAGGTGGGGCCTGTGGACAAACGGGCCCACGCGCCAGTGGCTCAGCCCGCAGGTGCCACGCGGCAGAGACAGGGACCGCAGGTTGTGGCCCAGACTTTGCGGGTGCCTCTTTGTAAAACAACCACGGTGGCTGACAGGTGGGGTCGGTGGGGAGCGCGGGTTGAGAGAGTAAAAAGGTGGGGGGGTTTGTGCAAAGTGCGTAGCTGCTACTGTTTCTCTTCTCTGTCTGACGACGGGTCGGTGCTCGACAGGGGACGGTGCGCGGCGCAGGGATCGAACCCGCGACCTGCGGCGCGCGCGCAGAGAGACGGAGCCGCTACGGTAGGGTAGAGTTGCTGGTAGGAAGCGGCTAGGCGGATAGATATGCTGCTGCGAGGCGCGGCGATGAGCAGACGCTCGTGCACGCCGGCGCACAGAGGGTGTTCGGCGGAAAAGCCGGCGTGTACAGGAATCGACGGCGAGAGAGGGGATGTCTAGGAGGGAGGGTTGCTCACCGCGAGGAGAATGGTGGTGACGGATCAGCTTGGGACACAGGGGATCAGCGACGAAGCAGACGGCCGACGATTAGGGTTTGCTCGTCGGCGTCCCGGATCTACGGCAGGTCTGGGGCTTCTCCTCCTCGCGGCTGTGCACGAGGCGACGCAGAAGGTAGCCCTGGTCTTCCCCGACAACCACGACGCCACGCCCGCCTCCTCGATCTGTAGTTGGAAGCCCAAGCCGAGAGTGGCGGCCGGAGTTGGAGAAGAAGTGGAGCAGGGGTAGCTGGGGAGGAGGGGGTTGGCGCAGAGGCCAGGGAAGATGTGGACGGCACGGTAGAGAGACGTGGGGGTAGATAAGGACGGGAGAGAAGAGGGGGATGTCGTGGGAGCTCGGTGGAGGAAAGGTGGCTTCGGCCACCCTTTTTCCTTTCTCCCTCACGTGCTCGACATGGGCAGGGCTAGGCAGGGAGCTGCAGGTGGGGCTCGGCCGGGAGAGAGGCCAGGCTTGGGCTGGTGGGGCTGCTTGGCAGCGAGAGAGAGAGAGAAAAAGAGAGGGCCGAGAGGAGAGGCTCGGGTAGATGGCATGGGGCTCGGTCTAGGGTTAGGTAGGGGTGGTGGCTCGGCTAGCTAGAGAGAAGGGGGTGGGGCTGGTCCGATCCAAGGAAAAAGAGAGGAGGGGATGGTTAGGGTGGTAGGTGATTAGGTTTAGCTTAGGGTTTTGCATACCCATATGATCAAGCAAGGTGGGATGGGTAAGGAGAGGTAGGGGTAGGGTTTGGTTAGGGTTTTTCTCTACATGCCAACAAGATCAAGCAAAAGTGGAGGGGTGTGGTGATGGCTAGAGAGAGATAGGGTTTAACATGATCAAAACATGGTTGGGGTGAGATGGATTTTGGTGGACACATGATGATGGTATAAGAGAGAGAGAGAGATGTTTAGGGTTTTAGGTTCACATGGCAAGGAGGGAACAAACAAGAAGATGAGGGTTTGGGAGGGAAAAGGTGGAGCTCAACAAAAGAAAAAGGATCAATTGACATGATTCCCAAAGGTCCATGCTCCACTCCCAAAAACAATTAAAATCCAAAGAGAAAGATAGTGGTAATTTGCATGGCCCATGCATGGTTCATAAATGCCATGTTTTAATCTTGTGAAAACAAAGTAAATAATCGTGGCATTTATACATATGCATTCCAAAATATGGAGTAAGGCCAAGCTAAAAGAATTTAAAAGAAGGTTCCATGTGGAGTAGATGGAGATGATCATAGTTGAATATAATTGGGACTTCCTAGTGTGTATATTCCACTAGATGTCTAATAGTCTCAAAAATATTCCAACATGAGCATACATTCATAATAATCCATATGGAAACTAGAAAAGGGGTTCCACTCACAAAGCATGCAAAGGTGGCTCCACATATTAATAATGTGGAAACAACATGATGCTAGTGTGAGGGCATGTGGAAAGTAGAAGTGGATCCATCCCAACCCACATGAGCTAGAGGTAAAACCAAAAGAAATGCAAAGCTCACATATAGTTGGATGGTAGGATTTTAGGGTGGTGACAATAAAGGTGGTGGAGTTAACAAAAGATATGCCCCCATCTCAACTTGGGCATTAAGCATTTATCAAGAACCAAATACAACATATCAAGAGGCAGATACAATTAACAATGCATATGGAATAAGAACCAAATGAAAAGGGTTTTATATGATGCTCAAATGCAAGGTGGCATGATGACATGAGCATGATATAATTATGATGCAACAATTATATGTAGGAAGTAGCACTTATATTACTAGACCAAGTAGCATTACATATGTTAGACAGATGGGATGCTACAAGTCAGAATCAACTCGAAGATTTCACGTCAGTAGGACGACATACCTCGTCAAACTCACCTCGCAAGACTCGTCAATAGCACCCCACTCCCTTGTTCCTCAGTCTACTACAACAAGAATCCTGTTGAAGCCGGAAGTTAACCACCTAAGGATCCTCCATATCCACAAGAAACCACTCGATAAGTCAACCAAGACATGAAGTGAAGACCTAACCACACTAACCGTTAGTGTATTAGAGCTTCTGACTACCTCAGGAGACTAACTAATCTAGTCGACCCTGCCCAAACTAACGGAATGATCCTCCCTAGAAGGTCAGAACCACCCCTAATGTCAGATGATTAGGAAGCGTGAGGACAACGAGTCCACTCCGCCATCAATCAGAAGCAACATGAGAAATGCCAATGAAGACCGCTTATCCGACACTGACTACATCAACCCTGACTAAAGACTAGCTAGGAGAGTCATAAACCGCTAGCTTGCCCTGAGCTAACTCCATAAGGCTTCGTTAGGAAACCACCCTTGCCAAGGTTTTTAGAACAGGGCGTCACTCGACGACCTCAGCTCAAGACTCCGGGAAGATACAGCCTTCCGCTAACCTCGGGTCAGCACTCCAAGACAGAAGATCCGCACCCCTCCCGAAGCACCTTAGTGAAGCTCTAAGGTGGAAAGACTGTGTCTTTCCACTCAATCTTCAGAAGACTGTCTACCAAAAGATACTTCAAAAAATATCTCTGGCTCCAAAGTCTTCCCGCCAAGCAACAACCCGTGAGTTATCCGATGAGAAACTAACTGAAGATTCTACAAAGTCCCTTCGCTACTTCAGCTGAAGACCACCCTAAGGGACCGCAGATTCACTAACCCCGTTAGTTCTAAACAGTTTGGATGATCCGCTAATTCAACTACTTCGGCAGGCTTAGTATGAATAAAAGTAGTATGTAAGCCTCATAACCCCTAGCTTGCGGATATCATCAGAAGGTTTCAACTCCGGGCAGAAGATTACGTTATCCACCTATCATCATCTGACGAATCGAAGAAGGAAGGACTATGTTAACTCCAAGCCACCCTAGTTTAACCCTAAGGGGGAAAGACTGCATCTTTCCCACAAAATAAAATAACCCCCAGCCAGAAGCAATCTAGCAAATACACCTGAAGACATAAACTAGGATACAGCAATACCTTAAGAGAGACGCCATGAATCCTTGCAGAAGAAAGATCACTCCTCACAATCCTGATTGAAGCCTGCTCAACACGTGCATCCCAGATGACTGAAGTTTAACCTCACCGTTGCAGTGACCCTGTTCAAAGACAAAGCAGACAAGTTAGTATGCGAGAAACACATGACACTAACTCCAGCACAAAATCCCCTAACCTTACTCTCCTGAATCTCAGGACGAGATTCTTTTAAGGGGGAAAGGTCTGTAACATCCCAATTTCAGCAACCCTGATTAGTTGTCTAGAATACGAAAACCAGGGGGAACAAAAACTTTTTCTTTTTTAGTGCTAAAGTGTTTGCTTGTTGTTTGAATATGCTTATACATAAGAATAGGTATTAGATGATATACTCCTTACCTTAACATCCGTTGACAAAAGCTATTTCACAAAACTATCCTGGCTCATTTTATATATTCTCAAATGTTCTGGCATTTCAAAACCTGAGCCAAGAAGCCTTTGCAAACCAACTATTTTATTATCTTCTATTTCCCTAAACTATGGAGAGCAACCTATTATAATCTCCTTTTGTTTTATAGACAGAACCTTCAACCATTCTTATCTCTAGGTTTCCCAAAACCTCCTTTCAAAGATTTTGAATTCTACTCTTGGTAGAGCTACCAAGGACTCTTACCTTATTCAAACTCCAACCTTTCAAAATTACCCATCCTTACCTCAATCTAAGCTTGATGGTAACCCTAGTAGTAGTTGACTTGTTTGTAAGATGAGTTGCCTTGATCTGCTAGTGGACCTGTTTGCTTAGGAAGTAGTATGAGACACTTTAGGAGATCATAAGTTGGATCAATATACTTTAAAACTCACCAAACCCTATGCAAGAATACAATATGGATCTGATCCCTAGCTACTATGTGATCATCTAAAACCCTTAACCAGATTAGCTCTGAAGTGATCTGATTCTAGAAGCTTTCGAGTCAACGGAGACCATTATCAAGCAAGGATCCTTCCTACTCAATCTACACTTAAATATCATCCACTTGATGATTCTTTGGTACCTTGCAACCCATCGAAATCATCACCACCCACATTCTAGTCAAAAACCCTAAATCTGCCAAAAATTGGCCAAGTCTGGAATCTGTTTCAACATCACCTTTTTGGATGTCTCCCTTCCTCAACCCTTGTGCATTTTTGGTAATGAACTCGAACCATCTTGTTATACATCCTAATTACTACCAAGGCCCATGCTTGCCCTTGGTTATATCATCCTCGAACCCACTTGTTCTTGATGGTTTTGCAGGCAAGAAAATAACTATTCCTGCCTATCTAGTCAAGAAGCCTACTTTGACAGAAGCTCAGACCATCATCCAACCTTCTATGGACCAAATCTTTGCTTGGTTGTGTTCTACTCATATATTTATACCAACATCTACTTCACTTGTTCCAAGAGGATCTTTGTGCTTCTTAAACCCACATGGTTTATAAGGCATCATGACTCATGTGGTATGGCAGCCTTATTTTTCAACAAAGTTTGCCCTCACTCCCAGACCACCTCAAATGTAACCAATCCAAAATCCTTCTGCCATGATCATATATATGACTTGGTATAACTATCCATCTATCCCTTGCATCAAGGTGAGATCGGAACTCCAAGATACAACCATGTTTTGATGGTATGAAATTAACATCACCCTAGATCCTTAATCTAGTGTATTTCACCAAAATCAACTTGGATTCTCCAATCCCAAGGTTGCAAATGCTTGCTACACCTTATCTACATCATCTACCTTGATCATCAAGATTTATCAAATTTTACCCATAATTATTATGGCTCCAAATCTAATTAATATCTTTAATAGACCAAATCTCCAAAACTTCTTCCATAAAGGAAAGTTTGGTTTTTGCCAAACCACTTCCCTAAATTTTGGCTCAGTTGAGTCCTATATATCATATCCTATCATCCCAGTTCAAAAATAAATATTTTTGAAGAGCTCTATTATTTCTTTTTGTCCATTTCCTTAAATGGCAGAAATGGAATAATAATAGTTTTAAATACTTTTAATCCCCAATAAATCTTGGAAAAATTCTCCTAAGTGTGTATTCACATTCGAGACCACCTCACATGAAAATCCAACTATTTCCAATGTGAAATTATCAAATGAGATCCAATACTATATTTCTGCACTATTTGAATAAATGGATTTAAGTAGACTAAACCTCCTCTGAAAAATCCCAAACAAATCATGGAGATGTATCTTAACCTTGTCCATCTACCAGTATCCTTAACTCATCTTGGAAAGATCAAATTTGGAGAACTTGACCATGATCATTCTATAGGGCAGATTTGGACTTTTATCAACCTTAAATCGAAACCCAACCAAACCCTCACCAAATGTGGACATGTGACCACCACAGCCACTCTAACACGCCCCTGGTCGTGTGCACTGGATCAATTACTATAGCACACCCCCTCCCCTTGTATTTTGCTCTTGGAAAGAGAGATATGCATATCTTGCAAATTTTGGAAATAATGGTGCAGTAGCAACCACCATCCTCCCACCACTCACTGCTCGACTCCAGTACCCCCCCCACACCCCTCCACCGCCCACATTGCCCAATGGCAAGGCCATGGACCATGTCCAAGCTCCCCCATGCACCAAGCTCAACATGGGCCTCTCCATTCGGCTTAAAGGACCGGAGGCCAGCACAACTCTCCCCACAGCTCTCAGACCACCCCTACCCTATCCCCTTACCCCTCTCAAGCCCCAGATCTAGATCTCGAGCTCCCCATCGCCATGGAGGAGAATAAGCTCTCATCTCGGTCTCCCTCGAGTAGTGGAGTACAGGGTCAACCCCGACCTTCCCCAATGCCTCAGATCCTCTCCACAGCCCCCATATAGCTCCCAGGCACCTTCCCACCAAGCTCATGTACCTGCATGTTGCTAGAGAGGAAGGGTTCGCCCTCTCGGCCATTTCTTAAGGTTTGGCCCGTGTGCTCTCTCCCTTGATCCTCTCTCTCTCTCTCTGCATGTGACGTTTCTGAATCCCCCATGATCCAATGCATCTGACCTCCCTTCCTTCCTTGCCTAGGGATCCCTGGCTCTGCTGCACCGCCGAGCTCCGGTGAGCTCGCCTCGGATGCCCCTGCACGAGACCGTTCCAGACACTGAACCTGCCTCTGTCGCCCCTCTCTAGGACCGCCATGCCACGCCACTCCTCCTCCGCCACCCCTCCGACGCTGGCGTGCCTCGGTGAGCCCTCCCTGACGAGCCTCTACTGCCGTTAGGGTTTCCACCGCCGCTGCCCTGGTTCGTTGGGGAAGACGAAGCCCGGTCGTCGATCGCCACTTGATTGAATGGCCGGAGGTGCCCGATACCCCTTCGGCCGGCCGCTGTCACTAACCGCTGGGGCCCACCTGGCAGGCCTTCAAAATTCCCTCCCGCGCGAGCCAACGCCAGTTGGGCCAGAATCTGCACCTGTGGCCCATTTTCCCTCCAGATCCTAGCCCGCGGTCCTCACTGCTTTTATTCATTTTAATCTAGATCTAGTTTTGGCACTTTAGTTTAAATGAGTTCAAAAATGTTAAATACCTCCAAATGACCTGATACAAATTTGCTAGGATACCTTAGGGATTTGTCTATCTTGTTGTATCAAAAGTTTGGCCAAATACCACTAATGTCTCCTCTGTATATTTATTTACCAGGAGGTACCCTTTCCAGTAAATAAATCCCTCGAGGATCTATACATGCTCAAATAGGATGAAACAAACTTCCCCTGAAAGGTTATCACTGTACCTTTCAGTTATCATTTATCTCTTGTCAAGGTGAACCCTAGTTTCACCTTAGTAAAAATAACAAAATCCCTCCACTTACCACTTTAGAAAATTCCTAGACCAAACCATGTGTTTTTTTAACCTCATTCCAACTCCCTGTGATGTGGTACACTAAGGCCTATCAAAACCCAGGAGATAAAATTTTATTGATGCTTTGTCCAACCTTGGTGAATTAATCATCTCTGGCGAGGGTAGTTTCAGTAAAAAAAATCACTACTGGAGTGTCAGCACTCCAAAGTGGGTGATTTCAATTTCTACAGAATTGTATTCAAAGTACCTATCAATTTCCCTTTCCTTCATATCAAAAGTCCTTGTAGAATTAATCTGGTGAAAAAGACAAGTTGTGTACAAAACTTCCTTTGGGAATTTCCTGAGGGCATTCTGTTAAATATTTTGGAGTTATTCCAATTCTCAGTGAACAATTACATCAATACCTACCAAACCATCCAAGGAAATAATTTTTGGAGCTCCAGAACTTTTCTGGCGATTTATTCCCTAAAACTAGAAGTTATTTCACTAGGAAAATCATAACTATTTAAAGAAAAGTGATAAAATAGTGAAACCACTTCTGTTGGTTTCATTTTATCAACATCAACCTATAGGTATCATTTCTATACAATGTTATCATATAGAATATGTCCTTGGTCCAAAACCCCCTCTTAGGTAGTTCCTCGACAATAAACCCTAAGGGGTGTTCACCCCCTTCTCCAAGACCATCTCAACCTCCTAAATCCAATCCTCTCTAAAACTATTGAACCTTAATTGGAGATTACTCAAATGCTTGTTTGTTGAGTGGTATTGGTGATTGTATGCCTTGTATTGATTGTGCCCTTTTGTTTGTTTGCATGTGTTCCCTATCAACGATAGTTGTGATTATGTCGGAGAGCAGAAGAAGATGGTTATTATTGTATATTATTGGGTATTCTAAGAAGAAGTTCAGGGACATATTGCCATATTGCTGACCATCAAGCAAGCCACCTTCTTGCTCATAAGCCTTGTCCTACTATTTTACTTATGCACGCTTTATCTACTATTTATGAAACCGCATTGTTTTATTATATGTTGATGTATTTATGGTAGTGGTTTGGCTCCTCCGAACTATTACACTTTTGTACTATTAAGTACAACTCCCTTGATGACACCTACTTGTCCCTAGTATGGTAGATGGTGTAACACACCATACCCTTTGGAGACCCCTTTTTAGCCGAAGCAAAACTAGAGGATGGGAAGACTCCTGACAAAGTTTTTACCAAATGTTTTATGATAAAACCTTGGTGAGGTGGGACCTCCCACGAGATGTTGAGAAAGAAAAGGGTTTTGTTTTACAAACTGATGAAGGAAAGCTGAGGAAAAAGGTTTACAAAAACGCACCCGGTTCTTTGCAGTTTAGCTATAACAACTTAACCCGTGCAACCACATTACTCTAGAATGGGACAGGGTTGGATTTGATGTTTGTCTATTCTGGTATAAGCTTCCTCGCAACTACTACAGGGGATCGCGAATCCCTAGAGGGTGGGCCTTCTCTAGACAAACGGTCCATATGGGACATTGACCGGGAGAAGGAACGAAGGGTCAACAGACCTCCACGTGTTACTATGAGCCCCTCATTGGAAGCGCCCACTGTGTAAAGTGTAAAATGTGCTCCGGTTGGTCCTCGGTACCCGACGTCCCGGTTTTTAGGGGAATAACACTCATAGGGTAGGCACTTATATTAGAGTGGGCATTCAGAGAGTATTGATCGGTTACTTGACCCACGATCGGTGTGGATCAGGGTAGTGTACCCGGATGGTGAGGGTAAAGTGTACAACCTCTACAGAGTGTAAATCTATTAGAATAGCCATGTCCACGGTCATGGACGGGTTGGACAAACTTCTGTAGAGCGGTGTTGGTTTTGTTTTCAAAAAGGATTTCAGAAAAGAAATGGCTTTGGAAATGTTTTGACCATGGGATGGTCGTAAAGGAGAAAGTTTTTGACCATGGGATGGTCGGACTGAGGAGAAAGTAGTTTGGTCATGGGACGACCTGAAGACGGGAACAAATGGGTGACCCAGTTCTAATGTTTTCCAAAAACTTTTCAAAAAGGTTTTGAAAATGTTTTACAAAAGTTTTCAACAAAGATATGTAGATGTTATATCTACAAGAGAAACTATTTGAGAAAAGAACCTCTCTTGATGCCCACCTACTATCACAGCCATATTGCATATCCTCTTAATTATTATTATTATTTTCTTGAGGTGGTTTGTGAGTACATTAAAAGTACTCAATGGCATTGTCCCTGCCTATTAACTTGGTCAGATATAAAAAAGAAGGTGAAGTGGACGATTACGCGAGCTGGGACGTTCTCCCAGTAAGTTGCCTGTAGGTTAAGGCATGGCTCGGGCTCTATGCTTAATGAAGTTCCGCTGATGTTGATCAATGTAGCCATACTGGCAAAGAAGGTATGACATGTATTCGTTATGTATTGGATGTTTACTTTGATACTTGTCGGTTATGTGCCACAACTAACTGATCATGGGATCGTGGTTGTATGCATAACAGGGATTCTCGGAGATTAATCCGGGGGGCACAAAAAAGATTTCTGAGATGCTCATTGTCTGCTTGCCTTGTCATTTTGATTATGGGATAGCTCATGTATCATGTGCAAGGGGTACCCCGTTGGTGGTTCTCTATGATACATATGTATTTACAATGACAAGAGCTTACTTGTGACTGAAGTTGAGTAGCATGAGGGTCGGTACTCGTAAGTAAGGGGCATGAGATTTCAACTTATAACTTGTCAAGCATATCCTCTTAGTTGTGTCACTTTAACCTTAATCACCTCAAGATTCTTATAATAGGGGAAATGAGAGCTGAAAGCTAATAAGTATCATAATTTTTGAACCTCTTTATGAAACCTGAAATCCCTGCTTCCCTCTATGAAGGGCCTATCTTTTACTTTTTAGTTGAGTCAATAAACCTATTCCCTTCTACCTAAGAAAGTACTTTGAGTTGTTCTGTTTCATTCATTCATATGATGATTTATTCAATCATGTTTCTTATGTTCCTTGTTTTGCACATTGCTCTTATCTTAGTGATTACTACTTTGAAAGCTATCATTGAAAACCCGTTATGTGTGAACTCCTGCAAATTTTCAACTATTCTTCGACCAAGAGCTAAGTTTGCCATTACCAATTATGCTTCACTTTATGTATCTTTATTGTGTTTCCTTTACTTATTGCAAATTAAGTTATATAATAGTGAGTTGTCTTCTATTATGATCTATGTATTGATGAATGTGATGCTTCTTGTCCGTATTCTTTTATCGACTCTTCACTCCATAAACCTGAGGTCATGTTTATTGAGCTCAGTTTTCGCTTGGGGACAAGCGAAGTCTAATCCTGGGGGGAGTTGATACGCCCATTTTGCATCACTATTATATATCATAATTTACGGTTATTCATTGATATATATCATATTAAGAGATGATACTTATGTTATTTCATCTGTTTTTGCATGGTTGATGACTTTTGGAGCATGGATCGATGTAGTCAGGATTCTGATGGATAAGGTGTTGTTTGGGGCGAAATTCGCGAAGATCAGAAAATCTGGGAAAAACATGGAAAATCCTATTTTTCTAGAAGACGGAGGTTGCTAGAAGGGGGAGTGGAGATTGGCCACAGGGGGCCCACACCACCCCTGGCGCGGGCCACCCTAGGTCGCGTTGGCAGGTGGTGTGGCCACCCTGGCCCACTCCCGGCTCTCCCCTTTGGAGTATATTACCCCCTCGAAAACCTAATACCTAGGGAGCGACCAAAGAAAGACTCGCAGCCTCTGCGGGGTGGAAAACTATAGAGAGAGAAAGATCTCTCTGGTAGACAGAATTCTGCCGGGGGAATTCCTTCCCGAAGAGGGAAGATCGTCGCCATCAACACCACCATTAGGCTGGACGTCATCGGGATCATCATCATCATCTCCATCATCATATCCACCAGCACCATCATCACCACTCCATACCGCTGTAACAATTGGGTTGAATCTTGCATAGTTCTCAGGGGAAACTTTCCCGGTGTTGATTACTCCTTGTAGTTGATGCTATTGAGTGAACCATTGAATTATTGTTATGTTCAGATTGTTACTTATCATTATTTCAACTCTGATCTTGATCAATATGATGTCTTGTGAGTAGTTCATTTAGTTCTTGAGGACATGGGATAAGTCATGTTGTTAGTAGTGGAATTGTGTTGAGAAAGATTCAATAGTTTGTTATTTAAGTTGTGGTGTTATTCTTCTAGTGGTGTCATGTGAACATCGACTACATGACACTTCACCTATATGGGCCTAGGGGAATGCATTGTGTATTTGGCTACTAATCGTAGGGGTTGCCGGAGTAACAGAAACCTAAACCCACATTAGGAAACCTTTGCACAAGGGATGTCAGGATCTTAGAGTTTAAAGCTATGGTTAGGTTTATATCTTAATTACTTTCTTGTACTTGTGGATGCTTGCAAGGGGTATAATCAGAAGTATGTATTAGTACTAGGAAGGTTGGTACATTAGCACAGGTTCACCCACACAACACTTGTCAAACTATAGAAGATTAATCAGCTATATGAAGCGAAAGCACTTGACGATATTCCCATGTGTCCTCGAGAACGTTTGGTCATCTTAAGTAATACAACCGGCTTGTCCTTTGCTAAAGAAAGGATTGGGCCACTTGCTGCATTTATTATTATTGTCTTTTATTTACTCGTACTTTATTTATTCGCACTATCAAAAACCCCTAAAAATCCGTTTGCTAAGTATTTATAGAGAATTCCTGCTCCAAGCCACTCATCAACACCTTCTGCTCCTCATTGGGTTTGACACTCTTACTTATCGAAAATACTGCAATACACTCCCTATACTTGTGGGTCATCAATATCATATACTGTACGTCTAATATTGTAGATATTAATATTGTGTATGTTATGTTTGCTTAAACATTCCAAAATTGACTTTGACTTGGTCAAACTTGCAAGAAATATGAAACACAAAGAGTACCACTATATAGTGTATGAATAACTTTGAATATTTACCATTGGATCAAGACTAGCAAATCCCAACATTGCCAATAGTTGGATCTTTTCCATTCTAGCATCTAGAAGATTCTATTTATAGTCTTATCTCTTTAGCGCAATGAACGCTGGTATGCGCAAACCTCATTACACACTCCATTGCTTAATTTCAGGGTCTTTGTGCTAAATGTATGCACTTGGATGTAATATTCATTTTATAAGGTCCTTGATGTAACTTGTACTTCCACTGACCGTGTTAACTAAAGCACCTCGCTCCTATGGGACCTACCACAGTTAGAAGAAAATGCCACCGCCCCAATTATCAAACAAAGTGGACCATGGTTTCTTATGATTCCAATATTTTAGTACTAGATTTTTCAAGCTTCCATGCTAACTTCACACACTTAAGTTACTTTTTTCACATTCAACAAAATTAGGTTAAACTTGAGCTACAAGTAAGCGCGATAGATTGCTGTTGAATTAAATGTCTCTTCGGAGTTAGATGGGTGCATCTCCTTGTAGTAAACAATAATGTTGTGTGAGTTTCCAACTTTGAGGAAAGAACATTCTCAATTTTTTAGAGTGATGCCGAGATTGTTCTTTTCCGTAAAGGAAGTCCGAAGTCCGGAGTTAGATTCCCATGTTTTATGAGTTTTCAAGCTCCCTAGCTAACTCCACACACTTGAATGACTTCAATCCTATTTATCGAAATTAGGTCAAATTTGAACTATAACTAAATAGTAGGTTGCTTTTAGAGATTTACGAAAAACTTTTGGAGGTACCCAACAGGGTTTCAATTAATATATAGAAACCACCGAGAGTTTTGACAACATGTTTAACTTCTTGCTAAGATTTTGCAAATTAGGTTAAACTTGAGCTACAAGTAAGCGCGATAGATTGCTCTCAAAATAAATGTATTTTCAGAGGTAGATGGGTGCATTTTCTTGTAGTAAATAATGTCGTCGGTGTGAGTTTCGAACTATCAGGAAAGAACATTCAATTCTCAATTTTCTGAGAGATGACAAGCGAGGATGTTCTTTTTCATAAAGAAAGTCCGAAGAATATGGATCTGAATGCCACAATCCAGGTTTTTAGACATATATAGTGGACCAACATGTTGTACTGATGATACCCATGTTTTATGTGCTTTCAAACTTCCGCCCACTTGAATGACCTTATGTCGATTTATCGAAATTAGGTCAAATTTGAACTACTACAAGTAAACTGCAGGTTACTATGACATGTTTACGAAAAAGCTTTTGGAGGTACCCATCGGGGGGTCACAATTATATATGAGAAACCATCCAACAAGATTTTTGACGATAAGTTCAACTTCCTGCTAAGATTTTGCATCTTATCGGTTTAACAAAATTAGGCCAAACTTTAGCTACAAGTAAGCGTGATAGATTGCTCTTGAATTAAATGTCTTTTCAGAGGTAGATATAGGTGCATCTTCTTATAGTAAACAATGCTACCAGTGTGAGTTTCCAACTATCTTAGGAAAGAACATTCTTAATTTCTCAAGTGATGACGAGATTGTTCTTTCCCGTAAAGGAAGTCCGAAGACAATGGATCTGACTTCCACAAGCCGAGTTTTCACACATATATAGTGGACCAACATGATGCACTTACGACTTCCCATGTTTTATGAGTTCTTAAATGATTTAATGTTGATTTATAGAAACAAGGAAAAATTGGACTACTACAAGTAAATTGTAGGCTGCTTTGAAAGTTTTACGAAAGAGCTCTTGGAGGTACCCATCGAGGGGGTCAATTAATATATATCAGAAACCCCCGAGAGTTTTGATGACATGTTCATCTTCTTGCTAAGATTTTGCATCCTAACCATTTAATGAAATTACGTCACACTTGATATACATGTAAGCGCGATAGATTGCTCTTAAATTAAATGTCATTTTAGAGGTAGATGGGTGCATCTTCTTCTACTCTAGTAAGCAGCGTCATCGGTGTGAGTGTCCAATTACCAGGAAAGAACATTCTCAATTTTCCAAGTGTGATGACGATATCGTTCTCTCCCATAAAGAAAGTTCAAAGAATATTGGATCTAAATGCCACAAGCCAAGTTTTCACACATATATAGTGGACTAACAACATGTTGAACTTACGATTTCCCATGTTTTATGAGTTCTCAAACCTCAAAACACACAGTACTTAATTGCTCAGTTTCAGGGTCCTTTTGCTAAATGCATGGACTTGGATGCAATTTTCATTTTTATGACGTTCTTGATGTAACTTGTACTTCCACCGACTGTGTTAACTCTCAAGCACCTCGCTCCTAAGAGACCTACCATTAGATCAGCCATTTGCAGTACTTCTTATCTTATATTTATCTTGTCTTATCTCTTACAATACCATACCACTTCATATAGTGTACGGATTAACTTTGAACATTGACCCTTGGATCAAGACTAGCAAGTCCAAACATTGCTAACCATTGGATCTTCTTTTCCATTCTTAGAATCTAGCAAGATTCTACTGATAGTATTTAGCACGATGAATGCTAGTATGTGCAAACCTCAAAACACACAGTACTTCATTGCTTAGTTTCAGGGTCCCGTGTGCTAAATGCATGGACTTGGATGCAATTTTCATTTTTATGAGGTCCTTGATGTAACTTGTACTTCCACCGACCATGTTAACTCTCAAGCACCTCGCTCCTACGAGACTTACCATTAGATTGGCCATTCGCAGTACTTCTTATCTTATCTTTATCTTGTCTTATCTCTTAAAACACCTTACCACTGTATAGTGTGTACGAAACATTGATCATTTGATCAAGTTTGGCAAATCCAAACATTGCTAACTGTTGGATCTTCTTTTCCATTCTTAGCATCTAGAAAGATTCTACAGATAGTACTTCGCATGATGAATGCTAGTATGCGCAAACCTCAAAACCCAGTGTACTTCATTACTCAGTTTCAGGGTCCTTGTGCTAAATGCACAGACTTGGATGCAATTTTTATTTTTTATGAGGTCCTTGATGTAACTTGTACTTCCACCGACCGTGTTAACTCTCATGCACCTCGCTCCTACGATACCTACCATTAGATCGGCCATTCACGGTACTTCTTATCTTATATTTATCTTGTCTTATCTCTTACAATACCATATCACTGTATATGTGTAAGAAACATTGACTGGTTGATCAAGACTGGCAAATCCAAACAGTGCCAATAAACGCTAGATCTTATTTTCCATTCTTAGCATCTGGAAAGATTCTACTGATAGTCTTAGCACGATGAACGCTAGTATGCGCAAACCTCAAAACACACAGTACTTCATTGCTCAGTTTCAGGGTTCTTGTGCTAAATGCATGGACTTGGATGCAATTCTCATTTTTTACGTGGTCCTTGAGGTAACTTGTACTTCCACCGACTGTGTTAACTCTCAAGCACCTCGCTCCTACGAGACCTACCATTAGATCGACCATTCGCAGTACTTCTTATGTTATATTTATCTTGTCTTATCTCTTACAATACCATACCACTTCATAGTGTACGGATTAACTTTGAACATTGACCGTTAGATCAAGACTAGCAAATCCAAACAATTGCTAACCATTGGATCTTCTTTTCTATCCTTAGTATCTAGAAAGATTCTATTGATACTCTTTATCAAGATGAATGCTAGTATGCGCAAACCTCAGAACACACACATCATTGCTTAGTTTCAGGGTCCTGGTGCTAAATGATGCTTGGACTTGAATGCAATTTTCATTTTTATGAGGTCCTTGATGTAACTTGTACTTCCACCGACCGTGTTAACTATCAAGCACCTCACTCCTATGAGACCTACCGTTAGATTAGCCATTCACAATACTTCTTATCTTATCTTTATCTTGTCTTATCTCTTACAATACCATACCACTGTATAGTTCACGGAACATTGACCGTTTGATCAAGACTAGCAATTCCAAACAATGCTAACTAACCATTGGATCTTCTTTTGCATTCTTAGCATCTAGAACCATTCTACGGATAGTCTTTAGCCCGATGAACGCTAGTATGCGCAAACCTCAAAACACATACTTCATTGCTCAGTTTCAGGGTCCTTGTGCTAAATGCATGGACTTGGATGCAATTCTCATTTTTTTTATGAGGTCCATGATGTAACTTGTACTTCCACCGACCATGTTAACTCTCAAGCAACTCGCTCCAAATGTGTTTATTAGTTATAGTAATACAATACTTGTTCCAAATGTGCCTACACACAATGATGAATGTAGAAGATCCAAGGATTATTACGTTCGCCAAGAGGAGCTCTGAGTATACTCCAAACCGTCTCTCTGCCATGACCATTCATTTGACAGGACAGTACAGCTCCATCCCGTGCTAGGCTAGCTATGTTGTACTACTAGAAAGGGCAGACCTATTTATTCGATAGGCACCAGGAAACGTAGCGAAGAGATAAAAACCACTCTCGGTAGGCGATATGATTTCAATTGCTTTATTCTATTTCCCGTGCTCTTCGTCCTCTTCTGCTCCATCTTCTCGCTGATCCCCACTTGCCCACCTTAGCACACGCCAACGTCGCCATGCCGCTTTCGAAGCATCTCCATTGCCTAGTTCGATAGGCACAGTAGATTTAGCAGAGAGAAAGAAGGCGTACTTGGTTTTATTTCATTCTGTATTTCTCTTTTCCTTGATCTCCATCCTCATTTCACCTCCAGCGTCCTGGCGACAGCCATTCCCACTCGCACACAAATACAGGCACGCGAAAACACCACCATGCCGCTTTAGGATCAGCTCCAGCGCCCAGTTTGATAGATTGTTTTCCGTCTTGCCCTGCTAGCTATCGCTCGCTCCCTCCTCCAAAACCCCAATTAAAACCAAACACCATCTCCCCCACGTGCTCGAGCTCTTCCTCGCGATGGCCCAATTGATCGATGATAGTGAAACTTCTAGGGTGTTTTCCGATGGCCCCTTGAAGAAATCTCAGCCAGATGTGATGTCATCACCACCGCGATCCTTGTCGCCTGTTTCAAACGTTATCTTTACTCAGCAACACATAGTGCATCCCTAGCAAAATATCATATGTTTGGTCTCCCCTATGTTCTTCACTCTCATGCAATTGAGCTACCACATGAGTACAATGTCTTCTACCACGACAATCGCATGAAGCAGTTCTACAGGGCAGCTACTATTGCGACAGGGCAAGCAGAAGCCACCGAAGAAGTTTAGGTGGACCTTGTGCATGCTGACGCTGCTGGACAGGTCCTCCCCCGATGTTGTGATGCCAGATTGTGAGGGTAAGAAGTGGGCAGGTGCCCATGGAGATTGGATCGACACTGTTGGCCTCGCCTGGAACTAGGAGCTTGTGAATGTGTTCAATCATCACCGTATTCCTCTACTAGTAATCTTTGATTTTGAGGCCACACCTGAGGTACTTAAGTTTATGGCGGCTGGTCAGCCTACTAATCTACTGAAGATAGCCATTTGCCGAGTTCCCACAGCTTCTAGGAACTATAAGGATTTGTCTGTCCTGGCCATCTTCTACATGGTTAATTGCCTTCCTTGATGGTTATCATGGTATGTGGATGGTTCTTGAGAACCATTTCAACATGTTCAGCTACCATGATGCAATTGTCCACAAGGGAGTTGTCTATGCTGTAATTCAGATTGGCAATGTTTATGCATGGGATCCTCGGGCATGGGGTAAAATTTCCATCCTTAAATTTTCAAGCTTCATCATTCAAATTTTGCTCAGCTGACCTCTGAATGTGCTTTCGTTGCAAGGCCCTGTGCGTCTTCCGGGGCCACCTGATTTTCACGGTAATCATGAGTACGGTCCTGATATGTGGTGGTTAGCAAGATCTCCTGATGATGGTAGCCTTATTATGATCAATATTGTGGGCATTAGTGATAGCGGTATGACACTACTTATGGTGGTTATCCTGTCGCTCATCACGACCGCAATATTCACACCTATTCTACTGGTTTTGCTAACATGTGTTCTTGATTGACACTAGTAGGTTACTTCCACCAAGGCAATGGCGGAGGGTTTTAAACCTTGGAGCATTTTATATCTTCCTTGGATTGAACTATCTGATTACTATTCCAGTTGGCGCAGCAGGACTTGGCCCTGGAGATCTGACAAGGAGCAACTGTGTATACACCTCACCGCATGCAGTTAGTCTTGGTGGATTTAATCTTCGTCCTGAAATATGCCACTTCAGTATGAATGCTCAAGACGCCGTTGTTGGTTTCTCAACCAACATTGGCTGGAATTGGAAGAAGACTCCGTTGTGGTTCATCCCAAGCTTGGCCAACGCGAAGGATTGGAACCGGCATAATTAACGGTTCAAGGGAGAGGGGCTGAACATAGTGATCATATGGAATAGGGATTTGCGTATCTTGAATTATTTCCTTTGCCTGATTTGTATTGCATGGCCTTGAATGTTAACTTATTGTACTCTAACACTCATTTCGCCACAATGTAAGTGCAAGGCATGCGATTTGATCAAAGTCCTTTTGTATGCAAGCAATCGATTTAGTCAGTCCGGTTCGAATATTCTGCAACTCGTTGTGCCCGCACCTCTTTATTATTTGTTGCACTTTTGAGTTCTCAAAAAATGTGAAATGAATCCAGAACATTGGCTATGTCGTTTCTTGTGCATCTACAATATTCGGTCCCACAATAAGATTTTACTAGTAGAGAAGGCCTCTAGAATGGTAGCGAGGCGCAGAGTGGCAAAGGGAGAGATGTCGATGCTGTCCACGAGTGTCAGAGTAGAATAGCAGGTGGTGTAGTCAGGGACAAGGTGATGATGCTGGCGGTGAATTTGTAGTGGACGAAGATGTAGAGGGCGGTGAAAATAGCGGCGAACTAGGGTGGTCGTGCTAGATGTCTGGAGTGGCGATGGGGTAATCGGTGGGACCTACGATAGTGAGAGTTCACCCTGCAGGTTACCTTGTGAAGCGTGGTGGCGGTGCTCGAAGTATGTGAGGAAGAACCCGGCGGCGTGACGAAGAATGTGTGCAGACGATGGTGATCCACGCAGTAGGACATGGCGTGGTGGAAGCCGAGGACATCGATGCGCGGGGACAACGAAGTAGACTGCGTGTAATGATGCTATGACCCGAGGGTGTGGCATAGCTATAGGGCGCGAGTCAGTGTAGTGGCTGTGAGACCACCAGCGACGTACATGCCAAGGGAGGCGCGTTGAAAGCCGGTGGTATGGACCAAAGGCAGTGGCACTATGGCCCGAAGGGGCGACGCAGCGGTAACCCGTAGCTCGATCAGTGTTAGGCGCGTACTCGGGGACGTGCTTCACATAGACAGACGTGGTATCGGTTGATCAGACCGACAGTGCGCCATATGTGCCATGGCGTCGACGACGTGTAGATCGGAGTCGATGGTGGCGTTATCGGTGAAATCCCGGGCGATGACGATGAAGACAATCCAAGGGGGCGGCCGCGACAGTCTTCCAAGGTAGGCGTAGCAGCCGTCCATGGTGCGCGGTAGCCTGCCGAGGTAGGCGAAACAGCGGAGGAGGCAGGTGCACGGGCGCGGTGTAGATCCTCGATGCCGATAGTCGGAGTAGAGGCACAACGATGATGACGTCGGTGGACGACTCAATCCGATCTAAGATTGGTAAACCAAAAAAACGATTAAGAGATTGGAAAAAGAGATTTACAGGGCAGCCGATCACAGATCGGCGAATGGACCCTACGTACGGGTTGCGCGGCCCCTAGAAGAGATCATGAAGATCGACCTCCCAGGGGGAAGCGTGATGAAAGCGTGTTGCTCGGCTAGCGGCGCCATCGGGGTGGCGGCACTAGGGTTCGGGAAGTGGCGGCCGATGACTCTAGGTGGATGCGTGGTGGGTAGTTCAAGGATCGAATTAGGGTTGATACCATGTAGAATGATAGAGAGGTATTGACAGAATATGTTGAATGTATTATTGAGCCTCATGGGCGAGTATATGTAAGCGTACAGGGATCAACTTGGAGTACAAGACAAGACAGAAATCCTATCTTTACCTAATTTACCCCTAACCGTTATTATACTCCAAAAGCTCGGAGTGAAACTCAGACAGGCAGAAATGCACGTGCAGGTAGATGGCCTCAAATGTTCGTTTTTGCTCAGGCTTAAGCTATAGTATAATATGACTTGTGTGAATAAAAAAGAAAAAACCTAAGCGAACAATATCTTGTGTTCATTTTGTGGTGGCCAGACCATGTACAGTAATATTTTTGGGATGGAAATTTATAGATGAACTATATAAATATGCTCTATGTTCATGATTTATTTCACATTTTCTGAAAACTTTGGAAGTGCCACATGCAACAGCTTGTTGCCGGTGCAACTAGGTGCAAATTGTAATTTCCGTCGTGGATGTCTCTAGTGGCTCCGAGCGCATGATGCACGCAGATTCTCACTAGCAAGTGGGCCGACCTAAATAGGGCCCACATGTCAGTGATTTAGAGCCATACAAAGTCATGCACATTGCCTGACTTGAGCAAAATCTGATGTCTGTGCACATCTCTCATTTTGCTGCACGGTTGCATGTTTTACACGTTTAATTCCATGTACCTTGTACTAGAATATATATAAACACATGCACCATGCCAAAATTACCACGGACACACCCGTACTGTGCATTATATCTGGTGTATATATTTTCGGTCCTTGATACATTGAAAATGTATCTATAATTTTTGATGTTCCATGCTTGGTTTTTTCCACTTTCTTGTGTTTTGTTCCAACTTTGGAGTACTTTTCATATGATTTCTTGGACTAACCTATTAACAAGAGCCATGTTGTCACCGCCTGCTGTTTCGTTGTTTTTGGTTTCAGGAAAGTCAGAAAATGAATATTCTCGGAATTGGACGGGACAAAAGCCAAAGTGCCTATTTTTCCGGAAGTGATCAAGTGTCAGAATACGAGACGGAGAAGGTCCAGGCGCAGGCCACAACACCTAGCCGCGCGGCCAGGCTGGGCCCGCGCTAGAGGTGGCTCCCAGCACCCCCTCGGCCTCTCCTTCCGCCTATATATTGCCCTCGGGACGAAAACCCTAAGCACCCGATCAAAAATCCATGAAAGAGTCTATAGCCGCCGTCATCTCCATCCCTAGATCGGGAGGGATCCAAGCTCTTCCCAAGACCTCTGGATAGGAATTCACCCTGGAGGCCTTCTTCATCACCATGCAAGGCTCCGGTGTGATGCGTGAGTAGTTCATCCTTGGACTACGGATCCATGTAGTAGCTAGATGGCTAGTTTCTCCTCCTTTGTGCTTTCATGTTTAGATCTTGTGAGCTCCGTTCATGATCAAGATCATCTATTTGTAATTCATACATGTTGTGTTTGCGGGGATCCGATGGATATTGAGATGCTATTTCAGATTGATTATTGATTCTATCATGTCTTTGTTATTTGAGATCTTGCATGCTTTCCGTTGTTAGTAGCTATCTTGGCCAAGTAGATGCTAGCAACTCCAAGAGTTAGTATTTATGCTCGATAGTTGGTTCATGCCTCTAGTAATCTGGGGAAGTGACAGAAATCTCTAAGGTACTAGATGTGATGTTACTACTAGGGAGAAAACAACAATCATTTGTTCATAGAACAATCGTATTGTTTACTTTACACGCAGTTCGTAAAGCAATAATATGTTGCTTGCAACTTAATACTGGAGGGGGTTCGGATGATAACCTGAAGATGGATTATTAGTCATAGATGCAGTTGGATGACGGTCTATGTATTATGTTGTAATGCCCAATCAAGTCTCAGAGGAGTCAAGATGATTAGTATATGCATGTATTGCTTTCTCGGTGTTTGTCAATTGCCCCACTGTAATTTTTTCACCCAGCATGTTATCTATCTAAGGAGAGCCACCTCTAGTGAACTATGGATCCCGGTCCTTGTCTTTTACATACAATCTACAATCTTTTACTGCTTTGTGTTTACTTTCTGCAAACTTTTACTTCTTTCCATTCGATATGTTTAATCCTTTGTTTTCCGCAAAACACGGTGAGATTGACAACCTCATCGCAAGATGGGGACAAAGTTCTGTGGTTGTGTTGTGCAGGTCTCCAAGTTGCTACTAGCACCGGTAGTGCGCCCTGCCAAAGCTCAGCTAGTAACACCTTTGGGGTGTTTCCTTGCTCCTACTGGTTTGATTAAACCTTGGTTTCATAACTGAGGGAAACTTGCTGCTGTGCTCATCATACCTTCCTCTTGGGGTTCCTAATGATCTCTACATCAACATCGCCAACAAGCATTTTTCTAGGCGCCGTGCATTGAGCCATCAAGCATTTTTCTAGCGCTGTTGCCGGGGAGTCAAGGACATCTTCACAAGGGGAGTCCCTCATAACCAATCTCTTTACTTTGTTGTTTTTGTTTTGCTTAGTTTCTTTTTGCTTTGTTTGCTTGTTTTGTTCTTCAAAAAAAACACAAAAAAATTAGTTTTGTAAGTGTGCTTTCTTATTTCAAAAACACAAAAAAAATAGTTCCTTTCTTAAGTTGCCTTTATGACTAGCTCTGCTCCAATCACTATTTCATTATTGATAGCTCACTCAGTTTCCTATTTGGGAACAGTATTATGACTGCTAAGGTAATAGATGAACCACCGCCTGCTAGAACGTCCATGGAAGAAGAAATTGCTGAACCTGAAAGCTCATTAGATGAAAACGAGGAGGAGAGTGATGGACAAAAGGAGGAAGAATGGATCTACCCATGCCTACCTTCTAATGAGAGTAACTCTTTATCCCTTACATTATTTGATTGTTCCCCATTCTTATCAAAGGAGGGTGAATGTTATATTCCCGAGGAATCTTTTGAAAATGTTTATAATAAAGCTCTAGTGCTTGTAGATCATGAAAAGCATGCCTTATGTGATAGTTATATTGTTGAGTTTATTCATGAGGCTACTGAAAATTATTATGAGAGAGGAAAATATGGTTGTAGAAGTTTTCATGGTATTGAAACACCTCTCTATGTGCTGAAACTTTTGAAGTTATTCTCATTTTATCTTCCTATGCATGTCACTTTGTTCTTTGTGAATTTATTGCATACGAGATCCCTATGCATTGGAAGAGGGTTAGACTTAAATGTGAATTTGCTTTTTGATGCTCTCTTTTACTTCAATTCATATTTCCTATGTGAGCATCTTCTAAATTTTCATGCCTAACTTAAAGGCGTTAAAGAAAAGTACTTGTTGGGAGATAACCCAAGAGTTTTAGATGAGTCTTGGAAGTTATTACCTCTGTAATAACCTCTCCTTATCTTTTTTATTTGCTTTTTGTGCCAAGAGTAACCTCTAATGAGAGTGAAGTAATGATTGGGAAAGTTGCTGTCCCGAAACAGATTTTTGTGCTTCACTGTAAAGATTCGTGAGAGATCTCTGTATGTCGGATTGAGCTGTAATTTTTTGTGCTTCTGCCCCAGGTTGTTTTGTAACTTTCGTTAGTTCAACACTTTTTTATTTGAGCAACAGAAGGTCTTCTAACAAATTCGTCTTTACCTGCTGGTCTGTTTTGACAGATTTCTGCCATTTTTCTGCATTTGCTTCTTGTTAGTTCCTTCTTGAGTTCCTTTGGGGAATTGAGCTTTTTGAGGGAAGTTATACAGTAGATAGTGTTCTAATGGAAGTTTATTTGGTGTTAGAACTGAACCTTGAGACTTATTTATCTTAAGTGCACTAATGTTGCTAATGCGATTGTGTGAAGTTTTGTATGAAGGAAAAATTTCAGGTGTATGGAAGGAATGAGTAATGAGATGAAGGATGGACTAAAGCTCAAGCTTGGGGATGCCACGCATGTCACCCCAACAAACATCCAAGAAGTACAAGCGTTAAAGCTTGGGGATTCCCAAGGCATCGCCCTTCTTCATACATAAAAATCCCAGGTTTCTTCCAAACGCTTCATTTTTATTGTTTCATGCACAGTTGTGTTTTTCTTGGAGCGTCTTCTTTTTCGTTTTTTTGTTTTGGTTTTTAGTTTGCTTGGTTTTCTTAGTTTTCTGAATAAGTTGGTTGGACCCCCTCTTTCGTACATTGGTTTGCAAATATCTTGGTTTGGTTTGGAAAAGAGTAGGAAAGTTCATGCTTATGTGGTAAAAAGAGCTTGTTTTTGACTGTGGCCTATGCTTTGTCATGTCATGCTTGATATTGTTTTGGCTTTATGCTTAGTATTGTTTGTTGTAGCACGACTTGTTATAAACAATTGAGATTGCTTAATGTGCCTTGGATGAATCATGCGTTGTTTTAGCATATTAAAGCATAGTATAGTGGTATTCTCCTTTGATGCTTTATTTAGGTTGACTTGGCACATGCTCACACCATGTTATGACTGTCTCAAGTCACAATAGCCTTTATGATCCTTTAGTTTTCAACTTGTAGTATCACTTTATTCTTTGATCAATGATGTTTTGTCGCTCTGCATGATTATGGCCATTATTGCTCTCTTAGTTTGTCGCTCCCAGTCTTTTGCTAGCTTCCACAACAAAGTATGAGTTCCACTCATGCATCCAACTCCCAAAGCCAAGTTATTCCAAAGATTCCACCATACCTACCTACTAGCTTATGCTATTCCAAGTATATTCATGCTTTCGTTTACCTTCCACTTGTTATGAAAAAACTAGTGATTAAAGCTCTCACGAACTTGACGGCACACTTTACTTTACTTGCCCTTAATAAACTTGAACCATTGTGTCTTCTATGTTGTATATGCTTGCACTTATTTGTTGGGAATTAGCAGAACCATGCTTTCATGGCGAACGCTTTCAACATTGCACTTGCTACTTGTACCTAGTTGATATCATGCTCTTTTGTATATGGATGTCGTCGGTGTGAAATGAAAGGGGAGCTTGTAAGTCCATGGAGTTATGTATATGTGTTAGAGAAACGCCTAGGCCGCTGGTCTAATCCATGCTGACATGGTGGAAACCTGGAGCGTAACCATAATGAGCTGTCTATGAAGCATTCTTCTTATAAAAAAGAGTCCTATATTGAGAAAAAAGAGATACTATGAAAAGAGGAAAGAGAGAAAAAAGCACCATATTCCCATGGTAAATAAGAAGAATGATGAGATGCTCGTTGTCTGCTTGCCTTGTCATTTTGATATGGGGATTCTTCCATATCATCGGGCAAGGGGTACCTCGTTGGCGGTTCTCAATGATACACATATACTTAAAATGACAAGAACTTACTGGTGACTAAACTTAAATAGCATGAGGAGCGGCCCTCGTATACAAGGGACATGAGATTTCTGACTTATACTTCGTCAAGCATGTATACCTTAGTTTGTTCACTTTAACCTTAATCACTTCAAGATGCTTATGATAGGGGCAATGAGTGTTGAAAGCTATAAGTACCATAATTTTTGGAAGATCTTTATGAGACTTGAATCCCTACTTCCTTTTACAAAAGGCCTTTCTTCCACCATTATATTGAGTATCCACCTTCTATCTTTATGCACCTACTTTGAGAGCATAGTGGTTATTCTTAGTTCTATGTGCATTGTCCCAAGACTAGGTTATTGATGCATAACTTGTTATTGCTTGTTTGAAACTATTGTATCTAGTCACTCTTATGAACTTTGAAGGTGTCCTATGCATTTATATTTGCTACTCTATTGAGGGACAAGCTGAATACTATTATGCTATGTTTTCTTTATGTGAAACAAACAAACGTCTTGCAAAGCATTGTTATTCATGAATCTTTTGTTTGTGCCTTTTCATGTTGCATCTTAGTTTCTTTGCTTATTGCTAGAACTTTGCCTTTCATGTTATGATTGAAGTACTATGCTCCCACCCTTGAATGTTTTGCAAATACTTTGATCAAGTCTTTGATGGTGCATGTCACCTCAAAAATTATTTCTTTTTATCACTTACCTACTCGAGGACGAGCAGGAGTTAAGCTTGGGGATGTTGATACATTGCAAATGTATCTATAATTTTTGATGTTCCATGCTTGGTTTTATCCACTTTCTTGTGTTTTGTTCTAACTTTGGAGTACTTTTCATATGATTTCTTAGACTAACCTATTAACAAGAGCCACAGTGCCAGCTGCCTGTTTTCTGCTGTTTTTGGTTCCAGGAAAGTCAGAAAATGAATATTCTCAGAATTAGACGGGACAAAAGCCAAAGTGCCTATTTTTCCGGAAGGGATCAAGTGCATTCCGAGATCGGAGAGGGCCAGAGCCACACCACCTGGCCCGTGGCCAGGCCTGGCCCACGCCAGGGGGTGGTGTGGTGGCTCCCGGCACCCCCTCAGCCTCTCCTTCCGCCTATAAGTTGCCCTCGGGACGAAAACCCTAAGTACCCGATCAAAAATCCACGAAAGAGTCTGTAGCCGCCGTCATCTCCATCCCTAGATCGGGAGGGATCTGAAGCTCTTCTCGGCACCCTACCGGAGAGGGGAATTCACCCTAGAGGCCTTCTTCATCACCATGCAAGCCTCCGGTGTGATGCGTGAGTAGTTCATCCTTCGAAAAAATTCGTCTTTACCTGCTGGTCTGTTTTGACAGATTTCTGCCATTTTTCTGCATTTGCTTCTTGTTGGTTCCTTCTTGAGTTCTTTTGGAGAATTGAGCTTTTTGAGGGAAGTGCTATAGTATCTAGTGTTCTAATGGAAGTTTATTTGGTGTTAGAACTGAACCTTGAGACTTATTTATCTTAAGTGCACTAATGTTGCTAATGAGATTGTGTGAAGTTTTGTATGAAGGAAAAATTTCAGGTGTATGGAAGGAGTGAGTAATGAGATGAAGGATGGACTCAAGCTCAAGCTTGGGGATGCCACGCGTGTAACCCCAAGAAATATCCAAGAAGTACAAGCGTCAAAGCTTGGGGATGCCCAAGGCATCCCCTTCTTCATCAATAAAAATTCCAGGTTTCTTCCAAACGCTTCATTTTTATTGTTTCATGCACAGTTGTGTTTTTCTTGGAGCGTCTTCTTTTTCGTTTTCGTTTTGGTTTTTTGTTTGCTTTGTTTGCTTAGTTTTCTGAATAAATTGGTTGGACCCCCTCTTTCATACATTGGTTTGCAAATAGTTTGGTTTGGTTTGGAAAAGAGTAGTAAAGTTCATACTCATGTGGTAAAAAGAGCTCGTTTTTGACTGTGGCCTATTCTTTGTCATGCCATGCTTGATATTGTTTTGGCTTTATGCTTAGTATTCTTTGCTGTAGCATGACTTGTTATGAACAATTGAGATTGCTTAATGTGCCTTGGATGAATCATGCGTTGTTTTGGCATATTAAAGCATAGTATAGTGGTATTCTCCTTTGATGCTTTATTTGGGTTGACTTGTCACATGCTCACACCATGTTATGACTATCTCAAGTTACCATAGCCTTTATGATCCTTTAGTTTTCAACTTGTAGTATCATGTTATGCTTTGATCAATGATGTTTTGTCGCTCTGCATGATTATGGCCATTATTGCTCTCTTAGTTTGTCGCTCCCAGTCTTTTGCTAGCCTCCACAACCAAGTATGAGTTCCACTCATGCATCCAACTCCCTAAACCAAGTTATTCCAAAGAGTCCACCATACCTACCTATTAGCTTATGCTATTCCAAGTATATTCATGCTTTTGTTTACCTTCCACTTGTTATGAGAAAACTAGTGATTAAAGCTCTCACGAACTTGATGGCACACTTTACTTTACTTGCCCTTAATAAACTTGAACCATTGTGTCTTCTATGTTGTATATGCTTGCACTTATTTGTTGGGAATTAGCAGAACCATGCTTTAATGGGGAACGCTTTCAACATTGCACTTGGTACTTGTACCTAGTTGATGTCATGCTCTTTTGTATATGGATGTCGTCGGTGTGAAATAAAAGGGGAGCTTGTAAGTTCATGGAGTTATGTATATGTGTTAGAGAAACGCCTGGGCCGCTGGTCTAATCCATGCTGACATGATGGAAACCTGCAGTGTAACCATAATGAGCTGTCTATGAAGCATTCTTCTTATAAAAAAAGAGTCCTATATTGAGAAAAAAGAGAAAAGAAAAAAAGATACTATGAAAAGAGGAAAGAGAAAAAAAAGCACCATATTCCCATGGTAAATAAGAAGAATGCTGAGATGCTCGTTGTCTGCTTGCCTTGTCATTTTGATATGGGGATTCTTCCGTATCATCGGGCAAGGAGTACCCCGTTGGCGGTTCTCAATGATACACATGTACTTACAATGACAAGAACTTACCAGTGATTAAACTTGAGTAGCATGAGGAGCGGCCCTCGTATACAAGGGACATGAGATTTCTGACTTATACTTCGTCAAGCATGTACACCATTGTTTGTTCACTTTAACCTTAATCACTTCAAGATGCTTATGATAGGGGCAATGAGAGCTGAAAATTATAAGTACTATAATTTTTGGAAGCTCTTTATGAGACTTGAATCCCTACTTCCTTTTACAAAGGCCTTTCTTCCACCATTATATTGAGTCTCCACCTTCTACCTTTATGCACTTACTTTGAGAGCATAGTGGCCATTCTTAGTTCTATGTGCATTGTCCCAAGACTAGTTGATTGAAGCATAACTTGTTATTGCTTGTTTTAAACTATTGTATCTAGTCACTCTTATGAACTTTGAAGGTGTCCTATGCATTTATATTTGCTACTCTATTGAGGGACAAGCTAAATACTAGTATGCTATGTTTTCTTTATGTGAAACAAACAAACGTCTTGCAAAGCATTGTTATTCATGAATCTTTTATTTGTGCCTTTTCATGTTGCATCATAGTTTCTTTGCTTATTGCTAGAACTTTGTATTTCATGTTATGATTGAAGTACTATGATCCCAGCTTTGAATGTTTTGCAAATACTTTGATCAAGTCTTTGATGGTGCATGTCACCTCAAAAATTATTCTTCTTTTTATCACTAACCTACTCGAGGACGAGCAGGAGTTAAGCTTGGGGATGTTGATACATTGCAAATGTATCTATAATTTTTGATGTTCCATGCTTGGTTTTATCCACTTTCTTGTGTTTTGTTCCAACTTTGGAGTACTTTTTATATAATTTCTTGGACTAACCTATTAACAAGAGCCATAGTGCCAGCTGCCTGTTTTCTGCTGTTTTTGGTTCTAGGAAAGTCAGAAAATGAATATTCTCGGAATTGGATGGGACAAAAGCCAAAGTGCCTATTTTTCCGGAAGTTATCAAGTGCCAGAATACGAGACGGAGAAGGGCCAGGGGCACCACACCACTGGCCAGGCTGGGCCCGTGCCAGGGGGTGGTGTGGTGGCTCCCGGCACCCCCTCGGCCTCTCCTTCCGCCTATATATTTCCCTCGGGACGAAAACCCTAAGGACCCAATCAAAAATCCATGAAAGAGTCTGTAGCCGCCGTCATCTCCATCCCTAGATCGGGAGGGATCTGAAGCTATTCTCGGCACCCTGCCGGAGAGGGGAATTCACCCTAGAGGCCTTCTTCATCACCATGCAAGCCTCCGGTGTGATGCGTGAGTAGTTCATCCTTGGACTACGGATCCATGTAGTAGCTAGATGGTTGGTTTCTCCTCCTTTGTGCTTTCATGTTTAGATCTTGTGAGTCTGCTCATGATCAAGATCATCTATTTGTAATTCATACATGTTGTGTTTGCGGGGATCCGATGGATATTAAGATGCTATTTCAGATTGATTATTGATTCTATCATGTCTTTGTTATTTGAGATCTTGCATGCTTTCCGTTGTTAGTAGCTATCTTGGCCAAGTAGATGCTACCAACTCCAAGAGTTAGTATTTATGCTCGATAGTGGGTTCATGCCTCTGGTAATCTGGGGAAGTGACGGAAATATCTAAGGTACTAGATGTGCTGTTGCTACTAGGGAGAAAACAACAATCCTTTGTTCATAGAACAATCGTATTTTTTACTTTACACACAATTTGTAAAGCAATAATCTGTTGCTTGCAACTTAATACCGGAGGGGGTTCGGATGATAACCTGAAGGTGGATTATTAGTCATAGATGCAGTTGGATGGTGGTCTATGTATTATGTTGTAATGCCCAATCAAGTCTCAAAGGAGTCAAGATGATTAGTATATGCATGTATTTCTTTCTCGGTGTTTGTCAATTGCCCCGCTGTAATTTGTTCACCCAGCTTGTTATCTATCTAAGGAGAGCCACCTCTAGTGAACTATGTATCCCGGTCCTTGTCTTTTACATACAATCTACAATCTTTTACTGCTTTGTGTTTACTTTCTGCAAACTTTTACTTCTTTCCATTCAATACGTTTAATCCTTTGTTTTCCACAAAACACGGTGAGATTGACAACCTCATCGCAAGTTGGGGACAAAGTTCTATGGTTGTGTTGTGCAGGTCTCCACATTGCTACTAGCACCGGTAGTGCGCCCTACCAAAGCTCAGCTAGTAACACCTTTGGGGTGTTTCCTTGCTCCTACTGGTTCGATTAAACCTTGGTTTCATAACTGAGGGAAACTTGCTGCTGTGCTCATCATACCTTCCTCTTGGGGTTCCCAACGAGCTCTACATTAACACCGCCAACAAGCATTTTTTTGGGCGTTGTGCATTGAGCCATCATACCTTTGTTTTCCTCGATGCTGTTGTTGACTAGACAGAGCAAGCAAGTAAAATCTCCTCCCTCTCGTTTTTTCTTTGCCTCCCCATCTTCTTCCCTAGTCCCCACTCCTCCCACGATCTACCACACGCTCTCTCTTATCACCCATTCCTAATGATCCCCCTCCTCCTGCAGAAAACCCTAGCCGCACTTGGCATCCGCCTAAATACATCCGGCTATGATGAACGATTCAAAGCTCAGCGGGCGATGCAAGTGGGATCAACTTAGCATGAACGATGTCGACCTCATCGTTTAGCGTCTGGACATTTCCAGTACCATCAGGCTAGCCGCATGCTGCAAGCTACTATACGATCATATCGCCAACAATGAATGTACGAAATGGACTTTTCACCATTGGAATGAACCCTACCTATTGATGCCTCAGCCTGCTCATTGGTTCGACGAGCAATATGACGATACGAGGGTACATCGTCTGCATGACATGGTGTATGACATTGTGCCCCTCAACCATCCTCGACGCACCGCCATCCTTCCCTTCATGCACGAAAAATTCTGGGTTGGCATGAACGACGACTGGCTCACCGCCGTGGACCAGAGCGGGGTCTGGTGCCTAGAAAACATCCACACCTATCGAGTAATCAACCTTCCATCGACGGATACTTGTGGCATTCAGGCCGCCTCACATCCATTATATAACATGTAATGCTACTAGCCATCCAGGGTTCCCCCAGTTACATACTTGTACTCATTTCTAAACTCATGCATATTTCAAAAGTTTTTTGGCGAATCCGTAGGTATGGAGAAAAGTTCCAAAAGTCATGGGATGGATGTCTTGACCTGTTGAAGATCATAATCTGCAGAGTGCCCACGAAAGCTAGGGGTTACACAGACTATAAGCTCCTCGCGTTGTTCGACGCTGAAATCGCCTGCCTGGAAGGCGCTAGCGAAGTTTGGAGATGTCTGGACCATTCCGGTCATGCAAGGCGACAATACTATGATGCCATTGAACACGGTGGCCTCATTTTTGCGGTCACAATTCAAGGCTGCACCTACTACTGGGATCCCACATTGGAAGGCAATTCTAGCTCCATGATACATTGTGAGTGATTCAGTGAAATTGTTCTTTAACTACCTTGTTTATGTTTTGCCTTTCATATGACTGAATAGCACACCCTTTATGTCCTAAAAAAAGAATGAACCATTGCCAGTAATGAATTAATACCAGTAATATGTCTTCCAAAAATATAGTGTATGACAGCATCCCTGCACTAGTAAGTTCGTTCATTGTAAGAATATGAAAGGTATTATTAACCAGCATCTCAAATGTGAGCGCAACACAATGAAGCCGGGTTTATTTATTTATTTGTACTTTCAGGCCCTCCTCGGATTGTAGGAATCACATCGGATTTTTGTAGGACACCAATCTTTCCTTTTTGGATTTTGCCTTGGGATTCAGAGGAATTGTGTAGGATTTTTGTAGTATTTGGATCCTTACGATTTTTTTCTATAAAACATTGTTTTGATTCGAAAGAGTATAATCCTTAGGAATTCCTTCAAAGGATAACTTTGCACTCTGTTTTGGAGGAATATTTACATCCACTCCAACCTCTTTGTACAATTCCTTTGGTTTTCCTGTGCAATCAAACACCACTTGATCAAAAATACTATAGGTATCTAATCATATAGGATTCAAGTGGACATGCCTCTATATCAATAAAAAGTGGCGCTTCCTCTTTTGAAACGTACAACAACTAGGAAACTATGATAAGCAAGAAATCAAAATATTTGGAATATTAGTTGTTAATTTATTGAGTAATATTATTGCCAGGATTTGCCTATTCACACTGTTAACATGAACAATGAAGAATGCTGGTGTTAGAATATGTATGCCAATAATGCACTTTTTGTCTCCAATTCGGATGTTGCAGGAAACAAGGAGCTTCCGTTTGTAATCCCAACACCTATTCCGAATGATCGGCCAGGCATGTGGTTCCTCGCTCGATTGGCTGATGGCGAACGCTTGATGATCATAATTGCAATGAATGGCATGGGGGTTTCCCATGGCAAAGAGGGTGATCATTCCCCATGATCAAAATGGTACTAACCTACGCCTATATCTTGCCTCTCATCTCTACATTTTTTAAGAGGATCCTAGCTCTGTTGGACCTCCAAGGGTCATCGTTTGGAGGCAGGTTAATAGCTTGGGCGACAACTCTCTATTTCTCGATCTCAATAATCCAATCATTGACAAGATAATGAAAAAACACGCATGCAAAGCTCCTAATGGAACATTGTTGTCATTCATGAGGAAAAACTGTGTGTACACAACATGTAGGAGGTTTCACGAAATATAATTCCCTAAGATTAAATGCTGCAACCTACAGCCAACTGAAGGTGAGCCGGTGGGAGTTATCAGCCTTCCCAAAGATGGTTGGAACAGTGTGCGACAGGCTGCAATTTGGTTTAGGCCAAGTTTAGGTGTGGTAGGCTCGTTGTTCCATCCCTAGACTAAGCTATGGATCTTTCTGGTGTATTGTTGTGTCATCTTTTTTTGCATTATGGTTCAATAGTTGACTATTAGTACACTGGTTTTAGTGGCCAGCTTGAATCATTTTATATGAGCCCTGCCATGATTTTGTAATTAGTATTGCCTTAAATGGTACAATCCATGTAGTGGTGCTTATTTCGTAGCGTGATTTCTGTACTATAGTTTTCAGTACTATTACTGGCTTGTATATACACACCTCGTGTAGCTTTTTTTGAACCATCGCACCTCGTGCAGCTTTGTGTTTTGAGAGAAATATTCATCCTATCCTCTTAGCAAACAGGGAAAACTAGGCCACTGCTTCTTATAGGGCCAGGAAACAGGCCTTAACTAGGTCGTAATTGATCTTGGCTTGGTACGCCAAAGCAGGCCAAGATGCCCTAGGATGATAGCCACAAATTTTATGCTGATTTTCTAAAAAAAGTTTATGTAGACCCTTCAAAGAAAGGAAAATTGTTTATGCAGACCCCATATTGTCTCTGATACATGGTATACTTTTGGCGCTCTGATGTGACATGAACAAGTCAAGCTCTGATGTGCTGACATTGTACTATCATGTGCTAGTGTACAAGCTGGTTGTATTATGGTGTTCGAAACTTGAACTAAATGTCCGAATTCTGGGCCTTTTGCATGATGACAATGACACATGTTGGCGCTAATTGCGACATGTATTAATTTGATCGTACATAGGCATACAACTTCGAGCGATCAGTATAAGCTAGTGCTTACCAGAGCTATCTGAAGCTGGAAAAGTCAAGGCCACTGTGTCTCTATCGCCTACAGTTTATATCGCATGATTACAAGGTTGTGAGTACATCAAATCAATTGGGCACTTAGGCAGATTCAAATCCACCCAAACCATCTCGAAATATATCCTTTGCTGAAAAGATGATTGCGCGCTATAAGAATTGATATGACACGATTTTATGTCAATTAGTCAAATTTCCTCTAGTACTTTCCATGTTTGAATCCTGTGCTACCCAAGTTCCTCGCTACGTAAAACTCTTAATAAGGCGCAATATCGGTCACTTTTCTCCCTTTCCAACTTCATTCTTTTGTAACCGTCATAGGTACAGCTAGGTCAGGTGGACCATCGACCTTCAGTACAATGTATTTTTACTACTCGGCCTATGAAAACGAATATTTCAACCCCACTTCGGACAAAAAACTTCACATAATCTTGTTTCAAAAAATTTCCCCTTAATTAGCCTTTCATGGTGAGCAGAGCCGCCAAACCCAATATTTTTTTTAGGGTACCAACTACATTTTTTTGAGGATGGGGTATCAACTTTCATTGGGACTTAACGAAAAGATTGCACATTCGACCCAACACTGGCCCAAAACCTTGCAAATTTAGCCTTCCAGGTCAGGCGGACTGCCGACCCCCGACGTATTGAGTACATTGAATTTTTAGTGAGGAGGTTATTAGAAAATAGTACTACATTCTACCCAACTGTGGCCCAAAACCTCGCTAATTTATGCTTCCGGATTCAAGTCGACCGTGGGCCGCCAACCCTCAAAACATTGTTACTTGGTTTTTAAGCATGAACCACATATAAGAAGTTTTGCTAAGGAGCCCACTATAAGATGCCCATTGGTTCACAAGGTTGGACCCAAGTAATTTTTTATCGCTCAAAATCGTCTTAGTTTAGCATTTCCGTGCCATTCTGATAAAGTATAGGACATGCTTATCGTACCCATGTTGTATTTATACAGAACATTTAGCATTTTTTATGGCAAGTCGTCAGGGGCGCTGCCATTTTATTTCAAGTGATTTCAACATTTCTAAATGCAATCTTTTCTAGGTATAGCATAGATGGTTCTAGCGTAGTGGAAGCGCACGCGGTTCCCATTTGTTGAAGTCTTGAGTTTCATTCCTAGGTTTATCAATATATAATATATAATATAATCGCTGTCGTTCTTTTACATTTTTCCAGCATACACACGTTTCTTACATAGAGAAGGCTGACATCTAGGATCCAGTAACTTGCCAACGTCAAAATAGCGGAGTCCATCATACACACGTTGCATTTGCAGAGACGCTGACATGTTGGACCCAGTAGAGACCTTATACAGATGTTGCATCGAGCAATCAACGTTTCATTTATAGAGAGGCTGATATGTGAGACCCAGCAGTGCGACCTTATACAGATGCTGCATCGAGCAATGTTGCCAGTTCGAAATAGAGAGGCGTGAGCGAGAAAAAAGTTCAGGATGCACACATTTCTTGTAAGGAGATGCTGAAATGGGGGACCCAGCAGCATGAGAAAATGGCAAATTCGTCGAGCAGTGCTATCTAGTTTAGAATAGGGTAGTGCTAGAGAAGAAAAAAATCCATCATACCCACAATTTTTCTAATGTGAGGATGACATCAGGGACCCACCAGCCTGAATAAACGGCTGATCCAGCGAGCAACGCTATCAAGTTTAGAACACGAAGGCGCGACAGAGGGCAAAAAATCCATCATACACATGTTTCTTCTAATTAAAGGATGACATGTGGGGCCTAGGAGGTTGATTAAATGGTAGATGCATCGAGCAGCGCTATCAAGTTCGAAACATGGTAGCGTGAGCAAAGGAAAAATCCATCATACACATGTTTCTTCTAATGAGAGGATGACATGTGGGGCCCAGGAGGCTGATTAAACGATAGATGCATCGAGCAATGCTATCATGTTCAAAACACGAAGACGTCACTAATGGCAAAAATTCCATCATACACACGTTTCTTCTAATGATAGGATGACTAGGTCCTAGCAGCCTAACTAAACGGTAGATGCATCGAGTAACGCTATCAACTTCGGAAAAGGATAGCACGAGCGAAGGAAAAAATTCCATCATACACATGATTCTTCTAATGAGAGGCTGACATGTGGGACCTAGTAGCCTAACTAAATAGCGAATACATCAAGCAACATTATCGAGTTCAAATCAGAGAGGCGCAACCGAAAAGTATGGTCCGCTAGAGACACTAATGTCTAGGACCCACACGCCTCAAAAGACTTCGGCGAGTCAACATCGCACCAAGGAAACAGAAATCTTGCTTTTGCCACACGCCATCCGAGCTTCCTCCATGTTTTTAGTGGTTCCGTCATACTAGAGGGCCACGAAACCGGAAAAAAAGTTTTCCATCAGCCACGATCAAGCCAAGAAATTCATCACAGAAGACGTGCCTGATGACCCACAAGTATAGGGGGTGTATCGCAGTATTTTCGATAAGTAAGAGTGTCGAACCCAACGAGGAGCAGAAGGCGTTGGCTAGTGGTATGGATCAGGAATTCTCTGCAAATACTTAGCAAACGGATTTTTAGGGGTTTTCGATAAAGCAAGTAAACAAAGTACGAGTAAATAAAAGACAGTAGGAATAAACGCAGCAAGTGGCCCAATCCTTTATGCAGCAAAGGACAAGCCGGTTGTATTTCTTAAGATGACCAAACGTTCTTGAGGACACATGGGAAGACTGTCAAGTGCTTTCGCTTCATATAGTCGATTAATCTTCTTTAGCTTGCTAAGTGTTGTGTGGGTGAAGCTGTGCTAATGTACCGCCCCATCCAAGACTTAATACATACTTATGATTATACCTCTTGCAAACATCCGTAAGTATAAGAAATTAATTAAGGTAGCAACCTAACCACAGCTTTAAACTCTAAGACCCTTACGTCCCTTGTGCAATGGTTTTCTAACGGGGGTTCAGGTTTCTGTCACTCCGGCAACCCCTACGATTAGTAGCCAAATACACAATGCATTCCCCTAGGCCCATATAGGTGAAGTGTCATGTAGTCGACGTTCACATGACACCACTAGAAGAAGTACACCACAACTTAAATAACAATCTATTGAAACTTTCTCAATGCAACTCCACTACTAACAACAAGACTTCTCCCATGTCCTCAAGAACAAAACGAACTACTCACAAGACATCATATGGATCATGATCAGAGATGGAATAATGATGTATAACAATCTGAACATAAACAATAATTCAATGGTTCACTCAATAGCATAAACTACAAAGAGTAATCAACACCGGGAAAGTTCCCCCTATGAACTATAGCAAGATTCAACGCAATTGTTACAGCAATATGGAGATGGTGATGAGGGTGCTGATGGTGATGATGGTGGTGATGATGATGATGATGATCCCGATGAAGTCTAGCTTGATCGTGGTGTTGATGGTGATGATCTCCCCTCTCCGGGAAGGAATTCCCCCGGCAGAAATCTGTCTGCCGGAGAGATCTTTCTCTCTCGGTGTTTTCCGCCCCGCAAAGGCGGCGGAATCTTTCTATGGTCGCCCCCGAGTCTTAGGGTTTCGTGGGGATGATATACGCTAGAGGGGAGAGGCTGGAGTGGGCCGGGGCGGCCACACCACTCCCAGGCACGGCCTAGGCCTGCCCGCGCCATGGGGTGGTGTGGGCCCCCTGTGGCCCACCTCCACTCTATCTTCTGGCATCCTGAGTCTTCTGAAAAATAGGATTTTCTGTATATTTTCCCGGATTTTCTGATCTTCGCGAATTTTGCCTCCAAACAGCACCTTTTCCATCAGAATCCTGACTGCAGCGGTCCATGCTCCAAAGGTCATCAACCATGCAAAAATAGATGAAATAACATAAGTATCACCTCTCAATACGAAATATATCAATGAATAATAGTGAATTAAGACATAGAATAGTGATGCAAAATGGACGTATCAACTCCCCCCAAGCTTAGACTTCGCTTGTCCCCAAGCGAAACTGAGCTCAATAAACATGACCTCAGGTTTATGGAGTGAAGAGTCGATAAAAGAATACGGACAAGAAGCATCACATTCATCAAATACATAGATCATAACAGAAGACAACTCACTATTATACAACTCAACTTGCAATGAGTAAAGGAAACACAATAAATATACATAAAGTGCATCGTAATTGGTAATGGAAAACTTAGCTCTTGGTCAAAGAATAGTTGATAATTTGCTGGAGTTCACAAATAGCTGGTTTTTCAATGATAGCTTTCAAAGTAGTAAACATCAAGATAAGAGCAAAGTGCAAAACAAGGAACAAAAGAAACGTGATTGAATAAATAACCATATGAATGAATGAAACACATCAACTCAAAATACTTGCTGAGATAGAAGGGAGTAGGTTTACTGACTCAACTACAAGGTAAAAAGAAAGGCCCTTCGAAGAGGGAAGCAGGGATTGCAAGTCTCATAAAGAGCTCCCAAAAATTATGATACTTACTAGCTTTCAGCTCTCATTGCCCCTATCATAGGCATCTTTAGGTGATTAAGGTGAAAGTGAGGTCCAATCTGAGTTATATGCTTGACAGACTATAAACTGAAAATCCCAAGTCCCTTGAGTACGAGGGCCGCTCCTCATGCTACTCAACTTTAGTTACCGGTAAGTTCTTGTCATCGTAAGTATGTGCGTATCATTGAGAACCGCCAACGGGGTACCCCCTTGCCCGATGATATGGAAGAATCCCCATATCAAAATGACAAGGCAAGCAGACAATGAGTATTTCAGCAATCTTCTTATTTACCATGGGTAGTATCTCCTTTTTTATAAGAAGAATGCTTCATAGATATCATTATGGTTACGCTATAGGTTTCCACCATGTCAGCATGGATTAGACCAGCGGCCTAGGCGTTTCTCTAACACACATACATAACTCCATGGACTTACAAGCTCCCCTTTTATTTTACACCGACGACATCCGCAAACAAAAGAACAAGGTATCAACTGGGTATATATTTACAAGTGTTGAAAGCGTTCCCCGTGACAACACGGTTCTGCTAATCCCCAGCCTATAATTTGCAAGCATATAACTTCCATGGAGAGTTCACAATGGTTCAGGTTTATTAAGTGCAGGAAATAAAGTGTGCCATCAAGTTCGTGAGAGCTTTAATCACTAATTTTCGCATAACAAGTTTAATTTGGGAGGTAGACAAAACAAGAATTTACTTGGAATAGCAATAATGCTACTAGGTAGGTATGGTGGACGCAAATGGCAAAGGTTTTGGTTTAAAGGAGTGGATGCACGAGAAGAATTCCCTCTTAGTACAGGTTTTTGGCTAGCAAGGCTGGGTAGCAAGTACAAGAGTTTGAAGGAAACAACCAAACATACAAGTGATAAAAACAAACATGCAATCTTCCTTGGAAGCACAAAAGATCTTAACTAGAGAATACTAGACTTATGAGCAAATCAAGAAAGAAAGATGATGAAATTATTTTTCTCTAGAGTACTTCTATCTTTTTCATTCAACTCGCAAAAAGGTGTTGCTGCTGACCGAGCCAGGTTTGCCAAAACCAACTAAATTAACTCAATGATCCCAAAGTGATACCAATACTAACAACAAGATCAATCATATAACCACAAATTGAGAACTAACATAAGCTATGCAAAAGAGGGTGAATGATAGAACTTCTCATTAATATTCCATAACGGAAACTCACACCAAGGGATACATATCTAACGAGAGAGGGGACACTTCCATAATGCAAACCATACTACATAATAACTCCTCTATTCATGATATGACTCTACTAATAAGGTAAAAAGATAGAAGATAGTGATGTGATACCGCGGCACTCCCCCAAGCTTGGAACAAACCAAGGGGATGCCAAACCTGATGACGAATTACTCCTTCGGTGGTGGTAGTATCCTCTCATCTTCGTCCGTCTTCCAGGGTAAAGGCTTCCCATCAACAAAGGACATCATGGTCTCCAACATCCTGAAACTTGCAGCGGCACTTATGCGTTTAAATCTAGCCTCATACTCACAGTTTTGATTTTGAATGTCACAGAACTATGCTTGCAGTTTGTTGGTTGTTTGGCGGAGTGAGTGGACTTCGTCTTTGAGTTTAGCAGTCTCCTTCTGGTGCTCGGTGATGAGTTTGGAACAAATCTTATGGATGATATCCACTTCGCGCTCCGCCATCTTCCTGTACCTAAAGACTTCATGCTCCAGTGCTTCCATCCTGTCCTCCAGACTTCCTTCACCTTTAGGGCCTTGAACCTCTTTAATCCGGACCTCTCCACCTTCGAGCAACAACTCCTTGGGATGAATCTTCAATTCTCTCATGTATGGGTTGATGATATCTTCTAAGGAATCTCCCTTAGATGATCCAGAGGAAGACATTGTGGCTCCAGATCTGGGATTCTACCTGGCAGAAACAGATCGAAACAAAGACACGGCAAAAACACGATATACGAACCTCGGTAGATCCGAGGGGTTATATATTACGAAGTTTCATATCAAAAGGAAGGTACTGGGAGAAAACAAGTCGGAGGCAGAGTCCTGGGTGGCCTCACTACCTGGTGGCGCGGCCAGGGGTGGGCCCGCGCCATGGGGTGGTGTGGGCCACCACCGCTTTCCGCCCCTTTTCGCTTCATAGCTTTCCTTATTGACTGAAAACTGCAAAAATATAGTTGGATTGTATTTTCGCGGAACTTTTCTTACCATAACTGTTACCTATTTGAACATGGACTCTGCGGGTCTCTGAATTTGGTATTTAGTGGATCCTTCCGGAGTCATCACCTGAATAACATCAATATCTTCATCTTCATACACTTATTACTTGAGTCATAAAACCTTTATGTTCCTTATTACACCATTATCTCCACTTCCTGAAAATTTCTTTCACACAAAACTTCACACAGTTCTCATTAGCAACATTAGTATAAGTGAAGTGATAAAACCTTTTGAGTCCAACTTCAACTGAAAACCATCAAAGCAAAAGCTACTGTAGCAACTCCTTCCGAAAACCCAAAAAGGAAATCGCATAAAGAAGCAAATGCAAGAGTGGCAAAATCTGTCAAAACAGACCAGCAGGTAAAGATCAATTTTTTCGAAAATATTCTGTTGCTCAAATCAAAAAGTGCAAAACTAACGAAAGTTAAATAATAACCTGGGGCAGAATCAAAAACAATTACATCTCAATCCGACAGACAGAGATCTCTCACGAATTTTTACGGTGAAGCACAAAAATCTGTTTCAGGACAGCAACTTCTCCAAATCTTACTTCTCTCTCATTAGAGGTTGATCTTGACACAAAAACCAAACAAAACGGATAAGGAGCGGTTATTACCGAAGTAATAACTTCCAATACTCAAATAAACAAAAACAAACTAAAAGCAAAAACAAATTGGGTTGTCTCCCATAAAGCTCTTTCTTTATAGCCATTAAGATGGGCATGATAATTTTGAAGAAGCTCTCATAGGGATATGAATTGAAGTGAAAGAGAGCATTAATAAGCAAAAACACACGCACATTTAAGTCTAACCCACTTCCTATGCAAGGGGATTTTGTAAACAAACAAGTTATTGAAACCAGAGGCAACTTGCATAAGAAGGCAAAAGAAGTCCAACATAAAAACTTTCAGCATAAAATGAGGAAACTTGATATTAATTAGATGCATAAGAACACGTTTCCCTCTCTCATAATAACTTTCAGTATCATGCATAAACTTAACAATATAGCTATCACAAGGACCATCATAGCAATGATCACTTATTCTAACAGAAAACACAGGAATACTAGCTCTCATAGCACTACTATGTGAAACAATATTAGAGGTATCCTTACAAAGGATAGTGTGTCCCTCTTCCTCATACTTAGTGACAAAGTCTTTCACATTTGCTATTATAGGTTCACCAACCATTTGTTTATCAGGTTCAACAGCTTTATTCATACTTTCATCTACCATACTAGCCATCATAGAATGTTCCTTTACCTTAACTGGGAAAGGCATTTTCTCAATATAAGGTTTAGGTAAAATATGACTAGCAGTATAAACTTCAGTATTTCTTGCAGGAACACTCTTAGCATCATCTTTATAAGGTTCATGATACTTATTCCACTTCTTTTTAGGCACTTCAATGTAGGAAGCAAAAGCCTTAAAATAAGAAGCAATAGCCTGAGAGTCTAGACCATAAGCATTTCTAATATTTTGAAAGTCATCAGTTCCCATAAAAGATTCAATGCATTCATAATCATAATTTATACCTGACTTTCTACCTTTGTCATTCTCCCAAGCTTCAGCATTGTCTTGAATACGGTCTAGAAGGTCCCATTTAACTTCTTCTTCCATGCGAGTGAATGATCCAGCACAAGAAGCATCCAATAAATCCTTGTCATGTAGAGGGATCCTTGCATAAAAGTTGTTGATAATAATATTGTTGGGGAGCTCATGAATGGGACATTTGAGCATTAGTAACTTCAATCTCCCCCAAGTCTGAGATGTACTCTCTCCATCAAGAGGCCAAAAGTTGTATATTTGATTCTGATCTTTATGAATCTCACTAGGAGGATAAAACTTTGAATAAAAGAGAGACACTATTTCCTCCCATTCCAGAGCTTGACCATTCTTCGGCAGCTTATACCATTCCTCAGCTCTTCCTTTCAGTGATAATGAGAATAACTTCTTCTTAACTTGATCTGTAGTAATACCTGCACACTTGAACAACCCGCATAATTCGTGTATAAAGAGTAAATGATCACCGGGATGGAGAGTTCCATCCCCAACATAGTAGTTATCCATAACACGATCAATAATTCTTGTAGGTATTTTGAAAACATCTTTCTCAGCAGGTGGTGGCTTATCTACTACCTTAGCAGTGGTAGTAGCATTACCAAATAAGAAACTCAGCGAATTATCCATAACGAAAATAAAGCAACTAGCAGAAGTAAACAATACTCACAGTAGAAGTTTCCTTTACCAGTTCCACTCTCCAATAGCGCTTCACTCCCCGGCAACGGCGCCACAAAATAGTCTTGATGACCCACAAGTATAGGGGGTGTATCGCATTATTTTCGATAAGTAAGAGTGTCGAATCCAACGAGGAGCAGAAGGTGCTGGCTAGTGGTATGGATCAGGAATTCTCTGCAAATACTTAGCAAACAGATTTTTAGGGGTTTTCGATACAGCAAGTAAACAAAGTACGAGTAAATAAAAGACAGTAGGAATAAATGCAGCAAGTGGCCCAATCCTTTATGCAGCAAAGGACAAGCCGGTTGTATTTCTTAAGATGACCAAACGTTCTTGAGGACACATGGGAAGACTGTCAAGTGCTTCCGCTTCATATAGTCGATTAATCTTCTTTAGCTTGCTAAGTGTTGTGTGGGTGAACCTATGCTAATGTACCGCCCCATCCAAGACTTAATACATACTTGTGATTATACCCCTTGCAAACATTCGTAAGTACAAGAAAGTAATTAAGGTAGAAACCTAACCACAACTTTGAACTCTAAGACCCTTACGTCCCTTGTGCAATGGTTTCCTAACGAGGGTTCAGGTTTCTGTCACTCCGGCAACCCCTACGATTAGTAGCCAAATACACAATGCATTCCCCTAGGACCATATAGGTGAAGTGTCATGTAGTCGACGTTCACATGACACCACTAGAAGAAGTACACCACAACTTAAATAACAATCTATTGAATCTTTCTCAACGCAACTCCACTACTAGCAACAAGACTTATCCCATGTCCTCAAGAACAAAACGAACTACTCACAAGACATCATATGGATCATGATCAGAGATGGAATAATGATGTATAACAATCTGAACATAAACAATAATTCAATGGTTCACTCAATAGCATAAACTACAAAGAGTAATCAACACCGGGAAAGTTTCCCCTATGAACTATAGCAAGATTCAACGCAATTGTTACAGCAATATGGAGATGGTGATGAGGGTGCTGATGGTGATGATGGTGGTGATGATGATGATGATGATCCCGATGAAGTCCAGCTTGATGGTGGTGTTGATGGCAACAATCTCCCCTCTCCAGGAAGGAATTCCCCCAGCAGAAATCTATCTGTCGGAGAGATCTTTCTCTCTCGGTGTTTTCCGCCCCGCAGAGGCGGCGGAATCTTTCTGTGGTCGTTTCCCGAGCCTTAGGGTTTCGTGGGGATGATATACGCCAGAGGGGAGAGGCTGGAGTGGGCCAGTGTCACACTCCTCTGCGCGCTAGGCCTGCCCGCGCCATGGGGTGGTGTGGGCCCCCTGTGGCCCACCTCCACTCTATCTTCTGGCATCCTGAATATTCTGGAAAAATAGGATTTTCCGTATATTTTCCCGGATTTTCTGATCTTCGTGAATTTTGCCTCCAAACAGCACCTTTTCCATCAGAATCCTGACTGCAACGGTCCATGCTCCAAAAGTCATCAACCATGCAAAAATAGATAAAATAACATAAGTATCACCTCTCAATACGAAATATATCAATGAATAATAGTGAATTAAGACATAGAATAGTGATGCAAAATGGACGTATCAGTGCCTTCTACGACGACCGTCGGGCCAAGTCGTTCTGGATGGACACTTCTTGTAGTGTTTATATCTAAGAACATGGGTCTCATTATGTCATGTATAAACAACATGGGTTTCACCCTGGAAAAACTATGACCAAGACATAGTCGATGCAGTGCATCCCTTTTCCCTGTTTTAACCATTGTCGTAAACACCGAATCATTACTCAATACTTCTCCTAATTGTTCAAGTAAGAACCAATTCTTTGCTTGAATCCATTCTGAACCCTTTTCAGAATCTCAACTAGGTCCATCTGAACACTTTTAGAATTCTCCAAGCATTTTCACATTTTAATGTTCATTAAACATCCTGATCTAATCACATAGATCCACTATATTTAATATATGTTAAATTTCATCCATCTAATAATCTAATTCATCCAAATACCAAACACATTGTTCACTAATATGTCGATTACATATTCTAAAACATTATCATGCTCCCACTCAAATATTTCATCAATATTTGATATTATAGGATGACACTCATCCTCCACTCAAATATGTCATCCACATATTCCATTTAGAAAACTTCTTAGCTCCCACTCAACTTGTAGACTTCTCTCGATAATCCTGGCAAATCCAAAATTCTTTGATCTTACATCAAATTGAGAATTTTCTTCTACAAGAGTTTAGCAATTCTTGATTGATCAAAACCTACCTCTTATACTAGTTACAACCTTTCTCTTCATACTCTTGAAGACTTTGCATTTTTGAAAAGTCCTTTACCAATTTCCAAATTGTCCTTATTTGTTGATTAAATGCAATAGACTTTAAGCATTTGTCAAAACAGCTTTGTGACAAAATAGGCGTTTATGTCTTCCTTTTAAGTTGCATTTCCATCCTTTCAACTTTGAAGTTTATTGGGAAGGATTAAGTAAATTCCATTACTTAATGAGATCAAGTAACTTTTACTTCAAAATCTCAAATGTTACTTAATTTGGGATTTCATGAATCTGAGTCATTTCTTATACTTAGGTCCATCAAACTTTCTTTGTAGTTCGTAGTTATGTTTTATTCCAATAATAAGTCAAGTTAATCAAGAATGAAATTCTACAAGGGGCAGAATAAAAATCTTGAATCCTACTATTATAAAGTATTAGCTGAAACACTTATGATCACATCATTCACTACAAGGAATCTGGGCTTCTATGACCCTCCATTTTCGTCACAGAATCGTTATAGTAGTCCATCTATGCCAATCTTATGAAGAAAATGAGATCGTCGAAAGCTGGGCGTCGCAAATGAACTACAACGACGTTTTTTGCGAAGTCGTCATAACCGTGTATGACGATATTGGATCATCATAAAGGTTATGACAATCCAATATCGTCATGAGCTATCTATCCAGACCAGGTCAGATCATACGTGGCCAATGCAACGTGGCAAAATTATGACGAAATGAGATCGTCGTAATGCAATTTCAGCCGGATCCATTCTAGTTGTTTATATGGGCCAAGCCCATTAATTCAACATTTTTCCTTCTAGGCCGTGGCCTTTTTAGGATCCTTTTTTTGGTCTTTTTAGGATCATTTTTTAAGGCTTTGGCCTTTTTATGTCCATGTATTTTTCTATTATCAGCCTTTTTATCCAGAATTGTATGGGTCTCAGCCTTGTGGGCCTTGTTGCAGAATTTGTCCAATATAATACAGATGTGGCCCCCTTTTAGTAGTGCAATACTATTTGGGCCTTGGCCTCTTTAGGTTCAGTAGCCCAATCATATTGACCAAACAAATATATTAAATAAGTTATCTCAATAAATAACAAAGAAACAGCACCTAAAATGTAAATAATTGTATACATTCGCCTACGACATTTGAATTACAAAACACCAACATACAGCCAGGTTCACAGATTCACACACAAGAACATTATTACATACAAGTATCTCCCAATAAACAGGTATTTACATCTAGTTAGTAGAATGCAACTATGCGCCATCTCTTGCCAGTCGCCACCATATAACTTATCTGAAGGACATCCTACAAATAAAACAAACATAAGGCAATAGTTTAGTAATTGACATCAGTAATGCACAAAAGAGGGACCAAAGATATCAAATTCGAGAATCCAGACCACAAGACACATGCAGCCATAAATAAGATCATAATAAAAGCAACAATGCATAAGTAGAACAGAATAGAAAATATCAGGTTTTTGTATTTTCACTAGTCAAATTTCATTAGCTTTCTAAGACAAGAGGGACAAAATCTACCCAAAAGCAGGACTAGAACAAGTGTTGCATATTCAGGTAATGCATTTAACAAATAAGATAGATGAATTCAATTTAGAGTAGGTTTATTTTTATTGCACAAGCAGTTTGGATATTTGCATTGAATAAGTTAAACTAAACATTTAACTAATCTAGAGAAGTAAGCGCCAATGCACTGAACTCAACGCTGTGAGTGGTGTTGTGGTCAGGGTTGATGTGCTCCAGCACACAAGAAAGTGTCAGGTCTCCCTCAGGTCTGCGACTAAACAAAATCTTACAATAAGCCAAAGAATTTTAGAAAGTAAGAGTTAAGTTGGCTCCAGCAAAGGTAGACAAAATTGTTTTGGCATTATACAATAAACAATATCTCGATGATCAAATAAACATATGAAACTAGGAAAAGGTAAACAGAGAAGTCAGAAAATCAGCAATCAACATTGATCTTGTGAGCAAGAATGTATAATGAAATTAAAATTTCCAATCTATATGTGCCTCACAGAATACAGTCAACCATACATTCAAAATGTAGGATTGCAAACAAGGACTGGAGCATCTATACGGTTGTAACAAAGGCAGAGGGATGGAAATGAAAATGCTGCATTTACCTCACGTGATGCTGCCAAAAAATTATAGACCTGTATCCCCTAAAATTGGGCAAAGAAGTCCTACAAAGTTCATAACACTATTTGGAATCAAGATAATAAACAATAAGCACATTCAGTAAGATACAAAGTAAAAAAACAAGACAGACATAAGACATGCTATTCTATCATCTATTTCTTCTCATCATATCATTACACAAGTAATAAATGGACCAGGACATTAAGATTTTCTAGGTGATGATGTTCGAGGTTTTGGCACGAGGTTTTCAAGCATCTCAAGCCGCTGACAGCTGCACGGCAGTAGCAGCAGCCTGGGCAAGACACCACCAACAGCTCTTCCTCCACATGGAAGAGAGTATACCTGCATATCAGCAACACGAAAGCTTAATTACTAATGACAGCTGAAAAATCATGCGGCTTGCAAAAATAAAAGTGACAAAGCACCAAACCATGAAAAAGTTTAGGACTTAGAACATTCAAATGGTGTGTAAAAAACCTACAAGAGCAAGACATGCATCTCCAGGAAAACGTTAAGCAAACTCATGCATCATGATGTAGCAATGCCGTTATGGGGCTGTACACTGGTTCTACTATTCCAGAGAAGGAAGCGACGCTGCGGTTGCAGAGCTGTGAACTTGATGATATGAAAATTGTGCCGTAGCCAGGTTGAAAAGCTCCAGCACACAGGTAAGATTCACCTCACATTTGCAAGAATGAAGCAAGAAACCATACACTAGAGTAAGATCACAACAACGGTAGGCTAATGACTACCATGGCAATATGTATCAGCATTTCTAAACTTGCACTTTACAAGATAACTTGCGAGAACATGTCACTACGCTGATTTCTCTTTCTCATGTTGCTTTGCTGAGGGGTACTTGTCTACAAAATTCCCAGTGCATACTACTAGTTATGTAGCATTGAAAATAGAGTACTACTAGGCACTCATAAAATAATTGCTATTTTTCTGAGTGAGTATGGTTGGTTCAGCGGTTACCAAATGCACACTCAACTTAGTTCAAATAGTTAAGCAGAGCACTCACTTACAAAGCAACAGATTTCCCATATGCTATCAGGAATAGGAGTATACATGTACTCTCGGTTCAGAGATGTTCTTGCATTCTTCAGTTAACAAAAACACACATATCTACTACAAGAATGGTATTAGATGAAAATAGACTACTCGTCACCTTGTCTGAGCATGAGTAAAAAGAATACCTCCTAGGTAAGCAGTACTAGGTAACATAAACAAGTTCTGAATCTGATTACCATTTGCAATACACTAAAGTACGTTGTACTCCTTGTTTCCCCATGCATCAAATCGACAAATGACAAATCCATGAGCATATTTATTTCTGAACCAAGTGCGAAACAGGAAAAATGACAGAACACATATATTGGTTGAATCCCATGCAGCACAACAACAGTCAAACTGAAGTACTGAACTGATATGGACAAACTACAGTAGCATTCAACAGATGCTTGAGTTCCGCAGCGTACCAGATCATGTGGGTGCAGAGCACAGAGACGCCTGACTTCTACACCAGTGCTGGCATGTGGCCGCTCGCAGGTCTACATCGGGCCGCCCCGTAGCCGCTCGCAGGTCTACATCGGGCCGCCCCGTAGCCGCTCGCACCTCTACATCGGCACCGCTCCAAGCGGCTGTGTGTTGGAGCTCGCACCTTGTCGCCGTCGACCCGTATCCCACAACTCCTGCTCCAGAGGACCACCACCCACCGTGGTGTGCTCGCCCCTCTAGGCGGCCAGCGGCCTCGATGCTCCTACTTCCAGTGGAGGCGAGCCCAACGCGTGTGGCGGCCATCAAAACGCCGATGTCCTCGGAGGCTGCTGCCACCCGACCAAGCTCGTTCTGGGGTTGCCACACCTATGGATCGAGATCGAGAGAGTTGGGTGTTGGATCGAGAGAGGGTGGCGGCTGGGGATTAGGGTTAGAACTTAGAAGAGAATAGGGTGAGGCGCCGGAGGTGGTGCCGAAGGGAGGAGGGGCACTTCCCGATGTTGTGGCGGCGGATTGCTTTTTGGCCTGGGCTGCCCAACGGTGTGGTGGCGGGGAAGGAGGAGATGGGAGGAGAGAGAGGCGACGCTCGTGGGTAGGAGACGAGAGGAGGTACGCGGTGCTCTGGGAGTCTGGGTGGGTCTGGCTGTGCGATTTGGGGATGCAGCTTGACCTAACCTCTCCACGCGCGAAGATTTTGGGCCCAATTTTGATACCCAGCGTCCGAAATTCGGTGGCGGTGAGGGTTCCTTTGGCGTTGGATTGAGTAATATCGACACACAAGATCGACCTCTGGACTGATCCGTGGCACCAGGGGTCTTGCATTCTTATTGGTTGGAGAAGATTGTCCACGGATTGCATTTTGACCATGTTTTGAAAATGGCGTAAGTAGTTTAAAAAATGAAACACTTTTGCGCTGAGACATTTTATACTTGCATCTTGGAATAGCGAAAATATTGTAGGAATAAGTTTTCCTTTTCGTCACATCGAAAAATCATTTTCTATTTTCCGAGTACTAAAATTGAGGGTTTTGTAAAGCAACACCAAACCGTGAATATAAAAATTCTATCATCCTATTTTTATAAATACTAGACCACCTTACATGAACAATGTCACAACCAGTGATTCGAAAACCTTTTCATCCACGCCTGATGAGAAATACAAATGTCTGCTGAATCGCTAAAAAGTGGGTCCGGTTTGAACTACAGGTACATGATATAATGCTCATGATTTTTTGAAGAAAAAATTAGACTCATAATATGATGTTTTTCAGAGATCCAATGCAAGTTTAGTGAGACTCATCCCCTATCTTCATGCCCGCTATTTTGATCATAGTTTGAAATAGAAAAATTTGAAAAAGGGACATAAGAAATTCAAAAACGGTACGAACAATGTAAATGCTTCGCATGGTGTCATATTATGTGACATAGTTGCAATTAAAAATATTAAACATTGTATATTGATTTCATATGAAAAAACCTTCACGGAAATGACCTATCATGTTCGAGATTTCGTGACTTTCAAGCCAAATGACCAATGTTATGGCTAGAATCGTGATATAGTTTGTGATAATGTGTCCATATTGGACACTCATGTGCATATTGGATGACGAACAATATTGCATGAAGAAGTTTACCTTTTCGTCGCATGGAAAATCTACTTTCTATTTTTCGAGTGCCAAAATCGGAGCGTTTTGTGAAGCAACATCAAACGGCGAATATAAAAATTTACCACCCCATTTTTTTAAAATACTAGACCACCTTAAATGAACAATGTCCCAATCAGGGATTCAAAAACCTTTCTGACCATGCTTGAGGAAAATACAAATATCTGTCGAATCGCTAGGAAGTGGGCTCGCTTTGAACTACAAGTACATGATAAAATGCTCATGATTTTTTTTAAAAAAAATTTAGACTCACAATATGACGTTTATTCAAAGATTCAATGCAAGTTTAGAGAGCATCGTCCCCTATCTTTATGCCCGCCATTTTGACCATAGTTTTGAAATGAGTTGAAAACGGGCATAAGAAATTTAAAAACGGTCCGAACAATATAAATCCTTTGCGTGGTGTCATATTGTATGACATAGTTGCAAGCAAAAATATCAAACATTGTATATTGATTGCATCTCGAAAAAACCTTTATAGAAATGACCTATCATGTTCGAGGTTTCGTTGATTTCAAGCCAAATGACCAATGTTAAGGCCACAATCACGACATAGTTTGTAATAATGTGCTCATATTGGGCACTCATGTGCATATTGGGATGGCAAACAATGTTGCAGGAGGAAGTTTTCCTTTTCGTCGCATGAAAAGCCATTTTCTATTTTTCAGGTAGCAAAATCGGGGCGTTTTGTGAAGCAACACCAAACGGTGAATACAAAAATGCTATCATCCTATTTTTATAAATACTAGACCACCTTACATGAACAATGTCACAACCAGTGATTCGAAAACCGTTCCATCCACGCCTGGTGAAAAATACAAATGTCTCCTGAATCGCTAGAAAGTGGGTCCGGTTTGAACTGTAGGTATATGATATAATGCCCATGATTTTTTGAAAAAATCATTTTTATGAAGGGAATATGCTCGAGAGGCAATAATAAAGTGGTTATTATCTTATTCCATGTTTATGATAAACGTTTATTTTGCACGATATAATTGTATTAATTGAAAACGTTAATACATGTGTGTTTAATAAACAAAATACAAAGTTCCTAGTAATGCCTCTCATATAAACTAGCTCGTTGATTAACAAGATGATCAAGGTTTCCTGACCATGGACATTGGATGTTGTTAATAGCGAGATCACAACATTGGTGGAATGATGTGATGAACATTCATCCGAAGTATAGCATTATGATCAGAGTCATTATGTTTATATTGCTATAACATTATACGAAGTAATCTTAGTCCTTAGACCATGAGATCATGTTAATTGCTAACACTTGAAGAGTATCTTGATAACATCAAATGTCACACTGTAACAAGGTGACTATAAAGGTGGGTTCAGTGCTACGAAGGTGTTATGTTGAGGCTCATGGATCAAGAGTGGGATTTGTCCATCCCGATGACGGATAGATATACTCTGGGCCCTCTCGGTGATATCACATTGAAATAGCTTGCAAGCAAGTGATGTGATCACTAAAATGTTATATCACGGGAATGAGAAAAGAGTGCATGTCGGTAACGAGATGAAACTAGGTATTTGGATACCGATGATCGAATCTCGGACATGTAATATATCGCGAGACAAAGGGATTTAGTTAAGACATTAAAGGTTCACATGATCACAAGGGTCATCGTTGAATGTGTGGGAGTCAATACGGATCTCCAGGTCCCGCTGCTGATTTTTGATCGGAGAGGGGTCTCGATCATGTCTGCATTATTCGCGAATCGTAGGGTGACATACTTAAGGTATACCGACATCATTTGGAGCAAATATGTTTCAGATAAAGATTTAAGAAAGCGCTGGAATCATTTCGATGAAAACCGGAATTGTTTCGAGTGAAATTGCTAAAACTGGTTCTGCATGTGATATTGAAATATTGCAAGGGGTTTTATGTGAAGGTTTGTTAATTAATGTAATTAAAAAATCTGAATAAAATAAAAAAATAGTTTTATTTAATGAGAGCTTGCATTAAATTTGGTGGAAATTTAATGCATGTGTGAGTGGAATTTTGAGTGGAGGCTTTTTATGGGAGTGGGAGCTCCACCCACATGAATGTGGAAGAGGTGGGGGCACCACCATGGCTGCCATGCCATGGACCTTGGGTGCCCCCCTCTCCTCCTCACAACACACACCTCCTCGTGAAGGATCTCTCTCCCCCTCTAGTTATTCCCCATGGTCTCGGATTAGCGAGATACATATTTCCGGTGGCTTTGTCTGGAAAGGAGTTGTTGCTTCCGCTGCTTTGCCGGATCGAGGGACGGAGGTTGTCGGGGTACTGGACGTGTGTGCGATCACGGATGCACCGCTGCTTTGCGGTGCTGGACTTGGTGGTGTTGGACTTGCTGGAGCTGGATGTGATGGACGTGCTGGAGCCGGACCTGCTGGACTTCATCACGATCTTGAGATCGGCAAGTGTACGACTACATCATCCACGAGTTCCATATCATTAACAAAGCTTTGTTGTCTTCGAGGGTAAGTTCTCTATGGATGAATATCCACCCATTGCTTGTTTCTAATAGATAGATCTTGGTGATAGTTCCCATCGTAAGAAATTTTCTGTTTTCTATGTTGCGAACCAATAGTGGTATTAGAGCCTGATCTATGCATAGGTGCTTTGCACGGGTAGTACACATATGTTTATATGTGGGCGATGATGATCATGTTATTGCTTCTTTCATGTATTTTGGATATTGGTGGCATAGTGGGATGAAGCGGCCCAGACCAACCTTACATGTCATCGTACATGAGACCAGTTCCACGACTGACATGCAATTAGTTTTGCATAAGTGGCTGGCGGGTGTATGTCTCTCCTACTATAGTCAATATCTGATTTACAACGAGTTGCTAATAACTTGGTTATCCTTTTTGTGGTTCATGTTCGTAGGTAAGACCGGTTATATCTCCGAAAGCCCTAAGCCATGTAAAACTTGCAATTGATAAATTAGAGGCGTCTAGTTTAGATCATTGCTAGGCTAGTGTCATGATATGGTATTGTTGTAAGTAGATGTACGATAGATACTCTTACAACACACTTAACGTATAAGTTCCATAGATCTTGGTCTTACACAGAAAGGAATGATAGAGATCATACCACGATGCAAATGATAGAGATCAAATGTATGGACCATATCATCTCACTTTACACATTAGATGTTTACATCTTATACTGCTAGTTTGACGCTTTTGGTAGCATTGTAAGATGATCCCTCATTTAGATATCAAGATAAAATGTGTTCTTCCTTCAGTATGCACCGTTCTATGGATCGTGTTTCGAGACATCACGTGATGATCGGGCGTACTCGACTCCGCGCTTTCATACAATAGGTGTAAGATAGTTTTACACACGCAGAATACTAAGGTTCTTACTTGACGAGCCTAGCATGTACAAACATGGCCTCGGAACACGGACCAAAAGGTTAAGCATGAGTCATATAGTTGATGTGATGCCCATATTGATGCTCGCCTTTGAAGCTACACCGACTCACATGATGATCGGACTTGGTGTAGTGGATTTGGTCCATGTAATCACCAAAAAGGCACGAGGGATGTCGTTTTTGAGTGGGAGTTCATTTCTAATTTGGATTAGTCGAACTCAATTTGTCATAAACCAAATCGAAGTTAATTTGCATAATTTGTTGTTGTCATTGGCATCTATTCACTACCTTATGTTTAGTTTTAATTGAGATAACAAAACTATAGAATTCTGGATATTTACTTTATGAACCTGTATCGTATTGTTTTGAATATCAATTTAAAGTTTAGAAGTCCTATTGCAAACTTTCAACAAACTCTATTTACTCCATAAAGTTTAATAAGTAGTATTAAATTAACAGTAAGAATTCCAATGTTAGTATCTAAAGTATCATGTTTGCCTCCATGATTATTGATATTCAAAAGTTGTTTTAATATCAAGATTATCTAGGAGCTGAAAAATTGTTTCAGAAACCATCATGTGTGGAAGATATTGTGATATATCTGAAACAATGTTTTTGGTTGCATTATGATAGAGTATAATTTAGCAAAATACATGTTCTCATATTGTATGAGAATTTGTGAAGGATGGAGATGCTAGGCATCTGGATCTCACAAAAGGTTTTGGGAACTAACATTATACTCGCGATTCTTTCTTATAGACTATAGTAGCTTGATCATGAAAGTTTTCATGATAAGGATGAATAGAAGATGTAAGTAAAATGTTTACTACACTAATAGATTACTAAAGAATGGATTTCTGAAAGAACGCTGCTATCTCGTGGTTGATGTAGAGCCCGTTGGGAACCCCAAGAGGAAGGTATGATGAGCACAACAGCGAGTTTTCCATCAGTTATGAGGCCAAGGTTTAATCGAACCAGTAGGAGCAAGGAAACACCCCAAAGGTGTTACTAGCTGAGCTTTGGCAGGGCGCACTACCAATGCTAGTAGCAACGTGGAGACCTGCACAACACAACCACAGAACTTTGTCCCCAACTTGCGATGAGGTTGTCAATCTCACCGTGTTTTGCGGAAAACAAAGGATTAAACATATCGAATGGAAAGAAGTAAAAGTTTGCAGAAAGTAAACACAAAGCAGTAAAAGATTGTAGATTGTATATAAAGTAAAAGGATCGGGATCCATAGTTCACTAGAGGTGGCTCTCCTTAGATAGATAACATGCTAGGTGAACAAATTACAACGGGGCAATTGACAAACACCGAGAAAGCAATACATGCATATACTAATCATCTTGACTCCTCTAAGACTTGATTGGGCATTACAACATAATACATAGACCGCCATCCAACTGCATCCATGACTAATAATCCACCTTCAGGTTATCATCTGAACCCCCTCCAGTATTAAGTTGCAAGCAACAGATTATTGCTTTATTTAATCGTGTAAAGTAAACAATACGATTGTTCTATGAACAAAGGATTGTTGTTTTCTCCCTAGTAGCAAGAACACATCTAGTACCTTAGAGATTTCTGTCACTTCCCCAGATTACCAGAGGCATGAACCCACTATCAAGCATAAATACTAACTCTTGGAGTTGCTAGCATCTACTTGGCCAAGATAGCTACTAACAACGGAAAGCATGCAAGATCTCAAATAACAAATACATGATAGAATCAATAATCAATCTGAAATAGCATCTCAATATCCATCGGATCCCCGCAAACACGACATGTATGAATTACAAATAGATGATCTTGATCATGAACGGAGCTCACAAGATCTAAACATGAAAGCACAAAGGAGGAGAAACCAGCCATCTAGCTACTACATGGATCCGTAGTCCAAGGATGAACTACTCACGCATCACACCAGAGGCTTGCATGGTGATGAAGAAGGCCTCCATGGTGAATTCTCCTCTCCGGTAGGGTGCCGGGAAGAGCTTCAGATCCCTCCCAATCTAGGGATGGAGACGACGGCAGCTATAGACTCTTTCGTGGATTTTTGATCGGGTACTTAGGGTTTTCGTCCCGAGGGCAACTTATAGGCGGAAGGAGAGGCCGAGGGTGCCGGAGCCACCACACCACCTCGCTGGCCTGGCCTGGCCGCCAGGTGGTGTGGCCGTTCTGGCCCCTCTCCGCCTCAGATCTCGGGCACTTGATCCCTTCCGGAAAAATAGGCACTTTGGCTTTTGTCCCGTCCAATTAGAATATTCATTTTCTCGACTTTCCGAAACCAAAACAGCAGAAAACGGGCAGCTGGCACTGTGGCTCTTGTTAATAGGTTAGTCTAAGAAATCATATGAAAAGTACTCCAAAGTTAGAACAAAACACAAGAAAGTGGATAAAACCAAGCATGGAACATCAAAAATTATAGATACATTTGCAATGTATCAACATCCCCAAGCTTAACTCCTGCTCGTCCTCGAGTAGGTAAGTGATAAAAAGAAATAATTTTTGAGGTGACATGCACCATCAAAGACTTGATCAAAGTATTTGCAAAACATTCAAGGGTGGGAGCATAGTACTTCAATCATAACATGAAAGGCAAAGTTCTAGCAATAAGCAAAGAAACTAAGATGCAACATGAAAAGGCACAAACAAAAGATTCATGAATAACAATGCTTTGCAAGACGTTTGTTTGTTTCACATAAAGAAAACATAGCATAATAGTATTCAGCTTGTCCCTCAATAGAGTAGCAAATATAAATGCATAGGACACCTTCAAAGTTCATAAGAGTGACTAGATACAATAGTTTCAAACAAGCAATAACAAGTTATGCATCAATCAACTAGTCTTGGGACAATGCACATAGAACTAAGAATGACCACTATGCTCTCAAAGTAGGTGCATAAAGATAGAAGGTGGAGACTCAATATAATGGTGGAAGAAAGGCCTTTTGTAAAAGGAAGTAGGGATTCAAGTCTCATAAAGAGCTTCCAAAAATTATGGTACTTATAGCTTTCAACACTCATTGCCCTATCATAAGCATCTTGAAGTGATTAAGGTTAAAGTGAACAAACTAAGGTATACATGCTTGACGAAGTATAAGTCAGAAATCTCATGTCCCTTGTATACGAGGGCCGCTCCTCATGCTATTTAAGTTTAGTCACCAGTAAGTTCTTGTCATCGTAAGTATATGTGTATCATTGAGAACCGCCAACGAGGTACCCCTTGCCCGATGATATGGAATAATCCCCATATCAAAATGACAAGGCAAGCAGACAACGAGCATCTCAGCATTCTTCTTATTTACCATGGGAATATGGTGCTTTTTTCTCTCTTTCCTCTTTTCATAGTATCTCTTTTTTCTCAATATAGGACTCTCTTTTTATAAGAAGAATGCTTCATAGACAGCTCATTATGGTTACGTCCAGGTTTCCACCATGTCAGCATGGATTAGACCAGCGGCCTAGGCGTTTATCTAACACATATACATAACTCCATGGACTTACAAGCTCCCCTTTCATTTCACACCGACGACATCCATATACAAAAGAGCATGATATCAACTAGGTACAAGTAGCAAGTGCAATGTTGAAAGCGTTCGCCATGAAAGCATGGTTCTGCTAATTCCCAACAAATAAGTGCAAGCATATACAACATAGAAGACACAATGGTTCAAGTTTATTAAGGGCAAGTAAAGTAAAGTGTGCCGTCAAGTTCGTGAGAGCTTTAATCACTAGTTTTTTCATAACAAGTGGAAGGTAAATGAAAGCATGAATATACTTGGAATAGCATAAGCTAGTAGGTAGGTATGGTGGACTCTTTGGAATAACTTGGCTTTGGGAGTTGGATGCATGAGTGGAACTCATACTTTGTTGTGGAAGCTAGCAAAATACTGGGAGCGACAAACTAAGAGAGCAATAATGGCCATAATCATGCAGAGCGACAAAACATCATTGATCAAAGCATAAAGTGATACTACAAGTTGAAAACTAAAGGATCATAAAGGCTATTGTGACTTGAGACAGTCATAACATGGTGTGAGCATGTGCCAAGTCAACCTAAATAAAGCATCAAAGGAGAATACCACTATACTATGCTTTAATATGCTAAAACAACGCATGATTCATCCAAGGCACATTAAGCAATCTCAATTGTTTATAACAAGTCATGCTACAACAAACAATACTAAGCATAAAGCCAAAACAATATCAAGCATGACATGACAAAGCATAGGCCACAGTCAAAAACAAGCTCTTTTTACCACATAAGCATGAACTTTCCTACTCTTTTCCAAACCAAACCAAGCTATTTGCAAACCAATGAACGAAAGAGGGGGTCCAACCAACTTATTCAGAAAACTAAGCAAACCAAGCAAACTAAAAACCAAAACAAAAACGAAAAATAAGACGCTCCAAGAAAAACACAACTGTGCATGAAACAATAAAAATGAAGCGTTTGGAAGAAACCTGGGATTTTTATGTATGAAGAAGGGCGATGCCTTGGGCATCCCCAAGCTTTGACGCTTGTACTTCTTGGATGTTTCTTGGGGTGACATGCGTGGCATCCCCAAGCTTGAGCTTTAGTCCATCCTTCATCTCATTACTCATTCCTTCCATACACCTGAAATTTTTCCTTCATACAAAACTTCACACAATCTCATTAGCAACATTACTGCACTTAAGATAAATAGGTCTCAAGGTTCAGTTCTAACACCAAATAAACTTCCATTAGAACACTATCTACTGTATCACTTCCCTCAAAAAGCTCAATTCCCCAAAGGAACTCAAGAAGGAACTAACAAGAAGCAAATGCAGAAAAATGGCAGAAATCTGTCAAAACAGACCAGCAGGTAAAGACGAATTTGTTAGAAGACCTTCTGTTGCTCAAATCAAAAAGTATTGAACTAACGAAAGTTAGATAACAACCTGGGGCAGAGGTACAAAACATTACAGCTCAATCCGACGTACATAGCTCTCTCAGGAATTTTTACGGTGAAGCACAGAAATCTGCTTCGGGACAGCAACTTTCCCAATCATTACTTCAATTTCATTAGAGGTTACTCTTGGCACAAAAAGCAAATAAAAAGGATAAGGAGAGGTTATTACAGAGGTAACAACTTCCAAGACTCATCTAAAACTCTTGGGTTATCTCCCAACAAGTACTTTTCTTTAACGCCTTTAAGTTAGGCATAAGAAGCAAAAAAAGAATCAAGTGTTCTCAAATGAAGAAGCATTAAGACCAACTTTCTTGCCCTTACCTCTCTTATTCTTATTCTTAACCTTTGGGAAAATATGATTGTTTGGTGGAGAAGAAAGGTGCATGGTCCCCTTTCCCACATCTATTATAGCTCCAAGAAGTTCCAATAGGGACCTTCCAAGTGTAATTTGTCCTTTTTTCCTGCACATTCAATAACAAGATAATCAATAGAAATCGTTTTCCCAAGGATCTTTGTAAACACTCCTTCAGCTATTCCAAGAGGTAATATGGTAGTATTATTAGCAAGAGATATTTATTTTCCTCCTTCAATGAACCCCCAAGTATTCAGAGATTTATAGATATCTTTGGGCATAAGGCAAGATTCAGACATGATATCACAGCAAGCTTGAAAAGTTTCAGCATTGATCTCAATATTTACTATAGGGAACCACTTTGATGGTTCAAAGTTTATTGGAACATAATCGTGATGCTCCCTAAGCGTATTATAGCACCCTTCTAATCTAGTAGTGCTAGCCTCAAGAGTATCCAATCTAGCAAATATTTTTACGAAAGAAGTATCAGTTTGGCTAGGCAAGTTGTAAGTGAGGATCAATTTCTTTATAGCATTAATAGCATCATCCTCATTACAATGGAGGAAATCTCCTCCCACAACAGCATCTAAAGCATACCTATAGAAAAGAGCAATTCCGAGGTAAAAACTGCTAAGGAACAAGCTTTGAGTCATTTTAGGCTCAGTTTTTTCATGTAGATCAGAGATTCTAGACCAAGCTTCCTTAAAACTTTCCTCAATTCCTTGTTTAAAAGTGAAGATCATATTCTCGGGTGACATAGTGACTGGAGCAAGGCTAGACATAGTGATAACTAAAGGAGACTTAATTTTTTTGTGTTTTTCAATTAAGAAAGCAAACAAGCAAAACTATTTTTTTTGTGTTTTTGAAGAACAAAACAAGCAAACAAAGCAAAAAGAAACTAAGCAAAACAAAAACAACAAAGTAAAGAGATTGGTTATGAGGGACTCCCCTTGTGAAGATGTCCTTGACTCCCCGGCAACGGCGCCAGAAAAATCTTTGCTAGCTCGTTGTTGATGTAGAGCCCGTTGGCAACCCCAAGAGGAAGGTATGATGAGCACAACAACGAGTTTTCCCTCAGTTATGAGACCAAGGTTTAATCGAACCAGTAGGAGCAAGGAAACACCCCAAAGGTGTTACTAGCTGAGCTTTGGTAGGGCGCACTACCGGTGCTAGTAGCAACGTGGAGACCTGCACAACACAACCACAGAACTTTGTCCCCAACTTGCGATGAGGTTGTCAATCTCACCGTGTTTTGCGGAAAACAAAGGATTAAACGTATCGAATGGAAAGAAGTAAAAGTTTGCAGAAAGTAAACACAAAGCAGTAAAAGATTGTAGATTGTATGTAAAAGACAAGGATCGAGATCCATAGTTCACTAGAGGTGGCTCTCCTTAGATAGATAACATGCTGGGTGAACAAATTACAGCGGGGCAATTGACAAACACCGAGAAAGCAATACATGCATATACTAATCATCTTGACTCCTCTAAGACTTGATTGGGCATTACAACATAATACATAGACCGTCATCCAACTGCATCTATGACTAATAATCCACCTTCAGGTTATCATCCAAACCCCCTCCAGTATTAAGTTGCAAGCAACAGATTATTGCTTTACGAACTGCGTGTAAAGTAAACAATACGATTGTTCTATGAACAAAGGATTGTTGTTTTCTCCCTAGTAGCAAGAACACATCTAGTACCTTAGAGATTTACATCACTTCCCAGTTACGGAGGCATGAACCCACTATCAAGCATAAATACTAACTCTTGGAGTTGCTAGCATCTACTTGGCCAAGATAGCTACTAACAACGGAAAGCATGCAAGATCTCAAATAACAAATACATGATAGAATCAATAATCAATCTGAAATAGCATCTCAATATCTATCGGATCCCCGCAAACACGACATGTATGAATTACAAATAGATGATCTTGATCATGAACGGAGCTCACAAGATCTAAACATGAAAGCACAAAGGAGGAGAAACCAGCCATCTAGCTACTACATGGATCCGTAGTCCAAGGATGAACTACTCACGCATCACACCGGAGGCTTGCATGGTGATGAAGAAGGCCTCCAGGGTGAATTCTCCTCTCCGGTAGGGTGCTGGGAAGAGCTTCAGATCCCTCCCGATCTAGGGATGGAGACGACGGCAGCTACAGACTCTTTCGTGGATTTTTGATCGGGTACTTAGGGTTTTCGTCCCGAGGGCAACTTATAGGCGGAAGGAGAGGCCGAGGGGGTGCCGGGAGCCACCACACCACCCCCTGGCGTGGGCCTGGCACAGCTGCCAGTGGTGTGGCCGGTTCTGGCCCTCTCCGCCTCAGATCGGCACTTGATCCCTTCCTAAAAATAGGCACTTTGGCTTTTGTCCGTCAATTCGAGAATATTCATTTTCTGACTTTCCTGGAACCAAAAACAGCAGAAAACAGGCAGCTGGCACTATGATTCTTGTTAATAGGTTAGTCCAAGAAATCATATGAAAAGTACTCCAAAGTTGGAAAAAAACACAAGAAAGTGGATAAAACCAAGCATGGAACATCAAAAATTATAGATACATTTGCAATGTATCAAACGCCAAACATTTGATGATGGTGATCCACTTTAAAGTGCAAGTCCAAAGGTATTAGTATTTGACTATACACGCTTTGTACTATGTGTCATGTGAATGACACCACTATTGATGTTGATAGATTCTTTTAAAAGAAAAGGAATTACTGAAAGAGAATCTATAAAATATTTGGTAGAAAAGAAAAGGTTGGAGATGTCCAACTTAGGTATATAGAAGATATACATGTTATGGCAGTATTCTTTGCTTGTTAAACAATGTGGTTCTTAGGTATTGGATACCGAATTGGTTGGGGTGAGGTGTCATACAGAACCACACAATTCATGAACTGCAACGGCCAAAGTAACTAGCAAAAGAATATGTGATGATGTTCATCGAAAACAAATAAAGTGTTATTGTGTTTTTCATTGTCATCAAACCTAGCCTTCAATATTTGTTTTTAATAATTGTTATTTTTTTCGGTATTACGGGAGCAATGGTTGTTAAAATAAATTACCGTATTCCATAAAGGATGGATGAACTTTTACAAGTGTAGTTGGAGAAATCACATCCATAAACGTTATTGCTAAAATGTCGTAAGACAAATGATTGGAAGATCACTTATGAAGTGACATCGTTGTTTGAATTATATTGGAAAGTAAACATGAAGAAACTCCATGTTGATGGATTTTTTGGAGTCTTTTTGATTTTGATCAATTGACGCTTGTGAAACTTTCCTTGAGATAATTGAAACTCCGTTCATAGGCCAAAGAGTAACGGATGACTAACTTATTGGATATTATGCATGTTGATGTATATAGTCCATTATGTGTAGTCATATGCGATGGATCTTTTTGCTTCATATGCTTTCTCCAAAAAATTGAGTGAATATATCTATATATTTACTTAATAAGGAAGAAGTATGAAACATTTGAAAATTGTTCAAAGACTTTCAATATGAAGTGAAAAATCATTGTAACAAGAAAATAAAAGAGTTTATGATTTGATCATAAAGGAAGATATTTGAGTTACAGGTTTAGCAAAACACCTAAGATTTCAGGAATTGTTCCATGAATTTGCATTTCCCGATAAACCACATGAGTATGGTATGTTCGAGAGATCAAATCAAACCTTGTTTGACATGGTAAGATCAAAGGTGTCATTTATAAAACTTCCATTATGTTTTAAGGATTAAAGCTTTAGAGACTACCGCTTTTACACTGAAAAGAGCACCATCGTGATCCGTTGAAATGACACCATATGAGTTATGGTTTTGGAATAAAACCCGAATTGTCTTTTATTAAATTTTGGTATGCTATGCATAAGTAAAATGTTTACAACCAAAGTCGGATAAGCACGTCTTTGTAGGTTATCCCAAAGAATTTGTTGGGAATTCCTCCATAACACTGAGGACAAAAGAGTTTGTCGCTTGGAACATCAAATTTCTTGAGAAGGAATTTTTCGTGAAAAGTTGAGTGGGAGGACAATAGAACTTTGATAAGGTTGTTGAACCTTAGCTATATGTGCTAAGTAGCGTAGCGCTGGAAAGTGTCCCGGTGGCAGCCACAATGCTCATGGCTCCCGTGATTACAAAGGGTGTGATCTTGGAGATTAGAGTTCTTATTGAACCATGTGTGTCGGTAAGAATCAAATAGTAAGATTTGAAATAGAAGTCGTTGTTCTTTTGACAATGATGAACCAACTGCATGCAAAGAAGCGATGATGGGCCCTGACTACATAAAATGACTAGAAGTCATAGAATCCGTGATAGTATCCATACACGAGAAATCAAGTTTCTGAACTTGGAAGACCCTTCGAAAAGGCGTGAAGCCTATCGGTCATGTTTGGATCTATAAACAAATAGACATGGATGTTTAACATCTATGAAATAGTCGACATGCCAGAAAGAAGTTTACGGCAATGTTCAAGGAGTTGACTATGACACGATTTGATCTTTCATAGCGATATTTAGTCTTGACGGATTAATATAGCAACCACTACATATAATTTGGTATATGGTAGTCGAATAAACAAAACAAGGTTCTTCTAATAGAATGGTTACCTAGGACGTGTACATGACATGGTCTGAAGGGTTTTGTTAATTCAAAGGATGCTAAAAGGGCATGCAAACTTTAATAGTTGAAGTGAGCATAGCGGAGTTGGAATCTTCACCATGATGAAAATGTTAAAGGAGTTTAAATTCATCTGAGATGATGAAGATGCTTGCATTTGCAAGAAATTAAGTGGGAGCGCTGAGACAAATTTCCAATACATTATGCAGAGTACATATTGTTGATTGGAAATGATGTATCTTTTATTGACACAAGTTAAGAATTTCATTAAAATAGGATTTTGATGAAAGACTTGGGCAAAATCGGAATATTTGGCATCAATGTCTGTATGGATAGATTGAGGCGCTAATATGGTTATGCTAGACGTACATATATGAGATATTGAAAGGGTTCAATATGGAAACAAAAAGAAAGGTTCTTTCTACATGGAAAGGATTGTATCAAGATTCAAGTGTTTCAACACTTGGTGAGTAAAATCACATGAATATTTTGATCAATTATACCGTGATATGTATATATCCAGATATGTCCTATGCTCTAAATGTTATGAGCACATACCAGAATGATTCGTAAGATGATCATTGGACGATAGTAAAGATATTCTTATGAGCTTTGGAAGAACTAAGAATATATCATGTATAAGTGAAAAATAGTTGAAGGTAGTTCATTGTAAAGTGTTACATTGATACTAGTTTTGTCACAAGATACAAATTAAATTTATCTGAATTTAGACTTTGGGTGGCACAATGTAATGGAAAGGATGTTCTATGATGGATTTGGATGAGTTCCAAAGTTGAGACATTGTGACGGATACTACAACAAAAGGCTAAGTATATGGCTGCTATAGTAGCAGCAAAGGAGGGCATTTGTGTTAAGTAGTTTGTTATCAAACTAGGTGTGGTTCAAAGTGGGCTAATACTTTGAAGATATATTGTATGACAATAATATAAACATATTTTAAACCCGGACGAACTAAAGGTCTCACCAAAGGACCAAATTTATACAATGCCATCTCATTTGAGAATGAGTGATGCGTAGAGACGGAAAGACATGCAAATACACACGGACTGAAACCGCCGATCCGAGATTATGTTAACCACTAGCAATCGCGTAAATGCAACACCAGAAAGCCATAGGTGTTCAATACGCAAAGTTTTTCAAACTAGATTATTGACTCTAGTACAAGTGGGAGACTGAAGGGAATATGCCCGAGAGGCAATAATAAAGTGGTTAGTATCTTATTCCATGTTTATGATAAATGTTTATTTTGCATGCTATAATTGTATTAATTGGAAACGTTAATACATGTGTGTTTAATAAACAAAATACAAAGTTCCTAGTAATGCCTCTCATATAAACTAGCTCGTTGATTAACAAGATGATCAAGGTTTCCTGGTCATGGACATTGGATGTTGTTAATAACGAGGTCACAACATTGGTGGAATGATGTGATGAACATTCATCCGAAGTATAGCATTATAATCAGAGTCATTATGTTTATATTGCTATAACATCATACAAAGTAATCTTAGTCCTTAGACCAGGAGATCATGTTAATTGCTAACACCGGAAGACTATCTTGATAACATCAAACATCACACCGTAACAGGGTGACTATAAAGGTGGGTTCAGTGCTAATAAGGTGTTATGTTGAGGCTCATGGATCAAGAGTGGGATTTGTCCATCCCAATGACGGATAGATATACTCTGGGACCTCTCGGTGATATCACATTGAAATAGCTTGCAAGTAAGTGATGTGATCACTAGAATGTTATATCACGGGAACGAGAAAAGAGTGCATGTCGGTAACGAGATGAAACTAGGTATTTGGATACCGATGATCGAATCTCGGACATGTAATATATCGCGAGACAAAGGGATTTAGTTACGATGTTAAAGGTTCACACGATCATAAGGGTCATCGTTGAATGTGTGGGAGTCAGTACAGATCTCCAGGTCCCGCTGCTGATTATTGATCAGAGAGAGGTCTCGATCATGTCTGCATTATTCACAAACTATAGGGTGACACACTTAAGGGATACCGACACCATTTGGAGCAAATATGTTTCAGATAAAGATTTAAGAAAGCGCTAGAATCATTTCGATGGAAACCGGAATTGTTTTGGGTGAAATTGCTAAAACTGGTTCTGCATGTGATATTGAAATGTTGCAGGGGGTTTTATGTGAATGTTTGTTAATTAATGTAATTAACAAAATTCTGAATAAAATAAAAAAATAGTTTTATTTAATGAGAGCTTGCATTAAATTTGGTGGAAAATTAATGCATGTGTGAGTGGAATTTTGAGTGGAGGCTTTTTATGGGAGTGGGAGCTCCACCCACATGAATGTGGAAGAGGTGGGGGCACCACCATGGCTTCCACGCCATGGACCTTGGGTGCCCCCCCTCTTCCCTATAAAAGGCCCCCTCTCCTCCTCACAACACACACCTCCTCTTGAAGGATCTCTCTCCCCCTCTAGTTATTCCCCATGGTCTCGGATTAGCGAAATACATGTTCCCGATGGCTTTATCTGGAAAGGAGTTGCTACTTCTGCTACTTTGCTAGAGAGAGGGACAGAGGTTGTTGGGGTACCGGACGTGTGTGCGATTACGGATGCATCGCTGCTTTGCGGTGCTGGACTTGGTGGTGTTGAACTTGCTGGAGCTGGATCTGATGGACGTGCTGGAGCCGGACCTGCTGGACTTCATCATGATCTTGAGACCGGCAAGTGTACGACTACATCATCCACGAGTTCCATCTTGTTAACAAAGCTTTGTTGTTCTCTATGGATGAATATCCACCCGTTGCTTGTATCTAATAGATAGATCTTGGCGATAGTTCCCATCGTAGGAATTTTTTTGTTTTCTATATTGCGAACCCAACATTTTAGACTCACAATATGATGTTTTTCAGAGATCCAATGCAAGCTTAGAGAGCCACATCCCCTATCTTCATTCCCGCCGTTTTGACTATAGTTTGAAACATGAAAAATTGAAAATGGACATAAGAAATTCAAAAACGGTCCGAATAATATAAATCCTTCGCGTGGTGTCATATTATGTGATATAGTTGCAAGGAAAATATCAAACTTCAAATATTGCAAATATCCATTGCACTCAGCTAAAATTTTGAATTAAAAACCCTAATTTCAAAATCATATTTTGAATTAGTCTACTATTGCTACTATGGACAAATGTGGAATTAGTAAATCCACTATTGTTAAATAATAAAAGTATTCCTAATTAACAATCTAAGATGATCGAGTGAATTTTACAAAAAGAGAGATATAAAAATCAATTTATTTGGACTTCATATAAAAGAGATACAAAAGAATTAAGAAAACAGAAAAATAAAAAAACATAGCGGGACCAGCCGAGATGGCATGGATTTAATCTACCGTGCGGCAAGTAAAACTGGCCCAAGAAAACATTATCTACTTCGCGGACCTGACCTAATCAAGTTTCATGGCCGAGGCCCAACAGACGATAGGAACATTAATGTTTGTCTGGTGGTTGCCTTCGGACATGGAGTGCCAGGGGTTGCTGGTTCGATCCCCCAGTGAGAGCAATTTTTTCATTATTTCTAAAATAGTAGGCGGTCTCGAACGAGTTAAGGTGGAATTATAATTCTAGGACAAGAACGATCGGTTGGCCTAGCGGTTAGATGCATGTGTTGTATGAGAGGTCAGGGGTTCAAATCCCTGGCCCACTCCTTTTTGCGCAATAAACATGTTTCCTGAAAACTTAAACGGGTCCCACAAGATCGGTCCCATGCATAAAAAATGGACACATAGACATGTCACGTAAGCATAATTGCTGATGTGACCAACTAGTTAATTCGACGTACCATATTTTAGACAATATGATGATTTAAATTGGTCATCGTAGGATATAAATAAGGCTCAAAGTTGTACCGTGTAGTTTATGACGATTTAATATGATGGAATTATGATGATTCCGACCCAAAACATCGTAATTTTATAAGGTTTTAACCTCTCTAGACAACCTATGACCATCTTGTGCGAAATCGTCATAGATCTATGACGATTTTATTCCACGTCACTATGAGAAGGTCACAAGTTAACAATTTTTTTATAGTGATTATATTTTCCTCTATTTGTAAAGTTGTATTCTGGAACATATTCCGATCTACATTCTAAACAATTCAGAGGTAAGGTCAAACCTTAGCTTACACTTATACCCTTCCACTAACACTTCTATAAGAAGACATTTTCTGAAAGAAGTACCTCGCTGAGACAATACAAACTTTGTCTTCTTCGGGTATTAGTTTGAAATTTTTATTCATAGTCTTCACTAAGAATGTACCACAAAAACTTACTATTTGCAACAATCTCGAACTATCGAGGTCTCTAGAAACTCGAGCTTGACATATCTCATATGGTGCTATTTCCGCAAATCATTAGATGTTCCTAATTCTTTTGAGTGTTTACTAATTCAATCTCTAATTCTAATTCCTAATGTTAAACCATTCGAAGATCATTTGGACCACATGTATCTTATATACTATCATTATGATGTATTAGACGCATCAACACTATTTGATTAGTCCAATTACCATAATGTGTGAAACTATTTTTCACAAGTCCCTTATATGCCAATTTGCTATTAACTTTAATTCACAATCACTTGGATAAAATCGCAAAGACTTTGGAATTCTTGTTAATCTAATATCCATTTTATTCTGAAATCATTTGAATGATTCAAATAGTCGCAAACTTGTGTTTTATTAAATAAATACATATATTCACTTAAACTCACCAAAAATAATGATTTCAACTATCTGTTGAAAATACGATAAATCACATGTAGAAAGTTCAACACTTCTTCGCATATCACCATTTAACCAGAATGCAGAGTTTTAGTCATTTCGCCTAACGGGGCATGGTTTTGCAAAGTCTCTAGATCAAATATCTAAGACCCTGATCTTCATTAACATTAAAACATGCAGTAACCATAATAACTTAAACAATAATGTTATTCAATATTTAAAGTTGGAAATCTTTTGGCAATTTTCATAAACGTCCTTTTATCATAAGGATAAAGACTAGAATAACTTGTTCAGAATCCCAATGTGAATCATAAAAGAGATCATTCATAAAAACAGAACAACTGAATTGTTTCTTATTAATATGAATAACCATATCGCAACAAGCAAGACACACTAATATTTTTCACAAACTTGATTACAAATCTTTTATTCAATTCTACCAATCATAATGATAAACTTCGAGGGAAGGAGTGTCATCGGCCATCAACTACCTTGCTTGCCATCATCAGGCCATCAGCGCCTCATTCCATTCTGTAACTGTCATGCAGAGGGTCCTATTTTCAATAAAATAAGATTTAAGTATCCAATACTTTGAAAATTGCATAAGTGTTTCATGGAAACGTTTAATACTTGTATATCACATATACATTTTCTGTTGAAAATGATCCCACTTCTTGGATTCGACCTTGGTGAAGGTATCACGGCGGTCATGAAGAGTCATATCTTCTCTACCGTCGGATTCATTAGGGAAATCTTCCAGGAGTTCACAAAGGACATAGAGGAGATGGTTTTCTACGAGGATCCTACTTAGGTGTCAGTACTAGTTGATGAAATTTGACCCATCTAACTTAAGTTTTCTTCCTGTCCATTCATTGACCAAAGATGTCCTGAACTAAGGAATGACCATAATCTACAAGGACTTAGACCAAGTTCATAATATGGAGTTCAAATGAACTCCCACTTAAACTATCATCCCTAAAGACAGTTTTAGTGATTACACGACCCCTTTTCTCCACATCATCTCTAATCATCATGGCCTTTGATGTGGGTGCTAGGGTGGACTTTATCGGTCGATCACATCATCCATGTGATTCGTGCTTGATCTTTCGATCGCCATGTTCCGAGGCCATATCTACATATTCTAGGCTTGCCAACTCAACCATAGTGTATTCACTGTGCAACATGGCTTACACCCACCGTATGCGACGTAGATATGTCTGACACCTGATCGTCTAGGCATGCCTCCTAACGGAGAACTTTCTTGGTGGTGCAAACTAATGGGATAACACTTTTTTGTTTGTATTTAATTAGGGATCATCCTATTTAAATGCTAACGTTGTGTATATAATACTAGCACTCAAATAAAATGCATACAAAAGATTAAATCATATCTAATCAAAATGTGACGTGACATGGTTGTCTTCCTGCTCCATGATCTTCATCAGGTGCTCCGGTTTGGCACCAAGTCCATAATGCCACCAATCTTGTCGTTCATCATCGGGATGACTACTACTATACGACTTAGTAATAGTAAAAGTAAACTACCTTACCCTATCATGACTTGCAACCATATCACATCACAAAACCTTCCCTGCAACATAAAGTTCAACGCCTCTACTCTATCTATTGCAGATTTTATGTGGCTATTTAGGCGTAATAGAACCGTTTCTACCTACGAACTTCCAACCACAACATGGATACAATAGCTACACCCCGTTCGGGGACTTCTGTTGTATATTCCATATCAACTATTGTGAGAGAGACATACACCCGATAGCTACTTATACGGTGCAAGCCGTATGTCGAGCGTGGAACTAATCTTGCATAGGATTACGCATTACGTGTAAGGCCGGTCTGGGTCGCTTCATCTCATAGTACCACGATATAAACAAATACACGTGGGAAGGTAACAACTAGGGTATCGATGCCCACACTTTGCATGTGTCTATCTGTACTAGCATACTAACCATAGACCTGGCTCTGATACCACTACAGGGTTTCCGCAGCAGATAACAAAAAATTTAACTACGTGGAACACCCTGAATGCCCAAGGATCTATCTAGAAGTAATGTAGTAACGAAGGAAGATAGTGGTAACATACCCTTGAAGACCGAGAGAGCGTTACACTCATGCAGCAACGTGGATGATGTAGTCGTACCCATCCGACCTCAAGGTCGCGAAGCTCCTCGCACGTCACCCCTTGCCCAGGTCCTTGCACGACGGCACGGTCGCTGCAAGTGCAGCTCTCCCAAGTTATCACACACATACAGTGCGATGCGACGACTCCCGAACTCCTTGATCCCTACTGGGGTTGCAGAAGTAGACCTCCTGGCAGAATCCCTGTAGCACAACGGTGTGCCATAGATGCATTGACTTTGCATGTACAGTCCTTACTTGGGACCGTGCCACGGCGAAGGCAACTAGAGAGAGAGGGGGATATTCTAGCCTCAGAGAATATCTTATTAGGTGTGTTTTAGTCCTCCCATGGGCACCGCTTTATATAGGCTAAAGAGGGTGTGCCTTTCTCAAAGACTAAGCCATATGGGACTAAACTTATAAAGAAAAGGGAAAAATATACAGCTGTAGCCAGCTGGACTTGAAGTGGTGGCCGCATGGGCCACCAGCCTCGCGTTGGCCTAGTCAGAGCAGCAGGGAGTAGCGGTGTCCCAGCCAGAGCATCTGCAACACCTCTAGTTTTATTAACCTTATATTAGGGTTTGTTTGTGCATTCATGAACATCATTTATTTTGCTAAGACAAAAAATGCAAACAAGGCAATCAAAACCCTAAACCCTAACTTTTTCCTCTCCCTTTGAAAATCCATTCAAAAGGTTTTGATATTTCTGAACTAAAAAACTGTGGATGCCAAACTGATCTTAAGGACCCTGTAGTATTTCAACTATTTCGCAAACCTCTGGTATTTTTTAAATGCCAAAAATAGTTTACAAATGGTTTTGGAAAAGAGAAAAGTGATAGAGTAAATAGAAAAATATTTTACAGTAAAAAATGAGCTAGAGCCAAACCAGGCCGCGCAAACCACTTCCTTCCTCTGTCCCTGCAACCTCTTGTTCGGCCTATCCTTGTCCCAAGTCAATCCAGCAAGAGATCGATACAGCTTCGGCCTTTCTTTCGGTCGTCATCTTCCTCACGACCGTGCACCGGATGCCATCACATCACGACCGTGCACCGCGATACTCGCCACCACTCTAGACGCCTACAAGACCCCTAACACTGCCGAGAACTCTAGCCAGGTTGTAGTTCGCTACTTTCCCTTCCCTCTCGCTCTCAAGATGGAAGAACCCTAACCCTAGCCTCTAACCTTGCCGACGCCCCGTTTTTCCCGACCTCCCCTTGGCCATATGAGACCACCAATGGAAACACCATGGTCTTCTTCCTCTTTTGCCCCAATCAGCCCAAGCCGGAGAAGCCCCAGATGCCACAATTAATACCTCATGACCGACCTCTGGCCGCCGTCGTTTCCATCGATTCCAGCGTCCCCAATCTTCACTGACACCACAATCGCAACAAGGGTGATATGATGGTCCTCCTTGACCCCTCCTTTTCTTTTCTCCCGCTCTAGTTCTGCCTGCCGTGATAACCTGCAAGCTTCGCCGCCATGCACCGTCGCAACTACTATTCCGATGACCTCCTCCAAGCGGCGCGGCCACCAAAATTCTGCCGGCATCCTTATATTTCCAGTGTGCCAAACCACGCTTGCTCTCGCACCCGCAATTGATGGTTCCATCAATGATTTGAGAGGCACTCCATTGCTAACGTCGGCATGGTGCAATTAATCATTTTCCTTTTTAGTTTAATCTTTTCAGTAATTGTTTTTTTGAAAATAATAAACCTAGGTGGGTGATACATTGCAAATGTATCTATAATTTTTGATGTTCCATGCTTGGTTTTATCCACTTTCTTGTGTTTTGTCTACACTTTGGAGAACTTTTCATATAATTTCTTGGACTAACCTATTAACAAGAGCCACAGTGTCAGCTGCCTATTTTCTGCTGTTTTTGGTTCCAGGAAAGTCAGAAAATGAATATTCTTGGAATTGGACGGGACAAAAGCCAAAGTGCCTATTTTTCCAGAAGTCAGCAGATGCTAGATTACGAGACGGAGAAGGGCTGGGGCTTGGCCACACCACCTGGCCGCACGGCCAGGCCTGGCCCGTGCCAGGGGGTGGTCTGGCCGACCCCAGCACCCCTCGGCCTCTCCTTCCGCCTATATATTGCCCTCGGGACAAAAACCCTAAGTACCCGATCAAAAATCCACGAAAGAGTCTGTAGCCGCCATCATCTCCATCCCTAGATCGGGAGGGATATGAAGCTCTTCCCGGCACCCTATCGGAGAGGGGAATTCACCCTAGAGGCCTTCTTCATCACCATGCAAGCCTCCGGTGTGATGCGTGAGTAGTTCATCTTAGGACTACGGGTCAATGTAGTAGCTAGATGGCTGGTTCTCCTCCTTTGTGCTTTCATGTTTAGATCTTGTGAGCTTCGTTCATGATCAAGATCATCTATTTGTAATTCTGCATGTTATGTTTGCCAGGATCCGATGGATATTGGGATGCTATTTCAGATTGATTATTGATTCTATCATGTCTTTGTTATTTGTGATCTTGCATGCTTTCTGTTGTTAGTAGCTATCTTGGCCAAGTAGATGCTAGCAACTCCAAGAGTTAGCATTTATGCTCGATAGTGGGTTCATGCCTCTGGTAATCTGGGGAAGTGACATAAATCTCTAAGGTACTAGATGTGCTGTTGCTACTAGGGAGAAAACAACAATCCTTTGTTCATAGAACAATTGTATTGTTTACTGTACACACAATTTGTAAAGCAATAATCTGTTGCTTGCAACTTAATACTGGAGGGGGTTCGGATGATAAGCTGAAGGTGGATTATTAGTCATAGATGCAGTTGGATGACAGTCTATGTATAATGTTGTAATGCCCAATCAAGTTCTAAAGGAGTCAAGATGATTAGTATATGCATGTATTGCTTTCTCGATGTTTGTCAATTGTCTCGCTGTAATTTGTTCACCCAGCATGTTATCTATCTTAAGGAGAGCCACCTCTAGTGAACTATGGATCCCGGTCCTTTCTTTTATATACAATCTATAAACTGTTTACTGCTTTGTGTTTACTTTCTGCAAACTATTACTTCCTTCCATTCGATACATTTAATCCTTTGTTTTTAGCAAAACTGGTGAGATTGACAACCTCATCGCAAGTTGGGGATAGAGTTCTGTGGTTGTGTTGTGCAGGTCTCCACGTTGCTCTAGCACCGGTAGTTCGCCATGCCAAGGCTCAGCTAGCAACACCTTTGGGGTGTTTCCTTGCTCCTACTGGATTGATAACCTTGGTTTCGTACTGAGGGAAAACTTACTGCTGTGCTCATCATACCTTCCTCTTGGGGTTCCCCAACGAGCTCGATATATTTTGGGCCAACAAGACTTTTTCTGGCGCCGTTGCCGGGGAGTCAAGGACATCTTCACAAGGGGAGTCCCTCATAACCAATCTCTTTACTTTGTTATTTTTGTTTTGCTTAGTTTCTTTTTTCTTTGTTTGCTCTTTCTTTATCAAAAACACAAAAAATTAGTTTTACTAGTTTGCTTTACTATTTGAAAACACAAAAAATGACTACTCTTGAAAACACTAAGTTGTGTGACTTCACTAGCACCAACAACAATGATTTTATGAGCACACCTATTGCTCCACCTGTGCCTGAAGATACTTTCTTTGATATAAAACCTGCTACTCAATCTTGTTATGAGAGAACAATTTTCTGGTATTGGTAATGAAGATGCTGCTGCCCATCTAAATAACTTTGTTAAACTTTGTGAGATGCAAAAGCATAGGGATGTAGATGGTGATATTATTAAGCTTAACTTGTTTCCTTTCTCATTGAGAGGAAACTCTAAAGAATGGTTGAATTCCTTAACTAGGAATAGTATTGATTCTTGGACTAAGTGCAAAGATGCTTTCATTGGAAAATACTATCCTCCTTCTAAGATTATATCTATGAGAAGTGAAATAATGAAGTTTAAACAATCTGATAATGAGCATGTTGTTCAAGCTTGGGAAAGAATGAAATCTTTGGTTAAGAATTGTCCTACTCATGGACTGACTGCTTGGATGATCATCCAAACTTTTTATGCAGGATTGAACTATTCTTCAAGGAACCTATTGGATTTTGCTGCTGGAGGTACCTTTATGACCATTACGTTGGGTGCTGCAACAAAACTTCTAGATAATATGATGGTTAACTATTCCGAATGGCATACTAAAATAGCTCCACAAGGTAAGAAGGTCAATTCTGTTAAGGAAACCTCCTCCTTGAGTGATAAGATTGATATTATTACGTATATGCTTGTTAATGGGAAAGCCCATATTGATCCAAATAATGTTCCTTTAGCTTCTTTGGTTGCTCAAGAAGAGCAAGTTGATGTGAACTTTATAAGGAATAATAATTTTGGCAATAATGCTTATGGTAATAACAATTATAGGCCCTACCCTACTAATAATACTTATGGTTATAATTTTAAACCTGGATTACCTAGTGAAGGAAGAATTTTAGAAGTTGAAAGAGCCACTAAAACTTCATGCAAATGCAATATGAGCAAAATAAACTATTTACTAAAACTATGGAGGAACAATCTACCATTTTGAAGAACATTAGCCATCAACTTGAGAGTCTAAATAGGGAAATTCCTAGTTTACAATTGAAACTCTCTAATGCTGAAAGGAATATATCATCTCTATCTGAAGCTCAATCTTCATTAATTAATAAAATGGCTGCTAAACTTGAAACTAATGAGAATCCCTTTGCAGCTACTAATGCCATACAAGTAAGAATTGATGAAAATGTTAGACTATTCGCTGAATTACATGCTAAGTGGGAAAGAGAAGATGAAATTGCTAGAAACATTAGTGTTTCTACTATTACCACCACTAGTGTTGAGGCTAGTAATAGTTCTACTACTTTGGATGATAAATTTGATTTTTGATCTTAATGGTTGCAATATTTTTGAAATTATTAAGTTCCTACAAAAGCTTGCTAAAAGTCCTAATGCTAGTGCTATGAACATGGCCTTTACAAAACACATTACTGATGCTCTCATAAAGATTAAAGAAGAAAAGATGAAACATAAAGCTTATATTCCTATAAAACAAGAAGATGGTTGGGAACCCATCATTAATATGAAAGTGAATGACTTTGATTTTAAAGCTTTATGTGATCTTGATAGTAGTGTTTCTATTATGCCTAGAAGGATTTATGATATGCTTGATTTGCCTCCACTTGAAGATTGTTATTTGAATGTCCCACTTGATGATAATGCTAAAAAGAAACTCATGGGGAGTCTTAATGATGTTCTTATTATGGTTAACAATGCCTATGTCCCTGTTTGTTTCTATGTTTTGGATGTTGAATGCAATGCTTCTTGTCCTATTACTTTGGGAAGACCTTTTCTTAGAACTGTTGGTGCCATTATAGATATGAAAGAAGGCACCATTAAATATCAACTCCCACTCAAGAAAGGTATAGAACACTTCCCTAAGAAGAGAGAGAAGATTTCTTTTGCCTCATCTATGAAAACAAAATTTGGTCTTAATGCTTCTTCATTTGAGAATAATTGATTCTTTTTCTTGCTTCTTATGCCTAACTTAAAGGCGTTAAAGAAAAGTACTTATTGAGAGATAACCCAAAAGTTTTAGATGAGTCTTAGAAGTTATTACTTCAGTAATAACCGCTCCTTATCCTTTTTATTTGCTTTTTGTGCCAAGAGTAACCTCTAATGAGAGAGAAGTAATGATTGGGAAAGTTGCTGTCCCGAAATAGATTTCTGTGCTTCACCATAAAAATTCGTGTAAAATATCTGAATGTCTTTTTGAGGCGTGAATGTTTGTGCTTCTGCCCCAGGTTGTTATCTAACTTTCGTTTGTTCAAAACTTTTTGATTTGAGCAACAGAAGGTCTTCAAAAAAATTCGTCTTTACCTGCTGGTCTGTTTTGACAGATTTCTGCCATTTTCTGCATTTGCTTCTTGTTGGTTCCTTTTTGAGTTCTTTTAGGGAATTGAGATTTTTGAGGGAAGTGCTTCAGTAGCTAGTGTTCTAATGGAAGTTTATTTGGTGTTGGAACTGAACCTTAAGACTTATTTTCTAGAGTGCACTAATGTTGCTAATAAAGATTGTGTGAAGTTTTGTATGAAGGAAACATTTCAGGTGTATGCAAGGAATGAGTAATGAGATGAAGGATGGACTAAATCTCAAGCTTGGGGATGCCACGCGTGTCACCCCAAGAAATATCCAAGAAGTACAAGCGTCAAAGCTTGGGGATGCCCAAGGCATCCCCTTCTTCATCAATAAAAATCCCAGGTTTCTTCCAAACGCTTCATTTTTATTGTTTCATGCATAGTTGTGTTGTTCTTGGAGCGTCTTATTTTTCATTTTCGTTTTGGTTTTTTGTTTGATTTTGTTTGCTTAGTTTTCTGAATAAATTGGTTGGACCCCCTCTTTCGTATATTGGTTTTCAAATAATTTGGTTTGGTTTGAAAAGAATAGGAAAGTTCATGCTTATGTGGTAAAAAGAGCTCGTTTTTGACTGTGGCCTATGCTTTGTCATGCCATGCTTGATATTGTTTTGGCTTTATGCTTAGTATTCTTTTCTGTAGCATGACATGTTATAAACAATTGAGATTGCTTAATGTGCCTTGCATGAATCATGCGTTGTTTTAGCATATTAAAGCATAGTATAGTGGTATTCTCCTTTGATGCTTTATTTGGGTTGACTTGGCGCATGCTCACACCATGTTATGATTATCTCAAGTCACCATAGCCTTTATGATCCTTCAGTTTTCAACTTGTAGTATCACTTTATGCTTTGCTCAATGATGTTTTGTCGCTCTGCATGATTATGGCCATTATTGCTCTCTTAGTTTGTTGCTCCCAGTCTTTTGCTAGCCTCCACAACAAAGTATGAGTTCCACTCATGCATCCAACTCCCTAAACCAAGTTATTCCAAAGAGTCCACCATACCTACCTACTAGCTTATACTATTCCAAGTATATTCATGCTTTCGTTTACCTTCCACTTGTTATGAAAAAACTAGTGATTAAAGCTCTCACGAACTTGATGGCACACTTTACTTTTCTTGCCCTTAATAAACTTGAACCATTGTGTCGTCTATGTTGTATATGCTTGCACTTATTTGTTGGGAATTAGCAGAACCATCCTGTCATGGGGAACGCTTTCAACGTTGCACTTGGTACTTGTACCTAGTTGATATCATGCTCTTTTGTATATGGATGTCGTCGGTGTGAAATGAAAGGGGAGCTTGTAAGTCCATGGAGTTATGTATATGTGTTAGAGAAACGCCTGGGCCGCTGGTCTAATCCATGCTGACATGGTGGAAACCTGCAGTGTAACCATAATGAGCTGTCTATGAAGCATTCTCCTTATAAAAAAAGAGTTCTATATTGAGAAAAAAAAAGAAAAAAAGAAAAAAAAGAGATTATGAAAAGAGGAAAGAGGGGAAAAGCACCATATTACCATGGTAAATAAGAAGATTGCTGAGATGCTCATTGTCTGCTTGCCTTGTCATTTTGATATGGGGATTCTTTCGTATCATCGGGCAAGGGGTACCCCGTTGGCGGTTCTCTATGATACACATGTACTTATAATGACAAGAACTTACCGGTGACTAAACTTGAGAAGCTCTTTATGAAACTTGAATCTCTGCTTCCTTTTATGAAGGCCTTTCTTCCACCTTTATATTGAGTCTCCACCTTCTATCTTTATGCACCTACTTTGAGAGCATAGTGGCCATTCTTAGTTCTATGTGCATTGTCCCAAGACTAGTTGATTGATGCATAACTTGATATTGCTTGTTTTAGACTATTTGTATCTAGTCACTCTTATGAACTTTGAAGGTGTCCTATGCATTTATATTTGCTACTCTATGAGGGACAAGCTGAATACTATTATGCTATGTTTTCTTTATGTGAAACAAACAAACGTCTTGCAAAGCATTATTATTCATGAATCTTTTGTTTGTGCCTTTTCATGTTGCATCATAGTTTCTTTGTCTTATTGCTAGAGCCTTGTCTTTCATGTTATGATTGAAGTATTATGATCCCAGTTTTGAATGTTTTACAAATACTTTGATCAAGTTTATGATGGTGCATGTCACCTAAAAAATTATTCTTTCTTTTTATCACTTACCTACTCGAGGACGAGCAGGAGTTAAGCTTGGGGATATTGATACATTGCAAATGTATCTATAATTTTTGATGTTCCATGCTTGGTTTTATCCACTTTCTTGTGTTTTTACCACACTTTGGAGTACTTTTCATATGATTTCTTGGACTAACCTATTAACAAGAGCCATAGTGCCAACTGCCTGTTTTCTGCTGTTTTTGGTTCCAGGAAAGTCAGAAAATGAATATTCTTGGAATTGGACGGGACAAAAGCCAAAATGCCTATTTTTCTAGAGCATAGGCCACACCACCTGGCCGTGCGACCAGGCCTGGCCCGCGCCAGGGGGTGGTCTGGCCGACCCCAGCACCCCCTCGGCCTCTCCTTCCGCCTATATATTACCCTCGGGACGAAAACCCTAAGTACCCGATCAAAAATCCACGAAAGAGTCTGTAGCCACCGTCATCTCCATCCCTAGATCGGGAGGGATCTGAAGCTCTTCCCGGCACCCTGCCAGAGAGGGGAATTCACCCTGGAGGCCTTCTTCATCACCATGCGAGCCTCCGTGTGATGCGTGAGTAGTTCATATTGGGACTATGGGTCCATGTAGTAGCTAGATGGGTGGTTCTCCTCCTTTGTGCTTTCATGTTTAGATCTTGTGAGCTCCATTCATGATTAAGATCATCTATTTGTAATTCTGCATGTTATGTTTGCGGGGATCCGATGGATATTGAGATGCTATTTCAGATTGATTATTGATTCTATCATGTCTTTGTTATTTGTGATCTTGAATGCTTTCCGTTGTTAGTAGCTATCTTGGCCAAGTAGATGCTAGCAACTCCAAGAATTAGTATTTATGCTCGATAGTGGGTTCATGCCTCTGGTAATCTGGGGAAGTGACAGAAATCTCTAAGGTACTAGATGTGTTGTTGATACTAGGGAGAAAACAACAATCCTTTTTTCATAGAACAATCGTATTATTTACTTTACACGCAATTTGTAAAGCAATAATCTGTTGCTTGCAACTTAATACTGGAGGGGGTTCGGATGATAACCTGAAGGTGGATTATTAGTCATAGATGCAGTTGCATGACAGGCTATGTATAATGTTGTAATGCCCAATCAAGTTCCAAAGGAGTCAAGATGATTAGTATATGCATGTATTGCTTTCTCGATGTTTGTCAATTGCCCCGCTGTAATTTGTTCACCCAGCATGTTATCTATCTTAAGGAGAGCCACCTCTAGTGAACTATGGATCCCGGTCCTTTTTTTACATACAATCTATAAATTGTGTATTGCTTTGTGTTTACTTTCTGCAAACTATTACTTCCTTCCATTCGATACGTTTAATCCTTTGTTTTCAGCAAAACCGGTGAGATTGACAACCTCATCGCAAGTTGGGGACAGAGTTCTGTGGTTGTGTTGTGCAGGTCTCCATGTTGCTACTAGCACCGGTAGTGCGCCATGCCAAGGCTCAGCTAGCAACACCTTTGGGGTGTTTCCTTGCTCCTACTGGATTGATAACTTTAGTTTCGTACTGAGGGAAAACTTACTGCTGTGCTCATCATACCTTCCTCTTGGGGTTCCCCAACGAGCTCGATATATTTTGGGCCAGCAGTGGGCCCAGGTTGTTAGATTTTAATAATTTCATAAATGTTTTCTAAAATGAATAAAATTATGACATGTGGGTATAAGTTGGAAAATAATTGAAATATTCCAAAATTGTTTAATTTTTTTAAAAATGATCTAGAATGTATTTAAATTGGGAAAAATCATAACTAATTCATTTTGAATCATAAAAATACAATTAATATGTCAAAATGTTGAAAAAAATAAGATCGATCTCTTAACATAAAATTAATACATTGTTCAACAACTACACTGTCAACTTTAATTAGAAGAACATGGTGAACCCCCACAGGTGCTTCCGAGGTTCTTCCTGAATTAGGGTTTGCACCCCTCAGACCCCGTTTAAATTGTCAAGCATGCCTTAGGGTATCATTTCAATACTATTCAACTTGTCATACCGTCATCTTTGGTTGAGCATTGCATCGATGCCATGTGCTGATTGTTTCCCTGTCTTTCTGGTGTTTTCTTCTTCCCGGTAAAATATGAGATCGACTCCGAGATCAAAGTTTGAAGATCAATACTTGACCAACCATGATAATTAAAGTACAAGGCTTCCAATGATCTGCTTATTGGTTATCAACGGGAAAAGGCAAGCATAACCCCACCATGATACAATCCCATGCTCTCAATATATTTCAATTCTTGCCATGATGCATACGATTATATTGTAGTCTTCTATCTATAGACAGAGTATCCTATCTGTTGCATTACTCCCTTTGAGCTTATATTACCCGATCCACTGCTCCTAGCATAAATAGTTTTGGCTTGTGTGCACTACTAGAGATTACTTTTATGTCTTGCTTAGTTGTTGGTGCTGGTTCATCCTAATGATGTATGAGATGCAAAGAATCTAGTATGATAGGAGAACATGATATATTGAGATCAATGGTGAAGTGAGGTGAACATGTTAAGGCTTGTATGGGAGGCCACTATGGGATGTGGTTTTTGCAACCATGCTCACCAACCTAGAACCCGAGAGTTCTTGCCTTCAGAACCAAGACGAGCGTACAACCACATGGGGCTTGGAAAACCCCTCGACTCACTAACTTGTTTAGTTTGATCCATGAGTCCATAGTTCGAGTTTTCGCATCTGCATATTTGGATGGTTTGAAGATGGTGCATCATATATATATATATGGCCCGTCCAAGGAGGAAGGAGGCTCCATGAGCTAAACTCCAAATTCTTGGACAAAGAGCACTAGCAGAAAAGTTTCCTTCTGCAACGACTTGGACCAACGGTCGTCGTAGAAGGCGTGTCTTCAGCAATGAAATTCTCGGCTCGGCCGTAGCCGATGGAAAACTTTTTTTCTAGTTTCGTGGCCCTCTACTACGACAGATCTGCTAAAAACATGGTGGAAGCTCGGCTGGCGCATGGCAGAAGCAAGATTTTCGTTTCCTCGCGCGATGTTGACTCGCCGAAGTCTTTTGAGGCGTGTGGGTCCTGATCGTTAGTGTCTCTAGCGGAACATAGTTTTCGGTCGCGCCTCCTTGATTTGAATTCGATAATGTTGCTTGATGTGTCTGCCATCTAGTTAGGATGCTAGGTCCCACATGTCAGCCTCCCATTAGAAGGATCGTGTGTATGATGGAATTTTCTTCCTTCGCTCGCGCTACCCTGTTCCAAAGTTGATAGCGCTGCTCGATGCATCTACCGTCTAATTAACCTCCTAGGACCCACATGTTATCCTCTAATTAGAAGAAACATGTGTATGATGTAATTTTTTCCTTCGCTGGCGCTACCCTGTTCCGAAGTTGATAGTGCCGCTCGAAGAATCTACCATTTAACCAACCCCCTGAGCCCCACATGTCATCCTCTCATTAGAAGAAATGTGTGCATGATGGACTTTTTCCTTCGCTCGCGCTACCCTCTTCCGAACTTGATAGCGTTGTTCGATGCATCTACCATTTAATCACGATGCTGGGCCCCACATGTAATCCTCTCATTAGAAGAAACGTGTGTATGATGGATTTTTTACCCTTTGTAACGCCTTCGTGTTCTAAACTTGATAGCTTTGCTCACTGCATTAGCCGTTTATTCAGGCTGGTGGGTCCCTTATGTCAGCCTCACATTAGAAGAATCGTGGGTATGATGGAATTTTTTTCTTCTCTAGCGCTACCCTGTTCTGAACTAGATAGCGTTGCTCGACGAATCTACCGTTTGCTCACGCTGCTGGGTCCCCCGTTTCAGCCTCTCATTAGAAGAAACATGTACATGTTAAACTTTTTTCTCGCTCGTGCCTCCCTATTTCGAACTCGCTACGTTGCTCGATGCAGCATCTATATAAGGTCGCGCTGCTGGGTCCCACATATCAGCCTCTTTGTAAATGAAACATGCGTATGATGGAATTTTTTTTACTAGCCTGCTGTTTTGACCGTGGCAACTTGCTGGGTCCCAGATGTCAACCACCTCTGTGCAGGAAACGTGTCTATGCTGGGTCCCAACTGACTGCATGTATTTGAAAGAAACGTTGTATCTTGGACTATTTTTTTGGGTCCCAGATGTCAGCCTCAGAGTACAAAAAATACTCATAAAGGCCGAATTAAAAAGATTCTGGGCTAACTCGGGGCGGATGCCCTATTCGTCATGGCTTATATTCCATTGGCTCACTCCTAAATTGAATGGGATATGGTAGATGGCCACAAGACCACGAAAAGGTTGAATTAGAAGGCATTGGGCTATGCTTGGGGATGATAGGCTAATTTCATGAGCTATGCTTGGGCCTGCTGGGTCCGACATGTCAGCTTCTCTGTAAGTTCAACATGTGTATGATGGAATTTTTTGGCCACGTCCGCTGTTTTCACCATGGCAGCCATGTATGGTCTTGCTACTGGGGTCCTTATGTCAGCCTCTCTCGCATGTTCTGGCTTATGGGTCCCCGATGCAGCCTTGTTGTTCTGTCTGGTGGGTCCCTGATGCGAGCCTCTCTATACAAGTATTTAAACTTTTTTCAAACCCACCCTTAAAACAAACTCTAGGAATGCTGCATGGTGGTGGGTCCGTGATGTCAACCTCTCCGTAATGCGATATTGCTAGAAGAAAAAATGTAAATCCAAGATACGATTCGAACAAAAGACCTTCAAATCAAATAAACATAAACTGAGTGTTGCCACTACAACAAAGATATTTATAGAATAAATATCATTAAACTTTTATTAGTATTACAATTTATGTATTAGTCTTCTTAAAAATATTTCGTGTGTCTATGTTTCTCTTTTAAAATATAAAAGGGCAGTGCTCCTGGCATCTCAATTTATAAAATGCCACATAATGGAGTATTTTCTTAAAAACATGGGTAGGCAAAGTTTTATTTTATTTTGAGAGGTGGGCGGCAATGCCCAAAATGCTGAATTAAAAAGAGTTTGCCTATTATACATAGGCTTCTCTACATGGGTTATACTCTGTAGGCTATGCTCCATGGGCTTCATTCTCAAATTTTAGTGAGTTGTGCTCAGCAGTCCCCTGACCCCTAAAAGGACAAATTAATATGCTCTCAGCTATGCTCCATGGGATCCTTTCTCAAATTTCACTAGAATGTGGTCAGCAATCCCCTGACCCCGAAAAGACCGAACAAAAATGTTCTGGGCTAAAGAGGGGCCGAATGAGCTATGGAGTACTAGATTGTCTTCTCCTGGTTAATAAAAATTGCATTGTGATGTGCTCGGCCGGATTCGAAACAAAGACCTCAGAAAGGGAGGGGTAAAAGCTATAATTCTTTTTGGCAGCTATTCATGTCAAAATTCAGCAGTACAGAATAAGGTAGAAAAATTATCAACAGATTCGAAGTTCATATTCAGGAGCACTTGACCAATCCAGTAGCATTTCAAAAGTGACCAATTCAGCAATACAAACAATGAAATACAAATAGCAGTACATAGAGAACCAGTTTTTGTTTCAGCTCTAAAAACCATGTCGCGCGATCAGTTTTTCCTTTTCACCAAACACACTTGACCATTGGAGCAAGTAAAACTAGCGATCAAGTCTGCTTTGAGTACCTTTTTCTCACATCAATGCCTATGTGACCCCTGTATGCAACCCAAAATGCCCAAGTCTCATCTAGATTGTGACACTTCCATGCTTGAAAAGAAAAACAAGACTATCTACTGCCCTTGATTTAAACAAGTACCAGTACATCATTATTAGTTCCACAAAATGCTTTAGTAATAGTAATGACAGAACATTTGAGAGATTCAGTAGCTTTCCTGCTTGAAATTCAATAGAAGTACAGAGGTAATAAGTTCTTATTCCATCTCAAAAACCCTTGGCGCACGATTAGTTTGCCCTGTTCTCCGAATAGGCTCGATCATAGGATTCTCCCCTGCGATTGATGCATATTGAGTAATGTAGGCCGGTAATATGAGACAGTTCAGTGCAGAACATAAAGGAATGTTTTTTCCTCCGGATGATGCCCGACATCTCCCAACTCCCAGGCGTGGAGGAACTGCAGATTGTATGGGTCCAAAACCCCAGCTATATTGTCGGGTAATAGGCAGTGATCAATACATTGTACAAGGGAGCGAGCAAGCGTCCGGCCTGACACACACGACGGATCCGCTGATGACGCCCGACTCACGCATGTCGAATAGTAGAGCAAACACCATACCATCATCCCCTGATCTGATCTTCTCTACTCTCGATGAGCGCGGTGCCAACAGCGGCTGAGAGATGTACCGAGAGTTTCTAAAGGAAGTAAGATTCAGCGGACTAAATTGTAGCATGCTAAATATTATAAGAAAAAAAATGATAAAGTAAATATGAGTAACCTGACTGCGATAAAACATACGTGTGTAGACTAGATAAACTCGTTTCAAATATAAGATGTTTTAGCTTTTGTGAAACGAGTGTATCTAGACCCCTTTTAGTATATGGGTTCACTTTGACTACACACTAAAAAGATTCTAGATAAACTCATTTCACAAAAGCTAAAACATCTTTATGTTTTTGAAACGGGGAGAGTAGATACAAAGTACATGTGCAAGGCCATTGTTTCAAAGGAAAAGCTACTTGATCTAAGCAAGTAGTGCTAGCTCTGAGTACAGAGAGCCATGTTTGAAACGAAATGCTCAACCATTGGAGCATGATAAACTGACGATCAATGCTTGTGTGACCCCATGTGGAACCCAAAATGCCCAAGTCTCATCTAGATTGTGACAAGGCCATGTTTCAAAAGAAAAGCAAGACTATCTACTGCTCTTGATTTAAACAAGTACAGTACATCAGTATTAGTTCCAAAAAATGTTTTAGTAATAGCAACGACAGAACATTTCAGAGATTCAACAGCTTTCTGCCTGAAATTCAATAGCAGTATAGAGAGAATCAGTTCTTGTTCCAGCTCAAAAAACAGACTCGATTATTGGATCAAACAAAACTGACAATCAAGTCACAGTGCCTATGTGACCCCCATATGCAACCCAAAATGCCCAAGACTCATCTAGATAATTGTGACAATGCTAACTTTCAAAAGAAAAGCAAGAAAAACTGTTGCACTTGATCTAAACAAGTAACAGTACATCACTATTAGTTAAACACAATATTTTAGTAGTAGCGATGACAGAATAAAGGCAAAGCAAGACCATCTCCTGTCCTTGGCCTAAACAAGTACTACCAGTACTAGTATATAGTAGTATAAAATAGTCCGAAGTACAAGAACTAGTGCTATACTAGTACTACTCTGCATCCAATATCCAACCTCCAGTACACGTACGTTCGTGGTATGTAGTGAAAGTGGGATAAAAGAATATGAGGTAGTAGAATGGTCAATTTGGAATTCTCCCTCGCCATGGATGCATATTGAGTAATACAGGCCCTGGGTCAGAGAACTTTGAAGGTACACCACCATGGAATGCTTTTCCTTTTGCATGATGCCAGGCACCGCCTTGCTCCTAGGAGTGAAGGAATTGTGCACTACACCCTCCCAAAACCTAGCCTCTGGTGACGGGTGATAGATGGTGAACTGCACATTGTACAAGGGCGACGAGCACCCATCCGGCTTGACGCACACGACGGATATGATGATGTCACCTCACTCGAGCATGTCAAATAACACAGTGAACACTGTACCATCGTCCCCAGATCTGATGTTCTCTAGTCTTGATGAGCGAGGTGCCGACGCGACTGAGAGATGAACCTCGGATTTCTAAAGGAAGTAAGAATCAGTGGACTAAATTGTAGCATGCTAAATATACATATAAGAAGTTCTCAGGGAGCCTGAGATCTAGGTAATCCCAAGAAAAAAAATATAGAGCCATGTTTCAAAGGAAATGCTAGATCATCTCCAGCGGTTGATCTAATAAAACCTGAACGACAGATCATCATCAGAATCATGATGGTCATATTTGCAATGTCCCACATTGTGGATCCAAAATGAGTAATCCAGTCTGAAATGGACACCCGAAGGGCCCGGCGCGCACAATCCTATCCTATCCGAGCCCGTCATTGCATGCACTTCGGACAGCCGTCCGTAGCATCATAAAGAGCACCTCCCTTTCGAGGTACCCAAATGGAACGGTCTTTATTTGTGTCCTATCATGTTTCTTAATCAGGAAATTATGGTAAGCTTTAGTAATCCTAACGGAGGTCGACGACGTGCTGCTCTTCGGCTCGGAAAATAGGCTATCTTTGGCGAACTCCTCCAGGTCCTCTCCAATCATTGAAGGTTTATAAAAATGCAACTCCACCACGTACCGCGGAAACAAGCATGCCGCCGACCTGACGCATTGGGTGATGGATACGGAGAGGCTATAGTTGAGCATGTCAAATTGCATGACAAACAATGTACCATCATCCTTGGATACCACGGTCTCTACTCTCCATGAGCCAGGTGCCAGCAAAGGCTGAGAGATGTACCTGCGTTCCTTGCCGTAGTGGAAACTCTGCACTTCAATTGAGTGGGCTTTTTCAAGGTGAGCGAGGAGTGATGTGGGTGGGGCAGCTAACTCGCAGCCAGGCTCAGTGCAGTTGCACGGGCCGTGCGGGCATGCCATGTTGTGGTTGAGGAAGTTATGGAAGGCGACCAATGTCCCACAACCGTCATTGGGGCATCTGCTACCTTTTCTGCCGACAACTTGGCAGCGCAACTCCTTGGAGCATGCGGCCAGCCGGACGGTGCTGGTAGTGTCCATACACATAGCGATTTCTCCGAAGGCGTCGTCGCTAACCTTGCTCCAGCCAACGTACCGAATGTTGTGCATCGAATATGCCATTGCGTCTGTATGGACTAGGGGCGAGGGAGGATTCAAATATTATTGTTGGGGTTTCTTGGAGGAGAGTGATGGAGGCCTACAAAACCTGATGCAGCAGGCGAGAAATGGCTAGGAAAATTTAGGAAGTGCGGCGCTCGAGATGATCCAAAATGCGGCTAGCCAGCATTAGCGAATGGGGATCGCCGGAGATGGGGAAGATGGGAGGCTCTTTGAACGAGGGGTGTTAATTTTGCCCGTTCCCTCATTGGTCTTCTGCAGTGGATCGAGGACGCCTGCTGGAGTTATAGCTAGAGTGCTAGACTAGCAAGCTGTCACGTCCTGGCTCAGTATTGTATCATCTTTTCATGTAGACTATGTTTCAGGAAATGACGTGAACCCACATTTCTCCCCTCCTTGCTAGATAGCGTGCACCATAGAATCGCTTTTCTAGCATGAGAAGGATTTGAACCCACATGCCGAAATAAAGGGACATCAATCCTTAGGCCAGCTCGCTCAACTCTGATAAATAGGACTACTAAAAAACTATAATAATAGGTGAAGCTCAAAAAATAATTATAATTTTGAGCCACGTCCATAGAATATACGTTGTATATTTGGTTCTTATACTTTGTATCATGTAGTAGTAATCAACCTATTAGCTACCTAATAGTACTTGCCTTGCTCTAGAGAAATGACGATGAACATTCTAGAATAATTGAGAAGTGTGTTTTGAGGTTTGTGCATATATTTTAGTGTGCTAAAGACTATCAATAGTATCTTCTAGATGCTAGAATGGATAGAATTAAGATTCAACGGTACTTTATGGACGTAGCTCGAAATTGTAATTATTTTTGGGCTTCACCTATTATAATTTTATATAAACTAGTAAAAGGCACATACCACACACGTATATACTGTATGAAATGTGATTAACAAACATTAAGTTGTTATAAACCAATAGTCTCATTTGAGAAAAATACATACATTAAGTCTATTAATAATAACTATCTACACATATTGGGAATACAACCTACTATGCTATGAAATGTTTTTGGAGGGAGGGTGACATGATGGTTCGAGAACATGGTGGAGTTTGCTCTAGGTAGTACTCAACACGAATCCACCTGCTCTGAACCATTGGCCCTAACAGCCCAACGGTCAGGATTGGTACTATGGATCCAATTTAAAACTGCTCATTTATCTTACCACTATATAAGGTACGAATAACTTTGAATATTGACTGTTGGATCAAAACTCGCGAATCCCAATATTTCCAGCCGTTGGATCTTCTTTTCCATTCTAGAATCTAGAAGATTCTATTGATAGTCTTCAGCATAATGAATGCAATGCACAAACCTCAAAACACACTTCTCCATCATACTATAATCTTCTCCCTTGTTTCTATAGACCATGTTATCAAATTTTTCATGTACTAGGTAGCTAATAATCTTTGACTTCTACATGACACGCAAAGTACAAGGACCAAATATACACCCATACTTTATAAATGTTGATCAAATTTATAATTTATTGTGCTTTACCAATTATAAGTTTATATAGTGATGATATGTCATACGTCTACTATCTGAGTCTCACGTGTAAGGCACGTCCAACTTACTAGTAGTAGTAGAGAAAAAATGATATGGCATATACTTCTACTATCCGATTCTCACGTGTAAGGCATGTGCAACTTATTAATAAGATATATAACACGGATATCTTTGAACATCGATCATCGGATATAGATTGACAGATTCCAACATTGCTAATTATTGGATCTCTTGTAAATTTAAGAAAGAATCTATCGCGCTTACTTGTAGTTCAAATTTGACCTACTTTCTTTAAATCGACATAAAGTTATTTGAGTGCATGGACGTAGTTAGCTAATATATAGGAAAGCTTGAAACGTCCTAAGACTAGGGAATTGTAACAAAACATGTCCGTGTTTTTTGAAAATCAGGTGGTGGCACTATAATTTTTACTGAGGTATATCCCGAAGGAGTGAGATGCTTCAGTAATTAACATAGCTAGTGCATGTGTACATGTTATACCAAGGACCTTAAAAAAGTGAAAATTACATCCAAGTCCATACATTTAACACAAAGGACCCTACAATCAAGCAATTAAAATTAGTAGTCGGGTCCTGCTGCTCCATCATGGTGTTGAGCCATGCTCTTTGTAGTAATACCAGTAAGCTGCATGTGCCTTGCACGTGAAACTCACAAAATATACAGAAGCATGACATGCCATTAGTATCTAACATTATAATAGGTAAAGCTTGAAATATTGTAACATCCCAAAACTTCAATCCAAGCTTATCAAGATCTAAATCATCAAATTTGGGGTTAACAAAAACTTTTCTAAATTAAAAAATGAAAGCATTCATGTGTATGTGCATTTAAAATAGGAATTGATTTGAATTGCCATGATTGTGTGATCCTTTGCTTCTAAAATGTTTCTTAGGTGATTTAAACATCATCTACATCATTCCCAAACTTTTCCTAAAGAAAATCAAATAAAAAAGAATTAAAAAGGAGGAATGTTCATTTTGGTCATTTTAATCCACTACACTACTTTGAGTGTTCCTAGCACTCATTTCTTAACAGAAACAATTCATGTTCTTTGCACCCCTTGCTAGTACACATAATGAGGTACCAAGGCCCACCTTTTGATCTGCTAAAAACATTCATTTACTTATTTTAAATGGGATTTGAAAATTGAATCCAATGCATATGCATAGATCACCCCTATTTCAAAAACCATATTTTTGAGCTCCACTTTCAAAACCCTTGTAACCAGAGACTACCTAGCACCAGTGGAGAACACCCAAAAATTTTGAAACCAAAATTCAAAAGTTTTGCTCTTTCGGCCATTCCATCAAACACCTTGTGGGCACAATTCTGGCCAAATTCAAAACACTGTTTTGAGTAGTGATCTTGGTCACCATTTGTGCCTAACCTTATCCCCTTGTTCCCCCAGTACCAGCCCTACCCTTTGCTAGCCCGGCCAAACCCTGTGCACACGACCAAATGGTCATGGCCATTAAGGCCGAGCACCTTGAGCACCCCTACCGGTGACATCGTGCCACAGCCGCCGCCCGCCTCTCTCGCCATGTCTAGCACATCGCCAGTGGTCCACCTCCACCATCCAACCAGCCCCAGGCCAGAGATAGAGAGCAGAGCGGCCAGGAACCGCCGCGCCCGGAGCTGGTCGACCATGCCGACGTCGCCCGCAGAGCACGCTCTGTCCCCGCTCGCACAGACCGCCCCTTGGTCACAGCCCGTGCCCACCGCTCCGCCACGACCTGGGGAACACCCCAGACACCCCCGCTGGCCGCCCAACGCTCCCCAGCCACCGCTCGCCGTGGACACCACCGCCTCTGCCGCTCAGAGCGCCACCTCGCCCAGACCGTATACCACTGCCCCTACGGACGCATTCACTTCCTAGAGCACCTCCAGGAGACCACCTATCGATCGCCATCCTCCGCCATGCCGCTAGCCGCCCGTAGCCGTGTCGCCGGAGTTGCCTGCCCATACCCTTCGGTCTCACCGTCGGGCCTATATAAGCCAGCCTCCCCAGCCTCTTTTCTCCATACCCACTCACTCCCCACCTCTCCCTGACCGTCCCACACCATTAGCTAGAGCAAGGGGAGCAGCAGCTCACCGGAATTGGAGCCAGAGCCGCCGCCTCTGGAGGAGAAGGGCGCCGCTGATTGCGACCACCCCCAGAGCTACTTCGACCGTCCCTGAGCTCGCCATCGTCTCCCAGTTCGTTTGCCCGCCTCGCCGTCGTCGCTAGAGCCCTGGTACGTCCCCAGCAGACCCCCACCGAGCCGCTAGGGTTCGAGCTCAGCTCGACGACACTGCTCGGTCGTGACCCACCCTAGTGAGATCCCCTTCTAATCCTCGGCCCACAGCCACTGACTCATTTCGCGTGTTAAGACCCACTGACAAGCGGGACCCCCTGTCAGCTGAGCTCCGCGCCGCGGAGCGCCACTGGGCTGGCCCAAGTTCTTTCCCGCGCTAGCCCAACCATTCAAATCTAGATTTTTCTTTTTAAGTTGAATCTAGTTTCTGTCCACTATTTTAAAATTCAATTATGGGAGTTTTACAAATCCAAATTACATGAAACCAATTTTGCCTGAAAGGTATTAAGATGATATATCCAGGCCCGTTGGATTTAATTCAATTAGAGTTATAGATCTCTCCTAATAAAAATAATAAAACAGAAGCATTTGCAACTTGCAACATTTTTATAAAATCAACCAAGTTAGCTTTTGAGTTGATTCCAACTCTCAAAAAACACATTTCATCATATCTATCTAAATATGTAATAATATTAAGGTTTACATGCAGTGACTTTGGACTAGTACCAAAATAATGCTATATAGGCATTTCTTGTCACTTTAAATCATTAAATAATGAACTTAAACCAAAGTAATATTGATCCAACCTATAATTCTCATTACCATGTGTTAAGATATGTGGTGATGACATGTGTCAATATGATCCCATATTTTAAATGGAGAATATTAAATTTTAGTTAATTTTTCAATGAGTAGAAATTACTGTTTTAAAATAAAAGGAGGAAACTATTGAATTAAACTTGTGATGCTTGTGATGATAATAGATCATCAAATGTGTGCCCTAGAATGCTACTTAGCCTAGTTAAGTATTGTTTGGTGATTGTGTACTCCGTATGTCTTTATAGACGATAGTACCGACCAAGCTCTCAAGGAGGAGGAGTTTTACCAAGAAGAAGAAAACTTCAACCACTTCACCAACCAAGGCAAGCCACCATTAACAATGCAAGCTAACACTTGCAAGTTTAGTGCTTAGCAAACTAGGATCAAACTAGATGGTTTAACAAGGATGCCTTAGGCATGCTTTGATCACACCCCTTTGACTATTAGTACCCCAAGTCTTATTTACAAGTTTTACTTCTCTTAGTTTACACAAAGTTCTTTACTTGTTTTAAAGGTAGCATAAAAAGTATAAAACTTGACCTATCTAGATAAACTTAGATGTCATTCTATGGCATGAGATTGATCTTAGCATCCCACATTAGTGAACACTCTTAACTTAGTAGTTTAGAGTAGATCAAAAACTTGAGTCACTTTAGATGGGAACACTTGGTGAAAATGAATTATGAAAACCTTGGAATGATGAGTCATTCTATTGAGATGTTTTGACATGTGTTGAGAAACACAAAGGATTGATGATGATGAAAATGTTGAGGCATGAGCCTTAACCCTTTTATAAAACTGATGGTTGGATTCGGATGCGATACCATTCCAAATTTACCGTACAACCACACTACCTGAATTGGGTAAGGCTTAGCTGGAAATTTATATGCATTAGTATTAGTTCCCTCACGGGAGAGGTCTGAGCTGAGGCTACGTCTCAATGTTGTCCACCTATGCAGTGCCCAAGATGACTGATGGTCATGGTTGGGAGGCCATGCTCATAGGAGAGGTGCTTATACTAGGGTGTGTAAAGGGAAGGTTATGTTTGATTATCTGCATACTAAGTATGATGATTCAGGGTTATCCCTGACAGATGTATCGAATCTTGTGGTGAAAGTGTACCACCTCTGCAGAGTGTCAAACTATTCGAATAGCCGCATCCACGGTTATGGACAGTTGAAATGGCCATACTGTTTCGTTGTCAGATGTTTCCCAAATAACTTGATATGAATGATGAATCTTGACTTGACCACAACAGGGTTGTGTTTATGACATTAGCTTCCCACTTAAGTGATTCTAGAACTTTACTTTATCTTTCTTTGCTTCTGAACTCAGCTTAGGTTTCAAACTTAACTTTATAGTTAAACTTGATTTTAGCACTTTAACTTCGAATTATAGTACTTGTTAGTGGTAGTTTGCGAGTACTTAAAGAGTACTCATGGCTTTTGTCCCTGGCTATTATCATGGCTAGACTATGAAGGAGATTATCAATATGATGGTCAGCAGGACGGCTATGATAACTAGGACTATCTGCCTTCGTCAGCATTGCCTGTGCCCCTAAAGATGGACCCCACCGCTACGCTTATCTTTTATTTCCGCTGCTTGTTGTATTAAGACTGGATCATGAGATCCTTATTTGTGTAAGACCTTATGTATGGTTTGTAATGGATGATGTACTATGATATCCAATCCGTTATGTCTCGCAAAAATGGTAATCCTGGGATTGCGAGGTATGGCATAACGGGCATCTGGGATTAAAAATCCGGGTGTTGACAAGTTGGTATCAGAGCCATCCTGACCATAGGAGACCCTAGTTAGAATGGACGTTCAAACAAAAACTTAGTTTCAAAACCAAAGTGAGTATGTATGAAAAACTATCTCCTCTCTTACCCTTGTGGATTCTTTCTCAAAAATTCATGTTCCTCAAAATTCTTACACTACTACTTAAAATTTGACACACTTGATCACTTCACTAACTTCCTCATCCTTAATTCTTGTAGATGGAGACTCAGTTCATCAAGCTTTACCAGTTGGGGAATGGAGGTCAGCTGATCTTCGAGAGGGATCTAGACTCACTGTCAGAGTTACTAGGACGCCCTGATACATTGCAAATGTATCTATAATTTTTGATGTTCCATGCTTGGTTTTATCCACTTTCTTGTGTTTTGTTCCAACTTTGGAGTACTTATCATATGATTTCTTGGACTAACCTATTAACAAGAGCCACAGTGCCAGCTGCCTGTTTTCTGCTGTTTTTGGTTCCAGGAAAGTCAGAAAATGAATATTCTCGGAATTGGACGGGACAAAAGCCGAAGTGCCTATTTTTCCGAAAGTGATCAAGTGCCAGAATACGAGACGGAGAAGGGCCAGGGAGCCACCACACCACCTGGCCACGCGGCCAGGCCTGACCCACGCTAGCAAAGATTTTTCTTGGGGTTGCCAACGGGCTCTACATCAACCACGAGCTAGCAAAGATTTTTCTGGCGCCGTTGCCGGGGAGTCAAGGACATCTTCACAAGGGGAGTCCCTCATAACCAATCTCTTTACTTTGTTGTTTTTGTTTTGCTTAGTTTCTTTTTGCTTTGTTTGCTTGTTTTGTTCTTCAAAAACACAAAAAAATAGTTTTGCTTGTTTGCTTTCTTAATTGAAAAACACAAAAAAATTAAGTCTCCTTTAGTTATCACTATGTCTAGCCTTGCTCCAGTCACTATGTCACCCGAGAATATGATTTTCACTTTTAAACAAGGAATTGAGGAAAGTTTTAAGGAAGCTTGGTCTAGAATCTCTGATCTACATGAAAAAACTGAGCCTAAAATGACTCAAAGCTTGTTCCTTAGCAGTTTTTACCTCGGAATTGCTCTTTTCTATAGGTATGCTTTAGATGCTGTTGTGGGAGGAGATTTCCTCCATTGTAATGAGGATGATGCTATTAATGCTATAAAGAAATTGATCCTCACTTACAACTTGCCTAGCCAAACTGATACTTCTTTCGTAAAAATATTTGCTAGATTGGATACTCTTGAGGCTAGCACTACTAGATTAGAAGGGTGCTATAATACGCTTAGGGAGCATCACGATTATGTTCCAATAAACTTTGAACCATCAAAGTGGTTCCCTATAGTAAATATTGAGATCAATGCTGAAACTTTTCAAGCTTGCTGTGATATCATGTCTGAATCTTGCCTTATGCCCAAAGATATCTATAAATCTCTGAATACTTGGGGGTTCATTGAAGGAGGAAAATAAATATCTCTTGCTAATAATACTACCATATTACCTCTTGGAATAGCTGAAGGAGTGTTTACAAAGATCCTTGGGAAAACGATTTCTATTGATTATCTTGTTATTCAATGTGCAGGAAAAGGACAAATTACACTTGGAAGGTCCCTATTGGAACTTCTTGGAGCTATAATAGATGTGGGAAAGGGGACCATGCACCTTTCTTCTCCACCAAACAATCATATTTTCCCAAAGGTTAAGAATAAGAATAAGAGAGGTAAGGGCAAGAAAGTTGGTCTTAATGCTTCTTCATTTGAGAACACTTGATTCTTTCTTTGCTTCTTATGCCTAACTTAAAGGCGTTAAAGAAAAGTACTTGTTGGGAGATAACCCAAGAGTTTTAGATGAGTCTTTGAAGTTATTACCTCTTTAATAACCTCTACTTATCCTTTTTATTTGCTTTTTGTGCCAACAGTAACCTCTAATGAGAGTGAAGTAATGATTGGAAAAGTTGCTGTCCCGAAACAGATTTTTGTGCTTCACCGTAAACATTCCGGAGAGAGCTATGTACGTCGTATTGATCTGTAATTTTTTCTGCTTCTGCCCCAGGTTGTTATATAACTTTTGTTAGTTCAACACTTTTTGATTTCAGCAACAGAAGGTCTTCGAAAAAATTCGTCTTTACCTACTGGTCTGTTTTGACAGATTTCTGCCATTTTCTGCATTTGCTTCTTGTTAGTTCCTTCTTGAGTTCCTTTGGGGAATTGAGCATTTTGAGGGAAGTTCTGCAGTAGCTAGTGTTCTAATGGAAGTTTATTTAGTGTTAGAACTGAACCTTGAGACTTATTTATCTTAAGTGCACTAATGTTGCTAATGAGATTGTGTGAAGTTTTGTATGAAGGAAAAATTTCAGGTGTATGGAAGGAATGAGTAATGAGATGAAGGATGGACTAAAGCTCAAGCTTGGGGATGCCACGCGTGTCACCCCAAGAAATATCCAAGAAGTAAAAGCGTCAAAGCTTGGGGATGCCCAAGGCACCCCCCCTTCTTCATCACAAAAAATTCCAGGTTTCTTCCAAACGCTTCATTTTTATTGTTTCATGCACAATTGTGTTTTTCTTGGAGTGTCTTCTTTTTCGTTTTCATTTTGGTTTTTAGTTTGCTTTGGTTTGCTTAGTTTTCGGAATAAGTTGGTTGGACCCCCTCTTTCATACATTGGTTTGCAAATAGTTTGGTTTGGTTTGGTTTGGAGAAGAGTAGGAAAGTTCATGCTTATGTGGTAAAAAGAGCTCGTTTTGACTGTGGCCTATGCTTTGTCATGCCATGCTCGATATTGTTTTGGCTTTATTCTTAGTATTCTTTGCTGTAGCATGACTTGTTATAAACAATTGAGATTGCTTAATGTGCCTTGGATGAATCATGCGTTGTTTTAGCATATTAAAGCATGGTATAGTGGTATTCTCCTTTGATGCTTTATTTGGGTTGACTTGGCACATGCTCACACCATGTTATGACTGTCTCAAGTCACCATAGCCTTTATGATCCTTTAGTTTTCAACTTGTAGTATTACTTTATGCTTTGATCAATGATGTTTTGTCGCTCTGCATGATTATGACCATTACTGCTCTCTTAGTTTGTCGCTCCCAGTCTTTTGCTAGCCTCCACAACAAAGTATGAGTTCCACTCATGCATCCAACTCCCAAAGCCAAGTTATTCCAAAGAGTCCACCATACCTACCTACTAGCTTATGCTATTTGAAGTATATTCATGCTTTTGTTTACCTTCCACTTGTTATGAAAAAACTAGTGATTAAAGCTCTCACGAACTTGATGGCACACTTTACTTTACTTGCCCTTAATAAACTTGAACCATTGTGTCTTCTATGTTGTATATGCTTGCACTTATTTGTTGGGAATTAGCAGAACCATGCTTTCATGGGGAACGCTTTCAACATTGCACTTGGTACTTGTACCTAGTTGATATCATGCTCTTTTGTATATGGATGTCGTCGGTGTGAAATGAAAGGGGAGCTTGTAAGTCCATGGAGTTATGTATATGTGTTAGAGAAACGCCTGGGCCGCTGGTCTAATCCATGCTGACATGGTGGAAACCTGCAGCGTAACCATAATGAGCTGTCTATGAAGCATTCTTCTTATAAAAAAAGAGTCCTATATTGAGAAAAAAAGAGAAAAATAGAAAAAAGAGATACTATGAAAAGAGGAATGAGAGAAAAAAGCACCATATTCCTATGGTAAATAAGAAGAATGCTGAGATGCTCGTTGTCTGCTTGCCTTGTCATTTTGATATGGGGATTCTTCCGTATCATCGGGCAAGGGGTATCCCGTTGGCGGTTCTCAATGATACACATATACTTACGATGACAAGAACTTACCGGTGACTAAACTTTAGTAGCATGAGGAGCGGCCCTCGTATACAAGGGACGTGAGATTTCTAACTTATACTTCGTCAAGAATGTATACCATAGTCTGTTCACTTTAACCTTAATCACTTCAAGATGCTTATGATAGGGGAAATGATCTATAAGTACCATAATTTTCGGAAGCTCTTTATGAGACTTGAATCCCTACTTCCTTTTACAAAAGGCCTTTCTTCCACCATTATATTGAGTGTCCACCTTCTATCTTTATGCACCTACTTTGAGAGCATAGTGGCCATTCTTAGTTCTATGTGCATTGTCCCAAGACTAGTTGATTGATGCATAACTTGTTATTGCTTGTTTGAAACTATTGTATCTAGTCACTCTTATGAAATTTGAAGGTGTCCTATGCATTTATATTTGCTACTCTATTGAGGGACAAGCTGAATACTATTATGCTATGTTTTCTTTATGTGAAACAAACAAACGTCTTGCAAAGCATTGTTATTCATGAATCTTTTGTTTGTGCCTTTTCATGTTGCATCTTAGTTTCTTTGCTTATTGCTAGAACTTTGCCTTTCATGTTATGATTGAAGTACTATGATCCCAGCCTTGAATGTTTTGCAAATACTTTGATCAAGTCTTCGATGGTGCATGTCACCTCAAAAATTATTTCTTTTTATCACTTACCTACTGGAGGACGAGCAGGAGTTAAGCTTGGGGATGTTGATACATTCAAATGTATCTATAATTTTTGATGTTCCATGCTTGGTTTTATCCACTTTCTTGTGTTTTGTTCCAACTTTGGAGTACTTTTCATATGATTTCTTGGACTAACCTATTAACAAGAGCCACAATGCCAGCTGCCTGTTTTCTGCTGTTTTTGGTTCCAGGAAAGTCAGAAAATGAATATTCTCAGAATTGGACGGGACAAAAGCCAAAGTGCCTATTTTTCCGAAGGGATCAAGTGCCAGAGTACGAGACGGAGAGGGGCCAGAGGGCGGCTGTAACACCCTCAGAATCGTCCCTATGCAAGTTTTAGCGATCTCCGCCAAACCCGCATAGAAACGATTCAAAGGTGCCCAGCAGGCACTTGCGTGCGGGTGGAAAAACGAAGTAATACCATTACACAATAGTCCACGATGGAACCCACAGAACATATATATACAACAACGACTCCATGAGTCAAGAATACAGATATAACATACAAAGATCCAAGGCACCTTGGAAACAATACGGCGTCCGAGTACGGACAAGAGGCAAATTGAGCTAAGAGCCCTGAAGAATAGCCAATGGCGTCCATAACCCTGCCCAGGCCAAGCCGGAAGGGTAACCCTGCTAACGACATCGAGACCTGCTAAACAAAAGGGGTGCTGACAAAGGGCAAAGGAAAAAGAGGAGCGTCGATCTTGAGGCCGATTACGGCGAGGCTAGAATTCGCGGTCCTCGCCTACATAGGTATGGTGGACTGAGCGGCGTAGCAGCATGCACTAAACAACCTATAGAGACTCGATATAACTGTCGGCTATCAGAGAGGGATAAGAAAGACCTATTCGGAACCAACCTGATGCTACCACCAAACATACCCATCCTGGTAGTTCCCCCTCGAGACCAAACGAGGAAGTCAACCGAGGAACTCACACAGTTGGCAGTTTTATTTATTCAGTTGTAGTGGAGGCAATTACTAGTCAAATATAGATAGCATGAGTCATCCTGATATAATAAGCAGTGGGCAGTTTTAGTTAACCCTTCCGTTGTAGTTGCAACACTTACTAGTCAGGTACAATAAGCATGAGATATCCCAAACCCAGCAGTTGTTGGTACTTTTATTTAGCCATTCCGTTGTAGTTGAGCTGATTACTAGTCACATCGGATACAAGTCAAATTATAACAGTAAACTTTAGTTATAGTTGTCTATGATCGAGAACTGTGCTCCAAGTCGTCCATAACCGCGGACACGGCTTTTCGAAAAGATTTAACCTGCGGTGCACCAAAGTATCCACGCGCCGACCCTTTTGCGGATCAATTAACATACACCCATCGGTATGTCGGCGGGGCCTAAGTCATGACGCTTCCCGGACCCAAAGCAAGTACATGGGGCCACCCACTAAGTCTACCCATAGCGAAGTCGGCCGGTCTCGAGACGGACTCGGGGTTTGGGTGGACGGTCAGAACGATCGGGAACCGAAAGATGGTGGGCTTGTCGATACTGAAAACGTGTCCCGATCCTAAACAGTACAGTGCGATACATCGCACAATTTAAATAAAGCAGTAAAGCATGGCATAAGTACAGAATAGTAAATAAAACCTCAAACTAGTTGTGGCCCCCGGTACAATACTTTGAAATCAGGTACTAATCGATGGGGTGCCCACACATCCCACATGTGGTTAGCGCGCTCGATCTCGGAACAGGTGTCAAGAACTCGGGGTCCTCAGGACACCAGTGGTGATCGGAAACCAAATATTGTCTATCACCCACGGTGCCTCTGCATTACCTACTTCAATTTTAGTTATTAAACGATAATTAAAGTCTTGATCAACTCAACATTAAACATGCGGCAAAATACTCCAACAAGCGTGGTACTTGACGACACGCAACACTTGAGCAAGCGACTACGGCATAAGTCCAACTATCTACCAATCAACAGGTAATAGGATGTGTCCAAGGCAATATAAGGCTGCAAGGGATATCACGGGCACGAAAACTAGAGCATCGCAACACAGATAGCAATAGATCAACAGGGGGGAATAAAGACTATAAAAGTAAGATAGGTAGAAAGGGGGAGATGCTCGCCTGAAAACATTGCCGAAGTTTCATCCGAAGATCGGGTCGACACTCGCATCAACTCAACGGCCTTATCCGCGAAGATCCAAAACACTAGAAGAAACACCGGATGCACTATTTATTACTATGGCAAAAGATCGACATGATGCATGTATGATGTATGGCATGGCAAAGGGGCGATGCAATTAGGCCATATTAACAGAACCGGGGTCCCGGCAAATATTTAAGTGGTTCAAGTTGTTTAGATACCCCACAATTTAAATGTTGTCTTAACATGGCAAAAGATAGCACCGGTTCGCTACACAAATTTAAATGGGCCCAATATAAGACTAGATTTGCCCGCATATGGATCCCATATTTAATTTAGGTGAATCGTCTAGATACCCCCAAACACCCACAATATGTATGCAAACATGTTCATTTAATATGCAATAAGATCAAAAACATATATTATAAAATATGAGGGGTCTCGGATAGGGGTCACACATCGAATGGCGATCTTGGGGTTCCCCGAGGGTTCGGGTTTTTGGATCGGGCTTCAGGGGTTCGAGGGGGTTCGGTCTTCGGACGTCGGGATCTGTATGGTCTTCGGGTCCATGTAGACGGTCATGGCGTCCGGCATCAAGAACTTGCCGTTCCGTGTCGGCGACCTTGGCGTCCGGGTCCTCGGGCATCGGTGCGGGAAGGTCTTGTCGTACCGGTGTTGACGCTTACAGGAAGGAGACTTGTCGTCCAGCGTCTCGGCGTCTTCGAGTCCATGTAACAGTTCTTTCATCATGACGGAGACCTTGTCGGCACCGAATCGGGTGTCAGGTGCATCCTTTGCCGCATCCATGTCCACAACACCAACATCTACTCCCCACCAGCATCTTCAAGGCACCACAACACCACCGTAAAAAGGTCAACAGCAGCACCAAACACAGGACACGCTCACGCGTGCACAACAGAGGACAACAACGGGTGGGGAACTCGGCATTGGCGGCGGAACGAGATAAGGTGCCGAAGGCGAGCGACAAGACGAAAGAACACGCTGTGGCTAGAGGAGGTCGGCCTTTCGCACCGGAGCGGTGGAAGAAACCTTGGTCGGGCTGAGGCCGAGGGAGGCGGCGTCGAACGGAGGAGGAGGTCGGGAGGCAGGCGCCTGCAGAGGCCGAACAGGGAGGTCGCTGGGTGCTCGGCAGCGGCGGCCCAGAGGCGGACCGGGCGGGAAGCAGCGGCAGCGGCCTTGGCAGCCGGAGGTTGACGAGGCACAGCCAGCGGGCGAGGACGATGGGACAGAGGGTGTGGTGAAAGCGGCGACGGGCAGCGGGCCGAGCAGTGGCGCCGAGGGACCAGAGGCAGCGAGCAGCAGCAGGCGGAACCTTGAGCAGCGTATGGCGTCAAGGAGGCGGCGGAAGACCGGAGCAGGTGGTCGTGGCCAGCATCGCCCGAGGAGGAGGAGGTCGAGAGGAGATCGAGGAGGGTTGCGAGGTGGTTAGGCGGCGACGGGGTTCTGAGGTAGGTGGCGGTGGTGCCTGGGGAGCGGAGGAGGCCATGGGCGGGAAGATGAGGGTGTGGCGGCCTTGAGGAGGAGCCGGGCGAGGAGGAGGCCGATGGCGGCGACGGAGGCAGAGAGGAGGGCGCGGTTGGTGGGGGGGTCGAGCGGGGAAGAGAGAGAGGGTAGGGGACAAAGGCGTGCGGAGGTGGCGTCTGTGGCGACCAGGTGGTCGGTTGGACCACTACGGGGTGGGGCCAAGCTTGGGGATGCGCGCAGGTGGGCGGGAGCGTGTGGGTGCGTGTCCAGGGGCGGTTCGGTGGGGCTGTGTGTGTTGTGAGTGTTTGTGTGGGGTGGGGAAGAGGTGGGCCAGGGGCTGATGTGGCGGCATGGGAGTGGCTGGGGGTTGGGGAAGCGGTGAGGTGGCGCGAGGTGATAGGAGGGAGTGATGTGGCCGGGGACTGGGTAGGTTAGGGTTAGGTAGGAAAAGGTCTGGGTAGGAAAAGGGTTTAGGGTTTTGATTTTGTATCTTGGGGTGGCCGACTGGTGGATCGGCTGACGCTGCCCCCTAAAAAAATAAACTAAATATTTTATTATTTAAAACGGGGCTTTTAAAATCCATCGATAGACAAAACAAAATAATCCGGAGACCCGGGTTTTGGATTTGAAATAAAGGCGGAGTATTTAGAAAACAAAATATGTTTTTCGAAAATAGTTTCAGACAAACAAATGCATGATGATGACGATGCTCAAATGCAAGGTGGCATAATGACATGAGCATGTGGTCATGATGATGCAATGCACAAAAACAACGCGATTTTCTAGTAGTGGTTTTAGCGGGATGCCACAGCGGCCACACCACTTGGCCATGCGGCCAGGCCTGGCCCGCGCCAGGGGGTGGTGTGGCCAGCCTAGGCACCCCCTCGGCCTCTCCTTCCGCCTATAAGTTACCCTCGGGACGAAAACCCTAAGTACCCGATCAAAAATCCACGAAAGAGTCTGTAGCCGCCGCCGTCTCTGTCCCTAGATCGGGAGGGACCTGAAGCTCTTCCCGGCACCCTGCCGGAGAGGGGAATTCACCCTGGAGGCCTTCTTCATCTCCAAGCAAGCCTCCGGTGTGATGCGTGAGTAGTTCATCCTTGGACTACGGATCCATGTAGTAGCTAGATGGCTGGTTTCTCCTCCTTTGTGCTTTCATGTTTAGATCTTGTGAGCTCCGTTCATGATCAAGATCATCTATTTGTAATTCATACATGTTGTGTTTGCGGGGATCCGATGGATATTGAGATGCTATTGTAGATTGATTATTGATTCTATCATGTCTTTGTTATTTGATATCTTGCATGCTTTCCGTTGTTAGTAGCTATCTTGGCCAAGTAGATGCTAGCAACTCCAAGAGTTAGTATTTATGCTCGGTAGTGGGTTCATGCCTCTGGTAATCTGGGGAAGTGATAGAAATCTCTAAGGTACTAAATGTGCTGTTGCTACTAGGGGGAAAACAACAATCCTTTGTTCATAGAACAATCGTATTGTTTACTTTACACACAGTTCATAAAGCAATAATCTGTTGCTTGCAACTTAATACTAGAGGGGGTTCGGATGATAACCTGAAGGTGGATTATTAGTCATAGATGCAGTTGGATGGCGGTCTTTGTATTATGTTGTAATGCCCAATCAAGTCTCAGAGGTGTCAAGATGATTAGTATATGCATGTATTGCTTTCTCGGTGTTTGTCAATTGCCTCGCTGTAATTTGTTCACCCAGCATGTTATCTATCTAAGGAGAGCCACCTCTAGTGAACTATGGATCCCGGTCCTTTTACTTTACATACAATCTACAATCTTTTACTGCTTTGTGTTTACTTTCTGCAAACTTTTACTTATTTCCATTCGATACGTTTAATCCTTTGTTTTCCGCAAAACACGGTGAGATTGAAAACCTCATCGTAAGTTGGGGACAAAGTTCTGTGGTTGTGTTGTGTAGGTCTCCACGTTGCTACTAGCACCGGTAGTGCGCCCTGCCAAAGCTCAGCTAGTAACACCTTTGGGGTGTTTCCTTGCTCCTACTGGTTCGATTAAACCTTGGTCTCATAACTGAGGGAAAACTCGCTGCTGTGCTCATCATACCTTCCTCTTGGGGTTCCCAACGGGCTCTACATCAACCACGAGCTAGCACGCCCGCATCCGGAATCTCTTGGAGCTCAAGTTCCAGGACCCCCAGGAGGAGACATAAAGTGGCTAGTCACCGCAGATCTTAGAGGAAGCATCGAAGCACCAACTTCTGGGAGAATTCAGTTCTCCGTGAGAGAGAACAACTGGCTAGATGGCTTAGCCAGGGCCATGAATGAAGCTCTCGCACGTCTATGTGCCCTCAGCGTCAACAAGGTCCAAGGAACTCGTTGTGCCCACTATGCAAGACATGACTTCATGGGAATGCCAATGGAGATGCTGGGTCACCCTGAGTTGAGGCGTCAAGTGGAGAACCTTGACTTCTTGCTTCACGAGAAACAACAGGAACTGGACAATGCCAGGGAGTTAGCCAACCAGAACCGTGCCATTGCCGACCAGAAGGCCCAGCCTTTCGCACTGCTTGTCCAAGACCGCCAATCTCTTTGCCGCCAGCGTGCCAAGAAGGATCGCACCATCACCCGTCTTTGCAAGAAGGTGGCTGACCTCGAGAAGACCATCAAGGAGCAGGAAGCTCAACTTGCAGCAAAGGAAGAAGAAGATGAGGGTGAATACATCCAGGGAGACATGGATTCTTACGTCAGCAACGATGATGACTTTCTGGAGGAAGATGCCATAGACTTCTACACTGACGATGAGGACTCCGACTTCATCGACGATGAGTAGATGCACTAGAGCACTGTCGTAGCATGAGATGTATCGATCTCAATGTATCATAGCTTGCAGAATGGTTCTTCAAACCATCTGTTTTCCCTTTGATTATTGTGGTGTGTGTTGTATCGTGTGCTTGCTTGCATGAATGAAAATGAAGTTAGTTGAAAAACCTGAGTCTAACTCAAAGTTTTAGCTTTGAAAACCCAAAACCGTGAACCTTAGAATTTCCCTCTTACCCCTATATCTATCTCAATCTTCAGATGACTCGTGGAAACCAAGGAGGGAGCAGCTCGTCGCAAGACCCAATGCTGCAGATCTTGCAGAATCTCATAGCAGACCGTGAAGCAAGCAGGGCAGAATGCCAAGCCAACTTAGCAACACTTCAACGGATCACCCAGGGAACCCTCACAACCGCAATGGCCGTCTCTTCCACATGAACGCAGAAGAAGCCTAGGAAGCGCCAGATGTAGTGCTGGGTATGTTTTCTGTCAACTCAGTTTTAGCAAGAGTATTGTTTGATTCGGGAGCATCGCATTCATTTGTCATCGAAGAACTTGCATGCACTAGTAAGATTCGTCCAACCAACCTGAAGCATGTCATGATAGTTCAAATCCCCGGTTCAACAACCAAAGCTAGAAAATTTTGCAAAGCTGTACCTATCAGAACCCATGGGATAGATTTTTATGCCAACCTAATTGTACTTGGAACCAAAGGATTGGAAGTAGTACTAGGTATGGACTGGATGTCAAGGCATAAAGGACTGATAGACTGTGCTAAGAAAGCCATCACCATGACCGATGGTTCGAGTAATGATGAGAGCATATCTCTGAAACCTTACCCCGTCAATTCAAGTGCAACAAGAGTGTAGCCTTTCCCACTATCGACCAAGTCAGAGTAGTCTGTGAATACCCCGACGTATTCCCAGATGAATTGCCAGGTATGCCCCCGGATAGGGATATTGAGTTCATTATTGAACTAATCCCCGAAACTGGACCTATAGCCCAGAGACCCTATAGCATGAACCCCTCAGAGTTAGTGGAACTGAAGAAGTAGTTGGATGCTATGCTAGCCAAAGGCTTGATTCAACCAAGTGCATCGCCATGGAGATCACCAGTGTTATTCGTCAACAAGAAAGATGGAGGCAACCGGCTGTGCACATATTACAGAAAGTTGAATGATGTCACCATCAAGAACAAGTACCCCTTGCCAAAGATAGAGGATCTATTTGATCCGTTGACTGGAGCCCAGGTATTCTCAAAGATTGATCTTAGGACTGGTTATCACCAACTTAAGATTCGTGCAACGGATATTCCGAAGACCGCCTTTACTACTCGCTATGGTTTATACGAGTATACGGTTATGTCTTTTGGATTAACCAATGCCCTCGCTATTTCATGAATCTCATGAATAAGATCTTTATGAATTTCCTAGATAAGTTTGTAGTTGTGTTTATCGACGACATCCTTATCTACTCCAAGTCAGAAGAAGAGCATGAGCAACATCTGAGAGTTATCCTAGAAACCCTGAGAGAGCATCAGTTATATGCCAAGTTCAGCAAGTGTGAGTTTTGGTTAAAGGAAGTAGGATTCCTAGGACATATCGTGTCTGCCGGAGGAGTCTCTGTTGATCCCGCCAAGATCAAAGATGTCGAAGAATGGGAAGCCCCAACCACTCAAACCCAAGTCCGTGCATTTCTCGGATTAGCGGGATATTACCGCAAGTTCGTAGAAGGATTCTGAAGCATCGCCCGACCCATGACCCAATTGTTGAAAAAGGACAAGAAGTTTGAATGGACAGACAAATGTGAAGCCAGTTTCCAAGAGCTGAAGAAGAGATTGATATTCGCCCCAATATTAGTCATGCCAGACATCAAGAAGCCTTTTGATGTGTATTGTGATGCATCCAAGATTGGTCTAGGATGTGTATTGATGCAAGAAGGCAAAGTTATCACGTCTCGACATCAAGCAAGCGACCTGAGCAGAACTATCCGACCCATGATCTTGAGCTAGCAGCTGTGGTTCTAGCATTGAAGACATGGCGTCATTATTTGATGGGTAATCGTTGTGAGATTTACTCAGATCATAAGATCTTGAAATATATCTTCACTCAGAAGGAGCTGAATATGAGGCAAAGAAGATGGATAGAGTTAATCAAGGATTATGACCTTGACAATCACTATCACCCCGGCAAAGCCAATGTGGTAGCGGATGCTCTTAGCAGATTGCCGTGTAGGCTTAACACCATGATCAAGGAGAAGCAACCAAGTTTGTATGAAGAGTTGGAGCAGTTCAGGACTGAATTAGTTAGCAAAGGATTCCTAGCTAGCATTGAACTTCAACCCACTTTGATTAGCCAAATCAAGGAAGCCTAGAAGGGGAATGAAAGTATCGACGGAATCAAACGTCGTATTGGTACATGAAAGGTACCTGGATTCACCGAAGACAAAGAAGGTGTACTGTGGTACAAAGGACATATCTGTGTTCCAGCAGATTCGGAGCTGAATGAAGTTATCATGAAGGAAGCTCATGATACTCTTTATTCTATCCACCCCGGAGGAACAAAAATGTATCAGGATTTGAAAGAGCAATTTTGGTGGCACAAGATGAAGAGAGAGATCGGAAGCTACATCGCCAAATGTGACATCTGTCAAAGATTCAAAGCAGAGCATCAGAGGCCTGCAGGACTGTTGCAACCATTGCAGATTCTGGAATGGAAATGGGATTCCGTCGGAATGGACTTTATCACCGATTTACCTATTTCTAGTAGGGGAAATGACTCAATCTGGGTCATAGTTGATAGACTGTCCAAGGTAGCCCACTTTATACCTGTCAAAACAACTTACCCGAGTGCAAAGTTAGCCGAGCTATACATTGCTAGGATTGTTAGTCTGCATGGAACCCCCAAGACCATCGTATCAGATCGAGGAACCCAGTTTACCTCAGGATTTTGGCAGAAAGTCCAAGAAGGATTAGGAACCAAGTTGAACTTCAGCACAGTGTATCACCCGCAAACAGATGGACAGATTGAGAGAGTCAACCAGATCCTAGAGGATATGCTTAGAGCTTGTGTTTTGGAATATGGATCAAAATGGGAAGACTGTCTGCCTTTCACAGAATTCTCATATAACAACAATTCTCAAGCTAGTTTGCAGATGGCACCATTTGAATTCCTATACGGAAGAAATTGTCGTACCCCTTTAAATTGGTCGCAAGTAGGAGAGAGTCAGATCTTCGGACCCGACATTCTTCGAGAAGCAGAAGAGAAAGTTCACAAAGTCCGTGAGCACCTCAAGAACGCCCAATCCAGACAGAAGAGTTATGCTGACAAAATAAGGAGAGACCTGACTTTCAATGTCGGAGATTTTGTATATCTCAAGGTTTCACCATTAAAGGGAACTCAATGCTTTAGTCTGAAGGGGAAGTTAGCCCCCAGATAGATCGGACCTTTCAAGATTCTGAACCGTCAAGGAGAAGTATCGTATCAGCTGGAACTGCCTGAAGAGATGTCAGCCATCCACAATGTGTTCCATATCTCGTTACTTCGCAAATGTTTGGAAGTGCCCGAGAAGACTGAAGTTTTCAAGAACATCGATCACAGAGCTGTGGAAATCAACAATGACCTGACCTATAGAGAAGTACCCATCTGCATCTTAGAAGAAGCCTACCGAACCACCAGGACCAGGAGTATCAAGTTCCTCAAGATTCAGTGGAGCAACCATACCGAGGAGGAAGCTACTTGGGAGTGCGACGATTACATTAGGATAGAGTTCCCAAATCTCTTTAGTTCCTAGTTTTCCTTGTAAATCTCGGGACGAGATTTTGTTTAAGGGGGGAAGGTTTGTAACATCCCAAAACTTCAATCCAAGCTTATCAAGATCTAAATCATCAAATTTGGGGTTAACAAAAACTTTTCCTAAATTAAAAAATGAAAGCATTCATGTGTATGTGCATTTAAAATAGGAATTGATTTGAATTGCCATGATTGTGTGATCCTTTGCTTCTAAAATGTTTCTTAGGTGATTTAAACATCATCTACATCATTCCCAAACTTTTCCTAAAGAAAATCAAATCAAAAAGAATTAAAAAGGAGGAATGGTCATTTTGGCCATTTTAATCCACTACACTACTTTGAGTGTTCCTAGCACTCATTTCTTAACAGAAACAATTCATGATCTTTGCACCCCTTGCTAGTACACATAATGAGGTACCAAGGCCCACCTTTTGATCTGCTAAAAACATTATTTTACTTATTTTAAATGGGATTTGAAAATTGAATCCAATGCATATGCATAGATCACCCCTATTTCAAAAACAATCTTTTTGAGCTCCACTTTCAAAACCCTTGTAACCAGAGACTACCTAGCACCAGTGGAGAACACCCAAAAAATTTGAAACCAAAATTCAAAAGTTTTGCTCTTTCGGCCATTCCATCAAACACCTTGTGGGCACAATTCTGGCCAAATTCAAAACACTATTTTGAGCAGTGATCTTGGTCACCATTTGTGCCTAACCTTATCCCCTTGTTCCCCCAGTACCAACCCTACCCTTTGCTAGCCCGGCCAAACCCTGTGCACACGACCAAATGGTCATGGCCATTAAGGCCGAGCACCTTGAGCACCCCCACCGGTGACATCATGCCACAGCCGCCGCCCGCCTCTCTCGCCATGTCTAGCACGTCGCCAGTGGTCCACCTCTACCATCCAACCAGCCCTAGGCCAGAGACAGAGAGAAGAGCGGCCAGGAACCGCCGCGCCCGGAGCTGGTCGACCATGCCGACGCCACCCGCAGAGCATGCTCTGTCCCCGCTTGCATAGACTGCCCCTTGGCCACAGGCCGTGCCCACCGCTCCACCACGACCCGGGGAACACCCCAGACACCCCCGCTGGCCGCCCAACGCTCCCCAGCCACCGCTAGTCATGGACACTGCCACCTCTGCCGCTCAGAGCGCCACCTCGCCCAGGCCACATACCACCGCCCCTACGGCCGCATTCACTTCCTAGAGCACCGCTAGGAGACCACCTGTCGATCGCCATCCTCCGCCATGCCGCTAGCCACCCGTAGCCGTGTCACCGGATTCGCCTGCCCATACCCTTCGGTCTCACCGTCGGGCCTATATAAGCCGGCCTCCCCAGCCTCTTTTCTCCACACCCACTCACTTCCCACCTCTCCCTGACCGTCCCACACCATTAGTCGGAGCAAGAGGAGCAGCAGCTCGCCGGAATTGGAGCCGGAGCCACCGCCTCTAGAGGAGAAGGGTGCCGCTGATTGCGACCACCCCCGGAGCTACTTCGACCGTCCTTGAGCTCACCGTCGTCTCCCAGTTCGTTTGCCCGCCTCGCCATCATAGCTGGAGCCCTGGTACGTCCCCAGCGGACCCCCAGCGAGCCGCTAGGGTTCGAGCTCGCTGGCGACCTGTTCGTCGTCGACGACGACCCTCAGCCGTAGATCCCCCTTCTAATCCTACTACGGTCCCACTGCAGCGATGTTAAGACCCACCGACAAGTGGGACCCCTGTCACCTGCCCCAGCCAGCCAGCCAAGAGCCAGGCAAGCCCAAGTTCTTTCCTTTAATACCGTTCAAATCTGGATTTTTCTTTTTAAGCTGAATCTAGTTTCTGTCCACTATTTTAAAATTCAATTATGGGAGTTTTACAAATCCAAATTACACGAAACCAATTTTTTCTGAAAGGTATTAAGATGATCTATCCAGGCCCATTGGATTTAATTCAATTAGAGTTACAGATCTCTCCTAATAAAAATAATAAAACAGAAGCATTTACAACTTGCAACATTTTTATAAAATCAACCAAGTTAGCTTTTGAGTTGATTCCAACTCTCAAAAATCAAATTTCATCATACCTATCTAAATATGTAATAATATTAAGGTTTACATGTAGTGACTTTGGACTAGTACCAAAATAATGCTATATAGGCCTTTCTAGTCACTTTAAATCATTAAATAATGAACTTAAACCAAAGTAATATTGATCCAACCTTTAATTCTCATTCCCATGTGTTAAGATATGTGGTGATTACATGTGTCAATATGATCCCATATTTTAAATAGAGAATATTAAATTTTAGTTAATTTTTCAATGAGTAGAAATTACTTTTCTAAAATAAAAGGAGGAAACTACTGAATTAAACTTGTGATGCTTGTGATGATAATAGATCATCAAATGTGTGCCCTAGAATGCTACTTAGCCTATTTAAGTATTGTTTGGTGATTGTGTACTCCGTATGTATTTATAGACGATAGTACCGACCAAGCTCTCGAGGAGGAGGAGTTCTACTAAGAAGAAGAAGAACAAAACTTCAACCACTGCACCAACCAACGCAAGCCACCATTAACAATGCAAGCTAACACTTGCAAATTTAGTGCTTAGCAAACTAGGATCAAACTAGATGGTTTAGCAAGGATGCCTTAGGCATGCTTTGATCACACCCCTTTGACTATTAGTACCCCAAGTCTTATTTACAAGTTTTACTTCTCTTAGTTTACACAAAGTTCTTTACTTGTTTTAAAGGTATCATAAAAAGTATAAAACTTGACCTATCTAGATAAACTTAGATGTCATTCTATGGCATGAGATTGATCTTAGCATCCCACATTAGTGAACACTCTTAACTTAGTAGTTTAGAGTAGATCAAAAACTTGAGTCACTTTAGATGGGAACACTTGGTGAAAATGAATTATGAAAACCTTGGAATGATGAGTCATTCTATTGAGATGTTTTGACATGTGTTGAGAAACACAAAGGATTGATGATGATGAAAATGTTGAGGCATGAGCCTTAACCCTTTTATAAAACTGATGGTTGGATTCGGATGCGATACCATTCCAAATTTACCGTACAACCACACTACCTGAATTGGGTAAGGCTTAGCTGGAAATTTATATGCATTAGTATTAGTTCCCTCATGGGAGAGGTCTGAGCTGAGGCTACGTCTCAATGTTGTCCACCTATGCAGTGCCCAAGATGACTGATGGTCATGGTTGGGAGGCCATGCTCATAGGAGAGGTGCTTATACTAGGGTGTGTAAAGGGAAGGTTATGTTTGATTATCTGCATACTAAGTATGATGATTCAGGGTTATCCCTGACAAATGTATCAAATCTTGTGGTGAAAGTGTACCACCTCTGCAGAGTGTCAAACTATTCGAATAGTCATCCATGATTATGGACGATTGGAATGGCCATACTGTTTCGTTGTCAGATGTTTCCCAAATAACTTGATATGAATGATGAATCTTGACTTGACCACAACAGGGTGGTGTTTATGACATTAGCTTCCCACTTAAGTGATTCTAGAACTTTACTTTATCTTTCTTTGCTTCTGAACTCAGCTTAGGTTTCAAACTTAACTTTATAGTTAAACTTGATTTTAGCACTTTAACTTCGAATTATAGTACTTGTTAGTGGTAGTTTGCGAGTACTTAAAGAGTACTCATGGCTTTTGTCCCTGGCTATTATCATGGCTAGACTATGAAGGAGATTATCAAGATGATGGTCAGCAGGACGGCTATGATAACTAGGACTATCTGCCTTCGTCAGCATTACTGTGCCTCAAGATGGACCCCAGCTACGCTTATCTTTTATTTCCACTGCTTGTTGTATTAAGACTGGATCATGAGATCCTTATTTGTGTAAGACCTTATGTATGGTTTGTAATGGATGATGTACTATGATATCCAATCCGTTATGTCTCGCAAAAATGGTAATCCTGGGATTGCGAGGTATGGCATAACGGGCATCTGGGATTAAAAATCCGTGTGTTGACAAATATCTATTAATTTGAGCCACGTTTCTAAAGTATAAGTGTATATTTGGTTCTTGCACTTTATATCATGTAGAAATAAACATTTATTAGCTACCTAATAATTGAAAATTTTAGAACCATGGTCTAGAGACACAATCAAGAAGATTCTAGAATGATGGATAAGTGTGTTTTGATGTTTTTCTACATATATATCTTATGTTACCACTATATAGTGTACGAATAACTTTGAATATTGACCGTTGGATCAAGACTTGCAAATCCCAACATTTCCAGCCGTTGGATCTTCTTTTCCATTCTAGCATGCAGAAGATTTTATTGATAGTCTTCATCACAATGAATGGTATGCACAAAACTCAAAACACACGTCTCCATCATTCTAGAATCTTCTCCCTCGTTTCTCTAGACCATGTTACCAGAATTTTCAAGTTTTAGATAGCTAATAATCATTGACTTCTAAATGATATACTAAGTACAAGAACCAAATATACACCCATAGTTTGTAGATATTGATCAAATTTATATTTTTGTATGCTTTACCTATTAAAATTTTATATAGTGATGATATGTCAGACGTCTATTATCTGAGTATCACATGTTGATCAAAAGGGACATGCCACATACGTATATACTGTATAAAATGTGATTTAAAAAACGTTAAGTTGTTACTAACCAATATTCTTGTTAGAGAAAAATGCATACACTAAGTCTATTAGTAATAACTATCTACCCATATTGAGAATACATCCTACTATGCTATGAAATTTTGGGGGTGGTGAAATGATGGTTCTAGAACATGTTGGAGTTTGCTCTAGGTACTATTCAACACGAATCCAGCTGCTCTGAACCATTGGATCTAACAGCCCAACAGTCAGGATTGGTGCTATGGATTCAATTCAAAACTGCTCCATTGTAGTAGTAGAGAGAATACATCCTACTATGCTATGATATTTTGGGGGTGGTGACATGATTGTTCTAGAACATGGTGGAGTTTGCTCTAGGTACTATTCAACACGAATTCAGGTGCTCTGAACCATTGGATCTAACAACCCAATGGTCAAGATTGGTGCTAAGGATCCAATTGAAAACTACTCCATTATCTTATCTTATCTTACCACTATATAGTGTATGAATAACATTGAATGTTGACCGTTGGATCAAGATTCATGAATCCCAGAATTTCTAGCCATTAGATCTTCTTTTCCATTCTAGCATCTAGAAGATTCTATTGGTAGTCTTCGGCATAACGAATGCTATGCACAAACCTCAAAACACACTTCTTCATCATACTAGAATCTTCTACTTTTTTCTCTAGACCATGTTATCAAAAATTGCATGTGTTAGGTAGCTAATAATCTTTGACTTCTACATGACATACAAAGTAAAAGTACCAAATATACACCCATACTTTATAGATGTTGATCAAATTTATAATTTATTGTGCTTTACCAATTATAATTTATATAGTGATGATATGTCATACATCTACTATATGAGTCTCACGTGCAAGGCACGTGCAACTTACTAGTAATAGTAGAGATAGAGATATGATGTCGATATGGTCATTCTTTGAATAACCTTCATTCTCGATGCTTGTAAAGGAAGAGAAAAATTGAAAGTTTGAATTCCACTAATTTTTGCCTCCAATGCCCGGTTCCTTCCTATGTACACCAACGCACACACCGGAGACACAGCTGAGCCACCGTACCAAGACACACATGCGTAGCATTGTGGACGAGGGAGTGCTGAGATGGATGGTGAGGGAGCGACTGAGAGAGAAAAAGTAAATTTGTTTTGTTTTGAGTGCACATAAAGTCCTGAAATTTACTAGAGTGTGTACGCTGTAAAGGCTATAGTCCTGAAAAAGTACATTTCTGCTCTGACATCGCACCACCTTCAAGTGCCCTATCACGCTGCCCTCCCGCCCTGCCTCTCTTTTATTCTCCGAGCTCCTCTTACTCTTCGGTTTTTTTCCCTCATCTCACTAGTACCTCCGTCCGAAATCTTAAGGCCCCAATTGGAATGCAGGAATGCAAAACATAGGAATAGAAAAAATGCAGGAATTAAGATATCATGTATGCTCAATTCCTACATGAATCAATACCATAGGAAATTTTTTAGGGTGTCGTTTGGATGTCACATAGGAAAACCGCATGAATTGTAGACACAAGGAGATGAAACATGAGTTCAGACCTCATGTTATTTTTCCTAGAAAATTCCTATGAAATAGCCTATACCATAGGAATTTCAAAGGAATCTTAGATTCCTATTCCTTTGTTCCAAACAACACCATAGGAAATTTTCCTATAGGAATCCTATCCTCCAAAAATCCTATGATTTTCCTTTGTTCCAAACAGGGCCTAAGGCCTTTTTTGATAAGTCAAGCTACGAAAAGTTTGACCAAACTTCTAAAAAAAATATTAGGAACTACTGTATGATATTAGTAGATACATGTGAATATATGTTTCATGATGTATCAAAGGGTATGTATTTCATATTGTAAATATTAATATATTTTTCTACAAACTTGGTCAAACTTTGCATAGTTTGACTTTAAAAAAAATAGGCCTTGAGCCTTGGATGCAGGTACTACTAGTGTTTAGTACTCCGTCCCTGAACTTAAGTCTTGATATATAGACATTGTGGGTCCCTTCAGACGATGCTAGGAAAATTCAAGAGGAATCTACTGCGCTTACTTGTAGTTCAAATTTGACCTAATTTCTTTAAATTGACATAAAGTTATTTAAGTGGGCATGATTCACTAGGGAATCTTGACATGTGCTAAGACTAGGGAATTGTAAGAAAACATGGTCCCCACTTTTTCTGACAACCGGGTGGTGGTACTTTTTTGACTAAGGTATGTCCCGAGGGAGCAAGATTCTTCAATTAATTAACACGGTAAGTGGATTTGTACATGTTACACCAAGGACCTCAAAAAAAATAAAATACATCCAAGTCCATACATTTAGCACAAAGGACACTAAAATAAAATGCTTGAAAATTTTGGTAACATGGTCTATAGAAACGAGGGGGGAGATTCTAGAATGATGGAGAAGTGTGTTTTGAGGTTTGTGCATAGTATTTCATTGTGATGAATATTATCAATAGAATCTTCTAGATGCTAGAATGGAAAAGAAGATCCAACGGCTGGAAATGTTGAGATTCGTGAGTCTTGATCCAACAATTAATATTCAAAGTTTTTTGTACACCACATAGTTTTAAGATAGTGGTAATGGTAAGACTAGTATTTGCTTAACAAAAGAAAACATCACACTTCTCACTTTCAGCAGATCTTGTTGAAGAAGATGCATGAATCTACCAGACGCAGGTACTATATCATAAACTATATATGATGTCAATATGGTCATGACCTTGGCTATTCGGGTCGAAACCAGGAATGTTCATACACCATAGGCCAATACACATTGTGAAGCAGCGAGAGTATTTTTTTTGTATTCAAAGGTGTAAAAACACATGTTTCTCTTTTTTTCTTAGCACTGTATAATACGAATAACTTTAAATATTGACCGTTGGATCAAGACGCAACTCCCAACATTGCCGGACATTCGATCTTAATTATTTCCATTTTAGCATCGAGAGATACTATTGATAGTCTTTCTTTTCTTATCTTACCACTACTAGTAAAAGGCACGTGCCACACGTGTATATACTGTATGAAATGTGATTTAACAAAAATTATGTTGTTATTAACCAATAGTCTTGTTAGAGAAAAAATGGATACATTAAGTCTATTAATAATATATCTACACATACTAAGAATATACCTACTGTGATATAAAATTTTGGGGGTGGTGACATGATGGTTCTAGAACATGGTGGATTTTTCTATAGGTACTATTCAACACGAATAAAGCTGCTCTAAACCATTGGATATAACATCCCAACGGTCAGGATTGGTGCTATGGATCCAATGTTGGGGATATACTTTCCGGGTATCCTCACAGTTCCTCACTGACCAGGGTGGCCCACTTCGGCTTAGAGCTTTGCTTCACGGGAGGCCCAGTCAGGGAGAGAAGACGGAGTCCAATCCGGCTACAGGAAGGCCCAGAAGACTTACTGACTTAGGCTTGTAATGTTACTTGTAGTTCAAGATGTACTCTGTAACCAACTCTTAGTCGTAGCCGGATTGATATCTCCTGTAAACCCTAAGCCGGATATCTATATAAGCCAGCCTAGGGAGAGCCTTTAGGGCACCCAATACTTTAGACCCTCAACTCGCACAGGCGATACCCTTGTAACCCATATTTTGGCTCTGCCGTATTACTGGATTGCTAGCAGGAGTAGGATTCGTCCAAAGCCGGCGGATTCGAACCTGGGTAAACTTGTGTGCTCACCGTCCCGGAATATCGTACGTCTCACACCCCTTTATTCCGCACGCCTCGAGGACCCCCTCATGGTGTACTTGTCCTTAATCCGATGACAGTTGGCGCCCACCGTGGGGCAAGTGAGCTTCGGATCTGCGTTCCGAGCGGAATCTGCAAGAATCGGAATCGGCGAGACCATCGCCGTCGGTCGCATCCTCTACGCCAGCGACGTCCCTCTCATCGTTCTTGACGAGACTTGGATTCCGGCTAGGGAGGCCATGACTGCCTATACAATCATGTCTTTTGGCGAGATCGATGTTTACATCGGTTTAGCTGAACCTGCCCAACCCACCCTAGCGGTGATGATAGAGGCAGAAGAATCTTCTGGGTCCCCTTTGTCCGCAGAGGCGGCAGAGTTCCGGATCCCAGAAAACCCCAAACCCACCCAACCCGCACCAGTTGCGGAGATAGTGGAGAAATCTGAGCCTGAAGAAGACCTCACGGTCCAAGTCAAATCTGGAGTGGATCTCCCCCGAGAAGCTGGATCCCAGATCGACCCACCCGTGGAAGTCGAAATCCAGGAGGAGCATATCAACGACACTGATTCCGGCTCTGACAATGCCGGGACAGACATGCCTTTCCTCAGGTACCTCAGGAAGCACACATCGCACTTCGTCGGATACGTGTGATCTGGATCCGGCTCTGCCGATGCTGGAGAAAACACCAACTCGGTGTTGGAGGCAATTGGAACAAACACCGACGATCCCGCATCCTCGGATGAATCTATGACGTCGGCAGATTTCCGAAAGTTCTCCGCGGAATATGAAGAGGAGTACAACTCCAAAGCTGCAGAAGAAGGAGAAGCCATGGATGAAGGATCTAGGGAACACTCTCCCAAAGCGCAGGATGACATGGACGTCGGAGACAATCCCGAAGTCCAGATGTACGAAAGTACCGAACAGAGCTTGACTCCGGGAAACGGACCAAAAGCTGTCTTTGCTACCGGCGCTGCCAAGAAGGCAAAGAAGAAGAACAAGAAGAACAAGACCCCGACAAAAGACCCTCTCACAGAGGAGGTGATTGCTGAGGAATACGAGGAAGACTCGGATGGAGCACTTATCCCAGACAAGCCAAAAAAGAAGCATCGGTGGATGGGCACGTGATCACAGAAGGTGCGTGTAAACTCATCGATACCGCATTAACCACACCTATCCCTACAACTGCAGAACTTACTGCAGATGAGCTGGACGAAAGGGCCCAAGCCCTAGAAGCGCGTCATCAACAACTCCTTGATGAAGCCAAAAAAATCGAGGTGGAGAAGAAACGCATGTCAACCAAGGAGTAAATGTCTCGGTTGCATCAGAAGACACGGAAGCGTCACACCAATGATGACCAATTCCCACGTGTCCGTGCCGTCCTTTTTGGGGATGAGATGGGGAAGCCACGGAAAGACAGCAACGGAGTTTGGGTATACCCAACCCCAGTACAGAATATCGTGGCAGCCCGAGAAATTCTATCAGCTAATCCAGGACCAGAGGAGATCCGTTTGGCTATCAAGATACTCAACAAGGGACTGGAGCAGCAGAAGGTCGCCCTGTTCGAAAGTCAAAAACTGGTCTCGAATTCTGACCAATGTCGCAAAGATCCGGCATGGGCTGATGTAAGATCCCATTATGTTCGGGCGTAGTACCATCACCCCGAACGCAGGGAAGTCAATTATTCAAGAACCAGATCATCGGGACAACATCGCAGAGCTACACATAACTAGAGCAATGTCGCTCCAGCGGCTGAGAAAGACACGATCGCTGCACTTAATCCGAGGAATCCTCCCCGACGAGAATTCAACGATCGAAAGGGAGAAGATAAGGAGAAACGTCGGGAGGAGGATCGTCAGAGAATGCCACCTCCTAGACATGAGAGCCGTCCGGCTGAGCCTCACCATGGTAGGAACAACGGACAAAGGAACGACAGAAACCATGCTGGAACAAGCCGGCAGGGGGCTCGTCGTAGTCAAGAACCTCCCCGGAACCGGAATAATGACGCTCCGGACGGAGGCCGACGATCAGCCAGAAACAATTCAGCTGCCCCACCCCCTCCACCAGGCAGTTATCACAACGGCCCCCAAGGAGGGCAAGGAGGACGACATGGCGGAGGAGGTGGTGGTAGAAGCCGAAGTCCGGCTCCAAGGCACCGCAGCCACAGCCGACATTCGGGACGATCTCTATCCCCGAACGACGCAAGGCACAGGATCAACTCCAATATAGAGGCGCGGCGCTACGAGAATGACGATTTCTACGTGGGCCCAAAGTGTTTTGGACCACGCGTCAGAGCTACAAAATTCCCCGAAGGATTTGCTATCTCAAGGCACATCCAAGCCAATGACGGCATTGCTCGGCCAGATACCTGGCTACAGGATTTCTTCCAAGCTTGCCACATCACCAAAGGTGGAAATAGCCTGGTCGCAACCCGATATCTCCCACTTATGCTGCGGAAGACGGCGCAATCATGGCTCAATGAACTTCCGAAGAACACCATCCACAACTGGTATGACATGCAAAGTGCGTTCTTTCGGAATTTCGAAGGCACATATCGGAGGCCCTATACGGTTGGAGACCTACAGCGTTGCACCCAGAAAGCTAGAGAAACTTGCCGGGATTACCTCGGACTATGGATCGACACCAAGAGCTCCTGTGAAGGAGTAAACGATCAAACCGTGATTGAAGCTTTCATCGCAGGGCTCCCAATTGGTCTACTACGACATCACTTGAAGTGTGACAAGGTCACTGATCTGAGAGAGATGATAGAAACAACGAGCAAGTATGCAGATGCTGACGACGATGCAGAGGGATTACTCAATGTCCTGGCTGTGCCTCAGTCGGCAAAACAACCAAAGCAACAAGCTCAGAAGCGCAAAAATACCTCGGAAGAAAAACCCAACGCGGAAACAACAGTGGTTACTACTTTTTCTGGGTCTGGAGGACGAGGAGGACGTGGCGGAGGCCGCGGGCGTGGCCGTGGGACATCAAGGGTCCAAGGTAGAGGAGAGCAACAACCAGGCAAAACCTACACTTGGGCCGACATTGCCAACAACCCATGTGTGCATCACCTAGACACCAATGGGGGCTCGTCCCACACCAACGCTGAATGTCGTTTTAATGACGACATCAAGAGAGACGATACCACGGGCTACAAAGCTAAGCAGAAGAAGGGAAAGAAAAATCCCGACAAAGACAAAGAGACCAAGGAAGATTCCGACATGGAGGAAGCTGATGCTTCAAATCCCAAGTCGGAAGGTAAGCAAACTTTTCCCACCAAGAAGGACACTTACGTCACCTTCCTCGGATGTCAACCAGCAAAGGTCAAGAAAGCAGTTCTCCACGATCTCAATGCAATAGTTCCGGCTGTCCCTCAATATCTGGACTGGTCGGAGGTGGCAATCAAATTTGACCGCGCTGATCATCCGCCTAAGCTACATAGGCGAGGAAAATACGCCTTAATCGTCAATCCACTTATTGACGGTTATGGTTTCTCCAAGAACCTCATGGACGGTGGTAGCAACATCAATATTCTCTATGTCGAAATGCTATGCCGGATGAAGATCTCGGAAACACAGCTGAACCATAGCTCTGTGATCTTTCACGGAGTTGTCCCAGGAAGACAAGCTAATTCCCTGGGAGAAATCACTTTGGATGTTACTTTTGGAACTCCAAAGAATTATCGAACGGAGGAACTTTCCTTCGAAGTAGTCCCATTCAAGAGCGCATACCATGCTATATTCGGACGTCCGGCTTACTGAGCTTTCATGGCTCGTCCGTGTTACATTTACAATATGATGAAAATTCCAGGTCCCAACGGCGTGATCACCATTAGGGGAGACCCGAAGAAAGCGCGAGAGTGCGAGGATGGAAATGCCGCTTTCAAGCCGTCTTTGCATGCCCAGGAGTACTAGGAGATCAAGAAGAGCATAGATCCGTCCGAGATGCCCGCAACGAAGAAGGAGGTGACAAAGCCAAATCCGTAGTTCAAGGCATCAAAAGAGACGAATACGACGCCGTTGAAGGATGATGACCCCTCCAAGGTGACCCAGATAGGCGTAGGCCTAAGTAGCGCATAGGAAAGCATGCTCGTCAAGTTCCTCCAAGCAAATCAAGATATCTTCGCATGGTAGCCATCTGACATGACCGGAGTACCTAGGGAACTTGCCGAGCACTCTCTAAATGTAAACCTGAATGCTAAACCCGTCAAACAGTCCTTACGATGGTTTGGCGATGAAAAGGGTAAGGCAATAGCTAAGGAACTAGCACGACTCGAGTTAGCCGGATTCATAGAAGAGGTCATCCACACTGAGTGGTCGGCCAATCCTATAATGGTCCCTAAAAAGGACACCACTGATTTAAGGATGTGTGTTGATTATACTGCCTTGAACAAGGCTTGTCCAAAAGATCCATTCGCTATGCCTAGAATTGATAGTGTCATCGATTCTACGGCAGGCTCGGAACTCCTCTGTTTTCTCGACGCATATTCTGGTTATCACCAAATCCGGATGAAGGAATCTGACAAAGTCAAGACTTCATTCATAACCCCCTTCGGAACCTTCTGTTTTATTACGATGCCCTTTGGGCTGAAGAACGCAGGAGCTACATACCAACGCACGATGCAGCGTTGCCTCCATGACCAACTCAGACGCAATGTACATGCATACATGGATGATATTGCGGTCATGTCCAAAAATAAGGAAACGTTGATTTCCGACTTGGAGGAGACGTTCGCCAATCTACGAAAATACAACATCATGCTTAACCCAAAGAAATGCTTCTTTGGAATACCAGCCGGAAAATTGTTAGGTTTCATCGTGTCTCAAAGAGGCATAGAGGTGAATCGAGACAAAATCAAGGCTATTCTCAGTATTTCTAGGCCAGCTCACCTGAAGGACATACAAAGATTAACTGGTTGCATTGCTGCGGTTAGTCGATTTGTAAGCCGGCTTGGTGAAAGAGCTGCACCATTGTATAAACTCCTGAAAAAGACCAAGGATTTTGTCTGGACTGACGAAGCCGAAGCCGCACTACAAGATCTGAAGAAAGTACTCTCATCTGCTCCTATCCTTGCAACACCGGAACCTCAGGAATTGATGTTGCTTTACATTGCTGCGACAAATAAGGTTGTCAGTATCGTCATGGTAGTGGAGAGACCAGAGGAAAATCAAGAACACCTGATGCAGCGTCTGACGTACTTTGTTAGCGAGGTCCTGACAGAATCAAAGCAGCGGTATCCGCACTATCAAAAATTGGCTTACGATGTTTTTCTAGCATCTCGTAAGATACGCCACTATTTTCAGGAGCATCCAATTACCGTGGTGAGCAAAGCTCCCATGAGAGACATAATCAACAATAGTGACGCCACAGGACGCATCGCCAAATGGGGAATAGAGCTTTCAACTTTCGACATTGAGTATAAACCTCGGACAACAATCAAATCCCAGATCCTTGCTGACTTTGTCGCTGATTGGACAGAGACGAAGGAGAACATGGTCCTCCCTGAGTCACAATATTGGACCCTCTTTTTTGATGGGTCTAAGTCTCGAGGGGGCTCGGGGGCTGGCGTGGTGCTCAAGTCACCCCAAGGAGATAAACTTTTATACGTATTGCAGATCCACTTCACAGCGACAAACAACATTGCCGAGTATGAAGCACTGCTGCATGGAATCCGAATTGCTAAGGATATTGGCATCCGATGTTTGATGTGTTACGGAGATTCGGATCTTGTTGCTCAGCAAGTCTCGGATATTTGTAATGCAAATAAACACATGGCAGCATATAAAGCTGTCGTGGATAACCTATCTAAATCGTTCGAAGGGTTTGAAGTTCAACACATCCCTCGAGTAGAAAATGAGGAAGCAGACGCACTGTCTCGGATAGGCTCTACGCGGAAAGAGGTCCTGGATGGCGCTTTTTTAGAGCACCTCAAAGTTCCCTCAATAAAGGGAGTAGATGAGGAATATCCGACCAAATCCGACTCACCTTTGATAGCAGTTCTGGCTGTAATTCCCAGCAGGACTCAACCCTACCTCGATTATTTGGTAGATGGCAAATTACCCGAAGACGAGGTGCTGAGCCGACAAATTATCCGACGAGCAAAAGCCTATACTATTGTTAAAGGTGATCTCCATAAACAGACTGTTTCTAGGGTCTTTCAGCGCTGTGTATCTCCGGAAGAAGGAGTGGAAATCTTAAGGGAAATCCACAAAGGCGAGTGTGGTCACCACGCTGCAGCCAAATCTTTAGTGGCAAAAGCTTTTAGACACGGATTTTTCTGGCTTACAGCTCAGGCAGATGCCGAACGAATAGTCAAGACGTGCAAAGGCTGCCAAAGTACACCAAGCAAGCTCATGTTCCGACTGATCAGCTGCGAACAATACCTATAACATGGCCCTTTGCGGTCTGGGGGCTTGATATGGTAGGACCATTTAAACGAGCTCCAAGTGGATTTACTCACCTCTTAGTGATGGTGGATAAATTCACCAAATGGATCGAGGCTAAACCTGTCACTAGTTGTGATGGAGCAACAACCAAAAGATTTGTCGAGGATGTTATAATCCGGTATGGTTATCCGCATAGCATTATCACGGACAACAGGAGTAACTTTTCCATGGGAGAATTGGCTGAGTTCTGCGACGAGCAAAATTTCCGGCTTGACATTGCGTCAGTCGCACATCCACAGGCTAACGGACAAGTCGAAAGAGCAAATGGTTTAATCTTACAAGGCCTAAAACTGAGACTCGAAGCACCACTACGACGTGCTGCGGGGGCTTGGGCAGAGGAATTACCCTCTGTAATTTGGAGTTTATGAACAACTCCGAACAGGTCAACAGGATACACACCTTTCTTCTTGGTCTATGGCGTAGAAGCAGTTCTTCCTAGTGATTTAATTCATACTTCTCCTAGAGTGGCCACGTATATCAAAGAGGATGCCGAGATTTCTTGACAAAATGATCTCGACTTAGTCGAAGAAGTTTGCGTCGTTGCTGAAATGAGATCTACATCCTATCAGCAAAAGTTACGCAAGTATCATAGCCAGAGAGTCCAAAATAGATCTTTCAATAAAGGTGATTTGGTTCTCTGGCTTGTGCAACAAAGAAAGCACAAACTTTCCCCAGTATGGGAAGGGCCCTTTTTAGTTAGTCGAGTATTGCACAATGGATTGTACTACTTAACTGACATGAGGCCAGTCAAAGAAAGACCTGCTACTAAGAAGAGAAAGAGAGCCGGAGGCAGTACAAATCCGGATGAGTTAGACAGACCGTGGAATATTGCTTAGCTACGTCCCTTTTATTCTTAGTTTATCCTTCTTTGTAATCATACATATGTACATGTTCTGAGAAATAAAAGTTTTGGTTGCCTCAAATTTTTTTGAGAAGTTTTTACCATCTTATTTCCAAATGATCATGTCATAATCGAAAATCCTAGAATGCTTGAAAGTACTTTATGCTCATGCTCGTTCTGGTTTAGATTTCTGATTCTAAAACTGCTACCTTCGGGTATAACTCTAAAATTTCTAGTCTTTACTTGGGTTATTTGTCTGATTGCTGGGTGCGGGTATTTTCCGAGTAGTGAATTGTTGGTACTAGAAGCCGGCTTTGTTTCCGAGTTTAAACTGGTTCAACAAGTGAGCTCCATTGCTCGGCAAAGTTTTTGGCTGAAGGTTTAGCCGGCTCACGAAAGGGAGGAGGCGGAAAGCCAGATAAACGATAAGTAGAGACGAAAAAATTCAAGTGCTTATGAAATTTTTTCAGGCACACGAAAAAAAAATCAAAGCCAAAAGTGCTGAATAGATAAAAAGCTTAGCACTAGCAAAATCAATAGTACTTAATATTTACAAATGCATCATGTTCTTTCCAGAATAATACATAATTTTGAGGTCTATGATGTAGGAGGAGATGAAGGAGCTCCCGGCTCGCTGGTTACTCCGCTTTGATATCATTCCAAGATGTCCGGATCTGAGGTGGTCCGTTCATCGTCGGAAACTTCTTCGGCTTCTTCTGGAGGAGGTGGCGGAGTAGCTACACGGGTGAAGAAGAGGATCTCGTAGCTAGTCAGATCAGCTACGTGGCACCCATATCCGGCGCAGGAGTGCATGATGGCTTGAAGGTCCTGCTCCTAACCGTCTTCGTCTACCTTGCAGTACCCTCTGGTCACTTGCTATATCTCCATGTTTCCATGGTGGCTCATGACCATGGTGAGAGCATTCTACGTGACAGTCCGCGCGTAGGACATGTTCCAGTCCCGAACAAGCCGCGACATCTCCTTGGCCTTGTCCCGCACCTGAAAATCCGACATGCTTGGCATGTCCAGAATCCTGAGAGACTCGCCAATGTCCTCAAGGGACTGGCAGAAGTCATGAAGAAGATCACCGACTTGGGTAAGCCGGTGGGTGCGGGGCTCGGAGGAGGAAGAGTCCGTCAAGTTCAGAGGACCTATACACAACACAAGTTAAGAAAAATCCGGCATTGATAGAAGTCGAAGGAAAAGATAATACAGGAAGATGGAACGTACCAAGAACGATGTCGTCAATCTTGGTCTTCTCCTCCCGGAGACTCTGGAGTTCAGCCCGGAGCGCCTGGGAGATGTCCTTCTCTCTGCCAAGATCATTTCTAAGGTCCGAGATTACTTTATCTTGAGCAGCGATCTTGCGATCATGCTCTTCAGTGGCCATGGAGGAGGATTCAAGGACTTGAGCTATGCTCCTTTCATGATCCTCCTTGAGCTTATCCAGCTCTTGGCGAAGTCCCTTGTTCTCCACCACCAGGGTTTTGAGGTTCTTGGCCTCTTCAATCATAGCGATGGATTGTTTCACCAGCGCTGTAAGTCAAAAAAGAACAACAATTCAGGAAAAATTCGACTTTGAAAAAGCAAAAGACAAGGTTTGAATCTCGGAATATTTACCTTCGTCTTCATCCTTGGCTACTTTAAGTTCGGCATTTTTAAGCCAGAGAGCCTTGATCTCTCTCCGCTTATTGCAGACATTGGTCAATAATCCCTGGTTATAGGAACATACTTTCTGTAAGTCAGAATACCCAAAGTCAGAAAGCTACTTAAGACTCGGGCTAATATTTTTTGCTAAATATCAGCACGAGCCTTGGGGGCTACACTAGTTCGTTCTTTGGTATCCTAATGAAAGCATAAACCTGGATTATATATCCTACTTCATGCTTGGGGGCTAGAGGATATGATATAACATAATGTAAAAACAAGAGTTGGAATTCCGACTTACATATTGCTCGCGGGTGAGTTTATCTAAACCTGCGTTCACTTCAACTGCCACCTTCTCGGCAAGAGTAAGAGGGATCACTGGGGCTGTTGGAAGCTCGCCAGTCCTAATCCTCTCGTCGCGAAGGCAGACTTGAGCGAGAAGGTCAGAGAACTTGACGTCCTCTGCTTCTTGCGCTTCTTCCTCGGGGGATAAATGGCTTTTGTCCAGGACTTGCCTGGCTAGCCGCTGGATCTCTTCTGGAGATTTCCGAGACATGCCAAACTTGGCAAGTCCCGGATTGCTGATGAGGTTGTCGGCGAAGACTTCAGCCGAGGGGTCATTACCCAAAGAGAGTTCACCCTTATCTTTGCGACCCAAGGATCGCAGGCTCCGTTGGAGGAGCCGGATCTTCTGCAACCACCGGAGAAGGAATGATAGCCGGAGTTGCAGAAGGTTGAGGGGCAGGAGTCGGAGGAGCCGCGGTAGGGGAAGCTATGGTGAGCTTCGTCTGTCGCAGGGGCTTTGAAGGAATCCCTTTCCCCTTACCCTTGATGAGAGGCTTTGCTCTGAGAAGGTAGTAAAGTCAGAAACATTACATCTCAGAAAGAAATCCGAGAAAGGTACAAAGGCGGAAATTGTGAATGAAAGTTACCTCTTCACAACAGGCACCTCCTTTGTGCCAACAACCACTGTCGGAGCTTTGCGCTTCTTGAGCGCAAGGTCCAGCAATGGGACCACTTCTGTCTCCTGAGAAAACTCAGGAGGATATCCTTCGAGCGAAGCAAGTTTTGACTCGTGGAGGTCAGCAAGCTGAAAACAAGAAAACATATCAGTATTGCAGTATAACTTGAAAATTGAAACATATCAAAGGTGTACTAATGGAAGCTTACCGGCACCATGGGGTTTTTTGCCGTGTGCATATCCAGAGAAATCTCCGGAATTCTCCTCTCGATCCGCTCCTTGATCAGCCACTTGATCTGGCTGATGTAGCCTTGAGTGGTGTAGGATTTGGGGCTGATGCAGAGGGAGTTTTTTTTGGATGACATGATGGAGTGCATCAGTCTATCCCCGTGGTACTGAAGTGGCTAGATCCGACATGAGACCCAGCACTGGACCAAGTCGGATCCCTTCAGACCCTTATGCTTGATCAAATATTAGATCCGCCTCTTCGCGAGGATCAGATCATCGGTGAGAGCCAGAGCAGCCTCGTCCCAGGAAGGCTGGCCCGTGGTGGCTCCGTTGACAAAAGCCGGCAAAGCAGTAGCTTTGCCAGGAGCCGGAATATCCCTATGATAGAAAAAAGTGGCTGGCCATTGTTTGACCGAGTCACTGGCAGAAATTTTGGGATATGCCCGGTCACGTCTAAGTGAAAAGCTAATAGTGTCGGTGATGTAAGGAACACCGAGAGTGATGGAATTTCTTCGGACATGAAAGTAGTACCGGAAGAGAAGCAAACTCGGCCTAATGCCGAGAAAGCCCTCGTAAAGCAATGCATACACACTCATCTCTAAGAGAGAGTTGGGAGGAAGATTGTGGAGTTGAACTCCATAATGATCTATCACCTCGGAGAAGAACTCTGAGGGAGGAAAAGACAGACCTCGGTCGAGATGGGTGCCGAAGTGGACCCGCTCGCCGTCGCGCGGGTTGGAGATGGTTTCGCCGGAGCCGCTCCGTCAGTCGCCAGCGGCGAGAAGCCCCTCCTTCTCCACATTCTTGAGGCCGTCCTCGTCGAGGGCGCAGGGAATCCAGATTCCCCGGAAGCTCTCCTTCTCCGTTACTGCTTCTGTCGTCGCTGCTGCCGCCAAACCGGAGGAAGAAGACGATGAAGCCATTTCTCCGGTGAGAAGATGACCTGAAAGGGGCGGCGCTGGGAGTTTTGTGGGGGAAGGACGAGGAGGCTCTGTGCGTGCAGGAGGATTGGGAGGAAAGGAAACAGCAAGGGACTGGTGGAAAGGAGAAGGAGAAATCCAAACCCCTTATATCCACCTAACTGTGCCAAGATTCGTGCAAATGCTACAGTGTAACCGCCACACATCGTGGAAAGAGCTGGGAAGGACCCACGTGATGATTGCGTCTCCTCAATCTCCACGCGCGCATTGAAATGGCGCCTCGGTTCCGTGAACCACGGGCCCACCAACGGTCGTGCTGACGGCAAGCCTGTCAGATGACATGACTTGACCATGCTTGTGTCAGGTGGCGTTGGAGACCAAGTTCTGGCTTAGTTTGAAATCAAGCTGGAAAATTCGAGTAACCTGTGGATTGGTCCGACTTACTTTCAAGACCCAGATCGTATTTTTTGTTGTGAAGTTTCAGGAATCCTTCAAGATTCTGCAAGCCGAAGATCAAGCTAGACGATGATGACATCCGACTTTGGATCTTGGAGGCCTCCGGGGGCTACTGTTGGGTATATACTTTCCGGGTATCCTCACAGTTCCTCACTGACCAGGGTGGCCCACTTTAGGTTAGAGCTTTGCTTCACGGGCGGCCTAGTCAGGGAGAGAAGACGGAGTCCAATCCGGCTATGGGAAGGCCCATAAGAATTACCGACTTAGGCCCGTAATGTTACTTGTAGTTCAAGATGTACTCTGTAACCAACTCTTAGTCGTAGCCGGATTGATCTCTCTTATAAACCCTAAGCCGGATATCTATATAAGCCGGCCTAGGGAGAGCCTTTAGGGCACCCAATACTTTAGACCCTCAACTCGCACAGGAGATACCCTTGTAACCCATATTCCGGCTCTGCCATATTACTGGATTGCTAGCAGGAGTAGGATTCGTCCAAAGCCGACGGATTCGAACCTGGGTAAACTTGTGTGCTCACCGTCCCGGAATACCGTACGTCTCACACCCCTATCTTCCGCACGCCTCGAGGACCCCCTCATGGCGTACTTGTCCTCAATCCGACGACATCCAATTCAAATTAAAACTGCTCCATTATAGTAGTAGAGATATGATGTCAATATGGCCATGACCTTGGTTGTTCGGGTCAAAGCCAGGAATGTACATACGCCATAGGCCAATACGTATTGTGAAGAACCCAGAGAATTTATTGTATTCAAAGGTGTCCAAACACATGTTTCTCATTTTTTTCTTAGCACTATATAGTGTACGAATAACTTTAAATATTGACCGTTGGATCAAGATGCGAATCCCAACATTGTTAGATGTTGGATCTTCATTTCCATTTTAGCATCGAGAAGATACTATTGATAGTCTTTCTTTTCTTATCTTACCACAATTTTTTATATATAGTGTGCGAACAACGTTGAATATTGACCGCCGATTCATGACCCGCGAATCCCGACATTGATGCTAGTTATTGGATCCTCTAATCCATTCCATCATCTAGAAGATACTATTGATAGTCTTTGTTATCTTATATCACTATATAATGTACGGATAACTTTGAGTATTGACCGTTGGATCAAGACTCGTGAATCCCAATAATGCTAGTTGTTGGATCTTCTTTTTTCCATTCTATCGGGTGGTGGTACTTTTCAGAAATGCAATACCACACCTAGGTTGGTCCCCCGACACCATCGTTACCATTGATTTGTTGGAGATTCATGCAAACTATTTTATAGGAAGATCCTTTCACCTCTGTCTAGATTCATACGTGATCTATTAGAGATCTGAAACTGCTTTAAATCTTGCACATACATACACGATTCAATATCAATCGTAGAATAAACAATAAAAACAACCAAATTATCAATAAAATAATTAGAAAAAAAATCAAAATTAACAAAATTTTGATGATACATACAGATTTCAGCCGACCCAGTCAAGAAACATACCCCCTCCGTTTCAAAATATAAGATGTTTTAGCTTTATAAAAGGAGTGTATCCAGACCCCTTTTAGTGTGTAGGTTCATCTAAGTTTGGAATGAACCTACATACTAAAAGGGGTCTAGATACATCTTTTCACAAAGCTAAAGCATCTTATATTTTGAAACGAAGGGAGTACAAGTTTCACTGCCAGGTGAAGCTGACGTTGTTTCCAACTTTTTAGGGGGACTTAAGTGTAAATATGTGACAGTTGTTAACTTCGTGGACTCTACACGAATCTCCTATAATCCTAGGGTACATGCGATACTGGGGGACCAACCTACGAGTGGTAAATCCGCTCTCTGGTACTTTTCTCTACTACTATAATGGAGCAGTTTTGAATTGGATCCATAGCACCAATCCTGTGTAGGGAAACGTGTAGGCTACACTAGCGTAAAATCAAAATTTTCTACCACGTCAACCAGGAATACTATTGTCATAGATCACGGGATTACCGCTAGACGCGTAGGTGCGGAACTCGATGAAGCACGTTGCGACAGTGTAGATGTTCTATGTCTCCTCCTCGTCCTCGTCCCACGAGCAGCTCCCCTTTGCGCGGCTCGTCCAAGTGCTACAGATGCAGCACCTCCGAGGTATCCACACGTCCGGAGTGGAAGCCGTCACACGCCAGCTAGGAGTGCTGGCGCAACACAAAGTGGAAGAGGAGTGGCGGCTGGGTGGAATGCTCAACCCTATTCAGCTCGCCTCACTCTCTCTTATATAGGCATCCCTGGTGGGCTTCTACATTAGCAGCCCATTAGCAGCCTAAGCCTAGTATAATTCGGATCCAATCCTCATTAGGCTTCCAGCCCCTAAAGTGTGTGACCCTATAGGTTCATACACGTATAGACATGACGCGAGTACACTTACTCCGTCAATAGTTGGTAGCGGCCTCTAGCAAGACGTGCCAACTCCTAAACGCATATAAAGATCATTCGGACGAACCATCACAAGGTTGAGTACATGTCTTTCCCTTTGCCTCACGATATTTGGTCTAGCTCCAAGCTGACCTCTCTTTCTCGATACTGTGATTCGGAATCCCTTTACTAGGTTAACTCTTAACCATATGTATCACGGCCATGCATTTCTGGATCCGATCACTCGAGGGGCCCAGAGATATCTCTCTCAAGTAGAGAGGGGCAAATCCCATCTTGATTGACCGATGCCTTGCAGCATGTATCAGGACAAACCCGAAAGCTACCTTTATAACTACCTAGTTACGGAGTAGTGTTTGATAGCCCCAAAGTAGGTCGATCCACATCTCAAGTACATGCAGCAGTCTCAGTCTAAGGACAAACGCATTACGATGTGTAGAGAGGCTGCAAGTATTATTGCCAGTCTCATGTTGGGTCAGTCCAACCCCATGTTCATAACATGTGTCCACATCATTGGTTTGACATCTCCATGTCTATGACTTGCGAAACATAGTCATCAACCAATCGATGTGCTAGTCTAATATTCACGTGTGTCCTCGCATGAACTCCGACTAGGGACAATTATTAGATAACCATACAAGTAAAGAGTTTCACAAACAATTCACATAATTGCCAATCAATACAAGTTGCCTGGTATATGGATATTCAAGGAACATTATAATAGCTCATGGATACACATGAAATACAATCATCTCTATGATTGCCTCTAGGGCATATTTCCTTCAGTCTCCCACTTGCACTAGAGTCAATCTAGACGATCTAATACCTATTGCTCTTGTGTGCGCTTCATGCGCATGGAGTGGCTTAGTAAAGGGATCAGCAACATTTGAGTCCGTATGTATTTTGCATAACATGACACTACCATCATCAATGAACTCACGAATCAGATGGTAGCGCATGCGAATATGTTTGTTCTTCTGGTGCTGTCTAGGTTCCTTGGCTTGTGCAATAGCACCATTGTTGTCACAATAAACGTCCAAGGGACTGGACCAGCCTGAACCACACCAAGAGCGATCAGGAAATTCCTAATCCAAACAGCTTCCTTTGCAGCCTCCGAGGCAACAATATATTCAGCTTCTGTTGAAGAGGAGGCCACTGTATCTTGCTTGGAACTTTTCCAGCTCACAGCACCACCATTCATGACAAACACATAACCTGATTGCGATTTCGAGTCATCTGAGTCATTAAGGTAACTCGCATCTGTGTAACCCTTTACACTGAGTTCAACCTCACCTCCATAAACTAGGAACATATCCTTAGTCCTTCTCAAGTACTTAAGGATATTCTTTACCGCTATCCAGTGAATCTCACCTGGATCAGCCTGGTATCTGCTCGTAACACTTAGAGCATAGGAAACATCTAGGCGAGTACATGTCATTGCATACATGATGGATCCAATAGCCGAAGCATATGGAACCCTACTCATGCGTTCTTGCTCATCAGTGGTCGAAGGACACTGAGTCTTGCTGAGTTTAATGCCGTGAGACATGGGCAAGAACCCCTTCTTAGCCTCTTCCATGCTGAACCGTTTCAATACTTTGTCAATGTACGTACTCTAGCTTAATCCAATTAGCCTCCTTGATCTATCTCTATAGATCTTGATACCCAGAATATATGCCGCTTCTCCCAAGTCCTTCATAGAAAAACTATTTTTCAATGAGGTCTTAACAGACTTGAGCATAGGAATGTCATTTCCAATCAATAATATGTCATCCACATATAAGATTAGAAACACAAGTGATTTCCCATTTTCTTTCTTATACACACAAGGTTCTTGTTCGTTTTTGGTGAAGCCAAACTCCTTTACAACTTCATCAAATCGAATGTTCCAACTTCGAGATGCTTGCTTCGGCCCATAAATAGACTTTTGAAGTTTGCATACCTTTCCAACATTGTTTGGATCGACAAAACCTTCGGGCTGCATCATATACATGTCCTCAGAAAGGATTCCATTTAAGAAAGCCGTCTTGACATCCATCTGCCATATCTCATAATCGAAATGTGCAGCAATGGCTAGAATGATCCGTATAGATTTAAGCATCGCTACGAGCGAGAAAGTCTCATCATAGTCAACTCCTTGAACTTGTCGAAAACCTTTTGCAACAAGTCGAGCTTTATGGATGTGAACATTTCCATCCATATCAATCTTCTTCTTATAGATCCACTTGCACTCGATGGATTTAAAACCATCAGGCAGGTCAACCAAGTTCCAAACTTGATTGTATCCCATGGACTCTATCTCGGATCTCATGGCAATCAGCCATTTCTCAGAGTCTGGGTCCACCATCGCTTCTGCATAGGTCACAGGCTCATCATTGTCTAACAATAATAACTCTCGCGCTTCGTGGAGCCTCGCCGACCTTCGTGGCTGTGGTGCTTCTATTGCCATGGGTTCCTCAACTTGTTCTGCTACAATAGCATCACTCATAGAAGCATCCTCGACTGGCTCATCTTGAACTTCTTCAAGTCGCACCGACCTTCCACTCGTTCCCTTTGTGAGAAACTCTTTCTCTAGGAAAACACCGCTACGAGCGACAAACACTTTGCCCTCTTCTCGGTTGTAGAAGTAATACCCTAAGGTTTCCCTTGGGTATCCCACAAAAATGCACTTATCCGATTTGGGTGTTAGCTTGTCCGACTGAAGTCGCTTGACAAATGCATCACAACCCCAAATATTTAGAAAAGACAAACTGGGATTCTTTCCAGTCCACATCTCATATGGTGTCTTAACTACGGATTTAGATGGTACCTTGTTTAGTGTGAAAGCTACTGTTTCTAGCGCGTAACCCCAAAATGATAATGGTAAATCCGACTGGCTCATCATCGATCGAACCATGTCCAACAAAGTTCGATTACGCCATTCAGAAACCCCGTTTCTTTGAGGCGTTCTGGGCGGCGTGAGCTATGGAACAAGTCCGCAACTCTTAAGATGATTGCTAAACTCGTGACTCAAATATTCACCTCCGCAATCAGATCGCAAGGCCTTTATTTTCTTGCCACGTTGATTCTCTACCTCATTTTGAAACTCTTTGAACTTTTCAAAAGTTTCAGACTTATGCTTCATCAAGTAGACATAGCCATATCTACTGAAATCATCAGTGAAAGTAATGAAGTAGTGATATCCTCCTCTGGCTGTCGTGCTCATTGGTCCACATACATCAGTATGTATGAGTTCCAACAAGTCTGTCGCTCTCTCGGGAAACCCTGTAAAAGGCGTCTTGGTCATCTTTCCAAGTAAACAAGCTTGACATGTCTCGTATGATTCAAAATCAAACGAAGTTAGAAGACCATCACCATGGAGCTTCTTCATGCGCTTTTCACTTATATGCCCCAAACGACAATGCCATAAATAGGTAGGACTCAAATCATTTGGCCGAAGCCTTTTAGCACTAACATTGTAAACACATGCATTATCAAGATTTAAAATAAATAACCCATTCACAATGGGAGCATTAGCCACAAACATAGCATTCTTAGAGATTACACAACCATTGTTTGTACTCGCGAATGAATAACCATCCCTCATCAAACATGAAGGTGATAAAATGTTTCGACCCATACTAGGAATGTAATAACAATTATTCAACTCCATGATAAATCCTGACGGAAGGTGAAGTTGCATGACGCCGACGAACAATGCAGCAACCCTTGCTTTATTTCCGATGCGAAAATCCACTTCGCCTTTCTGCACTTCTCTAGTCCTTATTAGCCCCTGCATCGAATTGCAAATATGAGCAACCGATCCGGTATCAAATACCCAAGAGTTAACATAAGAATCTGCGAGAAAAATGTCCACAACATTTACAACAAGCGTACCTGAGTGGGAAGTACCCTTACTTCCACTCTTCTTCAAAGAAGCCTGGTACTTGCTACAGTTTCTCTTCCAGTGGCCATATTCATGACAAAAGAAACACTGAGTGTCTCCTGCAGGACCAACCTTTTGCTTGGGTGCAGGGTTTGGCTTAGGGATCGTATCCTTAGCCTTGCCCTTCTTCTTCTGCCAAGAAGTGCCCTTTTTCTTGAAGCTGGCATTACGCACAGCCATCACATGGCTATGCCCTGCACACTTCTTAATGTCACATTATGCTGTTTTTAGCATCCCACATAATTCATTAAGGCCCCTCTCCACCCCATGCATATGGTAGTTCGAAATGAAATGCCCATAGCTAGATGGAAGAGATGCCAAAATGTAATCAGTGGCCAAGTCTTGGCCGAATGGAAAACCAAGTTTTTCCAAAGTCTGACTATAAACAACCATTTTGATCACATGGGGGCCTACAGCTGCTCCCTCTGCCAGCTTGCATTCCACAAAGGACTTAGCGACATTGTACCTCTCAGTCCTAGCCTGAGTCTGGAACATGTCCTTAAGCGCAACGATCATATCGTACGCTTCCTGATCCTCAAACTACTTTTGAAGATCAGGTTCCATGCATGTAAGCATAAGACAACTAACCTCAAGAGATTCATCACATGCTTTCTTGTAGGCATTCTTAAGGGCAGCAGTTGCATTATCAGCAGGTTCATCCGGGATTGGGGTATCCAGAACAGTTTCCTTTTCTCATACGAGAACAATTCTCAGGTTACGGACCCAGTCCGAATAGTTTGTTCCATTTAGTTTATCCTTTTCAAGAATCGAACGCAAAGCAAAAGGTGATGAATTGTTCAGTGCCATTGATCTACAACAAAAAGATATGCAAAATACTAAGCCATGTAACCATGAAAGAGTAAAACATATTAAACAATTTAATAGCATATACTCCCACTTAAATCAACATCCCTCTATTGATACTAAGTGATTCAAGATCCACAACTAACAAGTCGACTAGTGAGCTTTAGCATCACTGCTAGAAGACAAGGTAAATCGGTAAGCAACCTTTGCTAACCATATCACATATGACTCTTGTTCTTGGGTGACATCTCTATGTCAAAACTAGGTGCCCAACCTTTATGCCCCAAGGTCCTTAACTGTTAAGATGACCTTGTTAAGCTCACCAACCCTTATGCGTGTAGGTATCCGATACAAACCCATCCAGCCAAGGAAAACCGTGGCACCCTAATTTCATAGACCCACCAACGATTGTACATGGCATAGGATGGTGCAAGGTTTGGTTGGGAGGGCATGGTTTAACTTAAAATTTGTGAGGGATTGTTCTACTTCTATCATCTAAGCATGCATAGTAGTAAAACGTTTAAGAATAGCATTCACATAGATGTGATACAGTATGTCCCATTTTCTCATGGTGATCTCCATCGCCATAGAACCTGTCCACCATGATGATCTCCATCTTCATGCTCTATGCGAGCATCCTCCAAGTGATGAGTTCTCCAAGAACTAATACAAGCTATTACTCCTAATAGCTAGTAATCAAAATTACATGGTATTGGGATCATCACAAGTTGGCACGCAGGCCATTACAATAATTGACAACACATATGGCTCCAGCCGTGTTGCCCTACTCACGACACGCAGGTCATGAAAAATACATACATGCATCACATACATTTTTGGGCCATACTGATCACATAAATCCTGCAAAAACAAGTTGTGCATAGAATTGCATTCTACCGGATCATGTGAAATCGTAGCACCTATGAACCTTAACGAGATGCAAAAGGGGGCTACAACTAAGGGGGGTCAAGGGGGTCTCCCCCTGCGGGGTTCGAAGGGGCAACGCCCCTCGCGGTACCTATACAATTTTCTTTAAGGATTTTGATCGGCAAATCAAATTTACCATAAACCGACCATAGTTCCGATTCGACCAAACTCCTTTGATCACGGTACATCGATTCAGATCTAATTCTTGATTCGATCAATCATATTGATCTTCGCGTGATTCAAAAGGACTTATGTGTCACTGTCTACCCCGATGGCGGAAACCGACCGGTAGGGGTAAGTCGTTCGACGACCTTCGAATCACGATCACGGAAAGTAAGATCATAGATCAATCCAAAAAACACCGCCATACAAACGATCACATCATTCATATCAATCTACATATCACCATATGCAAACTTCCCGAACCTATGACTGAATAGCATCGGGTCTGATAACACTGTAGGGAAACAGGTAGGCTACACTAGCGTAAAATCAAAATTTTCTACCGCGTCAACCAGGAATACTATTGTCATAGATCACGGGATTACCGCTAGACGCGTAGGTGCGGAACTCGATGAAGCACGTTGCGGCAGTGTAGATGTTCTACGTCTCCTCCTCGTCCTCGTCCCACGAACAACTCCCCTTTGCGCGGCTCGTCCAAGTGCTACAGATGCAGCACCTCCGAGGTATCCACACGTCCGGAGTGGAAGCCGTCACACGCCAGACTGCTAGGTCTGCGCGTGCAACACATGCGGAAGAGGAGTGGCGGCTGGGTGGAATGCTCAACCCTATTCATCTCGCCTCACTCTCTCTTATATAGGCATCCCTGGTGGGCTTCTACATTAGCATCCCATTAGCAGCCTAAGCCTGGTCTAATTCGGATCCAATCCTCATTAGGCTTCCAGCCCCTAAAGTGTGCGATCCTATAGGTTCATACACGTATAGACATGATGCGAGTACACTTACTCCGTCAATAGTTGGTAGCGGCCTCTAGCAAGACGTTCCAACTCCTAAACGCATATAAAGATCATTCGGACGAACCATCACAAGGTTGAGTACATGTCTTTCCCTTTGCCTCACGATATTTGGTCTAGCTCCAAGCTGACCTCTCTTTCTCGATACTGTGATTCGGAATCCCTTTACTAGGTTAAATCTTAACCATATGTAGCACGGCCATGCATTTCTGGATCCGATCACTCGAGGGGCCGAGAGATATCTCTCTCAAGTAGAGAGGTGCAAATCCCATCTTGATTGACCGATGCCTTGCAGCATGTATCAGGACAAACCCAAAAGCTACCTTTATAACTACCTAGTTACAGAGTAGTGTTTGATATCCCCAAAGTAGGTCGGTCCACATCTCAAGTACATGCAACAATCTCAGGTCTAAGGACAAAACGTACACGATGTGTAGAGAGAGCTGCAAGTATTATTGCCAGTCTCATGTTGGGTCAGTCCAACCCCATGTTCATAACATGTGTCCACATCATTGGTTTGACATCTCCATGTCTATGACTTGCGAAACATAGTCATCAACCAATCGATGTGCTAGTCTAATATTCACGTGTGTCCTTGCATGAACTCCGACTAGGTACAATTATTAGATAACCATACAAGTAAAGAGTTTCACAAACAATTCACATAATTGCCAATCAATACAAGTTGCCTGGTATATGGATATTCAAGGAACATTATAATAGCTCATGCATACACATGAAATACAATCATCTCTATGATTGCCTCTAGGGCATATTTCCTTCATCCTAACCATTGGGCTGTTAGATCCAATGGTTAAGAGTAGATGGATTTGTGTTGAATAGTACCTAGAGAAAACTCCAACATGTTCTAAAACCATTATTTTACCACCCCAAAAATTTCATAGCACAGTAGGATGTATTCTCAATATGGGTAGATAGTTATTACAACTAATAGACTTAATGTATGCATTTTTTCTCTAACAAGAATACTGGCTAAAACAACTTAACGTTTGTTAAATCACATTTCATACCACTTTATCATTATCAATTTGTTTTCACCCATTGTCGGGGGGATGACCCCCAGGTAAGCCAAGATAGGCTCAGCTAGCCGGCTCCAAGGAGCTATGGCCGTCTGGGCCCAAGACAAGAAACCACAGCCGGGCGGAAATCTCCACCCGGTCCGCATTCGAGCTTCCCCGTCTGGCCCGTCTAGCCGGGTGGCCATAAGAACCGTCTGGGAGGACGCTCCTAGCCATCCGCCTCGGATCCGCTGGCCAAGGTATGGTAGGCATGACGCTACTTGCTGAGCACACCTCTAACCGGATAGGTTGGCTAGCCTAGTCGGCGCTACCAGACAACTGCGCCAAAGCTGGGGGCTGACGAGTAAAGCTTTGGCTGGCGAGTAAAGCACCAGCTGACGGACAAAGTGCCGGCTGACGGAGAAAGCGATAGCTGACAAGGAAAGCGAAGGCACTGGACAACTGGCGTTCCCCCTGTCTTGAAGGCACCCACTTTGTAAACCCAAATCCAAACAGTAAACCCTAGAGCCCACTTTGTAAACTGCCTCTCCCAACCAGTATATAAGGGGATGTAGTGCTAGGGTTCTAGATAGACAATTACAAGTTAGAAGTTCTCGAGACTGGACAAGTTGAGTAGTTCCTCTTCTTCCTCTAGCCAGGAGCAGCTAGGGAAACAACTCAAGGAGTTCCTATACTAGGCATTCGCCCCCTAATAGTAGATCCCTGCACGAGTAGGAGTGTTACCTGGAAAAGAGGGCTCCAAACCTCGGTACATCACTGTGTTTGCAGTATCCGTGCCCAAACCATTGCGAGTAGCCACCGATAACATCCTGATTGTCCCCTCTAAAGCCATCCCCGATGGCACTGCAATGTTCCACACCACGACAGTTGGCACACACCGTGAGGCACAGCGCTTCGGCTAGGATCATCTTTCGCACGGGACTTCCGCTCGTCGCTGGTGAACGAGTCACCTACGGCCTCTTTCTCACCTTCGGCTCCTTCGACTGCGTCCTTGACAATGCATCCTACTTCAACGGGGAAACCGTTCCATGCGGCGTTCCATCATGCACTTCGGTGAGCATCGCGTCTATGTTGCCACCATCACCGAGACCTTCGCTTGCGAGGTCATCACCGTGTCCGGTGCACCACCTGTCTTCTCCGCTTCACGTGCCCCCAGCGGCAGCATTGAGGTCAGGATGGCGGGCTCGAGCGAGAATCGCCGCCCACCTCTAGGGTGCAACGGAGAAGGCCGTGGCGCCACTTTGCGTGCCCCGAACCAGGACCCGCTCACCGCATCCATCGAGCACTTCCACAACCCCATCAACCCCATTGAAGCCGATCCAGTAGTGGCTGCGGCGACACTGGAGGCTACCCGCCAGAGCCTCCTGGAGGAAGCTGGCAAGGTGGTAGCCGCCCAATGATGAATGAACGCGACCATGCACGAGTACAATATCGTGCATGTCTTCGCCCGCTTGCCCGGCACTAGCTGCCCGGCCCAGCCCTAGGGCCGAAACCTCGGTTCAGAGCTGGATCGTTCCGCTGACTCGCGTATGCCCGCGGTGCAGCTGGTCTACAACACCCTTGCTAGAAACATGAGAACTACGGAGGGGGCCGTCACCGAGCTGAGCCACCTGGAGGGCGAGGAGCTGCTCCACCAGCAAGCACGTGTCTAGCTCCTCGTGGTCACGACAAACAAGTAGCAGGCTGAGGTAGAACTCAGCCTAGGTGGCAACAGCAAGACCCAACCAATTCGCCGGATGGTGAATCCGGCTGTAGGCGCCAGCAAGGCCTCCTTCCTGAACGGTGTGAGGCCAAACAACTGTCCACGCGGCGGATCAGCAGGCCGTGGGCACAACCCCCATGACGTCACGGACGTCACAAGCCGAAACCGCGACCCGGCTGATGAAGCCGGAAAAGGCCACGCGCTGCCCAAGTCCCGCCTATCACGCGTGTTGGAAGAAGAAAGCCCGGCCGGTCCAAGATGCTTTGGACCGAACATCCGGAATGAACGGTTTCCAAAGGGATTTTCGCTCCCAAGGGACACACCAAAGTACAATGGCACGGTCAAGCCAGAGGACTGGCTGGTGGACTATACCACCGCGGTAGGCATCACAAACGGCAACCGCCGGGTAGCTGTGCGCTACACCCCCTCATGCTCCTCGACTCGGCCAGAACGTGTCTCAACAGCCTCCCCGACAACAGTATCAATGCTTGGATCGATTTCGAGTAGGCATTCGTCCACCACTTCACCGGCACCTACAAACGCCTAGGCCGACCCGGTGAGCTTGCCCTTTGCGTGCAAGGCCAAGACAAATCCGATCGCTCCTACATCACCTGTTGAACGAGCATGCACAACTCCTGCGAAGGGGTACGCAAGCACCAGGCGGTCAACTTCTTCATCAACGGCTGCAGAGACGACACTATGCTCAAGAACAAGCTTCGTCGGGTGGAGCCTACCACCATGGCGCAGACCGTGGACATCATGGACAAGTACGCCACCACTAACGCGGCAATGCAAAGATCCGTATAGGTGGACGACCAGGGGCAAATCATCATTGATGATGCTGTGGATCGGCACCATCTAGAGGGGAATGGCCACAACCCCAGGCGACATGACAACCACCATGGCAAGAGAAAGGACAACAAGCCGGATAACCAATATGGTTCCAGGCAGGTGGCGGTGGTGCAGGAGGATGCTGTAGGCGGTAGCCGGAGATGGAAGCCTGATGACAGCCTCCAAGGCCCAAGTACACCATCGAGTCAATGCTTGATGGGCCATGCAAGTTCCATAGCAGAGGCAACAAGCTGGCTACACATACAACACACCAGTGCACCTGGACAAAGAAGATGGCGGAGATTGCTGGCGCACCGGTTGCGCAGGGACCACCACCCCCAGCCGGTGGACCACCAGGCGACCGCAATAACTAGCGTCGGAGGTAAGATGACGATGACAACTATCCCCACCAAGTGGGAAACTACCACATCTTCACCATGGAGCTAGAAACCAAGCACAACAAGAGACTCCGCGAGGCGGCGGTGAACGCGATCGCCCCCCGTCCCTCCATACCTCAAATGGCCAAAGCAAGAAATTTGGTGGAGCCGGAAGGACCAGTCGGCTATGCTACCTCACCCAGGGACTTACGTGATGGTCCTGGATCTTATCATCGTCTCCAAGAAGCATTCCTGCAGATTCTCCCGCGTCCTTGTAGACGGTGAGAGTATCATCAACCTCCTGTACCGCAGCTCGCTAGACCGGCTCGGTATTAGCGAGTCACAGCTGGAACCATAAAGCACCTCCTTCCACGGAGCCGTTCCGGGCCCGTCGCATTCACCCATCAGCAAGATCTAGCTGGACTTCATCTTCAGCACGAAGGATAACTTTCGCCGCGAGCCTATCTGGTTCGAGGTGGTCGACCTCTCTAGCACGTATCATGCAATCCTGGGGAGCCCGGCGCTCACCAAGTTCATGGTGGTACCACACTATGCGTACCTCAAGATGAAGCTACTAGGGCCAAAGGGTGTCATCACCGTGGCCAACTGCTACAGGCGGTCTGTGAAGTGTGCCACAGATGGCTCCAAGCTAGCAGAGGCCATGATCATCGCGGAAGAAAAGCATGTCATCATGCAAAACGTGGCAGCCTTGCAGGCGGATATGCCGACTGGCGATCCGAAGCCGGGCGCAGAAGCACAGTTCAAGCCATCCAAGGGCACCAAAAAGATCCTACTGAACGAAGCCAAGCCGGACAAGTTCGTCCTGGTCGGAGATGGCCTCGACAGCAAATAGAAAAGCGTGCTCGTTGAATTCCTCCATGAGAATCGGGACATCTTTGCATGGTCCCCCAAAGACATGCCAGGTGATGTGGGCATACCTTACAGGTACTTGAGTTTGGTATATACAGCCTGATATGGTAGAAGACCACGGCGTTACCAGGGCCCAATCCAGGATTCGGGTGACCTCTGGAGACTCCTACTACTTGCGGCACAAGGAAAAGATTAAGATAGAAAGTTTAAAGGGGCAAACCCTAAACTATAACCGACTCGACCTGCTACCCGAGAACTAGGCTATCTATATAAAGGCTGGGAGGGGGTGGCGAGGAGGACGAACACAACCCTAGTTTCCACAACCTCGCTAGATTGCATCTGCGTGTCCTTGTAACTTTTGACTCCCTAGATAATTCCAAGAGCAGACAAGCAGGAGTAGGGACCTGTACGAGGCCTGAACCTGGGTAAACCTTGCATCCCTGTGTGCTTGTTTGCAACCGATTGATGCCTCCAGCGTTCCCTCCTTCTCCAAAACCGAAGTCCATAACAATGGGCATTGATGAGTTCAACCCTCGTTAATTGGCGCCTTATGTGGGAATTGGGAATGCTGATGTCGCGGCTTCTTTGGCCCCTGTCGTTGTATTGGGAACGACAGTACCTAAGAAGGTTAGATAGAGGTGTGGGGACTAGCAGGGAAGCTATCGACGGCGTCCGCAGGCGGGATTGGATACAAGCAAGCATAGCAGGACGCAGGAAGTACCTAGGTTCGGAGCCCTCGCGATGAGGTAAAACTCTTACTCCTGCCGGATCTGACTATGAGGGATATACGAACTACAAGTGCTCCTTGAGCTGTATTCTCTAGCTACTGTCTTAAATGCACTCAGACCAACCCTTTCTACTGAGGCCTTGCCTCTCCTTATATAGGCAGAGAGGCAACGGTCTCACTGGCCAGTCAGACTAGCAGGCCCCACAGGCGGGTCCTAGCCGACTGGTCATCTACAATATCTGGTACGATATGTCCCATCGGAGTATGAGCAGTATGGATGTCGTAGGCACAGTGGACGTTGTGCGAGCCTGTCGTCAGCATCGGGCCACTATTCCTGCGTCATCCCCGCAAAGTCTTCGGTATGGCCGAGTAGTTGCCGGTCTTGTCATTGTATAGGGCGTACCATGCACTGATCCAGATGTCGTCCTGTCTCCTTGATTGGTTCCGGCTACATCGCCGTAGCCGGCTGCTTCTTGCCGATCCGGCTACCATGCGATAGCCGGCCTGGCTTGCTTTGTCCGGCTGCATCTGGCTAGCCGGACGCGATCCGACTGCCCTGTTTCTTGTCCGGTTGGGGTATCTGGGGATCATCCCCCGGACACTAGCCCCCGAGCGCGTGTGGATTCCGCCCTTAGGCAAAATGTGCGCGCGCTCCCTCTTGGTTTTGAATTTGTGACCGGCTACGCCTGGCGGTTGCGCTACCCATGACGTCGATCTTGGCGCTGCCCGCCTTGTATGCGCCATCATTGCTCTGCGGCGGGCAGCGTAACGTCCTGTCGCACGTCGCCTCAGGAAACTGCCGCCTGGCGCTTCGGTTCCTGCTCCAGGATCTTCTGCACACCCCGCATCGGCACACAGGATCTGGGCGGCGGTTGGGGTGAGGGTTGCCTGGATGAATGCCACGTGGCGTCATGGACGGTTGCTCTTTCGGCCCTTTAAAGGGACACCACGGGGGGAGCAGTTCCTTTCCTTCACTCCCCCGCTTCCAGTTGCTCCTTCCTCTTCTGCGCTCTTGCCCTCTGTGCCCTGCCTACGCCGCTGCTGTAGCCCACTGCGCCGCTCCTTTGTCATCATCGGCGGTACGGGCCACCGCCACTCCTCCGCCGTTGCGTCTTCCTGTGAGCCGGAGATGGCAGCCGAGCGCGGAGCTTGGTGTGGCTCCTCCGTCACGGAGGACCACATCCAGAAGTACCGCGCCACACACGTCCTTCCGCCGGAGGAGGAAGTAGAGGTGCGGCTAGCGCCGGCGGGAGAGGTGTCGCCGCATCCGACGAAGGGAGAGCAGGTAATCTTCCTTTCGCATCTGGCACGCGGGTTCGTGCTGCCGGTGCACCCGTTCTTCCTCAAGTTCCTTGCTTTCTTTGACCTCCGCCTCCACCATCTCGGTGCCAACGCAATCGGAACGCTGGCGCACTTCATGGCGTTCTGCGAGAGCTATCTCGGGATCCAGCCAGATCTCGGGCTCTTCTACCAGCTCTTCTGAGTCCGGCTGCAGGTGCAATTTACGAAGGGGCCGCTAGTCGTTTGTGGCGGCGCCTCCATCTACTCCCGCGCGCAGACCGGCTACCCGAAGTTCCGGCTGCATGACATGGTACGACTATGGCAGCAGTCGTACTTCTACGTCAAGAACGTCACCAACATGGACCAGATCACCATTCCGGCGTTCCAGGATGTCGAGTCCAGCCGACAACACTGGGAGCTGAAGATTTATAGCGACAAGGTGGAGTCGGACGCGATGCTGCAGCGCATGCGCTCCCTTGTCACCTGCCGGCTAACCGGCCTGGACATCACCCTCAGCTGGATGTCCCGGCTGATGATGCCGTTGCAGCAGCAAGCACACAAGATGTGCTTCTACTCCGGCCGGCTGGAGCCAACCCGGCTGTCGCGCTGTGATCCCCGCTACCACAACCTGAAGGAGTGGGTGTGGACGATCACCAAGGAGCGGCTGCCGGAAGGCTGTTCCTTCAGCCTGGCGCCCTACAACTGGGACAACCGCGCGCCCCGGATAGGTCCTTTTAGCCGGAGTTTTCTTTCATATTTCTTGCCCTTCTTTCTTGTTTTATCCGACTAATCTCTTGTATTCGGCAGATCTTCCCTTACATTCTTCGCGAGGAGGGTGAGGCCCCCCCTCGAGATGTTTGCGCCTAACTTGCCCAAGCCGCGTGCTCGGCGGTCTGGCGAGGAGTCGGACAGGGACGGGATTCCTTCCCCAGCCGGAACGACGAACCGGCTGCCGACCCCCACGCGGAGGTTGACGAGGAGGAGGAGGTCGCGCCGGCCTCGGATCTGGCGCAGCACCCTGCGACGGACGGCGACGCTGGCAGGAGCGGCTCCAGTTGTTCCAGCGCCAACCGGCCTTCCGCGGAGAAGCCGGCCCCCAAGAGGAGCCGGACTAGCGCCCTTCCGCCGAGTCGCCTTGGCCGGAAGAAGGGGCCGCCTCCGGTTGTGCAGGGGTACGTCTTTCTTCCTTTTTCTTTCACCATCTTCTGTTTCTTTCTTTTTCTCCCTTTCTGCCTTTGGCTTATTTGCTTTTCTTTCCTTCTTCTCTTCTTCTGTCTTCTTAGCACGCTGGTCTCCTTTGGAGCCGCGTGCCCGACGCGAGCGCTGACTGGGTCGCCACCCCACACCCCGACCACGTCTGCCAGCGCCCCTCCTTCTTTTTGAGGCACCGCCTCTGCCGCTACCTCGAGCTGAACCGGCTGCCTCAGCCGGAGCGGAGGGTCCTCAGCCGGACGTGGTGGCCCATCCAGAAGCGGTGGGTCCTCAGTCAGGTGGCTCTTTCACGGGCGTGCGGGGGGCCGCAACCGGCAAGGAACTCGTGGTTGTTCGCGACGACAACTCCGACGACGAGCCGGGAGAGGAGTGGAGGACAGTGGTGGTTGCCGCGAAGGAGTCCTTGGCCGTCAACACCTTGGATGACGACGCATCCTCCACCGCCTCGCTGACAGATCTCGCTGCCACCCTCGAGCTAGCGGTGAAGGAGATCCGACTGCTGGAGGCCGCAGCCGGTGGGAACCGGTCCTTGGAGCAGAAGCTTGCTGCTGCAAACGGAACCTCCCAGAGTAAGTTTGCTTCATCCGACTTGCCTTTTTTTTGCTGATAGCCGGTTTTGTTGTAGCTATCCTCGTGTGCGCTCAGCGCGAGATCAACCGCTTGAAGAAAGCGAACGACCGGCTGAGAAAGTCCAACTCCACTCTGCGGCTGCAAAATAAGGATTGACACGCGAAGGTAGACGGTCTGGAGGCCACCGTCAAGGAGCGCGACGCCTTGCTCGCCAGTTGGATCGAAGCCTTCAACCTTCTCGAGGCCCAGAATAAGGACCAAGGAAAGGAGATCAAGCGGCTGGTGATGAAGGAGAAGGCTCTGGTGGAGGAGCTAATGCAAGTTGGCCACACGACTAAGGGTAAGTTCCCTTTTTCCGTCTCCCTTTCTTTCCGGATCCGGTAGCCGGATCTGACTATCTTTTTTCTGACAGCGTTTTTATCTCGGCATAGACCTGCTGGTGTACAACCAGCTGCAGGAGAACTGGCCGGTTGCGCAGCCGATGGCCCAGGAGCTCGTCGTCCTTCTTGGCGAGGAAGCTGCCAAGCTTCATCAAGCGGCGTGGGACATCTTCTCGTTCCTGTGGCCGGATGCTCCGGTTCTGGAGACGATGGCACAGCTGGCTGTGAAGGTGGGGGAGGTGCCGGCTGCGATGGACTGGCTACGGGACTTGGCGGCGTGAGCTGGAGCGGAGATGGCTCTGGCCCTCATGCTTTCCTGGTACAAGGACGCCCGCGTCGAGAAGATCGATGGAGGCTTCCGCGCCGGCGCCGACCTTGCCGCCATCCGCCAGGCTCATCCGGAGCTCCGAGGCTCCGCCATCAAGATCGCCGACTACGTGGATCTCAACGAGGTGCTCACCAACTCAGAGTCTGTCGGTACTCCTGATGTGGAAACCTCGACGCAGCCGGCCACCGGCACCAGAACTGGGTCGAGCGCCGTGCCGCCTCCTCCGCCTGAAGCTACCGCCAGCCAAGGCGCTCCGCACGGCAAGGGTTCTGCTGCTTAGCCATTGCCCCGGGATGCCGGGTATATTTGTTTGTCTTGCTTTGTTTTGAAACTTGTCTATCTGTACCGGCTGTCTCTGGCACCAGGTAAACTTATGGGAGCTTCGCCTCCTTTTTCTTTTTAGTGTTAACTTTGAACTGGCTTGGTTTCCTTTCAACTTGTGCACTTTACATTTTCTTTCAATATTCCGCCGATTGACTTTATCCGGCTGACTTCACCCGGCTGCGCCTTTGGCGGAGAACTACCTCCAGTGGGCGGCACACCTTGGGTGTAACCCAAGATTCGTAGTAGCTGGCGTAGCCAGGTGCTTCGAATCTTCCTTCTTTTCCCAAATCTTCTAACTTTATCCGACTAGACTCATCTTAGTCGGCTGCTTTTGCTGGCTGAACACCTTCAACCGGGGGAACTAACATTCCAGTAGGGGCACGCGAGCGCACCCACTAGGTGTAGCCCCCGAGATTCGGAGTAGCTGGCGTAGCCAGGTGCTTCGAATCTTCCTTGTCTTCTCTTTCTCCTGCCATTGCCCTCACCTGGGCTCCGAACGGCCGGCTAAACGCCTTTAGCCGGTCGGGAACGACAAGATTCCACTAGGGGCACGCGAGCGCACCTAGTGGGTGTAGCCCCCGAGATTCGGAGCGCTTGATGAAGGCAAGGACTTCAAATCTTCTTCTCTTTTCTTCCTGAATTCCGACTCAGGGTAGTCGTACAAGAACATACGTACACATACATTCTCACATGTTAATAGGTTATTCTGCTAAACTGTAGCCGGAAAACGGATTTGTTTTTTAAAGACTAGCTTGCGCCTTTCTGGGTACTTGGTCGTTTTCCCGTGTGTTCTGCTGTTTTCACTGCGTCCTTACCGGGCAGCCGGGTTGCGGTCTGCAGCCGGAATCGAAGGGAGCTGACAGTACATCGCGCACGGTATTGGCGGCTTAGCAACCGGATTGTCTTAAGCTAGTTGTGAGGCCGGGACTCCCGATCTGTTGCGTCTTCTCCCCATTTTTCATGTGGGATGCCTCGGGCTTTTGCTCTTGCTAGCCGGACAGCCGGGTTGCGGTCTATAGCTGAGACGAAGAGTGGGCCTCTGACATCGTCGCACACTACTCAGTCGGTTTGTTGACTTATCAGGTCGGGCCGGCCGGCAAGCCCCCGGGTAGGGGTTGCCAGAGCCGGAAAATCGTAACCGAAAAATAGGTACCAACACATTTCTAGCAAGGATCCCCTGAGCATCTCACAGGGGTCCGCATTTTCATTCATAGGGTTTGAGGGATACATACACTATCTGTTGACTAGGTGTAAAATGGGCGCAGCAAGGCCGCGTTCCAGGGACGCTCGGTCTCCTCGTCCGATTTGTCCATCTTGTTCTTGCGCGGCTGCTATGCGTCGATGAGGTAGTAGGAGTCATTGGGCAGCGCCCGATTGATGATGAAGGGGCCCTCCCAAGGTGGAGATAGCTTGTGCATGCCCTTCGTGTCTTGCACCAGCCGGAGGACCAGGTCGCCTTCACGGAACGCGACTGGGCGGATCCGGCCTGAATGGTAGCGGCGTAGTCGTTGCTGGTACAGGGCCGACCTGGACAATGCCAACTCGCGACCCTCCTCCAAGAGGTCAACACCGTCCTCCCGCGCCTCTTGGTTGGCCTTTTCATCATAGAGGAGCTTGCGCGGGGAGTCGAACTCGATATCCACGGAGAGGATGGCTTCCGATCCATAGACCAAGAAGAACAGAGTGTAGCCGATTGATCTATTTGGTGTGGTGCGGAGGCTCCATAGCACAACCGGAAGCTCCTCGATCCAGCATCCGGGTGACCACTCCAACGGCTCGATGAGGCGTGGCTTGATGCCGGCTAGCACCAAGCCGTTTGGCCTTTCGACCTGCCCATTGGACTGTGGGTGCGTGACGGAAGCCAGGTCCAGTCGGATGCCCTTGTTACTGCAGAATCGGGCGAAGGCCCCTTTTGCAAAGTTTGTGTCGTTGTCAGTGATGATGCTGTTGGGGTAGCCAAACCGGTTGATGATGTCGGTGAAGAAGGTAACGACTGTCGCCCGTCCAGCTTCCGGATGGGCTTGGCCTCGATCCACTTTGTAAATTTGTCCACCGCCACCAGCAGATGGGTCATGCCCGCGTGTGCTTGCTTCAAGGGACCGACCATGTCGATGCCCCAGACCGCGAAGGGCCAGGTAATCGGTATGGTCTTTAGTACCAAAGTTTGCATGTGCCTGAGCTGCCCGAAGCGCTGGCACCCATTGCACGCGTGGACCAGCTGTTCAGCGTCCTCGAGGGTGGTGGGCCAATACAAGCTGTGGCGAAACGCCTTGGCAACTATCGCCCTTGATGAAGCGTGATGCCCGCACTCGCCCTGGTGGATGTCCTTGAGTAGCCGGTAGCCCGTGTCCACATCGAGACACCTCTCCTAGATGTCCTTGATACAAGGAAACCGAGGAGCTGACCGGATGGCACTCCGAAGATGCAGTTCTCCGGGTTCAGTTTCATCTGGTACTGGCGGAGGTTGCCAAATGTCTCTCCTTGATCTTCGAGGAGGGTGCGCTTCTCCTTCATCTGGTACTGGCGGACGCTGCGCTTGTACAGTTCATTGTTGATGATGGTGTACGTATGCGCGCGGCGCCGGACTTGTCTGGCTTCCACCTTGTCATCCGGGAGTTCCCCGTTGGTGATGTAGTTCATGAAGGGCTGCGCCCAGGATGGCACTTCCTAAATGATGAGGATGCTCTCGTCCTCCGGTTGATGGTCATCGGGGGCTGTCCGGATGAAGTACCCGAGATGGCAGCCCCCGAGCCGCTTGACGAGCCGGTAGCCCCCGGGTCTTGCGAACCGGAGGGTACTGCCTTGCTGGAGTTGGTGCGGGTCTTCTTCTTTGGAGGCTCTGCCGGCTCTGCTTCTGCCGCTCCGTCAGCCGGAGCGGTCCCTATCCATATGATGGAATCCGATTCAGGTGACAGGTTGATGGAGGGCTTGTGCAGGTGCTCCAAGGAGACCCCAGGTGGGATCACCTGCCTGGTGGATCCGATTCGGGCGAGCGAATCGGCTGCCTCGTTGTTGACATGGGGGACGTGATGGAATTCGCATTCGTCGAAGGAGGCGCTGAGCTTCTGGATGTGGAACCGATAGAGGGCCATGTTTGCATCTCTGGCGTCCCATTCTCCGGATACTTGCTGCACCACCAGATCCGAATCACCGAAGCAAAGGATCCGGTTGACACCAATCTCCTTGGCTAGCCGGAGTCCGTGCGCCAGTGCCTCATATTCGGCTACGTTGTTGGAGGCCTTGAAGTGGATCTGTAGTACGTACTCCAGCCGGTCTCCCTTGGGCGAGGTGAGCACGATGCCGGCTCCCAAGCCCCCGAGCATCTTCGACCCGGTGAAGTGCATCTTCCAGTGGTCCGAATCCGGAACCGGTGGGAGATACTGGGTCTCTTCCCAGTCGACAAGGAAGTCCGCCAACGCTTGCGACTTGATCGTGAGCCGGGGCTCGTACTGGATGGAGTAGGCGGCGAGCTCGATGGCCCACTTGGCGACTCGGCCGGTGGCGTCCTTGTTGCCGATGATTTCCGAAAGGGGTGCGGTGCACACGACCTTAATCGGATGTTCCTATAAGTAGTGCTTGAGCTTCTTGCATGCCAGGTACACGCCGTAGCACATCTTCTAGTAGTGGGGGTAGTTCTGCTTGGAGAGGGAGAGAACCTCGCTGAGGTAGTAGACGGGCCTCTGAACCGGTTGAGCCTTGCCTTCCTCGGGGCGCTCCACCACCAGGATGACGCTGACGACCCGGCTGATGGCTGCTATATAGAGCAACATCGGCTCCTTGCTAGCCGACATGGATAGAACCAGCGCTGTGGATAGCATGCGCCTGAGGTCATGGAATGCAGCGTCGGTTTGCAAAGTCCAGGAGAACTTATCCGTCTTCTTCATTAGCTAGTACAACGGGAGTGCCTTCTCCCCTAGCCGGCTGACGAAACGGCTGAGGGAGGCCAGGCATCTGGTGAACATTTGGACTCCAAGCAGGCTCCTGGGCGGCCGCATTCTCTTGATGGCCGCGATCTTCTCCGGATTTGCCTCAATGCCTCTTTGTGATACAAGGAAACCGAGGAGCTGACCGGATGGCACTCCGAAGATGCAGTTCTCCGGGTTCAGCTTCATCTGGTACTGGCGGAGGTTGCCAAATGTCTCTCCTAGATCTTCGAGGAGGGTGCGCTTCTCCTTGGTCTTGATGACCACATTGTCCACATAGGCATGCATGTTTCGGCCTATCTGCGAGTGCAAGCACTTCTGCATGCAGCAGGTAGCGCCTGCATTCTTTAGACCGAAAGGCATGGTTACGTAGCAGAAAGCCCCGTAGGGGGTGATAAATGATGTCTTAATCTGATCTGCCGGGTTTAGCCGAATCTGATTGTAACCGGAATAACAATCTAAAAAAGACAACAAATCACAGCTGGCCATGGAATCAATGACTTGATCGATACAAGGCAATGCGAAGGGGTCTTTCAGGCACGCCTTGTTCAGGCTGGTGTAGTCGATACACATGCGCCAGGTCTTGTTCTTCTTCAGCACCAGGATTGGGTTCGCCAGCCAGTCCGGGTGGTACACTTCCATGATGAACCCGGCTGCAAGGAGCCGGGTGATATCGTCACTGATTATCTTCCTCTTCTCCTTTGCGAACCAGCACAGAGGTTGCTTGACCGGCCTGGCATCCGGCCGCACGTGAAGTGAGTGCTCGGCGAACTCCCTCGGTACCCCTGGCATGTCCTTGGGTGACCATGCAAAGATGTCCCGATTCTCACGAGGAAGTCGACGAGCGTGCCTTCCTATTTGCTGTCCAAGTTGGCGCCAATGGTGACAAACTTGGTCGGATCGGAGGGGTCGAGCAGGATCCTCTTCGTCTCCTTTGCCGGCTGGAAGGCTCCTTCTCCAGCCGGTTTGCTGCTAGCCAGAATGTCCTGCTAGGCCATGGCCACATTGCACATGATTATGCGCTTCTCCTCGGCTATGATGAGGACCTCTATCATTTTGGAACCGGATGAGGCGCACTCCATCGACCGCTTGAAGCAGCCGGCAACGGTGATCACGCCGTTGGGTCCCGACATCTTCGTTTTGAGGTATGCGTAGTGGGGGACGACCATGAACTTGGCGAGGGCGGGGCGCTCGAGGAGAGCATGATAGGAGATTGTCAGGTTTACCACCTCGAACCATATCGGTTCGCGGCGGAAGTTCTCCTCGGTCCCGAAGATGACATCCAGCTGGATTTTATCCAGCGGGGCGCAAGCTGGCCCTGGCAGCACGCCGTGGAATGTTGTGGTAGTCGGGCACAGGTCGCATTCGCGAATGCCCAGCTTTTCCAGGAGGACCGGTAGAGGAGGTTGAGGCTGCTTCCTCCGTCGATGAGGACGCACGAGAAATGGCAGGTACGCGCGTTGGAGACGATGAGGGGGTCGAGCACCATGGCATAGCCCCCGAGAGTCGGTAGCTGCTCCGGCTGGTCTTCACGACTCCAGGTGATGCGGGTTTCTGACCAGTTCAGGTACTGGGGGGACCAGAGAGACAATGGCGTTGACCTCCTTGGAGCGTCGCCTGCGGCTGTGCTTATCGTCCAGCTCTGTCTCGAAGATGTGGTAGGCGGCGTGTGGCTGGGGGTAGCCGTTGTTGTTGTTGTTGTTGTTGCCGTCGTTGCTGCCGTTACCATCATTGTCGGCTCCCCTAGCCGGTGGTGGTGGTCCACCAGGAGGGGGCAGGGGGAGACGTGGCTGGCCACCCTAGTCTTTTAGCTGGCGAGTCCAGCTGCAATTCCGGGTGGTATGCATAGCCGGTTTGAAGGGACCGTTGTGCCCCTTGCACGGGCCGTCAAACATTTGGTCGAAGGTGAGCCATGGCTTCTGCCTCCTTGCATCGTTAGCCGGTGCGTCGGGCGCACCCTCCACAGCATTGACCTGCCGCGCGTGGTAGCGGGGCTTCTGTTGTCTAGCTTGGCGGTCCCCATGGAACCAGTTGTCGTTGCTGTGGCGCTTGGAGGATCCGGCTTCGCCAGCTGGATTGCTCGGACGGTCGCGAGTCGGCTCCGTAGGAGTTGGACGCCCATTAGCATTTACTCGGAGGGGCTTCTTCATGGCGGCATCCGCCATGGCGTACTGGTCTGCAACCGTCATGAGCTCTGCCATGGTTTTCGGCTCGTCACACAATAGCCGGTGGCGAAGCATGGTGCCTTCTCGGCATCCCTCGATGAAGAAGATGATGGCCTGGCTCTCCAAGATGCCCTCGCAAGTGTTGCACAACTCCGTCCACTTGGCGAGGTACTCGCGGTCGGTCTCGAGGTCACCCTGGACGCACAAGTCCAGGTCGCATGGGCGTCCTGGACGCTTGTACGTGCCATTGAAGTTGCGGACGAACACCTTCTCGAAGTCCGGCCAGGCGTTGATGCTGTTGGGCGCAAGGCTGTTGAGCCATGTCCTTGCTAACCCGGCTAGCATAAGGGGGACGTAGCGCACAACTGTGCGCTTGCTCCCATGGGCGATGCCGACTGCTGTAGCATAGTCGGTCAGCCAATCTTCCGGCTTCATGCTGCTATCGTACTTGGGGGTGTCCCTGGGTAGGGAGAACTTATCCGGAAACGGCTCGTTCCGGATGCAGGGTCCAAAACAAACCGGGCTGGTAGAGTCTTCTTCCTCCATGGCGCGCGCTTGAGCGAGGAGCTCGATGCGGTCACGGGCATCCGGGCAATCCGGGTTGGGCGCTCCCACTCGGCCCGAGAGATGGGAACCGGCGGGTCTAGGTGCTCCGGTTGGTGGAGGGGGAGGCGGTGGGTTGCTGTTCACTGTTTGCTCCTGGCGCGGCTGGCCCTTGTTGCCAGAGCTGTGACGCCTGCTGCGGGCCTTAGCCGGCTGAGGGGAGGACACCTGTTGGGTGTCGCGGGGCGCCCCACTGCTGTTCACAGACAGCTTGCTTCCCCTGGAGTAGCTGGGGTCCTCCTGCATATGCCGGTTGGCATCAGCCTTCTCATCCGCGATGCGGAGGAGCTCCTGCACGCGAGCGTGCTGGCGGGCTCGCTCCTCGCCCTCCAGGCTGGGCAGTTCTTCTGCCGCGGCTCGTGCTGCGTGCAGGTTCTTGATGGGCGTGCTGTAGGTGGGCCGGATGAGGGTGGCTGTGGGATCTGGCTCCCCATACTTTTCCATCCTTCCGCCTAGCTCGCCGCCCCGGCGCCATACCTAGCCGCACCGGCTCGGCTCTGCCGTAGCCGGAGTGAAGCCGTGCGCGCGGTCGTACTCGGGCCGGGTGATCTCGAGTTGCTTGCGGGTTGCCACCAGCTCCATGGCCTGATGGAGGAGGATCTGTCTCTCCATGGCGAAGTTGGCTTCCGCTTCCACCGGGTTATCCCCAAGGTTAACCGGTGTCAGGAGCCGATCAATGGCATCCTCCACTAGATTTCGAGGCTGCGGAGGCTCGAAAGTTCCGCCTTCGTCCGCGCCCCGCTCTCGCGGTTGGCGGGGATGAGGGCTGGAGCCGGCCATCATGACCTCCACGCCGCAGGACCTGACGGAAGCGCTAATGCCCGGATGCGGTAGCTCCACGACAGAGACGATCTCCCTAGGGAAACGCTCCGGAGCGGTGGCACATAGACAGGGAGGTCGCCGAAGAGGAGGATGGAGCCGTTCGCCGAGAAGGAGGTTCTGGCAAAGCAAGAAGCATTGTCGATGACGCGGTCGAATTTTCCGAGCGTGAGCACCAGGCCGGAGGCTACATTCTCACCGGCTGAAGTGCGGGGTCCCGTGCGGAACATGACTCCGGTCGAAGCCATTTGCCCCACGGTGGGCGCCAACTGTCGTTGTATTGGGAACGGCAGTACCTAAGAAGGTTAGATAGAGGTGTGGGGACTAGCAGGGAAGCTATCGACAGCGTCCGCAGGCGGGATTGGATATAAGCAAGCATAGCAGGACGCAGGAAGTACCCAGGTTCGGAGCCCTCGCGATGAGGTAAAACTCCTACTCCTGCCGGATCTGACTATGAGGGATATACGAACTACAAGTGCTCCTTGAGCTATATTCTCTAGCTATTGTCTTAAATGCACTCAGACCAACCCTTTCTATTGAGGCCTTGCCTCTCCTTATATAGGCAGAGAGGCAACGGTCTCAGCCGATCCGTGGCGGGCCAAACAAAGGGTCCCAGCCGATTTGGTCATCTACAGATCGATGCGATATGTCCCATCGGAGTATGGCGGTATGGCTGTCGTGAACGCAGTGGGCGCCGTCGACATCGGGCCACTGTTCGTCATCCCATCCCCGCAAAGTCTTGATATGGCCGGTAGTTGCGGTCTTGTCATCGTCTGCAGCGTGCCGTAGCGATACACCGTCGTCCTGTCTCCTTGATTGGTTCCGGCTACGTCACCGTAGCCGGCTGCTTCTTGCCTACCGGCTACCATGCGATAGCCGGCCTGGCTTGCTTTGTACGGCTGCATCTAGCTAGCCGAACGCGATCCGACTACCTTGTTTCTTGTCTGGTTGGGGTATCATCCCCCTAACAGCCCCGTCAACCGCGATCTACAACTTTGCAACAGCAGAGACTCGCCTCCTCTTCGGTGCCTTCGACTTCACCATCCACACTGGCCACTCGCCCGGCTTTCGAGTCCGTGGGCGAGGGAATCAGCCTGGTGTTCAGGAGCTTACGCTTCCAAGTTGGTCAGCTGGGCACACTCCCCCTCCCTGACCAGCCCGTAGTTCCCGGATTGCTCCAGCATCGTGGTTTCCGCCACCGATCGGCACCCTGAGCGAACTCAACGCCCCGACAACAGTTGGGAACGTGATCAGTGACAGCAGTTGCGGATCCGGTCTAGGCGATCTAGCCATTGTAGATGGAGCCTATGGCTCTGGATATGAAAGCTATAGAAGCAACAGCTTCCCCAATCATTACATGTGCAAAGTCATCAACGCAGGCAACAATGGCGCCAATCACGAAAACGCCGGCACTGGCCCGGCCAATGGCAGCATCCCAGTTGCGAACGGCGGTCCCGCCAATGGCGAGCCCACCAACAACGGGACAGAAGACCCGCACCTCACGGGGAATGAGCGCACCGAGGAGCGTGTGCTAATCAAGCTCAACGACAATGAGTGGTCCCGATGTCGAGAAGCGCTGCGGGGTAACCCACTGCCCTTAAACTCATCACAAGAGATGTTGATGGGTTACCATTGGCTTCTCAATGAGGAGTACAAGCGCCATCAGCAAGTAATCGCGCAACTCGACGCGCGTAAAAAGATGGTGGATGATTCGAGCCTCCGGCGGGCTCAACTCTCTTCCGTGGGAGGATCCTCCTCCAAGGGCAATGACCATGTGGCCGCAAAAAGGCGCTCTCGACTGGTCCACCTTACCGACAAGGAGCAAGAAGAGGCCGCACGAGTCCTCGACTTCTCGTCCATGACGGTGGATACACGGGGCAACATGCTCCCATAGATGCCGCAGGCAGCGGTGACTGTAGCCACCATGTACCTCCTCAACAACCAGCCTTCGGCTGGGATCCTCGAGCTTCCATGCACCGATCTACGATCGCGGGCTTGGGGCTAGTCGAAGCTGCCCTCATCAAGGATCCAACGCCAGAGCCGAAAAGAGCAAGGCTCTGGCCAAACGCTACTCCTCGCCCTCGTCCATCCATGATAGCCACGACTTGTCTCAACGTTGCTGCTCACGGTGACACGACCACGACTACGATGCATGTGATGACATCACGCAGCACAAGGTTGACAAGATGCACGCAAGACCTTCTCGTTCAACTGACTCGGAGGATGAAGACATAGAGCTCTGCGGCGCCAAATGCTTCAGCAGAGCCATCAGGCAAAAGCGAATGCCTAAGGGGTTCAAACTCCCATCAGAGAACCCGAAATTCGACGGCCTCCAGGACCCGAAAGTCTAGCTGGAAGATCACATCTCCTTTGTCAGGTTGCATGGTGGAAGCTCAATCACGGCGATGCAATGCCTCCAGCTACAACGACAAGGCGCCACTCGAACATGGCTTAATAAACTACCGCGCGGATCCATTCGCAGTTGGGAAGATCTGTTCTACAGCTTCGTGCGAAACATAAAGGGCACTTACAAAAGGCCCGCATCAATCGAAGAGTTAAGAGGCTGTCACCAAAGGTCTAGCGAGTCGCTGCGCTCATACATCTAGAGATGACCCATCATCAAGAATTCTGCAGAAGACATCTCTGAGGATCGTGCAATCGACGCGTTTAATAGCGGCGTGCGCCGCAGAGAGCTCAGGGAATAGCTAGGCCGCTGGAAGCCCAAGACAATCGACCACCTAATGGAGATCGCGAATAGGTGGGCCGATGGATAGGACTCGGTGAAAAACCGTGCCTACTCCAATGATGACGACAACCTCGGGTGTAGACGCGATCGTCGAGGAAAACATCGAATGCACGGTTACAAGGACCGTGAAGAGGTCAATATGGTCGCGGTTGTCTACGCTGCAAACGCGACGACAACCGCAATAGCGGATACCACAGCAGTGCATACCGCGACAGCAGGAAAACCACGCAAGTGTTGCAGCGCCGCACTCGTGATGAGGCACCTGCAACATCCATCCAGGACAAACTATTCAGACCATGCAACATGCACTTCTACATCGACAAGCACGACGACAAGAAAAAGTCCAGCCACCTTCTCAAGGACTGCCGCGAGTTCCTCAAGCTCCACGAAGGCCTAGCCTAGATGAATCGCGATGCGATCAACCAAGGCTATGGAGCTTCCTAGGAACAATGGCACATGGATCTCCTCCACCACCACCAGGGCCAGCACAGCCTTCGGCTGCACCGGTCTAGCCCCATGGAGGCGAGCAACACCCTAGACCATTGGGGAACATGGGGATGATACAAAAGGGTCGCCCCTCAAATCGATTGCAGAAATCGATCACTCGCCAGGTCAATCTGGCGACGAACTCCCCACCCTCCACAACTGAGTACCTTAGTGGTAGCGAGTCCTGCATCACCTTCGACAAGAGCGACCACCTGCGTCACGTAGCTTTCCTAGGACATTGTACCCTGGTGCTCGAGGCACAAATTGGAGGCTTCGAGATGAGTCGCGTTTTCATGGCCGGCGGAAGTGGCATCAATCTCATGTTCGCGAGTACCTTGCACGCAATGAGGATCCCTCTGACATGTCTAGAAGTTTCAGACATGACGTTCCACGACATCGTTCCAGGGAAGGGCGTGTACCCCTTGGGCAAGATCAACCTCGACGTCATCTTTGGCACGCCATAAAACTTTTGGCAACAGCACATTGACTTTGAAGTTGTCGACTGGCCCTCATAATAACACTGCAACCTCGGACGTGTCGTGTTCGCGAGGTTCATGGCGGTGCCACACTACACCTATCTGCAGATGAAGATGCTAGGCCCAAACGGCATCATCACAATGGAAGTTTCGAGAGCTCTGATAGTTGTGATAGGGAATTCAACAGAATCTCCTAGTCCTTCGGCATGCAAGAGGAACTCGTGATGTTGAAGGAGTCGACAGACAACTGTCTGCCTCACCTGAGCAAGCCAAGCTCGCCCGACCAATCCTTCCACACGTCGGTGCACACCAAGAAAGTCGAGGTCCACCGAACGGACCTGACCAAGATGACCCTCATCACGAAAATCTTGAGTCCCGCATAGGAACTTGCCCTCGTCAAATTCCTCCGTGAGTGTTGGGAAATCTTCGCCTGTTGTCCAGTGGACATACCAGGAGTTCCCAGGGAATTCGCCAAGAACTCACTCAACGTGAATCCAGACGCAAGGCCAGTTAAGCAAACAATACGGCGACTATCTGAACCAAGAGCAAAAGCGGTCGGTATGGAAGTCAATAGACTACTCGATGCAAAATTCATACGTGAGATCAAGGAAAGCACTTGGCTCGCAAATCCAGTGCTTGTGCCTAAAAAGGACACGGATATCCTGCGGATGTGAGTGGACTTCACCTCCTTGCATAAGCACTGACAGAAGGATCACTTCCCGTTGCCACGGATTGATCAAATAATCGACTCCGCTGCCGGATGCGAGTGCCTCTACTTTCTCGACGCCTACTCAGGCTACAATCAGATTCGAATGAAAGGGGAAGACCAGGATAAAACGGCGTCCACAACACCCTTTGGTGTGTTCTGCTACAACACGATGCCCTTCATGCTGAAAAACGCAGGAGCCACCTATCAGCAGTGTATCTAGGCCTGCCTCAAGAACCAACTTGGTCGCAATATCCAAGTTTACGTCGACGACATCATCGTCAAAACCAAAGAGGAAGCTGTGTTACTCGACGATCTCCACGAGACCTTTGGTAACCTCGATCGCTACCAGATCAAGCTTAATCCGGACAAATGCGCCTTCAGCGTACCATCTGGGCAACTGCTCGGGTACCTCATCTCCGCGAGAGGGATCGAGGCAAACCCGAAGAAGATAAAGGCCATACTGGCCTTGGAGAAGCCGAAGAACATAAAAGGTGTGCAACAGCTGGCTAGGCGAATCGTGGTGCTCAGTCGATTCATCGGTCGAATGGGCGAAAAGGCACTGCCCTTCTACCAACTTCTCTATAAAGCTTACAAGTTCGAGTGGACAGATCAAGCACAAGAAGCATTCGAAGACCTCAAGCATCTACTGTCCACCTCGCCAGTATCGGTGACGCATTGTGAAAAAGAGCTGTTGTTGCTATATATCTTTGCCACCAACCAGGTGGTCAGCACCATACTCGTGGTGGAGCGAGCTGAAGAAAATAAAGTCCATGGGGTACAACGCCCAGTCTACTACCTCAGTGAGGTGCTCACACCAACGAAACAGTGGTACCCGCACTACCAGAACCTGTCCTACGTCGTCTTCCTGACCGCCAGGCGACTGTGCCACTACTTCTAGGAGCACCCAATCGTAGTGGTGAACGACGCCCCGCTCGGGCACATACTCAATAATCCCGACACCACCGGACGAGTCGTGATCTGGGGCATAGAACTATCTCCACGAGGCATCACATACGAGAAGCGCGATGCGATCAAATCGCAAGTTCTCCCAGACTTCCTCGTGCACTGGATGGAGAACCAGATCCTCGACAAGCCATACATGTCATACCTATGGACAATGCACTTCGACGAGTCCAAACGCAAGGAAGGAGCTAGCTCAGGTGTCATACTGACATGACCCCAAGGTGACAAGATGAGGTACATTCTGTGAATGCAGTTCACAGCCTTCAACAATGAAGCCGAATATGAAGCCTTGCTCCATAGTATGCGAATGGCAAAAGCCTGTGGCGCCAAGCGACTCGTCATCTACATCGATTCCAAGTTGGTGGTCAACCAAACAATGAATGGGTGCGACGGTCTGAGCGACAAAATGATCACCTACCGCAACCTCTACGACACACTCGAAGGGGACTTTGATGGCTGTGAGCTACTCCACTTCGGACGCGAGAGCAATGAGGAGGCGAACATACTCGCCAACGTTGGTTCCACCTGCGCCCAAGTGCCACCTGGCGTATTTCTAGAGCGCATCTGTGAGCGCTCCATCAAGCCAAAGGACACAGAGCCTAAAGCTAGCATGACAAAGGACTCGGGGGCTACGCCACCGAGCGAGCCCATGGCACTCGACAACATGGAGACAAACACATGACTCGAAGGCCCCATGGAGGTCATGATGATTGAGCCATCCTGGACACAGCCATACATTACATACCTGCTCAGCAAAAGGCTACCAGATGACCCGACTGATGCGCGTCACATAGCACGACGATCTGAGGCATTCGTCCTCATCAACGATGAACTGTACAAGCGCAACATCACAGGAGTTCTCCAGCGATGCGTCTCCAATGGGGATGGAAGACCCATCCTCCTCGACATACACAAAGGCACTTGCGGGTACCACGCTGGTAGTCGTGCCCTTGTCGCCAAAGCTCTACGAGCTGGATTCTACTGGCCAACGGCCATGCGCGACGCCAAGGACATCATCCAGCGCTGCAATGCTTGCCAGCGATTTACGGACAAACTGCATGCACCTACCGTGGAGCTCAGGCCAATACCCGTGGCTTGGCCTTTTGTGCAATGGGGACTCGACATGGTCGGAAAGCTCCAGAGATCCTCAAGAGGAGGATACGTCTACCTCCTAGTCGCGGTCGACAAATTCACCAAGTGGATTTAGGCCATGCCGGTGACAAACCAATCGGGAGCCAGCACTGTCAAAGTCTTTGAGTCCATTGTATTCCGCTTTGGGGTGCCACATAGCATCATCATGGACAATGGGATGAACTACACCTCCAAGGAGTTCCAGGAATTCTATGAAAACCTGGGAATAAACATTAGCTATGCCTCGGTGGTGCACCCTACCAACGGTCAAGTCGAAAAGGCCAACGACCTCGTCTGCGGTGGAATCAAGAAAAAGATCCTCTAGCCACTCGAACAAGCCGTCGGGTGCTGGCTAGACGAGCTGCAATCAGTACTTTGCAGCCTGTACACAACTCCAAACAGCGCCACATGCTACACTCCGTTCTTCATGGTGCACGGTGCCAAAGCGGTACTACCCGCAGAAGTGCGCTAAAAAGCACCGCGGGTGGTTGCATACATCGAGAAAGAATCAACTCTCGCACTCAAAGACTCCATCGACCTCCTCGGTGAGGCACCTAAGATTGCAGAGGAAAGATCCACGATCTACCAACAGAACCTCCGCTATTACCACAACAGAAGGCTACGCCCCAGATCCTTCGTCGAAGGAGACCTGGTCCTACGACTGAAGCAGCAAGGGAACCTCAAATTCGAGTCCCCTTGGGCAGGACCTTACGTGATTACCAAACTAATCCCAAGTGGCGCCTATCGCCTTAAAGACTTAGAGAGCGGAGTCACATACTCCAACCCCCTGGAACGTTGCGCAGCTGCACTGTTTCTACCCTTAGACGTTTTTATTTTACAAATAAGGCTATTCAGCCAGGCTACTTAGCCACATATTGTACCTTGTGATATTCTACGAATAAATAAAGTGTCCCAAACCCTGTGTTTTTCTGTTTTACTTGCAATTATATCACTCGAGGGTTATGCCACCCTTTACACTTTTGTTCTACGAGCAAACGCAGTATCCTGAGTAGATGACACACTACCAATCGAACCCTTGATAATACCAAACCAGCTGCAACGCACCTGACAGGTTGGCAAGGTGCTGAGATAAATACACGTCAGGCTAACGAAAAGGAACTGCAGAGTACCATACACTCGAAAAAAATATACAAGCTAGCAAGCTCTCTACGTTAACGGGCATTAAACATACCCAACACAATTGTATGAATTTTACAACACTTATACATCTCTGTGCAGGCCTATGATGGCTCAATGCACGGCGCCCAGAAAAATGCTTGATGGCGGTGTTGATGTAGAGCTCGTTGGGAACCCCAAGAGGAAGGTATGATGAGCACAGCAGCAAGTTTCCCTCAGTTATGAAACCAAGGTTTAATCGAGCCAGTAGGAGCAAGGAAACACCTCAAAGGTGTTATTAGCTGAGCTTTGGTAGGGCGCACTACCGGTGCTAGTAGCAACGTGGAGACCTGCACAACACGACCATGGAACTTTGTCCCCAACTTGCGATGAGGTTGTCAATCTCACCGTGTTTTGTGGAAAACAAAGGATTAAACGTATCAAATGGAAAGAAGTAAAAGTTTGCAGAAAGTAAACACAAAGCAGTAAAAGATTGTAGATTGTATGTAAAGAAAAAGGACCGGGATCCATAGTTCACTAGAGGTGGCTCTCCTTAGATAGATAACATGCTGGGTGAACAAATTACAACGGGGCAATTGACAAACACCGAGAAAGCAATACATGCATATACTAATCATCTTGACTCCTCTGAGACTTGATTGGGCATTACAACACAATACATATACCGCCATCCAACTGCATCTATGACTAATAATCCACCTTCAGGTTATCATCCGAACCCCCTCCAGTATTAAGTTGCAAGCAACAGATTATTGCTTTACGAACTGCGTGTAAAGTAAACAATACGATTGTTCTATGAACAAAGGATTATTGTTTTCTCCCTAGTAGCAACAACACATATAGTACCTTAGATATTTCTGTCACTTCCCTAGATTACAAGAGGCATGAACCCACTATCGAGCATAAATACTAACTCTTGGAGTTGCTAGCATCTACTTGGCCAAGATAGCTACTAACAATGGAAAGCATGCAAGATCTCAAATAACAAAGACATGATAGAATCAATAATCAATCTGAAATAGCATCTCAATATCCATCGGATCCCTACAAACACAACATGTATGGATTACAAATAGATGATCTTGATCATGAATGGAGCTCAGAAGATCTAAACATGAAAGCACAAAGGAGGAGAAACCAGCCATCTAGCTACTACATGGATCCGTAGTCCAAGGATGAACTACTCACGCATCACACCGGAGGCTTGCATGGTGATGAAGAAGGCCTCCAGGGTGAATTCTCCTCTTCGGTAGGGTGCCGGGAAGAGCTTCAGATCCCTCCCGATCTAGGGATGGAGATGACGACGGCTACATACTCTTTCTTGATCATATGAAAAGTACTCCAAAGTGGGAACAAAACTCAAGAAAGTGGATAAAACCAAGCATGGAACATCAAAAATTATAGATACATTTGCAATGTATCAACATCCCCAAGCTTAACTCCTGCTCGTCCTTGAGTAGGTATGTGATAAAAAGAAAGGATAATTTTTGAGGTGACATGCACCATCAAAGACTTGATCAAAGTATTTACAAAACATTCAAAGCTGGGATCATAGTACTTCAATCATAACTTGAAAGACAAAGTTCTAGCAATAAGCAAAGAAACTATGATGCAACATGAAAAGGCACAAACAAAAGATTCATGAATAACAATGATTTGCAAGACGTTTGTTTGTTTCACATAAAGAAAACAAAGCATAATAGTATTCAACTTGTCCCTCAATAGAGTAGCAAATATAAATGGATAGGACATCTTCAAAGTTCATAAGAGTGACTAGATACAATAGTTTCAAACAAGCAATAACAAGTTATGCATCAATCAACTAGTCTTGGGACAATGCACATAGAACTAAGAATGGCCACTATGCTCTCAAAGTAGGTGCATAAAGTTAGAAGGTGGAGACTCAATGTAATGGTGGAAGAAAGGCCTTTTGTAAAAGGAAGTAGGGATTCAAGTCTCATAAAGAGCTTCCAAAAATTATGGTACTTAAAGCTTTCAGCTCTCATTGCCCCTATCATAAGCATCTTGAAGTGATTAAGGTTAAAGTGAACAAACTATGGTGTACATGCTTGACGAAGTATAAGTCAGAAATCTCATGTCCCTTGTATACGAGGGCCGCTCCTCATGCTACTCAAGTTTAGTCACCGGTAAGTTCTTGTCATTGTAAGTACATGTATCATTGAGAACCGTAGCAGGTACCCCTTGCCCGATGATACGGAAGAATCCCCATATCAAAATGACAAGGCAGGAAGACAACGAGCATCTCAGCATTCTTCTTATTTACCATGGGAATATGGTGCTTTTTTCTCTCTTTCCTCTTTTCATAGTATCTTTTTTTTTCTTTTTCTTTTCTTTTTTTTCTCAATAGGACTCTTTTTTTATAAGAAGCATGCTTCATAGACAGCTCATTATGGTTACGCTGCAGGTTTCCACCATGTCAGCATGGATTAGAACAATGACCAGTTTCTCTAACACATATACATAACTCCATGAACTTACAAGCTCCCCTTTCATTTCACACCGACGACATCCATATACAAAAGAGCATGATATCAACTAGGTACAAGTACCGAGTGCAATGTTGAAAGCGTTCCCCATGAAAGCATGGTTCTGGTAATTCCCAACAAATAAGTGCAAGCATATACAACATAGAAGACACAATGGTTCAAGTTTATTAAGGGCAAGTAAAGTAAAGTGTGCCATCAAGTTCGTGAGAGCTTTAATCACTAGTTTTCTCATAACAAGTGGAAGATAAATGAAAACATGAATATACTTGGAATAGCCTAAGCTAGTAGGTAGGTATGGTGGACTCTTTGGAATAGCTTGGTTTAGGGAGTTGGATGCATTAGTGGAACTCATACTTTGTTGTGGAGGCTAGCAAAAGACTGGGAGCGACAAACTAAGAGAGCAATAATGGCCATAATCATGCAGAGCGACAAAACATCATTGATCAAAGCATAAAGTGATACTACAAGTTGAAAACTAAAGGAACATAAAGGCTATGGTGACTTGAGATATTCATAACATGGTGTGAGCATGTGACAAGTCAACCCAAATAAAGCATCAAAGGAGAATACCACTATACTATGCTTTAATATGCTAAAACAACGCATGATTCATCCAAGGCACATTAAGCAATCTCAATTGTTTATAACAAGTCATGCTACAGCAAAGAATACTAAGCATAAAGCCAAAACAATATCAAGCATGGCATGACAAAGCATAGGCCACAGTCAAAAACGAGCTCTTTTTACCACATAAGCATGAACTTTCCTACTCTTTTCCAAACCAAACCAAACTATTTGCAAACCAAACGTATGAAAGAGGCGGTCCAACCAATTTATACAGAAAACTAAGCAAATCAAGCAAACTAAAAACCAAAACGAAAACGAAAAAGAAGACGCTCCAAGAAAAACACAACTTTGCATGAAACAATAAAAATGAAGCGTTTGGAAGAAACCTGGGATTTTTATTGATGAAGAAGGGGATGCCTTGGGCATCCCCAAGCTTTGACACTTGTACTTCTTGGATATTTCTTGGGTTGACACGCGTGGCATCCCCAAGCTTGAGCTTTAGTCCATCCTTCATCTCATTACTCATTCCTTCCACATACCTGAAATTTTTCCTTCATACAAAACTTCACACAATCTCATTAGCAACATTAGTGCACTTAAGATAAATAAGTCTGAAGGTTCAGTTCTAACACCAAATAAACTTCCATTAGAACAATAGATACTGTAGCACTTCCCTCAAAAAGCTCAATTCCCCAAAAGAACTCAAGAAGGAACTAACAAGAAGCAAATGCAGAAAATGGAAGAAATCTGTCAAAACAGAGCAGCAGGTAAAGACGATTTTTTTCGAAGACCTTCTGTTGCTCAAATCAGAAGGTGTTGAACTAACGAAAGTTATATAACAACCTGGGGCAGAAGCACAAAAAATTAGAGCTCAATCCGATATACATACCTCTCTCAGGAATGTTTACGGTGAAGCACAAAAATCTGTTTCGGGACAGCAACTTTTCCAATCATTACTTCTCTCTCATTAGAGGTTACTCTTGGCACAAAAAGCAAATAAAAAGGATAAAGAGAGGTTATTACAGAGTTAATAACTTCCAAGACTCATCTAAAACTTTTGGGTTATCTCCCAATAAGTACTTTTCTTTAACGCCTTTAAGTTAGGCATAAGAAGCAAAGAAAGAATCAAGTGTTCTCAAATGAAGAAGCATTAAGAACACATTTTGTTTTCATAGGAGAAGCAAAAGAAATCTTTTCTATCTTTTTAGGGAAGTGTTCTATACCTTTTTTGAGTGGGAGTTGATATTTAATGGTGCATTCTTTCATATCAATGATGGCACCAACAGTTCTAAGAAAAGGTCTTCCCAAAGTAATAGGACAAGAAGCATTGTATTCAACATCCAAAACATAGAAATCAACGGGGACATAGGAATCGTTAACCATAATAAGAACATTATTAAGACTCCCCATGAGTTTCTTTTTAGCATTAGCATCAAGTGGGACATTCAAATAACAATCTTCAAGAAGAGGCAAATCAAGCATATCATAAATCCTTCTAGGCATAATAGAAACACTACTATCAAGATCACACAAAGCTTTGAAATCAAAGTCATTAACTTTCATATTAATGATGGGTTCCCAACCATATTCTTGCTTTATAGGAATAGAAGCTTTATGTTTCATCATTTCTTCTTTAATCTTTATGAGAGCATTAGTAATGTGTTTTGTAAAAGTCATGTTCATAGCACTAGCATTAGGACTTTTAGCAAGCTTTTGTAGGAATTTAATAACTTCAGAGATATTGCAACCATCAAGATCAAAATCAACTTTATCATCTAAAGTAGTAGAACTATTAGTAGCCTCAACACTAGTTGTGGTGATAGTAGAAACACTAATGTTTCTAGCAATTTCATCTGCTCACTCCCACTTAGCATGTAATTCAGCTAATAGTCTAACATTTTCATCAATTCTTACTTGTATGGCATTAGTAGCTGAAAAGTGATTCTCATTAGTTTCAGGTTTAGCAGCCATTTTATTAATCAATGAAGATTGAGCTTCAGACAAAGATGATATATTTCTTTCAACATTGGATTGTTTCAATTGTAAACTAGGCATTTCCCTATTTAGACTCTCAAGTTGATGGCTAATGTTCTTCAGAATGATAGATTGTTCCTCCATAGTTTTAGTAAATAGTTTATTTTTCTCATATTGCATTTGTATGAAGTTTTTAGTGGCTCTTTCAACTTCTAAAATTCTTCCTTCACTAGGTAATTCAGGTTTACCATTATAGCCATAAGTATTACTAGGAGGGTAGGGCCTATAATTGTTGTTACCAAAATTGTTCCTATAAGCATTATTACCATAAGCATTGTTGCCAAAGTTCTTATTTCTTATGAAGTTCACATCAACTTGCTCTTCTTGAGCAACCAAAGAGGCTAAAGGAACATTATTTGGATCAATATGGGCTTTCCCATTACAAGCATAGACATAATCATATCAATCTTATCACTCAAGGAGGATGTTTCCTCAACAGAATTTACCTTCTTACCTTGTCGAGCTCTCTCAGTATGCCATTCAGAATAATTAACCATCATATTGTCCAGAAGTTTTGTTGCATCACCGAAAGTGATGGTCATAAAGGTACCTCCAGGAGCTGAATCCGATAGGTTCCTTGAAGAATAGTTCAATCCTGCATAAAAAGTTTGGATGATCATCCAAGCAGTCAGTCCATGAGTGGGACAATTCTTTACCAAAGATTTCATTCTTTCCCAAGCTTGAGCAACATGCTCATTATCAAGTTTTTTAAACTTCATTATTTCACTTCTCATGGATATAATCTTAGCAGGAGGATAGTATTTTCCAATAAAAGCATCTTTGCACTTAGTCCAAGAATCAATACTATTCCTAGTTAAGGAATTCAACCATTCTTTAGCTTTTCCTCTCAAAGAGAAAGGAAACAATTTCAGCTTAATAATATCACCATCTATATCCCTATGCTTTTGCATCTCACAAAGTTCAACAAAGTTATTTAGATGGGAAGCAGCATCTTCATTACCAATACCAGAAAATTGGTCTCTCATAACAAGATTGAGCAAAGCAGGTTTTATCTCAAAGAAAGTATTTTCAGCCACAGGTGGAGCAATAGGTGTGCTCATAAAATCATTGTTGTTGGTGCTAGTGAAGTCACACAACTTAGTGTTTTCAAGAGTAGTCATTTTTTTGGGGTTTTGAAATAAGAAAGCAAACAAGTAAAACTAATTTTTTTGTGTTTTTGAAGAACAAAACAAGCAAACGAAGCAAAAAGGAAACTAAGCAAAACAAAAACAACAAAGTAAAGAGATTGGTTATGAGGAACTCCCCTTGTGAAGATGTCCTTGACTCCCCAGCAACGGCGCCAGAAAAATCCTTGATGGCTCAATGCACGGCGCCCAGAAAAATGCTTGATGGCGGTGTTGATGTAGAGCTCGTTGGGAACCCCAAGAGGAAGGTATGATGAGCACAGCAGCACGTTTCCCTCAGTTATGAAACCAAGGTTTAATCGAACCAGTAGGAGCAAGGAAACACCTCAAAGGTGTTACTAGCTGAGCTTTGGCAGGGCGCACTATCGGTGCTAGTAGCAACGTGGAGACCTGCACAACACAACCACAAAACTTTGTCCCCAACTTGCGATGAGGTTGTCAATCTCACCGTGTTTTGCGGAAAATAAAGGATTAAACGTATCGAATGGAAAGAAGTAAAAGTTTGAAGAAAGTAAACACAAAGCCGTAAAAGATTGTAGATTGTATGTAAAGAAAAAGGACCGGGATCCATAGTTCACTAGAGGTGGCTCTCCTTAGATAGATAACATGCTGGGTGAACAAATTACAGCGGGGCAATTGACAAACACCGAGAAAGTAGTACATGCATATACTAATCATCTTGACTCCTCTGAGACTTGATTGGGCATTACAACATAATACATAGACCGCCATCCAACTGCATCTATGACTAATAATCCACCTTCAGGTTATCATCCGAACCCCCTCCAGTATTAAGTTGCAAGCAGCAGTTATTGCTTCTGAACTGCATGTAAAGTAAACAATACGATTGTTCTATGAACAAAGGATTGTTGTTTTCTCCCTAGTAGCAACATCACATCTAGTACCTTAGAGATTTCTATCACTTCCCCAGATTACCAGAGGCATGAACCCACTATCGAGCATAAATACTAACTCTTGGAGTTGCTAGCATCTACTTGGCCAAGATAGCTACTATCAACGGAAAGCATGCAAGATCTCAAATAACAAAGACATGATAGAATCAATAATCAATCTGAAATAGCATCTCAATATCTATCGGATCCCCGCAAACACAACATGTATGGATTACAAATAGATGATCTTGATCATGAACGGATCTCACAAGATCTAAACATGAAAGCACAAAGGAGGAGAAACCAGCCATCTAGCTACTACATGGATCCGTAGTCCAAGGATGAACTACTCACGCATCACACCGGAGGCTTGCATGGTGATGAAGAAGGCCTCCAGGGTGAATTCCCCTCTCCGGCAGGGTGCCGAGAAGAGCTTCAGATCCCTCCCAATCTAGGGATGGAGATGACGGCGGCTACCGACTCTTTCGTGGATTTTTGATCGGGTACTTAGGGTTTTCGTCCCGAGGGAAACTTATAGGCGGAAGGAGAGGCCGAGGGGGTGCCGGGAGCCACCACATCACCCCTGGCGTGGGACAGGCCTGGCCACGCGGCCAGGTGGTGTGGCTGGCCCCTGGCCCCTCTCCGTCTCGTATTCTGGCACTTGATCACTTCCGGAAAAATAGGCACTTTGGCTTTTGTCACGTCCAATTCCGAGAATATTTATTTTCTGACTTTCCTGGAACCAAAAACAGCAGAAAATAGGCAGCTGGCACTGTGGCTCTTGTTAATAGGTTAGTCCAAGAAATCATATGAAAAGTACTCCAAAGTTGGAAAAAAACTCAAGAAAGTGGATAAAACCAAGCATGGAACATAAAAAATTATAGATACATTTGCAATGTATCAACCTATACTACACTACTACCACAAAAGGAGCACATTTGTTTGCTCTTCAAAGAAATCTACAATATCCTCAGCTGGTTGGTCAACCGCCTAATAGTGCGGCACCATATACCAAGTCATCCCTTCTGGCGATGACGGTGGTCCAGCGGCAACAGACGCGATGTCCATGTCTGGCCGATGCAGTCGAACCAGCGGCAATGCATCCTTGGCACCTGCGACCAGCTATTGGCGCATGCACTTGTGGACCGCGCTGATATCCTGAAACTTCGCCAGAAGAGCCAACAGGCTTGAGGGCACAACGTCCAGCGGAAACATCGTCTGATAAACATACTTTAGGCACGACTACGCCTTCTTCAAACACTAAAGCACCCACGACGCACGATCTTGCAACATCGCCAACACGACTGCACGATCGTGGTCCACTCAGAAGTACCCACTAGCTTGCAGCAGCTCCTGGGTTAAGTCATTCATTCGAATGGCAACCTGGTCCCTCTCATCCTGCGGGTGACGAGCGCTAACAACTACAAAAATCAAGACCAAAGCATAAGACAAGACATATCCACGAATGGCTAAAGAAAAGGATAAAAAGATAGAGAGCTAACATTTAAATTTCTCATTCAACTGTGCAACTTCATCCAGGAGATACTTCTCATGAGCGGTGGCCTTCTCAGCCTTCAACTTCCACACATCCGCATTACCGCAGATAATGGGCAACTCCCGCTCCAACTGCTTTATAAGGTCGCGCAGTCACGAGAGCAGTGATAGCTCCTCCACCTTTGAACGCGGTTGCGCCGCAATTTCATCGGTGGGAGAAGAGTCAAGAGGACCACTCGAAGGACCCTATTACAACCAACCAAGAGGCAAATAAGAGACTAATTATACATCGATAAAAAGGGCGAAGAGCGTTCAAATTTGACAACATATCAACAGGGGTACCCCCACAAAACATGGTTCAGCAAAAGGAAAACTAAACTATTACATATGGTAGCTAAGGCATGATATGCTTCTTCGACTTCGACTTTGACTTAGGGGGCTTCCTCGAATCCGTGGCAGTCTCTGATGCCACATATTTTCCAGTGGTAGCCCTAGACACCGCAGCCTTCGCTCGCCGCAGCTCCATATAATATTTTGCGACTGTATCGATGAGCTGGTGCCCATAATTACTGCAACTACCAACGAAGGGAGCAAATACTACCTGCTGGCCATCAGTGTCGATAGGCATCGCCACAGAGATCGCATCGGGGTCCAGCTCCACGCCATGACCTTGTGCCATCACGAGTGCCATGGTGGCACCGACAGACCGTTGCGAATTCTTGAAGTCCACTGGGATGTCTTCAGCGAAGGATTCCACCAAGCCATCAAGGTTGTCGATTAAGATAGCCTTGGGGATCAAGTCCTCGTGGAGGCGGCTCAGCACGCCCTTGGATTTCCCCAGCGTGTCCCGGAGGGAGGCGTTGCGGTCCTCGACTACAGCCATGGCGCCAGCAAAGGCATCCGCGCGGATCAATGCCTGGGAGTTGAAGCTCACACCAGCAGCATCTGAAAAACACACGTATCAGCACATCAACATGAATACAAAAACATGGGAAAATACAAGAGAAGCAACATAATACCTGAGAGCTCTTTCGTGATAGAGAAAAGCTGTTCTATGAACAACTTCTCCCTCTCGACGGTGGAAGCATGCAGATCTTCTTCACGCTTTTGCGACTCCTCCAGAGCCGCGACTGCCTCGTCGGGTTTCTTCTCCACTGCGGCAAGTCACTTCTCAAGGGTAGTGACACGACGTAGAAGCTCATTATGCTCACCTACAAGGGGAGAAACATGGCAACGCTTGAGTTTACAATCCTCTATACAAGCAAGGCAAAGAGATATGTTTAAAACACAAACCTTTGACTGCGCGGTGGCGGTTGTACAGCATGGCATGCTGTCGACCCAAGGTGAGTATCTGCTCCACGAGGTGAGTGGAATCCTTCATGATAGGCTACATCAAAACGATAAGAAGCATCAGCATTAGCAAAAAATGAACAAAGTGTGCACATCAATCAAAATTTGACTACCAGCGGCAAAAGACACTTACATGCTTCTCCAGGGACTCTGAAGGTACATGTCGAGTGGGCATCCGTGCAACCATCTCGTGCCACCCCTAGTGTGGGGGGAGGGGGAACTCGAAGAGTTGGCACCGGAGTGGGTCGCCACCGGAGGAGAAGGAGATTTTGCTGCAACTTATTCATCTCTAGAGTCTACGACTCCATACTCCTTGAAAAATTGGCAATCGTCAGAGGACGACGATGCCGTTTGACTGCCAAAATCCAACATCCAACTCAGAAGGAGAAGACTTTGAGAATTACAAGTCGAATTCGCAAGGATATAAAAACTTACCCGTCAACTTTGTCGAGGTCGAAGGAATCTTCCGATGAATCCTTTGGCAACCTCAGATTCTTCCGAGCGGGAGGAGCCATGGCGGGCACAAGTATGGCGAGGATTGGCTCCTCAGTAGTAGGAGGACCCTCCGGCGTTGTCGGCGAGGATGCATTGGAATCCTCACTATGGGAGCTCTTGCGAGTCCCGTGATCACTGGACTCGGGGGCTTCTTCCTCTTCCTCCACAGGGACGATGGAGCCCGACTCATCCTCTTCATCCACCTCCAGAGGAATAATTCCTTCAGGCCGAGGAGGCAAGTTGGCGGCCACGGCCCAGTCCTAAAAAAGGAAAAAACATTAGTATACAAAAGCACCTACAAGAAATCGAAAAAACAAGAAACTTCAAAGAGAAATCCACCTCAGGCGGAGGATTGCTGGGACAGAATGGAGGCACGACCGAGTCACCTGGGAGATCCTCCTTGGCGGTGTACTTAGTCAGCAGTCGCAACCTCCTGTCCACTTCGCTCGAAGAGATGCCCTCCGCAGAAATGCGAGTGGCATCACTAGCACCAGTCCAGCGGAACATCGGGTGCGCCCTGGCCTGCAGAGGCTGCACCCGGCGACGCATCCAAGTGCGTATGATCTCTGCGCTACCTACTTCTTTGCCTATGTGCTTTTCAAGGTCACAGACACGCTGATAGAGGGCCTCCGTCTCTTCGACTTTGGCGGGCATCACAACGTTCTTCTAGGACCTCCTCCGCTTGTAGGGCACCACCGGATCGAAGGGTGCGAGTCCATAGTGCTCTCCATCCGCTTTCAGGTCGCGGATGTAGAACCACTTCTCCCTCCATCCTTGGACAGCCGCAGTGAGCTTGATGTTGAAGTAGGTGACGTTGGAATCGACGTGGATACCAGAGCCTCCTATGTTGTAGACTACTAAACCCGACACCAATTGATGTTTGAGATTGAAGAGCTTCTTTAAGAGGCTGAAGTGTGGCTTGATTCTGAGCCAGCACTCGCAAAGATTGATGAAGCAGGCAATGTGGAGGAAAGAATTGGGGGTCAGCTGATGGAGCTGGAGCCCATAGAAGCAAAGGAGACCCCTAACAAACGGATGCAAGGGGAGAGAAAGACCACGAATGATGAATGCAAGGAACATCACTTGAAAACCCGCAGGAGGACTGGGGATTACCTCGTCGCTGGGAACGTACAAGTCGTCCTCCGCGGCAGAAAGCGCCCCGTCCTGGCACTCGGTGAACAACTTCGACGGCTTGATGACGAATGGGAGCCATGACCCATTGGTGATGTGGGTTCCTACGCCCTTCTTCTTCCCAGCTCCGGCAGCGCTGGTTCTCGTGGCGGTGGCACCCTTCTTCTTGGCTATGATGGCGATAGCCACAGATCCAGCGGTGGAACCTCCCTTCTTCTTGCCCATCTTGAGCTGTTGATGTGAGCGCAGGAAGTAGCTGGTGAAAGTACGGAGTTGGTCCAGTGCCACAGAAGAGATGTGAGCAATGGAGAAACAAGAGGAGAAATGGCGGAGGAGCGCAAGAAAAAGAGAGATGTGGGGAAATTACCGCACGACACCCTCTACTTAACCTCCCCGCAAATGCCATCCAATGGCCAGGAGAAAATCTACCCGACGCGTGGCACATATCAACGTCGACACGTGGCCGGGGTAAACCACGAACCATCGTGCCACTCCGCCCATTACGCGCGAGAATCAAGGAGACTCAGTTAAAATAGAAGATTACGCACGCTGGTCAATTCCTAGTCAGAAAGTGGGACCCACTACTCGTCATGTCCCATCAAAGTCGCTCACACGGGCAATTGAGGTCATCTCATTGTCGACACTAACGTCATCAACTCTAGCAGGAGAACATTTTGACTACTTTAGTCCTTACTTGTGTCTTCGACTCAACCAAGCACTCGGGGCTACTCCTAACAGGAGCGCTGGCCGAGCACCCGAAAAAATTAGTGAAGATATCCAAGCATCATAAAAACTCTTCACTCGAATCTACGATTCGATTGTGGACTTCAGGTTACTCCCATAGGGAGTGTTGAAACCATATTCGACTGAAACAAGCAAAAAGACGACAGCAGTCCAAAATACTTATAGTCCCCACTCGAGTCTACTACTCGAATAGGCACTCATGGGCTACTCCCATAGGGAGCGCTAGCCGCGCACCCTATGATTTTTTCTTATACGTTACACCGTGTGTTGATAACATCCACACTCGAATGCTATGGAGACTCCGCATCATATTTTCCTTGAAAAGAGACTGCATCTCCTGGGTCACCCGAATCATCTCGATGATGATAAAAAATCGGATGCCGCATTTACAGCATGAAGATAAGACCTGAATAAGGCCTGGCAACACATTTGTTGTGCTCTACCAGAAATAATCCGTGCCGACAGGTAGAATGAATATGCCTTGATGGACGCGTCGAGTGCTCACACTTACACACTAGGATTCGACTCCTGTAAGACCTCCACGGCCTGAGTCGAATTACACCAGCACTTTTCCAAATTCAAGTCTGGGGACTCAAGTTTGAGTAGATTGCATTGTTTTTCCCTAAGGCAGTTAGCTGGTCCTGATACATCGGGTAAATCAGGCACGTATATCAATAATCCCTATGATACAAAATAGAGCACTCGAAAAATATGCTCAGATACGCACTCGAAAGACTTCATAAAGTCTCCACTCGAATCTGCGATTCCACTGGACACTCAGGGGCTACTGACATGGGCATACCTTACAGGTACTCGAGTTTGGTATATATAGCCTGATCTGGCAGAAGCCCATGGCGTTACCAGGGCCCAATCCAGGATTCGGGTGACCTGCGGAGACTCCGACTGGTTGCGGCACAAGGCAAAGCTTAAGATAGAAAGTATAAAGGGGCAAATCCTAAACTATAACCGACTCAACCTGCTACCCGAGACCTATCCTATCTATATAAAGGCGGGGAGGGGGCGCCGCGGAGGACGAACACAACCCTAGTTTCCACGACAAACAGGAGTAGGGACCTCTACGAGGCCTGAACCTAGGTAAACCTGGCACCCCTTTGTTCTTGTTTTCTAGCCGATTGATGTCTCCAGCGCTCCCTCCTTCTACAAAACCCAAGTCGATAACAATGGGCATTGATGAGTTCAACCCTCTTCACTAGGTGTTCCGAGGGAGCTCGCCGAGCACTCCTTACATGTCAGGCCGGATGCAAAGCCTGTCAAATAGTCCCTACAACGTTTTGCCGAAGAGAAAAGAAGAACCATCGGTGAAGAAATCACCCGACTCCTTGCAGCCGGATTCATCATGGAGATTTTCCACCCGGAATGGCTGGCGAACCCAATGTTGGTGTTGAAGAAGAACAAGACCTGGCGCATGTATGTTGACTAGACCCGCCTCCACAAAGCATACCCCAAAGATCCATTCGCCCTGCCAAGGATATACCAAGTGATCGATTCCACGGCTGGCTGCGAGCTGTTGTCGTTTCTGGATGCGTATTTCGACAACCACTAGATCCGGCTGAACCCTGCTGATCAAATAAAAACAGCATTCGTTACTCCTTACGAAGCCTACTGCTACACCACCATGTTGTTTGGGCTGAAGAACGCTGGGGCAACATAATAGCGCTGCATGCAAAAGTGCCTGCAGACACAGATCGGCAGAAATGTACACGCCTACATCGATGATGTAGTGGTCAACACCAATGAGCACCAAACACTTCTTGAAGATCCAAGGGAAACATCCACCAACCTCCGCCGGTTCCAGATGAAGTTGAACCCGGAGAAGTGCGTGTTCGGTGTTCCAGCCAGCTAGCTCCTTGGTTTTATCATATCAGAACGAGGAATCGAGGCGAACCCGGAGAAGATTGGCGCGATCGAGCGCATGCGCCGACTAAGAACCTGCAGCACATCCAGAAGTTCACCAGATGCCTGGCCTCCCTCAGTCGGTTCATCAGCCGGTTGGGCGAGAAAGCACTTCCGCTGTACCAGCTCATGAAGAAGATAGACAAGTTCGTCTGGACGTCGCAGGTGGATGAAGCTTTTCGTGACTTCAAGCATATGCTCACCTCACCGCCTATACTGGCAGCATCAGCGGCAAAGGAGCCGATGCTGATGTACATTGCAACCACCAACCAGGTCGTCAGCGTGGTGCTGGTGGAGGAGAGGCCAGAAGAAGGAAAGGCGTAGCTGGTGCAACGACCTGTGTATTATTTGATTGAGGTACTCTCGCTCTCGAAGAAAAACTACCCCATTACTAGAAGCTGGTGTATGTCGTATACATGGCCGCCAAGAAGTTGAAGCACTACTTCCAAGAGCACTCCATCCGGGTTGTGGCGCTAGCGCCACTTTCAGAGATCATCGGCAACAGCGATGCCACGGGCCGGGTGGCAAAATGGGCAATAGAGCTCGCCACCCACAACATACAATATGAGCCAAGAACGACGATCAAGTCTCAAGCACTAGCAGATTTCCTGGTTGACTGGGAAGAAACGCAGTACCTACCGCCTTGCCTTGACTCCATGCATTGGAAGCTGCACTTGGATGGCTCCAAGATGTCCAGGGGCTCAGAGACAGAGTGGTCATTACCTCTCCCAAGGGAGACCGGCTCGAGTACGTGTTACAGATCCATTTCCGCGCATCCAACAATGTCGCTGAGTACGAGGCGCTCGTCCATGGCCTCAAAATGGCAAAAGAGATCAGCATCCGGCGCATCATATGCTTTGCCGACTCAGATCTGGTGGTGCAACAAGTGTCAAGCGATTGGGACACCATGGACACAAATATGGCTCTATATCGCTTCTTCGTACAATAGATGTGTGCCTGTTTCGAAGGATGCGAGTTTCACCATGTCCCCAGAATAAACAACGAGGCCGCGGACACACTCGCCCACATCGGGTCACTAAGACAGACAATCCCGCCTGGAGTCTCCCTCGAGCACCTGCGCAAACCGTCAATCACAGCGTCTCCAGAATCCAATTAGATCATACATGGTGCGGACCCGAGGACTGTCGGCTCCAAGACGCGAGAAGTTGCCACGAAGGACCCGGGGACAATGTCGCGACCCCCGGGGACTACCGGCTCCAAGACCTCTACAGCTGGTTCACCGCACCTAGGGACTGCTTCATCGCACCTGGGGACTACCTCGCCACACCTGGGGACTGCTTTGCCGCACTCGGGGACTGCTATGCACAAATCTCGAAACACACTTTTCAATAATTCTAGAATCTTCTCTAAACATGTGGAGTATTAGGTAGGAGTAGCTAGGTTGATTTCTACATGATACAGTACAAAGTAGAAGAACCAAATATACACCCGATACTTTATGGACATGGCTCGAAATTAAAATTAATTTTTGAGCTTCACCTATCCCGTGCAAGGCACGTTCAACTTTATAGTGGATGTCCAGACCATGCTGGGGGTGACAACTGCTTATGGCTGTCTCTTTGATTTCTGCATCAAGTACTATATCTGAATGGAAATGATTTTTTTTACTCGTGTGGAGACCAGGAGGCCACCTCTCACGGCCTCGACCTTCTTCCTCCTCCTCTTCGCGACTGTAGCTCTTCTCTGCCAGATTGCTTTGCCCGTTTTCATTCCTTTTTGCTGTGCTATTTTACCCGCATGATCGGGAACAAGTCCCACCACATAAGGGCTCGTGTCGTGATGACGAAGCTGGTGGAAGAGAAGAAGTCGGCTTGCCGTTCTGCCATTTTGTTGCTACCGGTACTAGGCGATGCGACGATCAAAGGGTCCTAGTCAAATCCCTCAGCTGCAGGTGAGAGATCTTCAACTCAAGGTTGTTGGAAGCCGCCGCAACCAGGGACAGATACCATCAGGTAAATATCCATTCTTGCGAAACTTTCCATGTCTCTGACCTTTCCTTGATTTCTTGTTTACCTAAAAAAAAGCACGTTCTTCCTCAGTGGTGTTTTTAGGTCGGGGGTCTTCAAATTCCATCAGCACTGCTGCCTGCAGATCATCTTCACCGCCGCCGATGCAGACTGATACCTTCAGGTAAATCTCCGTGCTTGGGCAACTTTCCATGTCTTTGACCGTTTCTTGATTCGCTCATTTCCCTATTAGTACATTTATTCTCAATGTTGTTTTAGGTCGGGCGGACTTCGCATTCCCGCGGCATCCTTCCTGCAGAGTCATCTTCACCATCACCGATGGAGGCCCATCGGTACAGCCACAAGGTAAGAAATCATTCGAATTGTGATTCCATGTCTCTCTTCCTTGATAGTTCTCTAGGTACACTTCTGAATTTAGGCTCCCTGTTCATCTTTCAGAATATTGGTTTCGAGATCGAGTTTATGGTGAAAAAGGTTATGGGCGTTTTCTATGTCAAGACAGCGGACAAAAGCGCCCCCGTCAACGAGTGCACTAGACTTTACTCCAAACTCGCCGCTGACAAGGTCGGGCTTAGCCTCCTCAGGAATCTCGCCATGGAATACTTGATTGAGCGTGACGAGCTGAAGCGGCGGAACATCGGCATGATGGAGATGCTGGGCAAAAGCTTCAAACAGATCTAGGACCTCGAGGACTAGAGGGACAAACTCCTGGCCGAGCTGGCAAAGCTGAAGCATGAAACTATCATCGATCTCCATCAATGAGTCGGCACGTGGAAGACCTTAGTTAGTACTCCATCTGTTTTCACAATATAAGCCTATTTATATAGCTCAAACAGCTTACAAAAAAGGCTTATATATTATGGAACAGAGGGACTAGTTTATGATCGGATATATAGATTGCAATATTGTGCCTGTAAATTGAAAAACCTTTATTACTAGTATGAATGTATGATCGTGTACTTGCTGGTAAAATATTTGGTTATTTGGTGAATGTGATATGCATCAGCATCACTAGCCACAATGTTGCTAGAGCCAATTTTGGGTGTGATTATCTTTCCTATTGTACTATAGTAGTAATTAGTAGTTATTATCGCTTCCGTGCAGAGCAGTAGCTACCTTTCCGTCGTTGTCATGTTGCATCTCACCAACTTCACTTGCTCAAAGCCTCCATTCTTCTTTACTCCAAAAAAAGAGCCTCCATTCTTCCGCCATCTTCAGTTTTGGTCTTGATGATGGCACTGGCACCAGTATCCCATTAATGGTGACTTTACATTAGGACCCCAACTTTGTCTCTATACAGCTGCAGTGTAGTATAATCATTGTGCCAATTCTTACAGGGGAAGGAAGAGGCAACTGCTGGGGATCCCGCCTGAACATATGTACACTCTCCACAATTTATACATTGAAGGGATAACCACTTTTATAGCCATTTAACAGAGTTTCAGGTGATTTTGTCAAATGAACTCGACCTTTAAATTGATGTGTGCTATTTGGTCGACAATTAGGAAACACTATTTAGTTATTTAGTAGTAGTATATAGATTCTTCCAATTTTTGAATAACTTCTGACATCTATTTTTATACGAAGGGAGTAGGATTATGCGTTAGCTACAAACATGGCCTTTATTCTGCATAGTGTCAACCTGGTGGGATAATTCTCTCATGAGGAGAGAGGCCTATACATTAAAAGGTGTCTAGATATATCCGTTTCACAAAACCCAAAACATTTTCTATTTTGGAATAGAGGGAGTACATAGGATCTAATAAAGAGGGGAGAGAGGTACATATATGAGTAAAAAATGAGAGTTGCAAGAACAAGATGATGAATGAATATTCTATCAATGGTCTTCCCGACAATTTGTCACCCTGTTACGGAAAAATGCAACAAATCCATGAAAAATGAAAAAACGTGTGTATTAGTTTTTATGTGACAACGACTGTGCCCCTTGTGCACTGGCACACACCCAGAAAATATGTGGTATTTCCTGGATCGAGTCAACTGCAGCGAGTCCGTCGCAAAAATAAAAAGGAAACTATAGAAAAAGGAAACGATGTCGTGAAACTAGGTCGAACTTTCTTATCTTATCTTATTACTACTATATAGTATACAAATAACTTTGAAGGTTGACTGCTGGATGAAGACTAGAAAATCGCAACATATCTAACCTCTAGATCTTTACCGTGCTAGCATCTAGAAGATTCAATGGATAGTCTTTAGCATAATGAACGCTATGCTAAAACTTTAAAACACAATTCTCCGCCATTCTAGAATCTTCTTTGTCATTTCTCTAAGCATGTTACAATTTTTTTTGAGTACTATTATGTACCAAGAACCAAGTATACACCTAATAATTTATGGATGTGATGTGGCTCAAAATTCTTTAATAGTCTTTTGAGTTTTACCTATTATAATTTTATAAGTCATGACATGTCTTACTTTCCATCTCATATCTAGAGATGACATGATAGTCTTTTATTTGAGTCTCACGTTTTCTTTGAAATGGGGATACCGCCGCCTCTACACTCAAAGGATGCACCAATCCCTTTTATTAAAAACCAAGTACCGAGTACAGTTTACGGATCAGATAAGGTTGATAAAAATACCAACCATGTGAACAAAGTTAAAGGTCTCAGAAAAGAAAGCACACATCTCACGTTCAAATTATTATGCAAATAATTACTTAAAGAACATAGTTTGATCGTAAATCTGGTCAATAATATATAATTATATTTAATAATTTTTAACCAATTTATTTATATTCGAAAGACGATTCCAATGGTACAATTATTGTGACATACAGTTCATAAATTGGTGACCAAATTTATGGTTAAATTAATTTCTTCGAGTACGTATTTGTCTATTGAACCGGAATAGAGGTAGTATACAAAATTCCTAGGCAAATCCTTTGAATCAAATGGACCCTAGTGTAGGAGTGCTTCAAGCAGAGGCGGGTTCATCTCGTTGTAAACTGAGATCACCAAAATTTGAATGACATTGGCGGGTTTTTCTTTGAACTACCCGGCACGAAGCAATTCAAAAGTTTCGAACCTACCAACGGCGCCCTTGTGATACATATACAACATGCCGTATCCCACATCTCTCACTCGACCTTAGAGCTGGAGCATCTCCCACGAACGTGGCCTCGCACCATCGTCCCTCCCCACCATCACTGCCTCCTCACCTAGTACCGTTATGACCGAAGGCACCACTCCCTTGTTTAGCAAGACGGAGCGGTTTCCCCATACCGACAACCACCGCGTTGGAGCATGCACAACGTCGCTGGCAAACACGGTACGGTCGCCGCACAATCCTATCTGCTTCACGGACTCCCTGGTCTTCGACACCGGAGAGATGGATAAAAGATGCCCCCCCATTTGACTGGACTAACGCGAAGCGTAAACTCGTCTCCTGCCCATACGAATGTTGTTGCATGCTTTATGCTAACTTTCGTTCTGCACCTTATTACTATCAAAAGTACTTCATCGTTTGTTGTAGTGTACTGCATCTTGCTCATATACTCGATCGTTACTAAAGTTTGCTAGAGCCTTCATTACCATCGTTATGAAGCTCCTCTGACATCTGTGGAATATGTCCTAAAATGATTCTAGTTGGGGCGTACATGTTTATAGATAGCACAGCTGGTATACGTCAACTCTAGCTGACATCCTAAGCCGAATTAGTATGTCATGGCTCCTTGTTTAGAGTATAACTAGGCAGGCCCTGCTAGTTATGTTATCAGTATTATAGTCAAGCCTGCAGGTTAGTCGATTGTACTGGAACTTAATGTGTTTTCTTCTCACTCAGGGTTACATATGATTAGAATACTCATAGAGGAAGTACTGTACTAAATTTGTGATGGGGAATCATTGATTTTCGAGCCGTCAACCTCTGCAAGAACTCCTAATAATTTCTTCTTTTTCACACGATTTCATGATAAATCTGAAAAGCTATTTGCTTCCAATGCAGGAAACTGAGTCAGAACAAGGTCTTAGACTCTACTTAATCTAGTTGAAAATGATAACCAGGCCAAAAAAGACAATAATGCAAAACATCAGCATAAAAAGTTTCGTCCTAATCCCGCACTAGTTGGTCCAGTTGCACTAGAGGCTGCAAATAGAAAAATACACATCCTACAGCCGTAAGTAGCCCATCCGGTTACCTAGGAAGAATTGGCAGCAGAACTAGTTTCAACAGCAGGTTCTCATCAACGAACTGGTTATGATCTCCCAACGACCTTTAGTATTGACAAAGACATATTACTCCCTTGCAAATGAGCTTGACACCAAATTTTTTATATGTTCAGAGACTAGTAATAGCATGCAGTTTTATATGTAATATGTATACATTGATATTTTGATGTAAAAATTTTAGTTGCACTACGACGAAGATTAACAAGGGGGCCGACGATAGGATTTTTTGAGCAGATACTTGAAATAACTAAATCAAGACTTCCGATCACATCTATAGAAGGATTCAGAAGGCCACTAGATCCACATGAATCTGCTTATATTGCATCTATCATAGGCGTTTTTGTGAGAAATGATATTCCCATCTTGCCCTCATGGAAACACCACCGAAATACCCCTAAGCATTTTAAAGGTTTACTAAATAAGTTACATGTAAGTCCTCTGTCTCTTGGACATACTCCATTGCTCTTTCCCTTGTCTTCTTAGCTTGCCGTTTGTTATATATGCTCCTCATTGTTGTCTACAAAGATTTTTCATGTTCGATGACAATAGCGAGGAAGTAAAGGTTGTTCTCAAAAAGCATATTCTCCGCATGTTTGCGTCAACAGGGCCACGAGCTAAAGAAGCAACACTTCTCTGGCAAGTGTTTTAAGGATGTTACAAGAACGTCTCCTGTGGATCACATGACTGACGATCAGTGAGGTGATCTTCTCCACCACTCGCTTGATCAAAAGAATGAGGTATGCTTTGAGAAGATTGAAACTAGATCGCATTGTCAATTCGTATTTATGCATGTGTTTTACAAGTCTCATTTTGTAGGCCATCACTCAAAGGAACTGTTCCAGCCGTAATAAAGTACGAGTACTAAGTCGCACTGGATCCCGCAGCATAATTAGGCACCTCTACCAATTGGTAAGGACATGTTGTTCTGTACTGTATATTTTAAATAAGTATGTAATTGATGTTGTGGAATATGTATGCATCTTATCTTTCAACCTCTGTTTCCACCATGTGATGCAATTTATTTTCGCTCGTCCAAATGTATATGAAGTCTATCGGGGATCCAAAAAACAGTTGGCTATGCTGGAGAAATTTGAGGGATGCCAGACGGATAGATATGGTGTCTTTGTAAAGGAAGTGGTTGTAAGTCTTCTCATTTTGTGATGTTGCAGTGATTTGTACGTATAAGTTTGATATGCAACCTTGCTTGGACTGCTTCTCAGTTTTTTATTCATTATCTTTCATAATTTGCAACTAAAGTTAGTTTCAGTTATAAATCATACAAACAGTTGGCATATCATGCACCTCATAGTGTTTACATAGGAAGCCACATTTATAGTCTTGTTAGTAAATGACATCAAAAAAGATACATGACAAAAAGATCTTTTTACTCAAGTGTATAAGATGCGTTATCAGCACTGCCAGTTATAGCAGTTCATGCACATGTTAAACCTGTCTGCATGTTTCTCTGTAGTAACTTCACTTCTCTTACACATGTCTATCAACTGAAACTTTCTAGGCTGAATTGAAAGAGGAGCTGGAAAATCCTAGGAAAGACTGTTCAGTAAAAACTCTAAAAGAATGTGTGGATTTATTTTCCAAGGTACTACAATGCGGTGCTATAGCCAATAATATGTTGTTGTGTAATGCTGGGTTTCCAGCGAGATTCCAAGTTCAAGTTCAAGTCCAACTCCAAGGCCATTTCTTCGCATATTCAAGTTCTAGAGGAACAACTCCAAGCTGAACAATCGTTATCATCTGCCCTAAGTGTATACAATGAACGTTTGATCGCAAAGTTAGAAGAAATTTTAATTCAGCTGGAGCACTCCATAGAAAATAAGGAGAAAGTCATGAAGATGCTCAGTATTGTGGTTGAGCACTAACAGGTAAGGTCAGTCCCTTTATTGTGAAATGGAGCCTAAAGCTGAAAGTATTTGTTAGTGCACTAGTCTGCACTTGTTATGAACTTGGGTTGTTTCCTTGTTGCGACATGTCTTTAATTTGTATGGTGGATGCACCAATATGTACTAGTGTGATACAATACATTATGTTACAAGTTCTGCTGTCCTGGATCATTGATCATAAGGTTCAGGTTCTCAAAACAATGCATTAGCCCTTTCTTGCACACCATATTCATAACCATCATGTGATAAATGGAAATACATTTTTGAATCAGAGCTCAACATTTTCTTTCACATCTGAATGGACTGATGAACAGATGGAGTACGACCCACAAAAAAAAGACCTTATACAATTTTTCTGTTCTGTTACTTGGAGTAGTCACATTCAAAACCGTACTAGAGCCGCAAATCGTCCCGCCGTCCCTCGTAATATTTTTGAATCTGAGATCATGGTATCCAATTTTCTACCCCTCCGTCTAGAAAAAGGCTACCGAGCAAGGTCCTGGATGATCAGTTGATGTGACCAGGCCTTGGATTCGTGAACAGAGGGAAGTACGGTCTACTAGCAGTTATTACTTGGACTATCACCAAATTCAAATTCTGAATCGAGAGGCAAAAGCTCCCGCCTACACGAAATATTTGGGCCCCATGTTTAATCTTTCATATACTGTGAAATTCCGTTTGACCTATCATACTAATGACCAATGGAGATTGTGAAATTGCTAGGTTGGGTGGTGGGGTTCGCTCGTAAATTTACTTACTACAGCCCAAACAATTTCGCAGATGGAGTCAACATTATTTTTTTATGGGAATATTTTTTATTTCTAAAAATAGGGAGTAGCATTTTTTTAAAATTATTACTTGTACTCTAGCCAAATTCAAAATCTCAGTTGAGCGGCAAAAGCACCAATGATCTGCGCAATTATGTAATGGATGGTCAGTTGATGTGACTCTCGGCCTTCAATTCCTAACCAGATAGCGTACTAGTCTACAACTATATTTTTCTATTATTACTTTGCCGCTAGCCAAATTCAAAATCGTAAAATCGAGCAGCAAAATCCCAACCGACTCATATGCATTTCACGCCCCTCTGTTTCAAACATTTTCAGCCAAAATCTCCCACCGATGCAGTACCATTTTTCTAGTATTACTTGGACTCTTGCCAAATTCAAAATCTCAATCAAGCGGTAAAATCACACACCGACCTTGAAGCATTTCCCGCCCCACCATTTTCAAAAACTTTGAACAAAATCTCCGACCGGGGAGTACTGTTTTTCTATTATTATTATTTGTCTTGTTGCCATATTCAAAATCTCTATCGAGCGGCAAAACACGCACCGACCTTGAGAATTTACCGCCCCACCATTTCAAAAACTTTGAGGCAAATATCCCATCATGGAGTACCATTGTTCTATTACATTATTATTATTTGTCTGGTAGCCAAATTCAAAATCTCAATCGGGCGGCAAATTCACACACCGACCTTGAAGCATTTCCCTCTCCGCTGTTTCAAAAACTTTGAGGCAAAATCTCCCACCTTGGAGAATCATTTTTCTATTATTATTATTTGTCTGGTAGCCAAATTCAAAATCTCGGTCGAGTGGCAAAATCACAGACCGACCTTGAAGTATTTCCCGCCCCAATGTTTCAAAAACTTTGAGGCAAAATCTCCCACCAGGGGATTACCATTTTTCTATTATTAGCCAAATTAAAAATCTCAATCGAGCGGCAAAACCATAGACCGACTTTAAAGAATTTCGCGCCCCTTCGTTTCAAAAACTTTTGACGTTAAAATTCCCTTTCTATCCATTGTTTCGACGCCCTATGGCATGCTAAAGTTGGTAGCTTGGGGGCACGATCGTAATTATTTTTCTGTTGACCTCCATAGTCCCGATTTGTGCAGTTTTTCTAGCTGGCCCTCCCAAAGTCCCAGGCTTCTCTCCCACGCCCTCACCTCCACGACCACCGCGCGCACTGCCTGACGGCAATTCTACGGATGCTGGAGCCGCTTTATCGATGCCCACCCCATCGGATCTAGTTCACCGGGACTCTCTGCCACTCCACCAAAGTTGTGGTCTTGCTGACCGCGCCTATGGCGTCATCGACCGCCCACGCTCTGCTTCCCCGCCACCAAAAGCTACCCAACTATACCGGAGTAGCTTCACTGTTATCCACCAGACGAGATCTAGTTCAACAAGTTCCATGTCCACTGCTCTAGACCAGCTACACGGTTTGTCGCCGTTGACTGCACCGGCATCGACCGCCCAAGGTCTGCTTCCCCGAGGCCAACAGCCACCATAAATGCATTACCCTCGATGACCTGGATGTCACTCGCATGGTACGGACGATGCTTAGACGCCTCTCTGACCAAGGTAACCAAATCTCCAACTTGTTTTTGTTTTGTCAGTGGTATAGCAGGTTCAAGCCTGTCAGAGTGAACTGCATTTTTGTAATCGTGCTAGTACATGCAAGTCACTGGGCACGCCCGTTCTTCGTGCTAGTACATACAATGTCATTAGACGTGTTGGTTTGCATTCGCTGCTCTACAAATTTCAAGTCATGCACATGTCTGTTATATTGTCATGCACGTGTTCTTATCTTAGCTTCTCCGTACACCAGTAATTGCCTACTATTGTGTAGGTTTTGCAAAATGTAATGTCGGTGGAAAATATTAGTGTGGATTCCCTGCTCCACAGTTACTGACTCTATCTGGTTATTCCTGAGCTAAGTTCCTGCTATTATTTCCTATTCAAACTCTTCGTACTAGTTCGATTATAATTTTGTTTTTGCCATCTAGTTCTTCAAAAGCTGCAACACTGACTATTTTCTTTTTTTTTTGCGTAGAGCTCAAAAAGGCAACACTAAACATGTTGGTTTGCACAGCCTGAAGGTCCACCAACGATGCCATTATATATTTTATGTATCTAGTGCTGGTTCATCCTAATCAACGACATAACTATTCTTTACTATATAGTTTATTCGTGTTTTCCATTCCTGCTCACAAGTTCTGGTATGATGTGGTTATAATTTCTATGTGGTTCATGCTTAGCTACGACAGTAACTGCATGCCATTGTGTAGCTCACCACAAATTTCGAGTCACCCAATGACTCTTGCATTCCAGGAGATACCACCGCTTCCATATATATTTGCTGAAATGACCTGGCTAGTTTATACTGAAATTCTAAGAAACACTTTATTTGATTGCTCATTTCATTGTTGGCATACTTGTCTATGTTTGTCATGTTCTACAGGTTCACAAGCCACACCATTATATCTCATATCTGGTTCTGGTTCGTCCTAGGCAACAACATAACTATCCTCTACTATATAGTTAATTCATGGTTTGCATTCCTGCTCTACTTGTTCGTATTATGCAGTTATAATTCCTATCTGGTTCATTCTTAGCTATGAGTAGTTTGTCTTCTTTGCTGTATTAACTTGTTATTAGTTAGTTTCAGACTGCGATTATTGTTATCGCCACTAAAGAGGGGACTCTAAGATCACTTCTCAAGGTGGTTTTCCAATGTAGTTGTCACACTCAAAGGGAGATGCAGTTGATGGATTGAGAAAGCAAATTGAGGACTCTGCTATCAACTTGATTGGCAACTGAAATGCTGAATTTCCTTTCCCTTTTGTTCATATTATAATATTTTTAAGAAGTTTGCAACTGATGTAATATCTAGATAACTCGCATAGGCAAAATAGTAGCAGGCCAGAACAGTAACAGGCCAGGATAGTAACATGCAAAAACAAGCGATGCACCAAAACACCAAGAACCAAAAGCGGTAGCAACCCATCATAAGTAACAGCCGAGCGATATGAGACCAGAAAAGCAAACAGGCGTAACGATGCGAGCTGAAGCGATGGCAGCCTGAATAGTGGCGATAAGCAAGATGTGAGCCTGAGCGGTAAAGAAGGGCCACAATAGTAACGGACATGAATAGTAGACAACCAGAACAGTAACGAGCCAGAATAGTAAAATGCCAAAACAATATCGGACCTTCTCAAAAGTGGGTCGTTCGTAGGCGGCCCATGACGAGCTGTGAGAACAGTGACGGGCGAAAAGTGGGTTTTAACAGTATCGGGCCTACGTGTCGCAGACTATTAACGTGCCGCACAGTGTTCGAAACTATGGGCTTTTATAGGCCGAAACAGTAATGGGCCTGACATTCGCGGGCTGCTACTGGCCACATCTTTGGGCCCATTTCAAAAAGTGTCGGATGAAATAGTAAAGGGCCGTAATCTTATTAGGCTCTCTTGATGTTCTGTCCTACTTAATTGTGAGCAGGCCTTGGCTAGGCCTGGCTTCTACCACGGTTTTCGTGGCCATTAATGGCGGTAACTGGTTGTTAACGGTGTTTGCCACTTGGCATTTTGCATAACGTCAGCAGTCAACACGGCTGGTGAACAGATCTATGATGGAACAAGTTTTCATGGCTAAAGGGTGTGATCCGCCACGGTCAGGAAACAAACTGTGGTAGATTCTTTTGTGACGGGGATTTTACCATGATTGGCATCCGTTGTAGAAGACTTTTTAGCCACGAAAAACGGGCTTTCAACCATGTAAATCGTCCGTTGTAAAAGCCAACTTTTCTTGTAGTGGTAGTTGGGATCAGTATTTGATTTGGTTTGAGATTTGGGGAATAATCAAGAGATCTCAATCGGTTAATTTATGCAAATAATCAATCCCGATAATCAAAGTTTCTCAATCATGTCCTTAGTGCACTCTACTGTTTTTTCCAATAGGAGGATAGAAGTGACGTCCACATCGATGACGATTCCAAGGACACCAAGACTCGTCATGTGCTGAGGAGGCTGAAGTCCGGTCAGTACAACAACTTCTTCACCGACGACATGTACATGTGCCCATTCTGCCCCACCAGGAGGCTCCATGCCATGGACTTCAACTCCCTCGTGAAGCATGCCGAGAACGTGAGGACCTATGCCAAGTCCGTGAACATCCACGGCTTCATAGCCAACACCAGGCGCTCGGTATTCACCTCCGCAACCTCCAGAAGGTGTCTATCGAGGAGGGTCGCATGCCCCCGATTAAGCCCAAGGAACCCAAGGTCAAGTGACTGGGCAGCAAGAAGTGGAGGAGGCGTCAGAGGGAGGAGGCGGGTGCCCTCCTGACAGAGGCCATGAGGGGCCACTGATCTGCTGCTGCTATAAAGCAGCTTCTTTTGTCGTGTGTGTGTTGAACTTGTCCATTGCTGCTGCTGAGCAGCCTAATTGTCGAACCTCATTAAGTACCATACTATATAACCTATATTAGCTGCTTTATCTACATCTTCTCAGTTTACTGAATTTATTTATGGTGCTGGTTAGTTTTGCTGCTCTAGATTTGCTACCAGATTGGGGAAAGACGAGGGAAAAAGGAACAATGAATGAAGAGAGAAGCTACTCTAGATTTGCTACCTTTTTCGGCAAAAAAAATACAACTCTTAGCGAGAGAGAGGGGGAAAGGCGCTCTTAAAAAGGCCAATCATAAAAAAAACTTCCAATTTAGGCGACAGGGCGAACGTAACCACCAAACATGCCCCACATGGTCCCACACCACGTCCCCCATAATCAGCAAGAGAGGATGGCTGGTCCGCTGTGTATCTTGGCCCCACCTATCAGTATGCAACGGTCGAGGAGACGTAATGTAACACTCAACGCACGACCCGCCCCAACGCGGTCCCACCGGTCAGCATCTAACGGTCAAGCCTTTGACCTGACGACATCCCCCCGTCTGAGCGCATGCGAGGGTTTCAGAATGGAGGGAGGGAAAAAGTGAGGAAAAACTAAGCGCATGGGGAAAACTGAGTACAACTAACAAACCAGGGGCACGAAAATAGAAATCCCAATTTTTTTAGGTCTTCAATGCAAATCGTACTTTCTCCCATCGTCCATGTCAAATTTTAACTATTAGTAAGCGCGATAGATAGATTACTCTTAAAATGTCCCAACAAACTTTTGAAGCTCTAACGAGGAATTCAGTACATCGAAAACCACCAAAAAGATTTTTCGTAAAACTTCCAAAGCAATCTACAATTTTCTTGTATTTCAAGTTTGACCTAATTTCGATAAAGTGGCACAAAGTCTCATTCAAGTCGGCAGAGTTAGCTAGGAAGTTTTAAAATTTGGGAAAATTGAGAATGTTCTTTCCTAATAGTTGGAAACTCACACCGACGACATTATTTACTAAAAGAAGATGCACCCATCTACCTTCGAAAATACAATTAATACAAGAGCTATCTATCATGCTTACTTCTATCTCAAGTTTGACCTAATTTCGTTAAGTTCTCAAGATGTAGAATCTTAGCAAGAAGTTGAACCTCTTGCCAAAATTTCGGGACCTTTACTATATATATGCAGGCAAAACAAATTGTGTTTTCTCTCTCCTTCCCTGCCTCATCACCATCCAAACACACCCTGGCCCGATGATCTCTCCCTCATCTACAATGTGGAGCTGCCCATGTGCGCCGACCTGCATTGTCGTTCCATTTCACACCCTGCAAAGAGGAAGCACCAAGCACACCCCCAGCATGCTGGTTCGAAAGTGTGAGTAGCATTTTGTGTGTTTGTGTGATGCAAGTATAGTAGTACAAAGGATATGGCTCAGTTTCTCTCTCGAGAAGGACCCGAGTGCTTTTCCTTGCTTAACTTTAGGGCCCATTGTGCTAAGTTTATGGAGCTTTATGTAATTCTCTCTTTTTTGAGGTCTTCGATGTAAACCGTACTCCCACCGACTGTGTCAGATTTTAACTACAAGTAAGCACGATAGATAGATTGCTCTTAAAATTTTCCAAAAAACTTTTTAAGCTAACTAGGAATTCAGTACATCGAAAACTATTGAAAAGCTTTTTGTTAAAACTTCCTAGCTTATAGACAAATTCTGCCACATACATAGGTGATGCCCTAATACTAGTATGAAAATAGAAGCTGTAAATAGTACTCTGCCGACGTGACGAGAAAGTACTATGCTAGGAAGTGACATGTTTAATTTATTGCACAGGGGCGCTGAAAGAACATTTCATGGTTCCCTGTGTTTTGCATGGTAGATAACAATACCGTGAAGTTTTCTCATGTGTGCTAAGTGTGTAGGGAAAAGTTATTGTGTTTGGGGCCGGATTATCCGCCCCCCAAAGAGGCCAGATAATCTGACCTGACCCACTTGGCAAAGGCAGGCAGGGCGTGTCGCTCTGACTGGGGGCGGATCTTCCCCGCGTCGGATAATCCGGCCCACGCCTTAGGCTGGATAATCCGACTCCCAAGAGACGATCAATGACAGGCAAGGCGCGACGCTCTGACTGGGGGCGGATTTTGCCTCGGAAAATCCGAAGTGGGGCGGACTTTCTTCCCCCAATCGGATAATCCGACCCTCACCTTGGGCCGGATAATCCAGCCCCCAGGAGAAAGCAAGGACCGGCTCGGCGCGTCGCTCTGACTAGGGGCGGATTATTTGCCGGATAATCCGAGTCTAGGGCAGAGTTTTCCCGAGGACGGATAATCCGACCCTCACTTGGGCCAGATAATCCAGCCCCCAAAGGCTCCAACGGTTCAGTTGGGACAGGGGGTATAAAAGCCCCTTCATCCCCTTCGGTCAGAACTCTTGATTCATTCGAAAATACCAGACCTGTTGCAAGAGCTCACTCTCTAGATCTCCCACTCCAACCACCCGAAGGCTTTGATCTTTGGGGGAATTGAAGGAGGAGACAACCTACATCGTCATCATGAATCAAGCGCATCAACTCCTCTCCATTCACTTGGAGAAATCCCCGATCTAGTATTCTCGTTAATATCTAGATCTTGTGTTTTGTTATTGATAACTTGTTCTTATGGCAGCTTGTTGTCATTATGGGAGCCTCCAATTTGGTTGTGGAGTTGTGCCCCGCTACTTGTATAAAGGAGCCGGTTCCCGCCTCAAAGGGTACCTATAGTGGAAAGGTGGATCAGGCCTTTGGTGGCGGGATCCATCGGAGAATAGGGTGAGGCCTATTGTGGCGTGGTGGTCTTAGTACTTCCCTTAACAAGGAAGGAACTGCGGTAAAACAAATCCTGTGTCTCCGCGTGCTTCATCATGGTTTCATCGTTCCTCACTTTACCCGCCTTTACTAGCTAGTAGTTAGGTTTGCATATAGGGAAATTCTACATAATAGTTTTTCTAGAGAATTTACCTATTGTGTCATGCCTAAAATTGAAAAAGCATTAAAATTTGAAGTAGCACCTATTCACCCCCCTCTAGGTGCTCATACGATCCATTTCAATTGGTATCGGATCCCCGACTCTTTATTCGGGCCTAACCGCCTAAGAGAAGTATGGGTACTAAGGAAAATGGGAATGAGGCTGTGGATAAGGTAACAATGGATGACCTCAAGATGTTGGAAACAACCTTGTTAAAATCCTCTGAGACCACGATATAGGAGATGTAGCAAATGATTGCTCACCTCACATCATCTACAACCCCATCTCCATCTTCCTCTAAGGCTACCACTCCTTCATCCAAGGATAAGGCTTACGCCGGATCTAAGGAAGATGAAGTGGTAGGTGAAAAACATAATGGTTTTGCCTCCAAGAAGGGAAGTGGTAAGGAGGACTATAGTGAGGTTCCTCATCTATATTCTCCCGACCCACCTATCCCTCATCCTCATATAAACAATAGGGGTGATCCACCCAAGCTTATTGCATCCTCATTTAATCAATGGTAATTCTTAATGAAATCTCATGTATGCAGTTCGTCAATTTAACTTTGGAGGATTATCGGAGAGGGTCTTCATATTGGAGATCACACCAACTTGACAAGAAGAGAAGTTGTGGATAGTCAATTGAATGCAATGGCTCTCCACATGATACAACTCGGTGTGGGTCCCAAGGACCTGCCCCACATTGAGCATTTCAACACCGCCAAAGAAGCTTGGGATTCTCTCACTGACATATTCATTAGAAATGAAAGCATGAGAAGGAATAGGTATGATGATCTTAGTAATGAAGCGGAAGGTTTCTACATGTTGGATAGTGAAGACCATGAAGACATGTATAGAAGTCTCAAGAGCAGTGCAACAACATTGAGAAAGCATGGAACCACTCACATTAATGATCCCTGGATCAAAAGGAAATATGTGAGTGCGCTCATGCCATTTGATCCAACGGATTTGAAGAGTTTGCAAGGTAGACATAACTACCATCAAATGACTTCCAATGAAGTCATGCAAAAAATGGTGGCCTTCAAGGTTGCCACCAAGAATGCCGAAGATGCCCGTGTTCGGGCTATTGGAATGCAAAAGGGGGTCAATGTGGCTCTAAAAAAATGTTGTTGAGCAAGATGAAGATGAAAGAGGATACAATGTAGTCTCCATGGGCTGTCCCGAGGAAGTCAAGTGTGCTCATGGGGAGTACATGGCCTTTTATGGAAGGAATTTTTGGAAGGATCCAGCCAAGGCCAAGTCTGAACTTGAACGCCAGAATGGGTCAAGTGGAAGAAGAGAGAATGGCCCAAAACTGTGGACATGCTACAATTGTGGAGATAGGTTGCACTTTGTGGCTGAATGTCCATATCAAAGTAGAAAAGACATTGGTGGTAGGCTCATCCTTAAAGAAAAATCCAAGGCTCCTCCAAAGAAGCCATTTATCAAAAAGAATGGTCCCTTCAAGAAGTAACCCAAGATTGTATTGGTGGCACAAGAAGAATATTCATCTGCGAGTGAAGACGAAGAGGATGAAGATAGATCTTGAGAGGTGGCTGCTATAGCCACCACATCTACCCCATCATCTCTCTTCGACTCTCCTAATTAAAATGTCATCAACAACAACGTCACTTGCATTATGGCAAGAGGTTCTGAGGTATCATCTTCTATTTCTTAATTTCCTAAGACTAACATAAATATGGATATGGATGATCATACTAGTCTTATGATAAAATAAGAAGTTATTGCTTTGGACAATTTTTCCACTAACTTGCAAGGTGAGCATAAACTTCACTTTGATGCTCTTATGAGTCAACTTGCACATTCCGAAGCTCTTCTCGAAGAAAAGGGTAGAATTAAGAGAGAAGATGCCTTGGAGATAGCCTCCTTGAAGAATGGCTTAGAATAAGAAGAGGAAGCTCGAGTATCCTTGGGGGATAAACTCGAGTCAATTGAGGAACCCCATGAAGAGGTTGTTGCCCAGCTCATGAAAGAACGTGACAATGCTCTTGCTAAGGTAAAGAAACTAAACAAAGAAAAGGTTGAATTTGGGGCTGCTCATGCTAGACTCTCAGAGAAGTTTGAGAAACTTGACATTGCTCACAAGGCACTAGAGAGTGAACATTCTACTCTAAATGAGTCTCGTGATCAACTCCAAACTCAACTGGACAAGTATGATATGCCCAACACCTCCACTCTATCTTGTGGACATGAAGACATTGTTGAGGAAAATGCAAGGCTAAAAGAAGAACTTGTAAAGGAATCTCAACATAAAGGTAAAGAAATCCTAGATGAGGTGCTTAGCAAACAAAGGGCAAACAATGGGAAACAAGGTCTTGCTTATGTCTCCAAGACAAAGAAGAACAAGAAGAAGAAGAGCAAAACTGCTCAATCGAAGACAAGCACCACCTCCAATGACAAGACTAACTATGATGGTTTTGCAGGGGCTAATAATCCTAACTATGAGTCATATTGTGATTATTATGGTGATGTTTATGATAGTTATGTAGGTCCTTATGATAGTTATATTTCTTGGTCTATTTGGGTTCCCAAGACCCTTGTCACTAACATGAGAGGACCCATTGAAAAATGGGTACCTAAAACCAAGAAGTAACTTTCTTGAAGGGCTATGCTTCCGGTGGGTCTAAATGGGTACTCGATAGCAGGTGAACTAGTCAAAATATGAGGAATTGGGTCTTGGCAAAGTTGTGGTTGCTCACAATATCTCTCTCATGGACGTCATTCTTGTTGAGACCCTCGGTTACAACTTACTTTCAGTTCGTGCCCTTGGTAAGATGGGCTTTGCAGTATTTATTGATGCTGATTTGGTGGTACTCTTGTGGAGAAAGTCTCTAAAGGTTGCTTTCATGGGATATGTCGAAAATGACCTATATGTGGTGGCCTTTTCAGGGAAAACCACTACAGGCCCGATGTGTCTTTTTGGAAAGGCCGACACGGGCTGGCTATGGCATCTGTTGGGGATATACTTTCCGGGTATCCTCACAGTTCCTCGCTGACCAGGGTGGCCCACTTCGGGTTAGAGCTTTGCTTCACGGGCGGCCCAGTTAGAGAGAGAAGACGAAGTCCAATCCGACTACGGGAAGGCCCAGAAGACTTACCGACTTAGGCCCATAATGTTACTTGTAGTTCAAGATGTACTCTGTAACCAACTCTTAGTCGTAGCCGGATTGATCTCTCTTGTAAACCCTAGGTCGGATATCTATATAAGCCGTCCTAGGGAGAGCCTTTAGGGCATAACACCAGATAACCTCAATAGTCTACAATCTCAACTCGCACAGGCGAAACCCTTGTAACCCATATTCTGGCTCTGCCGTATTACTGAATTGCTAGCAAGAGTAGGGTCTGTCCAAAGCCGGCGGATTCGAACCTGGGTAAACTTGTGTGCTCACCGTCCCGAAACACCGTACGTCTCACACCCCTCTCTCCCACACGCATCGTGGACCCCCTCATGGCGTACTTGTCCTCAAACCGACGACAGTTGGCGCCCACCGTGGGGCAAGTGAGCTTCGAATCTGCGTTCCGAGCGGAATCTGCAAGAATCAGAATCAGCGAGACCATCGCCGTCGGTCGCATCCTCTACACCAGCGACGTCCCTCTCATCATTCTCGACGAGACTTGGATTCCGGCTAGGGAGGCCGTGACTGCCTATACTATCATGTCTTTTGGCGAGATCGATGTTTACATCAGTTTTGCTGAACCTGCCCAACCCACCCAGTGGTGATGATAGAGGCAGACGAATATTCTGGGTCCCCTCTGTCCGCGGAGGCGGCAGAGTTTCGGATCTCAGAAAACCCTAACCCCACCCAACCTGCACCAATTGCGGAGATAGTGGAGAAATCCGAGCCTGAAGAAGACCGCACGGTCCAAGTCGAGTCTGGAGTGGATCTCCCTGGAGAAGCCGGATCCCAGAACGACCCACCCGTGGAAGTCGAAATCCAGGAGGAGCACATCAACGACACTGATTCCGACTCTGACGATGTCGGGACAGACAAGCATTTCCTCAGGTACACACTAAGATGTATGATACTACGACGCGCTAGTGCAGATGCAATACTCGGAACCATCAAAAGTTTCGATAGGGCTGATCGCGAAAGCCGCAAGTACCTCAGGAAGCATGCATCGCACTTCGTTGGATATGTTGGATCTGGATCCGGCTCTGCCGATGCTGGAGAAAACACCGACTCGGTGCTGGAGGCAATTGGAACAAACGCCGACGTTCCCGCATCCTCGGATGAATCCATGATGTCGGCAGATTTCCCAAAGTTCTTCGCGGAATACGAAGAGGAGTACAACTCCAAAGCTACAGAGAAGGGAGAAGCCATGGATGAAGGATCTGGGGAACACTCTCCCAAAGCGCAGGATGACATGGACGTCGGAGACAATCCCGAAGTTCAGATGTCTGAAAGTACCGATCAGAGCTTGACTCTAGGAAACGGACCCAAAGCCGTCTTTGCTACCGGCACTGCCAAGAAGGCAAAGAAGAAGAACAAGACCCCAGCAAAAGACCCTCTGACAGAGGAGGTGATTGCCGAGGAATACGAGGAAGACTCGGATGGAGCACTAATCCCAGACGAGCTGAAAAAAGAAGCATCAGTGGATGGACACGTGATCACTGAAGGTGCGCGTAAACTCATCGATGCCGCACTAACCACACCTATCCCTATAGCTGCAGAACTTACTGCAGATGAGCTGGACGAAAGGGCCCAGGCCCTAGAAGCACGTCGTCAACAACTCCATGATGAAGCCGAAAACATCGAGGTGGAGAAGAAACACATGTCAAACAAGGAGTACATATCCCGTCTACATCAGAAGACACGGAAACGTCACATAGATGACAAGTAATTCCCACGTGTCCGTGCCGTCCTTTTTGGAGATGAGATGGGAAAGCCACGGAAGGATAGCAACGGAGATTGGGTTTACCCAACACCAGTGCAAAATACCGTGGCGGCTCGCGAAATTCTATCGGCTAATTTAGGACCAGAGGAGATACGTTTGGGTATCAAGCTACTTAATAAGGGACTGGAGCAGCAAAAGGTTGCCCTGTCTGGAAGCCAAAAGCTGGTCTCGGATTCTGACCAATGTCGCACATATCCGGCATGGGCTGACGTAAGATCCCACTACGATCGGGCGCAGTATCGTCACCCCGAACGCAGGGAAGATAATTATTCAAGAACCAGATCATCAGGGCAGCACCGCAGAACTACACATAACTGGAGCAACGTCGCTCCAGCAGCCGAGAAAGACGCGATCGCTGCACTGATTCCGAGGAACCCTCCCCGAAAAGGAGAAGATAAAGAGAAACATCAGGAGGAGGATCGTCAGAAAATGCCACCTCCTAGACATGAAAACCGTCCGGCTGAGCCTCACCATGGTGGGAACGACGGACGAAGGAACGACGGAAACCACGTTGGCACAAGCCGGCAGGGGGCTCATAGTAAAGAACCTCCCCGGAACCGGAATAATGACGCTCCGGACGGAGGCCGGTGATCAGCCGGAAAAAACCCAGCTGCACCGCCCTCTCCACAGCACAGTTATCACAACGGCCTCCAAGAAGGTCAAGGAGGACGACATGGCAGAGGAGGTGGTGGCAAAAGCCGAAGTCCGTTCCAAGGCACCGTAGCCATAGACGATATTCGGGACGATCCCTATCCCCGAACGACGCAAGACACATGATCAACTTCAACATAGAGGCTCGGCGCTACAAAAATGATGACGTGTACGTGGGCCCAAAGTGCTTCGGACCACGCATCAGAGCTACAAAATTCTTGGAAGGATTTGCTATCTCAAGACATATCCAAGCCTACGGCAGCATTGCTCGGCCAGACACCTGGTTACAGGATTTCTTCCAAGCTTGCTGCATCGCCAAAGGCGGAAACAGCCTGGTCGCAACCCGATATCTCCCACTTATGTTGCGGAAGACGGCACGATCATGGCTCAATGAACTTCCGGCAAACACCATCCACAACTGGTATGACTTACAAAGTGTATTCTTTTGGAATTTCGAAGGCACATATCGGAGGCCCTGTATGGTTGGAGACCTACAATGTTGCACCCAGAAAGCCGGAGAAACTTGCCGGGATTACTTCGAACGATGGATTGCCACCAAGAACTCCTACGAGGGAGTAAATGATCAAACTGTGATTGAAGCTTTCATCGCAGGTCTCCCAATTGGTTTACTGCGCCATCGGTTGAAGTGTGACAAGGTTACTGATCTGGGAGAGATGATAGAAACAGCGAGCAAGTATGCAGATGCTGACGACGATGCAGAGGGATTACTCAATGTCCTGGCTGTGCCTCAGTCGGCAAAACAACCAAGGCAACAAGCTCAGAAGCGCAAAAACACCTCGGAAGAAAAACCCAACACGAAGACAGCAGTGGTCACTACTATTTCCGGGTCTGGAGGACGAGGAGGACATGGCGGAGGACGCGGGCATGGCCGTGGGACATCAAGGGTCCAAGGTAGAGGAGAGCAACAACCAGGCAAAACCTACACTTGCGCCGACATCGCCAATAACCCATGTGTGCACCATTTGGACGCCAATGGGGGCTCGTCCCACACCAATGCTGAATGTCGTTTTAACGACGACATCAAGAGAGATGATACCGCAGGCTACAAAGCTAAGCGGAAGAAGGGAAAGAAAAATCCCGAAAAGGACAAAGAGACCAAGGAAGATTCCGACATGGAGGAAGCCGATGCTTCAAATCCCAAGTCGGAAGGGAAGAAAACTTTTCCCACCAAGAAGGACACTTACGTCACCTTCCTCGGATCTCAACCAGCAAAGGTCAAGAAAGCAGTTCTCCACGAGCTCAACGAAACAGTTCCGGCTGTCCCTTAGTATCTGGACTGGTCGGAAGTGGCAATAACGTTTGACCGCGCTGATCATCCGCCTAAGCTACATAGGCGAGGAAAATACGCCTTAATCGTCAATCCACTTATTGACGGTTATGGTTTCTCCAAGACCCTCATGGACGGTGGTAGCAGCATCAATATTCTCTATGTCGAAACACTACACCGGATGAAGATCTCGGAAACATAGCTGAACCATAGCTCTGTGATCTTTCACGGAGTTGTCCCAGGAAGACAAGCTAATTCCCCGAGAGAAATCACTTTGGATGTTACTTTTGGAACACCAAAGAATTATCGGACAGAGGCACTTTCCTTCAAAGTGGTCCCGTTCAAGAGCGCATACCACGCTATATTCGGACGTCTAGCTTACTGGGATTTTATGGCTCGTCCGTGTTACATTTACAATATGATGAAAATTAAAGGTCCCGACGGCGTGATCACCATCAGGGGAGACCCGAAGAAGGCGCGAGAGTGCGAGGATGGAAATGCCGCCGAAGCCGTGCTGCACGCCCAGGAGTACCAGGAGATCAAGAAGAGCATAGATCCGTCCGAGATGCCCGCGACGAAGAAGGAGGTGACAAAGCCAAATCCAGAGTTCAAGGCATTAGAAGAGACGAAGACGACGCCGTTGAAGGATGATGACCCCTCCAAGGTGACCCAGATAGGCGTAGGCCTAAGTAGCGCATAGGAAAGCGCGCTCGTCAAGTTCCTCCAAGCAAATCAAGATATCTTCGCATGGCAGCCATCTGACATGACCGGAGTACCTAGGGAACTTGCCGAGCACTCTCTAAATGTAAACCCGAACGCTAAACCCGTCAAACAGTCCTTACAACGGTTTGGTGATGAAAAGCGTAAGGCAATAGTTAAGGAACTAGCACGACTCGAGTTAGCCGGATTCATAGAAGAGGTCATCCATAGTGATTGGTCGACCAACCCTGTAATGGTCCCTAAAAAGGACACCACTGATTTAAGGATGTGTGTTGATTATACTGCCTTGAACAAGGCTTGTCCAAAGGATCTGTTCGCTCTGCCTAGAATTGATCAAGTTATCGATTCTACGGCAGGCTCGAAACTCCTCTGTTTTCTCGACGCATATTCCAGTTATCACCAAATCCAGATGAAGGAATCTGACAAAGTCAAAACTTCATTCATCACCCCTTTCGGAACCTTCTGTTATGTTACGATGCCCTTTGGGTTGAAGAACGCAGGAGCTACGTACCAGCGCACGATGCAGCGTTGCCTCCATGATCAGCTCAGACGCAATGTACATGCATACGTGGATGATATCACGGTCATGTCCAAAAATAAGGAAATGTTGATTTCCGACTTGGAGGAGACGTTCGCCAATTTACGAAAATACAACATCATGCTTAACCCGAAGAAATGCTTCTTTGGAATACCAGCCGGAAAATTGTTAGGTTTCATCGTGTCTCAAAGGGGCATAGAGGTGAACCGCGACGAGATCAAGGCTATTCTCAATATTTCTAGGCCAACTCGCCTGAAGGACGTACAAAGATTAACTGGTTGCATTGCTGCGGTTAGTCGATTTGTAAGCCGGCTTGGTGAAAGAGCCGCACCATTATACAAACTCCTGAAGAAGACGAAGGATTTTGTCTGGACTGATGAAGCTGAAGCTGTACTATAAGACCTGAAGAAAGTACTCTCATCTGCTCCTATCCTTGCAGCGCCGGAACCTCAGGAACCGATATTGCTTTACATTGCTGCGACAAATAAGGTTGTCAGTATAGTTATGGTGGTGGAGAGACCAGAGGAAAATCAGGAGCATCTGGTGCAGCGTCCGACATACTTTGTCAGACATAATCAAAACAGCGGTATCCACACTATCAAAAGTTGGCTTATGGTGTTTTTCTAGCATCTCGTAAGTTACGACACTATTTTCAGGAGCATCCAATTACCGTGGTGAGCAAAGCTCCCATGAGAGATATAATCAACAATAGCGATGCCACAGGATGCGTCGCCAAATGGGGCATAGAGCTTGCAACTTTCGATATTGAGTACAAACCCCGGACAGCAATCAAATCCCAGATCCTTGCTGAATTTGTCGCTGATTGGACAGAGACCAAGGAGAACATGGTCCTCCCTGAGTCGGAATATTGGAACCTCTTTTTCGATGGGTCTAAGGCTCGAGGGTGCTCGGGGGCTGGCGTGGTGCTCAAATCACCCCAAGGAGATAAACTTTTATACGTGTTGCAGATCCACTTCACAGCGACAAATAACATTGCCGAGTATGAAGCACTGCTGCATGGAATCTGGATTGCTAAAGATATGGGCATCCGACGTTTGATGTGTTACGGAGATTCGGATCTTGTTGCTCAACAAGTCTCGGATATTTGTAATGCAAATAAGCACATGGCAGCATATAAAGCTGTCGTGGATGATCTATCTAAATCGTTTGAAGGGTTTGAAGTTCAACACATCCCTCGAGCACAAAACGAGGAAGGAGATGCACTATCTCGAATAGACTCTGCACGGAAAGAGGTTCCAGATGGCGCATTTTTAGAGCACCTCAAAGTTCCCTCGATAAAGGGAATAGATGAGGAATATCCGACCAAATCCGACTCACCTTTAATAGCAGTTCTGGCTGTAATTCCCAGCTAGACTCAACCCTACCTCGATTACTTGGTAGATGGCCAATTACCCAAAGACGAGGTGCTGAGCCGACAGATTATCCGACGATCAAAAGCCTATACTATTGTTAAAGGTGAGCTCCATAAACGGAGTGTTTCTGGGGTTTTTCAGCGCTGTGTATCTCCGGAAGAAGGAGTGGAAATCTTAAGGGAAATCCACGAAGGCGAGTGTGGACACCACGCTGCAGCCAAATCTTTAGTGGAAAAAGCTTTTCGACATGGATTTTTCTGGCTTACAGCTCAGGCAGATGCCGAATGATTAGTCAAGACATGCAAAGGCTGCCAAAAGTACGCCAAGCAAGTTCATGTTCCGGCTGATCAGTTGCGAACAATACCTATAACATGGCCTTTTGCGGTCTGGGGGCTTGATATGGTAGGACCTTTTAAACGAGCTCCAAGTGGATTTACTCACCTCTTAGTGATGGTGGATAAATTCACGAAATGGATCGAGGCTAAACCTGTTACTAGTTGTGATGGAGCAACAGCCAAAAGATTTGTTGAGGATGTTATAATCCGGTATGGTTATCTGCATAGCATTATCACTGACAACGGGAGTAATTTTTCAATGGGAGAATTGGCTGAATTCTGCGACGAGCAAAATATCCGGCTTGACATTGCGTCAGTCACACATCCACAGGCTAACGGATAAGTCAAAAGAGCAAACGGTTTAATTCTACAAGGCTTGAAACCAAGACTCGAAGCACCACTGAGACGTGCTACGGGGGCTTGGGCAGAGGAACTACCCTCTGTAATTTGGAGTCTACGAACAACTCCAAACAGGTCAACAGGATATACACCTTTCTTCTTGGTCTATGGCGCAGAAGCAGTTCTTCCTAGTGATTTAATTCATACTTCTCCTAGAGTGTCCACGTATATCGAAGAGGATGCCGAGATTTCTCGACAAAATGATCTCGACTTAGTCGAAGAAGTTCGCTCGTTGCTGAAATGAGATCTACAGCCTATCAGCAAAAGTTACGCAAGTATCATAGCTAGAGAGTCCGAACTATATCTTTCAATAAAGGTGATTTGGTTCTCCGGCTTGTGTAACAAAGAAAGCACAAACTTTCCCCAGTATGGGAAGGGCCCTTTTTAGTTAGTCGAGTATTGCACAATGGGTCGTACTACTTAACTGACATGAGGCCAGTCAAAGAAAGACCTGCTACTAAGAAGAGAAAGAGAGATGGAGGCAATGCAAATCTGGATGAGTTAGACATACCATGGAATATTGCTCAACTATGTCCCTTTTATTCTTAGTTTATCCTTCTTTGTAATCATAAATATGTACATGTTCTGTGAGAAATAAAAGTTTTGGTTACCTCAAAGTTTTTCTGAGAAGTTTTTACCACCTTATTTCCTAATGATCATGTCATAGTCGAAAATCCCAGAATGCTTGAAAGTACTTTATGCTCATGTTCGTTCTGGTTTATATTTCTGATTCTAAAACTGCTACCTTCGGGTATAACTCTAAAAAATTCTAGTCTTTACTTGGGTTATCTGTCTGATTGCTAGATGCGGGTATCTTCCGAGTAGTGAATTGTTGGTACTGGAAGCCGGCTTTGTTTCCGAGTTTAAACTGGTTTAGCAATTGAGCTCCGTTGCTCGGCAAAGTTTCCGGCTGAAGGTTTAGCCGGCTCACGAAAGGGACGAGGCGGAAAGCCAGATAAACGATAAGTAGAGACGGAAAATTCTAAGTGCTTATGAAAATATTTCAGGCACGCAAAAAATCTAAGACAAAAGTGCTGAATAGATAAAAAACTTAGCACTAGCAAAAGTCAATAGTACTTAATATTTACAAAACGCATCATGTCTTTCCGGAATAATACATAATTTTCTGATCTATGATGCAGGAGGAGATGAAGGAGCAGTCAGCTGGCTGGTTACTCCTCCTTGATATCGTGCCGAGATGTCCGGATCCGAGGTGGTCCGTTCATCGTCGGAAACTTCTTCGGCTTCTTCTAGAGGAGGTGGCGGAGTATCCACGCGGGTGAAGAAGGGGACCTCGTAGCTGGTCAGGTCAGCTACGTGGCACCCATATCCGGCGCAGGAGTGCATGATGGCTTGAAGGTCTTGCTCCTGGCCGTCTTCATCTACTTTGCAGTACCCTCTGGTCACTTGCCATATCTCCATGTTTCCATGGTGGCTCATGACCATGGTGAGAGCGTTCTGCGCAGTAGTCCGCGCGTAGGACATGTTCCAGTCCCAAACAAGCTGCGGCATCTCCTTGGCCTTCTCCCGCACCTGGAAGTCCGACATACTTGGCATGTCCGGAATCCTGAGAGACTCGCCATTGTCCTCAAGGGATTAGCGGTAGTCATGAAGAAGATCACCGACTTGGGTAATCCGGTGAGTGCGGGACTCGGACGAGGAGGAGTCCGTCAAGTTCAGAGGACCTATACACAAAATAAAGTTAAGAAAAAACCGACATTGATAAGAGTCGAAGAAAAAGAAAAAGTCAGAGAGATGGAACGTACCAAAAATGACGTCGTCAACCTTGGTTTTCTCCTCCCGGAAACTCTGGAGTTCATCCCGGAGCGCCTGGGAGATGTCCTTCTCTATGCTAAGCTCATTTCTGAGGTCCGAGATTATTTGATCTTGAGCAGCGATCTTGCGATCGCGCTCTTCAGTGGCCATGGAGGAGGATTCCAGGACTTGAGCTATGCTCGTTTCATGATCTGCCTTAAGCTTTTCCAGCTCTTGGCGAAGTCCTTTGTTCTCCACCACCAGGGTCTTGAGGTTCTCGGCCTCTTCAATCATAGCGATGGATTGTTTCACCAACGCTGTAAGTCAAAAATAACAACAGTTCAGAAAAATTCAACATCAAAAAAGCAAAAGACAAGGTTTGAATCTCGGAATGTTTACCTTCAGCTTCATCCTTGGCTACCTTGAGCTCAACATTTTTAAGCCGGAGAGATTTGATCTCTCTCCGCTTATCACAGACATTAATAATTCCTGGTTATAGGAACATACTTTCTGTAAGTCAGAATACCCAAAGTCAGAAAGCTACTTAAGACTCGGGCTAATATTTTTTGCTAAATATCAGCACGAGCCTTGGGGGCTACACTAGTTCGTTCTTTGGCATCCTAATGAAACCATAAACCCGGATTTCTATATCCTACTTCATGCTTGGGGGCTATAGGATATGATATAACATAATGTAAAAACAAGAGTTGGAATTCTGACTTACATATTGCTCGCGGGTGAGTTTGTCTAACCCCGCGTTCACTTCAGCTGCCACCTTCTCGACGAGAGTAAGTGGGATCACTGGGGCTGTTGGAAGCTCACCAGTCCTGATCCTCTCGTCGCGAAGGCGGACTTGAGCGAGAAGGTCAGAGAACTTGACGTCCTCTACTTCTTGCGCCTCCTCTTCGGGGGATAGATGGCTTTTTTCCAGGACTTGCCTGGCCAGCCGCTGGATCTCTTCTGTAGATTTCCGGGTCAGGCCAAACTTGGCAAGACCCAGATTGTTGAGGAGGTTGTCAGCAAAGACTTCATCCAAGGGATCATTACCCGAAGAGGGTTCACCCTTATCTTGAGCTGACGCACCCATGGTGGCGTCAGTGTGCGACCTAAGGATCACGGGCTCCGCTTGAGGAGCCGGATCTTCTGCAATCACCGGAGAAGGGATGATCGCCGGAATTGCAGAAGGTTGAGGGGCCGGAGTCGGAGGAGCCATGGCAGGGGAAGCTATTGTAAGCTTTGTCTGGCGCAAGGGCTTCGAAGAAGTTCCCTTGCCCTTGCCCTTGATGATTGATTTTGCTCTGAGAGGGTAGTAAAGTCGGAAACATTACATCTCAGAAAGAAACTTGAGTAAACAGCAAAGGCGGAAAAGTTATGACAGAAGGTTACCTCTTCACGACTGGCACCTCCTTTGTGCCAACTGCCACTGTCGGAGCTTTGCGCTTCTTGAGCGCAAGATCCGGCAGTGGGACTACTTCCGTCTCCTGAGAAAACTCAGGAGGATATCCTTCGAGTGGAGCAAGCTCCAACTCAGGGAGGTCAGCAAGCTGAAAATAAGAACACCAATCAGCATTGCAATATAACTCGAAAAGTGAAACACGCAGAAGATGTTCTGATGGAAGCTTACCGCTACCACGGGGTTTTCCGCCGTGTGCATGTCCAGAGAAACCTCCGGAATTCTCCTCTCGACCCACTCCTTGATCAGCCACTGGATCTGGCTTATGTAACCTTGGGCGGTGTAGCCTTTGGGGTTGATGCAGAGAGAGTCTTTTTTGGAAGACATGATGGAATGCATCAGTCTATCCCCGTGGTACTGAAGTGGCTGGATCCGACGTGAGACCCAGCAATGGACTAAGTCGGATCCTTTCAGACCCTTGTGTTTGATAAGATATTTGATCCGCCTCTTAGCAAGGATCAGATCGTCGGTGAGAGCCGGAGCGGCCTCGTCCCAGGAAGGCTGGGCTGTGGCGGATCCATCGACAAAAGCCGGCAAAGCAGTAGCTTTGCCGGGAGCCGGAATATCCCTATGGTAGAAAAAAGTGGCTGGCCATTGTTTGACCGAGTCACTGGCAGAAATTTTGGGATATGCCCGGTCTTGTCTAACCGAAAAAATAATGGTACCGGTGATATAAGGAACACCGGCAGTAATAGAATTTCTCCGGACATGGAAATAGTACCGGAAAAGAAGCAAACTCGGCCTAATGCCGAGAAAGCCCTCGCAAAGCGCAACATATGTGCTCATTTCTAGAAGAGAATTGGGAGGAAGATTATGGAGTTGAACTCCATAGTGGTCAATCACCTCGGAGAAGAACTCCGAGGGAGGAAACAACAAACCTCAGTCTAGATGGGTGCCGAAGTGGACGCGCTCGCCCTCACGCGGATTGGGGACGGTTTCGCTAGAGCCGCTCCGCCAGTTGCCGGCGGCGAGAAGCCCCTCCTTCTCCATGTTCTTGAGGCCAGCCTCGTCGAGGGTGCAGGGGATCCAGATTCCTCGGAAGCTCTCCTTCTCTGCAGCCGCTTCCGCCGCCGCCGCCGCCGCTGCCGCCGCCAAACCATAGGAAGAAGAAGATGAAGCCATTTTTCTCCGGTGGAAAAAGGTGACCTTAAAGTGGCAGCGCTAGGAGCTCTGTGGGAGGAGGACAAGGAGGCTCTGGCCGCACTGGAGGATTGGGAAGGAAGGAACAACAAAGGACTGGTGGGAATGAGAAGAAGAAATCTAAACCCCTTATATCCACCTACCTATGTCAAGATTCGTGCAAACGCTACAGTGTAACCGCCACGCGTCGTGGAAAGAACTGGGAAGGGCCCACACGATGATTGCGTCGCCTCGATCTCCACGCACGCATTGAAACGGCGCCTCGGTTCCGCGAACCACGGACCCACCAACGGTCATGCTGACGGAACGTCTGTCAGATGACGTGACTTGACCATACTCGTGTCAGGTGGCGTTAGAGACCAAGTTCCGGCTTAGTTTAAAAGCGAGCTGGAAAATCCGAGTAACCAATCGCAAGGTCCGACTTATTTCTAAGACCCAGATCGTATTTTTTGTTGTGAAGTTTCAGGAACCCTTCAAGATTCTGCAAGCCGAAGATCAAGCTAGACGATGATAAAATCCATCTTTGAATCTTGGAGGCCTCCGGGGGCTACTGTTGGGGATATACTTTCCGGGTATCCTCATAGTTCCTCGCTGACCAGGGTGGCCCACTTCGGGTTAGAGCTTTGCTTCACGGGCGACCCAGTTAGAGAGAGAAGACGGAGTCCAATCCGACTACAGGAAGGCCCAGAAGACTTACCGACTTAGGCCCATAATGTTACTTGTAGTTCAAGATGTACTCTGTAACCAACTCTTAGTCGTAGCCGGATTGATCTCTCCTGTAAACCCTAGGCCGGATATCTATATAAGCCGTCCTAGGGAGAGCCTTTAGGGCATAACACCAGATAACCTCAATAGTCTACAATCTCAACTCACATAGGCGAAACCCTTGTAACCCATATTCCGGCTCTGCCAGACATCGATTGCTAGCAGAGTAGGGTCCGCCCAAAGTCATGGATTTGAACCTGGGTAAACTTGTGTGCTCACCGTCCCGGAACACCGTACGTCTCACACCCCTCTCTCCCGCATGCCTCGAGGACCCCCTCATGGCGTACTTGTCCTCAAACCGACGACTGCATCGCCGACTAGCCCACGTCAATATGAGAACTTTGCAAAGTCTCCACATGGGTGGACACATCCTTGGACTAAAATAAAATGTTTCCTTTGCCAAAGATAGTGTTTGTAGGGCTTGTGTTGAAGGAAAAATGCATGACTCTCCCCATCGACAGAAGACCATTATTTCATCAATGAGGATTTTGGACCTCCTTCATGTGGATCTCTTTGGTCCTCCATCTCATGCAAGCCTCGGTGGGAAGAAATATTGCCTCATGATTGTTGACGATTATTCAACATACACATGGGTCTATTTCTTCAAGTTGAAGAGCAAGACTCAACAAACGGTCATTGATTTCGCCAACAAAGTTCAATGTCAACACAATGTCCCTGTATTGGCAATAAGAAGTGATAACGGCTGCGAATTCAAGAACTACACCTTAAATGAATTTCTAAGTGAAGAGGGGATAAGACATCAATATTCCGATGCGTACACCCCTCAACAAAACGGTGTTGCCGAGAGGAAGAACTAGAACTTATTGGATATGGCTAGATATATGTTAGCTGAATTTAAGTCTCCTTATAACTTCTGGGATGAAGCAATCTCTACCGCGTGCCATTCATCCAACCGGCTCTATCTCCGCAAAATCTTGGTCAAAACTCCATATGAAATACTTACTGGTAACAAGCCGAACATCTCCTACTTCTGGGTATTTGGTTGTAAGTGTTTCTTTCTCATTAAAGAAGTTCGTTTATCTAAATTTGAGTCTAAAGCTTTAGAAGGGATTTTTGTTGGTTATGGTGCTGAATCCCACACTTATAGAGTCTACAATAAGCTCTCCGGAACTATTGTAGAATCTTGTAGTGTGGTGTTCGAGGAAAATAATGGCTCCTGTGCGGGGCAAGTTGATGTTTGTGATGCAGATGTTGAAATACCCCAAGATGCCATAAGAAGGATGGGCGTGGGATTTTTCCGCTCTATTGAGGAACCCCTTGTGGCGGATCGGGAAGGACAATACTCTACTCAAGTGGAGCCCTCATCAACACAAGCTCAACATGCTCCGACCATCGGTGAATCTTCTACACCAACTCCACAAAATGCTGAAGATCAAAATGCTCCTGATTGCTCAAGGCCAGATTATCCGGTCGACACCGGATTATCCAGCCAACCCTCCTTTGCTGGCAAAAATGATCAACTTGTCAAAGAAATTGCTGCAAGTCCAAGGCCGAGTTTTCCGGCTGACACAGGATTATCCGGCCACTCTCTAGTTTGAGCAAGATCTAGTCCAGCATGCGAACATGTTTCAGGTTCTCCCAGGCTGGATTATCCGGCCACTCTCCAGTTCGAGCAAGATCCAGTCCAGCATGCGAAGATGTTTCCGGTTCTCCCAGGACGGATTATCCGGCCTCACCCTCTGCCAGATTATCCGGCCCTGAAACTCCTGAAGAGTAGCAGCCTCCTATTATGGCTTTTAATCAACATCAAGGGCAAGGTTCATCGTCTCCTACTACTGCTAATCAAGCTACAGATCAAGTCCAAGCCAATGATTCCAACGAAGACTCAAATGATGAAGTTATTCCTCCAAGAGACAACAAGCTAATTGAACTTTGTCGTAAAGCTCGTGCAGATAGGAACCTTGAGTTAAGGGGTCACACTCTTGACAAAGTTGTAGGTGATCTTCGACGAAGGGTATCCACAAGAAGGGAGTTGGCAAGTTTCGGTGAGCATCAAGCTCACATATCAATGGTGGAACCCAAGAAAGTGTTTGAAGATCTTGAGGATCCGGACTAGGTTGTTGCTATGCATGAAGAGTTGAATAACTTTGAACGCAACAAGGTCTAGAAATTAGTAGAGAAGCCCAAGGATTGCCACAATGTTATCGGCACAAAATGGATATTTAAAAACAAGCAAGATGAGAATGGCATTATTGTGAGGAATAAGGCAAGACTCATGGCACAAGGCTATTCCCAAGTTGAGGGCATTGACTTCGGCGAGACTTATGCTCATGTGGCCCGTCTTGAGTCCATCTGTATCCTTCTTGCTTATGATGCTCATAATAATTTTAAATTACAGCAAATGGATGTTAAGAGTGCTTTTCTTAGTGGTCCTCTACATGAGTTGGTATATGAAAGCAACCCCAGGATTTGAGGATCCTAACTTCCCAAACCATGTCTACAAACTCGATAAGGCACTATATGGCCTTAAACAAGCCCCACGTGCATGGTATGAGCACCTTAAAGAGCTTTTGTTAGCCGTGGCTTCGAAGTTGGGAAAATCGATCCCACTCTTTTTACTAAGAAGGTTAAGGGGGAGCTCTTCGTATGCCAACTATATGTAGACGACATTATCTTTGGCTCTACTAATAAAGCTTTTAATGATGAATTTTCAAATCTTATGACTAACAGGTTTGAGATGTCTATGATGGGGGAGTTACGGTTTTTTCTTAGATTCGAGATCAAACAACTTAGAGAAGGAACCTTCATTAATCAAGAAAAATACATCCAAGACATGCTCAAGAGATTCAAGATGACAGAACTTAAAGGCATCGCCACTCCGATGCAAACAAAATGTCAACTTGAACTTAATCCCCATGGTAAAGATGTGGATCAAAAGGTATCAAGCAGCTCCTAAAGAAAGCCACTTAGTGGCGGTCAAGAGGATCTTCCGATATTTGGTTCATTCCCCTCATTTCGGTCTATGGTATCCCAAGGGCTCCAATTTCTCTCTATGTGGTTATACTGATTTAGATTGGGCTGGTGATAAGGATGATCGGAAATCAACTTCTGGACCTTGTCAGTTCTTGGGAAGGTCTCTAGTCTGTTGGTCTTCTAATAAGCATAATTGTATATCTCTCTCAACCACCGAGGCTGAATATGTTGTTGCTGCTAGTGCCTGCACTCAGTTATTATGGATGAGGCAAACTTTAAAGGAATACGGTGTCAATTGTGAAAAAGTGCCTCTTTTATGCGATAATAAAAGTGCAATCAAAATTGCGTACAATCGATGCACATACAGACAAGAAGCAGATTGAGATTCGGAATCATTTTATTCGGGACCATGTTGCTCGAGGCGATATTGATCTATCTTTTGTGAGCACGAAGAACCAACTTGCTGATATTTTCACGAAGCCACTTGATGAAGCAAGGTTCTGTTACTTGAGGAATGAGCTAAATACCGTTGATTCAAGGAGCTTGTCTTGATTACCATTCACTCACTCTTACATCTCAGTCTTATTTGGTCTAGGTGTGGGCATGGATATAGGGGAGTGTGGTTCTAATTGATTGGGCTAACCCTCCCCCCATAATGCTGAAAGCAAGTCAAATCATTTCTCTTTATATCATTTTGTGATATGTGAGCTTACTGATGAGTATTGGTCACGAACCCAAGATATATCTTGGCGGTGTCATACCATGTACTCCAACAAGGTGGCCTCGGCACTGCCCTCTTCAATGATAAGAGTTGGGTTTATTTGGATATTTTTTGTTGTTCTTGCTCATCTCATGTTCTTATGGGAATCACACTTAATTTTGGCCTTTGGTTGATTTGATTCTTGCAATTTTGAGAGTGTAGTAGCATCTCAGTTTGGTTCTCTTAATCCTAAGCCTTTCCCTACCCCTAAGCCATCTTTTCTTGCACACAAGTCCCTTGTACACGTTGTGAGGGTTTTGTTTGGGGACGCGCAGGCCTAAATCTATGTATAAAATAATTTCAGATTTTAGGCCAGATAATCCAGCCCAAGTGTAGGCCGGTCAATCCGGCCCTGGCGGCTGTAGTCTTTAAGGTCTAGGATCGGGGGGAAGAGCTCATAACAAGCAGCTCTTCTCCCCGACCCTCTCCTTCTCCCCTGCCGCCCTCACCCTCCCCGGAGCCTCTCTGGCCACCGGACTCTCCAGGCCTCCCTGGATCTTATTCTCCATGCCTCCGGGTACCTTCTCCTCCGTGTTCTTCCTGCAATGAGTGAGGGTAACTCCCTCTCTCCCCATCTTTGGCTATATGTGTTACTTGTTGGGTGGAACATTGTCTAGAAGGTTGTTGTTTCGTGAAGAAATTGTAGTCTTGCAGTATCTAGGCCCGATCTACGTTTTTGCATTCAATCTCGGCGATTCTGAAATTTTCTGCCAGGGCCAGATTATCCGGCCTGACAGAGTCAAAACTGCTTCAGTTTCGTATGGATTTTGTGCATTGAGTATGATTGGACTATGAACTATTTGCCTACTATTTCTACATTCTTTCTTGGATTTGTGTGTGTGCTTATCCCCTTGCTATCCGTCTCATTCGCTTCACAGGTGGTTCTAGTGCTCCCAAGACATACAAGTGTCGTCCTCGTGCTAAATACTTTTGGGACGACGGTGAGGGTAACTTAGTTGACGAGGTTGAACTGAGGAGAAGGAAGAACGAGGCAAAACGCACGGCTGAAAATGCAAAGAGGGATAGGAAGGGTGTGTCCAAGAGGAAGGGCAAGGAGCCCAAGATTAACTATAATAAGATGGATCATGTTACTTTCTCTTCCATTCGTCATCGTGACTTTGATGAACTGCCGCATGATACTGAGCTGGGTGACTCTGGTTTTTGGTGTGCTGAACAAAAGGGTATCTATGAAGATGTGTATGCTCAGCACAAGATTTGGCCTATGCATCCTCTGATTATTGCTGAGGCCATGGAGAAGCCTCAACTTGTTGATTCCATGTATTTGACTGAGAGGATGGGGCTGCACCATCTCATGGGACTCCAATGTCCTATGATTCTGAAATTCTGAGATTGTGAGGTCTTCTCCACCTTGGTTATTTGCGGTGATGAGCACCGCACCATGAAGTGGATGACTCGTGACAGACCTATGCAAGCTGATTTCTGTGTTTTTGTTGAGGTTCTTGGTTATTCCTTCCGCAACAGGGACCGTGATAGTGGTCACCGTATCATCACCCAACTCAAGCCCAATAAAGATGCAGTCCTCTCTCCATGCATAGTTGACAATGGTATTGTGGGAACCCTTGCTGGTCTTTCTCCCATATATGATTGCTTGGTGGGTCTCTTCTGTGATTCTATCACCCCAAGTGGAGGAAACAATGATAGTATCCGTGGTCACCTGGTTCAGCTTCTTGCCTTCTCTCATGAGGTGGCGTCCTGTGAGGATGAGTCCGTGTCGTACAAGCTAGATGTGATGGACTTTATTTACCATGAGTTGATCAATGCCATGTTCAATAGGCTATCCATACCATATGCTCCATACATCATGATGTTGATCCAGCACTTGCTTCCCACTGAAGAGTTCAATATCGATGTGGAATACAAGGTGAAGAAGATATACAACAAGGTGAGGAAGACCTCACACCCCTCTTCTGCTCCTGAGGGTCTCATGAGGGATGCTCGTGTCAATTCTCGTAGGCCTCTAGTGCCTCCTATTTCTCGTGAGATCAAGCAGCTGAATTGGTTCTAGCGGAACATTCTTTGCATGGGCGTGGACACTCGCAAGGGACAATATGGGGCATACAAGCAGCACCACGAGATGGCTCACACTCAGCAGCTCATTCTCCACCATGTGTCCGGTGCATCAGGTGATCCCCCTACTCCCACTACTCCCACCCCATATACTCGGTGGAACTCTTCTTCTGGGCTCAACTATGTGAGATTGAGTGTCACATGTTTCCTTCTGCAGCCACTACTGATGATGAGGAGGATGACAGCGAGGAGCTTGAGGATGAGGACGAGGATGACGATGAGGACTACGAGTGATCCCTTGGGGCGCTAGCATCGCTCTTCTTCATTTTTGGCGTTTCGATGCCAAAAGGGGAGAAGTAGTTCTGTCAGGGCTTCGTCGATTTGCATGGGTCGGGCACAAGTATTTGCACTTTAGCTTTTCGGTCTTTTTCTTGCTTGTGCGCATTTAGCATCGAACTTTTATTTGTGATTTGTGCTGTATGAGACTATGTTTGTGTGGCTCTGGATTTATCTTGTGGATTATTTTTATGGATTCATCTATCTTATTGGCTATATTGGATATCTATATCGAGGGAGGCCCTCATTATGGATATCATTGGATATTCTTATAATATTTTGAGGACGCATCTATCTCCCCTCCGGTGGTATGAATTTTATGCGTATGTTTCAATGAAATAGACTTGTACCTTCTTGTGTGTATTTGTAATAAAATGAAAATTTTAGTATGCACACATTTAGGGGGAGTCTCTTTCATTCACTAAAATATTGTTGTCTGTAGAACTATCTTGCAAATCCTAGTATTGTCATCTAACACCAAAAAGGGGGAGATTGAAAGAACATTTCATGGTTCCCTGTGTTTTGCGTGTTAAATAACAATACAATAGAGTTTTCTCATGTGTGCTAAGTGTGCAGGGAAAAGTTATTGTGTTTGGGGCTGGATTATCCGCCCCCAAAGAGGCTGGATAATCCGGCTGACTCATTTGGCAAAGGCAGGCAGGGCGAGTCGCTCTGACTGGGGGCAGACTTTCCCCCGGAAATTCCGAAAAGGGGCGGATTTTCTTGCCCCGACCGGATAATCTGGCCCACGCCTTGGGCCGGATAATCTGGCCCTCCAGGAGAGAATCAAGGACAGGCAAGGTGCGACTCTCTGACTGGGGGAGGATTTTCCCCCAGAAAATCCGAAGTGGGGCGGACTTTCTTCCCCCGGCCAGATAATCCGGCCGCCAGGAGAAAAGAAAGGGCCGACTCAGCGTGTCGCTCTGACTGGGGCCGGATTATTAGCTAGATAATCCGAGTCTGGGGTGGAGTTTTCCCCAGGCCGGATAATCCGTCCGCCAAAGGCTCCAACGGCTTAGTTGGGACATGGGGTATAAAAGCCCCTTCACCCCCTTTAGTTAGAACTCTTGATTCACTCGAAAAAGACCAGACCTGTTGCAAGAGCTCACTCTCTAGATCTCCCACTTCAACCACCCGAAGGCTTCGATCTTTGGGGGAATTGAAGGAGGATACAACCTAAATCATCATCACGAATCAAGCGCATCAACTCCTCTCCATTCACTTGGATAAATCCCCAATCTAGTATTCTCGTTAATATCTAGATCTTGTCTTTTGTTATTGATAACTTGTTCTTGTGGCAGCTAGTTGTCATTACGGGAGCCTCCAATTTGGTTGTGGAATTGTGACCCGCTAGTTGTGTAAAAGCGCCGGTTCCTGCCTCGAAGGGTACCTATAGTGGAAAGGTGGATCAGGCCTTTGGTGGCGGGATCCATCGGAGAACACGGTGAGGCCTATTGTGGTGTGGTGGTCTTAGTACCGCCCACCCCTCCAACACAGATGTACTTCACTTAACAAGGAAGGAGTTGTGTTAAACAAATCATGTGTCTCCACGTGCTTCATCACGGTTTGACCGTTCCTCACTTTACCCGCCTTTACTCGCTAGTAGTTAGGTTTGCATATAGGTAAATTCTACATAATAGTTTTTATAGAGAATTTACCTTTTGTGTCAATCCTAAAATTCAAAAAGCATTAAAATTTGATGTAGCACCTATTCACCCCCTAGGTGCTCATACGATCTATTTCAGGCACGTTACACGCATTCACGCTAGCCGGCGTCCTTGATGCAGTGTTGGGGGGATAACCCCGGGTAGGGTCACTCCGGGGTATAAGGGCCGAGTTAGCCGAGGGTCGGTAAGGTCAAAGCGGATGCTGGCCGAGTCACCTCAAGGCAGGCCGGATCACAGAGTAACCCGGACCAGGGGGTCGTCTAACATTGTCTCATCCGACTCAAGGAGTGAGTCGGAGACACTTGTCTAGCTCATATGCAGGAACATGTGTGGCTGGATCTACTATGATCCGGATCCTCGTTTGGCTTCTAGGAGAAGGAAGGAATCTCTCTGGTCAAAAAGAAGGCCTGGTGCATACTGGATGAGCGAATAAAGCAAGGGCAGGACCACCGGATCATGGCCGACAAGGGTCACGATGCTCACGTCAGCTGATGCAGGCGCCGCAGAGGCAACGTCGTTAAAGCAAGAGTGACGCGGGGGAAAAGCATCCCTGTCGGGTTACTACTTTGGGAGGAGGCATATTCTGGGAATATGCCTCCACATATGCCCTAGACCAGGACCGAACCACCTCTATATAAGGGGGGGTTGGGGTTCTGGTAAGGGGGTTAGATTTTCGGAGGTTGGGTCTCTTCTAATACATAGCAAGGAAAACACTAGTAGATCTAGGGTTCTTGGGCTAGTTAGTAGGCAAGAGTAAGATAGTTTCTTCTTCCTCCTCTTGTCCATATGGCTCGAGGAGCACTTGTAATCTGGGAGACTGAGCATCAATACAAGGCTTCTGTGTACAGAATCACTCTACTATCCCTCCCTGGATTCCCCTAGCACATATTAGTCCCCACCTTCAGCCTATCCATGGCATCTGCCGTGACACCGCCACGACAGTTGGCGCCCACCGTGGGGCTAGTGGCGCTAGCAGGGGTGAAGGTCCGGACGGGAAATTTCATCGGGACCAGCGAACACATCGTCTCCGGGCTCGTTCAGCGCTGGACTACGTCAGCAACAACATTGGCTGCTTCGGCACGCGCCCCCTTCCGCGCAACAGCGTCTTCGTCAAGCTCGGCGCGCACAGGGTCTATGTTGCCGTGGACGTGTCTTGCGTTCATCCGCGTCGTGTCGTAGATGCGGTAGAACCACCCCTCACCGTGGCTCATGGGCGCCAGACGCCCGCTCCCCGGACCATGCAGAGGTGATGATGACCGCGCCAGGCGCGGGCGTGAGCAAGGATCCGACGCCAAACCCGGAGGTAACACCCAAGGCACCGAGGAAAGCTAGGGGTCCTCTGCTGGAGAGGCCTTAGAACATGCTGAGGGAAGCTATGGATAGCTTGGCTAACCCGGTGACAGCACTGGTAGATCCGGCTCAGGCACAGGCCGAGCTAGAGGAAACCCAGCGACAGATACTGGAGGGCGCAAAGAAAATAGCAGCGGCTCAGCAGTCGTTGAACATGACGCTGCGCGAATATGCGAAAGCAAACAAGGTTGATGCAGTGCGGGTAAAAGGGAAAAATCTCATAAGCGAAATGAACTGAGAAGGTGGCGAGGGACTAGAAGGGTCGGAACACTATCTGTCTGTGGGGTTGCCGAAGTATAGTACCCCGGCGAAGAACCTCAGAGCAGCAGATGCCGCGGCGTCCGAGCTAGAGGGTCTGACGGGTGAAGCCCGCCAAAGACAGCAAGACCGGGTTAACGAGCTGGTTCAGATCGCGAACAGGCAGAATGAGGAGCTGTTGAGAGGTAACCCGGAGAGAGTTGGAGCTTCTAAGATCATCCATTCGGTGATAGGTAACTCGGTGAAATCCGCTGGAGCCGCATCATCGCCTCATGGTGGCCCTAGAAGGGAAGAGGTAGTGACCTCGGCCAGACGGAACAAGCAGATCGTTCTGTACGACCCAACGCGTGCGGGAAAGGAAAAGGAGATGCGGAAAAATGACGATCGGCAAAGCATAAGCCGAGGTAACCACGACCAAGGCAATGCCGGTCAAGGGAATGCTGCCAACGGCAATGCCGACAGAAACCCGAGAGCGGGTCAACCGCAGCAGCGGAATGCACCAAGGCAAGAGCAAAGTGCCGGCCGTGGTATGCAACAGAGAGGAGCACAACGAGAGCAAGACCGATACAACGATGGAGACTCGGAGATGATGAATGCGGGATACGCAAGACCAGACTATCATGTGATAGGGTCGAGATTGGGAAACAGAGATTTGATGCCGGATGACGCAAGATTGAAACTGGATCGCCTGTATAGGTCGAAACAAATCGAATGTCAAGGTCCTCCGGGTCCAGCATGCTTTGGGCCCCGGATCATGAAGGAACCGCCAGTACCCAATTTCCGCTACCGAGGCACGAAGACGTATGACGGCAGTACAAAGCCGGAGGATTGGCTGATAAACTACGCAACAACTGTGAAAATTGCGACTGGCAACTTGAGATGGGCTGTACGATATGTACCCCAAATGTTGGAAGGTCCGGCTAGGGTGTGGCTGAACAATTTGCCACCCGGAAGCATCAATTGCTGGATAGATTTTGAAGAAATGTTTATCAGCAATTTCTCAAGTACATACCACAGACCGAATAGACCGCAGACCCTGACAATGTGCAAGTAGAGATCTCACAAAACGGACCGTGAATTCTTGACCCGGTGGTGTACCGTGAGAAACTCATGTGAGGGAGTCATAGAGTCACAGGCTATAGCATGGTTTGCACAAGGGTGTAGATATGGCAGTGAGTTGTGGATGAAATTGCAAAGGAAAATGCCAGTCACATTGGCAGAGATGATCCGGATCGCGGATTCTTATGCTTTGGGAGATCTGACTCAACCCAGGATCGCGTGGAACGAGTCAAATGAGGAGTACTATCCGAGGGACGGATCCGGGTCATCCCGGAGGAACGATTACAGGGGAAAAGGAGAGATGATAGACCATACCATAAGTATGGTTCACAACAAGTTGCGGCCGTGAATCAAGATCAGCCCGGGGCAGGGAGCAACCAACGCCAGAGAATGGGAGGGCAATGGACTCCTCGAAACGATGGCAAGAAAATGTGGACTCCGGAGCAGAAGAAGCAATGGCAAGAAAAGAAAGATCGTCCGAGGTATACCTACGAGTCAATGTTGGACCAGCCATGCAAGTTTCACACGCCAAATCCGAACAGCCCGGCGGGTCACACGATGAGACAATGTGAGTGGATGCGCAAGATAGAACAAGGTGGTTCGGGGAATGCTCAAGCACCCCGGAATGATCCACCTCGGCAGGAGTCACCCCGGCAGCAATTGCTCTCCGGTGCAAACGCGCAACAACTGATGTTGCCTCCTCCTCCGCCGAGGTATGACAACAGTGAGAGAAGGGATGCAGTGCATCAGGTAGAAAACCAGCAACAACCGGATCAGAGGTATTCCGGAAATGAGGGAAGGAATGAGTATAGGGAACATCACCAGAGCTATTGTGTGTTCACAATAGAGGAAACGGATAGGAAAAGCTTGTAGCACCGACATATGGAGGTTAACGCGGTCCTGCCTGCAGTGATGAGGTATATGTCTTGGTCGGACCAGGAAACTACCTAGAGCGTCAAAGATCATCCCAAGCTTATGCCAAGTCCGGGCTCGTATGCACTGGTGTTAGATCCGGCGTTCATTGGACCTAATATTAATGTGAGATTCTCCAAGGTACTGATTGACAATGGCAGTAGCATTAACATCATGTATGCGGATACGATACGCAAGTTGGGCATCTCAGAGAACATACTCTAGGCTACGAGAACAACTTTTCACGGTATCGTGCTCGGCACATCCTGCGAACCCATAGGCAAAGTCCGGGTCGACGTGCTATTCGGTACGAGGGATAACTGCCGAACCGAAAATCTGGAGTTTGAAGTGGTAAACCTGGAGAGCGCGTATCATGCATTACTCGGGAGACCAGCACGGAGCAAATTCATGGCAAGTTGCCACGTTGGTTATCTGAAGATGAAGTTGCCCGGGCCAATTGGGGCAATTACTATCGTTGGGGACTTCCGACGTTCCATTGAGTGCGCCTCAGCCGGGTCTAACCTAGCCGAGTCACTCGTAATTGCCCAAGAGAAAAGAAAGATCCAAGAGGTGGCGGCATTAGCTCAGTCCGCGCAGCAGTATATGCCGGCATTAAGCAACCCGCATGGAAGCGTTTCATTTCAAGCCGCGAAGGACACCAAGAAGATCCCGGTGGATAACGTGTTTCCGGAGCGTACCGTGACGATTGGGGCCGGGTTAACTGACAAATAGGAAAGCGAGCTCGTCAACTTCCTCCGTGAGAATCGGGATATTTTTGCTTGGTCCACACAGGACTTGCAAGGTGTTCCGAGGGAGTTGGCCGAGCACTCTTTGAATGTAAGACCCGGAGCAAGGCCGGTGAAGCAGCCTCTCCGACGCTTCACCGAGGATAGGAGAAAGGTCATTGGTGACGAGATAGCTCGGTTGCTAGCAGCAGGATTTACCATGGAAGTGCTATATCCGGATTGGCTCTCTAATCCGGTGCTGGTAGAAAAGAAGAAGGATGATCCGAACATGGCAATGGTTTGGCGTATGTGTATCGATTACACGAACCTGAACAAGGCGTGTCCGAAGGACCCATTTCCACTGCCGAGGATAGATCAGGTCATCGACTCTACCGCGGGATGTGAACTGTTGTCATTTATTGATGCCTATTCTGGTTTCCACCCACCGGATACCCGGATGATCAAATAAAAACTGCCTTTATTACCTCGTACGGGGCTTATTGCTATCGCACTATGCCGTTTGGTTTACGAAACACAGGAGCAACGTACCAAAGGTGTATGCAAAAATGTTTGCACGATCAAATAGGTCAAAATGTGCAAGTTTACGTGGACGATGTGGTTATCAAGACCAAGGAAAGCGCAACGCTCCTTGATGACATAAGGCAAACATTCGCGAACTTGAGGAGATTCCGAATGAAGCTTAACCCGGAGAAATGTACCTTCGGTGTCCCGGCTGGGAAATTACTCGGTTTTCTCGTCTCCAGCCGAGGTATCGAGGTCAATCCAACTAAGATCCGAGCCATCGAACGAATGGAGCTACCGAAGTGTCTCAATGACGTCCAGAAGTTCATTGGATGCCTGGCGTCATTGAGTCGGTTTGTATGTCGGCTAGGGGAAAAGGCACTGCCTCTCTACCAACTCATGAAAAAATCAGATAAATTTGTGTGGACGCCATAGGCCGATGAAGCTTTTGCCCACTTGAAAAAGATGTTGGCCACTGCACTAGTGTTAGCTTCTCCGCTATCGAAGGAGCCAATGTTGCTCTACATAGACGCAACCAACCGAGTTGTAAGTGCAGTGATTGTAGTGGAACGAGATGAAGAGGGTAAGTCAGTACAGAGACCGGTGTATTACTTGAGCGAGGTATTGTCTGCCTCGAAACAGAACTACCCGCATTTTCAAAAGGTGGCATACGGAGTTTATATGGCGGCAAGGAAGCTAAAGCACTACTTTGAGGAGCATCCCATCAAAGTGATATGCGAAGCCCCCATATCCGAGATAATGGGTAACAAAGATGCGAACGACAGAATTGCGAAATGGGCAATTGAGCTAGCACCATACGCGCCCCAGTACGACAGAAGAAAAGCGATCAAGTCCCAGGCTGTAGCGGACTTTTTCGTGGATTGGGCCGAGGTACAATACGAACCACCACCACCGGATCCAAACTATTGGAGGATGCATTTTGAAGGATCGAAGACCAAAACCGGATTAGGTGCCGGAGTTGTGCTTACCTCGCCAAAAAAGGATCAGCTCAAGTACGTATTGCAGATCCATTTCGCGGCATCGAACAATGTCGCTGAATACGAGGCTCTTGTGCATGGTCTCAAAGTGGCAAAGGAAATTGGCATACGTCGGATAATCTGCTTTGGCGACTCGGATCTAGTAATACAGCAAGTCTCCGGAGTGTGGGACGCCCTGGATCCAAACATGGCACTATACAGATTTCATGTACAGAAGATCTCGGGTTACTTTGAGGGATGTGAATTTCATCATGTACCTCGCGTGGAAAACGAAGCTGCCGACATGCTGTCGAAGCTCGGCTCGACCCGACAGGCAATTCCACCGGGTGTTGCATTGGAGCACCTCAGAAAGCCATCTATCAGGCCGTTCCCAGGAACCGACTCAATTTATGTCCCGGAAAACGCGGAACCCGGAGCTGAGCCCATGGACATTGACATGGGAGGTAGGACGTCGAACCCGGGGACTACCTCGACAAACCCGGGGACTACCTCGGCAAACCCAGGGACTACCTCGCCAGACCCAGGGACTGTTCAGCGTGACCCGACTGAAGTTATGCCGGTGGATCGGATGGAAATTGATGAGGAGATGTTCCCTGCGCGAGCAGTACCAACTTGGGCACTACCTATATACCAGTTCTTGAAAGATGGAATGTTACCCACTGAGGAAGTGCTAGCCAGGCAAACTCAGAGGAGAGCCAAAGCTTACACAATCATCAATTCCGAGCTATACAAATGAAGTATAACCAATGTCCTCCAGCGGTGTGTTGATCTAGAAGAAGTACTTGACATCCTCCGAGATATACACCAAGGAGAATGCGGGCATCATGCCTCATCCCGAGCCTTAGTGGCAAAGGCATTCTGGCATGGATTTTACTGGCCAAGCGCTTTGGAGCAAGCAGAAGATCTGGTGAGAAAATGCAATGGTTGCCAAAGATACGCCACCAAGACACATATGCCAATGTCGGAACTCAAAACCATACCAATTACATGGCCATTTGCTGTGTGGTGCTTGGATATGGTTGGTCCGTTCAAACCAGCAAAAGGGAACATGACGCACATTCTGGTCATGGTGGACAAGTTTACAAAATGGATCGAAGTGAAGCCTATAAGAAAATGTGACGGAGCTACGGCCGTAAAAATTCTCAAAGACATCATCTTGAGATACGGTTATCCACACAGCATTATAACTGACAATGGAACGAATTTCGTGGAAGGAGCATTTGCGCGCTTTTGCCGAGACAAGAAAATCAGACTCGACGTATCCTCGGTAGCCCACCCCGCATCGAACGGACAAGTGGAAAGATCCAACGGATTGGTGCTATCCGGGATCAAACCCCGGCTCATTGAGCCGCTGCAAAGATCAACGGGGTGCTGGATAGAAGAATTACCAGCGGTATTGTGGAGTTTAAGAACAACTCCGAATCGATCAACAGGCTACACGCCGTTTTTTCTGGTATATGGGCGTAGTGTATTACCAAATGACATAGAGCATGATTCGCCTAGGGTCACCCAATACACGTGTCAAGTGCAAGAAGCCCGGCAAAATGATGTTGATCTGCTAGAAGAAGCGAGAGAACTGGCACTGTCCAGATCCACCATATATCAGCAAAATCTCCGACGCTATCATAGCCGGAAAGTGTGCTCCCGAGTCTTCCGAGAAGGCGATCTGGTGCTCCGATTGGTACAACGTACCACTGGCATGCATAAATTATCCCCCCTGTGGGAAGGACCATTTATTGTGAGCAAAGCATTGCACAATGACTCTTACTATCTCATAGATGCAAAGCCACAGGAAAGGAACAAGGCGGACAGGTCCGGAGAGGAATCCAACCGACCGTGGAATGTAGCACTACTTCGCCCCTTCTACACTTAGCCAAAAAGTGTATGTACCCGAGTCATCCTCATATGTCGGTATGTATGTCGGCAATGGGCTTATCAATGAAATAGCGGAGCCTCGAGCAGTAACTCGAGGATTGCCTTAATAAATGATTCTTGTTACTTTTTATGCGTTAGCTAGAATGACTCGTTTCGCTTAAACCGGATTAGTAATGTGGGAGCACCAAAAACCCAACCCTTCGACTTGCTGCTGTCCAACAAGAATTGGCTTCACGGCGAGCAAGGGAACAAGTTTGGAATTGCGTAGCACATGAAAAACTACTAAGGAAACGATCCTATTCCAGCTAACGTTTGTTTTTTCGAACTAACTCCGTGTTTATTTTCACGCTATTATGCTGAATTATCTTGAGCCAAGACTCAAAGTTTCTCAGTATTGTTAAAACGATTCTTGAGGCTCGGGTTCGTAAGTCGTAAAACCGAATCAAGGTAGACACGGATCGAGCCGGAGAATTGGATGAACAAGAAAATGAAACTCGGGGACTACGCCCAAGTTAATCCGGCATACAAGCATAGTAGCAAAATATTATGTATTTAGTATACAATTGCACCCGGCATACCGGGGATCTGATAAATTTTCGAGTTTTTTTTTCACCTAAGGAGCGACAGGAGGAGGAAGTTCGACGTCATCATCACTATCTTCAATATCTGAAGCAGCATCTTCTCCGTCATCGCCCGACCCATCCTCCACGTTCTCCATCTGTTCCTCCTCGCCGGATTCCAGAAAGATCGGCCCCTCAACCTAGTCATGGACTGGAGAATATTCGATGAGGCTGTAGGCGCAAGCCTGGCGCCGAGCTACCCACTCCGGATCATCGGTCCATTTGGATCCGGTGCGCCGACGGGTGAGGAGGCTCAGATCAATTTTGTCGTACCATGAAAGGATATGATGGAGAAGGGTATCTGCCGAGGCACGCCCGGCGGATTCCCTCCAGAGGTCAAGTCCTCCAGGTCTAAGGGGACGCTCTCACCATCAGGAGCGATGGGAGTACCCCTCTCTTGGCGAAATTTGGCAACGGCAGCACTGGCAATAGCAGTACCCTCCGGAAAGTTATCTGAAAATAAGGAAAGGGAGGATGCTGAAGCAAAGGCATATGAGTTAACCCGGAAAACTGCGTCGGGCAAGGAAAAGAAACTTACGTGAGATATGGTGATGGATCCGGGTCAACTCCTTGATGCAACTATCGTGTCTCTGGCGAAGTTGTCCAAGCTCGGCAAGCGCCGACCCAAGCCGGACTTCGGATTCCTTGAGCAGCTCCTGGTCCTTGGAGATCTGGAGGGTGAACCGCTCACGCTCTTCGGTGAAGTTCTGGCCAACTTTCTGGAGCTCGGTTTTGTGTTGGGCCATCATCTTCTCCATCTCGGCCTTGAGTTTGGCTATCTCGCCATCCTTGATCCGGAGGAGGGCAAGCTCATCGTCCTTCTTCTTCAGCTCAGCTTGATGCTGTCCTGCTTGTTCGAGAAAATGCAGCATCATATCAGGCACGGGCACACTATCCTCAAGCGATGCTGAAATGGTGTGTTGACCCGGCAAAGCCGAGGAGTGAATGTTTGCCGAGCCAAGAAAAAGAAAGAATGGAGAACACAGTGATGTTGGCCGAAAGGGGACATACCTCGGATTTCCTCCAAGTTTTTTCGCATAATCTTGTTTTCAGCCTCCACCCCAGCTGCAAAAAACCGAATAAGGAGGCTAGTCCGGCAGAAACAAACAAAGCGGTGAGGTGTTAAGAGAGGAAATTACCCCTCTTTTCATGCTCCGCGCCAAGTGCAACGTGTTTTGCGCGCAAGGTCTTATGGGTATCAACCAAGCACTGAAACTCGGTGCTCCGACGGTTGGTAGTTACCTGACAAAGGCACAGGCATGTAAAGTTAGGTGTGTGCATATTCGAAGTGTACAAGATCCGGGCCAAGCGGAACTTAACCCGGCTCTAGGTGTGTGCATATTCGAAGTGTACAAGATCCGGGCCAAGCGGAACTTAACCCGGCTCTAGGTGTGTGCATATTCGAAGTGTACAAGATCCAGACCAAGCGGAACTTAACCCGGCTCTAGGTGTGTGCATATTCGAAGTGTACAAGATCCGGGCCAAGCGGAACTTAACCCGGCTCTAGGTGTGTGCATATTCGAAGTGTACAAGATCCGGGCCAAGCGGAACTTAACCTGGCTCTAGGTGTGTGCATATTCGAAGTGTACAAGATCCGGGCCAAGCGGAACTTAACCCGGCTCTAGGTGTGTGCATATTCGAAGTGTACAAGATCCGGGCCAAGCAGAACTTAACCCGGCTCTAGGTGTGTGCATATTCAAAGTATATGAGATCCGGGCCAAGCGGAACTTAACCCGGCTCTAGGTGTGTGCATATTCAAAGTTTACATGCAGCTACGTTGATCTTCTAAGGAGCATCCGGCCGAGTAACAAGTTACTCCGCCGGAGTCTCGGGGACTAATGGTTATTATCTACAACACGTAAAGAAGAAACAACGTACCTCCATCATACGCCCAGCGAGGTTAATGGCCTTGGCGGCGGTATTCATCTGAGCGGAAAATTCAGCTGGGCCGAACTTTTCCGGGAGATCATCGTTGTAGACGAACTCCGCCTTATTCCAGTTCATGATGAACTCGATGAGGCTCGGAGGGTACCGTTCGCCAGTGGGCATGTGAGGCGCCACCAAACCCTTGGCGTGTGCTTCTTTCCTTTCAATCAGGGCAAGAGCTGGGCTAGTGTGAAGAACCATCTGCTGCGAATCAGCTGGCTCGGCAGGAGGATCCGTCGCTGCTGGTGATTTCTTTGGAAGCATTGACGACAAGGTTCGCCGCCCAGCCTCGGCGGAGGTGGATTTTCCTTTAGCCTGCTGGCAGGAAGTGACCGCAGTGGATTTGCCCTTGGAAACTGCTGGAGTGGGTCCTCGCCGAGCTTGAGATGACTCAGACGAGGCAGATGAACTTGGCGCAGGAGCTTTGGTGGCTGGCGCTGGAGCTGCTGTTGGTTTCTTCGTAACCGGGACAGGCGCTGGTTCGGTGGCTGGTGCTGGAGTTGCGGTAGACTTAATTGTTGCTGGTTGCGGCAATGCCAAAGTGCCGGACGCCATTGCCTCGGCCGATCCGACCCCTCCCGATCCGAGGTCGCGTCCCTCTGAAGGAGGTACTGCGGAACCCGGAGCGGCCGCAGAACCTTACGGAATAGGGCTCAGCGGGCATGACTCGTCGTCACGGGGAGGGGAAGGACTAGAGCGAAGAGGAGAGGAGATGCTCGATCCGCTCTGAGGGACCTCCACAGGAGCCCTGCAAGAGAAGATAATGTCAGGAGTGAAATTACCCCGAAGCAGGGAGAAGTGTGTTACGCAGTGAAAAAAGAACTTACGCATCCGAGGTCTCGGCCTCCTTAGGTTTCCGGGCCCTCCTTGCCAGGGCTTTGCCTACCCGTTTGGAGGCAGTCTTGTCTCTGGCCTTCTTTTGCCTTTTGGAAGGCTGAGAAGGTTCGGAAGAAGAACTCGACGCGGTTCTGTGCTTCTTCTTTGACGCCGCCGGAACAGGCTCGCCCGTGGCAAGGGGAGGATCCTCATGGATGTGCCCACCGGGGTTAGCTGATGCCGGGTAGGCAAAAGAAAGAGGGACAGCCTCAACGGGTTCAATCACATCGATATCCGAGTCATCCTCATCATCGGGCCAATCTCTAAGAGAAGAGAATTTACCGCTGGGTCGTCTGGAGGCATCGGGTGTGGGGAGGAACATCTCCTGCTCTGGCTCCTCCTCGTCCGGAATTTCTCGGTCCGGGGCCCACTTAAGGGTCGGATCTGGGCCATCCTCGAGGGTTTGCTGGAGAAACAGCTGAGAAAAAAGCACAAGGAGCAAAGTCAAGAATGTGATAAGAGCCGACATGAAATTGATCCGAAATAAGTTTACCCATGAAGCTTACAGCGGGAGGAGCCCATCACAGCAGAATGCTCGATTCCCCACGTCCATTCGGCGGAAAAGTCCTTATGGGTGGTGAAAAGAGCCTTGACCCGGCGGAAGATCTCCGTATTGCTCAACTCGAATGAGGAGGTTCGGTTGGGGTCGCGACTAAAGCTCATATGGCACAACTTGTGAGTGCGCCGCTGAAGGGGAGAGATTCGGTTGCGCACGAATGTGATCATGGCATCCTCGTTGCGCAATCCGAGCTTCTTCAGCTCCGCAAACCTTTTGTTCACTTGGTTGGCCAGGGCTGTAGGCTTCCTGGCAACCTCCTCCCAGAAATCCGTGTCAGGGGGACCCGGAGCGTAGGGCAGCAACCGGATCAAGTCTTCCGTGCCTTCGTTCTGGACGTAGTAGAAGGTCCGGGCCCACCCTTTGCAGGAGTCAAGCCCAGTGACCCGGGGAAAGATTGAATACCTCCGGGGCAAGATCGAGGCAGCTCCGAACTGAGTTAGCTGCTTGTCCTCCGACTCGACGTGGATGTTGGGGACGACGTTGCGGCGGAGGCCAAAGAACCGGATCCACAGCTCCTTCGTAGGACATAGACCGGTGTATCCCTTGATCGAAGAAACGAAAGCGGACAGAGAGGTGATGGCGTTCGCCGGGAGATGATGTGGTTACAAGTGATAGGTCCGGATCCAGTCCCGGAAGAAATCACTCACTGGAAGCCCAAATCCTCGTTGGAAATGGGATAAGAAAACAACAAATTCGCCCAGATTGGGTGAGGGGGCCAACTCCGAGGAGGGGAGACGAGCAGCGACGCCGGCAGGAATGCGCCGGGTCCGGTAGAGCCAGGCGATGTCATCCTCGCAGACCCAGGAGCCGGCCCACCCGTCGCGGTTCGCCGCGCCGGCGTCCTCCTCCATCTCCTGTTCAACAACGATGAGCTCTTCCTCCGTCATCTCAATTCTGGTGTCCTCGCTGGAGCTGGCGGCGGCGGGGCTCTGCGGTCTAGACTGATGAGGACCCGTGGCTAAACAGAGGTGCAGCGGTGATTGCGGTGCGGAGCGAAAGAAAATCTGCGGAGGCGCTTCTATAGTATCGGCTGGCGGTTGCGAGAAGAAGAAGAGGAGCAGGCGGTAGCGGAGATGGAAAAGTTCTAAGGAGAGTGCCCCTTCCCTATTTAACCGCCCTCAGTCATCAACGAGTGGGATCGTGCTGTGCTGGAAAACTACACAGTGTGGCCGTGTATCGCCAGCGTTGACCAATCAGAGAGAAGCCACACAGGGTGCCGCAGAGTAAATGTGATCCCATGTCACGATGTGCAGTTGCGGTAAACGAGGAGACAGACGTGACGTAACCCCCGCACAGTAATCACTAACATCTACTGCGGCGGTTACTGCTCAGGCCCTTAAAATAAGGCAACGTAATGATTAATCATTACGTGGGTTGGCGTACGAGAGAAGGAAGCAAGGCCGGGATCCGAGACACGAAGGTAACCCGGCCAGCGAGTGAAAACTTGAACTGTGCAGAGGAAAAGTAAAACCATAGGACCCGAGCCAAAGTGGTGACCCGGCCGGCAAGTGAAAACTTGGAGCGTGCGAAGGGAACGTAAATCCATATAATCCGAGACAAAAAGTTAACCCAGAAATAAACATCCGAAGGTTAGATACGAATGAACCTAATGTGGCCTTAGCGACCAAGGCCGCTGAGGCTGCACCATCTTCGGGGACTAATGTTGGGGGGATAACCCCGGGTAGGGTCACTCCGGGGTATAAGGGCCGAGTTAGCCGAGGGTCGGTAAGGTCAAAGCGGATGCTGGCCGAGTCACCTCAAGGCAGGCCGGATCACGGAGTAACCCGGACCAGGGGGTCGTCTAACATTGTCTCATCCGACTCAAGGAGTGAGTCGGAGACACTTGTCTAGCTCATATGCAGAAACAGGTGTGGCCGGATCTACTGTGATCCGGATCCTCGTTTGGCTTCTAGGAGAAGGAAGGAATCTCTCTGGTCAAAAAGAAGGCCCGGTGTGTACTGGATGAGCGAATAAAGCAAGGGCAGGACCACCGGATCATGGCCGACAAGGGTCACGATGCTCACGTTGGCTGACGCAGGCGCCGCAGAGGCAACGTCGTTAAAGCAAGAGTGACGCGGGGGAAAAGCATCCCTGTCGGGTTACTACTTTGGGAGGAGGCATATTCTGGGAATATGCCTCCACGTATGCCCTAGACCAGGACCGAACCACCTCTATATAAGGGGGGGTTGGGGTTCTGGTAAGGGGGTTAGATTTTTGGAGGTTGGGTCTCTTCTGATACATAGCAAGGAAAACACTAGTAGATCTAGGGTTCTTGGGCTAGTTAGTAGGCAAGAGTAAGAGAGTTTCTTCTTCCTCCTCTTGTCCATACGGCTCGAGGAGCACTTGTAATCTGGGAGACTGAGCATCAATACAAGGCTTCTGTGTAGAGAATCACTCTACTATCCCTCCCTGGATTCCCCTAGCGCATATTAGTCCCCACCTTCAGCCTATCCATGGCATCTACCGTGACACCACCACGACATGCAGACGCTTCTTATAGGATAAGAAAAGAAAAAACCTCTTTCAAAGAGCCATCTCATCTTCCCCATCTCCGTTTAGTTTATCCCCACTCGCCGCCACCTGGTCGCATCTCTGGCGCGCGCTTCACACATTTTACTCCCCAACTTGCACGTTGTATCACTACCTCCAGGCCACCAGACCTCTCCTCCGAAAACCACCAACAACTCTACATAGATCCACCCTCGCTACCAATCCGTCCGGATGGGATGGCGTATTCAAGGTGCAACCCGCGGCACTATGGCTAGAGCAAGGTCAGCGATGACGTCTTCAACGAAATCACTATGCGTCTGGACACTATCAACGCCATTAGGCTGGACGCATGCTCCAAGGAGCTATACCGCTAGGTCACCGGCGGAAAAGGTAGTAGGTGCCCCAACGATCGCTGTTGTTCATTGGTCTCCTACAATGACGTCTACAAGCATAAGATCCAGTGCTGCTACGCCCCGTGCGCAGCCTGCACGGAGCAAGGACGCGAGTTCGTCACCCGGCCACTGACTATGCACGAGCTCTTTGACCACTTGAAACTTGCCCACAAGATGTACTATTTTCCCGAAGTGACCAACTGCAACAAGCACTGGTACCCGACTGACCGGGTGCCCACACCAGAGATCATCAGCATCGGGAAATAGGGCATGGATTTTGCCGCCCTAATTGGAGGGTACACCACGGACATCTTCCTATCCATCAGGTACGTCAGGTCGGCAGCATGCAAATCGCCGTGGTACAAGGTTATGTTATCGTCGCTACCGTCATGGAATAAGCTCCATTCGGTCGAAATGGCAGTGACATCTGAGCAAACGAGCAAGCCTTCGTCGGCTGAAGTTGTGCTGAAAGTGCTCATGTCGTACCTATCGAAACCGCGACGTTACTTGCGAGCTTCTAAAGATGTTTTTGGAATTCCCCCTAGATTACAAGAATATCAACCAAGAGTGAGTTAACACATAGAAATTTTCTTGTGATGATCCTAATATGAATATATGTAATGTCGTACTAATTAATTACTTTATGTTGGTGACAGACCGAATTGGTATGGGCTGTCCAGCCAAATATGTCTTCATGTTCAATACTCGCTGATGCGGTCCAATGGAACTACGTGGTGCCTAGCTACGTGTTTGCCGCAATTCCGTTTGTCCTCCACTCCCACCTCAAATAAGCACATGCCATGAGGTTGCACATTTTACACTATGGCAGGAAAGGCAGGTACATCTCTAAGCCGGTGTCGGCACCGGGCTCGCAAAATGTTGATGTCGGGATAACCAGGTACGATGACACGGTGTTCTACGTGCTATTTGACGGGCGCGATGATGTCATCTTGATATCTGTTGTGTGCATCAGGCCGGTGGTGCGCTTGTCGCCGTAGTTCATGGTGAAGTTGAGCTCTACACATCCAAATGGCTTGTGTGAGAAGGTATATTATGCGAATTCTAAAGCCACTTGATCTTTGTCGGTTTGTCGGTCTAATATGGTCGTTCATCGTTGGAATCGACCATCGGAGTTCACTATGGAATACAAGCTTCGTATCGACAAGATTCTTAGCGATTAACACATCTTTATCTTCTTGTGATGATCCTAACTTGAACACATGTACTCCTTGACAGGATTTTTCTTATCATTTTGGGACATGTGGTTCCTAGTAGGAGTAATACCTATGTACTGGTACTTGTTCAACCTAATGGATCTAGTGCAGAATATGGTCTCTCTTTCCTTTTGATTCATGGCCTTGCTACATCTACCAAATTTCATTGTCTACATTGCTGAATCTGACAATTCCTTTGGTCATTATCTGTACGGCTAAATGGGTCACTTTGAAATGGTGCTAAATCTGTCAAGTGCCGCTTATTATGAATTGGGAATATGTTGATATTTTTCTATCATAGTCAGTACTTCTGAATCTTTCAAATGCCAGTGAATCTGTCAAATATTCTATTGTTGCTATTAGTAAAGTATTTTTTAGAACTAATAGTGATGTATTGGTACTTGTTTAGATCAAGACAAGTAGATGGTCTTGCTCTTCTTTTGGAACATGGCCAGAATATGTTCTCTCTGTCCTTTTGAATTATGGCCTTGCTACATCTATTGAATTTAAGTGTCTACATTGTTAAATTTGTCAATTCTTTTAGTCATTATCTGTACTGCTAAATCGGTCATTTTGAAATGATGTTGATCTGTCAAGTGCCGCTGATTATGTATTTGGAATCTATTGATATTTTCTGATTTATTCAGTGCTACTGAATCTTTCAAATGGTAGTGAATCTGTCAAATGTTCTGTCGTTTTTATTACAATACTAAAGTATTTTGTAGAACTAATACTAATGTACTTGTACTTTTTTGGATCAAAGGCAGTAGATGGTCTTACTGTTCTTTTGAAACATGGCATTGTCACAATCTAGATGAGGCTTGGGGCATTTTGGTTTGCATATGTGGGTCACATAGTCATTGATGTGAGTAGAAGGTATGCACAGAAAAGCAGGCTTGATGGTCAGTTTTGCTTGCTCCGTTGATTGGGTGTGTTTGGAGAAAAGAGACTGATCCCATACCAAGGTTTTTAGTGCTGAAACAAGAATTGATTCTCGCCATCCTGCTATTGAATTTTAGAGTCTGTATTGCTGAATCGGTCACTTTGAAATGCTGCTAAATATATATGAACTGGGAACCTGTCATTATTTCACCAAGCATGATGCAATTTAGGCCGTGGGTTCTTGCCTTTCTAGAAGTTTCAGCAATTTTAGCAGGCTTGCCAATCTTTTCAAAGGGGTACCTTTCTAGAAAGTTCATATGAGGTACAACATCATGGTATTTTGGTACATACTATGAAGTACCAAAAAAGTAAGTGACTCAACTTACAACTACTCTGTCTAACTGATGTGAATCTAGACAAAGTTGAGGCCATTAGAATACGAACTAGAGAGAGTAGTATAAAAATGGAAGCAGTAAATAAATCATCTCTCAATTCTAATAACCGAGATGTGATGAAAGAATACTCCATAGCAGCGTGCCAGTCTAGTGTACCTATAGTACTCCCTCCTCCATTACTCTAGTCGGTGTGCTTGATGTAGTACGCCCGGCAGAACACAACCGAAGGAGCATGGAAAAATCCCTCCTTCAAAGTGCCATTCCCAACTCCGAGAGGCCGCATTTGGATCTTCTCGAGCGCGCACTTCACACATTTTTCTCACCATCTCACCCGCAACATAGATCCTTCCAGGCCACCACCCCTCTCCTCCAAATAATCCCAACAATCATACATAGATCTGTCCTTGCCCCCAATCCATCCGGACATGATGGCTGTGGATTCGAGGCACAACCGGCTGAACAACGCTTGGACGAAGGTCGGCGACGACGTCTTCAACGAAATAGCTAAGCGTCTGGACATACCAGTGTCGTTCGGCTGGCCGCATGCTCCAAGGAGCTATACCGCTAAGTCGCTGGCAGAAAAGGTACTAGATGCCCCAAGGACATCTGCTGGACTTTGGTCTCTTACAAGGACGTCTACGACCACAAGATCACGTGCAACTACCACCGGTGTGTCTGCACGGAGCCAGGATGCAAGTTTACCAGCGTCAAGAATTTTTTTGTCAAGCACCTCATATCTGCCCACTCGATGACAGTGCCCAGATACAGCCCCAAAAAATGGGACCTGTATGTGTCGGTTCCCGCACCGGGCTTGCTCAGAGCTGAGGTCATCGGCATCGGGAAGGAGGGCAAGCTGTTCTTTGACCAAATTGACGGGCATAACACGGACTTGCTCCTGTCCATCAGGCCGGTCAGGTCGGCCATGTGCGAATCACCGTGGTACGAGGTGAGGGTTTGGTTGTTGGTCTTGGTCGCTAGTTTCAATCAGGTTGTAGTAATGAGGTCATCCGAGACAACGATTAGGCCGTCACCGTCCAATGCCCCGCAGGAAGTGCTCACATCTTTTCTATCCAAGCCGCGGCTTTACTGTCATACTACTGAACTTGTCATCAGACAAGATTCACTGGTGAATATCACATCTTAATCCTCTTGTGATGATCCTACTATGAGTGTATGTAATGTTGTACTATTTAGCTAGTTTATGTTGGTGGCAGATTCCCTTCATAATTGGAATTGCCGAAATTAAGGATCCCGAATTTCCTGGTTTGTTGTATGAATTTTACATGTATGCTGCTGACCTAGAGGCCGACAGGCGACAATGAAACGAGAGACGCATCCTAGGTAAAAATCAAGGGCATAGCCCGGCCAGCACTTTGACACGCTAAAGCATTCGCGTTTCTTCGAGTACATATGATGGGACATGTAGTGGTTACTAGCTTAGTGTAAGTTTGTAGTTCTACACTTCTACTAAGTATTTTGTATGGAGTTCAGCTACTGCTAATCTATTTTGTAGTAATACCTATGTACTAGGACTTACTCAGATCGAGTGGAGAAAATTCATGGTCACGCTTTCCTTTTGGAACTTGGCTTTGCCGCATTGTTGTACATCCATTGAATTTCAGTGTCGGCATTGCTGAATCTGTCAATTCTTTTGGTCATTTTCTGCCACCGTTGAATCGGTCACTTTAAATTGCTGCTGAATCTGTCATGTGCTGTTGAATGTGAACCAGACGCGTGCTTGTCGTGCTTGTACATGGCCATGTCACAATCTAGATGAGACTTGGGGATTTTGGGTTGCATACCGGGGGGGGGGGGGTCACACAGACTTGAATGCAGTTTTGCTTGCTCCAATGGTCGAGTGTGTTTGGTGAAAAGGACAAACTAATCGTGCGACAAGTTTTTTAGAGCTGAAACAAGAACTAGTTCTCTCTGTACTACTATTGTATTTTGTTGTCTGTATAGATGAATTGGTCACTTTTGAAATGTTGTTGAACTGGTCAAGTGCTCCTGAATATGAACTTCGAATCTATTGATAATTTTTCTACGTTATTCTGTACTATTGAATTTTGACATGAATAGCTGTGAAAGGAATTATCACTTTTCCCCTCCCTCTCTTAGGTCTTTGTTTCGAATCTAGCCAAGCACATTACAATGCAATTTTATTAACCAGGAGAAGAAATGTAGTAGCTCATTCGACCCCTCTTTAGCCTAGAACATTTTATTCATCATTTCGGGGTCAGGGGACTGCTGACCACATCCTAGTGAAATTTGAGAAAGGAGCCCATGGAGCATAGCCGTGAACATATTAATTCGGCCTTTTAGGGTTCAGGGGACTACTGAGCACATCTAGTAAATTTGAGAATGAAGCCCATGGAGCATAGCCTACGGAGTATAACCCACGTAGAGCATCCGATGTAGAATAGCTAAAACTCTTTTTAATTCGGCCTTTTGAGAATTTACCCCCCCCCACCTCTCAAAATAAAAAAAACTCTGCCTACCCATGTTTTTAAGAAAATGCTCCATTATGTGGCATTTTATAAATTGAGATGCTAGGAGCGCTGCCCTTTTATATTTTAAACGAGATAAACATAGACACACAAATATTTTTAAGAAGACTAATACATAAATTGTAGTAAGAATAAAAGTTTAATGATATTTATTCTATAAATATCTTTGTTGTAGTGGTAACGCACTAAGTTTATGTTTATTTGATTTGAAGGTATTTTGTTCAAATCGTATCTTGGGTTTACATTTTTTTCTTCTAGCAATATCGCATTACGGAGAAGCTAACATCACGGACCCACCAGCATGCAGTGTCCCAGGAGTTTGTTTTGAGGGTGGGTTCGAAAAAAGTTTAAATACTTGTACAGAGAGGCTCGCATTAGGGACCCACCAGACAGAACATACAAGGCTATGTCGGGGACCTACAAGCTAGAACATGCAAGAGAGGCTGACATAAGGGCTGATGGCCCAAAATATATCGAGCTCGTTGGGGAACCCCAAGAGGAAGGTATGATGAGCACAGCAGCAAGTTTTCCCTCAGTTATGAAACCAAGGTTATCGAACCAGTAGGAGCAAGGAAACACTTCCAAGGTGTTGTTGCCAATTTGGAATCCTGCACAATACAACCATAGAACTTTGCCCCCATCTTACAGTGAGGTTGTCAATCTCACCAGTTTTGCGGAAAACAAAGGATTAAACGTATTGTGTGGAAGAAAGTAAAATCTTGCAGAAAGTAAACAGAAAGCAGTAAACAGTTGTAGATTGATGGTAAAAGAAAGGACCGGGGTACATAGTTCACTAGTGGTGGCTCTCCTTAAGATAGATAACATGTTGGGTGAACAAATTACATGGGGGCAATTGACAAACATCAAGAAAGCATACATGCATATACTAATCATCTTGACTCCTTTGAGATTTGATTAGGCATTACAACATTATACATAGACCATAATCCAACTACATCTATGACTAATAATCCACCTTCAGGTTATCATCCGAACCCCCTCCAGTATTAAGTTGCAAGCAACAGATAATTGCATTACGCATTCCGTGTAAAGTAAACAATACGATTGTTCTATGAACAAAGGATTGCTGTTTTCTCCCTAGTAGCAACAACACATGTAGTACCTTAGAGATTTCTGTCACTTCCCCAGATTACTAGAGGCATGAACCCACTATTGAGCGTAAATACTAACTCTTGGAGTTGCTAGCATCTACTTGGCCAAGATAGCTACTAACAACAGAAAGCATGCAAGATCACAAATAACAAAGACATGATAGAATCAATAATCAATCTGAAATAGCATCTCAATATCCATCGGATCCTCGCAAACACAACATGTAGGATTACAAATAGATGATCTTGATCATGAACGAAGCTCAAAAGATCTAAACATGATAGCACAAAGGAGAAGAACCAGCCATCTAGCTACTACATGGACCCGTCGTCCAAGGATGAACTACTCACGCATCACACCGGATGCTTGCATGATGATGATGAAGGCCTCCAGGGTGAATTCTCCCCTCCTGCAGGGTGCCGGGAAGAGCTTCAGATCTCTCCTGATCTAGGGATGGAGATGACGGTGGCTACAGACTCTTTCATGGAATTTTGATGTGGTGCTTAGGGTTTCTGTATTGGAGGTATCTTATAGGTGCAAAGGGAGGCAGAGGGGGTGCCCTAGGCGGCCACACCACCCCTGGCGCGGGCCAAGCCTGGCCACGCGGTCAGGTGGTGTGGTGACCATCTGGCCTCTCTTCGTCCCGAATTCTGGCTCCATGTCCCCCTCGGTGAAAAACTAACTTTGGCTTTTGTCCCGTCGAATTCCGAGAATATTCATTTTCTGACTTTCCTGGAACCAAAAACAGCAGAAAACAAGCAGCTGGCACTGTGGCATCTTGTTAATAGGTTATTCTAAGAAATTGTATAAAAAGTACTCCAAAGTTGGAACAAAACATAAGAAAGTAGATAAAAACCAAGCATGGAACATCAAAAATTATGGATACGTTAGCAACGTATCAACATCCCCAAGCTTAACTCCTGCTCGTCCTCGAGTAGGTAAGTGATAAAAAAGAAAGAATAATTTTTGAGGTGACATGCACCATCATAAACTTGATCAAAGTATTTGTAAAACATTGATAGTTGGGATCATAGTACTTCAACATAGCATGAAATATAAAGTTCTAACAATAAGACATAGCAACTATGTTGCAACATAAAAAGGCACAAACAAAAGATTCATGAATAACAATGCTTTGCAAGACGTTTGTTTGTTTCACATAAAGAAAACATAGCATAGTAGCATTTATCTTGTCCCTCATAGAGTAGCAAACATAGATGCATAGGACACCTTCAAAGTTCATAAGAGTGACTAGATACAAATAGTTTAAGAACAAGCAATATCAAGTTATGCATCAATCAACAAGTCTTGGGACAATGCACATATAACTAAGAATGGACACTATGCTCTCAAAGTAGGTGCATAAAGATAGAAGGTGGAGACTCAACATAAAAGTAAAAGAAAGGCCTTCATAGAAGGAAGTAGGGATTCAAGTTTTATAAAGAGCTTCCAAAAATTATGGTACTTACTAGCTTTCAGCTCTCATTGCCCCTATCATAAGCATCTTGAAGTGATTAAGGTTAAAGTGAACAAACTATGGAGTATATGCTTGACAAAGTATAAGTTGGAAATCTCATGTCCCTTGAATACGAGGGCCGCTCCTCATGATACTCAAGTTTAGTTACCGGTAAGTTATTGTCATAGTAAGTACGTGTGTATCATAGAGAACCACCAACGGGGTACCCCTTGCCCGATGATACGGAAGAATCCCCATATCAAAATGACAAGGCAAACAGACAACAAGCATCTCAGCAATCTTCTTATTTACCATGGGAAAATGGTGCTTTTTTCTCTCTTTCCTCTTTTCTCATATCTTTTTTCTTTTTCTCTTTTTCTCAATATCTGACTCTTTTTTATAAGAAAAATGCTTCATAGACAGCTCATTATGGTTACGCTGCAGGTTTCCACCATGATAGCATGGATTAGACCGGCGGCCCAGGCATTTCTCTAACACACATACATAACTCTACGGACTTACAAGCTCCCCTTTCATTTCACACTGACGACATCCATAGACAAAAGAGCATGCTATCAACTAGGTACAAAGTACAAGTGCAATGTTGAAAGCGTTCCCCATGACAACATGGTTCTGCTAATCCCCAACATATAAGTGCAAGCATATACAACATAGACGACACAATGGTTCAAGTTTATTAAGGGCAAGAAAAGTAAAGTGTGCCATCAAGTTCGTGAGAGCTTTAATCACTAGTTTTCTTGTAACAAGTTTAATTCGGAAGGTAGATAAAAACATGAATATACTTGGAATAGAAAATGCTAATAGGTAGGTATGGTGGACTCTTTGCAATAATTTGGTTTTAGGAGTTTGATGCATGAGTGGAACTCATACTTGGTTACGGAGGCTAGCAAAAGACTGGGAGCGACCAACTAAGAACGGAATAATGGCCATAATCATGCATAGTGACAACCATCATTGATTAAAGAATAAAGTGATATTACAAGTCGAAAACTAAAGGATCATGAAGGCTATGGTGACTTGGGATAGTAATAACATGGTGTGAGCATGCGCCAAGTCAACCCAAATAAAACATTAAAGGAGAATACCACAATACTATGCTTTAATATGCTAAAACAACACATGATTCTCCCAAGGCACATTAAGCAATCTCAATTGTTTATAACATGTCATGCTACAACAAAGATCACTAAGCATAAATACAAAACAATATCAAGCATGGCATGACAAATCATAGGCCACAGTCAAAAACAAGCTCCTTTTACCACTTAAGCATGAACTTTTCCAACTCTTTTCCAATCCAGACCAAACTATTTGAAAACCAATGCATGAAATAGGGGGTCCAACCAATTTATTCAGCAAACTAAGAAAACCAAGCAAATGAAAAACCAAAACAAAAACGAAAAAGAAGACGCTTGATGAACAACACAACTATGCACGAAACAATAAAAATGAAATGTTTGGAAGAAACCTGAAATTTTTATTGATGAAGAAGGGGATGCCTTGGGCATCCCCAAGATTTTATGCTTGTACCTCTTCAATATTTCTTGGGGTGACACAGGGTGGCATCCCCAACCTTGAGCTTTAGTCCATTCTTCATCTCATTACATCATTCCTTCCATACACCTGAAATTTTTCCTTCATACAAAATTTCACACAATCTTTATTAGCAACAAAAGTGCACTCAAGATAATAAGTCTTTGGGTTTAGTTTCAACGCCAATAAAACTTAATTTAAAACATAAGCTACTGTAGCACTTCCCTAAAAAATCTCAATTCCCCAAAAGAACTCAAAAAGGAACTAACAAGAAGCAAATGCAAATAATGGCAGAAATCTGTCAAAACAGACCAGCAGGTAAAAATAAATTTTTTCAAAGACCTTCTGTTGCTCAAATCAAAAAGTGTTGAACTAACAAAAGTTAGATAACGACCTGAGGCAGAAGCACAAAAATTCACGCCTCAAAACGACATAGAGAGATTTTACACGAATTTTTACGGTGAAGAACAAAAATCTGTTTCGGGACAACAACTTTCCAAATCATTACTTCTCTCTCATTAGAGGTTACTCTTGGGACAAAAAGCAAATAAAAAGTATAAGGAGCAGTTATTACAGAGGTAATAACTTCCAAGACTCATCTAAAACTTTTGGGTTATCTCCCAATAAGTACTTTTCTTTAACGCCTTTAAGTTAGGCATAAGAAGCAAGAAAAAGAATCAAGTGTTATCAAATGAAGAAGCATTAAGAGCAAATTTTGTTTTCATAGGAGAGGAAAAAGGAATATTCTCTCTCTTCTTAGGGAAGTGTTCTATACCTTTCTTGAGTGGGAGTTGATATTTAATGGTGCCTTCTTTCATATCAATAATGGCACCAACAATTCTAAGAAAAGGTCTTCCCAAAGTAATAGGACAAGAAGCATTGTATTCAACATCCAAGATATAGAAATCAACAGGGACATAGGCATTGTTAACAATAATAAGAACATCATTAATACTCCCCATGAGTTTCTTTTTAGCATTATCATCAAGTGGGACATTTAAATAACAATCTTCAAGTGGTGGCAAATCAAGCATATCATAAATCGTTCTAGGCATAATAGAAACACTACTATCAAGATCACATAAAGCTTTGAAATCAAAATCATTCACTTTCATATTAATGATGGGTTCCCAACCATCTTCTTGTTTCATAGGAATAGAACCTTTATGTTTCATCTTTTGTTCTTTAATTTTTATGAGAGCATCAGTAATGTGTTTTGTAAAGGTCATATTCATAGCACTAGCATTAGGACTTTTAGCAAGCTTTTGTAGGAACTTAATAACTTCAGATATGTTGCAACCATCAAAATCAAAATCATAATTATCATCTAAAGTAGTAGAGTTGTTACTAGCTTCAACACTAGTGGTAGTGATAGTAGAAACACTAATGTTTCTAGCAATTTCATCTTCTCTCTTCCACTTAGCATGCAATTCAGCTAATAATCTAACATTTTCATCAATTCTAACTTGTATGGAATTAGTAGAAGCAAAGGGATTATCCATAGTTTCAGGTTTAGCAGCCATTTTATTCAAAGAAGATTGTGCTTCAGCCAATGATGCTATATTTCTTTCAGCATTAGAGAGTTTTTCCTCAATAGTTTTATTGAAAGCAGTTTCTTTACTAATAAAATCTTTAAGCATAACTTCAAGTTCAAAGGGTGCACTCCTATATTGTTGTTGGAATTTCCATAAGCATTGCCATTGTTGGGAGGAAATGACCTATAATTATTTTACCAAAATTATTCCTGTAGGCATTGTTGCTAAAATTATTATTTCTTATAAAGTTCACATCAACTTGCTCTTCTTGAGCAACCAAAGAGGCTAAGGGAACATGATTTGGATCAATATGAGCTTTCCCATTAACAAGCATAGACATAATAACATCAATTTTATCACTCAAGGAGGAGGTTTCTTCAACCGAATTTACCTTCTTACCTTGTGGAGCTCTCTCAGTATGCTATTCAAAAAAATTAACCATCATATTATCCAGAAGCTTTGTTGCAATACCCAAAGTAATGGTCATAAAGGTACCTCCAGCAGCAGAGTTCAGTAGATTTCTTGAAGAATAGTTCAATCCTGCATAAAAGGTTTGGATAATCATGCAAGCAGTCAGTCCATGAGTGGGACAATTATTTACCAAAGATTTCATTCTTTCCCAAGCTTGAGCAACATGTTCATTATCAGATTGTTTAAATTTCATTATTTCACTTATCATAGATATAATCTTAGCAGGAGGATAGTATTTTCCAATGAAAGTATCTTTGCATTTAGTCCAAGAATCAATACTATTTCTAGTTAAGGAATTTAACCATTCTTTAGCTTTTCCTCTCAAAGAGAAAGGAAACAATTTAAGCTTAATAATATCTCCATTTATATCCCTATGCTTTTGCATCTCACAAAGTTCAACAAAGTTATTTAGATGAGCAGCAGCATCTTCATTACCAATACCAGAAAATTGTTCTCTCATAACAAGATTGAGTAAAGAAGGTTTTATTTCAAAGAAAGTAGCTTCAGGAACAGGTGGAGCAATAGGTGTGCACATGAAATCTTTTATGTTGGTGCTAGTGAAGTCACACAACTTAGTGTTTTCCAGAGTAGTCATTTTTTGTGTTTTTAATAAAGAAAGCAAACTTGTAAGACTAATTTTTGTGTGTTTTTGATAAAGAAACAAGCAAACAAAGCAAAAATAAACTAAGCAAAACAAAAACAACAAAGTAAAGAGATTGATTATGGGAGACTCCCCTTGTGAAGATGTCCTTGACTCCTCGGCAACGGCGCCAGAAAATGAGCTTGATGGCCCAAAATGTATGGAGCTCGTTGGGGAACCCCAAGAGGAAGGTATGATGAGCACAGCAGCATGTTTTCCCTCAGTTATGAAACCAAGGTTATCGAACCAGTAGGAGCAAGGAAACACCTCCAAGGTGTTGTTGCCAACTTGGAATCCTTCACAACACAACCACAGAACTTTACCCCAAACTTACAGTGAGGTTGTCAATCTCACTGGTTTTGTGGAAAACAAAGGATTAAACGTATTGTGTGGAAGAAAGTAAAAGCTTGCAGAAAGTAAACAGAAAGCAACAAACAGTTGTAGATTGATGGTAAAAGAAATGACCGGGGTCAATAGTTCACTAGTGGTGGCTCTCCTTAAGATAGATAACATTTTGGGTGAAAACATTACAACTGGGAAATTGACAAACATAGAGAAAGCATACATGCATATACTAATCATCTTGGCTCCTTTGAGATTTGATTGGGCATTACAACATTATATATAGACTGTAATCCAACTTCATCTATGACTAATAATCCCCCTTCAGTCTATCAGCCGAACCCCCTCCAGTATTAAGTTGCAAGCAACAAATAATTGCATTATGCATTGCGTGTAAAGTAAATAATACGATTGTTCTATGAACAAAGGATTGTTGTTTTCTCCCTAGTAGCAACAGCACATCTAGTACCTTAGAGATTTTTGTCACTTCCCTAGATTACTAGAGGCTTGAACCCACTATCGAGCATAAATACTAACTCTTGGAGTTGCTAGCATCTACTTGGCCAAGATAGCTACTAACAACGGAAAGCATGAAAGATCACAAATAACAAAGACATGATAGAATCAATAATCAATCTGAAATAGCATCTCAATATCCATTGGATCCCCGCAAACACAACATTTAGGATTACAAATAGATGATCTTGATCATGAACGGAGCTCACAAGATCTAAACATGATAGCACAACGGAGAAGAACCAGCCATCTAGTTACTACATGGACCCGTAGTCCAAGGATGAACTACTCACACATCACACCAGAGGATTGCATGATGATGAAGAAGGCCTCCAGGGTGAATTCTCCCTACCGGCAGGGTGCCGGGAAGAGCTTTAGATCCCTCCCGATCTAGGGATGGATATGATGGCGGCTACAGACTCTTTCATGGAATTTTGATCGGGTGCTTAGGGTTTCTGTATCAGAGGCATCTTATAGGCGCAAGGGGTGTCGTGGTGGTGACACGGCAGATGCCATGGATAGGCTGAAGGTGGGGACTAATATGCGCTAGGGGAATCCAGGGAGGGATAGTAGAGTGATTCTCTACACAGAAGCTTCGTATTGATGTTCAGTCTCCAAGATTACAAGTGCTCCTCGAGCTGTATTGACAAGAGGAGGAAGAAGAAACTCTCTTACTCTTGCCTACTAACTAGCCCCAAAACCCTAGATCCACAAGTGTTATCCTTGCTATGTATCTGAAAAGACCCAACCCCCTTACCAGAACCCCAACCCCCCCATATATAGGGGTGGTTCGGTCCTGGCCTAGGGCATACGTGGAGGAATATTCCTAAGAATATGCCTCCTCCCAAAGTAGTAACCTGACAAGGGTGCTTTTCCCTCCACGTCACTTTTGCTTTAGCGACGTTGCCTCTGCGGCGCCTGCGTCAGCCGACGTGAGCGTCGTCACCCTTGTCGGCCATGATCCGGTGGTCCTTCCCTTGCTTTATTCGCTCATCCAGTACGCACCGGGCCTTCTTTTTGACCAGAGATATTCCTTCCTTCTCCTAGAAGCCAAACGAGGGTCCGGATCACAGTTGATCCGGCCACACCTGTTCCTGCATATAAGCTAGACAAGCGTCTCCGACTTACTCCTTGAGTCGGACGAGACAATGCTAGGTGACCCCCCTGGTCCGGGTTACTCCGTGATCTGGCCTGCCTTGAGGTCACTCGGCCAGCATCCGCTTTGACCTTGCCGAACCTCGGCTAAGTCGGCCCTTATACCCCGGAGTGACCCTACCCGGGGTTATCCCCCCAACATTAGTCCCCGAAGCTGGTGCGGCCACATCAGGTTCATTCGTATCTAAGCTTCGGATGTTTAGCTCCGGGTTAACTTTTTTTTGTCTCGGATTATATGGATTTACGTTCCCTTCGCATGCTCCAAGTTTTCACTTGCCGGCCGGGTCACCACTTTGGCTCGGATCGTATGCTTTTACTTTCCCTCTGCACGGTTCAAGTTTTCACTTGCCGGCCGGGTTACCACCGTGGCTCGGATCCGGGCCTTGCTTCCTTCTGCCGGCCGGGTTTTCACTTGCCGGCCGGGTTTTCCTGCGCAGCACGATCCCACTCGCTGATGACTGGGGCGGTTAAATAGGGGAGGGGAATGCTCCTTAGAACTTTTCCATCTCTGCGCCCCCTCGCCCGTTCCTCTTCTTCTTCTTCCTCGCAACCGTGCCGCCGCCAGTGCCCATTGCAGCAGCGCCGTCGCCGCACCTTCTCCGTTCCTCCGCAGCGCAGTCACCGCTGCACCTCTGTTTAGCCACGGGTCCTCGTCAGTCTAGACCGCAAAGCCCCGCCACCGCCAGCTCCAGCGAGGACAGCGGAATCGAAATGATGGAGGAGGAGCTCATCGTCGTTGAGCAGGAGATGGAGGAGGACGCCGGCGCGGGGACCGCGGCGCGTGGGTCGGCTCCTGGGTCTGCGAGGACGACGTCGACTGGCTCTACCGGACCCGGCGCATTCCATGGCATTGCTTCGTCTCCCCTCCTCGGAGTTGGCCCCCTCACCCAATCCAGGTGAGTTCGTTGTTTTCCTATCCCATTTCCAACGGGGATTTGGGCTTCCAGTGAGTGATTTCTTCCGGGACTGGATCCGGACCTTTCACCTGCAACCACATCATCTCCCGGCAAACGCCATCACCTCTCTGTCCGCTTTCGTTTCTTCGATCGAGGGCTACACCGGGCTATGGCCTACGAAGGAGCTGTGGATTCGGTTCTTCGGCCTCCGCCGCAACGTCGTCCCCAACATCCATGTCGAGTCGGAGGACAAGCAGCTAACTCAGTTCGGAGCTGCCTCGATCTCGCCCCGGAGGTATTCAATCTTTCCCCAGGTCACCGGGCTTGACTCCTGCAAAGGATGGGCCCAGACCTTCTTCTACGTCCGGAACGAAGGCACGGAAGATTTGATCCGGTTGCTGCCCTATGCTCTGGGTCCCCCTAACACGGATTTCTGGGAGGAGGTTGCCAAGAAACCTACGACTCTGGCCAACCAAGTGAACAAAAGGTTTGCAGAGCTGAAGAAGCTCGAATTGTGCAACGAGGATGCCATGATCACATTCATGCGCAACCGAATCTCTCCCCTTCAGCGGCGCACTCACAAGTTGTGCCATATGAGCTTCAGTCGCGACCCCAACCGAACCTCCTCGTTCGAGTTGAGCAATACGGAGATCTTCCGCCGGGTCAAGGCTCTTTTCACCACCCATAAGGACTTCTCCGCCGAATGGACGTGGGGAATCGAGCATTACTGCCTTGACAGGCTCCCTCCGAGTAAGCTTCAAGGTAAACTTATTTCGGATCAGTTTCATGTTGGTTGTTATCATATTTTTGACTTTGCTCCATGTGCTTTTTTCTCAGCTGTTTCTCCAGAAAACCCTCGAGGATGGCCCGGATCCGACCCTTAAGTGGGCCCCGGACCGAGAAATTCCAGATGAGGAGGAGCCGGACCAGGAGATGTTCCTCCCCACACCCGATGCCACCAAACGACCCAGCGGTAAATTCTCTTCTCTTAGATATTGGCCAGACGATGAGGATGACTCGGATATCGATGTGATTGAACCCGTTGAGGTTGTCCCTCTTTCTTTTGCCTTCCCGGCATCAGCTAACCCCGGTGGGCACATCCACGAGGATTCTCCACTTGCCACGGGCGAGCCTGTTCCGGTGGCGTCAAAGAAGAAGCGCGGATCCGCGTCGAGTTCTTCTTCTGAACCTTCTCAGCCTTCCAAAAGGAAAAAGAAGGCCGGATACAAGACTACCTCCAAACGGGCAGGCAAAGCCCCGGCACGGAGGGCCCGGAAACCTAAGGAGGCCGAGACCTCGGATGCGTAAGTTCTTTTTCACAAGCAAGACACTTCTCCCTGCTTCGGGGTAATTTCACTCCTGACATTATGTTCTCTTGCAGGGCTCCTGTGGAGGTCCCTCAGAGCGGATCGAGCATCTCCTCTCCTCTTCGGTCCAGTCCTTCCCCTCCTCGCGACGACGAGTCACGCCCGCTGAGCCCTATTCCGGAGGGCTCTACGGCCGCTCCGGGTTCCACAGTACCTCCTTCAAAGGGACGCGACCTCGGATCGGGAGGGGTCGGATCAGCCGAGGCAACGACGTCCGGCACTTCGGCATTGCCGCAACCAGCAACTACCAAGTCTACCACAACTCCAGCACCAGCACCAGCTCCAGCACCAGCCACCGAACTAGCGCCTGTCTCGGCTCCGAAGAAACCAACAGCAGCTCCAGCGCCAGCCACCAAAGCTCCCGTGCCAAGTTCATCTGCCTCGTCCGAGTCATCTCAAGCTCGGCGAGGACCCACTCCAGCGGCTTCCAAGGGCAAATCCACTGTGGTCACTTCCTCCCAGTAGGACAAAGGCAAATCCACCTCCGTCGAGGCTGGGCAGCGAACCTTGTCGTCGATGCTTCCAAAGAAATCACCAGCGGCGACGGATCCTCCTGCCGAGCCAGCTGACTCGCAGTAGATGGTTCTTCACACTAGCCTGGCTCTCGCCCTGATTGAAAGGAAAGAAGCTCATGCCAAGGGCTTGGTGGCACCTCACATGCCCACTGGCGAACGGTATCCTCCGAGCCTCATCGAGTTTGTCATGAACTGGAATAAGGCGGAGTTCGTCTACAACGACGATATCCCGGAAAAGTTCGGCCCAGCTGAATTTTCCGCTCAGATGAATACCGCCGCCAAGGCCATTAACCTCGCTGGGCGTATGATGGAGGCACGTTGTTTCTTCTTTACATGCTGTAGATAATAACCATTAGTCCCCGATCCTCCGGCGGAGTAACTTGTTACTCGGCCGGATGCTCCTTAGAAGATCAACATAGCCGCATGTAAACTTCAAATATGCACACAGCTAGAGCCGGGTTAAGTTCCGCTTGGCCCGGATCTTGCACACTTCGAATATGGACACACCTAGAGCCGGGTTAAGTTCCACTTGGCCCGGATCTTGTACACTTCGAATATGCACACACCTAGAGCCGGGTTAAGTTCCGCTTGTCCCGGATCTTGCACACTTCGAATATGCACACACCTAGAGCCGGGTTAAGTTCCGCTTGGCCCGGATCTTGTACACTTCGAATATGCACCGAACTAACTTCACATTCCTGTACCCTTGACAGGTAACCACCAACCGTCGGAGCACCGAGTTTCAGTGCCTGCTTGATACCCACAAGATCTTGCGTGCAAAACACGTTGCACTTGGCGCGGAGCATGAAAAGAGGGGTAATTTCCTCTCTTAACACCTCACCGTTTCGTTTGTTTCTGCCGGACTAACCTCCCTATTCGGTTTTTTGCAGCTGGGGTGGAGGCTGAAAACAAGATTATGCGGAAAAACTTAGAGGAAATCCAGGGTATGTCCCCTTTCGGCCAACGTCGCTGTGTTTTCCATTCTTTCTTTTTCTTGGCTCGGCAAACATTCACTCCTCTGCTTTGCCGGGTCAACACACTATTTCAGCATCGCTTGAGGATAGTGTGCCCGTGCCTGATATGGTGCTGCATTTTCTCGAACAAGCAGGACAGCATCAAGCCGAGCTGAAGAAGAAGGACGATGAGCTTGCCCTCCTATGGACCAAGGACGTCGAGATAGCCAAACTCAAGGCCGAGATGGAGAAGATGAAGTCCCAACACAAAATCGAGCTCCAGAAAGTTGGCCAGAACTTCACCGAAGAGCGTGAGCGCTTTACCCTTCAGATCTCGAAGGACCAGGATTTGCTCAAGGAATCCGAAGTCCGGCTTGGGTTGGCGCTTGCCGAGCTTGAACAACTTCGCCAGAGATGCGATAGTTGTATCAAGGAGTTGACCCGGATCCATCGCCATATCTCACGTAAGTTTCTTCTCCTTGCCCGACCTAGTTTTCTGGGTTAGCTCATATGCCTTTGCTTCAACATCCTCCCTTTCCTTATTTTCAGATAACTTTCCGGAGAATCGCCATCGCCGATCTTGCCGTTGCCAAATTCCGCCAAGAGAGGGGTACTCCCATCACTCCTGATGGTGAGAGCATCCCCTTGGACATGGAGGACATGCTGGTTAGCGTGTCAGCTTGGGTGGAAACTATCAAGAACTATGGAAAAGATCTCCTCGACATTGCGGTCCGGATCTTCAACACATTCTGGCCAAGCGAGGACACTCCAGAAAGGATCATGCTCCTTGCAGAAAAACTAATGGAGATTGAGACTCAACTTGACCTCTGGAGGGAATCCACTGGGCGTGCCGCGGCAGATACCCTTCTCCATCATATCCTTTCATGGTATGAGAAAATCAATCTGAGCCTCCTCACCCGTCGGCGCACCGGATCCAAATGGACCGATGATCCGGAGTGGGTAGCTCGGCGCCAGGCTTGCGCCTACAGCCTCATCGAATATTCTCCAGTCCATGACTGGGTTGAGGGGCCGAGCTTCCTGGAATCCGGCAAGGAGGAGCAGATGGAGAACACGGAGGATGGGTCGGGCGATGATGGAGAAGATGCTGCTTCAGATATTGAAGATAGTGATGATGACGCCGAACTTCCTTCTCCTGCCGCTCCTTAGTTGAAAAAACTTGAAAATTTATCAGATCCCCGGTATGCCGGGTGCAATTGTATGCTGAATACATAATATTTTGCTACTATGCTTGTATGCTGGATTAACTTGGGCGTAGTCCCCGAGTTTCATTTTCTTGTTCATCCAATTCTCCGGCTCGATCCGTGTCTACCTTGATTCGGTTTTACGACTTATGAATCCGAGCCTCAAGAATCGTTTTAACAATACTGAGAAACTTTGAGGCTTGGCTCAAAATAATTCAACATAATAGCTTGAAAGTAAATACGGGGTTAGTCCAAAAAAACAAACGTTAGCTGGAATAGGATCGTTTCCTTAGTAGTTTTTCATGTGCTACGCAATTCCAAACTTGTTCCCTTGCTTGCCATGATGCCAATTCTTGTTGGACAGCAGCAAGTCGAAAGGTTGGGTTTTTGGTGCTCACACATTACTAATCCGGGTTAAGTGAAACGAGTCATTCCAGCTAACGCATAAAAAATAACCACAATCATTTATTAAGGCAGTCCCCGAGTTACTGCTCGAGGCTCCGCTATTTCATTGATAGGCTCATTGCCGACATACATACCGACATATGAGGATGACTCGGGTACATACATTCTTTAGCTAAGTGTAGAAGGGGCGACGTAGTGCTACATTCCACGGTCGCTTGGATTCCTCTCCGGACCTGTCCGCCTTGTTCTTTTCCTGTGGCTTTGCATCTATGAGATAGTAAGAGTCATTGTGCAATGCTTTTCTCACAATAAATGGTCCTTCCCATGGGGGGGATAATTTATGCCTGGCCAGTGGTACGCTGTACCAACCGGAGCACCAGATCGCCTTCCCGGAAGACTCGGGGGGACACTTTCTGGCTATGATAGCGTCGGAGATTTTGCTGATATACGGCGGATCTGGACAGTGCCAGTTCTCTCGCTTCTTCCAGCAGACCAACATCATTTTGTCAGGCTTCTTGCACTTTGGCTTCTGTGTATTGAGTGACTCTAGGCGAATCATGCTCTATGTCGGCTGGTAATACAGCTTCTGCCCCATATACCAGAAAGAACGGCGTGTAGCCGGTTGATCGATTCGGAGTGGTTCTTAAACTCCACAATACCGCTGGTAGTTCTTCTATCCAGCACCCCGCTGATCTTTGCAGCGGCTCAATGAGCCGGGGTTTTATCCCGGATAGCACTAATCTGTTGGATCTTTCCACTTGTCCGTTCGACGCGGGGTGGGCTACCGAGGCTATGTCGAGTTGGATTTTCTTATCCCGGCAGAATCGTGCGAATGCTCCTTTTGCTGGTCTAAATGGGCCAACCATATCCAAGCACCACACATCAAATGGCCATGTAATTGGTATGGTTTTGAGTTCCGACATAGGCATATGTGTCTTGGTGGCGTATCTTTGGCAACCATTGCATTTTCTCACCAGATCCTCTGCTTGCTCCAAGGCGCTTGGCCAGTAAAATCCATGCCGGAACGCCTTTGCCACTAAGGCCCGGGATGAGGCGTGATGCCCGCATTCTCCTTGGTGTATATCCTTGGAGGATATCGAGTCCTTCTTTCGGATCAACACACCGCTGGAGGACATTGGTTACACTCCGTTTGTACAACTCAGAATTGATGATGGTGTAAGCTTTGGCTCTCCTCTGAGTTTGCCTGGCTAGCACTTCCTCAGTGGGTAAGGTTCCATCTTTCAAGAACTGATATATAGGCAGTGCCCAAACTGGTACTGCTCGCGCAGGGAACATCTCCTCATCAATTTCCATCCGATCCACCGACATAACTTCAGCCGGATCACGCTGAACAGTCCCCGGGTCTGGTGAGGTAGTCCCCGGGTTTGCCGAGGTAATCCCCGGGTTTGCCGAGGTAGTCCCCGGGTCCGGCATACTACTTCCCATGTCAATGTCCATGGGCTCAGCTCCGGATTCCGTGTTTTCCGGGACATAGATTGAATCGGTTCCTGGGGACGGCCTGATAGATGGCTTTCTGAGGTGCTCCAATGCAACACCCGGTGGAATTGCCCGTCGGGTCGAGCCGAGCTTCGACAGCATGTCGGCAGCTTCGTTTTCCACGCGAGGTACATGATGAAACTCGCATCCCTCAAAGTAACCCGAGATTTTCTGCACATGAAATCTGTATAGTGCCATGTTTGGATCCAGGGCGTCCCACACTCCGGACACTTGCTGTATTACTAGATCCGAGTTGCCAAAGCAGATTATCCGACGTATGCCAATTTCCTTTGCCACTTTTAGACCATGCACAAGAGCCTCGTACTCAGCGACATTGTTTGATGCCGCGAAATGGATCTGCAATACGTACTTGAGCTGATCCTTCTTTGGCGAGGTAAGCACAACCCCGGCACCTAATCCGGTTTTGGTCTTTGATCCGTCAAAGTGCATCCTCCAGTAGTTCGGATCCGGTGGCGGTGGTTCGTATTGTACCTCGGCCCAATCCACGAAAAAGTCCGCTACAGCCTGGGACTTGATCGCTTCTCTTCTATCGTATTGGGGCACGTATGGTGCTACCTCAATTGCCCATTTCGCAATTCTGCCATTCACATCTTTGTTACCCATTATCTCGGATATGGGGGCTTCGCATATCACTTTGATGGGATGCTCCTCAAAGTAGTGCTTTAACTTCTTTGCCGCCATATAAACTCTGTATGCCACCTTTTGAAAATGTGGGTAGTTCTGTTTTGAGGCAGATAATACCTCACTCAAGTAATACACTGGTCTCTGCACCGACTTACCCTCTTCATCTCGTTCCACTACAATTACTTCACTTACAACTCGGTTGGTTGCGGCTATGTAGAGCAACATTGGCTCCTTCGACAGTGGAGAAGCTAACACTGGTGCAGTGGCCAACATCTTTTTCAAGTGGGCAAAAGCTTCATCGGCCTGCGGCGTCCAAACGAATTTATCTGATTTTTTCATGAGTTGGTAGAGAGGCAGTATCTTTTCCCCTAACCGACATACAAACCGACTCAACGACGCCAGGCATCCAGTGAACTTCTGGACATCGTTGAGACACTTCGGAAGCTCCATTCGTTCGATGGCTCGGATTTTAGTTGGGTTAACCTTGATACCTCGGCTGGAGACGAGAAATCCGAGTAATTTCCCAGCCGGGACACCGAAGGTACATTTCTCCGGGTTAAGCTTCATCCGGAATCTCCTCAAGTTCGCGAATGTTTGCCTTATGTCATCAAGGAGCGTTGCGCTTTCCTTGGTCTTGATAACCACATCATCCACGTAGACTTGTACATTTTGACCTATTTGATCGTGCAAAATTTTTTGCATACATCTTTGGTATGTTGCTCCTGCGTTTCGTAAACCAAACGGCATGGTGCGATAGCAATAAGCCCCGTACGGGGTAATAAAGGCAGTTTTTATTTGATCATCCGGGTTCAGGGGTATCTGGTGGAAACCAGAATAAGCGTCAATAAATGACAACAGTTCACATCCCGCGATAGAGTCGATGACCTGATCTATCCTCGGCAGTGGAAATGGATCTTTCGGACACGCCTTGTTCAGGTTCGTGTAATCGATACACATACGCCAAACCACCGCCACGTTCGGATCATCCTTTTTCTTTTCTACCAGCACCGGATTAGAGAGCCAATCCGGATACAACACTTCCATGATGAATCCTGCTGCTAGCAACCGAGCTATCTCGTCACCAATGACCTTTCTCCTATCCTCGGCGAAGCGTCGGAGAGGCTGCTTCACCGGCCTTGCTCCGGGTCTTACGTTCAAAGAGTGCTCGGCCAACTCCCTCGGAACACCTTGCAAGTCCTGTGTGGACCAAGCAAAAATATCTCGATTCTCACGGAGGAAGTTGACGAGCTCGCTTTCCTATTTGTCAGTTAACCCGGCCCCAATTGTCACGGTACGCTCCGGAAACATGTTATCCACCGGGATCTTCTTGGTGTCCTTCGCGGCTTGAAATGAAACGCTTCCATGCGGGTTACTTAACGCCGACATATACTGCTGCGCGGACCTCGTCACTGCAGGCATAACCGCGTTAACCTCCATATATCGGTGCTGCAAGGTTTTTCTATCTGTTTCCTCTATTGTGAACACACAATAGCTCTGGTGATGTTCCCTATACTCATTTCTTCCCTCGTTTCCGGAGTACGTCTGATCCGGTTGTTGCTGGTTTTCCACCTGATGCACTGCATCCCTTCTTTCACGGTTGTCATACCTCGGCGGAGGGGGAGGCAACATCAGTTGCTACGTGTTTGCTCCGGAGAGCAATTGCTGTCGGGGTAACTCCTGCCGAGGTTGATCATTCCGAGGTGCCTGAGCATTCCCCGAACCACCTTGTTCTATCTCGCGCATCCACTCACATTGTCTCGTCGTGTGACCCGCCGGGCTGCTCGGATTTGGCGTGTGAAACTTGCACGGTTGGTCCAACATTGACTCGTACGTATACCTCGGACGATCTTTCTTTTCTTGCCATTGCTTCTTCTGCTCCGGAGTCCATGTTTTCTTGCCATCGTTTCGAGGAGTCCATTGCCCTCCTGTTCTCTGGCATTGGTTGCTCCCTGCGCCGGGCTAGTCTTGATTCACGGCCGCAACTTGTTGCGAACCATATCGATGGTCCGGTCTATCGTCTCTCCTTTTTCCCCTGTAATCGTTCCTCCGGGATGACCCGGATCCGTCCCTCGGATAGTACTCCTCATTTGACTCGTTCGACACGATCCTAGGTTGAGTCGGATCACCCAAGGCATAAGAATCCGCGATCCAGATCATCTCTGCCAATGTGACTGGCATTTTCCTTTGCAATTTCACCCACAACTCGCTGCCATATCTACATCTTTGTGCGAACCATGCTATAGCCTGTGACTCTATGACTCCCTCACACGAGTTCCTCACGGTACACCACCGGGTCAAGAATTCACGGTCCGTTTCGTTAGATCTCTGCTTGCACATTGCCAGGGTCTGCGGTCTATTCGGTCTCTGATACGTACTTGAGAAGTTGCTGATGAACATTTCTTCAAAATCTATCCAGCAATTGATACTTCCGGGTGGCAAATTATTCAGCCAAACCCTAGCTGGACCTTCCAACATTTGGGGTACATATCGTACGGCCCACCTCAAGTTGCCAGTTGCAATTTTCACAGCTGTTGCGTAGTTTATTAGCCAATCCTCCGGCTTTGTACTGTCATCATACGTCTTCGTGCCTCTGGGTAATTGGAAATTGGGTACTGGCGGTTCCTTCATGATCTGGTGTCCGAAGCACGCTGGACCCGGAGGACCTTGACATTCGATCTGTTCCGACCTATACAGGCAATCCAGTTTTAGCCTGGCGTCATCTGGCATCAAGTCTCTGCTTCCCAATCTCGACCCTATCACGTGATAGTCCGGTCTTGCGTATCCCGCATTTATCATCTCCGAGTCTCCATCATTGTATCGGTCTTGCTCTCGTTGTGCTCCTCTCTGTTGCATACCACTCCTGGCACTTTGCTCTTGCCTTGGTGCATTCCGCTGCTGTGGTTGATCCGCTCCTGCCGAGTTTCGCTGTCCAGCATTGCCGTTGGCAGCATTCCCTTGACAGGCATTGCCTTGGTCGTGGTTACCTCGGCCAGCTTCGCCTCGGCTCATACTTCGTCGATCGTCATTTTTCCGCACCTCTTTTTCCTTTCCCGCACGCGTTGGGTCATACGGAACGATTTGCTTGTTCCGTCTGGCCGAGGTTACTACCTCTTCTCTTCTAGGGCCACCATGAGGCGATGATGCGGCTCCAGCAGATTTCTCCGGGTTACCCATCACCGAATGTACGATCTTAGAAGCTCCAACTCTCTCCGGGTTGCCTCTTAACAGCTCCTCATTCTGCCTGTTCGCGATCCGAACCAGCTCGTTCACCCGGTCTTGCTGTCTTTGGCGGGCTTCACCCGTCAGACCCTCTAGCTCGAACGCCGCGGCATCTGCTGCTCTGAGGTTCTTCGCCGGGGTACTATACTTCGGCAACCCCACAGACAGATAGTTTTCCGACCCTTCTGGTCCATCATCACCTTCTTTGTTCATCTCGCTTATGAGGTTTCTCCCTTTTACCCTCACTGCATCAACCTTGTTCGCTTTCGCGTACTCACGCAGCGTCATGTTCAACGATTGCTGAGCCGCTGCTATTTTCTTTGCGCCCTCGAGTATCTTTCACCGGGTCTCCTCTAGCTCGGCCTGTGCCTGAGCCGGATCTACCACTGCTGCCACCGGGTTAGCCAAGCTATCAATAGCTTCCCTCAGCACGTTCTTAGGCCTCTCTAGCGGAGGACCCCTAGCTTTCCTTGGTGCCTTTGGTGTTACCTCTGGGTCTGGCGCCGGATCCTTGTCCGCGCCCGCGCCTGGCGCAGTCATCATCACCTCTGCATGGTCCGGGGAGCGAGCGATACGCGCCCCGTGAGCCACAGTGAGGGGTGGTTCCCCCGCATCGACGATGCGACGCGGATGAACACAAGACATGTCCACAACAACATAGACCTTGTGCGCGCCGAGCTTGACGAAGACGCCGTTGCACGGAAGGGGGCGCGTGCCGAAGCAGCCAACATTGTCGCTGACGTAGTCCAGCGCACCGAAGCGCCGAACGAGCCCGGAGACGATGCGTTCATCGGTGCCGATGAAATTTCCCGTCCGGATCTTCACCCTTGCTAGCGCCGCTAGCCCCATGGTGGGCGCCAACTGTTGTGGTGGTGTCACGGCAGATGCCATGGATAGGCTGAAGGTGGGGACTAATATGCGCTAGGGGAATCCAGGGAGGGATAGTAGAGTGATTCTCTACACAGAAGCTTCGTATTGATGTTCACTCTCCAAGATTACAAGTGCTCCTCGAGCTGTATTGACAAGAGGAGGAAGAAGAAACTCTCTTACTCTTGCCTACTAACTAGCCCCAAAACCCTAGATCCACAAGTGTTATCCTTGCTATGTATCTGAAAAGACCCAACCCCCTTACCAGAACCCCAACCCCCCCTTATATAGGGGTGGTTCGGTCCTGGCCTAGGGCATACGTGGAGGCATATTCCTAAGAATATGCCTCCTCCCAAAGTAGTAACCAGCGAAGTGCTTTTCCCCACGTCACTCTTGCTTTAGCGACGTTGCCTCTCTGGCGCTGCGTCGGCCCGGCGTGGCGTCGTCACCCTTGTCGGCCCACGATCCGGTGGTCCTGCCCTTGCTTTATTCGCTCATCCAAGACAAGCACGGGCCTTCTTTTTGACCAGAGATATTCCTTCCTTCTCCTAGAAGCCAAACGAGGGTCCGGATCACAGTTGATCCGGCCACACCCGTTCCTGCATATAAGCTAGACAAGCGTCTCCGACTTACTCCTTGAGTCGGACGAGACAATGCTAGGCGACCCCCCTGGTCCGGGTTACTCCGTGATCCGGCCTGCCTTGAGGTGACTCGGCCAGCATCCGCTTTGACCTTGCCGAACCTCGGCTAACTCGGCCCTTATACCCCGAAGTGACCCTACCCGGGGTTATCCCCCCAACAAGGGGAGGCCGAGGGGGTGCCCTAGGCGGCCACACCACCCCCTGGCACGGCCCAGGCCTGACCACGCGGCCAGGTGGTGTGGCAGCCCTCTGGCCCCTCTCCGTCTCGTATTCTGGCTCTGTGTCCCCCTCGGTGAAAAACTGACTTTGGCTTTTGTCCCGTCCAATTCTGAGAATATTCATTTTCTGACTTTCCAGGAACCAAAAACAGCAGAAAACAAAATGGCATCGTGGCATCTTGTTAATAGGTTAGTCCAAGAGAGTGTATAAAAAGTACTCCAAAGTTGGAACAAAACATAAGAAAGTAGATAAAAACCAAGCATGGAACATCAAAAATTATGGATGCGTTAGCAATGTATCAAGGGCCCCAACAGTAAGACCATACACGATAGCCACAGTGAAAACAGCGGACGCGGCTGAAAAAAAGTCCATCATACACATGTTGCACTTATAGATAAGATGACATGTTGGACCCAGCAGGCCCAAGCATAGCCCATGAAATTAGTCTATGTGGCCCAAGCATAGCCCAATGTAGGGGTTCGCGTATGAAAACAATAAAAATTTACCCTACGCCCCTGAACCCCTGATGTTGCCAAGACCTATCTATCAGTAATGCAGTAATGGGAGGGGCTTTTTGCAAACTTACCCTTAAAGACCGAAAAGTGTTGTCACCGCTCAAGAGAGCGTGGTTGATGTAGACGAACCGAAGCCGACCTCAAGGTCGTGATGAAGTCCTTCCGCTCATGTGGCTCCAACGACTTGAGTGCCTCAAGTGTGACACCTTGCGGGGAGATACACACGTCCGGTGCCTGGCGATGACTCCCGCTTCCCCGATTCAGCAGTAGTTGCGGAAGTAGAGCTCCTGGATCCAAATCCCGCAGCGCGACGGCGCTCTGCGGTGAAGATGTCTCTCGTTCACGCAGTCCAAACTTGGGACCACTGTCACGGGAGAGAGAGAGAATATCAATTGGAGGTCTCCCCAAAAGTGAGGAAACCTTTAATAAATATTGTGTGTATTTATCTGGCCAAATACCCCCACTATATATAGGGGGATGAGAGGTACTACCTCCCTCAAAGTCTCGGGGTGGGACTAAAGGAGGGGGAGAGCTGTGGAGGTGCTCCGGCCTGCCCCCACACATGGGCTCCACATGGGGCAGGCCCACTAGGGCCACCGGCCACCCCCTAGGCCTCTCCTAGGGGTGTGGTCCCCTCTTGGGCCTTTTCCCTTCCGGGTTTTGGCCCATTAAACCTTTTGACCTTTAATTGATTTTCTCTTTTATAAAATGATTATGAAGAAATGATTAAATCAATATTTAACATTCATTCACATATTATTCAATCTCCGTGGTTATGGAACACCTTCCATCTCCACTCCGGACATCCTCCGGACTTACCGAAACCCTTTCAATTTCCTCTCTTCTCTTCTTTGGTGATTCTACCAATCCTATAAACACTCTCTAAGCATCATGAGGCCCTTAAGCGTGATACCCCACAGTTCGGGAACACTCCAGACATGGCCGGGACACTCTCGGACCAATGATCGACAGAGGGACCTGGATGGCCATGTGATCCCTGTGCATTCCATGAAGATCTTTCGTTGTTTGAATCGGGACAGTCGTGTCTTATTCCCTTTGTCTCTCGATACTTGCATTGCCCGAGATCTGATCAATGACATCACCATGTCGTGTTCAATCTCGTTACGGAGCAATGCTACTTGACTTGTTCTGACAAGTGATATCCCTGTGATCAAATCACGCGCTTCGCAGCTATTGGGTATAACTTCTCCGAGTGGTATCTCAAGTATATTTCCGTCATGTGGACGGACAAATCCCGCTCTTGACATATATTGCCTCTACGGTTCCTCCGAGTACCTGAACACACCTTTATAATCACTATGTTACCAAGTGATGCTTGATGCTATCTAAGCACTCTCAGCAGACAGTGATTGATATAGCCTCACGGTCTAAGGAATAGTCTACGAGGATCCATTCTAATCATCATAACTTGAACTTCGTGACATGATCGGGTCACGATGTTTAGGTTGGGTATTGGTTCATCATCTCATTCTCAAAATGAGTTGACTCCATTTCCAACTGGCATAAATGCCACATGATCAGGAAACCTTGATCATCTGTTGACCAATGAACCAGTGACTAGAGTTTCACTTGGAACCCCTGGTTGTTTATACATCACACATGTATTGCCGTTTCCTTTCAATGCAGTTATAGAATGATATAAAACTTAATCATAAACTTTATGAAATATGATAATAATCCTTATTATTATTTGTCTCTAGGGCATATTTCCAACAGTCTCCCACTTGCACTAGAGTACAAATAAACTAGCTGCATTTGTTCTTTAATCATTGGCACCATATTTTTGGTACCCTAAACATGCTTTCCCATGGAAGAGGTTGAGTCTTGGTCCTGTACTTTATAGTCCCAAATCCTTTGCAACTTACAAATGTCACCTTGATTGACATTAATACTTTATCATCATATGATAACATCTTTGTGTATGCATGGTCACTATGGCAGCATAACGAGGCCGTATTCCAGGAGCCTACAGTGACTTTAGATCAACCTCGAGGGCTTTCTCATGGGCACTGTGCCCTAGGACACATCATTCTACGTTAAAAGCAAACTAGGCCCTTCATAACATTATACAACACTTTAGATGGTACCCTTATCTATTATTATAAATGTAATTATCGAAACACGAGTGCACCCTATGCAACTTTCGATGTATTTTTTCACGTCGCTTCCTACTTGACTTTAGTCGGTATTACAAGAGTTTCCAACATATTCTCTTACAACATAACCCTTTATGCTTTAAGATATGTCGTCCTTCATGGATTTGGAAAACATGTCTATAGTTCTCTATCAGACACCGCAGACAAACTCAGCTCAGCGTTCTGTGATTCGAACTTTATCACTTTTCAAACGTTTCTTCTTGGATCATATATTATGTTAAGTTATCATCATGATTTTCTAAGATAGAACCTATGTCTCAACATAGTGGATGATGATCATCCTTTTCTTTCCTTCAACCATTGATGTTAAACTTAATACTATTCCTACCTTGAGTTATCAAGGACCAGTTCCTCAATTAACTTTAATTCTAAGACCCTTTTAAAAATCCTTTAAGGAATACTACATAATATCTAATATATTTATTATCAACTTCTACTCCCTATAAATCATTATTTATTGGTTCTTGCGCTTTTATTGTCACTGTGTCGTATACACACTTAAGAATCACTCCTTTAAGATCCTATTCAAAATATGTTCCCAACATATTTGGGTATGAGTCACTACTCTTACTCAAACTATGTTCCTACATATTTGAATTTCAGACTTAGATTGCTCCCACTCAAAAATATGTCATTCACATATTGTTTTAGGAAGACTTTCATAGATCTCACTCAATTTCATGCAAATTGCATATCCACTCACTATTTTGAACAACTTCAAAACCTTTGATCAAATATCAAACTTGGAGATTTACAATGAGATACTAGTACTTTACTAGTTTTAAATCCATCAAACTTTCAGCACACTTGAATCAAATTCATTTGAATTTGTCCAACACTTGACAAATTGTGCTTTTGTCATTCACCCCTGTTTCCACTATGGCTTTGTAGTCATTTGGGAAAATCCAAGTAACCCCTTTACTTGTGAGATTCAATAATGAATTGGTTTCTAATCTTAAGTGAATTTTACTTTGGGATTTCTCATAATTTTAGTTTACCATTATTTCCTTAGTAGTTAGTAGGTATGTCATATTGTAGTAATCATGACAAATGATTCACAAATGTCTCCATATAAGATATGGGTTACATTTTGAATCCTACTTCATGTAGTGAAAACACAAGTGGGGAAAATCACAATGATCATTATCATTGATTCTTTCCCTTGTGAAGAGAATCATTCATGAATGATTTCCGTTGTGCTTCTAACACTCTGATGCAGGGATTTGAATCCTCATCGTGTTTTTCACTATCTTCCATTTGCTCCATGATCGAGAATTATCGCTGAATGTGAACTTTCTCAAGAATGCACCAAAAACCCAAGCAATACTAGTTTTGCTTTCCTTTTGGTTTTAGCTATGGATTTCATATTCAAAGTTTACAATGAATACTCTACAAGGACTTATTCGCTATTGTTTTGGTTATATCGAATAACCCCAAAACTTCCACGACGATCCATACTAGATATGGAGACGATCTCACCAATTCACATGGTTCACTATACATTCTAATTGAGTGCTAACTATTTCTAACTAATGGTATCTACATCTACACTACAACGATTTATTTGGCGCCATCTATTCACCCACTTGATATCAAATATCATAATGTGATGCTTTCCATTTCAAACGCATTGCATTTCACAATTTCTTTTTACGCCATTCTTATAAAGTCGAATTTCATTACTATTGATCAAATCGTAGTAATTAGATTCTCATTTATCTTTAATACCCTCTGTTGATGAAATAATTTGATCATATCAAATGGTCTCATACTTATGTTTCCTTTGGTAAACTTCTTTACGTATTTAAACAATCATATAATGATAATTACCATTTTGTCAAAACACAATACATCGAATATGCATTTACTTTCAACAATTCATCAAACACTTTGTATTCTTACAATACACGGTGTTCAAGTTATTTTGCTGAACTTAGGCAAGATTCATATGTGACAAGAATACAAGTGTTTTTCATATATTATCAATGAAACTTTGAATTTAAACAATGGTTTCATTCAAAATGATTATATCATTAACTTGGGTAATTTAAGGCATTTCAATATTTTACAAATGTTCATGTATTATCAATTATTTTCAACACCAGGATAATTCACACATAATCGAACAAGATATGAACACGAATAGAAATCATTCATAAAAGTGGAACAACTGTTTGTTACAAACTCATATGAATAACCGTATCACAAAGTGTGAGACACACTAAAGAGGTTCACAATCTTTTGATTACAATAACTATCCAAAACATAAACTAAGTGATAAATGTTGAGGGAGAGTGTTGTTGGCCATCATCATCATGCTCGCCATCAACACGTAACGTCACCTCCTCTCCAGCAAGCACCTCTATGCAGAAGGACCTATTTTCAGCAAAATAGAACAAGTATCAAATGTACTTAACACTGCAAATGTGTTTGAAAGATTATAACATTTATAAAATTGTATATCAAATATATACCTTTGTCATCAATGACCTCAGCGACAATGGGTTCAAACATCACATTCCTGAGATGTAATAGGAACCTGTGGAAATCCTGTGTTTCCGCGTCGCCTCTCATAATGCAAGTCCTGACTTGTGCTTGGTAGCTTGGTGGCAGCGACCTAGCACAATGCCATTTGCAAAAGAACCCATCATCCAGCTATCCAGGAAGTATGCTGGCCTCATGTACACATCATGCATGCCCTCCAAATGGTCGTCAAGTGATGAGTTCTCCTCCATCTTAATGGAGAGGAAGTCTCCCATCAGTTCATGCTCCCATATGTGTGCTTGTTCCACGAAATGTGTCCTAAGCTATATCATTACCCACGACAGGCCACAGCTCACCCACCATTCTGAAGTGCATTGTAACTGAAATGAAGGAGGCCATCTCACGAGGTAATAGCGGTCTTCCCGCTGATCTAGGGTCTCTAGGTCACTGGGCCAATCCAAATCCATCTCGTTGAGTATGTACTCGACCATGTTATTCTCGCTAAGGAGAACATGGAGACGCGCAACCCATATAGAGAAGTTTGTTCTGTCTATCTGAGCTTCTCTCCTTCTAACCAACCAATCTTCAACATGAAAGGTAGCATCGGGGAGAACCTTTTTCTACATTTGTAATTGCAAAAGGATTTTATACTAAGTTTATAATAAATTGGGTTAATAATAACTCCACTCAGAAACAGCTATCCCCTGAAGGGTTCTAGTGATAACACGACCCCTTTTCCCCACATCTCCCCCGATCATCACGACCATCAATGTGGGTTCTAGGGTGGACGCTAAACGTCGGTCACATCATTCATGCCACTCGTGCTCGATCTTTCGACCATCCGCGTTCCGAGGCCATGTCTGCTACATGATAGGATCGCCAATTCAACCTTAGTGTATTCGCTGTGCAACATGGCTTACACCCACTGTATGCGAACGTATATATGTCTGACACCCCATCATCACGTCCTGCCTCATACCGAAGAACTTTCTTGGTGGTGCACACTAAGGGAGAACACAAGCATTGGTAATTTTTAACAGGGATCATCTTATTAGGCTACCATCGAGTATCTAATACTAGCACACAATAAGATATACAAACAATAACATTGAATGTAAAAGCAATGTGATATGGTCCTTCACGTTGTGATCTCCATCCGACGTCACCGGATTCCGGCGCCAGGGTTCCGGCGCCGTAGACACTAGGGTACTAGTGTCTTTCCGATGTGGTAGTCCATCACCTCCGTGACTATCTAATAGTACTTCGTAACATAAAGTAATTACTTTACCTTTGCCACAACCATATCACAAAGCAATGCCCCCTGCAAAACAAAGTTAGATGCCTCTACTTTATCTTTGCATGTTTTACGTGGCCAAATGGGCTTTCGCACAAGAACCGTTCTTACCTACAAACTGTCACCACAATGATGATCAAGTAGTTGTCTATACTATACCCCTTTCCGGGCCCTCCGTTTCAAATGGCATACCAACTAATGCGAGAGAGACAAACACCCCCCAAAGCCACTTTATAAGGTACAAGTCGTATGTCAAGCGTGGACCAGTCTCGCGAATGAACGCGTAAAGTCGGTTGGGGCCCGCTTCATCAAGCATTACTACGGTATACACAAGTAGATGTGGGAGGGTAACAACTAAAGGATCAACGCCCACATGCTACATCTCGTGTGCTCTACCTATACTAGCATTACTACGCATAGATCTAGCTCTGATACCACTATAGGGGTTCGCGTATGAAAACAATAAAATTTTACCCTACACCCCTGAACCCTTGATGTTTCTAGGACCTATCTATTAGTAATGCAGTAACAGGAGGGGCTTTTCGCGAACTTATCCTTGAAGACCGAAAAGCGTTGTCAACGCTCAGGAGAGCGTGGTTGATGTAGATGAGCCGAAGCCGACCTCAAGGTCGTGATTAAGTCCTTACGCTCCTGTGGCTCCAACGACTTGAGTACCTCAAGTGTGACACCTCGCGGGGAGTTACACACGTCCGGTGCCTGGCGATGACGCCCGCCTCCCCGATCCAGCATCAGTTGCGGAACTAGAGCTCCTGGATCCGAATCCCGCAGCACGAAACCGCTCCGCGATGAAGATGTCTCTCGTTCGGATAGTCCAAACTTGGGACCACGATCATGGGAGAGAGAGAATATCAATTGGAGGCCTCCCCAAAAGTGAGGAAACCTTTATTGAATATTGTGTGTATTTATCTGGCCAAATACCCCCACTATATATAGGGGGAGGAGAAGTACTACCTCCATCAGAGTCCCGAGGTGGGACTAAAGGAAGGGAGAGGTGGTAAGGCACGCCAGCTAGCCCCCACCCATGGGCCCTATGTGGGGCAGACCTACTAGGGACGTCGGCCACCCCTAGGCCTCTCCTAGGGGTATGGTCCCCTCTTGGGCCTTTTCCCTTCTGGGTTTTGGCCCATTAAGCCTTTTGACCTTTAATTGATTTTATCTTTTATTAAATAATTATGAATAAATGATTAAATCAATATTTAACATTCATTCACATATTATTCAATCTCCGTGGTTATGGAACACCTTCCATTTCCACTCTGGACATCCTTCAGACTTACCGAAACCCTTCCGATTTTTGCTCTTCTCTTATTCGGTGATTCTACCAATCCTATAAACACTCTCTAAGCATCATCAAGCCCTTAAGAGTGATACCCCACGGCTCGGGAACACTCCAGACATGGTCGGGACACTCCTGGACCAATGATCGATAGAGGGACCTAGATGGCCATGTGACCCATGTGCATTCCACAAAGATCTTTCATCGTTTGAACCGGGACATTCGTGTCTTATTCCCTCTGTCTCTTGATACTTGCATTGCCCGAGATCTGATCAATGACATCACCATGTCGTGTTCAATCTCGTTATTGAATAATGTTACTTGACTCGTTCCAATAAGTGATATCCCTGTGATCAAATCACACACTGCGCAGCTATTGGGTATAACTTCTCCGAGTGGGCCTTTAAGTATCTTTCCCTCACGTGGATGGACAAATCCTGCTCTTGACATAAATTGCCTCTACAGTTCCTCTGAATACCTGAACACACCTTTATAATCACTTTGTTACCAAGTGACGCTTGATGCTATCTAAGCACTCTCGGGAGACAGTAATTGATATAGCCTCACGGTTTAAGGAATAGTCTACGAGGATCCATTCTAATCATCGTAACTTGAACTTCGTGACATGATTGGGTCACGATGTTTAGGTTGGGTATTGGTCCATCATCTCATTCTTAGAATGATTTGACTCCATTTCCAACTGGCATAAATACCACATGATCAGGAAACCTTGATCATTTGTTGACCAATGAACTAATGACTAGAGTTTCACTAGGAACCCCTCGTTATTTATATATCACATGTGTATTGACGTTCCTTTCAATACAGTTATAGCATGATATAAAACGTAATCATAAACTTTATGAAATATGATAATAATCCTTATTATTATTTGTCTGTAGGGCATATTTCCAACACCCAATACCTTCTAATTCGGCCTTTTCATGGTCTTGTTGCCACCGACCATATCCCAGTCAATTTAGGAGTGAGCCCATGGAATATAAGCCATGACAAATAGGGCATCCGCCTCGAGTTAGCCCAGAATCTTGTTAATTCGGCCTTTATGAGCATTTTTTGTACACTGAGGCTGATATTTGGGACCCGAAAAAACAGTCCAACATACACACATTTCTTTCAAATAGAGGCTGTTAGTGGGACCCAGCATAGAAAGGTTTCCTGCACAGAGGTGGTTGACATCTGGGACCCAGCAAGTTGCCAAGGTCAAAACAGCGGACATGGCTAGAAAAAAGTCCATCATGCGCATGTTTCATTTATAGAGAGGCTGATATGTGGGATCCAGCAGTGCGACCTTATACATATGTTGCATCGAGCAACGTTGCCAGTTCGAAATAGGGAGGTGCGAGCGAGAAAAAAGTTCAGCATGCACACATTCTTGTAATGGGAGGCTGAAATGGGGGACCCAGCAGCATGAGCAAATGGCAGATTCGTCGAGCAATGCTATCTAGTTCGAAACAGGGTAGCGCTAGTGAAGAAAAAAATTCCATCATACCCACGATTCTTCTAATGTCAGGCTGACATACGGGTCTCACCAGCCTGAATAAACGGTTGATGCAGCGAGCAACACTATCAAGTTTGAAACACATAGGCGTGACAGAGGGTAAAAAATCCAACATACACATGTTTCTTCTAATGAGAGGATGACATGTGGGGCCCAGCAGCATGATTAAATGGTAGATGCATCGAACAACGCTATCAAGTTCGGAATAGGGTAGCACGTGCGAAGGAAAAAAATCCATCATACACACATTTCTTCTAATGAGAGGATGACATGTGGGGCTCAACAGGTTGGTTAAACTATAGATGCTTCGAGCAGTGCTCTAACCTTTGGAACAGGGTAGCACCAGCAAATAAAAAATTCCATCATACACACGTTTCTTCTAATGAGAGGATGACATGTGGGTCCCAGGAGGTTGATTAAATAGTAGATGCATCGAGCAGCGCTATCAACTTCAGAACAGGGTAGCGCGAGCAAAGGAAAAAATTCCATCATAGACACGATTCTTCTAATGAGAGGCGGACATGTGGCACCTAGCAGCCTGACTAAACGGCAGTCGCATCGAGCAATGTTATCGAGTTCAAATCAAGGAGGCACGACCAAAAAGTATGGTCTGCTAGAGACACTAACGTCCGGGACCCACACGCCTCAAAAGACTTCGGCGAGTCAACATCGCGCGAGGAAACGAAAATCTTGCTTCTGCCATGCGCTAACCGAGCTACCTCCATGTTTTTAGCGGATCCGTCGTAGTAGAGGGCTGCGAAACCAGAACAAAATGTTTTCCATCGGCCACGACCGAGCCAAGAATTTCGTCGCGCAAGACGAGCTTTCTATGACGACCGTCATGCCAAGTCGTTGCGGAAGGAAACTTTTCTTGTAGTGTGGAAATCATTGAGACGCTTGCACCAAGATCAAAAAGTGTGGATATCTCATTAACTCCATGCTTAATTTTAATAGTGGGCTCAAATATATCATCTAGCTTAGCTGGAAGCTTATCAGCTAGTCTTTTGTACTCCATCTCTAAATCATGAACCTTAGATGCTACTTGTTGTATAAATTGTTGCTACATACCATCTTTACCTTGTTCTATACCTGGATTCTTAATGGTGATCATCTTCAATTGATCTTCCACGGTATATTCTGGTGTTGGCGTGTTGCTATAATCCAGCTCTTCAGGTTTTTGATCATTGGTTACCACCCTCATCATCTTGAGGTCTTCTACCGGATTTGACTAGGGTTTTCCATCAAACTTTGCTAGTATGAGATCGTAGCTCTCGTCTACCTTACCCAGCTAAGCCTCCATGGTCTATGTTCTTTCCTGTAGAGCCTACACATCATTTCTAATTGCAACGACCTGAGTAGACAATCTTACCATACTACTTTCATGGTTCTCCGTAATCTTAATAAGCATTTTTTTGTTTGGTTTGAGCTTGTATAAATGTTCTAATGGTTTGCTCAAATAGGAGATTGCCATGATTTGCTCCATTAGTATTATCATAATTATTATAAGGAGCTCCTGCAGGATTAGCCTGATATTTTTGAACATTAGAAGCATAATTATTTTTCCATGCAGGATTAAAAGGAGTGCAAGCTATAAAATTAACATCATTAACATCAGTAGTGATACCATTAACTTGGGTATCTTTACCTTTTACTAAGCTAAGAAACTCATCTACCTTAGATGTAAGCTCTTCATTGTTTACCTCGGTAATTGAACTTACATTCTTCGAGGTTCTTTCCATATGCCATTGGGCATGGTTATTTTGCATATCATCAAGTAACTTCTTTGCAACACCCACATGCTTTCCCATGATTGTTCCTACTGCTGCAGTATCTAGCATAGACTTAGACATTGGGTTAAGACCATTATAAAATAAATGTAATATTAGCCACTCTTCCATCCCATGATTAGGATAGTTCATTATGGCTTCTTTCATCCTTTCCCATGCAAGCGCTAGTGGCTCATGGTATTCTTGTCTAAAGCTTGTAATGTTGGATCTTAGCTGCATGGTCTTAGCTGGGGGAAATTTAGTCATAAACAAATTAGTACATTCCTCCCAAGATTTAATAGTGCCCTTTGGTAGAGCTAGCAACCAATCTTTAGCCTTTCCTCTAAGAGAGAAAGGGAATAATCTTAGCTTAATAGCATTTGGATCTACATCCTTAATACGCATCATGTCACAAATTTTAGTAAAAGTATTTAAGTGCAATCCCAAATCCTCAGAAGATGAACCCCCCAAATTGGTTTTGTTGAACCAAACTTAAAAGGTTAGGCTTTATCTCATATGTTTCTGCATCAACTACGGGTTGAGTGATGGGTGCACGAATAAAATCATCAGTGGGAGTAACATACTCCCCTAATCTCTTTTGAGACATGGCTCTTATCTTTTTGGTAATTTTTAATTAATGAAAATGAATAACAAGTAATTAATTTTTTTGGGTTTTGAAATAGATAACAAGAAAGTAAACTAATAACAAAATTTAAACTACAACTAATAATAAAATTAAAAACAAGGTCTCTAATGACCTCACCAGGATAGCGATATTGCTTCCCCGGCAACGGCGCTAGAAAAAGGGTTGATACCTTCGATCCAGATTCATGGATGTAGTATAATAGCTTTTTCCCTAGAAGACCTAGGTTTAATCGAACCTCGGAAAGCACTGCCAAAAGGTAATAAAAAGGACACGTCTACAAGACTTTGTTTATTTGTTTTACCTTAGTTGGCCGGACTAATCTAGTTTACTTTATAACGGGTTTGAATCAATGGATGGATATAGGCCCGGGTTGAAGATCCATTGCAGCTGCACATCAAATGTGATAAAAGATAACAATAATAAGAATAGTCATGTATAATGTTTGTATTGAGATAATCTCTTGTGGGCAACACATCCTAATATTCTAAGGCCCAGTGATGCAGCATGCATAGCAATAGACTTTTAATCCATCCGAGAGTACACCGAAGCCACGGGTTACAAATGATTATTAAATGTAAACACATATCAAATATTTAAGTAGTGATGTTGTTGTTGATCCCGAATGGGGAGCTAAGCAAAGACCGTACTACCCTTTCTGTCACTGAGGTTCCTATGAGATCGCTGCTAGCCAAGTATCTCACCTCAAGCCTTTATCAATCTATGGGATCTTGGGTACCTACAATACCACAGATAGAGAAAAGAGACGAAGAAACAAAAGATGCAAATCACAAATTCAAAAAAAATACAATTCTTCCATGATCCAGATGGACATAATTGTTGTGAGGTTGCTCCCCAACCCGCAGCCCGTGAGGACTACTCAATCATAACAAATAGATCGGAGATAGAAAACATCATGCAAATACTTATATTGAAATCAAATATTCTTACAATGGTCGTAAAATCACAAGAAGATCTAAAGTACAAAGTATTGGCTATGGCTAGTGGATGGATGGATGGTGGGAGTGATTAACAATGGTTTGGATCTCCTTTGTTCGTGTTGTGATGAATTCTGAGGTTGGTGGCCCTCTGGCCGGCGGCTGGAGCCTCGAAATATATATAGGCGTCTTCAGGAAAGTTGTAGGGTTTGACGAGACGAAGCCGTCGCCACCTGGTACGGACGGACCGCGTCCATACTAGTGGTCATTAAGTGTGCTCACGCCCTAGAATGCTTCTCCAGTTACTTGGTCGTGTGTACTTCCTCAAAATCCTTCATTATGACTCCTTATTTCACTTTAAAAAAAGTGATTTCCTACACAACATAAATCAAAGAAGGGATTGGCATATATTTGCAATTATTAGTCATTAGTGGCAAGAGTTGAGAGTTTTTTTGCCAATTGCTTGACCAAAAAAAATGTTTAAACGCAGTGGAAGATGGAAAAAATTGGAGCCATCAATCTGTAACAAGCAGAGGGAGATCAGAGCTCTCTGACTTGAAAATGCACAACTTAAAGTTGCAAAGGATGAAGTTGGAGGTAAGCATTTCAGGCTTCATTTTCATAGTCTATTTTTTGAGTTGTAGCCAAATATTTATTCGATTTATTTCTTGCTGCTCTAGAACTTGTGAAGTAGTCCTGTAAGATGATTGAACAAGCCGAAGATTATAAAGTCTTGGAGGTGGAAAATGCTGACTTACGTGCTGAGCTGGAAAAACTCAAGGTAGATCACGAGTCCAGAATCGCCAGTGTTCTTGAATCCAACGACCACGCTACTGAGGAACATGATCGCACCATAGCCAAACAAGACAAAACAATCTTGGACTTACAAAATGAACTGGACAGGAAAAAAAATACCACCAAAGCCCTTCAGAATGAAGTCCAAAGTCTTCGGGAGGAGAAGACCAAAGTAGATGACACTATCTTCAGTAAGTTTGATGTCTCTGAATTGTTGTTTTTTCGACTTTGTTTACTCGGATATATGGTAAAACTTGTTTTCTTATTTGTAGGTCTTCTCAACATTCTTGATGCCTCTTCATCGGAATCTCGTACTAGCCGGCTCGGTTCTGTTGGGGACCTGATCCACGATTTCTGCCAGTCCTTAGAGGAAATCGGTGAATCCGTCCATCTCTCTGGCTTAAACTCAATGTCTCCCTTTGAGCTACAGTATAAGATGAAGGATATGCCCAAGCTTGTCAAGGATTGGAACATGTCATATGCATGGACAGCGGCACAGAATGCCCTAACAATGGTAATGAGACACCATGGAAGCATGCAAATATGGCAAGTTACAAAGGATTATTCGACTATTGATGAAGACGGCAATCCATAAAGCATCAAAGAGATATGGGATGCTTGTGCCAGACTTGCCTTTCGCGTGGCCGAGCTGACCAGCTATGATGATCCGTTCTTCACGCCCATTGAAGTGCCACCTCCCCTAGGAAAGAAGTTCCTGAAGCTTCCGAAGAAGATGAGTAGACTGAGTCTGACATACTCGTCTCGGAAAGATATCAGGGTGATAGGGGTATTGTTTCCAGCGATTTCATCTCCACCTGCATCGTAGAGTGTACCATAAAAAATGATGTGTTATTCTAAAAAACAATCTGATTGTAATAAGTAGAATATTATTTTCCTATGCTAGTTTGTAAGAACTCATGCTTTACTTCTTTAGCACTTTTAGATTTATTTTTGTGCTTGAAATTTACTGAAGCACTATTTTGTCTATACTTTTTGTTTATATGGCTTTCCACCTCGTCCCTTTCATGAGTCACCAAACCTTTAGCATGGAAACTTGGAACAGAGCTCAATTGCTAAACCAGTTTAAACCTGGAATCGAAGCCGGCTTCCAGTACCAACAAATTCATTACTTGGAAAATACCCGCATCCAGCAATCAGACAAAAACCCAAGTATAAACTAGAAAATTTAGACTTATACCCGAAGGTAGCATTTTTAGAATCGGAAATCTAACCAGAACATACATGAGCATAAAGTACTGGGATATTCGATTATGACATGATCATTCAGAAATAAGATGGCACATAAAGTACTGGGATTTTCGATTATGACATGATCATTCAGAAATAAGATGGCACATAAAAAACATCTCAGAAAAACATTGAGGAGACCAATACTTTATTTCACTTTGAACATGTACATGGATATGATTACAAAGAAAGAAATTTAAGAATAAAAGGGGAATAGCTAAGCAATATTCCATGGTCGGTCTATTTCATCTAGATTTGTACTGCCTCCAGCTCTCTTTAACTTCTTAGTAGCAGGACTTTCTTTTTATGGCCTCATGTTGATTAGGTAGTAAGAACCATTGTGCAATACTCGACTAACCATAAAGGTCCCTTCCCATATAGGAGAAAGTTCGTGATATCTTTTTTGCCCTAGATAGAGGACTAGACCGCCCTTCCTAAAAGACTGATTTCTGACTCTTTGACTATGATACTTGCGTAACTTCTGCTATTTGGTTGTAGATCTCTGTTCAGCAACAACGTGAACTTCCTCGAGCATATCGAGGTCATCTTGTCGAGCGATGTCGGCATCCTCTTCGATATAGCAGCAACTCGGGGAGAAGTATGAATAAGATCACTAGGAAGAACAGCTTCTGCACCGTGGACCAAGAAAAAAGGTGTATATTTGTTGGACCTGTTAGGAGTGGTTCGTAAACTCCATAACACAGATGGCAGTTCGGTTGCCCAAGCCCCCGCAACACGATGAAGTGGTGCTTCGAGTCTTGGTCTCAGGCCTTGAAGAATTAGAACATTTTCCCTTTCGACTTGTCCATTAGCCTACGGATGTGTGACTGATGCAATATCAAGTCGGATCCCTTGTTCATTGCAAATTTCGATGAGTTCTCCCATGAAAAGTTACTCCCGTTGTCTGTAATAATACTGTGCAGATACCCGAATCGGATTATAAGATCCTCGATGAACTTTTTGGTTGTTGCTCCATCACAACTTGTGATGGGTTTTGCCTCAATCCATTTTGTGAAGTTGTCCACCATCACAAGAAGGTGAGTGTATCCACTTGGATCCCGTTTAAACGGTCCTACCATGTCAAGCCCTTAGACTGCAAAGGGTCATGTAATCGGAATTGTTCACAGCTGATCAGCCGAAACATGGGCTTGTTTGTCATACTTTTGGCAACCTTTACACGTCTTGACTAGCTGTTCGACATCTGCCTTAGCTATAAGCTAGAAAAATCTGTGTCTAAAGGCTTTTTCCACTAAAGATTTGGCTGTGGCATGATGTCTGCATTCGCCTTCGTGGATTTCCCTTAGTATTTCCACTCCTTTCGGAGAAACACAGCGCTGAAAGACCCTAGATGCAGTCTTCTTATAGAGCTCACCTCCCACCACTTTGTAGGATTTTACTCGTCGGATGATCTATCGGCTCAGAACTTCGTCTTCAGGTAATTTTCTATCTACGAGGAAATCAAGGTAGGGTTGTGTCCAGCTGGGAATTACAGCCTGAACTACTATGAGCAGTGAATTGGATTTGGTCAGATACTCCTCATCAACTCCTGTGATAGAGGGAACTCTTAAGTTCTCCAAAAAAAGCACAATCCGAGGCCTGTTTTCGTGTAGAGCCTATTCTTGATAAATCATCTGCTTCCTTGTTTTCTATTTGGGGAATGTGTTGAACCTCAAACCCTTCGAACGATTTAGATAGTTCATCCATGATAGCTCGGTATGCTGCCATGTGTTTATTTGCATTGCAGATATTGGATACTTGATGAGCAACTAAATTCGAGTCTCCATAATGCATCAGTCGGCGAATGCCGATGTATTTTGCAATTCAAATTCCATGTTGCAGGGCTTCATATCCAGCAATGTTGTTTGTCGCCATGAAGTGAATCTGCAACACATAGAACAGTTTATAACCTTGAGGTTACTTGAGTACCATGCCAGCCCCTGAGCCCCCAAGTGCTTTGGACCCGTCAAAGTGTAAGGTCCAAACTTCCGTCTCTGGGAGACATGTTTTTTCCACTGTCTCTATCCAATCAGTGAAAAAGATAGCAAGAATCTGGTATTTGATTATTGTGCGAGGTTTATACTCAATATCAAAAGCTTCTAGCTCAATTCCCCACTAACGACGCGTCTTGTGGCATCATTGTTGTTGATTATGTCTCTCATGGGAGTTTTGCTCACCACGGTAATCTTGTGCTCTTGAAAATAATGTCGTAGCTTTCTAGATGCAAAGAACACACCATAGACTAACTTTTGGTAATGAGGATACCTTTGACTAGATTCACTTAAGCCCTCACTGAGATAATAAGTCGGACGATGCACCGGGTGTTCTTGTTTTTCTTCTGGCCGTTCCATCACCATGACGACACTGATAACTCTATTCATCATAGCTAAGTAGAGCAATATTGGTTCATGTGGTACCAGTGCTACAAGAATAGGGGAGGATGAGAGTACGGCTTTCAGGTCTTGAAGTGCAGCTTCAGCTTCATCAGTCCAAACGAACTTATTGGTCTTTTTCAAGAGCTTGTATAATGGTGCATCTTTTTCACCAAGCCGGCTTACGAACTGACTGACCGTGACAATGCAGCTAGTTAGCCATTGTATGTCCTTCTGGCGGGTTTGTTTGGCAATGTTGAGTATAACCTTTATTTTTTCATGGTTCACTTCTACGCCTCCTTGAGACACAATGAAACCTAACAATTTTTGGTTGGTATTCCAAAGAAACACTTCTTCGGGTTAAGCATTATGTTGTATTTTCGTAGATTGCTGAATGTTTCCTCCAAGTCGGAAATAAGTGTTTCCTTATTTTTGGACATCACAGCTATGTCATCCACATATGTATGTACGTTGCGTCCGATTTGATCATGGAGGCAACGCTGTATAGTGCGCTGGTAGGTAGATTCTGCGTTTTTTTAGCACAAAAGGCATCGTTACATAGCAGAATGTTCCGAAGGGGGTGATGAATGAAGTATTTATTTTGTATGCCTCCTTCATCCAAATTTGATGATATCCGGAATATGCATCAAGAAAGCACAGGAGCCTGCTGTCGAGTTGATAACTTGATCGATTCTAGGCAAAGCGAACGGATCTTTGGGCCAAACCTTGTTCAAGGCAGTACAATCAACACACATCCTTAAATCAGTGGTGTCCTTTTAGGGACCATTACAGGATTGGCCGACCAATCAGTATGGATGACCTCTTCTATGAATCTGGCTAACTCGAGCCGGGCTAGTTCCTTGGCTATTGCTTTGCGCTTTTCATCGCATAAACATCGTCAGGACTATTTGACGGCTTTAGCGTTTGGGTATATATTTAGGTTGTACTTGGCAAGTTCCCTAGGTACTCCAGTCATGTCAGATGGCTGACATGCGAAGATATCTTTATTGGCTTTGAGGAACTCGATGAGCATGCTTTCCTATGCGTGGCATAAACCTACGCCTATCTGAGTCACCTTGGAGGTGTCATTATCCTTCAACTGCGTCATCTTCATCTCTTCTAATAACTTGAACTCTGATCGGCTTTGTCACCTCCTTCTTTGTCGTAGGCATATCAGACAGGTCAATGTTATTCTTGATCTCCTAGTACTCTCAGGGTGCATTATGTCTTTAGCAAAGGCGGCATTTTCCGTCCTCGCATTCTCGTGCCTTCTTCAGGTCTCCTCGGATCGTTATGATGCCATTGGGACCTGGAATTTTCATCATGTTGTAAATATAACAAGGGCGAGCCATAAAAGCCCAGTAAGCCAAACGCCCAAAGATAGCGTGGTATGCGCTCTTGTGCGGGACCACTTCGAAGGAAAGTGCTTCCGTCCAATAGTTCTTTGGAGTTCCAAAGGTAACATCCAAAGTGATTTCTCCCAGAGAATTTGCTTGTTTTCCGGGGACAACTCCATGAAAAGTCATAGAGCTGTGATTCAGCTGTATTTCCCATATCCTCATCTGACGCAGTGTTTTAGCGTAGATGATGTTGATGCTACTGCCATCGTCCACGAGTGTCTTGGAGAACCCATAGCCGTCAATAAGTGGATTCACGGCCAGAGCATACTTTCCTCGCCTGTGCGATTTAGGTGGATGATCGCTTTGGTCAAAGGTAATTGTAACTTCTGGCCAGTCCAAATATTGAGGGACAACTGGAATAGTTTTGTTGATCTCATGCATCACTGCCTGTTTGACCTTAGCTGGTTGGGATCCAAGGAAGCAGACATAAGTGTATTTCTTGGTTGGGAAGGTCTTCTTTCCGTCCGACATGGGATTTGAATATTTTGCCTCCTCCATGTTAGAATCTTCCTTGGACTCCTTGTCTTTGTTGGAAGTATTCTTTCCTTTTCGTCATTTGGCCCTGTAGCCAGAAGATTCGTATTTCTTGATGTAATCATTGAAACGACACTGAACATTAGTGTCAGACGAGCCCCCGTTGCCATCCGGGTGATGAACGCACAGATTGTTGGCAATGTCAGCACAAGAGTAGGTTTTGTAGGGTTGCTGGTCTCCTCTACCTTGGAATCTAGAAGTTCCACGGCCTTGTCCCGGGCTGCCTCCGCAGCCTCCTCATCATCTGGACCCGAAAGTTGCATCGACTATCACGGTTTCTAGATTAGGTTTTTCCTCCAAGGTGTTCTTGTGTTTTGGGGTCTGCTGCTTCGGCTGTTTTGCCGACTGTGGAACAACTAGTATATTTAGCAGTCCCTTTGAATCATCGTCGGTGTCAGCGTATTTGCTTGCTATCTCTATCATCTCCCCTAAATCAGTCACTTTGTCACACTTTAAGTGATGATGCAGTAAACCAATCGGGAATCCCACGATGAATGATTCGATCGTGGTTTGGTTGTTTACTCCATCACAGGAGTTCTTAGTGTCGATCCATCATCCGAGGTACTCCCGACAAGTTTCTCTGGGTTTCTGGGTGCATCAGTATAGATCTACGACCGTGTAGGACCTCCTGTATGTTCCCTCGAAGTTTTGAGAGAAAGAACTTTGCATATCATACCAGTTGTGGGTGGTGTTTTCCGGGAGTTTGTTGAGCTATGACCGAGTCGACTTATTGAGCATAAGCAGGAGATAACGGGTCGCGACCAAGTTGTTTCCTCCATTGGCGAGCAGTAGGCCTGGAAGAAGTCCTGGAGCCAGGTTTCTGGCCAAGCCACACTATTGTAGGGCTCGATGTTCCTTGAGATGGCGAACCCTTCCGAAAAGTTTTTTTTGTATGCACGGTCCGAAGCATTTTGGACCCACATAAATGTTATCCGACTCATAACGCCGCACCTCTATGTTTGAGTTGATCCAGTGCCCTGGTGTCACTTGGTGACATGGCACATCGTCTTGGTTCTTCACTGCGGCTACGGTGCCCATGAGCCGGACTTCTGCTCCTTCTACCACCACCTCTGTCGCGGGCCCCCCTAGCCTCCATGGCAGTAGTTATGGTGGCTTCTTGGCGAAGAGGGTGGTGGTTGTGGATTATTACCCCATCTAGGGCTTCATGATGATGGCCATCGTGCCGGCTTGATTCAGCACAATGTCTGTTGTTCCTTCATCAGTCATTACCGTCATTGTGACATGGCTCAGCCGGACGGCTTGTATGTCCAGGAGGGGCATTCTTTGCCACTCCCGACATTGAGCTTCTTAATCTTCCCTGCGATTTTCAACCGTTATCGAGGAGGCTGGACCATTGCAGCAACAACGTCTCGCTCTCTGGATGGAGCAACGTTGCTCCAGCTTCGTGTGGGATTGTGCTGATGTCTTGAAGATCCGGTTATTAAATAGTTGTCCTCCCTAGGGTCGAAAAGTAGCATTGTTCTGGCTCCTGTTGGGGCCGTACATCTTGCTGTCGACTAGTGTTCATGCAGCATTGGTCGGATTTGGAGACCATCTTTCTGCTGCCAGACATGGAAACCTTCTGTTGCTCTAGGCCCTTGGTGAGTAGCTTCACACTTAGTCGGACATGGTCTGGTCTTGGATTTTTTGCCAAGAGGTCTCGGGCCGCAGGAGCATTTTCTACTGGAGTGCCGTACACCCGGTTTCCCTTGCTATCGATCCGAGATTTACCCACGTCCATGTCTCCTTCGAAAAGGGTCTTGTGAATGTCCGGATTTTTTTTACACTACAAGAAATGTGTCAATAGTGACCTTTTCTTAACTACCATGGTTTTTTTGGTCATAGAACTATGACCATTTCAGACTAGATGGTCGTAGACCATTTGGGAGGGCCAAACCTTAAAAAACAATGACCTTTTTCTTAAGAAGGTCATAATTTGATTACACCAATTGGTCATAACATAGACAACACTGGTCTATGACCTTAGTTTTATGTGATAGTCGTTACCACTAGTACATGTTTATTTGAAATGACTAGACTGCCAAGTAACCAGTTTCACCTACTTGTCAAGTCCATGTGTCAATTTTTGACTATGTGTCATACCCAAGTGTCAGTTTTCCTCACGTGTCATGTCTAGCTAATTTTGAAACCTACCACATATGTATGGGACCCACGTATTTATGCTGACCAATAAAGAACACTTATACTGACATGCAGGCCCCACGACAAAATGGAGATGGGACCCATGCAGGCCCCACCACGAACTATAGAGGCAGGACACACGCTGGCCCCGCTCGACAGGCCCTGTCCATCATGGTTTAAACTGGGCAAAAATAAGGTGCCAGGGGGACTCGAACCCCCACCCTCCAACTTCTCAGTTACGCACACTACATCAATTTTCTTTGCAACTATTGCACACGATATGTATATCTGTGAAACGTCGCTGGCAGGGTTGGGCCTAATGCTGATATGGCCTCCGACTTGTGGTTGTGTGGGCTTCTAGCTGGGCTCGTCTTGGGCCGACAGTAGCGTGCGAGAATGTATTTCCTGCTAGGCTGGCCCGTTTTCCTGGCGGGTTTGCCCAGCCGACCACCTCTAGCTCTTTTTTTTCTCTTTGTTTTCTTTGTTGATTAAATTATTTTGTATCTTTTTATTCATAACTCCAAATTGACTCAAAAAATGCATAAAACTCATAAAATTTCAGAGAATATTGTTAGAACATTATGGAACACTTTTACTTTCCAGGAAAAACACAAGGACATATTTTTCATATAAAACCTTAATAGGTGTTAATAGAAATTTTTGAATCATGGTTTTGACAATAGGTGTTAATATAGCCTCCCTAAACTTACATTGGATCTTTGAAGAAACATCATATTGTAAGTCTAAAAATGATTTTTGCAAAAAATCAGGAGCATTAAATCTTATACCTATAGATCAAATCGGACCCACTTTCTACCGATTCGGCACACATTTGTCTCATGAGGGGTGGACGAAAAGATTTTTAGATACTCCAGTTGGGACATTTTCCAAGTAAGGTGGTCTATTATTTTTGAAAAATGCACTGGTGCCATTTTTTAACTTTCATTTGGTGGTTGCTTCATAAACCGCCCGAATTTTGGCATTTCGGAAATTAAAAATGTATTTTCCGTGGTACAAAAAGGAAAACTTCCTCCTGCAATATTGTTTGCCATCCCAATATGCACATGCATGCACAATATGGGTACATTATTACAAACTATGCCACGATTCTGGCCATAACATTGGTCGTTTGACCTGAAAGCCATGAAACCTCAGACATGATAGGTCATTTCTGTGAAGGTTTTTTCGATATGCAATTGATATACCAAGTTTGGTAATTTTTCTTGTAACTATGCCAAACAATATGACACCACGCGAAGGATTTACATTGTTTGGACCATTTTTGAATTTCTTATGCCCATTTTAAACTATGGTTAAAACGGCAAGCATGAAGGTTCTTAGCTAGGGGCTGAGCCTCGCTGATCTTTTAGTGGATCTCTGATAAAATAGCATATTGCAAGCCTAAAAATTATTTTTGAAAAAAATCAGGAGCATTAGATCTTTTTCCTGTAGTTCAAATCGGATCCACTTCCTACCGATTCAGCACACATTTGTTTTTTCGCGAGGGGTGGATGGAAATACTTTTAGATACCACCGTTGAGACATTGTCCAAGTAAGGTTGTCTATTGTTTTTTTAAAATGGGGTGGTGCCATTTTTAAACTTTCATTTGGTGATTGCTTCACAAACCTCCCCGATTTTGGCAATCCGAAAATGAAAAATGCATTTTCCGTGGTACGAAAAGGAAAACTTCCTCCTGCAACATTGTTCACCATCCCAATATGCACATGTGTGCAAAATATGGGTACATTATTACAAACTATGCCACGATTCTGGCCATAACATTTGTCATTTGACCTGAAAGCCATGAAACCTCGGACATGATAGGTCATTTATGTGAAGGTTTTTTCGAGATGCAATCGATATACCAAGTTTGGTATTTTTGCTTATAACTATGTCACACAATATGACACCATGCGAAGGATTTACATTGTTTGGACAATTTTTGAATTTCTTATGCCTGTTTCAAACTATGGTCAAAACGGCGAGCATGAAGGTTCTTAGCTAGGGGCTGATCTTCGCTTATCTTTTAGTGGATCTTTGATAAAATAGCATATTGTGACCCTAAATATGATTTTTTCAAAGAAAAGCAAGAGCATTAGATCTCGTGCATGTAGTTCAAATCGGATCCACTTCCTACCGATTCGGCACACATTTGTCTTTTTCATTAGGGGTGGAAGGAAAGATTTTTAGATACCCCAGTTGGGACATTGTCCAAGTAAGGTGGTCTATAATTTTTGAAAAATGGGGTGGTGCCATTTTTAAACTTTTATTTGGTGGTCGCTTCACAAACCGCCCTGATTTTGGCATTCCGAAAATAAAAAATGCATTTTCCGTGGTATAAAAAGTAAAACTTCCTCCTGCAACATCGTTCACCATCCCAATATGCACATGCGAACACAAGATGGGTACATTATTACAAACTATGACACGATTCTGGCCATAACATTGGTCGTTTGACCTGAAAGCAATGAAACCTCGGACATGATAGGTCATTTACGTGACGGTTTTTTCGAGATGCAATCGATATACCAAGGTTGGTATTTTTTCCTTGTAACTGTTGGAAATATGCCCTAGAGACAAATAGTAATAAGGACTATTATCATATTTCATAAAGTTTATGATTAAGTTTTACATCATTCTATAACTGTATTGAGTGGAAACATTAATACACGTGTGATATATAAACAACCAGGGGTTCCCAGTTAAACTCTAGTCACTGGTTCATTGCTCAACAGATGATCAAGTTTCCTAATCATGTGGCATTTATGCCAGTTGGAAATGGAGTCAACTCATTCTGTGAATGAGATGATGAACTAATACCCAACCTAAACATCGTGACCCGATCATGTCACGAAGTTCAAGTTACGATGATTAGAAATGGATCTTCGTAGACTATCCTTACCCCGTGAGGCTATATTAATCACTGTCCGAGGTCTTAGATAACATCAAGCGCCACTTGGTAATATAGTGGTTATAAAGGTGTGTTCAGGTACTCAGAGGAAACCATAGACGCAATATATGTCAAGAGCGGGATTTCTCCGTCCATGTGACAGAAAGATACTCAAGGGCCCACTCGGAGAAGTTATATCCAATAGATGCACAGCACGTGATTTGATCACAGGGATATCACTTGTCGGAACGAGTCAAGTAGCATTGTTCGGTAACGAGATTGAACATGACATGGTGATGTCATTGATCAGATCTCGAGCAATGCAAGTATCGAGAGACAAAGGGAATAATGCACGACTGTCCCGGTTCAAACGACGAAACATCTTCGTGGCACGCACAGGGGTCACATGGCCATCCAGGTCCCTCTGTCGATCATTGGTGCGGGAGTGTCCCGGCCATATTTGGAGTGTTCCCGAACCGTAGGGTATCACGCTTAAGGGGTTGATGATGCTTAGAGAGTGTTTATAGGATCGATAGAATCACCGAAAAATAGTAGAGAGAAAATCGGAAGGGTTTCGGTTAGTCCGAAGGATGTCCAGAGTGGAGGTGGAAGTGTTCCATAGCTACGGAGATTGAATAATATATGAATGAATGTTAAATATTGATTTAATCATTTATTCATAATTATTTAATAAAGATAAAATCAATTTAAAAGGTCAAATGCCTTAATGGGCCAATTCCCGGAGGGGAGAGGGTCCATTAGGGAAAGGAGAGAGGGAGAAGGGGCAAGGGGGTGGCCAGCTGGGCCAAGCCCCCCTCTCCCCCCCCCCGCGCGCGGGGCCCACTAGGGCCGGCCCACGGCTGCCCCTCCCCCACCTCGACTTTAGTCCCACCCCGGGACTCTGAGGGAGGTAGTACCTCCCCTCCCCCTATATATAGTGGGGTATTTGGTCAGATAAATACACACAATATTCATTAAAGGTCTACTCACTTTTGGGAAGACCTCCAATTGATATTTTCTCTCTCTCTCTCTCTCTCTCTCTCTCTCTCTCTCTCTCTCGTGACCATGGTCCAAAGTTCGTACTGCGCGTACGAGAGACATCTTCACCGCGGAGCGCTGTCGTGCTATGGGATTCGGATCTAGGAGCTCTACTTCCGCAACTGCTGCTAGATCGGGGAAGTGGGAGTCATCGTCAGGCATCGGACATGTGTAACTCGCCGCGAGGTGTCGCACTTGAGGCACTCAAGTCGTTGGAGCCAAGGGAGTGCGAGGACTTCATCACGACCTTGAGGTCGGCTTCGGCTCGTCTACATCAACCACGCTCTCCTGAGCATTGACAATGCTTTTAGGTCTTCAAGGGTAAGTTCGCTAAAAGCCCCTCCCATTACTATATTACTAATAGATAGGTGCTGGCAGCATCAGGGGTTCAGGGGCGTAGGGTAAAAATTATTGTTTTCATACGTGGAACCCCTACAGTGGTATTAGAGCTAGATCTATGCGTAGTAATGCTAGTACGGGTAGAACAAACGAGATGTAGCGTGTGGGCATTGATATTTTAGTTGTTACCCTCCCATGTGTACTTGTGTATACCGCAGTAATGCTTGATGAAGAAGCCCCCAACCGACTTTATGTGTTCATTCGCGAGACTGGTCCATGCTTGACATACGGCTTGTACCGTATAAAGTGGCTTAGGGGGGGTGTCTGTCTCTCTTGCATTAGTTGGTATGCCATTTACAACGGAGGGCACCGAAAGGGGTGTAGTAGAGACAACTACTTGATCAGTGTTGTGCTAAAAGTTCATAGGTAAGAACGGTTCTTGTGCGAAAGCCCATTCAGCCACGTAAAACATGCCAAGATAAAGTAGAGGCATCTAACTTTGTTTTGTAGGGGTGTTTCTTTGTGATATGGTTTTGGCAAAGGTAAAGTGATTACCTTATGTTACGTAGTAGTAGATAGTCACAGAGGTGATGGACTACCATGCCGGAAAGGCACCGGTACCCTGGTGTCTATGGCGCCGGAACCCTGGTGCCGGAATCCGGTGACGACGGATGGAGATCACGACGTGAAGGACCATATAACATCGCATTTACATTCAATGTTATTGATTGTATATCTTATTGTGTGCTAGTATTAGATACTCGACGTTAGCCTAATAAGATGATCCCTGTTAAAATTACTAATGATTGTGTTCCCCCTTAGTGTGCACCACCAAGAAAGTTCTGCGGTATGAGGCAGGCCGTGATGATCGGGTGTCAGACATATCTACGTTCACATATGTTGCATAGCGAATACACTAAGGTTGAGTTGGCGAGCCTAGCATGTACAGACATGGCCTCGGAAGCATGAGTCGAATGAATTATGTGACCGATGTTTAGCGTCCACCCTTGAACCCACATTGATGGCCGTGATGATCGGGGGAGATGTGGCTGATAGGGGTCGTGTTATCACTAGGAACCCTTATGGGGATAGGTGTTTCTGAGTGGAGTTATTATTAACTCATTTAATTATAAACTTAGTCTAAATTCCTTTTTGCAATTATATATGTAGAAAGGTCTCCCTGATGCCACCTTTCTTGTTGACAATTGATTGGTTAGAAGGAGAGAAGCTCAGATTAGATGGATCAAACATCTCTATATGGGTTACGCGTCTCCACGTTCTCCTTACAGAGAATGACGTGGTCGACTACATACTCGACGGGATGGATTTGGATCAGCCCATTGACCTAGAGACCCTAGAGCAGCAGGAAGACCGCTATCTCCGTCGAGAGATGGCCTCCTTCATTTCAGTTACAATGTGTTTCGGAATGGTGGACGAGCTGTGGCATTTCATGGATGATATCAACCCTCGTAACGTAAATGCTATAGCTTAGGACACATTTCGTGGTACATGCATGCATATGGGAGCATGAGCTGATGGGAGACTTCCTCTCCATTAAGATGGAGGAGAACTCATCACTTGATGACCACTTGGAGCGCATGCATGATGTGTACATGAGGCCTACATGCTTCCTGGATAGCTAGATGACGGGCTCTTTTGCAAATGGCATTGTGCTGCGGTCGCTGCTACCAAGCTACCAAGCACAAGTCAGGACTTGCATTATGAGAGGCGACGCGGAATCAATGGAGTTCCACCGGTTCGTATCACATCTCAGGAATGTGTTGGTTGAACAGATGTCACTAAGGTCATCAATGACAAAGGTATATATTTGATATACAATTTTATAAATGTTATAATCTTGCAAACACATTTGAAGTGTTAAGTATATTTGATACTTGTTCTGTTTTACTGAAAACAGGTACTCCTGCATGAGAGGTGCTTACTAGAGAGGAGGTGATGTTGCGTGTTGATGGCGAGCATGATGATGATGGCCAACGACACTCTCCCTCGACATTCATCACTTAGTTTATGTTTTAGGATGATTATTGTAATCAAAAGATTGTGAACTTCTTTAGTGTGTCTCACATTTTGTGAGATGGTTATTCATATGAGTTTGTAACAAACAGTTGTTCTACTTTTATGAATGATTTCTATTTGTGTTCATATCTTGTTTGATTATATGTTAATTATCCTTATTGTTTGAAACTAATTGATAATGCATGAACATTTGTAAAATATTGAAATGCCTTAAAATACCCAACTTAAATGATATTTCATTACGGAATGAAAACCATTGTTTAAATTCAAAGTTATAATGATAATATGTGAAAGTCATTCGATTTCTTATCACATATAAATCATGCCTAAGTTCGGCAAATTAACTTGAACACCATGTATTACTTGAATACAAAGTGTTTAATGAATTGTTAAAAGTAAATACAAATTCGATGTATTGTGTTTAAAAAAATGGTAATTATCATAATATGATTGTTTAAATGTGTAAAGAAGTTTACCAAAGGAAACATGAATATGAAACTATTTGATTTGATCAAAGTGTTTCATCAACAAAGGGTATAAATATAAATTAGAATCTAATTACCACGATTTGATCAATAGTAATGAAATTCGACTTTATAAGAATGGCATAAATAAATTGTGGAATGCAAACTATTTTGAAATGTCAAAATGCAAAGCATCACAATGTGATATTAGATATCAAAATGGGTAAATAGATGGCACCAAATAAATCGTTGTACTGTAGATGTAGAGACCATTAGTTAGAAATAATTAGCACTCAATTAGAATATATAGTGAACCATCTGGATTCGTGAAAGCGGCTCCATATCTAGTATGGATTGTCGTATTTTTTTGGGTTATTCGATATAACCAAAACAATAATGAATAAGTCCTTGTGGAGTATTCATTGGAAACTTTGAATACGAAATCCATAGCTGAAACCAAAAGAGAAGCAAAACTGGTATTGCCTGGATTTTGGTGCATTCTTGAGAAAGCTCACTTTAAGTGATATTTCTCGATTATGAAGCAAATGGAAGATAGTGAAAAATATGATGAGGATTCAAATCCCTGCATCAGAGTGTTGAGAAGCGCAACGGACAATGTTCCTGAACGGTTCTCTTCACAAAGGAAAGAATCAATGATAATGATCATTGTGTTTTCCCCACTGGTGTTTTCACTACATGAAGTGGGATTCAAAATGTAAACCATATCTTGTATGGAGACATTTGTGAATCATTTGTCATGATTACCGGAATATGACATACCTACGAACTACTAAGGAAATAATGGTAAACTAGAATTATGAGAAATCCTAGAAGCAAAATTCCCTTGAGATTAGAAAGCAATTCGTTGCTGAATCTCACAAGTAAAAGGGGTTACTTGGAATTTTCCCAAATGACTGCAAAGCCATAGTGGAAAAGGGGATGAATGACGAAAGCACATTTTGTCAAGTATTGGACGAATTCAAATGAATTTGATTCAAATGTGCTAAATGTCCATTGGATTTAAAAACTAGTAAAAGTACTAGTATTTCATAGTAAATCTCCAAGTTTGATATTTGGTCAAAGGATTTTAAAATTGTTCAAAAATAGTGAGTACATATGCAATTTGCATGAAATTGAGTGGGAGCTATGAAAGTCTTCCTAAAACAATATGTGAATGACATATTTTTGAGTGGGAGCAATATAAGTATCAAATTCAAATATGTAGGAACATAGTTTGAGTAAGAGTAGTGACTCATACCCAAATATGTTGGGAACATATTTTGAGTGGGAGCTTATAGAGTGATTCTTAAGTGTGTTAACAATAAAAGCGCAAGTACCAATAAATAATGATTTATAAGGAGTAGAAGTTGATAATAGGTGTATTAAGATATTATGTAGTATTCCTTAAGGGATTCTGAAAAGGGTCTCGGAATAGAAGTTAATTAAGGAACTGGTCCTTAATGACTCAAATTAGGAATAGTATTAAGTTTAACATCAATGGTTGAAAGAAAGAAAGGATGATCATCATCCACTATGTTGAGACATAGGTTCTATCTTAGAAAACCATGATAATAACTTAACATAATATATGATCCAATAAGGAACGTTTAAAAGGTGATTAAGCTTGAATCACGGAATATTGAGCTAAGTTTGTCCATAGTGTCTAATAGAGAACTGTAGCCATATTTTCCAAATCCATAAAGGATGACATATCTTAAAATATAAAGGGTTATGTTATAAGGTAATATGTTGGAAACTCCTGTAAATACCGATTAAATTCTAGTAGGAAACGAGGTGAACAAAAACATCGAAAGTTACACAGAGTGCACTAGTGTTTCGATGAATACATTTATAATAATAGATAAGGGTACCATCTAAAGTGTTGTATAATTTTATGGCGGGGCTAGTTCACTTTTAACATAGAATGATGTGTCCTAGGGCATAGTTCCCATGAGAAAGCCCTCGAGGTTGATCTAAAGTCACTATAGGCTCCTAGAATTAGGCCTTGTTCTGCTGCCATAGCGACGATGCATACACACAAATGTTATGATGTGATAATAAAGTATTAATGTAAATCATGGTGACATTAGTAAGTTGCAAAGAATTTGGGATTGTAAGTACAGACCCAAGACTCAACCTCTTCCATGAGAGAGCATGTTCAGGGTACCGGATATATGGTGCAAAAGATTAAGAACAAATGCAGCTAGTGTATTTGTACTCTAGTGCAAGTGGGAGACTGTTGGAAATATGCCCTAGAGACAAATAGTAATAAGGACTATTACCATATTTCATAAAGTTTATGATTAAGTTTTATATCATGCTATAACTGTATTGAGTGGAAACATCAATACACGTGTGATATATAAACAACCAGGGGTTCCCAGTGAAACTCTAGTCACTGGTTCATTGGTCAATAGATGATCAAGTTTCCTAATCATGTGGCATTAATGCTAGTTGGAAATGGAGTCAACTCATTCTGAGAATGAGATGATGAACCAATACCCAATCTAAACATCGTGACCCGATCATGTCACGAAGTTCAAGTTACGGTGATTAGAAATGGATCCTCGTAGACTATTCCTTAGACCGTGAGGCTATATCAAATACTGTCTCCCGAGAGTCCTTAGATAACATCAAGCGCCACTTGGTAATACAGTGGTTATAAAGGTGTGTTCAGGTACTCAGAGGAAACCGAAGAGGCAATATATGTCAAGAGCAGGATTTGTCTATCCATGTGACAGAAAGATACTCAAGGGCCCACTCGGAGAAATTATATCCAATAGCTGCGCAGCGTGTGATTTGATCACAGGGATATCACTTGTCGGAACGATTCAAGTAGCATTGTTCGGTAACAAGATTGAACACGATATGGTGATGTCACTGATTAGATCTCGGGCAATGCAAATATCGAGAGAAAAAGGGAATAATATACGATGGTCCCAGTTCAAACGACGAAAGATCTTCGTGGAACACACAGGGGTCACATGGCCATCCAGGTCCCTCTGTCGATCATTGGTGCAGAAGTGTCCTGGCCATGTCTGGAGTGTTCCCGAACCATAGGGTATCACGCTTAAGGGCTTGATGATTCTTAGAGAATGTTTATAGGATCGGTAGAATCACCGAAAAATAGTAGAGAGAAAACCGGAAGGGTTTCGGTTAGCCCGAAGGATGTCCAGAGTGGAGGTGGAAGTGTTCCATAGCTACGGAGATTGAATAATATATGAATGAATGTTGAATATTGATTTAATCATTTATTCATAATTATTTAATAAAGAGAAAATCAATTTAAAAGGTCAAATGGCTTAATGGGCCAATTCCCGGAGGGGAGAGGGCCCATTAGGGAACAGTGAGAGGGAGAAGGGGCAAGGGGGTGGCCAGCTGGGCGAAGCCCCTCCCCCCATGCGGGGCTCACTAGGGCCAGCGCACGGCTGCCCCTCCCCCTCCTCGACTTTAGTCCCACCCCGGGACTCTGAGGGAGGTAGTACCTCCCCTCCTCTATATGTAGTGGGGTATTTGGCCAGATAAATACACAGAATATTCAATAAAGGTCTACTCACTTTTGGGAAGACCTCCAATTGATATTCTCTCTCTCTCTCTCTCATGACCATGGTCCAAAGTTCGTACTACGCGTACGAGAGACATCTTCACTGCAGAGTGCTGTCGCGTTGTGGGATTCGGATCCAGGAGCTCTACTTCCGCAACTGCTGCTGGATCGGGGAAGTGAGAGTCATCGTCATACATCGGACATGTGTAACTCCCCGCGAGGTGTCGCACTTGAGGCACTCAAGTCGTTGGATCCAAGGGAGCGCGAGGACTTCATCACGACCTTGAGGTCGGCTTCGGCTCGTCTACATCAACCACGCTCTCCTGAGTGTTGACAATGCTTTTCGGTCTTCAAGGGTAAGTTCGCGAAAAGCCCCTCCCATTACTGTATTACTAATAGATAGGTCCTAGAAGCATCAGGGGTTTAGGGGCGTAGGGTAAAAATTATTGTTTTCATACGTGGAACCCATACAGTAACTATGTCACACAATATGACACCATGTGAAGGATTTACATCGTTTGGACCGTTTTTGAATTTTTTATGCCCATTTCAAACTATGGTCAAAACGGCGAGCATGAAGGTTCTTAGCTAGGGGCTGAGCCTTGCTAATCTTTTAGTGGATCTCTGATAAAATAGCATATTGCGAACCTAAAAATGATTTTTTGCGAAAAAGCAGGAGCATTAGATCTTGTGCCTGTAGTTCAAATCGGATCCACTTCCTACCGATTCGGCACACATTTGTCTTTTTCATTAGGGGTGGAAGGAAAGATTTTTAGATACTCTAGTTGGGACACTGTCCAAGTAAGGTGGTCTATTATTTTTGAAAAATGGGGTGGTGCCATTTTTAAACTTTTATTTGGTGGCCACTTCACAAACCGCCCCGATTTTGGCATTCCGAAAATGAAAAATGCATTTTCTATGGTACGAAAAGGAAAACTTCCTCCTGCAATATCATTCGCCATCCCAATATGCACATGCGTGCACAATATGGGTACATTATTACAAACTATGCCACGATTCTGGCTATAACATTGGTCGTTTGACCTGAAAGCCATGAAACCTCAGACATGATAGGTCATTTCTGTGAAGGTTTTTTCGAGATGCAATAGATATACCAAGTTTGGTATTTTCCTTGTAACTATGTCACACAATATGACACCATGCGAAGTATTTACATTGTTTGGACCGTTTTTGATTTTCTTATGACCGTTTCAAACTATGGTCAAAACAGCGAGCCTGAAGGTTCTTAGCTAGGGGCTGAGCCTCGCTAATCTTTTAGTGGATCTCTGATAAAATAGCATATTGTGAACTTAAAAATGATATTTGCAAAAACTTAGGAGCATTAGATCTTGTGCTTGTAGTTTAAATCGGATCCACTTCCTACTGATTCGGCACACATTTGTCTTTTTCGCGAGGGGTGGATGGAAAGATTTTTAGATACCCCAGTTGGGACGTTGTCCAAGTAAGGTGGTCTATTACTTTTGAAAAATGAGGTGGTGCCATTTTTAAACTTTCATTTGGTGGTTGCTTCACAAACTGCCCCGATTTTGGCATCCCGAAAATGAAAAATGCATTTTCCATGGTACGGAAAGGAAAACTTCCTCCTCTAAAATCGTTCACCACCCCAATATGCACATGTGTGCACAATATGGGTACATTATTACAAACTATGCATGATTCTGGACATAACATTGGTCGTTTGACCTGAAAGCCATGAAACCTCGGACATGATAGGTCATTTTTGTGAAGGTTTTTTCGAGATGCAATCGATATACCTAGTTTGGTATTTTTGCTTGTAACTATGTCACACAATATGACACCACGCGAAGGATTTACATTGTTTGGACCGTTTTTTAATTTCTTATGCCCATTTCAAACTATGGTCAAAATGGCAAGCATGAAGATTCTTAGCTAGGGGCTGAGCCACTAATCTTTTAGTGGATCTCTGATAAAATAACATATTGTGAACCTGAAAATGATTTTTTTTTAAATCAGGAGCATTAGATCTTGTGCCTGTAGTTCAAATCGGATCCACTTCCTGCAGATTCGGCAGACATTTGTCTTTTTCACGAGGGGTGGACGGAAAGATTTTTAGATACCCAGTTGGGACATTGTCCAAGAAGGTGGTCTATTATTTTTGAAAAATTGGGTAGTACTATTTTGAAAATTTTATTTGGTGGTCACTTCACAAAACGTCCCATTATTGCCACTCGGAAAATAGAAAATAGAGGCAGCCAATAAGAAAAGATAACAAGAGTACCCATAGATCACCCCACTAAAATAGATCGCAGCCGTCCACATTGCCTCCATCCAACGCCCAAAATTTCCACAGCCCCCACCCCCGCCCCTTGTGGAAAGTCTGAAATGCCCTATAGTTCCTACTTGCACCACAAAAATAATCAAGGGTAATTGCGTAAAATCCTCCACCACACCTCACCACAACAGCACCCCCAAAACCTAACCCTCAAGCGTGAGACCTCGTCTCCCTGACCCTGCCGCCTCTCTCCAGATCCCCAATGACCCCCCGTCCAGCGACCCGGATCTTACGCCATGTCGCCGGCCACCCCTACTCCCCTCGGCCTCGCCTACGCCCTCGCACCGCCCCACATGTTCCTCCCCTACGTCCTCTAGCCCCACGAGGTACGCACGCGCATACACGCATGCCCGCTGCTCAATTCCTCCATGATCTGATCTGACGGAGTTTGTGTTCCGCGGAGGCGCTACGGGCCAAGGACCTGAACGAGACGTTCCCGGTGATTGACCCAGAGGCGGTCCCCTCCGCCAGCCCGCGTGGCTTCGCCAACCTCCACTGGAAGAAGCTCCACGACCTCGCCTACCTCCTCTAGAAGCAGCTTTGCCAACCGATGAAGATGTGCCCAACGACAAGATCTCCATTTCCTATCATGCTCAGGTCACGTTTGCGCGAGGTCAAAATCCGAATCAGACCAGATTTTATCTGAACTTTTTCCTCATCACCACCGTGTCCTATTGTATCATGCATGGCTCGCCATCCAAGGAATCACCTTGCGTGTGTCAAGAGCTTTCTTGGCTGCTCGTTGATCTGTTTGACTCGAGAAGCTCATGGTCGTCGCTGAGAACGACATGGCCATCGTCCTCGTGCGCTAATGCTCGTCTGCCTGTGGACCTTCCTTCCTCAGCACGTCGCGTCCAAGACAACCACATACAGCTTGCCACCAGCATCATCATCAACCACGACCGCAAGGTAATTCCCCTCTATCCAACCTCCCTTTGTATGTGTATAAAATAAAAATGGGGCTTAATCCAAAAAGTTCCTTACTCAAGGTCACGTTGAAATTTGTTTAGCTAACTTCATGGTTCAGAGATCGCGGTTTCATGTGTCAAGTGCCCCATTCCTTCCCTAGTTCATGAATGCTAAGTCAGAGTAAGAATAATAGTCTGAATTTCTAGTTGTAGATGATACCCCGTGTTGAACTTATAGTTGTGCATTCTGGAGTAATTCAGTTTCTCGAACATTGTTGAGTTGTAGCTATGTACACTGAAATTTCATACTCGTTCTTGACATGTAGCTATGTTAGAATCATGACCTGGAGCATGATGGTAATATCTCACAGATTAGTCGCTGCCAATCAAGCTACCACTGATAGACTAGGTATATGAACTAGATAACATCAACTATTTGACTGTAGCCACTCCTATCTTCTGGATAGAAGATCAATTTAATTTTGCACATCTTTGTTGTAGTTTAATGGACCTATACTGATTATTGTGGCTAGTGTACACTGTTAAAAGGATGTTTTCAGTGGATGACCTAAAGGCAAACATAATTTGCATATCTTTGTTGTAGCTTAATGGACCTATATTGGGTGGGTGTTTTTGTTGTAGCTTGATTTGATATGGAGCTTTTGTTGACAATTACAAACTCTAATCATCTCCCATTTCTTACTCTAGTTTAGCAACATATTGCACCTGGAACACTTTTAGCTTGCTAGGCTCTCAATGCAGGTACTGATCTAGTTGTTCTATTCTTTTAGATCTACTTGGACCCGAAGGAGCGCAACAACACCAAATAAAATCTAGAGACCTTCTTTGTTGTCTATCGCGACCTTCTTTATTGTTCTGTTCACATATGCATTCTCCACACTTATCATTCTGGGATGGAATTACTAGAATTACTAGAGATGTATGCTGCTAGTAGCCAAGATTCCCTTCTCTGTTTCTCTCTCTCTCTGGAGTTTTATTTTCATCTTGTTGTTCTCTCTGGGCTGCTAGTAGCCAAGATGCCATTCTGGGCTATTTGCTTTTATATGTCCCAAGCATTGCATATGTGTGCTCTTCACTTCTTCCTCATCTGGACACATCTTATTAGTAATCATATATAGTTATAACAGATGTTTATTTAGTACTACTGCTCACATATTAAGTATTCAGTCTCTCTTCTACAAACAATACTATGACTATGTACGTGTATTTTGTTTGATTTATCTGCAATACTACTTCTATAATAAAACACTACTAATTTTTATGGCATCGAGTTTTTGTAAACCTCTCCTAATGTACTATTATCTATTACCATTGTTATCTATTATGTACTAGGAGTATATTGGACCGGTTATTTCATGTTGCAGTTTGGATTCTCCATTTACATAACATAACTAGGCTTTGTTTCTGATAACATAAGTTCTGTAGTTTATAAATGAAGAATGTTGAAATATGCTTCTGTTGGTTTAATATTGTAGTTATGTTGGTCACTGCAATTACTCATATCCATCTTCAAATTAGCTTTTGCATCGTGTGTATTGAATACTATTACTCATGTCAATATACTCCGGTAAAACTTTGTAAACAACTAACATATATACATGTGTCCATCTACAAATTGGCTTCTGCATCGTGTGCAAGTTTCATATAGGACATAAGAAAGTTTCATGGAGTAGAATTTCTTGGGCAGGAGTATTTGATGATGATCTGTAGAAGGACAAAAAAACGGAGGCAGAGGAAGAAGGTGTAGTGGCTCTTGATGTATCCATCAATGGCACAGAGGCGTGGAGAAAGAGCTAGCCGGAGGCACCGAGGAGAGCGAGTTCCTATAGGTCCTGGAGGTGCTTCTAGATGGAGGAGGAGCTAGCAGTAGAAGCAGCAGGTTTGTGGAGGTGTTCCTGGAGGTACTGCCCTTCTAGCAACCTTGAGGTATGGCTAGCAGCATGGCAATCTGTAGTGTAGGGGAGGCAATTGAACTGTAGGTAGTGGACGAGGAAGAGCGAACCTGGCAATCTGGAGGGTTTTAGTTTATTGTTGTAATTGGAAGTGTTTATTTGTGAAATGATAGTGCTTAACGAGTGGGGCACTGTAATTGGAAGTGTTATCTATTGTAAATAATTGTTGTTTATAAAATCGTTGGAAGCTAAAACCTGGCAGTATGTTTGTGCGAACACTATCAATATGGAATTTAAATATGATGAGTGTGGCAACTGACATGTGGGACCTGTAATAGGAAACTAATACTGTCACATAGGACCCATTTGACATGTGGGACCTACTATAAATTTAAGTAGGAATAACGACAATATTGGGCCAAACAAAATACCACGGACCAAAAATATATGGGCTAAAGTTTTGGGCTTGGCCCATGAAAAACTGGACAGTAAAAGCTTGGTTTATAAACCAAAAGGCAAGAATTGTTGGGCTTGGCCCATGTAAAGCACTAAACTGGATCAGGATGAATTTGCTGCCACGTCAGATTCCACGTAAGATTGGTTTACGTGGACAGGCCAGAATGCCATGACCAAAATTTTGGTCATGAACACTATGACCATCTATTTTGGTCATAGTAGTTCATCACCAATACAAAAAAAGGTCATGAGCTGTCTATAGTGACCCTCGCTATCTGACCTACTGTTTTTGGTCATAGAAAGGTCATAGATGGACTACTATGACCTTTCTATGACCAATATTTGGGGTCACAAGTTAGCACATTCCTTGTAGTGTTAGCCAACTTAGGGCTGTTTTGGGGAGAATATAATTTTGCGACCCGAAAGTTGAGGCGCCAAGGCAAAGCGGCACCCAAGTTGCTTGTAACCATCCGCGTTGCCCACAGATGGTGCGCCAAATACTCAGGGGTCTTTTTCAGCACGAATTAAACTTTATGTTTGAATATAAAATATCAGGGTAACGCCCGTCAAGTTGGGCCCCCTATCAGTTTTTGTTGTTATGTCACTACCGTCGTGACTGCCATGTAGCCTTGCCACGTTGGCGGCTGCATCCATTACGCATCTTCTTCTTCCCCGGAACAGCAAACTGTGGTTGTGGCCATGGCACGGAGCTAGGACATGGACGAACCTTCTCGGCCCTATTCTCCTCCCAATAGGCTTGCGGCATTGGCGCCTGCATCCATTACGCGTCTTCTTTTTCCCCGAAGCGGCAATCTGTGGTAGCGGCCATGGCATAGAGCTAGGATGTGGACGAGCCTTCTCGGCCCCGCTCTCCTACCCATCCTGAGTCGGAGCTCGCCCACACCATGGCTGCACGGCGCAGGGAGGAGAATTGGTTCCCAATGAGATCTGTCACCGTGTCAACCATGCACGGTCATGTTTTCCTCATACAGAATCTGAGCTTGTTGTCGGCGTGGTCGCACCCGCACTAATTCTGCCACCCCTGCCGAGGTCTATGTGGGAGTTGTACCCTTAGTAGCTCAAGTTCTGCCATGTTGAACCTGTAAGCAAATTCAGAGCTGGGTGGCGGCAACCCATTGTTAAACCTATAAGAAATTTGTCGAAGGCTACGTGCCGGGCCAAGGTCTACGGCCTCGGCTTCTACGAACGTCTACCACCGATGTGAGATCATTTAGTTACTTCAATATGAAATTTTGACTAATTTCACTTGTTGATGTATTCTTAATAATTATAATATAATCGAGCACTAGAAATATTTGGTAGTGTGCATGAGCATGATCAATAATATAATTAAACACTAGAAATTTTAAGGAAGTCCATATAAAGGAGTAGATTAATATATATATAGAAGGTTCACCAGAAACACCACGGATATATTGTCTTACATGTAACCCATGGGTAATAATTAAATAAAATAAAATCAAAGCAGGGGCTGCAGCAGGAGGGCAAGACACGGAGACACCTTGTAGGGTAGGGGCAGCAGCAGGAGGCAGGGACAGCCTAGTCGAGGGGATACATGCCAGTCCTGACATAATCCTGGAGCAATCTGCTGAAGGCTGCATGCCACGCCATGGTAATCGGCCTATGCCTTATGCATCCGCCTCTAGTAACACCCACTGTGTTATGGATCATGTTGTCAAGGTCCACGTTGATTGCTCTGCCATAGAATAGGCAAAACAGTCTCCCCTATGGTAGAAACGGATTTACCAACATCGTAACCGCCTTGGCACGTAGAGGCTCTTATTGTCCCTGGGTTCCTTGCTATCGTCCACGTCATCTGTAACACCCTCAAATCGGCCATATGCAAGTTTCAACGATTCTCGCCAAACCCGCATAGAAACGATTCAAAGATGCCCACTAGGCACTTGCGTGCGGGTGGAAAACGAAGTAATATCATTAAACAATAGTCCATGATGGGACCCACAGAACATATATATATATACAACAACAACTCAACGAGTCAAGAATACAGATATACAGTACAAAGATCCAAATCACCTTGAAAATGATACAACATCCGAGTACGGATAAGATGCAAATGGGGCTAAGAGCCCTGAAGAATAATTAATGGCGTCCATAACCCTGCTCAGGCCAAGCCGGAAGGGTAACCGTGCTAACGACGTCGATCTCATACCTGCTAAAACAAAAGGGGTGCTGACAAAGGGCAAAGGAAAAAAGGGAGCGGTCAGTACTAAGGCCAGTACACGGCGAGCCTAGAATTCGGTGGCTCTCGCCTACATAGGTATGGTGGACTGAAGCGGCAGCGCAGCATGCACTAAACAATCTATAGAGACTCGATTCAACTGTCGGCTATTAGAGAGGGATAAGAAAGACCTATTCGGATCCAACCTGATAGTAACACCAATCATACCCATCTTGGTATTCCCCCTCGAGACCAAACGAGGAAGTCAAACCGAGGAACTGACACAGTTGGCAGTTTTATTCATTCCGTTATAGTTGCAGCACTTACTGGTCAGATATAGATAACATGAGTCATCCTGATAGCATAAGTAGTGGGCATTTTTAGTTAACCATTCAGTTGTAGTTGCAGTACTTACTAGTGAGATACAATTAGCATGTGATATCCCAAACCCAACAGTTGTTGGCACTTTGATTTACTCATTCCGTTGTAGTGAAGCTGATTGCTAGCCACATATTAAGTCAAATTTATAGCACTACTTTAGTTATGCTTGTGTATGATCGAGATACTATGCTCCAAGTCGTCCATAATCGCGGACATGGCTTTCAGAAAGATTTACCCTGTGGGGGTGCACAAATAGCAACACACACACACGATCAACCTCAGAAAAACCAAATCAAAACCCAACGAGGCTTTCACGACAAAGCAATCACAGGATTTATAAAATATTTCAGGGGGCACCCCATTAAGCTACCCACAACAAAGTTGGCCGGCTCCAAGACGGACCCAAGGTTTGCGCCAATGGATGTAAATGATTGGGAACCCGAAAGTGTGACTAGGCTTGTCGATACCGCGAAAACACTCTGCAACTCCTAGACAGTACATGTGCTTCACGCACAATCGTAAATAAAGCAGTAAAGCATGGCATAAGTACAGGATAGTAATAAAGCCCCAAACTAGTTTGTGGCCCCAATAAATAAGAAATGAATCAAGCTCTGGCTAAGGGGGATCCATAGGGTCTTCCGGATGTGGATAGTGCGAATAATCATGGAACAGGTATCAAGTACTCGGGGCCTACAGGACACAAGTAGACATGAAAAACCAAATAGCATATATTTCCCACCAGTGCCTCTTTCATTAGTTATCCCATGAATTTAATAGTTGTATTTAAAGTCATGATCCTCTCCACCGTAAAGCATATGACAATATTCCAACAACTATGTGGTACTTCACGACACAGGATCGCACCTGAGCAAGCGACTACGACTCACCAGACCATCTATCTACCAAACAACATGTAATAGGAGGTGTCCAAGGCAATATAAAGGCTGCACGGAATATATCTGGTACGGAACACTAAAGAATCGCGACACGGATAGCAGTAGATCAACAGGAAGGAAGTAAAGACTATAAATGCAAAATAGGTAGAAAGAGGGAGATGCTCGCCTGGAAAAACACTGTTGAAGGTTCATCCGAAGATCGAATCGACACTCACATCAACTCATCGGCCTAGTCCGTGAAGAAGCAAAGCACTAGAAGAAACACCGGATACACTAGTTAATACTACGGCAGAAGATCGGGCATGATGCAGGTATGGTGCATGACATGGCAAAGATGTGATACAATTAGGCAATATTAAGCGGAACCGAGGTCCCGATAATTAATTAGAAGGTTCATGTCATTTAGATACCCCGCAATTTAAATGTTGTTTTAACAAGGCAAAACATAACATTGATTCACTACACAAATTTAAATGGAGTCCGGAATAAGACAAATGTATCCGCATAAACACTCCATATTTAATTATTAGATGACTCGACATAATTCCCCCAAACCACCAAGCATGTATGCAACATGAACAAATTAAATGCAACAAGTATATGTCATATATTATAAAAATAGGGGTCTCAGAAAGGGAATCACATATTTAAGGTCGAAGATCTTGGGGGCTCGGAGAGGTTCGGGTTCGGTCTCGGCCTTCCGGGAAGGAGACCTTGGCTTGGCGTTCCGCGTCAAAGGCCTTCGGGTACGGGGGTCTCGGGGTTCGGTCTGGTCGATCTTGGCTTGGTGGCGCCATGTTCTTCGAGTGGAATCACCATCTTCTTGTCACATCGAAACGGAGGAAGTCCCTATCGTAGTACCATACCGGCATTCCCACACATATGTCACCACTATCGCATCTTCACCTCCCAACAGTAGTAGAACACCAGGACAAAGCATCAAACAACTGACTGGACATAGACCATCTGAAATACAAAGTTAAAGCGGAGCATGAACACAGGCACAACATACACCTGCAGAGCAACGTATGGTGGCCTGGACCTAAGGCGGTCGTGGGGAAAACGACCGGCGGCTCGCAGTAGAGAGGGTAGCGTCGTGCGTGGAAGAACATGAGGGCCGGCGAGACAGAGGACCGGGACGACGGTGCTCGCGGAGCGGCATCGGTGGTGCTGAAGAGGGGCCCCGGTAGGAGAGGCGGCGACCACGGTCGAGACTCGCTGATGGGCAGTGACGCTGTGATGCGGGGCCGACGGCTCCTGCAGAGGACAGTGGCGCGAAAGGAGGAGGTCGAGGCCAGCGAACTGCAGCACGTGGCGATGGTTGTAGGTGGCGGCGGCCATAGAGCAGCACGGCAGAGGCGGGCGTGCCACGCTAGCTCGGGAGAGAGGGCGCGAGCTGGTAGGAGAACGAGGTCGGGCGGAGCCCGCGGGGCTCGCTGCGGGAAGGGGAGAGGAAAAAGGGGGCCGGTCCGAGCGCTGGAGCTTGCTTGCGAAGCAGCGGAAGAAGGCCACCGAGGCGAGAAAGGATCGCGGCAGCGGTTTAGCGGGTGAGGCGGCACTGCGAAGGGGATGGAGGCGAGAGCGTGAGGTTGGTGGGGAATCGTGGTCGCGATGCAAGGTCGAGGGGAGAGAGAGAGAGGAGCGACGCACTTTGGTGGGGCCGGGAGCACAGGCGGGTCGGGGCTGGCTCGCGCAGGGTGGGGTGTGCACGCTGGGGCGAGACTGCGGTGCAGCGCGGTGGTTTGCTGGTTGCACGCGCGCGTGTGTCGTGTGTGTCATTAGGTAGGGTGGTTCGGGTTAGGTTCGACCGGTTCGGGTAGGTGGGGTGTTAGGGTTTGGGGTGGTTCTGGTCTGGGTTTAGTTTAGCTGGGCCGGGTTGTAGGTGGCCTGGCCTAACGGTTGTCTGCCTCCCTGGTTTGAAAAATAGTTTTGTTTTATTTATTTATTTAAAATACTTTTGTACTTAGTTTTTTGATAAACAAAATATTCGGAAAGACCAAGGTTGGATTTGAATAAAGACGGGGGATATTTTAGAAAACAAAACTAGGCTTTTAGAAAATAGTTTTAGGCAAACCATGCATGATGACATGATGATTCTCAAATGCAATGTGGCATGATGACATGAGCATGCGGTCATGATGATGCACAAAACAAAAACTCCAAGCGATTTTCTAGTAGTGATTTTACTGGGGTGCTACATCATCATCCTCCTGTTGATTTTTAAGAACATAATTTAGAACTCATACATATGATTGAATTGTATTACAACTCAAGAATTGACAACATATATATGTAAGACAATATTAAATTGATATCAAAGAGAAAGCATCTCATCAATAGTTTGATCACTTCATATCATTTCATCTCAACAAAATGAAAATTAAGTGGATCAGAGTGTATGTAGAACAAAGATTGCAGCCTCATAAGTTTCTTCAAGGATGGCATGAGTGAACCAAGTAACATTTGCACAACCTATTGGGGCAATTTTTGGGGCAAATTTCAATCATCGGCCTCGATGACAAACTGAAATGTAATTCTTATACACTATGAATGCATGCAATACATAATTCAAACATTATAGTTCTATGTGACAACCCCAGGATTAGGACTAGACAAATCCCAGACCTCTGTCTGATATAAGCCTAACCTAAATCTCGGAAGCATATAGAGGAAGAATCGGTAACATTACAGTGACCCTACGACACAAAAGTTATTACAGCAAGCTCATAATTGAGCAAAGAACCAAATTATTACAAGCAGAGGTCATTGACCACAAACATCAAACAACGGAAGGCAAATTATGCTATTAAGTATAGCAAACTTAACAAATGGCCTAAGAGGCCTGAAGCATAACGATGACGTCCCATACCATAGATTCAAAGCTGCCGACCGGGAACCCCAAACTACTCGTCGATGTCGATGCCGTAACAAACTCATCTTCTATGGTAACACTTACCTGCTGCAAAAGTATCAACAAATCAAGGCTGAGTACATGGTGTACTCCACAATACTTATGTCTGTTGGGGTTACTTTGCATAAAGCTAACTTTATTTGTAAAAGAGAGAGGAGAACCTCGACTAAGTAGATCATTTTAAAAGGGGACAAGAAAGCGATATCTCTAGCTTTGATCATATTGGATATCCACCAAATCTGTATCAGCTAAACCTACCAACTAGGATCACCCCCTCGATCCCTGAGGAAGCATCCTTAAGCACACCTCACTTCTCTTGTTAAGTATTACGATTAGGTTATAGTTCTCTATGATCATGACGTCCGTTCCCAAGTCATCCATAACCGTGGACACGGCTTTTCGAAAACATTAATACCCTGCAGGGGTGCACAACTTTACCCACACGTACCAATCGATTCTTAGTGCCAGATCATTAGCCCTCTTCCTTGGAAGACCGATAGAGAGTGGTTGACCACGACCTTTACCTTGCTTTCGCCGAGACCATGAGTCACGCCCTAAGGAGATGCCGTTGTAACGGGTCAAGTCCCGAAGTCGGTCCCTAGAGATGTGCGCAGGGTTCAAGATTACGGAGGCCGTGCCTCTCTTATTCCCGGCCACGCCTACCTACTTGTATGAATGCACCTCCTCCACCGCCTTCAAGAACAACCAGAATGCATATGTCGAATGGAACGCCTGAACTATGTGAATCATGGAATCTACTAGGAAAGTTAGTTGGTCGAGGGGGTTTCCAGGCCCCCGTGTGGCTATACGCTCGTCTTGGTTCAAGAGGCAAGACCTAAGATCCTAGTGGTGGCAAGTATGGGACTGCAAAAACCACAACCCGACGTGGCCTCCCATACAAGGCTTAGCATGTTTAACTTTCATCTTTGATCATACCACGTCATCCTGTCCAACTAGGTTCATCCACAACTCTAATTCATCAACCGGATGGACCAGTGGTAACAACTAAGCTTCGCTAAGCGCAACAGACATAAACATCTCTAGCAAAGCTCATAAGCCAAACCCTAGTTATGCTAGGAGCGGTGGATCAGGGAATATAGGCTACAAAGGTAACATGCATCCGATAGGATTTACTCTATTTATCTATCGATAAAAGACTTTGGAATCGTATGCACATGTCAAGAATGAAATACTTTGAAATCATAGGATTATATCATGTGTGGGGATATGCTTGCCTTTGCCTATTCATACTCAGATATAGAATTTTAGGTTCATCTGCTTCGATGGTGTTGATCTCGATCTTCAAACTTGGACTCGATACTGCTACTCACATCAACTCCAAGGTCTACCGAGAAGAAGCAGAAACACCGGAGAGGAAAGAAACAATCAACACATGGTATCGATGCAATGCTCAAGCAAGTATGATGATATGACAAGTTAGATTGTATTGAAATGTCACCCTAAAACATGCTTGGTCGTTTTAAACAGGGTCCGAGGGGTACAAACCCTAGAATAGGGAGAACCTCGGAGTCACCTACAGGGTTCAATTAGTTCTTCTAATTAAAATTGTCATTTAAGTTGCTTAAAATGCATGATTATGATTCTATTGGATAGATCTCATTTTTCTGAACATTTTGACATATTATACATATTTTTATGATTTAAAATGAATTAATTATGATTTTCCCAATTTTAATCCATTTTAAAATCATTTTTGAAACAATTAGATGTTTTTGGAATTATTAAATATCTTACAACCTAGACCCACATGTTAGATATTTAATCATTTCAGAAAATATTTCCAAAAATATTAAAAACCTGATAGACAGGGCCACCTGTCATATTAATATTCCAGAAAAAAATTATAAAACATTTAAAATAAAAAAGAAAAGGCATTATTTCGTCATGCTGACGTCATCATGATGTCAGCAATGGGGATGCCCACTGCTGGGGTTCAAATCCGGCGATTGGGGGCACGCGGGGCAGCGAGGACGCGCGCGCTCGATGCAGCACTTCACGCTGAGCCGTATACTGGCGGTGCCGCCTGCAGATGGTCACCGGAGGTGACGGCACAATGACGGCGAGCAGCGATGGCAGCAGGTGCATGGTGACAAAGCGACAGGGGGCGAGAGGAAGAATGAGAAGTAGTGCACGAGCGGTTCTCCGGGGCACCTCAGCGGTGCTCGGGATGGCCAAAGATAGCAGGGCACCGGCGAGGTCTGGTCTAGGGTTTCGGCATGGCGTAGGGAAATGAAGAGGAGGACGGAAGCGGCGTGCTAGGGCTTCTCCACGTCAGCGTCGAGGTACTTGTAGGCGTTTGGGGACGGTGGCGTGCATCTCTACACGGCTAGTGGCATCGGGTGGTCACTGGAGCGACACAGAGTTGCTTCCTCCGTCGTAGAGGAAGACGATGAGGAATAGATGGGCGAAACGGTATTGGGCCATTGGTGGGCTGGCTTGGGCCGACTGTAGGCTGCAGAAAAGGTTCCAAAGCGGCTTGCTGGCTGCTGCACTGAGCAGCAGAGAGGGAGAGAGGGGAGATGGGCTGCGGCCCAGGTTAGGGTAGGATTACTTTTTATTCTGAAAAACCTTTTTTTATTTTCTGTTTCCATTCCCTTGTTTGTATTTTCCAACTCTTTTCTGTTTTGAACATTTTGAAAATACCCGAGGCTTTGTAAAAGTGTTAAAATACTTGTGGGTCCCTATTAATCCATTTGGGTTCCACAAGTTTTGATAATTTCCAAAATACAAAACCATTTGGAAGGTTTACAAAGGGGAACATTAATAGGGTTTTGTGATTGTTTCTTTCATGAATTTTTCTTTAACAAAGATGATGATTCTCATGAATGCACAAACATAATCTAATTACTATTTAATAGAACTAGGGGTGTTACAGTTCTATCCCCCTTAACAGAATCTTGTCCCGAGATTCCTAGGTAGGAAGATAGAAGGAACAGGGTTACACTAGACTTCGACGGTCTTCTCGAAGAGGTTGATCCATGCCACCATTACTGAATGAATGAAGCGCTTCATTTCTTCGAGGTAACTGCACACACTAAAGAAGCGAGGGAAAGACGCAAAACCACAAACAGAGTATCTCATGGTCAACTCGTGGATAGAGGTTTCATGAACATCTCTGGAGCAAATGAGCATGAAACACGTCAAGGTAACAGAGGAAACAAAAGGAGAAGGTTTCAAGTTGGTAGATAGTTGGTATTCATAAGGATTGAGACCATGGAACTTCAGAAGAGTTTAAGCTTCTGAAGAGGAGAGCATACACTAGAAAGAACACGACCATAGACTTCGAGAGATGAACCTCTACTAACATCTTAAGTAGAGCTTCTAGGGATACATAGATGCAGATAACCAAGCTGTTGAACTACTTTTGATACAGAAGGATCACTTCGTTCAACATAAGGTTAAGACAGAAAGGTTGCTTTTGTGGAGAGGACTCATAAGAGTCACAAGGAACATATAATAAGAGGAACTTATGATTATCAAAACCATAGTCACTCTTCGAACATGTTAGACAAACCGAAGGAAACTCTTTATTCATCCAGCTTTATCAAAATCTTTGCCAAAGATCGTGATATCACTTTACACCACTAAAATGAATATATAAAGAGATTCCTGATGACACGAGGAAAAAGAAACTTCGTTCTCAGACTTCAATTACTTGGCACAGATAATGGTTGCCAACATAAGAGGGCCTGGAGGATCGACCGAGAGATATTTAGCAACACAACTTTAAATGTTCTCCTTGATGTTCGAAACACGAAACACCAAGTAAAAGGTCAGACTTCGGATACATAGGAAACCATAAGTGCAACTCCTATAATAAATCATAGAAGAAGCCTCATGAAGAGTGGTTGATATTGCTGATTCAAGATGATGAGACAAGAGCTCTCCCGGCTAATTGTGTCAACCATTACATCAATCTTGTCGGACTTTCAAAGAGACCTACATCAAAAACCTTGATGAACACTCACCATCATATCTGCTTGAGGTTCAAAATTGGTTAGGTGGAATGATACTTCAGACTCAGCATGTCTGAATAGAAAGGTTGCAAAATTTACCGTAGAGGTAAAGTTGCTAGATTCTCAAGACATGGATTACATTGTAAAGCTCCAAAAGAATGAGCTAGGTTTCAAAACCCATGTATCAACACGTTATCAAAAGATAATTACCCCTACATGAATTGATTGCAACGAAACACAAATGCATCCTTATTGTTGAGAAACATTTAGGAGGATACTAAAGTTTGTAGGACTTCTTCTCTTCCCTGACAATTCAGTTAGTGGCTTTGCATGCTCAGAGGATGTTCTTGAAATGGAAAGGTATCAACCTACCATATCAAGAATACTTCCCACATGCTTAACTGACTTGAAATGATTCCCAAGGAATTAAGAATAACTCTTCTAAAATCCACGGCGACAACTTTCAACTATTTCTCGTGAACTAGAGAAGGTCACTTCTAACATCCAAAACACATGCTTCGAGTTAAAACAAAGAAGGTTCTCAAAAGTTTCCAACATTAATGCCAACTGTTCCATATGAATCATGTCTAGCTTGGGGAGGATAAGGATGTTATCGATGGGCTCAATAATAAACTTATCATGATACTCCAAGAAGTAGGTTTCATATATTGTATGAACAAGACATAGATATTGGTCAGACCAAAGAACATAAAGATGTACCCAGATGAAACATCACAAGTAAATACATCATCAGGATAGTCCCTAGGACTGAGTTTGATTTGACGATAACCCAAATCAAATCAAAAGCGGGAAACGATAACATTTCCATGAAGGAAACACTATCTTTCTTCAGCACGAACAAAACTAGACATCCCATTAGAAGGAACTATGTTGGATAGAACTTTTGTCTTACAACTCTCCAAGTTGTTGTTTAAGCTCAACAAACTAGTTCAGGGTTATCCAGTACGGATCCTTGGAGAAGGGAGCAGTTCAGAGAACTTGCTTGCTCAAAAACTTGACAAACACAGTCATGTGGTGACATGGCGATACTTCTAGTAGACATCTAGAATATCACGAATGACCGATATGTCACATAGTTCGAGAGGAAACTTGCTTGGTAGGGCAAGAAGACATAGGCTCAGAGCTTCGGCATGAGCCTAACTCTATGACTGAAGAGAGTGTACTTGAATAACGTACTTGGTAGCACAGTCAAACTTCGTTTAGTGATAGGTTAACCATCATGCTAAGATTAACACAAATGTCCTTGTTGAGGTACAAAGCAATAATGATTGCTCGGAATCTCAGATGGCCACGTTATTACGCACACACATCATTCACGAGCACGGAAGCTCGAAAGAAGGGTGGGTAAATAAGTGTAGGAGCATCACTTCATTAAGAGGGTCGCAAAACTCAGCATGACCTCTTAGTGTAAAGGAATGAGATACTTTTAGGTAGAACAGAACAAAGCTAATCAATGCTTATTGGTATGTGGATTACAACACTTTGACCTGGTCCTAGATATGACGAGGTACTGGAGTTTGTTTCTCCTGACATCCCGAAATGGTTTGTCTTGATGGACCACAAGAGTATCTTGCATCGGAAGACACCAAGGCATGGTACTACTTGGCTACCAATTGATAAGCGAAGGTCAGAAACAACAAGGGGAAAAGAACATGCTCGGGATAGAATCCTAAGATATGGATGCATAAGTCAACAATCTTCCGAAGACCGATGCAGGAAAGGGAGGGGTGGCAGATTCATGATTTTAGAAATGAGACTCACAGGGAGCTCTTTTGTCGTGATCTATTAGGTTCCATTAAAGAACATCCTCCATAGCATGTGGTAGGGGAAGTCCTTTGTTTGTCGTAATTTAATCACAACAATAACCACAAGCTTAAAGGATGTACTAGAAGGTACTAGCCATCCTGAGGTAATGTTAAATCATTATCAATAGGGATCAACAAAATGGATCTTGGGTTAAAGGTTAGCTTCATGTACAAGATTCACAATGATAGAATCTAGCACAATATGGGATCTTTGGTTCAAGTCCAAGAATTAAAACCCGAGAAAAGAGTAACTACTATCTTAGTAGCATAGGGGGTACTACAAGGTAGTAATCACAAGGTAGTTTCCAAGAGAAGAAATAACTCCAGAAGTACCCAACAATTGAAAAGGAGGCTCAGGAGGCAAAAGGAAACCTTGAGGCCTTGAACAGAACACGGTGGAACCATCAAAATGATGTTGTGGACCCATAAGATAGAGAGATCATGATGGAAAGGAATCTCTCAACTGAAGTAGAGCAAAGGGAAACAAGGAACACACACAACTGACTCTAGAGAACTCAACACTAGGTCAACTGGTTGAGAAACGACATGCCAAAAAGGCACCCAAGTTTTGGAAGGCGAGACGAAATAGCAAAACTTTTCTAAATCAACACAAGATAAGATGACCCAGAGGTAGAGCGAAACTGGATAAGGAGAAAAAGAAGCATACCAGAGTTTTCACAAATACTTTTCAGCTTTCAAATAGTTTTCTCAAACACTAGACTCAACATCGACCAGTAGAAAGCTTTTCCTACAGTCGGTACTGCTCTGATACCAAAACCTGTGACACCCCCGAGATTAGGACTAGACAAATCCTAGACCTCATTCTGATATAAGCCTAACCTAAATCTCGGAAGCATACAGAGGAAGAATCGGTAACATTACAGTGACCCTATGACACAAAAGTTATTATAGCAAGCTCTTAACTGAGAAAAGAACCAAATTATTACAAGAAGAGGTCACTGACCACAAACATCAAACAACGGAAGGCAAATTATGCTATTAAGTATAGCAAACTTAACAAATGTCCTAAGAGGCCTGAAGCATAACAATGAGGTCCCATCCAATAGATTCCAGGCTGCCGACCGAGAACCCCAAACTACTCGTCGATGTCGATGCCGTAACGAACTCATCTTCTATGGTAACACTTACCTGCCGCAAAAGTATCAACAAAGCAAGGCTGAGTACAGGGTGTACTCCGCAAGACTTATGGCTAGTGGGGTTACTTTGCATAAAGCTAACTTTATTTGTAAAAGAGAGAGGAGAACCTCGACTAAGTAGATCATTTTAAAAGGGGATAAGAAAGCGATATCTCTAGCTTTGATCATATTGGATATCCACCGAATATGTATCTGCTGAACCTACCAACTAGGATCACCCCCTTGATCCCTGAGGAAGCATCCTTAAGCACACCTCACTTCTCTTGTTAAGTTTTACGATTATGTTATAGTTCTGTATGATCATCATGTCCGTTCTCAAGTCGTCCATAACCGTGGACACGACTTTTCAAAAAGATTAATACCCTGTAGGGGTGCACAACTTTACCCACACGTACCAACCAATTCTTAGTGCCATGTCATTAGCCCTCTTCCTTGGAAGGCCGGCAGAGAGTGGTTGACCATGACCTTTACCTTGCTTTCGCCGAGACCATGAGTCACGCCCTAAGGAGATGCCGTCGTAACGGGTCAAGTCCTGAAGTCGGTCCCTAGAGATGTGCGCAGGGTTCAAGATTACGGAGGCCGTGCCTCTCTTGTTCCCGGCCACACTTACCTACCTGTATGAATGCACCTCCTCCACCGCCTTCGAGAACAATCAGAATGCATATGTCGAATGGAACGCCCAAAGTATGTGACTCATGGAATCTACTAGGCAAGTTAGTTGGTCGAGGGGGTTTCCAGGCTCCCGTGTGGCTGTACGCTCGTCTTGTTTCAAGAGGCAAGAACTCAGATCCTAGTGGTGGCAAGTATGGGACTGCAAAAACCACAACCCTACGTGGCCTCCCATACAAGCCTTAGCATAACTTTCATCTATGATCATACCACATCATCATGTCCAACTAGGTTCATTCACAGCTCTGATTCATCAACCGGATGGACCAGTGGTAACAACTAAGCTTGGCTAAGCGCAACAGACATAAACATCTCTAGCAAAGCTCATAAGCCAAACCCTAGTTATGCTAGGAGCGGTGGATCATGGAATGTAGGCTACAAAGGTAACATGCATCCGATAGGATTTACTCTATTTATCTATCGATAAAAGAGTTTGGAATCCTATGCACATGTCAAGAATGAAATACTTTGAAATCATAGGATTATATCATGTGTGGGGATATGCTTGCCTTTGCCTATTCATACTCAGTTATAGAACTTCAGGTTCATCTACTTGCCATCATTCGTCGTTATCCTTCGATGGTGTTGATCTCGATCTTCAAACTTGGACTCGATACTGCTGCTCACATCAACTCCGAGGTCTACCGAGAAGAAGCAGAAACACCAGAGAGGAAAGGAACAATCAACACATGGCATTGATGCAATGCTCAAGCAAGGATGATGATATGACAAGTTAGAGTGTACTGAAATGTCACCCTAAAACATGCTTGGCCATTTTAAACAGGGTCCGAGGGGTACAAACCCTAGAATAGGGAGAACCTCGGAGTCACATGCGGGGTTCAATTAGTTCTTCTAAATAAACTTGTCATGTAAGTTTCTTAACAATGCATGATTATGATTCTATTGGTAGATCTCTTTTTTCTGAAAATTTTGCTATATTATACATATTTTTTGATTTAAAATAAACTAATTATGATTTTTCCCAATTTTAATCCATTTTAAAATCATTTTTAAAACAATTAAACATTTTTGGAATTATTAAATATCTTACAACCTAGACCCATATGTCAGATATTTAATCATTTCAGAAAATATTTCCAAAAATATTAAAAACCTGACTGACAGGGCCCACCTATCATATTAATATTCCAGAAAACAATTATAAAACATTTAAAATAAAAAGAAAAGACATTATTGCGTCATGCTGACGTCATCATGACATCAGCAATGGGGATGCCCACTGTTGGGGTTCGAATCCGGCGAGTGGGAACGCTGAAGGCCGACGGCGCTCGTGTTGAGTCAGATATCTTTGGCGGCCCTTACAGATGGTCACCGGAGGCGACGACACAACGACAGCAAGCGGCGATGGCGGCAGGTGCACGGCGACTGAGCGACAGGGGGCGAGAGGGAGAAGGAGAAGTAGTGCACGAGCACCAACGGCTCACCAGGAGGACGATGGAGGGGTCGGTGGAGCGAGGGGAGGCCGGGAGCGACGACACGGTCGACGGCGAGCTCTATCGGTGATGAAGAATACGGTGATGTGGGGCTCGATTGAGAGCACCCCGACTTGATTCCTTCCGGGAGAAGAAAGAGGGAGCATGGCGGTTCTTCGGGGCACCTCAGCGGGGCTCGGGGTGGCCGGAGATGGCAGGGCGCCGGCGAGGTCTGGACTAGGGTTTCGGCATGGCATAGGGAAATGAAGAGGAGGAGGGAATAGGCGTGCTAGGGCTTCTCCGTGGCGGCATCGAGGTACTTGTAGGCGTCTGGGGGCGGCGGCGTGCATTTCGGCGTGGCCAGCGGCATCGGGTGGTGGCCGGAGCGACACGGAGCTGCTTCCTCCATCATAGAGGAAGACAACAAGGAACATATGGGCGAAACGGTATTGGGCACTTGGTAGCTTGCCTGGGCCTACTGCAGGCTGTAGAAAAGGTTCCAAAGCGGCCTACTGGCTGCTGCACTGAGCGGCAGAGAGGGGAGATGGGCTACGGCCCAGGTTAGGGTAGGATTAGTTTTTATTCTGAAAAACCTTTTTAAATTTTGTGTTTCCGTTCCTTTGTTTGTATTTTCCAACTCTTTTCTATTTTGAACATTTTGAAAATACTAGAGGCTTTGTAAAAGTGTTAAAATACTTGTGGGTCCCTATTAATCCATTTGGGTTCCACAAGTTTTGATAATTTCCAAAATACAAAACCATTTGGAAGGTTTACAAAAGGGAACATTAATAGGGTTTTGTGGTTATTTATTTCATGAATTTTTCTTTACCAAAGATGATGATGCTCATGAATGCACAAACATAATCTAATTACTATTTAATAGAACTAGGGTGTTACATTCTATGAATGTAGAATAAATCTGGGGCCTCATAGTTTCTTCAGGGATGGCATAAGTGAACCAAGTAAAAATTGCACAACCTATATTGTTCTTGTATATTGCCCCAGGTTCGCTAACTCATCCCTGAAAAATTGGAAAACAATGTGTCTGCCTCTCTTTTGGGGAAAATTTGAATCATTGGCCACAATAAGAAATTGAAATTTAATCCTATAAACAATATTCAGGGATATACATATTCAGGTAAACAGTCCTAAATATTGTAATTATAAATAAAAACCAAATAATTAATCTTCAGGTACATGTTGACAAAACTTATGATCAAAACCATCCATCATACATATGCATCATACAAATCATTCATAGATCAGAAACAATTCAAAGATCATACATGTAGTTCCATATGAGAATATATCAAGGGCCTCATAATTTTCTTCAGAGATGGAGTTGGTGAACCAAAGTACCAACAGCACAACTTATGTTGTTTCTGTACATTGCTGCCTCGGGTTCACCAACCCATCCCTAAAAAACCCGACACCATTATATGTGTATCCCCCTGCACTCTTTTGGGGGAAATTTCAATCATCGGCCTCGGTGAAAAACTGAAATGTAATTCTTATACACTATGGATGCATACAATACATAATTCAAATATCATGGTTCTATGAATGTAGAATAAACCTGGGGGCCTCATAAGTTTCTTTAGGGATGGCGTAAGTGAACCAAGTACCAATTGTACAACCTATTGTTCTTGTGCATTACCCCAGGTTCACTAACTCATCCCTGAAAAAATCTGACACCAATGTGTCTGCCTCTCTTTTGGGGCAAATTTGAATCATTGGCCACAGTAAGAAATTAAAATGTAATCCTACAAAACAATATTTAGGGATATACATATTTAGGTACAAAAACAATCCTAAATATACATCAAAACCATGCATATACATATGCATCATACGAATCATTCAAAGATTAGAAATAGTTCAAAGATCTAGTTCCATGTGAGAATAATCAAAGGCCTCATAAATTTTTTTAGAGATGGAGTTGGAGAACCAAAGTACCAACAACACAACCTATATTTTTTTTGTACATTGTTGTCTCAGGTTCACCAACCCATCCCTAAAAAACGACACCACCATATGTGTCTCCCTTGCAATCTTTTGGGGAAAATTTCAATCATCGGCCTCGATGAGAAACAGTTCAAAGATCAGAGTTGAAAGATCATAGTTCATATGTGTAGAATAAATCTAGGGCCTCATAATTTTTTACAGGTGGAGTCAGCGAATCAAAGTACCAATTTCACAACTTATATTGTTGTACATTGCATTAGGTTCACTAACCATCCATAAAAAAATCTGACAACATCATATATGTGTCTCCCCTTGCACTATTTTGGGGCAAAATTGAATCATTAGCCTCAGTAAGGAATATAAATGTAATGTTTTATGCATGTTTTGTATCAAAATCAACACTCAACTAGCAAGCCCTAAAACCCTAAATAAAATTTACATCACAAGAAGAACCGTGTGAACAAAACCGAGTTAAGCAAATGTAAATTTACTAGATGGCAGATGAGTAGATTAGGTTTTTGCGACTAGACGGATTGGGGATTTGTGACTAGATGGCAGATGCATCAATCGACCGTTCGAATCATATATATACTACCCTACTTCAAGAGCAAAAGATTCTTTAGACGATTGAGAAAATCCTAGGTATGAACAGTGAAATCTGCAACATCAACTAGAGAAGCTAGTAATGTAGTACCTCGGACTCCTCATCGCGGACCTCCTCCTCGAACTCGTCATTCTTTATGATTGCATTGTCTATTTCATGGAGGAGGATGGGGTCGTTGATGTAGAGCACCGTGTTGCCTCCGCCTACCGCATGCCCCTCTTCTAGATTTGTCGCTGGCACCACGACATTGTCGGCCACCTGCTGCTCGACCGAGAAGGCTACTGGCTGGACGGATGAGCTCGAAGCCTCGACGGCGCGGCAATGAGCGGCATGCATGCTCGGAGAAGACGCCTCCGCCTGCTCGGCAATGACCGAGCCATCTGCTGCTGCGCCTCCAAGTGGCTTCACCTCCGGCTCGTCTCAATGTGTACGCTTCATGGCGCACCTAGGAAAGGCGGTGGTGCAAGCGACGGAGCTTCGACGCATGCGAAAGGTGTATATTGGGGTTTCGGAGCAGAAAGATTGGGAGAAATTACACGAGCTCATGGAAGAAGAAGGCCGAGCTGGTTTGAGAACAACTAGCGAGAGCGCGCTCTTCAGGAATCACGTGTTTCGGCCGCAGCGCGCACGTTTCCGACCGCATGGTGTGTGGAAGTTCACCCGTGCGTATTTCCGGCCGCTCGACAGCGCGTGTATTTCTGGCCGCATGGCAGCGCGTGTATTTCTGGCCGCACGGCAGCGCGTGTATTTCCGGCCACACGGCAGCCCGATACGTGGCTAGCTGCTCATGTAGTGCACGCGACGAAAGGTAGTTCCACGCAGTGCAATAAGGCAGTGCACGAGCGGTGCAACTCGTTTACTGTCAATCGAAAGCAGTGCAACGCAGTACACCGTGCACTCCAAAAACATCGCGCAGTGCACTGTGACCTTAGGCAGTGCAACATAGAACAACAAGGCAGTGCATGGACGGTGCACTACCGGCGTGTGTAGTACCTGCCAGACACCGCGCGATGCTGCGAACTAAGGCAAAGGCAACACGAACAACAATGCAAATGCATGGCGGTACCTTGCTGGGCGATGCATAGTACACTGCCAGACACGCGCAAAGGCACGCGCGGCAGTAAAGCGATGCAACACGAACAACCAGGCGGTATGGGCGGTGCATTGCACGGGCGATGCGTAGTACCTTACCGAGACACCGCGCGATTGCTGCGAACTAAGGTAGTACAACCTGAGAACAACAAGCGGTGCATGGATGGTGCACCGCTCGATCGTAGTACACTGCTAGGACACGCGCGATGGTGCTGCGAACTAAGCGACAACATAGAACAACAGGCGGTGCATGGGCGGTGTATTGCTGGGCGATGCATAGTACCGCTGCAGACACCGCGTAGTGCACTGCGAACTGAGGCAGTACAACACAGAACAACAAGGCAGTGCATGGACACCTCACCGTGCAATCGCGTTTGGCGATAATATAATACAAAAAGCGTATGCGCGATTACCTTTGCTAGGACATCGCCCGTCACGCCACGACCGAAGGCAGTGCAATGCAGAAGAAAAAGGCAATGCACCTGCCGTGCACCGCCAGGACATCATGTCGTGCACCACAACCGAAGGCAGTGCAATGTAGGGTCAAAGGGCAGTGCAAAACAAAAAGTTCTTCAAAACCTATCATATGGGATCTAGTTTTGTAGATCTCGACGCGACTAGCGCAATTGTGAAAACGGATCTCAGTTTGGATGATTCGTTTAAAAGATATCACATTTTTCGTGTTTGAATCTAAAAAAGAAAGGGAAAAAGGACCACCACCCCTCTCTCTACAGGCACCAAGTGTCGCGCAGGGAAAGCTAGGGACAACGCACAAAGGACTCTCTGGACACCACGTGCAGTAACATCAGCGATTGCAGAGCGCGCTCGGGAACGCGCGCGCTTTTTCTAGCCTTCTCGAGCGGGTTTATATACATTGGACCATTGGTAGTCCTCGAGTGGACATGTGTGGGTGGGTGGTGGAGGGGGGCTACCATGATCTACACTGTTTTTTTAAACATCCACGATCTCCACTTTCTAACTAATACATTATTAACACGTGCAGGTGTTTCCTTAAAAAAATAAACACGCGCATTCTACCTCGGGAAGGCACACGACGCTTAGATCATGCATGGAGACCTCGATTCCACTACGTGCAAGTGGCGGAGAACCAATTTCTAGCAACGTTAGGTCTCCTCGAGGGCCCCCCTCCTCGAGACCCATTTCTCAATTCTTCGGCCTCCCACTAACGCGTGGAAGTTTTTTGTGGTAGGACCTAGTTGAAAGTGAGATTGAGAGCGTGCTGCGTAAAAAATTGATATGTCTTCGTCGATGATCGTGCACTCGATGACCCGGTTTCCCTTTGCATGTGTTGTGGCGTAGTAGTAGTAGTAGTAGTAGTAGTAGTAGTAGTAGTAGTAGTAGTAGGCTTTTTAGACGTGATTAAACATGACATGACCAGTCGACGACTTATTCGTGTTCCTTCTCGAAGAAGTCTCGCTGAGAGAGACGTTTGTGTTGTCTCACGTTGTACTATGAAGGGCACGACGTGTGCAGCGATCCACGTTGGATCACAGAGGATCAGCGGTTGATGCGCACGATCCGCGTGACAACTGTGACGATCAATCACGGCGTAGCAAATAGTGTGACCACATGTTTGGGCTTCCACGATAGCGAGAGGGCAAAACAGAGTGGTATCAAAAAACCAAGGGCCAAATTGAGTAGTACAAAAATGGAAAGTGAGTGTCTAATACAATGAAATACATCTTGGCATACATCAAATTATTCCAAGATCGATCCACTAGAGTCATTGGATGTGTGTTCTTTTCATAAACCACATATGTATGCACTAGAGTCATTGAATGTGTGTTCTTTTCATAAACCACATGGATCCACTAGATTCATTGCATGTGTGTTCTTTTTCATAAACCACCACTAGAGTCATTGCATGTGTGTTCTTTTTCATAAACCACCACAAGAGTCATTGCATGTGTGTTCTTTTCAAAAACCAGATGTGTGTGTATCAGTGTGCATCATTGTAGTTTTGGAGAAAATAACACATGCAATGATGCCACTCCAGCATGTGGTGTCCAACCATGTCTAGGAACCCTAGTAGCATGATGGGATTCAACTGCAGCATGCATTCTACCACCATCTTGAAAGATGCTGCATCACCACACCCAATTGGATGTGTGTGTGTGTACCAGTGTGCATCACTGTGGTTTTGGAGAAAAGAACACATGAAATTATGCCACTCTAGCATGTGGTGTCCAACCATGTCCAGGAACCTTAGTAGCATGATGGGATTCCACTGCAGCATGCATTCTACCACCAGCTTTAAAGATGCTGCATCACCACACCCCCTTGGATGTGTGTGTATGTGTACCAGTGTGCATCACTATGGTTTTGGAGAAAAGAACACATGCAATGATGCTAGTCCAGAATGTGGTTTCCAACCATGTCCAGGAACCCTAGCAGCATGATGGGATTCAACTGCAGCACGCATTCTACCACCAGCTTTAAAGATGTTGCATCACCACACCCACTTGGATGTGTGTGTACTAGTGTGCATTACTATGGTTTTGGAGAAAAGAACACATGCAATGATGCCACTCCAGTATGTGGTGTCCAACCATATCCAGCAACCCTAGCAGCATGCTAGGATTCAACTGCAGCATGCATTCTACCACCAACTTGAAAGATGCTGCATCACCACACCCACTTGGATGTGTGTGTACTAGTGTGCATCACTGTGGTTTTGGAGAAAACAACACATGCAATGATGCCACTCCAGCATGTGGTATCCAACCTTGTCCAGGAACCCTAGAAGCATGCTAGGATTCAACAGCAGCATGCATTCTACCACCAGCTTTAAAGATGTTGCACGACCACACCCACTTGGATGTGTGTGTATCAGTGTGCATCATTGTGGTTTTGGAGAAAAGAACATATGCAATGATGCCACTCCAGCATGTGGTGTCCAACTATGTCCAGGAACCCTAGAAGCATAATGGGATTCAACTACAGCATGCATTCTACCACCAGCTTTAAAGATGCTGCATCACCACACCAACTTGGATGTGTGTGTATCAGTGTGCATCACTGTGGTTTTGGAGAAAAGAATGCATGCATTAATGCCTCTCTAGCATGCATTCTACCACTAGCTTTAAAGATGCTGCATCTCCACACCCACTTGGATGTGTGTGTGTATTAGTGTGCATCACTGTGGTTTTGGAGAAAAGAACACATGCAATGATGCCACTCAAGCATGTGGTGTCCAACCATGTCCAGGAACCCTAGCAGCATGTTGGGATTCAGCTGTAGCATGCATTCTACCATCATCTTTAAAGATGTTGCATCACCACACCCACTTGGATGTGTGTGTGTATCAGTGTGCATCATTGTGGTTTTAGGAAAATAACACATGCAATGATGCCACTCCAGCATGTGTGTTCTTTTCATAAACCACATGGACCCACTAGATCTCATTACATGTGTGTTCTTTTCATAAAACACATGGTTCCACTAGAGTCATTGCATGTGTGTTCTTTTCATAAACCACATGGATCCACTAGAGTTCATTGGATGTGTGTGTGTGCATCAGTGTTCATCACTGTGGTTTTAGGAAAAGAACACATGAAGTGATGCCACTCCAGCATGTGGTGTCCAACCATGTCCATGAACCCTGGCAGCATGTTGGGATTCAACTACGGCATGCATTTTACCACCATCTTTAAAGATGATGCATCACCACACCCACTTGGATGTGTGTGTGTATCAGTGTGAATCGCTATGGTTTTGGAGAAAAGAATACATGCAATGATGCCACTCTAGTATGTGGTGTCCAATCATGTCCAGGAACCCTAGCAGCATGATGGGATTCAACTACAGCATGCATTCTACCACCATCTTGAAAGATGTTGCATCACCATACCCAGTTGGATGTGTGTGTGTGTACAAGTGTGCATCATTGTGGTTTTGGAGAAAATAACACATGCAATGATGCCTCCGGCATGTGTGTTCTTTTCATAAACCACATGGATCCACTAGAGTTCATTGCATGTGTGTTCTGTTCATAAACCACATGGATCCACTATAGTCATTACATGTGTGTTATTTTCATAAACCACATGGATCCACTGGAGTTCATTGGATGTGTGTGTGTATTTGTGTGCATCATTTTGTTTTTAGGAAAATAACACATGCAGTGATGCCACTCCAGCATGTGGTGTCCAACCATGTCCAGGAACCCTGGCAGCATGCTCGTATTCAAGTTCGGCATGCATTCTACCACCATCTTGAAAGATGTTGCAACACCACACCCACTTGGATGTGTGTGTGTGTATGTGTTTATTAGTGTGCATCATTGTGGTTTTAGGAAAGGAACACATGAAGTGATGCTACTCTAGCATGTGGTGTCCAACCATGTCCAGGAACCTTGGCAGCATGTTGGGATTCAACTGCAGCATGCATTCTACCACCATCTTGAAAGATGCTGCATCACCACACCTCATTGGATCTGTGTGTGTGTATCAGTGTGCATCATTGTGGTTTTAGGAAAAGAACACATGCAGTGATGCCACTCCAGCATGTGTTGTACAACCATGGCCAAGAACCCTTGCAGCATGCTGGGATTCAACTACAGCATGCATTCTACAACCATCTTGAAAGATGCTACATCACCATACCTCATTGGATGTGTGTGTGTATCAGTGTGCATCATTGTGGTTTTAGGAAAAGAACACATGTACTGATGCCACTCCAGCATGTGTGTTCTTTTCATAAACCACATGGATCCACTAGAGTTCATTGCACGTGTGTTCTTTTCATAAACCACATGGATCCACTAGAGTTCATTGCATGTGTGTTCTTTTCATAAACCACATGGATCCACTAGATTTCATTGCATGTGTGTTCTTTTCATAAACCACATGGATCCACTAGAGTCAATGCATGTGTGTTCTTTTCATAAACCACATGGATCCACTTATGGTGGCTATTAGATCGAGTCTTCTAGAAGGCACGCCCCAACACACTTGTTATGCATGACAATTTTTACATACCGTTTGATCGGGGCGCGTGGACAATTGGGATGGTTCTTCGTAAGAGCGATCTGTGAGTACGCTGTTCTGTGACATGATTGGCCATGCTTACTGTCAGCTTGCTCTAGACAAACTGGCAACACTGCGTGCTCCCCTTTTGCCAGTGTCATGTGTTCCATGTTCCACCTGCTAGTGTCACGTCCCCTCTTCCACTCTTCCTCCCCATACTTCTCTTCCTTCCCCTTGAAGCCACTTTCCCCACTTCTCTCCCATCCTGCTGTAGCCGCAAGCCGACAGCGCCTCCAGCGATCCCACAGCCACCCTAGTCCCCCATCCCCCTTTCTCCATGGGTTCAAGGGGAGACAGTGAGGAAACGCGTCATAACGACAAGGATAGTGATTTCAATGTGAGTCGTCTCATCTCTAACATCTGTGGACATTTATCTATTTTGAGCTAGATCTAATCTGATTACTCATGCACGTATGATGTGTATGACTCCGACTATCACGGTTTAGCAGAGGATGACAGTCCTCCGCTATGTCCACATGGATATGTGCCCGCTAAATTTGTAGCGTTTGAAGGACGAAACGCCGGCAGGAGGTTTTTAGGGTGTCAAGGACATGGTGCAATGTTGCCACGCAGAAGTTGCGGTGTTGTCAAATGGGTAGATCCAGAGTGGCCCAAATCTATGCAGAAAACGCTAGACAAACTATGGGATATGACCGTTGAGTTGAAAGAATCCCTAGTAAGCTCAATTTTGAGAGTGCTGAGATGAAGTTATTTGACCATGTTGACACAACGAGGCTTAACCGAGATCTCAGGAGGGTGCAAGACAAGGTTAGCAAAGTTGAGAAGGAGAGGGACGTGGCATTGGCCCTGAAGGCTAAAGCAGAGCAAGAACTGACTCAAGCAAGGAATGAACTTCACCAGGCCAAAGTCCTATAGTTCACAACTATGGGTATTCACAAGTGCATGAGGATAGATGCAGAGAAACAATTGAAGTTGTACAAGGAAGATGCTAAAAAGGACGGAGCAGACGATTCGATCCTTGCTCTCGTAGGAAGATGCACATCGGGATAAGATTAGGAAGATCAAGGAGATGTGTGATAACTAGTTCTATTTAGCTTGAGCTTCGTACTTTTTAAGTTGTAATAGTTGTACCTGTTGACCTAGCGGTCTAAACTAGTGGTTTTGGAGTCCTGGGAGAAAAAATTGGTCGCCTGTTAATCTGTATTAGCCCTCCATTACTTCCTTTTGTCTGATGATGGTGGTATTATGACTTTGGTGGCTTGTTTAAACGTAATCTACGTGGATTGTGCTGCATGCAAATGGCACAGCCACAATTTATAAAATGGAAGCACATACACCCTGTTACTAGAGATCCGGGAGCTTCACCAGATGGGCTCAACATTAGGCTAGAAAGTAGTGCCGGTTTCCTCATTATCGGTTGCCATTGTTGTTTATGCTGCCATGTCATTGTGCAGCAGTTGAAATAAGTTGCTGCTTCATGGAGTGTAGCATCTTAAATAATTTATTTCTGTGCCACTAACATTTCATCGAATTTAGAGACCTCCTGTCCCTTAGCAATCGCGGAACTGGTGCTGCATGTTTTCATATAGTAGAGGTACAATCACAATTTCGGATTCAACTAGTGACTCGGATGTTTCCAAACCTCAAGTCGCGGTACATTTTACTCCGTGAAGGTAGATTGTTTTGCCTGACAAGTACCACGCACAGAGCTCCAGAATTTAACCGAATTACATATATAAGTTCAAGTTCAATACACTATTATGCATCTTAATTGCTAGAAGCCTTCTTCCCCTGCATGTGTACCAAGCCTTCACGTCCACTAGCTTCTTCATGTCCTGCCTTCTTCCTCTTCTTCGGTGCCAATTTTCTTAGCTTCACGTACTCTGCATTGCTAGGACAATCAGCACCAGAATCGTGTCCAACATCATCACTCAATTCGTTTTTATTTTCTTCCGGCAGCAAAATGACTGACATGGCAGTCATGTTTCTAACCTTGTGCTCTATTCCTGCCAAAGAAACAGGACTGTTTCATAACTGCCTAATATCTACAGAGTAAACAAAACAAAAATTACAATTCACCAAAACATGCTGATACGTCCATTTTGCATCACTATTTTATATCATAATTTACTGTTATTCATTGATATATTTCATATTAAGAGATGATACTTAAGTTATTTCATCTATTTTTGCATGATGGATGACTTTTGGAGGATGAACCACAGGAGTCAGGATTCTGATGGAAAAAAGCACTGTCCAGATGCAATATTTGCGAAGATCAAAAAATCCTAGAAAATATACGGAAATTCCTATTTTTCCAGAAGATGAAGAATGTCAGAAGGGGAAGTGGAGATGGGCCACACCACCCCTTAGCTCCCCCTGGGCCGCGCCACTAGGTGGTGTGGCCACCCTAGACCACCTCCGGCATCACACTTCCGTGTATATATTCCCCTCGGAAACCTAAAGTTCCGGGAGCAACCACATAAAGTTTCCGCCGCCTCTGCGGGGCGGAAACTACAGAGAGAGAAAGAGCTCTCCGGTAGGCAGAAATCTACCAGGGAAATTCCTTCCAGGAGAGGAGAGATCATCACCATCAACACTGTCATCAAGCTAGACTTCATCGGGATCATCATCATCATCTCCACCATCATCTCCACCATCATCTCCACCAGCACCATCACCACCACTCCGTACGGCTGTAACAATTGGGTTGAATCTTGCACAGTTCTTAGGGGAAACTTTCCCGGTGTTGATTAATTGTTGTAGTTGATGCTATTGAGTGGAACCATTGATTCATTGTTCATGTTCAGATTGTTACTTATCATTGTTTCATCTCTGATCTTGATCCATATGATGTCTTGTGATTAGTTCGTTTAGTTCTTGAGGACATGGGAGAAGTCATGTTGTTAGTAGTGGAATTGTGTTGAGAAAGATTTAATGGTTTGATATTTAAGTTGTGGTGCTATTCTTCTAGTGGTGTCATGTGAACGTCGACTACATGATACTTTACCTTTATGGGCCTAGGGGAATATATTGTGTATTTGGCTACTAATTGTGGGGTTGACGGAGTGACAGAAGCCTAAACCCCCATTAGGAAACCTTTGCATAAGGAAGTGTAGGATCTCAGAGTTTAAGCTTGTGGTTAGGTTTTTGTCTTAATTACTTTCTTGTAGTTGCGGATGATTGCAAGGGGTATAATCACAAGTATGTATTAGTCCTAGTAAGGTAAGTACATTAGCATAGGTTCACCCACACAACACGTATCCAACCAGAGAAGATTAATCAACTATATGAAGCGAAAGCACTTGACAATATTCACATGTGTCCTCGAGAACGTTTGGTCATCTTAAGTAATACAACCGGCTTGTCCTTTGCTAAAGAAAGGATTAGGCCACTTGCTGCAATTATTATTATTGTCTTTTATTTACTCACACTTTATTTATCTGCATTATCAAAAAAATCTAAAAATCCGTTTGCTAAGTATTTACAGAGAATTCCTGATCCAAACCACTTGTCAACACCTTCTGCTCCTCGTTGGGTTCGACACTCTTATTTATCGAAAGTACTATGATACACCCCCTATACCTGTGGGTCATCAAGACTATTTTCTGGCACTGTTGTCGGGGAGTGAAGAGCTATTGAAGAGTGGAACTAGTAAAGGAAACTTCTAATGTGAGTATTGTTTATTTCTATTTGTTACTTCAATTTCAATATGGATAATTCACTTAGTTTCTTATTTCAGAATGCTACTACCACTGCTAAGGTAGTAGATGATCCACCACCTGGTGAAATTGATCCTTTAAAATACCTAAAAAATGTTGATCGTGTTATGGATAACTACTATTTTGGAGATGGAACTGTCCATCTCGGTGATCATTTGATTTTTATACATGCATTATGCGGATTGTTCAAGAGTGCAGGTATTACAACAGATAAAGTTAAGAAAAAGTTATTCTCTTATCATTGAAAGGCGGAGCTAAGGAATGGTATAAGCTGCTAAAGAATGGCCAATCCCTTGAATGGGAGGAAATTGTACCTCTCTTTTATTCGAAATTTTATCCTCCTAGCGAGATCCATAAATATCGGAATCAAATATATAACTTTTGGCCTCGTGATGGAGAGAGTACTGCCCAAGCTTGGGGGAGATTGAAGTTACTAATGCTCAAATGTCCTATTCATGAGCTCCTCAATAATATTATTATCAATAACTTTTGTGCAAGGCTTTCTCTTCATGATAAGGATTTATTGGATGCTTCTTGTGCTGGATCATATACACATATGAAAGAAGAAGCTAAATGGGATCTTCTAGACCGTATTCAAGACAATGCTGAAGCATGGGAGAATGATAAAGGAAGAAGGTCAGGTATAAATTATGATTATGAATGCATTAAATCATTTGGGGGAACTGATGATTTTCATAATATTAGTGTTGCTTATGGTATTGATTCTCAAATTATTGCAATTTGTTTTAATGCCTTTGCCTCTTATATTGAAATTCCTAAAAAGAAATGGAACAAGTATCATGAGCCATATAAATATATTGTTCATTGTGTTCCTGCTAGAAATACTGAAGTTTATACTGCTGATCGTATTTTAACTAAACCTTACATCGAGAAAATACCTTTCCCTGTTAAGGTAAAGGAACATTCTATGATAGCTAGTATGGTTAACAAAAGCACAAAGAAAGCTATAGAACCTGATGAACAAATAAATGTTGAACCTGCAGTAGCAAATGTGAAAGACCTTGTCACTAAAAATATAGAAGATGGACACATTATCCTTTGTAAGGATACTTCTAACATTGTTTCACATCCTAGTAGAACTAGGAAAGCTAGTGCCCCTGTGTTTTCTGTCAGAATAAGTGATCATTACTACTATGGTTCATGTGATAGTTATATCGTTAAATTTATTCATGATGCTGAAAGTTATTATGAGAGAGGGAATAATTTTTTTATGCATCTCAATAATATTAAGTTCCTCTCTTTATGCTGAAAGTTTTTATGTTGCACTTGTTTTGCCTTCCTATACTAGTAGCCTCTTGTTTCAATAATTTGTTTTCTTACAAAATTCCCTTCCATAAGAAGTGGGTTAGACTTAAATATGTGTATATTTTCTTCTTGATGCTCTATTTTATTTCAATTCATATTCTTATGTGAGCATCATTGAAATTATCATGCCTATCTTAATGGCTATAAAGAAGAGCTTTTTGGGAGACAACCCATTATATTTTTACTTTCACTTTATTTTTGTTTATTTGAGTCTTGGAAGTTATTTCTTATGTAATAACCTCTCCTTATCCTTTTTGTTTGGTTTTTGTGTCAAGATTAGTCTCTAATGAGAGAGAAGTAAGATTTGGGGAAGTTGCTATTCTGAAACAGATTTTTGTGCTTCACTGTAAAAAATTGTGAAAAATCCCAGAACATCGTACTGATCTGTAATGTTGTGTGCATGCCCTAGGTTATTATTTAACTTTTTTTAGATCTTCACTTTTTGAGTTGAGCAACAGAAGATTTTCAAAAAAATTGATCTTTACCTGCTGGTCTGTTTTGACAAATTTCTACCATTTTTGCATTTGCCTCTTAAATCGATTTTCTTTTTGAATTCTTTTGGGATTTTGAAAGTAGTTGCTACAGTAGCTTATGTTTTGATGGACTTCAGTTGAAATTGAACCCAAAGTTTTATTATCTTGCATGCACTAATGTTGCAAATGAAGATTGTGTGAAGTTTTGTATGAAAGAAATTTTCAAGTGTTAGGAGAGAATGATGTAATGAGATGAAGAATGGTCAAAAGACTAAAAAATTATATTTTTGAAGATTCTTACAATGAATATATTGATATTATTCAAGTGGTGACTCTGGAAGAATTTATTAGAGATCAAATTCAGAAACCTGCAGAGTCCATTTTCGAATAGGTAACAGTTCTGGTAAGAAATGGTCCGCGAAAAACTTTTCAATTTATATTTTTGTTGTCTTTATCTAACATGGAAGATAATGAGTCGAAAAAGGGACGGAAACAGAGCCCAGGGCTTCACACCACCCCGTGGCGCAGGCCCACCTGGCCGCGCCACCAGGGGGTGTGGCCACCTCGGAGCCTATCTCCAGTCCGTTTTCTCCCAATACCTTCCTTTTGTTGTTAAACTTTGTGATATATAATCCCCCGGATCCCCTGAGGTCCGCATATCGTGTTCTCGTCGTGTTTCTGTTTTGATCTGTTTCTGACAGGCAGATTCTCAGTTTTGGAGCCACAATGTCTTCCTCTGAACCACCCAAGGAGGATTCCTTCACGGACATCATCAATCCGTACATGTATGAGTTGAAGATTCACCCCAAGGAGTTGTTGCTCAAAGATGGGAAGATACAGATAAAAGAGGTTCAGGGCCCCAAAGGAGAAGGTAGTCTAGAGGACAGGATGGAAGCAATGGAGCAAGAAGTCTTTAGGTACAAGAAGATGGCAGAACGCGAAGTGGATATCATCCATAAGATAAGTTCAGAACTCATAGCCGAGCACAAGAAGGAGACTGCTGAGCTTAGGGATGATATTCTCTCACTGCATCGAACAACCAACCAACTACAAGCACAACTCTACAACATGCAAAATCAAAACTGTGAGTATGAGGCTAGGTTTAAACACATAAGTTCTGCTGCTAGTTTTAGGATATTGGAAACCAAGCTGTCCTTTGTCGATGGGGAGCCTTTACCTTGGAAGTCTGATGATGACGAGAGAACACCACCACCTCCAAAGGAGTAATTCGCCATCAGGTTTTGGCATCCCCTTGGTTTGTTCCAAGCTTGGGGGAGTGCCGCAGTATCACATCATTATCTTTCATCTTTCTACCTTTTTAGTAGAGTCATATCATGAATAGAGAAGTTATCATATAGGATGGTTTGCATTGTGGAAGTATCTCTCCTCTAGTTAGTTATCTATGTATCCCTTGCTGTGAGTTGCCATTATGGAATATTAATGAGAAGTTTTATCACTTACTTTTTCCACATCTTATTTTAGTTTGCAATTTTCTGTTATATGATTGATCTTGTTGTTAGTATTGGTATCACTTTGGGATCATTAAGTAAATTTAGTTGGTTTTGGCAAACCTAGCTCTCGTCAGTAGCAACACTATTTGAGGATTGAATGGAAAAGAGAAAACTACTTTTAGAAATATAATTTCATTATCTTTCTTTCTTGATTGGCTCATAAGCTTAGTATTCTCTATCTAAGATCTTTTGTGTTTCCAAGGAAGATTGCATGATTGTTTCTATCACTTGTATGTTTGTTTGTTTCCTTCAACTCTTATGCTTGCTACCCAGTCTTGCTAGCCAAAAACTTGTACTGAGAGGGAATGCTTCTCGTGCATCCAATCCTTGAACTAAAACCTATGCCATTTGTGTCCACCATATCTACCTATTATCATTGTTTCTATTTCAAGTAAATTCTCAAGTTTTATCTATCTTCCAAATTAAACTTGTTATGTGAAAATTAGTGATTAAAGCTCTCACAAACTTGCTGGCAAACTTTATTTTCTTGTACTTAATAAATTTGAACCATTGTGACTATCTTATGAAGTTTGTATGCTTGCAAATTATAAGTTGGGAGTTAGAAAAACCATGTTATCATGGGGTTCGCTTTCGACATTGCACTTATTATTTAGTTGATATCATGTTCTTTTGTTTATGGATGTCGGCGGTGTGAAATAAAAGGGGAGCATGTAAGATCATGGAGTTTGTATATATGTTAGAGAAACGCCTGGGCGGCTAGCCTAAGCCATGCCTAATCATGGTGGAAACTTGCAGCATAACCATAGTGGCATTCTATGAAGCATCCTCAGTAAAAACCTATGCAAATAGCAAATAAAAAGATCGCTGAGATGCTCATTGTCTGTTGCCTTGTCATTTTGATATGGGATAGCTCATGTGTCATGGGGCAAGGGATACCCCGTTGGCGGTTCTGTATGATACAAATACACTTACAATGACAAGAACTTACCGAATACCAAAGTTGAGTAGCATGAGGTCTGGTACTCGTACTCAAGGGGCATGAGATTTTCAACTTATAATTTGTCAAGCATATAACTCATATTTTCCCTAACATTAAACTTAATCACTTCAAGATGCCTATGATAGGGGCAATGAGATCTCAAATCTAGTAAGTACCATAATTTTTGGAGGCTCTTTATGAAACTTGAAATTCCTGCTTCCCTCTGCGGAGGGCCTATCTTTTACTTTTTGGTTGAGTCACTAAACATATTCCTTTATATATCAAGCAAGCATTTGAGTTGTTGTGATTCAATCATCCATATGATGATTTATTCAATCATGTTTCTTATGTTACTTGTTTTGCACAATGCTCTTATCTGAGTGAATATTACTTTGAAAGATGCCATTGAAAACCCCATTATGTTTGACTCCTGCAATTTGTTAACCGTTCTCTGACCAAGAACAAAGTTTGCCATTACCAATTATGGTTTACTTTGTGTATCTTTATTGTGTTCCCCTTACTCATTGCAAGTTAAGCTATATAATACTGAGTTGTTTTCTATCATGATTTGTGTATTGATGAATGTGATGCTTCTTGTCCGTATTCTCTTTATCAACACTTCACTCCATAAACCTGTGGTCATGTTTATTGAGCTCAGTTTTCGCTTGGGGACAAGCGAGGATTAAGCTTGGGGGGAGTTCATAGGTCCATTTTGCATCACTATTTTATGTCATAATTTACTAATATTCATTGATATATTTCATATTAAGAGATGATACTTATGTTATTTCATCTATTTTTGCATGATTGATGACTTTTGGAGGATGAACCACCGGAGTCAGGATTCTGATGGAAAAAAGCATTGTCTAGATGCAATATTTGCAAAGATCATAAAATCCCAAAAAATATACAGAAATTCCTATTTTTCCAAAAGATGAAGAATGCCAGAAGGGGAAGTGGAGATGGGCCACATGGGGCCCACACCACCACCTGGCGCAGGCCCCCTAGGCCGCGCCACTAGGTGATGTGGTCACCCTGGCCCACCTCCGGCATCACCCTTCCGCGTATATATTCCCCTCGGAAACCTAAAGTTTGGGGAGGGACCACAGAAAGTTTCCGCCGCCTCTACAGGGCAAAAACTACAGAGAGAGAAAGAGCTCTCCGGCAGGCAAAAAACTGCCAGGGAAATTCCTTCCCAGAGAGGGGAGATCATCTCCATCAACACCGTCATCAAGCTAGACTTCATCGGGATCATCATCATCATCATCTCCGCCATCATCTCCACCAACACCATCACCACCACTCCGTACCGCTGTAACAATTGGGTTGAATCTTGCATAGTTCTTAGGGGAAACTTTATCGGTGTTGATTACTTGTTGTAGTTGATGATATTGAGTGGAACCATTAAATCATTGTTCATGTTGAGATTGTTACTTATCATTATTTCATCTCTGATCTTGATTCATATGATGTCTCGTGAGTAGTTCGTTTAGTTCTTGAGGACATGGGAGAAGTCATGCTATTAGTAGTGGAATTGTGTTGAGAAAGATTTAATGGTTTGATATTTAAGTTCTGGTGCTATTCTTTTAGTGGTGTCATGTGAACATCGACTACATGATACTTTACCTTTATGGGCCTAGGGGAATGTATTGTGTATTTGGCTACTAATCATGGGGTTGCTGGAGTGACAGAAACCTAAACCCCCGTTAGGAAAGCGTTGCATAAGTGAGTGTAGGATCTTAGAGTTTAAGGCTTTGGTTAGGTTTTCATCTTAATTACTTTCTTGTATTTGCGGATGCTTGCAAGGGGTATAATCACAAGTATGTATTAGTCCTAGTAAGGTAAGTACATTAGCATAGGTTCACCCACACGCCACTTATCCAACCAGAGAAGATTAATCAACTATATGAAGCGAAAGAACTTGACAATATTTCCATGTGTCCTCGAGAACGTTTGGTCATCTTAAGTAATACAATCGGCTTGTCCTTTCCTAAAGAAAGGATTGGGCCACTTGCTGCAATTATTATTATTGTCTTTTATTTACTCGCACTTTATTTTTTTGTATTATCAAAAAAACTAAAAATCTGTTTTCTAAGTATTTATAGAGAATTCCTGATTCAAACCACTTGTCAACACCTTCTGTTCCTCTTTGGGTTCGACACTCTTATTTATCGAAAGTACTACGATACACCCCCTATACTTGTGGGTCATCACATGCGAACCCCAAGAGACTTTTGCTTACTAGGAGCTAATTGGGTTCGAGCGACCACCCTGTCCAAGAATAGAAGGGAGACTCCCAGTTGCAGTAGCTTCCACATCTAGTACATCACAATTTAGCTCTAACATGCAAGCCAAAGCATACCTTTTCATCAACCCATTTAGCTGACTGTCACACGTTAGAGGAACCATGATGCCTCGTTCATCCATGAAGCTAAACTTTGTAGTCTGCTTCGGTCCTATTTTAGCATGATTACACAGAGCAGCAACCATACCAGGGATAGTGCAGATCTACGCAGGCGCTTCTTCCATCGTGATACAATGGTGTCCATACCACTTGCCCTTCACACCTGATGATTTAGAGTCGTAGCTGAAGAGGGCTACCGTAACCAGGTAAGGGTGGTCCACAGAGATCCCACATGACAGAAAACTATGGACAAAGATTGTATGTCAGTGTTGGGCTAGCAAACAATTCTATGTCAATAGTCAGATAGCAGAATTAGTTAGTGTGAATAGCAAAGAGAATAGTGTCTCACCCGCATGTAGCGAGAACTTCTTCTTCCTCGGTAGTAGGATCTGCCATCCTCCATATTGCTAAGCTCGTCAGCGGCAGAGGTGGGCTAGAGCCGTGCAACGACGGGCACGACAAGTGACATTGGAGCTCGGGATCAGCAAGTGGGCGCAGTAAATTGGCACTAGAAGTCAAATGTCCGAAGGGATCATCCTGGTTGGAGGGTGGATTTCGACACCGCCAGTGCTAGAGCTCATGCGAAAGGAGGGAGTGGATTTGTGAACTTGGTCAATGCACTAGGCCTCTTAGTTCCTCGATTTTCCTAAGTGGTTGCCGTGTTGGTCACGGACAGATTACTAGCATGGAGGTCCCGATTGTCTACTTCACATGGCAGTTTAATGGAATGTCTGAATTTGGTAGGGTTGAGACGAGTTTGTCTCGAAATGGCCCCTCTCGGCAGTTGGTAGCTCATCTTTGCGAAACGCGGCAATTACAGGAAAGTCAGGTACCACGATGCACTCGCCCATGAACTCAGGGGTCACAAAGGAATAGTCCCTGTTTCGGGTCTTCTGATGCTGCTGGGTGCTAGGCTGCCCTGCAGCTATAATGCGTTGCTTCTCCTCGAGGATATTTGCGGTTTTCTCAAGGAGTACCTGACGATACGCTTCTAGGGCTTGGGCCATGTCCTCCAAATTTGTAGGTGTAAGTTCTAAAGTTGTTGGGATAGGTGTGGTAATTGCCTCTCTGAGGAGTTTACGGGCACCAGGGGTAACCATGTGTCCGTCCAACAGAGTGCCTTTTGGCTCATTTGGGATCAAAGCTCCATCTGAGTCCTCTTCGTATTCTTCGGCTATCACCTCCTCAGCTGGAAGATCTTTAGCGAGAGTCTTCTTCTTTGCTCTCTTGGCAGCACCGATAGCAAAGACGGCTTTGGGTCCGATTCCTAGAGTCAAGCTTCTGTCAGTACTCTAGGACATCTAGACGTCGGGATTTTCTTCGAGATCCATATCATCCTGCGGTTCGGGAGAGTTTTCTCCGGATCCTTCATACATGCTATTGTGAGGGCTTTGATCCATAGCTTCTCCTTCTTCTGCAGCTTTGGAGTTGAATTCCTCTTCATATTCTACAGAGAACTTTTGAAAATCCGTCGACATCATGGAGTCATCCAAAGATGTCGGCAAGTCGGTGTTTGTTCCGATTGCCTCCAGCATCGAGTTGTTGTTGTCTCCAGCATCAATAGAGCCGGATCCAGATCCAACATATCCAACGAAGTGTGATGCGTGCGTCCTAAGGTAGTTGTGACTTTCTGTGTTGGCTTCCTCGAAACATTTGATAGTCTCAAGGATCTCTTCCATGTTGGCGTTTCCACCCAGCATCATCCGCCTCAATGTTGTTACTTCTTTGATCTTCTTGAGATTCAACCTCTTTAGGGAGAGCCTCCTGAGATTCGATTTCCCTTGGGAGATCTGCTTCATGTTCGACTTCCTTAGTGAGATCTTTTTCAGATTCGCTCTTCTCCACTGTCTCCACTTCAGGCGCGGGCTGGGTGGGATTATAGTTTTATGAGACCCGGAACTCTATCGCTTCCGCAGACAAAGTGGGTCCAGAAATTCCTTCTACCTCTATCATCACCGATGCGGTGATTTGGGCAGGTTCAGTGAAACCGAGGTAAACATCAATCTCGCTAAAGGACGTGATGGTGTAGGTGGTCACAGGTTCCCTAACTGGAATCCAAGTCTCGCCAAGAAGGACGAGAGGGACGTCGCTGGCGTAGAGGAACCGGTCGATGGTGTTTGTCTCGCCAATTCAGATTCGCACAGATTTTTCCCAGAACGAATATCTGAAACTCACCTGCCCCACGGTGGGCGCCAACAGTTGTCAGATTGAAGACATGTACGCTAAGAGGGGGTCCTCGAGGCGTGTGGTGAAAGCGGGTGTGAGGTGACGGTATTCTAGGACGGTGAGCACACAAGCTTTACCCAGGTTCGAATCCGCCGGCTTTGCATGGATCCTACTCCTGCTAGCAATCTAATAATATGGCAGAGCCGGAAGTATAGATTACAAAAGAGATTCGCCTGTGCGAGTTGAGGTTGTAGCTTGTGGGGTGCCCTAAAGGCTGGTCCCTAGGATGGCTTATATATATATCTGGCCAAGGGTTACAGGAGAGACCTATCCACAGAGTCGGTTACAGAGTACATCGTGGACTACAAGTAACTAAATAGGCCTAAGTCGGTAACTCTTCTGGGCCTTCCGTAGCCGGATGGACCTCTATCTTCTCTCCCTGACTGGACCGCCCGTGAAGCAAAGCTCTAACTCGAAGTGGGCCATCCTGGTCAGCGAGTCAAAGTAAGTATACCCATAAAGTATATCCCCAACAACTATCTATATATTTAGATCTTGTCGTAATGACGTTGCAATATTTATTTTCTTTTAGATGGATATGCTCGTATGTACACTTGTATGTTGTTGGTGTACATACTTATTTGTGTACACTGGACTCGCAGACCAGTCAGTCATGTTTCTTGCACTTCAAGCTATAACTATAAAAGTGGGTGGGATGATTAGTCGGTACCATGCCCTGTCATTGATGGCCTCAGGGTCTTCACGGTAGTACGCCCTTCATCCACTTTTGGATTATACCGTCTTGTGATAGAAATATGAGGTCTGGGAGATTACAGTCCGACCCTTCGTAGTGAAGGATGGAGAAAGAACTTGTCGCCTGGCTGCAATATGGAAGTCTCGACGTATCTAACTCGATGGTGAAACAAATCATAATAGTAACAAAATGCGCGTGAAGGTGTGCGCAACGCAAGCATGACGCCCTGAGCTAGGATGCATGTGCGAGTCGGTCGTCAGCACATAGGTAGTAACTAGGTGGACATGCGCGCTTCGCTTCGCCGCCTACAATCTATTTGGTAGAGTGTGGTATGTGTGTTGTACTCACTACCGGTAACACATTTTGTTTTATTTATGTAATCATAAATTAAATATATGAGCATGTGCAGGCTGAGTGTTTAATAATCGGTAGACAAATGTGTCATTTACGTGTTAGATATGTCTAAAACTGAGAGATCTAACCTTAGACGCAAGAAGCGGGTCCTTATTTCATATTAAAGCTCATAAGAAACATAGGAGTATCAGTGTTTCTTGAAGTAAAAATAGATACATCGAGAAAACTTCAAAAAAATACATCGAGTAATAGACCAAGTTTAGTACTACGAGAAACTGACATATTACATGATCTAGGTAAAAAAGTAATGATGTAAAAACAAACTAACTTATAAAGATCACATGGTAACCTTGTTCGACTACCTCAAAGGGAAAGCACAACTTTGTATTCAACACTTATAAGTGGTTGGATTATTAAATGGTTAGTTTAGTCAATATAGACAACCATATTATATATATACTAATCCTATGCAGGAGTTATATATTCCAAATTATTCACTGGTTCAATAAAATTTAAAAGAGAAGGTATGGCTGGAAGTTGCTATGGATCTTTACATAAAAGTAATACCTAATATGTAATCTATTTTGATAATTTATGTACATTAAAATGAAAAATATAAGTTATAGCATTTTTTTGGACCCACTTAGTCGATGGAACCTACTTGTTCATTAATCATAGAGCATGCTCCAAGTCAAGGGCACTGGAGTTTTTGTTAACTCGTGTAGAAATTATAGAACAATGTAAAACATGTATCAATTTACACAAGTATCTCATGTATTCTTGAGATATGGTAATATATTCAAAAGCAAATTCAGTTGCAGAGTTTAAGAGGGGACAAAATCAGCTTATTCTGCTTTTTCAAGAATACATATATGTTAATTTTTGAAATGACATGAAATTACCAGCTCTATATTGGTCTTGATGTTCTTATCTATGAAAACACTTGTCTTGATGTCCTTATCCATGAAAACACTTAGATATCTAAGTAACAAGCATTTGTTTGAGAGCATTTACATGTGTTTGCAATACCAATGATCAATTCAGAAGCAGAGACTACTTTTCATGGTAAGACGTATCGACATATCTATTCGAGCAACAAAAATTATTTCACATCAGCCAATAAGAATATAAACTCTGAAAACCCATAGACATTTTTTTCATGCCAAGGTAATCAAGTATGGGTTAAAGCCGTTATTACTTATTACTACAATTAGTTAGTCTGAAAAACCGTATAAGAAAACTGATAAGTTTTTGCAGTAAAAATACTAAGCTATCATTACAATATATATTTTAAAACCACCCTAACTTAGCTTCCTCCACGGTTGCGTCATTTCATATAGATTACATAATCGCAAAGATCAACTTACTCGAACTATTGAGTAATTATCCTCGGAGATCACATGACAGTAGAGTTCTGCTTACTTGTATGACTTACTTGAGGTTCATGGTTAACTCATGAGCAGGAGGATATATGAAAAACAATTTAGGCTTAAATTTTCATATAGAACCTAGAGGAAAAAACAATTGGCACCTGATTAAATTACTCCGTCGTGAAACAGAGCAGGATCAAATTGGGGTTACCAACAACGGACAATTATTCTCACCCATGTCTTCTAGAAAAAAAGACTATCAAAGTATGTCTTCCAAGAAATTAATAGATACGTAAACAGATATGAAGAAAATGGAGACCTGCGAGGGCAATTACCTAGCAGTGGAGCTTGACCACGAGGGAGAAGCTGCCCGGGGAAGAGGGTCCGATGGGGGAGGAGAGGCACTGGGGCCGAGTCCCGACCGTTGGTGGGATGCCAGAGGCAAGGAGGAGAAGACACGGATACGCCATATCAACCCCGTATAGCTATTGCTTCACCCATTCTAGGGTTTCATGCAAGGGGCACGTTGGGTCTGGAGGGGGGTATATGATGGGAGCAGAGGTTATCGTGAGTGGAGGGGGCAAAGGGAGCGGAGGTGAGAGAGAGAGCTCAGGAGCGGCGGGGGCAGTGCACGTTGCTGGGGGAGACAGAGGAGAGGCTAGGATGGGCGGAAGCTCGGGTGGAGGAGAACGGGATCGGGGTGGGGGGGGGCGAGGACAGGATGGACCAGCTCGTAAGACTTCAGTCAACACCTGAAACTGTACGGTTGAGATGACTAAAAGAGAAGAGAAGACGGCCATAAACGCGCGCGGGCAGATGGCCTCAGATTGCTCGCTTTTACTCAAACTTAAGCTATAGTATAATTATTTTATTTTGTTTTATTTTTATTTGGATCGAAAAGTTGGTATATACCCACATTCATGTGCCTGCTAACAAGGACGGCTTTACTACTCCCTCCGTCCTAAAATAAGTGACTTTGGTTTGTTTAGATTCACGTGTATCTATATACTAAAACATGTCTAGATACATACAAATCTGGACAAACTCAAGCCACTTATTTTGGGACACTTCCACGGTTCCAACACATGATGTATTAGTAGTTAAAGTCTGTTTTAATAAGGAATTTCAGTCCAACATTTCTGGCTATGTCAGCTTGATCCAACAAGAGCGGTTGTTGTACGTAGCAATCAATTCTATTAATGTGTATTTCCTTTATGCTTATTCCTGCAGCAATACACTTGAGGCAGCATATACTTAGGCCACTAGGAAGAACATATTTTTTTATTGAAACAAGGCAAAATATTTGCCATTCTTTATTAATTAAGAATGAGGTTTTTAGAGGTCTTACAAGACATGATCTCGGCAACGGAAAAAATAAAAGCCTACTCTCGTGACATAAAATTACACAACTCCTTTGCACCAGCCAAACACCACAAGGAAACTTCAATTTTAATTTTGGAGACCAACATTGTTAAAAGTGGACCCTTGATTGCGGAAGACGTGAGCTTTCCTTTCTTTCCAAACCTCCCATGAGACTAACATCACAAGCATTGCTATTGCTTTCCTTGCCCCTCCTCTCTTGTGGATTCCTTGCGTCCACCTTGGTTGAAAATCATGGAGGCCAAGCCAATTGGCCAAAATAAAATCACGCCAATCCCTTGGTTGAAAATCATGGAGGCCAAGCCACACTTTAAGTTCACTCCAAATCTGTGTGGTGAAGCGACATTGGAACACTATGTGGGCAGCCATTTCTTGGGAGTGGTTGCAAAGCTTGTATAATCCACAATTTGGTCATCCCCATTTTTTAAGTCTATCCGCCATCCACACCTGATTTTGTAGAATCAACCAAGCAAAGATTTTGCATTTGGGAGGTTCCCAAGGCTTCCGCACTAACTTGGACATGGTCGAGGATATGAGCCCCTGAAATTACATGTTGTAAGATAACTGAGCCGAGTAGAACCCATTGTTAGCAAGCTTCCAAGTTATTGAGTCTCGAACATCATTGGTTATATGGATATTTTGTAGCATCTCCCAAAACATGTAGAATTGGGTGATGTGGTCGACATTTAGGACATCTTGGGTATTTATTTGGACGATGAAAATTCATTCTCCAAATATTTGGATACCCTAGTGTTCTTTCTTTTTGAGATATCAAAGATAAGGGAGCAATATATTTGGGCCTAAATCCCTCAAGCCAAGCGACTTCCCAAAAAAGTGCCTTCTTGCTTTCTCCAATGGTCACCCAATTAGACGTGGCGAATAGGTTCGATCATTTTATGTGCAAGGTTCCCAAGGCCTACCCAAGGCTAACTTTCCTCCTTCCACTCTTTCCAAAGCAATTTCATGCGGAGCGTGGAGGCAAACTTGAAGAGATTTAGAATCCCAAGTACTCCCTTATCTTTAGGCTTGCAAACCATTTCTCAATTAACCTTGCATTTTTCTCTAGTCACTTTATCACATGCTGTCCAAAGAAAGGCACACCTTAAATTACCAATCTTCATAAGCACTTCTATGGGGACTTCAAGAACAGTGATGAAGTAGATGATAACGCTTTTAAGAACCGCCTTCACAAGAGTGGTGCGGCCTGCCATGGTGACATGCTTCCCAATCCAAGGGACAAGCTTGGCAGCCACCTTATCCTCCAAAGGTTGTAAGTGAATCCTTGTAAGCCTCGTGAACAATAACGGGAGCCCAAGATACTTCATTGGAAAGGTGACACGAGTAGCCGGGATAGCTTGTAAAATATCCCCAAGGTCTACTCATTCACAAGAGATAGCGGCCACTTGACTTTTAGTACTATTGGTAACAAGAACACTAACGTCTCCAAAATTTTCCAAAGTGGAGGCCAAGAAGTTGATATCGTTTTTCTTGGGAACCATAAATATAGCGGCATCATCGGCATAGAGAGATGTGCGAACCACAGGTACTCACCCCCGAATCTCATGAAGCTTTCATTGCTCGGTTACTTTGCGAAGAATGTGGTGAAGAGGGTTGATGGCCAAGACAAAGAGCAATAGAGAGAGCGGATCTCCTTGCCTAAGACCTCTTCCATGCCTAATAGGCTCACCGGCAATACCATTGAGAAGAACCCGTGAGGAAGAAGTCGGAAGCAACGCCGACACCCAATCTCTAAACTTGCTAGGGAAGCCCAAATGTTGGAGTGCATCCATTAAATAGGCCCACCGCACTGAATCGGACGTTTTCTTGATATCAAGTTTGAAGAAAAGCGTCAGAGACTTGGACTTATGAAGCTTTCTAACATATAGGAAGTTGTCACGGATACTTCTAGTCTTGATGAACGCACTTTGAGAGTTTAAAAAAATCTTTTGTTCATATGGGGAGAAAGTCAGGTTGCTATCATTTTAGAAATGAGCTTCGCAATGGCGTGGATTAGGCTTATGGGGCGGAAATCAGAAACATCTTCATCTCCCTCCTTCTTTGGAACGAGGGAAATATTTGTGGAGTTGAGCCAATGAAGATCTTGAGCATGTAGATTCGAGAATTTGTTAATGACTGCCATGATGTCCCCCTTTAATTGAGTTCCAACATGCCTTAAAAAAGGCTCCCGTAAAGCCGTCTAGGCCTGGCGCTTTGTCACGTCCACCGCTCTTCGATGAACGCCATTTTTTTATGATCTTCTTGAAGTGGTTGTGGATGATGCTTTTCTTTGCATCGTGATCGGTTACCCATCCCACCAAACGGTGAATGTGGTTTTTTCTTCTTCTAGCATTGATGATAGCTGGTTGACTATGTCGGTGCGTACAACAATTTCGGGTGCAGCGGACTCTACCATCCCAGGCATCTGAGTACATCAAATATAATTGTGGCATTGAGACCGAGGAGTCTTACCCTTACAAGGGTGTCAATGGCGCCTGCCATTACAAGCCTGAAAATGATGTTGTTCAGGTTACAGACTCAGTTAACATTACACTGGTAAGGAAAAGAAACTCAGTTCTAGTTTCAGTATGTTGATTTTGTTGAATCATTCATTCCAAGTTTTAATTTATTCTGATTTTCATCAGTATGTTTTGAATCATTCAGTGATTTGTAATATTTCTGTCGACTACTTGTTTTAATAAAGGGCAGTGTGCATCCGTTGGATGCAGAGGCCGGGGCTCACCCTATTTCGAAAAGAAAAAAAAAATTCTGATTTTGATGATGTCGTAAGAATGCTGAGGACGAACTTAAGATGCTGTCAGTTTGGTCCGATGGTAAGTGTCGCCTTTGAGGTGATCAACGGTTCCAAGCAGTACAAGAGTGGAGTTTACACTAGTGACCATTGTGGAACCACCCCCAACGTAAGTGTTAAACCGTAGACCATCAAACTATATATATTCTTTTCATTTGAGCTAATTGTATCCACTTTTCAGCTAATGTGATTTTTGTGTCTTGCGACTCCATTATCACACTATTTTGTTCTGAAAATGCAAGTTTCTTCTGAAATATTAGGATGCGAACCACACTGTTTTGGCGGTTGGTTATGGTGTGGAGAATAGCATCCCGTATTGGCTCATCAAGAACTCATGGATTGTCGAGTGGGGCAATGAGGGTTACTTCATTGAACTGGGGAAGAACATGTGTGCTGAGTATTCCATATGCACTTAAATACCCAAGAAAAGAATCATCTTGTGTTTTGTTCTGCAAGGTATTATTGTATACTAACTTGACTGTTAATGATGCAGTTGTGGCTACCTGCGCGTCGTACTCTGTCGTGGCAACATGAAGCACCTATCGGCAAGCTTAGTATCGATACGCATGACATCAATAATGTGTTTTCATCCCGAGCAAGATATGGAGTATGCTATAAACTGAAACTGAAACCTTGTTGTGAATACAAGACCATAAGGACTGAAATGAGGCACGTGCATGCATGTACTCTTCTTCTGTAGTGTATGGTTGCGTAGGTAATCTTGTGATTTACCGGGGTTTCCACATGTATACGATATTTCATTTCTGGGTCAAATAAAATGGCCCATCCATAGTTCACGAAGAAATCTCACCATATCATGAGAAAATTACAATGCCACACATGTGGACTTCTGTATATTTATGTGCATGTATAATCTCTGAAGTTTAGTACAGTTCGAATGCTGGATCTAAGATTTGATCTCCAGGGGTTCCACTATTTATATTCTACACTACATTACAAACATCACAAATAAAATAAGCTAAAATAATATGATAAACCTACAATGCTAATGGTTTAATATTTTTAACACAGTTTTTTGGTACTCACCAAAATAATATCTTTTCTGATTTTTTTTGGGTATTTTCGTGCAAAATCAATGAGATTTGATCGAGGTTTTAAATTTTGCTTGACTTAGTGTGGAATTCTTAAATACCAAATTTTGTTACAACGGAGATCACGTGAACTTTGGTACCAAATTTTGCTTGATCGTAGTCTGTCCATCGAGCCTTTGAGTTATATCCGGTGAAAGATCACAACATTTCCGGCATTTTGTGTTGCAGCTTGTTGCTATCATGAGCACACGAAGGAGTCAAAAGTGAATTACTAAAAATAACGGGAAAAATTACAGCAACCTAAGAACCAAGGGGGTCTAGGTTTCCGTGATTTTCGTGCTTTCAACCAAGTTTTGTTAGCTCGACAAGCTTGGAGATTAATTATCAAACCAGAGAGTTTATGTGCTCGGGTTTTGAAAGCGAAATATTATCCGAATGTGAGGTTGGAGGACATGGTGGTTACCGGTAATGCTTCACCCACTTGGCAAGCTATTTAATATGGATTAGAACTATTGAAAAAGGGTCTCATATGGCGTGTTGGCAATGGTCAGAGTATTAGAATCTGGAGGGGTCTATGGATTCCGAGACCAACATCATACAGACCTATCTCAGTAAAAAGGAGATGCAGGTTGAGATTTGTTTACGAACTCATTGACCAATTTGGACTATGGAGGACTGATTTGCTGCACCGTTATTTCCTGACGGCTGATGTAGTAGAAATACAAAAGATTTCCCCATCCACGAGACTTATTGTGGATCACCTGGCATGGGCTCCTACCAAACATTGTATCTTCCCAGTACGTAGTGCATATAGGCTTGCAAAAATATGGGACCTGGTTTGGAAAGCAAGTGTACCATCGAAAGTCCAGCATTTTGATTGGCGTCTTGCTACCGATTCCTTGCCGACATGGAGGAATAAGAATATTCGTACTCTCGAATTAACCGATCAATGTCCAGTCTGCAGTTTGGAGACTGAAGATAATTTCCAACCCTTTTTTAGATGAGGAGTTCTAGAAGTCCGAACTTCTAGGGGCAGATTAGTCCGGCACGTTTTGTTGGTTTCGTTTTTTTTTTCAGGCGAAACCCATATTCAAGTCCAGTATAGTCTCGTATCTGTATATAGGGACTGACGACGCCGTACGGCACGACCCCACGTGGGGTCCACCTAGACCTAATCACCGCGATTAGCTTCCATGTCCATGCATGCACCATTGTTCGGCGTAACTGAAGCTTTCTCTTCTCTGCCGCCTGGTAAAACTCGGTCGCTCGTACCCGCGGATCTGCTTCCCCTCGGCGCCGCCGATCTACCCCACGTCCACCGTCGTAGATCCTCACGTCCGCCGCCGTAGATCCTCGAAGGTAGAAGGCGCGCCAGCGGCTCGGCGTCTTCGTCACTAGGGTTTCTAATCCAAATCGTTGGTTTTATCTTTCGATCTTATAAGTTCACCCCATGATCATGCTTCGTCTCTAGTAATTGTTAGATACACATAGCATTGGTGCACTAGTAGAAAGAGGGCATTTGGTCCAGCGCCCAAATTCCATTGGTCCCGGTTCGTTTCCGTAATCGGGACCAATGCCAGGCACCGGTCTCGGTTCATGCCGCCAGGGCATTGGTCCCGGTTCATCTGTAAGCATTGGTCCCGGTTTGTGGCACGAACCGGGACCAATGACCCCGCGACGCACACGTGGCTCTCTGCGAGGCATTGGTCCCGGTTCATGCCAACAACCGGGACCAAAAACCCCGCGACGGTCAGCAGTCCAGGAATTAATGTAATTTTTTTTGCGGGTAAGGAATTAATGTAAATTAATTCGGCGCATAAATTAATTCGAGGCAGAAATTAATTCGAGGTAGAAATTGAATTGATCACTATTTTTGAACAAATCTTTCACGAATTAATCTAGACAAAGGTCTAAATTGAGACATTTTATTATTCGACCACAAATTTTTCCATACAAATAAAGATGCGACTTTATAAATTTCTAGTCGACAACACTTCGGTTGCCGCTGTCCTCCGAACCGTTGTCCTCCGTGCCGCCGGCTTCCTCGTCGTCGTCGGACAAAATCTCCATGATTTCGGCGTTGTTCGGGAGACGAAGCTCGTCTGCGCGCATAGCGGCGTCAATGGCGGTGTAGATGGTCCATCCAGGGACGGATCAGAACAACTCCCGCCCTTTTTGGTTGCGGCGATCCGGGTGCACCAGGCGCCTGTCCACGAAACGGTTGCCAGCTTGGCCTTACGCTCCTTCTTGAACAGCCGGGGCCAATACTCGTTGCCCGCCGCGTACCGGGGAAACGCCCTAATGCACGCGGGCAGTTGGCGGCGACGCTCCGCGATGACGTACTCCATCTCGTATCCGCGGGGGTTGAGGAGCGGAGCCACCAGCACACCCCCCTCGCTGATGCTAAATCCGGCGGGAAGGGTCGCGCGCGGCGGCGCGAGGATGCCGTAGATCGCAAACTGCGCCGCCTCGTAGTGGTTGAGCGTGGGCACCTCCATGACGGCGCGGTGGAGATTGGAGAGGGAGGGGAGGCGAAACGACGGCGCGGTGGAGAGGCAAAGTGGTGGGATGGAGAGGGACTACAGAGAGGCAGAGGCGATGGTGAAAGCGAGCGTTGTGGCCTCGTATTTATGCACGGGGACGACGAAGCGACGGAGGCATTGGTACCGGTTATTGCCACGAACCGGGACCAAAGCCACTCCCGCACGACACGTGGCGGCCCAGCAGCGCGCCCCCACCGAAGTCATTGGTCCCGGGTCGTGCCATCAACCGAGACCAATGACCTGGGTGGGGTGCGAGCTGCTTGGGCGCTCATGTCGCGGAAGGGCTGGTCCCGGTTCGTGGCAATAACCGGGACCAAAAACCCTCCCCTGGCTATATATAAGCCCAGCCCTTTGCCCACCAAATTTTGCTGGATTGTGTGTGAGGAGTAGGTCCTAGCTTTTTTTTCTTTGATTGCACACAAGGTGTTCGATGAAATGTCCGAGCCACACTTTAGTTCGCACAACACGGTATCCTCGGCTGAGGTTAGCAACCTTATCTTCTTTATCTGTAACTGATACAAAAATATTGTATATGTCTATGTAGGGTGGTCATTTTACTATTCACGATGTTATTTTAATGGTTAATTATTATGACGCAGATCGATGCACGGATGCGATGGATGTATGGCGACCGACGCCATTTCGATTTTATTGCAGGCCTCCATAAATTTATCGATTTGGCTAAGGCAAACAAAGTGGATAATTTTATGCCTTGTCCCTGTGTCGACTGTCGGAACGTGGCGGAGCACTCTGCCCCGAGAATCCTTCAAAGCCATCTGCTTCGGAGAGGTTTCATGCCCGAATATTATTGTTGGGCCATGCACAAAGAAAGAGGGGTTAGGCTGGAAGAAAATGAAGAAGAGGAGGATGATGACAGCTATCCTATGTCCCCTGAAGAAAATGAAGGACATTTTGTTAGTGTGTCAAGCTTCCACTATATTCTCTTAATCATTTCTGTTGACACCGGAGTAGTAAAAGTTCTGGACTCGAAACGCACACCATTAGAAAAGTGGGCGAACATGCAGGAATGCCTCCAGAGGGCTTGGAAACGGTTCACCGCCAAAACTAGGGGTGTTTGGAAGCCAGAGCTTACATTTCAACCATTGACTGTAAGTACTACTTGCTAGATCCACGCATTTCTTTGATTCTAGTTTCAATACCACCATTATCATGCTTGATTATTATTTTGATTGAACTCCGTTCTCGTAAAGTGCTTGAGGCAGGAAGCCAGGAATAACTTATGTGGATACTATGTCTGCGAGTTCATTCGCTAGACGACCAAAGAGAAGGGGGCAGATCGGAACATCAAATAAATTGAAGTACGATAAACAATAATCACAACTTTATTTTATTACCACCAATTGTGTTTAGTTTCATTCATATATATTGATCCCCTTCTTTATATTAGATCGAACGGATGCGGGACGGTCTTCTATCACAAGAACGCGTGCAAGCGATTCAAGAGGAAATTGCCGGATTCTTGTTAGAACAAGTCATAGATCCGAAAGGAGAATACTATTACCCACTTCATTTGGAAGGGTGAAGTGTATAAAAGAAGTGTAAATTAGATCAAATTCGTGTGAGAGTATCGTTTGTAATTATAATATGTTTCGACCAAGAAGACGGATGAGACGGTGTATATATTTGTGATCATGCATGATGTGTAATATATATATCGTGGTTTCATTATTGCTGTATATATGTAGTACCATTAAATTTATAAAAAAATCCTGCCGTGGCAGAAAAATAGCCCGAAATCCTGCCGCGGCACAAAACCCTGCCGCGGCAGAAAAATAGCCCGAAAATCCTGCCGCGGCACAAAACCCTGCCACGGCACAGAGACCAACGATCCCGGTTCGTGCCAAGAACCGGGACCAATGATCCACCCCCGCCCGTCTCTAGCGCTGCCACGTGGGGACCCATTGGTCCCGGTTTTTCCCACGAACCGTGACTAATGATCCACCCCCCCCTCGTCGCTCGCCCGTCCACATGGAGACCCATTGGGCCCGGTTCGTGCGCGAATCGGGACTAGCATTAGTCCCGAGTGATTGGTCCCGGTTCTGGAACCGGGACCAATGGCCCTTATGAACCGAGACTAGAGACCATTTTTCCACCAGTGGTGATTCTAACAATGTGGCGCAATCACTGATAGAGGAGATGGAGGACTCTAGATCTAGTATGAAATATGATCAAATCGGGCATGTCGGTGATGATTTCATTTCCGCCAATACGCATCTCGAAGACGGCTGGAGCAAAGAAGAGTTTGATGTGAGGACACATTAGCTTCTTCTTTGATATTTAAATGTTAACTTAAATAATATATGATATCTCATGTCTTGATTTATTTAGATTGTCTATGACGACGATTTCCACAATGGCCTTAACAATCATGAAGAAACGGACATGTTTGTTGATACTGAGGTATGTGTAGTGGTGTAAAATTTTATATGTCATGCACCGTATGATGCAATTGTATAGTAAATATTGCTAAATTGTTCAGGTAACAAATGACTCTGGTATGGAGTATGACTATTTTGGTGAATCAGACTTGGAGATGGGTAATTATGATGATTGTGAAGATGCATCAAATTTTGATAGGTTCGTTGACACGAGTGAGGTATTATTTATAGGTTGTTTTTAGCAATCAACGAACCGACATGCATACTACTATAGTTCTAATGGTTAGGGTTTGAATTTGTAGCAGGTACCATATAATCAGACTGGCAGTTCAAATAAATGTAGCAATGACACTAGGTATCCTGATGATAAGAGAGAACTATACTGTAAGATAATGAAAATGACATTTGATAGTGAAGAAGCAGCCTATTATTTCTACAACAGATATGCCAAAGATCATGGGTTCGGCATTAGGAAGCACCAAGTGAGGCGGTTTGATGATGGACTTGTTCGTCTAAGGCGCTTGATGTGTTGCAAGCAAGGGAAACGTGACAAGAAGTTACTGACAATGGAAGGCCACAAATATAGGCTCAGAGGTGAGCCTAGGTGCAATTGTAAGGCACGTATGGTGATGAAGTTTGATAGAAAAACTGGTCTTTGGATCGTTCAGAGTTTTGATGACACTCACAATCATGTGTTAGCGAGACCGGATGAAGTCCATTTTCTTTGGTTCCATAGGAAGATCAACGACTCCCAAAGAGCTGAGATATTATCATAGTGTAACATGGGGGTTAGGAAGCATATCATCATGCGATCAATGATTAGCAACTCTGGTGGTTTATTTGTCGGTGTGGGATTTACAAGGAAGGATTTGTACAACATGTGCTCAAGGGAGAAGAGGAAGATGCTTTATAAGGGTGATACTAACACAACCTTGGGCATCATGGCGGAGAAAAAAAAGAGGGACTCTGAATTTTTTTATGATTACATGCTAGATGAAGGATGTCTGCAACACTTGTTCTGGTGCGATTCTCAATCACGTCGGGACTACCAGGACTACGTCGATGTCGTTGTGTTTGACAGCACATTCAAGATGAATAAGTATAGAATGCCATTTGTTCCCTTTGTCGGCTTGAACAATCACCGTAAAACAACGGTATTTGGCTATGCCATCCTATCAAACGAGACCGAAGAAACATATGCATGGCTGCTCCGGACTTTCTTGAAAGCAATGTGCCAGCAGAAGCCAAAGGCAGTAATCACGGATGCAGATGCCACGATGAACTCTGTTGTGGATGAAGTACTTACTGGTGTATACCATCGTATTTGCAGCTTTCACGTTGAAAAAAATATGGAGATGCACCTACCTAATAAGTCACTGAACGAGTTTAGGACTCTTCTATATTACACCACGTCGGAGCAAGTATTCGAGCAGCGAGGCACACTTTTGTTAGGAAGTGGACGTCACTCATAACTATAAATTTGCTTAAGATAATGTACACGAAGAAGAGATTATGGGCCGCGGCGTATCTTTCAGAAGGGTTCTGACTAGGTATGAAAAGCAACCAGAGGAGTGAAAGTGTCTCTTCACCTCCACCTTGATGGGGAAATGAACTTGGTGGACATGGTTAGTCACGACGAGAATGCCATCGCACGTCTCCGTGAGAAAGAGGCCAAAGATGACTGCACGACTTCACAGACATTTCCGGTGCCAGTTACTGATTTGAAAGAACTAGAGATAGCTGTTGCGACAGTCTTCACTCCAGCTGTGTTCTATATTTTTCAAGGTGACATTTCGAAGATTGGCGGCATGCAGATTTTAGAAAGAAAGTTAGGATCTGACTCGTACACCTTTGTCGTCACATGGAAAAATAATCTTGACAGCAAGTTTTACGTGGAATACACTCCCAACTCGTCAGAAATTATAAGGTGCAGCTACCGAAGGATGATTCGCAAAGGGATCCCTTGCAAGCACATACTGCGCGTGCTCAATCACTTAAAATTTACTGCAATACCAGAATATTGTGCTCTGTGGCGTTTCACTAAAAATGCCAGGTTTGGGTTACCTGCTGGACGCATGAGCGATATGTTTGGTTGGGGTTGGTCTAGGCCAGAGGAGCAGAAAAATACAGCAGTATAAATGTGTTGGCCTCACAAGCTATGCATATTGCATGCAATGACACAACGGAGTATGATCTTCTGAAGAGTACCATCGATGGAATTATTTCTAGAAGACAAGGGTATGATAAATGCAGAGCATATGATCCTCGTAATTCAGTTAATGAAAATGCAGATGCAAGTCAAGCAAGCCAGTTTGATATTGGTGATCCTAAAAAAGTGTCCACCAAGGGCGCGCCTAAGCAAAACAAGAAAGTTCCAGTTGAGAAACAATCTTCCATGACCAAAAACGGTCGACTGCTAGGATACGAAGAGCGAAAGAAGCGGGTGTGCAGCGCTTGCCAACAGGAGGAACATAACAGGAAGAACCCAAAATGCATATATCATCCCAAGTACGGTTTTGAAAATTAGCTTGATATATTTCCTACATTTTTTTATTAGACTTTATTATCTAATATTGTGTGTCATCTCATGCAGGAATATCCTACAGCAGCAAGGGTGGTCATTTTTCAAATATCATACATGGAAATTATTTTTTAGACAGTTCGTGTGAAAATATATATTTGTGATGTACATTTATAGTCTGCTGATGTTTATTCGGGCAAATAGCTCCTGTGTGACGTTTTTTCATGGAATTGGAAGGAGAGCGACGTCTTTGTAATTTCTCTCAGTTTTGTTTATCTCCTAATCATTGGTCGTTAGACAACGCAATCAATGTTCGAGTAAAAATCGTGATGGTTAGTTATCATAGAACCCACTGATATGGATGTTATGGTCTATGGCTTTGGCTTGAATAAAATCAACTCAAAATCGTGCAAATTATTATTAGCTGCTCTGTTTTGCTTCTTCAGTTTGTTACTGTTAAGAAAAAACCCACTAACAGTTTTGTTTTATGCACTTGTGTGGTTCTTTTTTAATGATAATTGTAGCGATATTTTTCCAACCTTTTGATGCACGAGCTGTTATCACATTTTGAGCCTTTTGTTTTATGCACTTGTGTACCCGTTTTGGTAGTATGCACAAGTGTGTTTTTGCACGAACTATAAGCACATATATTAATAAAACACGATTAGCAACCATTACATAGTAGAAAAGCAAGTCCAACCATACATGACACGACACGAATAGACACGACACGACACGGACACGACACTATATTCTTCTTCCTCCGACCCGGCCGCTCCCTGGCTCCTCCTTGGCCGCTCCTTACGCGTCATACCCCTCATCATCCTCTGCCATGATGTACGGGAGAGAGTGGGCCGCGCTATTGATGGAGAAGATGTCGTGGAAGTTGGTGAAAACATTGTACGTCGTGAACGAGATGAACTCGGATCCACGCTAGAACACTTGGCCGAGGAGGTGGTAGGCGTCGTAGTGGTTGATGAAGGTGACGAAGAGGCCGATGCAGAAGTTGTTGTTGCCGTTGGAGCCGTCGAGCTGCTGCTCGATCTGGAACATGGGTGGAGTGCCGGGAGGGAGGTGGCGGTAGCTGGCGGCAAGGAAGAAGCAGGCCAGCTCTAGTGGTCTCCTCCACCTCGAGATGACCCAGATGCGGAGGCGGTTCTCCACAACCCGGCCATGCGGCCACTCTGTCTCCCGCACGGTGGAGAGGCGGCGGTACGTCGGGCCGTTGAACTGCATCTTGGTGGGGGAGGGGGCGGGGGCAGCGAGCGCTTGCTTGAGTGGTGGCGGGATGCGGCGGCTAGCGGTTTCTTGAGTGGTGGTGGGGCTCGGCGGCTAGCAGCTAGATGGATGTGTGCGAGTGAGTGAGAGAGGGAGATGTCGAGGGGCAGATATATGGGCACGCCATGGTCGCTTCGTTCTCCCCTCATGTTTAAGGCGCACTATTTCGAGGAGGCGCGGGCACACGGTATCGAGGAGGCATGGGCGCATGATATCGAGGAGCATTGACTCTTTTCTGCGGGCGTGTGACCGACCGAGCGACAGCCCGTGTGAATTCATGTAACACCCCTAGTTCTATTAAATAGTAATTTGATTATGTTTGTGCATTCATGAGCATCATCATCTTTAATAAAGAAAAATTCATGAAAGAAATAATCACAAAACCCTATTAATGTTCCCTTTTGTAAACCTTCCAAATGGTTTTGTATTTTGGAAATTATCAAAACTTGTGGAACCCAAATGGATTAATAGGGACCCACAAGTATTTTAACACTTTTACAAAGCCTTTGGTATTTTCAAAATGTTCAAAACAGAAAAGAGTTGGAAAATACAAACAAAGGAATGGAAACAGAAAATAAAAAAAAGTTTTTTAGAATAAAAACTAATCCTACCCTAACCTGGGCCGCAACCCATCTCCCCTCTCTCCCTCTCTGCCGCTCAGTGCAGCAGCTAGCAGGCCGCTTCGGATCGTTTTCTGCAGCCCGCAGTTGGCCCAAGCCAACCCACCAATGGCCCAATACCGTTTCACCCATCTGTTCCTTGTTGTCTTCCTCTGCGATGGAGGAAGAAGCTTCGTGTCGCTCCAGCGACCACCCGATGTCGCTGGCCACACCGAGATGCATGCCACCGCCCCCAGACGCCTACAAGTACCTCAACGCCGCCGCGGAGAAGCCCTAGCACGCCTCTTCCCTCCTCCTCTTCATTTCCCAGTGCCATGCCGAAACCCTAGTCTAGACCTCGCTGGCGCCCTGCCGTCTCCAGCCACCCCGAGCCCCGTTGAGGTGCCCTGGAGAACCGCCGTGCTCCCCTCTTTCTTCTCCCGGAAGGAATCGAGCCGGGGTGCTCTCAATCGAGCCCCACATCGCCGTCTTCTTCATCACCGACGGAGCTCGTCGTCGACCGTATCGTCGTACCCGGCCTCCCCTCGCTCCACCGACCCCTCTATCGTCCTCCTGGTGAGCCAATGGCGCTCGTGCACTACTTCTCCTTCTCCCTCTTGCCCCCTGTCGCTCTGTCGCCATGCACCTGCCGCCGTCGCCGCTCGTCGTCATTATGCCATCGCCTCTGGTGACCATCTACAGGCAGCGCCGCCAATATATGGCTCAGCGCGAAGCGCTACGTCGAGCGCGCGCCCCCAATCGCCAGATTCGAACCCCAGCAGTGGGCATCCCCATTGCTGACGTCATGATGATGTCAGCATGACGCAATAATGCCTTTTTTTATTTTAAATGTTTTATAATTGTTTTCTGGAATATTAATATGACAGGTGGGCCCTATCTATCAGGTTTTTAATATATTTGGAAATATTTTCTAAAATGATTAAATATCTGACATGTGGGTCCAGGTTGTAAGATATTTAATAATTCAAAAAATGTCTAATTGTTTTAAAAATAATTTAAAATGGATTAAAATTGGGAAAAATCATAATTAATTCATTTTAAATCAGAAAAATATGTATAATATATCAAAATGTTCAAAAAAATGAGATCTATCCAATAGAATCATAATCATGCATTGTTAAGGAACTTACATGACAAGTTTAATTAGAAGAACTAATTGAACCCCGGAGGTGATTCCGAGGTTCTCCCTATTCTAGGGTTTGTACCCCTCGGACCCTATTTAAAACGACCAAACGTGTTTTAGGGTGACATTTAAATACACTCTAACTTGTCATATCATCATCCTTGCTTGAGCATTGCATCGATGCCATGTGTTGATTATTTCTTTCCTCTCCGATGTTTCTGCTTCTTCTCGGTAGACCTCGGAGTTGATGTGAGCAGCAGTATCGAGTCCAAGTTTAAAGATCGAGATCAACACCATCGAAGGATAACGACGAATGATGCCAAACAGATGAACCTGAAGTTCTATATCTGAGTATGAATAGGCAAAGGCAAGCATAGCCCCACACATGATATAATCCTATGATTTCAAAGTATTTCATTCTTGACATGTGCATACGATTCCAAAGTCTTTTATCGATCGAAAAATAGAGTAAATCCTATCGGATGCATGTTACCTTTGTAGCCTATATTCCCCGATCCGCCTCTCCTAGCATAACTAGGGTTTGGCTTATGAGCTTTGCTAGAGCTGTTTATGTCGGTTGCGCTTAGCCAAGCTTAGTTGTTACCACTGGTCCATCCGGTTGATGAATCAGAGCTGTGAATGAACCCAGTTGGACAGGATGACGTGGTATGATTAGAGATGAAAGTTAAACATGCTAAGGCTTGTATGGGAGGCCACGTCGGGTTATGGTTTTTGCAGTCCCATACTTGCCACCACTAGGATCTGAGTTCTTACCTCTTGAACCAAGACGAGCGTACAACCACACGGGGGCCTGGAAACCCCCTCGACCAACTAACTTGCATAGTAGATTCCATGAGTCACATAGTTCAGGCGTTCCATTCGACATATGCATTCTGGTTGTTCTCGAAGGTGGTGGAGGAGGTGCATTCATACAGGTAGGTAAGCATGGCCGGGAACAAGAGAGGCACGGCCTCCGTAATCTTGAACCCTGCGCAGATCTCTAGGTACCGACTTCGGGACTTGACCTGTTAGGACGGCATCTCCTTAGGGCGTGACTCATGGTCTCGGCGAAAGCAAGGTAAAGGTCGTGGTCAACAACTCTCTGCCGGCCTTCCAAGGAAGAGGGCTAATGATCTGGCACTAAGAATCGATTGGTACGTGTGGGTAAAGTTGTGCACCCCTGCAGAGTATTAATCTTTTCGAAAAGCCGTGTCCATGGTTATGGACGACTTGGGATGGACATGATGATCATAGAGAACTATAACCTAATTGTAAAACTTAACAAGAGAAGTGAGGTGTTCTTAAGGATGCTTCCTCAGGGATCGAGGGGTGATCCTAGTTGGTAGGTTCAGCTGATACATATTCGGTGGATATCCAATATGATCAAAGCTAGAGATATCGCTTTCTTATCCCCTTTTAAAATGATCGACTTAGTCGAGGTTCTCTTCTCTCTTTTACAAATAAAGTTAGCTTTATGCAAAGTAACCCCACCAACCATAAGTCTTGCGGAGTAGACCCTGTACTCAGCCTTGTTTTTTTGATACTTTTGCAGCAGGTAAGTGTTACCATAGAAGATGAGTTCGTTACGGCATCGACATCGACGAGTAGTTGGGGTTCCCGATTGGCAGCCTGGAATCTATGGGATGGGACGTCATTGTTATACTTCAGGCCTCTTAGGCCATTTGTTAAGTTTGCTATACTTAATAGCATAATTTGCCTTCCGTTGTTTGATCTTTGTGGTTAGTTACCTCTGCTTGTAATAATTTGGTTCTTTGCTCAGTTATGAGCTTGCTGTAATAACTTCTGTGTCGTAGGGTCACTGTAATGTTACCGATTCTTCCTCTGTATGCTTTAGAGATTTAGGTTAGACTTATATCAGACAGAGGTCTGGGATTTGTCTAGTCCTAATCCCTGGGGTGTCATAGGTTTTGGTATCAGAGCAGTGCCGACTGTAGGAAAACCTTTCTACTAGTCGATGTTGAGTCTAGTGTTTGAGAAAACTATTTAAAAGCTGAAAAGTATTTGTGAAAACTCTGGTATGCTTCTTTTTCTCCTTATCCAGTTTCGCTCTAACTCTAGGTCATCTTATCTTGTGTTGATTTAGAAAAGTTTTGCTATCTCGTCTCGTCTTCCAAAACTTAGGTGCCTTTTTGGCATGTCGTTTCTCAACTAGTTGACCTAGTGTTGAGTTCTCTAGAGTCAGTTGTGTGTGTGTTCCTTGTTTCCCTTTGCTCTGCTTCAGTTGAGAGATTCCTTTCCATCATGATCTCCCTATCTTATGGGTCCACAACATCATGTTGATGGCTCCACCGTGTTCTGTTCAAGGCCTCGATGTTTCATTTTGCCTCATGATCCTCCTTTTCAATTGTTGGGTACTTCCAGAGTTATTTCTTCTCTTGGAAGCTACCTTGTGGTTACTACCTTGTAGTACCCCCTATGCTACTAAGATAGTAGTTACTCTTTTCTCGGGTTTTAACTCTTGGACTTGAACCAAAGATCCCTGATTGTGCTAGATTCTATCATTGTGAATCTTGTACATGAAGCTGACCTTTAACCCAAGATCCATTTTGTTGATCCCTGTTTTTAATGATTTAACATTACCTCAGGATGGCTAGTACCTTCTAGTACAGCCTTCAAGCTTGTGGTTATTGTTGTGGTTAAATTATGACAAACAAAGGACTTCCCCTACCACATGCTATGGCATATGTTCTTTAATGCAACCAAATAGATCACGACAAAAGAGCTCCTCGTGAGTCTCATTTCTAAAATCATGACTCTGCCACCCCTCCCTTTCCTGCATCGGTCTTTGGAAGATTGTTGACTTATGCATCCACATCTTGGGATTCTATCCCGAGCATGTTCTTTTCCCCTTGTTGTTTCTGACCTTCGCCTATCAGTTGGTAGCCAAGTAGTACCATGCCTTGGTGTCTTCCGATGCAAGATACTCTTGTGGTCCATCAAGACAAACCATTCGGGATGTTAGGAGAAACAAACTCTAGTACCTCGTCATATCTAGGACCAGGTCAAAGTGTTGTAATCCATAGACCAATAAGCATTGATTAGCTTTGTTATGTTCTACCTAAAAGTATCACATTCCTTTACACTAAGAGGTCATGCTGAGTTTTGTGACCCTCTTAATGAAGTGATGCTCCTACACATATTTACCCACCCTTCTTCCGAGCTTCCGCGCTCGTGAATGATGTGTGTGCGTAATAACATGGCCATATGAGATTCCGAGCAACCATTATTGCTTTGTACCTCATCAAGGACATTTGTGTTAATCTTAGCGTGATGGTTAACCTATCACTAAACGAAGTTTGACTGTGCTACCAAGTCCGTTATTCGGGTACACTCTCTTTGGTCAAAGAGTTATGCTCATGCCAAAGTGTAACATCCCAAAACTTTAATCCAAGGTTATTAAGATCCAAATCATCAAAATTAGGGTTAACAAAAACTTTTCCAATTAAAATTATTAAAGCATTCATATGTGTGTGCATTTAAATAGGAGTTGTTTTGAATTGCCATGATTAAGTGATCCATTGCTTGTAAAATGATTCCTAGGTGAAATAAACATCATCTAGATCATTCCCAAACAAATCCCAAAGAAAAACAAATCAAAATGAATAAAAGAAAGAAATGGTCATTTGTGCCATTTTAATCAACATGCCTACTTTGTCTATTCCTAGTACTCAATTCTTAACAGAAATAAATATGGATATTTGCACCCCTTGCTAGTACAAGTAATAGTGTACCAAGGCCAGCTTTGTGATCTGCCAAAATCTTTCAAACACTAATTTTAAATGACATTTGAAAATTGAATCTAGTGTAGGTATCAAGATCACCCTATTTCAAAAACCACTCAAATGAACTCAAATTTCAAATCCCAAGCAACCACAGAGGCTTAACCATGTGTATAACAAACCCACCAAAATTCACCCAAAAATTCCAAACTTGATTTCTTTCGGCCATTTTCACAAACACTTGGTGGACAGAATTCAATCAAAAACTAAATTCACTATTTGAGCAGTGTTCTAGCCAAACTTGTCCCCCACATTGCCACCAAAATCTCTCCACTGCTCCCCCTATCCATCATTAGCCTAGCCACTCACTATGCCACGACCAAATGGACATGGCCATTAAGGCCGAGCCCCCATTTGGGGACCTCACTGGCGATAACACGCCATAGCCGCCACCAGCGCCATCCACCATGTCCAGGAGGTAGCCCGTGGTCCACCTCCACCGCCCAACCAGCTCGACCAGGCGGCCAGGAACCGCCGCGCTGAGGCGATCGGCCATGCTGCCCGCCGCTCGTAAGCGCGCCATCCGTCTGCAGCAGACCTCGCCTCGCTCTAGACACCCGCCTACATGATCCCCACTGGCCTAGCAAGCTAACAGACATGCCCTTTCCCCCGATCATGCCCCGTAGTCGCCGGCCGCCGTAAAACTCGTCGTGGGCAAAGACTTAGTGCGCGATGTGCTCTTCACTTTACCCGACCACAAACCACTGCACAAGAACCACCATGACACTCTCCAGGGCACCGCCCACCGTCCTAGCGCACCGCCCACGCCTCTAGCTCGATGTGCCGTCGTCACCAGCGATCATCGCCCATGCTCCTCTACCGCTCTGCTGCGCCTATAAAAGGATCCCTCCCCAGCACCAAAGACTCACACCATTCCACTCCCCTCTCCTCACTGGTCCTTCCCCACCCCTAGCCGGAGCAGCTCGAGCACTTGTTCACTGGAATTTGGCCGGAGAAGCCCGCTACAGAGGAGGAGAAGGCATCATCGATTTGGTCCACCCTAGGAGCTGCCGCGACCACCCCTGAGCCCGCCGTCGACAGCATGTTCGATCGCCCCTATCGCCGTCGTAGCTGGAGCCCTGGTATGCCCCCTGAGCACCCCCACCGAGCCGCTAGGGTTTGTCCTTGCCGGTGAACTGTTCGCCGGAGACGACACCTCTCAGCCGTAGATTCCCCTTCTAATCTAACGGCCCACATCGCCCCGTACCGCTTCGCGTGTAAAGAGCCGCTGACATGTGGACCCCCCTGTCAGCTGTTCTCTGTGCCGCGGAACGCCACTGGGCCGGCCCGTTTTCCTTCCCGCACGACCCAGTTAATTCAAATCTATATTTTTCTAATTTAGTTTGAACCTAGTTCTGTCCCTTAGTTTGAAAATCAATTCAGAGAGATTTACAAATCCAAATGGAGTGATTCCAATTTTGTTAGAAATCTACTAAAAAGGTCTACCCAAGCCCGTTGGATTTAATTCAATTAGAATTAGAGATCTCGCCTAGTAAAAATAACAAGACATAAGCCATTGCACATTCAAACATTTTTATAAAATCAACCATGATAGCTTTTGAGTTGATTCCAACTCTCCAAAATCACATTTCACCATATCTACCTGAATATGTAATAATATTAAAGTTTACATGCAGTGACTTTGGACTAGTACCAAAATGATGCTATATAGCCATTTCTAATCACTTTAAATCATTAAATAATAAACTTAAACCTAAGTAAATATGATCCAACCCTTAAATCACATTCCCACATGTTAGAATATGTGGTGATGACATGTGTCCACATGATCCCATATTTTAAGTGGTGAATATTAAATCTTAGTTAATTTTCAATGAGTAGAAATTACTTTTCTTAAATAAAAAGAATGAAGCTAGTTAATAAAACTTGTGATGCTTGTGATGATAATAGATCATCAAATGTGTGCCTTAGAGTGCTAATTAGACTAGTTAAGTATTGTTTGGTGATTATGTACTCCGTATGTATTTTTAGACGATAGTACCGACCAAGCTTTCGAGGAGGAGGAGTTCTATCAAGAGGAGGAAGAAAACTTTAACCACTGCACTGCATAAGGCAAGCCACCATTAACAATGCAAGCTAACACTTGCAAGTATAATGCTTAGCAAGCTAGAATTAAGCTAGATGATTGAGCAAAGATGCTTTAGGCATGCTTTGGTTATACCACTTTGACTATTATTTACCTCAAGTGTTATTTTCAAGCTTTACTTCCTTTACTTTACCCAAAGTCTTTTACTTGTTTCGAAGGTAGCATAAAGAGTATAAAACTTGACCTATATAGATAAACTTTAGATATCATTCTAGGGCATGAGATTGACCCCATCTTTCCACCCTCGTGAACACTCTTAACTTAGTAGTTTAGAGTAGATAAAAACTTGAGTCACTCTAGATGGGAATACTTGGTGAAAATGAATTATGAAAATCTTGGAATGATGAGTCATTCTATTGAGATGTTTTGACATGTGTTGAGAAACACAAATTGTTTATGATGGTGAAAATTTTGAGGCATGAGCCTTAACCCTTTTACAAAACTGATGGTTGGATTCGGATGCGATACCATTCCAAATTTACCGTACAACCACAATACTTGAATTGGGTAAGGCTTAGGCAGAAGTTTATATGCATTAGTATTATTTCCCTCGCGGGAGAGGTTTGAGCTGAGGCTACCTCTCAATGTTGTCCACCTATGCAGTTCCCAAGATGACAGATGGTCATGGTTGGGAGGCCATGCTCATAGGAGAGGTGCTTATACTAGGGTGTGTAAAGGAAAGGTTATGTTTGATTATCTGCATACTAAGTATGATGATTCAGGGTTATCCCTGACAGATGTATCGAATCTTGTGGTGAAAGTGTACCACCTCTACAGAGTGTCAAACTATTCGAATAGCCGCGTCCGCGGTTATGGACAATTGGAATGGCCATACTGTTTCGTTGTCAAATGTTTTCAAAATAACTTACGAAATGAATGATGAATCTTGACATGACCACAATAGGGTTGTGTTTATGACACTAGCTTCCCAATTTAAGTGATTCTAGAACTTTATTCTATCTTTCTTTGCTTCTGAACTCAACTTAGGTTTCAAACTTAACCTTATAGTTAAACTTAGAGTTAGCACTTTACATTAGAATTATACTACTCGTTAGTGGTAGTTTGCGAGTACTTAAAGAGTACTCATGGCTTTTGTCCCTGGCTATTCTCATGGCCAGACTATGAAGGAGACTACCAAGATGATGGCCAGCAGGACGGCTATGATAACTAGGACTATTCGGCCTTACAAGATTGCCCCTGAAGATGGACCCCACCGCTATGCTTATCTTTCATTCCGCTACTTGTTGTATTAAGACTGGATCATGAGATCCTCATTTGTGTAAGACCTTATGTATGGTTTATAATGGATGATGTACTGTGATATCCAATCTGTTATGTCTCGCAAAAATGGTAATCCTGGGATTGCGATGAATGACATAACAGACATCTGGGATTAAAAATCCGGGTGTTGACAAGTTGGTATCAGAGCCATCCTGACCATAGGAGACCATAGTTAGAATGGGCGTCCGAACAAAAACTTAATTTCCAAACAAAAGTGAGTATTTATGAAAAACTATTTCCTCTCTTATCCTTGCGAATTCATTCCTTCTCAAAAATTCATGTTCCTCAAAATTCTTACATTACTACTTAAAATTTGACACACTTGATCACTTCACTAATTTCCTCATCCTTAATTCTTGTAGATGGAGACTCAGTTCAGCAAGTTCTACTAGTTGGGAAACAGAGGTCAGCTGATCTTTGAGAGGGATCTGGATTCACTATCGGAGTTACTGGGATGCCCACATCCGGAGTTTCTTGGAGCTCAACTTCCAGGACCCCCAGGAGGAGATTTACAGTGGCTAGTCACCACTGATCTAAGAGGAAGCATCGAAGCACCAATGTCCAGGAGAATCCAGTTCTCTGTGAGAGAGAACAACTAGCTAGATGGATTAGCCAGGGCAATGCATGAAGCTCTCGCACGTCTATGTGCCCTTAGCGTCAACCAAATCCAAGGAACCTGTTTTGCTCACTATGCAAGACGTGACTTCATGGGGATGCCAATGGAGATGCCAAGTCACCCAGAGCTGAAGCGTCAAGTGGAGAACCTTGACTTCCTGTTGTACGATCGCCAGAAGGAATTGGACAATGCTAGGGAGTTCGCCAACCACAACCATGCCATTGCCGACCAGAAGGCCCAGACTTTCTCACTGCTAGTCAAGGATCGTCAGTCTCTTCGCCTCCAGCGCGAGAAGAAGGATCGCACCATCGCCCGTCTTTGCAAGAAGGTGGCCGACCTCGAGGAGATCGTCAAGGAGCAAGAAGCTTAGCTTGCAGCAAAGGAGGAAGAAGAGGAGGGTGAAGACATCCAGGGAGACATGGATTCCTACCTCAGCAATGATGATGACTTTCTGGAGGAAGATGCCGTGGACTTCTACACTGACGATGTGGACTCCGACTTCATCAATGATGAGTAGATGCACTAGAGCACTATCGTAGCATGAGATGTATCGGTCCCACTGTATCGTAGCTTGCAGAATGGTTCTTCAAACCATCTATTTTCCTTTATTGTTGTGGTGTGTGTTTGTACCGTGTGCTCGTTTGAGTGAATGAAATGGAGTTGGATGCAAAACCTGAGTCAAACTCAAAGTTTTAGCTTTGAAACCAAAACAATGAACCTTAGAACTTTCCCTCTTACCCCTTTATCTACATCAATATTCAGATGACTCGTGGAAACCAAGGAGGGAGCAGCTCGTCGCAAGATCCAATGCTGCAGATTATACAGATGTTAGTTGCAGACCGTGAAGCAAGCAGGGCAGAGCGCCAGGCCAACTTAGCAACATTGCAGCAGATAGCTCAGATGGCCCAAAACAACCAAGGGCATGGAAACCAGGATCAGCATGGATCCAAACTCAAAAAATTTCAGAATACCAATCCTCCAATCTTTAACCAAGCTGAAAACCCACTAGATGCTGATGACTGGTTATAGACAATGGAAAACAACTTAGAAGTTGCAGGAGTTGATGACAACGAGAGAGTTCTCTTCGCCACCCACTACCTGGCAGGAGATGCAAGAGCTTGGTGGACTAGTATCCGTAATATGAACCATGGTCAGGTGATGACATGGGAAGCCTTCAAAACCAAGTTCAGCCGCACCCACGTGCCGCAAGGCTAGTCACCCGACTAAGGGATGAGTTTCGCGATTTGAAGCAAGGCAGAATGACTGTGGTGGAATACCGTGACATATTCATGTCGCTTGCAAGGTACGCCCATGATGAGATCAACACAGAGGTCAAGAAGAAGGAGAGATTCCTGAACGGACTGCATGACGAGATGCAGACTGTCCTCGTCAACATCCGTTTCGAGGATCTCAAAGAACTAGTCGACTCTGCCATTCAGATGGAAGGGAAAATTAATTAGGCGAACGACAACGGCAAACATTGTATGATGTAGCAATCTGGATCTAGCAGTCACCAGAAGTACCCCTCACCAGGATATGAACCAAGGAACAATCGACCCCCAATGTCTTGCCCAAGCTACCCCAACCGTAGCAGAGGCAATGTGAAGTCCGGAGGAAACAATCACAACTCCGGCAACGCCAACAACTTCAACCATGCACCTCCCAAGAACAACAACAACACTACACCCAGAACTGGCAGCAATGTTGTGCCCGTCGCAGCAAAAGACAAGTCCTAGATCACTTGTTTCGAGTGTGGAGTGAAGGGTCACTATTCCAATGAGTGTCCCAAGAAGACTGCCGCCACTGCCAATGTGAATGCCCTAGCTCAACAGCAGCGTCGTGTTCAACCAGGGTGAAGGTTTGCCCCAGGAAGCCCTCACATCCGCAACGGCCGTCTCTTCCACATGAACGCCGAAGAAGCCCAAGAAGCACCAGATGTAGTGCTGGGTATGTTTTCTGTCAACTCAGTTTTAGCAAGGGTATTGTTTGATTCGGGAGCATCGCATTCATTTGTCACCGGAGAATTTGCGTGCACTAGTAAGATTCACCCAACCAACTTGAAGCATGTCATGATAGTTCAAATCCCCGGTTCAACAGCCAAAGCTAGAAAAATTTGCAAAGTTGTACCTATCAGGATACATGGGATAGATTTTTATGCGAACCTAATTGTACTCAGAACCAAAGGATTGGAAGTAGTACTAGGTATAGACTGGATGTCAAGGCATAAAGGAATGATAGACTATGCTAAGAAATCCATCACCATGACCAGTAGCTCTGGAGTCATAGTAGAGCATATATCTGAAACCTTACCTCGTCAATTCAAGTGCAACAAGAGTCTAGCCCTACCCACCATAGACCAAGTCAGAGTAGTCTGTGAATACCCTGACGTATTCCTAGATGAATTGCCAGGTATGCCCTCGGATAGGGATATTGAGTTCATTATCAAACTAATCCCCGGAACCGGACCTATAACCCAGAGACCCTATAGCATGAACCCCTCAGAGTTAGTGGAATTGAAGAAGCAGTTGGATGCCATGTTAGCAACAGGCTTGATTCAACCAAGCGCATCGCCATGGAGATCACCAGTGTTATTCGTTGACCAGAAAGATGGAGGCAATCGTTTGTGCATAGATTAAAGAAAGTTGAATGACGTCACCATCAAGAACAAGTACCCCTTGCCAAAGATAGAGGATCTATTTGATCAGTTGACTGGAGCCCAAGTATTCTCAAAGATTGATCTTAGGGCTGGTTATCACCAACTTAAGATTCATGCAACGGATATTCCAAAGACCGCCTTTACTACTCGCTATGGTTTATACGAGTATACGGTTATGTCTTTTGGATTAACCAATGCCCCTGCTTATTTCATGAATCTCATGAATAAGATCTTTATGAATTTACTAGATAAGTTTGTAGTTGTGTTCATCGACCACATCCTTATCTACTCCAAGTCAGAAGAAGAGCATGAGCAACATTTGAGAATCATCCTAGAAACTCTGAGAGAGCATCGATTGTATGCCAAGTTCAGCAAGTGTGAGTTTTGGCTGAAAGAAGTAGGATTACTAGGACATATTGTGTCTGTCGGAGGAGTCTCTATTGATCCCACCAAGATCAAATATGTCGAAGAATGGGAAGCCCCAACCACTCAAACCCAAGTCCGTGCATTTCTCGGATTAGCTGGATACTACCACAAGTTCGTAGAAGGATTCTCGAGCATTGCCAGACCCATGACCCAATTGTTGAAGAAGGACAAGAAGTTTGAATGGACAGACAAATGTGAAGCTAGTTTTCAAGAACTGAAGAAGAGATTGATATTAGCCCCAATATTGATCATGCTAGACATCAAGAAGCCGTTTGATGTATATTGTGATGCATCCAAGATTGGTTTTGGATGTGTGTTGATGCAAGAAGGCAAAGTCATCGCTTATCTGTCTCAACAACTAAAGCAGCATGAGCAGAACTATCCGACCCATGATCTTGAGCTAGCAACCGTAGTTTTGGCATTGAAGACATGGCGTCATTATCTGATGGGTAATCGCTGTGAGATTTACTCAGATCACAAGAGCTTAAAGTATATTTTCACTCAGAAGGAGCTGAATATGAGGCAAAGGAGATGGATAGAGTTAATCAAGGATTATGACCTTGACATTCACTATCACCCCGGCAAAGCCAATGTGGTAGCGGATGCTCTTAGCAAATTGCCTTGCAGGCTAAACACCATGATTAAGGAGAAGCAACCAAGTTTGTATGAGGAGTTGGAGTAGTTCAGAACTGAATTAGTTAGCAAAGGATTTTTAGCTAGCATTGAACTTCAAACCCCTTTGATTTGCCAAATCAAGGAATCCCGGAAGGGAAATGAAAGTATCGACGGAATCAAATGTCGTATTGGTACAGGAAAGGTACCTAGATTCACTGAAGATGAAGAAGGAGTGTTGTGGTACAAAGGACGTATCTATGTGCCAGCAGATTCAGAGCTGAAGCAAGTCATCATGCAGGAAGCTCATGATACTCTTTATTCTATCCACCCCGGAGGAATGAAGATGTATCAAGATTTGAAAGAGCAATTTTGGTCGCACAAGATGAAGAGAGAAATCGGAAGCTACATCGCCAAGTGTGATATCTGTCAAAGAGTCAAAGCAGAGCATCAGAGACCCGCAGGACTGTTGCAACCATTGTAGATTCCGGAATGGAAATGGGATTTCGTCGGAATGGACTTTATCACCGGTTTGCCTAATTCTAGTAGGGGAAATGACTCAATCTGGGTCATCGTAGATAGACTGTTCAAGGTAGCTCACTTTATCCCTGTCAAGACTACCTACCAGAGTTTGAAGCTAGCAGAACTGTATATTGCTAGAATTGTTAGTCTGCATGGAACCCCCACGACCATAGTATCCGACCGAGGAACCCAGTTTACCTCGAGATTTTGACAGAAAGTTTAGGAAGGATTGGGAACCAAATTGAACTTCAGCATAGCTTATCACCCGCAAACTAATGGACAGACTGAGAGAGTCAACCAGATCCTAGAGGATATGTTAAGAGCTTGTATGTTAGAGTACGGATCAAAATAGGAAGACTGCCTGCCTTTCGCAGAATTCTCATATAACAACAGTTATCAAGCTAGTTTGCAAATGGCACCATTTGAATTCCTATACGGAAGGAAGTGCCGTACCCCTTTGAATTGGTCGCAAGTAGGAGAGAGTCAGATCTTTGGACCCGACATTCTCTGAGAAGCCAAAGAGAAGGTTCACAAAGTCCGTGAGCACCACAAGACCGCCCAATCCAGACAGAAGACTTATGCCGACAAGAGAAGGAGAGACCTGACTTTCAATGTTGGAGATTTTGTATATCTCAAGGTTTCACCATTGAAGGGAATGCAACGCTTTAGTCTGAAAGGAAAGTTAGCCCCCAGATATATCGGGCCCTTCAAGATTCTGAATCATCGAGGAGAAGTATGGTATCAACTGGAACTACCTAAAGAGATGTCAGCCATCCATAGTGTGTTTCGTATCTCGTTACTTCACAAATGCCTGGAAGTGCTAGAGAAGACTTAAGTTTTCAAGAACATCGACCACCGAGCTGTGGAGATCAACAATGACCTGACCTATCGTGAAGTACCCATCCATATCCTAGAAGAAGCTTACTGAACCACCAGGACTAGGAGTATAAAGTTTCTCAAGATTCAGTGGAGCAACCATACCGAAGAGGAAGCCACTTGGGAGCGAGAAGATTACATTAGGACAGAGTTCCCAGATCTCTTTAGTTCCTAGTTTTCTTTGTAAATCTCGGGACGAGATTTTGTTTAAGGGGGGAAGGTTTGTAACATCCCAAAACTTTAATCCAAGTTTTCTAAGATCCAAATCATCAAAATTAGGGTTAACAAAAACTTTTCCAATTAAAATTATTAAAGCATTCATATGTGTGTGCATTTAAATAGGAGTTGTTTTGAATTGCCATGATTAAGTGATCCATTTCTTGTAAAATGATTCCTAGGTGAAATAAAAATCATCTAGATCATTCCCAAATAAATCCCAAAGAAAAACATATCGAAATGAATAAAAGAAAGAAATGGTCACTTGTGCCATTTTAATCAACATGCCTACTTTGGCTATTCCTAGTACTCAATTCTTAACAGAAATAAATATGGAGCTTTGCACCCCTTGCTAGTACAAGTAATAGTGTACCAAGGCCAACCTTGTGATCTGCCAAAATCTTTCAAACACTAATTTTAAATGACATTTGAAAATTGAATCTAGTGTAGGTATCAAGATCACCCTATTTCAAAAACCACTCAAATGAACTCAAATTTCAAATCCCAAGCAACCATAGAGGCTTAAGCATGTGTATAGCAAACCCACCAAAATTCACCCAAAAATTCCAAACTTGATTTCTTTCGGCCATTTTCACAAACACTTGGTGGATAGAATTCAAACAAAAACCAAATCCACTATTTGAGCAGTGTTCTGGCCAAACTTGTCCCCCACATTTCCACAAAAATCTCTCCACTGCTCCCCCTACCCCTCACTAGCCTAGCCACTCACTGTGCCACGACCAAATGGTCATGGCCATTATGGCCAAGCCCCCATTTGGGGACCTCACCGGCGACAGCACACCACAGCCACCGCCAGCGCCATCCACCATGTCCAGGAGGTAGCCCGTGGTCCACCTCCACCGCCCAACCAGCCCTAGCCCGAGGACAGTGACCAGAATGGCCAGGAACCGCCGCGCTAGGAGACGGTCGGCCATGCCGACGCTGCTCATAGAGCGCGCCCTGTCCCCGCGCAGCCAGACCTCACCTTGCTCCAGCCGCCCGCCGACACGATCCCCACCGGCCTAGCAATCTAATAGACACGCCCTTTCCCCTGACCGTGCCCCGTAGTCGCCGGCCGCCATAAAACTCGCCCTCGGCAGAGACTTAGTGCGCGCCGCGCTCTTCACTTTCCCCGACCGTAAACCACTGCACAAGCACCACCGTGACACTCGCCAGGGCACCGCCCACCATCCTAGCGCACCGCCCACGCCTCTAGCTCGATGTGCCATCGTCACCGGTGATCACCGCCCATGCTCCTCTGCCGCTCAGCCGCGCCTATAAAAGGAGCCCTCCCCAGCACCAAAGACTCACACCATTCCACTCCTCTCTCCTCACTGGTCCTTCCCCAACTCTAGCCGGAGCAGCTCGAGCACTTGTTCGCCGGAATTTGGCCGGAGAAGCCCGCTCCAAAGGAGGAGAAGGCGCCGTCAATTTCGTCCACCCTAGGAGCTGTCGCGACCACCCCTGAGCCCGCCGTCGATAGCATGTTCGATCGCCCCCATCACTGCCGTAGCTAGAGCCCTGGTATGCCCCCTGAGCACCCCCACCGAGCCACTAGGGTTTGTCCTCGCGGGCGAACTGTTTGCCGGAGACGACACCTCTCAGCCGTAGATTCTCCTTCTAATCTAAAGGCCCACATCGCCCCGTACCGCTTCGCGTGTAAAGAGCCGCTGACATGTGGACCCCCGTGCCAGCTGTTCTCTGTGCCACAGAACGCCACTGGGCCGGCCAGTTTTCCTGCCCGCGCGACCCAGTTAATTCAAATCTAGATTTTTCTAATTTAGCTTGAAGCTAGTTTTGTCCCTTAGATTGAAAATAAATTGAGAGAGATTTACAAATCCAAATGGAGTGATTCCAATTTTGCTAGAAAGCTACTGAAAAGATCTACTCAAGCCCGTTGGATTTAATTCAATTAGAATTAGAGATCTCTCCTAGTAAAAATAACAAGATAGAAGGTTTTGCACATTCAAACATTTTTATAAAATCAACCATGATAGCTTTTGAGTTGATTCCCACTCTCAAAAATCATATTTAACCATACCTACCTGAATATGTAATAATATTAAAGTTTACATGCAACGACTTTGGACTAGTACCAGAATAATGCTATATAGGCATTTCTAGTCACTTTAAATCATTAAATAATAAACTTAAACCTAAGTAGATATGATCCAACCCTTAAATCACATTCCCACATGTTAGAATATGTGGTGATGACATGTGTCCACATGATCCCATATTTTAAGTGGTGAATATTAAATCTTAGTTAATTTTCAATGAGTAGAAATTACTTTTCTTAAATAAAAAGAATGAAGCTAGTTAATAAAACTTGTGATGATAATAGATCATCAAATGTGTGCCTTAGAGTGCTAATTAGAATAGTTAAGTATTGTTTGGTGATTATGTACTCCGTATATATTTATAGACGATAGTACCGAACAAGCTTTCGAGGAGGACGAGTTCTATCAAGAGAAGGAAGAAAACTTCAACCACTGCACTGCACAAGGCAAGCCACCATTAACAATGCAAGCTAACACTTGCAAGTATAATGCTTAGCAAGCTAGAATTAAGCTAGATGATTGAGCAAAGATGCTTTAGGCATGCTTTGGTTATACCACTTTGACTATTATTTACCCCAAGTGTTATTTTCAAGCTTTACTTCCTTTAATTTACCCAAAGTCTTTTACTTGTTTTGAAGGTAGCATAAAGAGTATAAAACTTGACCTATATAGATAAACTTTAGATGTCATTCTAGGGCATGAGATTGACCCCATCTTTCCACCTTAGTGAACACTCTTAACTTAGTATTTAGAGTAGATAAAAACTTGAGTCACTCTAGATGGGAATACTTGGTGAAAATGAATTATGAAAACGTTGGAATGATGAGTCATTCTATTGAGATGTTTTGACATGTGTTGAGAAACACAAATGGTTTATGATGGTGAAAATGTTGAGACATGAGCCTTAACCCTTTTACAAAACTGATGGTTGGATTCGGATGCGATACCATTCCAAATTTACCGTACAACCACAATACCTGAATTAGGTAAGGCTTAGACGGAAGTTTATATGCATTAGTATTAGTTCCCTCGTAGGAGAGGTTTGATCTGAGGCTACCTCTCAGTGTTGTCCACCTATGCAGTGCCCAAGATGATAGATGGTCATGGTTGGGAGGCCATGCTCATAGGAGAGGTGCTTATACTAGGGTGTGTAAAGGAAAGGTTATGTTTGATTATTTGCATACTATGTATGATGATTCAGGGTTATCCCTGACAGATGTATCGAATCTTGTGGTGAAAGTGTACCATCTCTACAGAGTGTCAAACTATTCGAATAGCCGCGTCCGTGGTTATGGACAATTGGAATGGCCATACTGTTTCGTTGTCAAATGTTTTCAAAATAACTTACGAAATGAATGATGAATCTTGACATGACCACAATAGGGTTGTGTTTATGACACTAGCTTCCCAATTTAAGTGATTCTAGAACTTTATTCTATCTTTCTTTGCTTCTGAACTCAGCTTAGGTTTCAAACTTAACCTTATAGTTAAACTTAGAGTTAGCACTTTACATTAGAATTATACTACTTGTTAGTGGTAGTTTGCGAGTACTTAAAGAGTACTCATGGCTTTTGTCCCTAGCTATTATCATGGCTAGACTATGAAGGAGACTACCAAGATGATGGCCAGCAGGACGGCTATGATAACTAGGACGATCTGCCTTCGTCAGCATTGCATGTGCCCCTGAAGATGGACCCCACCGCTACACTTATCTTTTATTCCGCTGCTTGTTGTATTAAGACTGGATCATGAGATCCTCATTTGTGTAAGACCTTATGTATGGTTTGCAAAAATGGTAATCTGTTCCTTGTCGTCTTCCTCTTCGACAGAGGAAGCCGCTCCGTGTCGCTCTAGCGATCACCCGATGCCGCTGGCCATGCCGAGATGCACGCCGCCGCCCCCAGATGCCTACAAGTACCTCGACGCCGCCGCGGAGAAGCCCTAGCACGCCTCTTCCCTCCTCCTCTTCATTTCCCTGCGCCATGCCAAAACCCTAGTCCAGACCTCGTCGGTGCCTTGCTGTCTCCGGCCACCCGAGCCTCGCTGAGGTGCCCTGGAGAACCGTCGTGCTTCCCTCTTTCTTCTCCCGGAAGCAATCGAGCCGGGGTGCTCTCAATCGAGCCCCACATCGCCGTCTTCTTCATCACTAACGGAGCTCGTCGTCGACCGTGTCGTCGCTCCTGGCCTCCCTTCTCTCCACCGACCCCTCCATCGTCCTGCTGGTGAGCCGCTGGTGCTCATGCACTACTTCTCCTTCTCCCTCTCGCCCCCTGTCGCTCTATCGTCGTGCACCTACCACCGTCGCCACTCGCCGTCATTGTGTCGCCGCCTCTAGTGTCCACCTGCAGGCGGTGCCGCCAGTATACGGCTCAGCACGAAGCGCTGCGTCTAGCGCGCGCCTCCTCGCTGCCTCACGCGCCCCCAATCGCTGGATTCGAACCGCAGCAGTGGGCATCCCCATTTCTGACGTCATGATGACGTCAGCATGATGCAATAATGCCTTTTCTTTTTATTTTAAATGTTTTATAATTGTTTTCTGGAATATTAATATGATAGGTGGGCCCTGTCTGTCTGGTTTTTAATAATTTTGGAAATATTTTCTAAAATGATTAAATATCTGACATGTGGGTCCAGGTTGTAAGATATTTAATAATTCCAAAAACGTTTAATTGTTGTAAAAATGATTTTAAAATGGATTAAAATTGGGAAAATCATAATTAATTCATTTTAAATCAGAAAAATATGTATAATATATCAAAATGTTCAGAAAAATGAGATCTATAAAATAGAATCATAATCATGCATTGTTAAGAAACTTTCATGACAAGTTTAATTAGAAGAACTAATTGAATCACGTAGGTGACTTCGAGGTTCTCCCTATTCTAGGGTTTGTACCCCTCGGACCCTTTTTAAAACGACCAAGCATGTTTTAGGGTGACATTTCAATACACTCTAACTTGTCATATCATCATCCTTGCTTGAGAATTGCATCGATGCCATGTGTTGATTGTTTCTTTCCTCTCTGGTGTTTCTGCTTCTTCTCGGTAGACCTTGGAGTTGATGTGAGCAGCAGTATCGAGTCCAAGTTTGAAGATCCAGATCAACACCATCGAAGGATAACGACGAATGATGCCAAGCAGATGAACCTGAAGTTCTATATCTGAGTATGAACAGGCAAAGGCAAGCATAGCCCCACACATGATATAATCCTATGATTTCAAAGTATTTCATTCTTGACATGTGCATACGATTCCAAAGTCTTTTATCGATAGATAAATAGAGTAAATCCTATCTGATGCAGGTTAACTTTGTAGCCTATATTCCCTGATCCACCGCTCCTAGCATAACTAGGGTTTGGCTTATGAGATTTGCTAGAGCTGTGTATGTCTGTTGCGCTTATCCAAGCTTAGTTGTTACCACTGGTCCATCCGGTTGATGAATCAGAGATTCGAATGAACCTAGTTGGACAGGATGACGTGGCATGATCAGAGATGAAAGTTAAACATGCTAAGGCTTGTATGAGAGGCCATGTCGGGTTGTGGTTTTTGTAGTCCCATACTTGCCACCACTAGGATCTGAGTTCTTGCCTCTTGAACCAAGACGAGCATACAGCCACACGGGGGCCTGGAAACCCCCTCTACCAACTAACTTGCCTAGTAGATTCCATTAGTCACATAGTTTGGGCGTTCCATTCGACATATGCATTCTGGTTGTTCTCAAAGGCGGTGGAGGAGGTGCATTCATACAGGTAGGTAAGCGTGGCTGGGAGCAAGAGAGGCACGGCCTCCGTAATCTTGAACCCTGCGCACATCTCTAGAGACTTCGGGACTTGACCCATTAAGGTGGCATCCCCTTAGGGCGTGACTCATGGTCTCGGTGAAAGCAAGGTAAAGGTCGTGGTCAACCACTCTCTGCTAGCCTTCCAAGGAAGAGGGCTAATGATCTGGCACTAAGAATCGGTTAGTACGTGTGGGTAAAGTTGTGCACCCCTATAGGGTATTAATCTTTTCGAAAAGCCGTGTCCACGGTTATGGACAACTTGGGAACGGATGTGATGATCATATAGAACTATAACCTAATCATATAACATAACAAGAGAAGTGAGGTGTACTTAAGGATGCTTCCTCAAGGATCGAGGGGTGATCCTAGTTGGTAGGTTCAGCTGATACAGATTCGGTGGATATCCAATATGATCAAAGCTAGAGATATCGCTTTCTTATCCCTTTTAAAATGATCTACTTAGTCAAGGTTCTCCTCTCTCTTTTACAAATAAAGTTAGCTTTATTCAAAGTAACCCCACCAGCCATAATTCTTGCGGAGTACACCCTAGACTCAACCATGCTTTGTTGATACTTTTGTAGCAGGTAAGTGTTACCATAGAAGATGAGTTCGTTACAACATCGACATCGACGAGTAGTTTGGGGTTCCCGGTCGGCGGCCTGGAATCTATGGGATGGGACGTCATCGTTATGCTTCAGGCCTCTTAGGCCATTTGTTAAGTTTCCTATACTTAATAGCATAATTTGCCTTCCATTGTTTGATGTTTGTGGTCAGTGACCCCTGCTTGTAAAAATTTGGTTCTTTGCTCAGTTATGAGCTTGCTGTAATAAATTTTGTGTCGTAGGGTCACTGTAATGTTACCGATTCTTCCTCTGTATGCTTCCGAGATTTAGGTTAGGCTTATATCAGACAGAGGTATGGGATTTGTCTAGTCCTAATCCTGGGGGTGTCACAATTCGCAGTGAAAAAAGACGTGCAAGTAGCTAGGCTACAAGGCTGCGGTGATGTGCAATACACAGGCTACGATGTTGCATGGCGCATGCATGGAAAAGGCCCACCTCATTAATACATGTTGAAATGGAGCGGTCGTTGGCCCGTTGGGCCGTGGGATTCCTGATTAGGCCCTGTCCCCACCATGGATGCATGCATGGGCGCGCAGCTGAGCGGACACGTCGATCGACGTAGCATGCAGCGCTCATTTCATACTTTACGACATAGCGACTGCGCTTCTTTCAGACTCGTTGAATCAGTGCATCAATTAGCGAAGCAGCAATTCAGAGAGCATGGAAACCGAGATGATGTGCGTGATGGATATGGCCACGCCTCGTTTCGCACCAATACACACGTAGAGTATCCGACGCGTCGTCCAGTTACTGACCGATCTTGTTCAAGCGGCGCTCCATGCTATTTAAACTGCCATATCTCCACAGCATCCTCTCCCACACTCCACCACATCCATCTGCCAAGCCCTTCTTCTTCACTAAGGTCCACCGTCCGCCGCCTAGCAAGATCCATCGCCCGCCGCCACCATGCAGTTCAATGCACTGCCGGAGATGACCTACCCCGTCGGGGTCGTTGTTGAGGGGTCCCTCGGAGTATGGGCGAACTCAAGGTTGAGGTCCCCGAGGGAGTTGGCCCATGCCTTCCTTAGAGCCGGCTATCGCCACCTCCGACCCAGCTCTCTGGCCATGTTCCACCTCGAAGATCACTAAGCCCTCGGAGGCCTTGTGGTAGGGCTCACGGTGCACTTCACCAACCAGTATGATGCATATCTTCTCCTCGGCGAGGTCTACTGGTGTGTGTGCGAGTCGATCTTCTTCACCACCTTCAACATCTTCACGAACTTTGATAATACCTTCCCCGCCATCAATGGGATGCACACTCTCTCGTACAACGTTGAGGAAGAGTGAGGTCTGGGGCAGCGCCAAGGAGATGGGATCGAGGAGGGGAGCAAGAGCAAGAGGGAGGAGAGAGTCCAAGTAGTGAACCACTGTTGTGCTAGGGTTCACTACCATCTATAGTGTTCATTTTCATGTTTTTGTTTGGGCATATTTGCCCCTCTATGTATGTTTTCTATGTTGTAAGGGATGCCCCCTCCTATATTATATCTATCTCATTGTTTTTATACTTTGTTCGCGCCCTTCTAGTTTGATTTCACCGAAATATGCAGATCAAGCTAAATATATTAAAATATGCAGAGCATGCTATATATATATATATTAAAATGCACTTGGTTGAAATAAACGAACTAGTTTTTCAACATGAACAACTAATTTGGGTCGAAACAAACAAGTTAAACAACCAAAGCATTTCTTAGTTTTGAGTTGACTCGACACAACAGGATATGGACTATTGTCGTAAAGTACAAACAATAAACTGTTTTACAAATCAATATGAATTTACCAGGTATGGAAACCTACAGGGACTAGTAAATTCTCAAGGTACACTGTTATTAATCACTAATCTGACTTTTCTTTTTATAGCCTCTAGCTTGTTTCTTCTAGACAGAAGAATCGTTGCAACGGTAGGTCCTCTTGATTCCTCGATTGTTGTCTGCAGTACCATATAGAAGAGTTTATAAATTGAATTGTAATCATATTGATTTTTGCGACTATACAAAGGAATAGTGTATAGACCTGAGAAATGTTCTTAGTCATACGATCCCAAAGGTTTCTCTAGACATTGCAATACCCATAATCTGCATGAGTTGCTGCCATATAGGATGAAATAAAATCCATCTACGACATCAGTAGTGCGAAAGTGATATGATTCATAAGTACTTATGAATCATCTTGCTTTCCAATTTCATATTTTTTAATAGGCCAAGTATCGACCTCAGGAAATTGTTTGGGTGTAGTTTTGTTTGTCCACCATATGTCTAGTGCAATTTGTCCTTTCTACAAAAGATTAAGAGTTAGTGAAACGCCAAAAGATAACACGGTTTTGATGAGAAAAGTAGATAATACCAAGTCATGCACAACAGCATGCGAATGGGTTAAATTGTACTTAGGGTCAAGGACTTGGAACTCCTTCTTGATGTTATCCATTACAACTGTCACATAATGTTCTCCGCGTATATTCAGAGGAAAATATGCCTACAAAATAAGATCACTAGCATGTACTATGTAGGATTCCAAATAGTTAACAACAACATTAACTTTATAAAACAACATTGTTTACCTTGTCACGCACAAAATATTCATTCATAACCCTTCCTACAGCTTCTGGTCTTGGCACTTCTTCTACGTCAAACTTTTTCAAGTTTTTTTTTGTTTGTACATTTTAATGGATTCATTGATAAGATAGGTTGACCTCAATGGTCCACATATGTGCCGATCATAGTCAAGACGGGGAGCCAGCTCTAGAATGTAGGCATTAAGTATCTGAAAATAATAGTTTTACAATGATTGCATGTTCATACTGATTTGTTGTAAAATAACAATAATAGGTTAGCGAATTACTTACAGCAGTACTAAGACATTCTTTTATAAGGACATCGTTAAGATTTTTTGAAGACAAGATGGCCTCATCTGTGTTCTGGTACGCCCTTTTTACAGCTTTTTTGGGGATCTTTGCCAAAGTTGAAACATATTTCATAGCACCTTCTATTTCAGGAGGTGTTAACATAGTGCAACATTACCCAATATCATGTTGTTCAAATAACATCGCTGCATAATATTTATGAAAATACACAAGTTACCGTGTTGAACTATTTTGTTTGCTGAATAAAAATAATTAATGAAATCTATAACGTATTATACCTTTCGTATTTTTTGATTTACGTTTCGGTTGTTCCTGTCGCTCAAATAATGTGGAGCCATACTTACTATTACCCTTGGGTACACGTTTCCTTTTGCCTAGACCATTGTCAATTTTCTTTTTGCCTCTATCAATAGAATTACCACACTTTATTGCATATTCCTTCCCTATGGTAGAAGTCATATCATTGCGTGCATCGTTCTGCACGACACCGCTCTGTGCACCATTTGGTGTATCCTTCTGAGTACCAAGAATGCATGACGGTACCTCCGATGATGATGCAGACTTGGTATTTTCATTTACGTCCCACGGATTCTCCTCTGTACCATCCATCTTCCGAAGGTGGTTTGGTGTGTTCATTGACATGTCAACAACAGTCGTCGGCATACGTTTTTCCTTCAAGGGTGTGACGTAACTGTCACCACCAAATGGATCATCCGCAATGGCTGCTTCAGAATTAGCCGATGCTTTTCTTAGAATGTCATCAAGCTTGGCTTCATTGTTACCATGTTTATAGACAAATTCTTTGTCTGATTGTGATTCACTGGGAACAGATTTTACATCTTCACCATCTCCTCCTTTGTCCGACTGTGATGCTTCAGTTGGTTTGTACATGACACCATTTGTATTTAACAATTTTAGAAACTCCTGCATAACAAAAAATATTAAGTAATGATTTTTCATTCATAATGTAGTATCGTTATCATCAACATGAAACAACACATAAAATATAGATCTTATCACCTCTGCACATATCTGCAGTATAATTGCTATCTTCATGTCCATGTGATTTTTCAAATCTGTCATCATACGTTCGAATAGGAAGTCCATGTTACTGACCCATTTGTTTGAACTTGATTGTTCACCATTCATTGATGGTTTTTGCATACTCTTTTTCTTATATTGCTCCCCAATATTATTACGGATCTGCATGTTACAAAAATGAACAAATTGTACAAATTACAAATACAAACATGAGCTATGTATGGTGGCATATCAAAAGAATGATTAAACTGACTACCATCACTTTAGCATTGTTTCCGAGGCCTCGACCATTCTTATAATCATAGCAACATATCCTTTTTGATTCTTCTTCTGTCCATCTTTTCATTAGTGGCCGAATGGACACAGGGGGAATATAAGTAGGATCATCAATGATCACGAACTTCTCCTAGTAAAGAAACTACAAACAAATTGTACAGACAAATAAATTTACTTTTATATCGAGAGCTGAACAAAAAAACTAATGATTGTTTGACTTAACATATATACCTGTGTTAGACCTAGATTTCCTTTGGGGCATGCTCTCATAGTAGATCCTACAAAGCTATCCTTCAAACTATCTATGAGAAACTTCAGTATGAAGTAATTCCAGTTAATCTGAAAAATACGAGGAACGTCTTCCACTAAACAGTAGAAGGTCTTAGGTACAGTTATGTTACTCGATGGGGCTATGACAAGACCAATTAACGCAAGCACCGCTTTGCGGACGAAGTTGTCATCGGACGCTTTCTCAGTCTTTATGTCATTAATCAAATCTCTTATCACTATATTACCGCTTGACTTGCTAAGAAAACATGGGGGTATGTTATGCATATTAGTTTGACCATCTTCCTTTATAATTTGAAATGCAGAATAACCTTGGTTACGTAAACCATAAATATGTTCTACGTACTCACAAGTTCCTACTATTTCTCTTGATCCTTCTTTTATGACGAAAGTGCTAGACGATGGATTGAACTACTCAATGATGAATCCGATTAAGTTTTCCCGCATCATGATTCGTGGCAAGTCCAACATCGGCCGCAAAGTAGTGCTGGTAAATCTCGTATGTTGCGCGCTTGTAAAGCCGGCTACCAAATCTTCCCATCTTATGTAATTACAAAATATCTCCCCATCTAAATCTTCCATTCTAGACGAATCATTTAGAGAATGTGTTAATGTTTCTCCATCTAAATATACAGCAGATTCCCACAAACCTATATGAGCATCTTGTATACATGACAAACAATCGATGAGATATGGAATCATTACCTGGACGATAGATGAGAAGAGGCAGCAAAGGGTGGCACGAATGAGAGACGGCAAAAGGGAGTCCTGCGAGGATGAAGTGGTGACAGGCGGCATCGATCCCTAGACGACAGACGAGAGGGGGTGGAGAAGGCAGGAGGCAATGTGGGACGGCGAGGGCGGCTCGTAATGGAGGCAACGGTGACAGGCGGCCTACCTAGGTTGAGTCGTGGGTTGATGGACGATGACGTGCCTATAACTACGCCCTCCGTGATTACAGCAATGTTGGGCCAGTTATAGGTAGTTAATTGGGCATACAGGGTTATTACTTTTTAGTGGCTTGTTTTTTCTATTTTTATGCATTTTTCGTATTTTTAAGCGTTTTATTGTATTCTTTAATGTCTTACCATATTTAGGGTTTTTCTGAATTTGATATGCACAATACGACCTTTAATTAATAAACAGGTCGAATCAACTTTGTACGATGAGAGTGTTGCTCCTATCTTTAAAGAACTTTTAATACGTACATCGTAAAGGATGTGTATAACGCACACGAGTCCTACCGAAGGATCACCGGCATGTGTTCACGGCGAGAAACCCCAAATGAAAGATCAGCGACATAAGAAAAGGTTTGGATAAACCCATATGCAAAACCGAAACATGGGTTCACAGCGAGAAACCCAAATAAAGCATCAACAATTGTAAACATAACATGAAATGATGATTACTTAATAATTTCATATAGACCGAACTAAGTAAGCAATAATCGTTACATAAGTGTTTCACAAATATGAGAGTACATAAGCATAATATAGAACTAGAACACGAATTTGAGATTGATTTCACACTTGATCAACCAGTAGCTTCGTAGTACCATCACCAACACGACGGAACCAGAACACGAATTTCTGGTTAACTCTCATACCATTATGCCTGACAATGTTCATCCAGTTTGTTGTAATCATGGCACCTCCTTTAGGTACTCCATTCACTTGGGACTTGTTCATCACCAACTTAACGTGTGCAACTTTTCCATCTCTGGAGTGGGCTTTTATAACTGCTGGCAATTGAATGTTTGTAACAATATGGTTCATGGTGAAGCTCCTTGAAAAGGACTGCACATAGATTTGACAAACCAGTTATACAAATTATTTCACATTTACGCAAACAAATAAATGTGAAAAGTTCATATGTATGGAATAGTTTACCATTTTAGCTTTATTTTTCACTGTGTTGGATTTTTTGATGGTGTATACATAAAATTGGGTCTTTTGGCATGTGAGCCTCGACTAGTTGCTCAAGTTCATCAAATTCTTCCTTAGTCATCTTCACGCAATTGCCAAACTCAAAGAAAGCTTCAAAATCATGCTCGCTTTTTATTCCAGGACCTTAGTGTAATTTTTGCACACATTAGCGACTCAATATATCAGTTTATTACAAAATAAAATTGGCACAAAATTCTTACCCCTGACAAAAACAACCTTTTTCTTCCTTTTGATTATAGCACGGATCTTAGCAGCGGTAACACGTAATGGAACCTGATGGAATATAGAAGAATAATTAAATCACATGTCATATTACGGCATGAATAATGCTAAACTTTTACATGCGCGCTAAGAGATATAAACAGTATGAATTGAAAATCAAAAGTAGCCTAGCATCCTATCGCCCAATTAATTTTCGCTCCCTAGGGCATAGTCAGCATGCGGTAACATCGGCCATTCGCCTACGTGGAAAAGGAGATGGAGCGGCCGACGGCTAAAATTACACCGACGCTAAAACGCACCTGCATGATCATCCTAGACTAGGTCTACGACAAACACATTTAGATCTGTATTTTCGAACAATTCGGGTAATTATAAATCCAAATTTTTCACGATGAAACAAAAATTGCGAGGATTAGATCTACGTCCTCTTAGATCTATCGTCTGTCCATGCTGTCCGTGGATAGTAAGTTAACCCAAATATAGATCGTTGACAGGGCTTTGATTTTACGTACCTGCGCCATGGCGATCGAGGATCTCCGAAACTACCTCCTAGCGACCGTCATTGATGAAGCTCTCTCTCGTCCAGTTTCAGATGAGACGATGCGATGTGATGAGGTGACGGGTAGATCTAAGGGAATGTGTACGTGCGGGAGGTAAATAGTCCTAGTTTAATAAGATAATTACCCTAATGGCCGAGCTTACCTTAGGATTCTCCTAGTGGACCGGCCCAACCTAATATATTAAATTTTGAATTTAAATATTAATCATATAACCATATGTTCGTAAATGACAAAGAAAATATATGGTTGTGTTTCTCATAATACATACATGTTAGAGTATTTTTTTAGAATATTTAAAAATAATTGAAAACCTTGACTTATTAGTAATGGCCCTCTTAGGTAGGCATAAACGGTCTATTTTGCAGACATGTGATTTTTTCAACAATCTTAAAATTGCCTCAATTTGGTAATACATGTTTGTGCGGTCATGGTTGAGCAATGTGCTAAAGGAGAGCACATTCCCTGAACACTTGGTCTGACGATTCGTCCGTACTTGTCCAAAACACCCATAAAACCCTAGATTTTAGCCGTCTACCGTGCCGAAGGCGTGCCCAAGCATGCCATCACTACGCATTGAAGTTATATAAGTGTGTGGTGTGTCATCGTGAGCCATTGTGCCAAGTTTGAGGCCATTCCTTAATAGTCCTGCCGCTAACCCGACGGGTAGACGCGTTACACCCCACTACGCTAGACCGAAGCTGGCCAGTGTTGGAAGGGCATGGCCAAGCACCATCTTGTTTGTAAAACAAGGGATGTGAGTGTTTGTGAGAGCATGGCGGAGCAATGTGCAAAAGGATATCACATTCCTTGAACACTTGGCCTGACGATTCGTCCGTACTTGTCCAAAACACCCCTAACCCTAGATTTTAGCCGTCTACCGTGCCGAAGGCATGCCCAAGCATGCCAACACTGCTCATTGAAGTGATCTAAATGTGTGGTGTGTCATTGTGAGCCATTGTGCCAAGTTTGAGGCCATTCCTCGATAGTCCTGCCGCTATCCCGACGGGTAGACGCGTTACACCCTACTACCCTAGACCGAAGCTGGCCAGTGTGGGAAGTGCATGGCCAAGCACCATCTTGTTTGTAAAAAAAGGGATCTGAGTGTTTCTGAGGTCATGGTGGAGCAATGTGCAAAAGGAGAGCACATTCCTTAAACACTTGGCCTGACGATTCGTCCGTACTTGTCCAAAACACCCATAAAACCCTAGATTTCCGCTGTCTACCGTGCCGAAGGCATGCCCAAGCATGCCATCACTGCTCATTGAAGTGATATAAGTGTGTGGTATGTCATTGTGAGCCATTGTGCCAGGTTTGAGGCCATTCCTCAATAGTCCTGCCGCTATCCCGACGGGTAGACGCGTTACACCCTACTACCCTAGACCGAAGTTGGCTAGTGTGGGAAGTGCATGGCCAATCACCATATTGTTTGTAAAAAAGGGATCTGAGTGTTTTTGAGGGCATAGTGGACAAATGTGCAAAAGGAGAGCACATTCCTTAAACACTTGGCCTGACAATTCGTCCGTACTTGTCCAAAACACCCCAAAAGCCTAGATTTTAGCTGTCTACCGTGCCGAAGACATGCCCAAGCATGCCAACACTTCACATTGAAGTGATATAAGTGTGTGATGTGTCATTGTGAGCCATTGTGCCAAGTTTGAGGCCATTCCTCAATAGTCCTGCCACTATCCCGACGGGTAGACGTGTTACACCCTACTACCCTAGAACGAAGCTGGCCAGTGTGGGAAGTGCATGGCCAAGCACCATCTTGTTTGTAAAACAAGAGATCTGAGTGTTTGTGAGGGAATGGTGGAGCAATGTGCAAAATGAGAGAACATTCCTTAAACACTTGGCCTCACGATTTGTCCGTACTTGTCCAAAACACCACTAAAACCCTAGATTTTAGTTGTCTACCGTGTCGAAGGCATTACCAAGCATGCCATCACTGCTTGTTGAAGTGATATAAGTGTGTGGTGTGTCATTGTGAGCCATTGTGCCAAGTTTTAGGCCATTCCTCAATAGTCTTGCCGCTATCCCGACGGGTAGACGCGTTACATCCTACTACCCTAGACCAAACTGGCCAGTGTGGTAAGTGCATGGACAAGCAACATCTTGTTTGTAAAACAAGAGATCGGAGTGTTTTTGAGGGCATGGTGGAGCAATGTGTGAAAGGAGAGCACATTCCTTGAACACTTGGCCTGACAATTCGTCCGTACTTGTTCAAAACAGCCATAAAACGCTAGATTTTAATTGTCTACCGTGTCGAAGGCATTACCAAGTATGCCATCACTACTTCTTGAAGTGATATAAGTGTGTGGTGTGTCATTGTGAGCCATTGTGCCAAGTTTGATTCCATTCCTCAATAGTCTTGCCGCAATCCCGACGGGTAGACGCGTTACACCCTACTACCCTAGACCAAACTGGCCAGTGTGGGAAGTGCATGGACAAGCAACATCTTGTTTGTAAAACAAGGTATGTGAGTGTTTGTGAGCTCATGGTGGAGAAATGTGCGAAAGGAGAGCACATTCCTTGAACACTTGGCCTGACGATTCGTCCGTACTTGTTCAAAACACCCCTAAAACACCTAAATTTAGCCGTCTACCGTGCCGAAGGCATGCCCAAGCATCCCATCATTGCTCGTTGAAGTGATATAAGTGTGTGGTGTGTCATTGTGAGCCATTGTGCCAAGTTTGTGGCCATTCCTCAATAGTCCTGCCGTATCCTGACGGGTAGACGCGTTACACCCTACTGCCCTAGACCGAAGCTGGCCAGTGTAAGAAGTGCAAGGTCAAGCACCATCTTGTTTGTAAAACAAGGTATGTGAGTGTTTATGAGGGAATGGTGGAGCAATGTGCAATAGGAGAGCACATTCCTTGAAGACTTGGCCTGATGATTCGTCCGTACTTGTCCAAAACACCGCTAATACCCTAGATTTTAGCTGTCTACCGTGTCGAAGGCATGCCCAAGCATGCCATCACTTCTCATTGAAGTGATCTAAGTGTGTGGTGTGTCATTGTGAGCCATTGTGCCAAGTTTTAGGCCATTCCTCAATAGTCCTGCCGCTATCCCGACGGGTAGACGCGTTACACCCTACTACCCTAGACCGAAGTTGGCCAGTGTGGGCAGGGCATGGCCAAGCACCATCTTGTTTGTAAAACAAGGGATGTGAGTGTTTCTGAGGGCATGGTGGAGCAATGTGCAAAAGGAGAGCACATGCCTTGAACACTTGGCCTAACAATTCGTCCGTACTTGTCCAAAACACCCCTAACCCTAGATTTTAGCCATCTACCGTGCCGAAGGCATGCCCAAGCATGCTAACACTGCTCATTGAATTGATCTAAGTGTGTGGTGTGTCATTGTGAGCCATTGTGCCAAGTTTGAGGTCATTCCTCGATAGTCCTGCCGTTATCCCGACGGGTAGACGCGTTACACCTTACTACCCTAGACCGAAGCTGGCCAGGGTGGGAAGTGCATGTCCAAGCACTATCTTGTTTGTAAAAAAAGGGATCTGAGTGTTTCTGAGGGCATGGTGGAGCAATGTGCAAAAGGAGAGCACATTCCTTAAACACTTGGCCTGACGATTCATCCGTACTTGTCCAAAACACCCATAAAACCCTAGATTTTAGTTGTCTACCATGCCGAAGGCATGCCCAAGCATGCCATCACTGCTCATTGAAGTGATATAAGTGTGTGGTGTGTCATTGTGAGCCATTGTTCCAAGTTTGAGGCCATTCCTTAATAGTCCTGCCGCTATCCCGACGGGTAGATGCGTTACACCCTACTACCCTAGACCGAAGCCCGCCAATGTGGGAAGTGCATGGACAAGCAACATCTTGTTTGTAAAACAAGGGATGTGAGTGTTTGTGAGGGCATGGTGGAGCAATGTGAAAAAGGAGAGAACATTCCTTGAACACTTGGCCTGACGATTCGTCCGTACTTGTCCAAAACACCACGAAAAGCCTAGATTTTAGCCGTCTACCGTGCCGAAGACATGCCGAAGCATGCCAACACTGCACATTGAAGTGATATAAGTGTGTGGTGTGTCATTGTGAGCCATTGTGCCAAGTTTGAGGCCATTCCTCGATAGTCCTGCCGCTATCCCGACAGGTAGACGCGTTACACCCTACTACCCTAGACCGAAGCTGGCCAGTGTGGGAAGTGCATGGCCAAGCACCATCTTGTTTGTAAAACAAGAGATCTGAGTGTTTTTGAGGGCATGGTGGAGCAATGTGCAAAAGGAGAGAACATTCCTTAAACACTTAGCCTCACGATTCGTACGTACTTGTCCAAAACACCCATAAAACCCTAGATTTTAGTTGTCTACCGTGTCGAAGGCATTACCAAGCATGGCATCACAGCTTGTTGAAGTGATATAAGTGTGTGGTGTGTCATTGTGAGCCATTGTGCCAAGTTTTAGGCCATTCCTCAATAGTCTTGCCGCTATCCCGACGGGTAGACGCGTTACACCCTACTACCCTAGACCAAACTGGCCAGTGTGGGAAGTGCATGGACAAGCAACATCTTGTTTGTAAAACAAGAGATCTGAGTGTTTTTGAGGGCATGGTGGAGCAATGTGCGAAAGGAGAGCACATTCCTTGAACACTTGGCCTGACAATTCGTCCGTACTTGTTCAAAACAGCCATAAAACCCTAGATTTTAGTTGTCTACCGTGTCGAAGGCATTACCAAGTATGCCATCACTGCTTGTTGAAGTGATATAAGTGTGTGGTGTGTCATTGTGAGCCATTGTGCCAAGTTTGATTCCATTCCTCAATAGTCTTGCCGCTATCCCGACGGGTAGACGCGTTACACCCTACTACCCTAGACCAAACTGGCCAGTGTGGGAAGTGCATGGACAAGCAACCTCTTGTTTGTAAAAAAAGGTATGTGAGTGTTTGTGAGCTCATGGTGGATAAATGTGCGAAAGGAGAGCACATTCCTTGAACACTTGGCCTGACGATTCGTCCGTACTTGTTCAAAACACCCCTAAAACACCTAAATTTAGCCGTCTACCGTGTCGAAGGCATGCCCAAGCATCCCATCATTGCTTGTTGAAGTGATATAAGTGTGTGGTGTGTCATTTTGAGCCATTGTGCCAAGTTTGTGGCCATTCCTCAATAGTCCTACCGTATCCCGACGGGTAGACGCGTTACACCCTACTGCCCTAGACCGAAGCTATCCAGTGTAAGAAGTGCATGGCCAAGCACCATCTTGTTTGTAAAACAAGGGATGTGAGTGTTTGTGAGGTCATGGTGGAGCAACGTGCGAATGGAGAGCACATTCCTTGCAAACTTGGCCTGACGATTCGTCCGTACTTGTTCAAAACACCCCTAAAACACCTACATTTTAGCCGTCTACCGTGCCGAAGGCATGCCCAAGCATGCCTTCACTGCTCGTTGAAGTGATATAAGTGTGTGGTGTGTCATTGTGAGCCATTATGCCAAGTTTGATGCCATTACTCCATAGTCCTGCCGCTATCCCGACGGGTAGACGCGTTACACCCTACTACCCTAGACCGAAGCTGACCAGTGTGGGAAGTGCATGACCAAGCACCATATTGTTTGTAAAACAAGGGATGTGAGTGTTTGTGAGCTCATGGTGGAGCAATGTGTGAAAGGAGAGCACATTCCTTGAACACTTGGCTTGACGGTTCGTCTGTACTTGTCCAAAACACCACTAAAATCCTAGATTTTAGTCGTCTACCGTGCCGAAGGCATTCCCAAGCATGCATCACTACTCATTGAAGTGATAAGTGTGTGGTGTGTCATTGTGAGCCGTTGTGCCAAGTTTGAGGCCATTCCTCAATAGTCCTGCCGCTATCCCGACGGGTAGACGCGTTACACCCTACTACCCTAGACCGAAGCTAGCCAATGTGGGAAGTGCATGGCCCAGCACCATCTTGTTTGTAAAACAAGGTATGTGAGTGTTTGTGAGGTCATGGTGGAGCAATGTGCGAAAGAAGAGCACATTCCTTGAACACTTGGCCTGACGATTCGTCCGTACTTGTTCAAAACACCCCTAAAACACCTAAATTTTAGCCGTCTACCGTGCCGAAGGCATGCCCAAGCATGCCATCACTGCTCATTAAAGTGATATAAGTGTGTGGTGTGTCATTGTGAGCCATTGTGCCAAGTTTGAGGCCATTCCTCAATAGTCCTGCCGCTATCCCGACGGGTAGACGTGCTACACCCTACTACCCTAGACCGAAGCTAGCCAGTGTGGGAAGTCCATGGCCAAGCACCATCTTGGTTGTAAAACAAGGGATGTGAGTGTTTGTGAGGGCATGGTGGAGAAATGTGCAAAAGGAGAGCACATTCCTTGAACACTTGGCCTGACGATTCATCCGTACTTGTCCAAAACACCCCTAAAACACTAGATTTTAGCCGTCTACCGTCTCGAAGGCATGCCCAAGCAGGCCATCACTGCTCATTGAAGTGATATAAGTTTGTGGTGTGTCATTGTGAGCCATTTTTCCAAGTTTGAGGCCATTCCTCAACAAACCTCGCTATCCCGATGGATAGACGTGTTACACTACCCTACCCTAGACCGAAGCTAGCCAGTGTGGGAAGTGCATGGCCAAGCACCATCTTGTTTATAAAACAAGGGATGTGATTTTTTGTGACGGCATGGTGGAGCAATGGGCGAAAGGAGATCACATTCCTTGAACACTTGGCCTGATGATTCGTCCGTACTTGTTCAAAACACCCCTAAAACCCTAGATCTTAGCCGTCTACCGTGCCGAAGGCATGTCCAAGCATGCCATCACTGCTCATTGAAGTGATATAAGTGTGTGGTGTGTCATTGTGAGCCATTGTGCCAAGTTTGAGTCCATTCCTCAATAGTCCTTCCGCTATCCCGACGGGTAGACGCGTTACACCCTACTGCCTAGACCGAAGCTGGCCAGTGTGGGAAGTGCATGGCCAAGCACCATCTTGTTTGTGAAACAAGGGATGTGAGTGCTTGTGAGGGAATGGTGGAGCAATGTGCAAAAGGAGATCACATTCCTTGAACACTTCGCATGACGATTCGTCTGTACTTGTCCAAAACACCACCAAAACCCTAGATTTTAGCCGTCTACCGTGCCGAAGGCATTCCCAAGCATTCGATCAGTAATCATTGAAGTGATAAGTGTGTTGTGTGTCATTGTGATACATTGTGCCATGTTTGAGGCCATTCCTCAATAGTCCTGCCGCTATCCCGACGGGTAGACGCGTTACACCCTACTACCCTAGACCGAAGCTGGCCAGTGTGGGAAGTGCATGGCCAAGCACCATCTTAATTGTAAAACAAGGTATGTGAGTGTTTGTGTGGTCATGGTGGAGCAATGTGCGAAAGGAGAGCACATTCCTTGAACACTTGGCTTGACGATTCGTCCGTACTTGTTCAAAACACCCCTAAAACACCTAGAATTCAGCCGTCTACCGTGCCGAAGGCATGCCCAAGCATGCCATCGCTGCTCATTAAAGTGATATAAGTGTGTGATGTGTCATTGTGAGCCATTGTGCCAAGTTTGAGGCCATTCCTCAATAGTCCTGCCGCTATCCCGACGGGTAGACACGTTACACCCTACTACCCTAGACCGAAGCTGACCAGTGTGGGAAGTGCATGCCCAAGAACCATATTGTTTGTAAAACAAGGGATGTGAGTGTTTGTGAGGTCATGGTGGAGCAATGTGCGAAAGGAGAGCACATTCCTTGAACACTTGGCCTGACGATTCGTCCGTACTTGTTCAAAACACCCCTAAAACCCTAGATTTTAGCCGTCTACCATGCCGAAGGCATGCCCAAGCATGTCATCACTGCTCATTGAAGTGATATAAGTGTGTGGTGTGTCATTGTGAGCCATTGTGTCAAGTTTGAGTCCATTCCTCAATAGTCCTGCCGCTATCCCGACGGGTAGACGCGTTACACCCTACTGCCCTAGACCGAAGCTGGCCAGTGTGAAAAGTGCATGGCCAAGCACCATCTTGTTTGTGAAACAAGGGATGTGAGTTCTTGTGAGGGAATTGTGGAGCAATGTGCAAAAGGAGAGCACATTCCTTGAACACTTCGCGTGACGATTCGTCCGTACTTGTCCAAAACACCACCAAAACCATAGATTTTAGCCGTCTACCATGCCGAAGGCATGCCCAAGCATGCCATCACTTCTCATTGAAGTGATATAAGTGTGTGGTGTGTCATTGTGAGCCATTGTGCCAAGTTTGAGGCCATTCCTCGATAGTCCTGCCGCTATCCCGACGGGTAGACGCGTTACACCCTACTACCCTAGACCGAAGCTGGCCAGTGTGGGAAGTGCATGGCCAAGCACCATCTTATTTGTAAAACAAGGGATGTGAGTGTTTGTCAGGTCATGGTGGCGCAATGTGCGAAAGGAGAGCACATTCCTTGAACACTTGGCCTGATGATTCATCCGTACTTGTTCAAAACACCCCTAAAACACCTAGATTTTAGTCGTCTACCGTGCCGAAGGCATGCCCAAGCATGCCATCACTGCTCATTGAAGTGATGTAATAGTGTGGTGTGTCATTGTGAGCCATTGTGCCAAGTTTGAGGCCATTCCTCATTAGTCCTGCCGCTATCCCGACGGGTAGACACGTTAGACCCTAGTACTCTAGACCGAAGCGGACCAGTGTGGGAAGTGCATGGACAAGCACCATATGGTTTGTAAAACAAGGGATGTGAGTCTTTGTGAACTCATGGTGGAGCAATGTGCGAAAGGAGAGCACATTCCTTGAAAACTTGGCCTGACGATTCATCCGCACTTGTTCAAAACACCCCTAAAACCCTAGATTTTAGCCGTCTACCATGCCGAAGGCATGCCCAAGCATGCCATCACTTCTCATTGAAGTGATATAAGTGTGTGGTGTGTCATTGTGAGCCATTTTACCAAGTTTGAGTCCATTCCTCAATAGTCCTGCCGCTATCCCGACGGGTGGACGCGTTACACACTACTACCCTAGACCGAAGCTAGACAGTGTAGGATGTGCATGGCCAAGCACCATCTTGGTTGTAAAACAAGGGATGTGAGTGTTTGTGAGGGCATGGTGGAGCAATGTGCGAAAGGAGATCACATTCCTTGAACACTTGGCCTGACGATTCGTCTGTACTTGTACAAAACCTAAAACCCTAGATTATAGCCGTCTACCGTGCCGAAGGCATGCCCAAGCATGCCATCACTGCTCATTGAATTTATATAAGTGTGTGGTGTGTCATTGTGAGCCATTGTACCAAGTTTGAGGACATTCCTCTATAGTCATGCCGCTATCCCGATGGGTAGACGTGTTACACCCCACTACCCTAGACCGAAGCTGGCCAGTGTGGGAAGTGCATGGCCAAGCACCATCTTGTTTGTAAAACAAGGTATGTGAGTGTTTGTGAGGGCATGGTGGAGCAATTTGCAATAGGAGAGCACATTCCTTGAAGACTTGGCCTGATGATTCGTCCGTACTTGTCCAAAACACCGCTAAAACCCTAGATTTTAGCTGTCTACCGTGTCGAAGGCATGCCCAAGCATGCCATCACTTCATTGAAGTTATCTAAGTGTGTGGTGTGTCATTGTGAGCCATTGTGCCAAGTTTGAGTCCATTCCTCAATAGTCCTGCCGCTATCCCGACGGGTAGACGCGTTACACCCTACTACCCTAGACCGAAGCTAGCCAGTGTGGGAAGTGCATGCACAAGCACCATATTGTTTGTAAAACAAGGTATGTGAGTGTTTGTGAACTCATGGTGGAGCAATGTGAGAAAGGAGACATTCCTTGAACACTTGGCTTGACGATTCGTCCGTACTTGTCCAAAACACCCCTAAAACCCTAGATTTTAGCTGTCTACCGTGTCGAAGGCATGCCCAAGCATGCCATCACTGCTCATTGAATTTATATAAGTGTGTGGTGTGTCATTTTGAGCCATTGTGCCAAGTTTGAGTCCATTCCTCAATAGTCCTGCCGCTATCCCGACGGGTAGACGCGTTACACCCTACTACCCTAGACCGAAGCTGGCCAGTGTGGGAAGTGCATGGACAAGCACCATCTTGTGTGTAAAACAAGGGATGTGAGTGTTTTTGAGGTCATGGTGGAGCAATGTGCGAAAGGAGAGCACATTCCTTGAACACTTGGCCTGACGATTCGTCCGTACTTTTTCAAAACACCCCTAAAACACCTAGATTTTAGCCGTCTACCATGACGAAGGCATGCCCAAGCATGCCATCACTGCTCATCGAAGTGATATAAGTGTGTGGTGTGTCATTGTGAGCCATTGTGCCAAGTTTGAGGCCATTCCTCAATAGTCCTACCGCTATCCCGACGGGTAGACGCGTTACACCCTACTGCCCTAGACCGAAGCTAACCAGTGTGGGAAGTGCATGGCCAAGCACCATATTGTTTGTAAAACAAGGGATGTGAGTGTTTGTGAGCTCATGGTGGAGCAATGTGCGAAAGGAGAGCACATTCCTTGAACACTTGGCCTGACGATTCGTCCGTACTTGTCAAAAACACCACTAAAATCCTAGATTTTAGCCGTCTACCGTGCCGAAGGCATTCCCAAGCATGCCATCACTGCTCATTGAAGTGATATAAGTTTGTGGTGTGTCATTGTGAGCCATTTTTCCAAGTTTGAGGCCATTCCTCAACAGACCTCGCGCTATCCCGATGGATAGACGTGTTACACCCTACTACCCTAGACCGAAGCTAGCCAGTGTGGGAAGTGCATGGCCAAGCACCATCTTGTTTATAAAACAAGGGATGTGATTTTTTGTGACGGCATGGTGGAGCAATGGGCGAAAGGAGATCACATTCCTTGAACACTTGGCGTGACGATTCGTACATACTTGTACAAAACACCCCTAAAACCCTAGATCTTAGCCGTCTACCGTGCCGAAGGCATGCCCAAGCATGCCATCACTGCTCATTGAAGTGATATAAGTGTGTGGTGTGTCATTGTGAGCCATTGTGCCAAGTTTGAGTCCATTCCTCAATAGTCCTGCCGCTATCCCGACGGGTAGACGCGTTACACCCTATTAACCTAGACAGAAGCTGACCAGTGTGGGAAGTGCATGGCCAAGCACCATATTGTTTGTAAAACAAGGGATGTGAGTGTTTGTGAGCTCAAGGTGGAGCAATGTGCGAAAGGAGAGAACAATCTTTGAACACTTGGCCTGACGATTCATCCGTACTTGTTCAAAACACCCCTAAAACCCTAGATTTTAGCTGTCTACCGTGCCGAAGGCATGCCCATGCATGCCATCACTGCTCATTGAAGTGATATAAGTGTGTGGTGTGTCATTGTGAGCCATTGTGCCAAGTTTGAGGCCATTCCTCAATAGTCCTGCCGCTATCCCGACGCGTAGACGCGTTACACCCTACTGCCCTAGACCGAAGCTGACCAGTGTGGGAAGTGCATGGCCAAGCACCATATTTTTTGTAAAACAAGGGATGTGAGTGTTTGTGAGCTCATGGTGGAGCAATGTGCGAAAGGAGAGCACATTCTTTGAACACTTCGCGTGACGATTCGTCAGTACTTTTCCAAAACACCACTAAAATCCTAGATTTTAGCCGTCTACCGTGCCGAAGGCATTCCCAAGCATGCCATCACTACTCATTGAAGTGATAAGTATGTGGTGTGTCATTGTGAGCCATGGTGCCAAGTTTGAGGCCATTCCTCAATAGTCCTGCTGCTATCCCGACGGGTAGACGCGTTACACCCTACTACCCTAGACCGAAGTTGGCCAGTGTGGGAAGTGCATGGCCAAGCACCATCTTGTTTGTAAAACAAGGTATGTGGGTGTTTGTGAGGTCATGGTGGAGCAATGTGCGAATGGAGATCACATTCCATGAACACTTGGCCTTACGATTCATCCATACTTGTTCAAAACACCCCTAAAACACCTAGATTTTAGCCGTCTACCGTGCCGAAGGCATGCCCAAGCATGCCATCGCTGCTCATTAAAGTGATATAAGTGTGTGGTGTCTCATTGTGAGCCATTGTGCCAAGTTTGAGGCCATTCCTCAATAGTCCTGCCGCTATCCCGACAGGTAGACGCGTTACACCATACTACCCTAGACCGTCGAAGGCGAGGTGGGAAGTGCATGGCCAAGCACCATATCGTTTGTAAAACAAGGTATGTGTGTGTTTGTGAGCTCATGGTAGAGCAATGTGCGAAAGGAGATCACATTCCTTGAACACTTCGTGTGACGATTCATCCGTACTTGTCCAAAACACCACAAAAATCCTAGATTTTAGCCGTCTACCGTGCCGAAGGCATTCCCAAGCATGCCATCACTACTCATTGAAGTGATAAGTGTGTGGTGTGTCATTGTGAGCCATTGTGCCAAGTTTTAGGCCATTCCTCAATAGACCTGCCGTTATCCCGACAGGTAGACGCGTTACACCCTACTACCCTAGACCGAAGCTGGCCAGTGGGGGAAGTGCATGGCCAAGCACCATCTTGTTTGTAAAACAAGGTATGTGAGTGTTTTTGAGGTCATGGTGGAGAAATGTGCGAAAGGAGAGCACATTCCTTGAACACTTTGCCTGACGATTCGTCCGTACTTGTTCAAAACACCCCGAAAACACCTAGATTTTAGCCGTCTACCGTGCCGAAGGCATGCCCAAGCATGCCATCGCTGCTCATTAAAGTGATATAAGTGTGTGGTGTCTCATTGTGAGCCATTGTGCCAAGTTTGAGGCCATTCCTCAATAGTCCTGCCGCTATCCCGACGGGTAGACGCGTTACACCCTACTACCCTAGACCGAAGCTGGCCAGTGTGGGAAGTGCATGGCCAAGCACCATCTTGTTTGTAAGACAAGGGATGTGAGTGTTTGTGAGGTCATGGTGGAGCAATGTGCGAAAGGAGAGCACATTCCATGATACTTGGCCTAACGATTCATCCGTACTTGTTCAAAACACCCCTAAAACACCTGGATTTTAGCCGTCTACCGTGCCGAAGGCATGCCCAAGCATGCCATCGCTGCTCATTAAAGTGATATAAGTGTGTGGTGTCTCATTGTGAGCCATTGTGCCAAGTTTGAGGCCATTCCTCAATAGTCCTGCCGCTATCCCGACGGGTAGACGCGTTACAACCTACTACCCTAGACCGAAGCTGACCAGTGTGGGAAGTGCATGGCCAAGCACCATATCGTTTGTAAAACAAGGTATGTGAGTGTTTGTGAGCTCATGGTAGAGCAATGTGCGAAAGGAGAGCACATTCCTTGAACACTTCGCGTGACGATTCATCCGTACTTGTCCAAAACACCACCAAAATCCTAGATTTTAGCCGTCTACCGTGCCGAAGGCATTCCCAAGCATGCCATCACTACTCATTGAAGTGATAAGTGTGTGGTGTGTCATTGTGAGCCATTGTGCCAAGTTTGAGGCCATTCCTCAATAGACCTGCCGCTATCCCGACGGGTAGACGCGTTACACCCTACTACCCTAGATCGAAGCTGTATAGTGTGGGAAGTGCATGGCCAAGCACCATCTTGTTTGTAAAACAAGGTATGTGAGTGTTTTTGAGGTCATGGTGGAGAAATGTGCGAAAGGAGAGCACATTCCTTGAACACTTGGCCTGACGATTCGTCCATACTTGTTCAAAACACCCCTAAAACACCTAGATTTTAGCCATCTACCATGCCGAAGGCATGCCATCGCTGCTCATTGAAGTGATATAAGTGTGTGGTGTCTCATTGTGAGCCATTGTGCCATGTTTGAGGCCATTCCTCAATAGTCCTGCCGCTATCCCGACGGGTAGACGCGTTACACCCTACTACCCTAGACCGAAGCTGGCCAGTGTGGGAAGTGCATGGCCAAGCACCATCTTGTTTGTAAAACAAGGGATGTGAGTGTTTTTGAGGTCATGGTGGAGCAATGTGCGAAAGGAGATCACATTCCATGAACACTTGGCCTAACGATTCGTCCGTACTTGTTCAAAACACCCCTAAAACACCTAGATTTTAGCCGTCTACCATGCCGAAGGCATGCCCAAGCATGCCATCACTGCTCATTGAAGTGATATAAGTGTGTGGTTTGTCATAGTGAGCTATTGTGCAAAGTTTGAGGCCATTCCTCAATAGTCATGTCGCTATCCCAACGGGTAGACTTGTTACACCCTACTACTCTAGACCGAAGCTGACTAGTGTGGGAAGTGCATGGCCAAGCACCATATTGTTTGTAAAACAAGGGATGTGAGTGTTTGTGAGCTCATGGTGGAGCAATGTGTGAAAGGAGAGCACATTCCTTGAACACTTGGCTTGACGATTCGTCCGTACTTGTCCAAAACACCACTAAAATCCTAGATTTTGGCCGTCTACCGTGCCGAAGGCATTCCCAAGCATGCATCACTACTCATTGAAGTGATAAGTTTGTGGTGTGTCATTGTGAGCCGTTGTGCCAAGTTTGAGGCCATTCCTCAATAGTCCTGCCGCTATCCCGACGGGTAGACGCGTTACACCCTACTACCCTAGACCGAAGCTAGCCAATGTGGGAAGTGCATGGCCCAGCACCATCTTGTTTGTAAAACAAGGTATGTGAGTGTTTGTGAGGTCATGGTGGAGCAATGTGCGAAAGAAGAGCACATTCCTTGAACACTTGGCCTGACGATTCGTCCGTACTTGTTCAAAACACCCCTAAAACACCTAAATTTTAGCCGTCTACCGTGCCGAAGGCATGCCCAAGCATGCCATCACTGCTCATTAAAGTGATATAAGTGTGTGGTGTGTCATTGTGAGCCATTGTGCCAAGTTTGAGGCCATTCCTCAATAGTCCTGCCGCTATCCCGACGGGTAGACGTGCTACACCCTACTATCCTAGACCGAAGCTAGCCAGTGTGGGAAGTCCATGGCCAAGCACCATCTTGGTTGTAAAACAAGGGATGTGAGTGTTTGTGAGGGCATGGTGGAGAAATGTGCAAAAGGAGAGCACATTCCTTGAACACTTGGCCTGACGATTCATCCGTACTTGTCCAAAACACCCCTAAAACACTAGATTTTAGCCGTCTACCGTGTCGAAGGCATGCCCAAGTAGGCCATCACTGCTCATTGAAGTGATATAAGTTTGTGGTGTGTCATTGTGAGCCATTTTTCCAAGTTTGAGGCCATTCCTCAACAAACCTCGCGCTATCACGATGGATAGACGTGTTACACCCTACTACCCTAGACCGAAGCTAGCCAGTGTGGGAAGTGCATGGCCAAGCACCATCTTGTTTATAAAACAAGGGATGTGATTTTTTGTGACGGCATGGTGGAGCAATGGGCGAAAGGAGATCACATTCCTTGAACACTTGGCCTGACGATTCGTACATAATTGTACAAAACACCCCTAAAACCCTAGATCTTAGCCGTCTACCGTGCCGAAGGCATGCCCAAGCATGCCATCACTGCTCATTGAAGTGATATAAGTGTGTGGTGTGTCATTGTGAGCCATTGTGCCAAGTTTGAGTCCATTCCTCAATAGTCCTGCCGCTATCCCGACGGGTAGACGCGTTACACCCTACTGCCTAGACCGAAGCTGGCCAGTGTGGGAAGTGCATGGCCAAGCACCATCTTGTTTGTGAAACAAGGGATGTGAGTGATTGTGAGGGAATGGTGGAGCAATGTGCAAAAGGAGAGCACATTCCTTGAACACTTCGCATGACGATTCGTCCATACTTGTCCAAAACACCACCAAAACCCTAGATTTTAGCCGTCTACCGTGCTGAAGGCATGCCCAAGCATGCCATCACTGCTCATTGAAGTGATATAAGTGTGTGGTGTGTCATTGTGAGCCATTGTGACAAGTTGGAGGCCATTCCTCGGTAGTCCTTCTGCTATCACGATGGGTAGACGCGTTACACCCTACTACCCTAGACCGAAGCTGGCCAGTGTGGGAAGTGCATGGCCAAGCACCATCTTGTTTGTAAAACAAGGTATGTGAGTGTTTGTGTGGTCATGGTGGAGCAATGTGCGAAAGGAGAGCACATTCCTTGAACACTTGGCCTGACGATTCGTCCGTACTTGTTCAAAACACCCCTAAAACACCTAGATTTTAGTCGTCTACCATGCCGAAGGCATGCCCAAGCATGCCATCACTGCTCATTGAAGTGGTGTAAGTGTGTGGTGTGTCATTGTGAGCCATTGTGCCAAGTTTGAGGTCATTCCTCAATAGTCCTGCCGCTATCCCGACAGGTAGACGCGTTAGACCCTACTACTCTAGACCGAAGCTGACCAGTGTGGGAATTGCATGGCCAAGCACCATATGGTTTGTAAAACAAGGGATGTGAGTGTTTGTGAACTCATGGTGGAGCAATGTGCGAAAGGAGAGCACATTCCTTGAACACTTGGCTTGATGATTCGTCCGTACTTGTCCAAAACACCCTGAAAACCTTTGATTTTAGCAGTCTACCATGCCGAAGGCATGCCCAAGCATGCCATTACTGCTCATTGAAGTAATATAAGTGTGTGGTGTGTCATTGTGAGCCATTGTACCAAGTTTGAGTCCATTTATCAATAGTCCTGCCGCTATCCCGACGGGTAGACGCGTTACACCATACTACCCTAGACCGAAGCTGGACAGTGTAGGAAGTGCATGGCCAAGCACCATCTTGGTTGTAAAACAAGGGATGTGAGTGTTTGTGAGGGCATGGTGGAGCAATGTGCGAAAGGAGATCACATTCCTTGAACACTTGGCCTTACAATTCGTCTGTACTTGTACAAAACACCCCTAAAACCCTAGATTATAGCCGTCTACCGTGCCGAAGGCATGCCCAAGCATGCCATCATTGCTCATTGAATTGATATAAGTGTGTTATGTGTCATTGTGGGCCATTGTAGCAAGTTTGAGGCCATTCCTCTATAGTCCTGCCGCTATCCCGATGGGTAGACGTGTTACACCCAACTACCCTAGACCAAAGCTGGCCAGTGTGGGAAGTGCATGGCCAAGCACCATCTTGTTTGTAAAACAAGGTATCTGAGTGTTTGTGAGGGATGGTGGAGCAATGTGCAATAGGAGAGCACATTCCTTGAATACTTGGCCTGATGATTCGTCCGTACTTGTCCAAAACACCGCTAAAACCCTAGATTTTAGCTGTCTACCATGTCAAAGGCATGCCCAAGCATGCCATCACGTCTCATTGAAGTGATCTAAGTGTGTGGTGTGTCATTGTGAGCCATTGTGCCAAGTTTGAGGCCATTCCTCAATATTCCTGCCGCTATCCCGACGGGTAGACGCGTTACACCCTACTACCCTAGGCCGAAGCTGGCCAGTGTGGGAAGTGCATGCACAAGCACCATCTTGTTTGTAAAACAAGGGATGTGAGTGTTTGTGAGGGCATGGTGGAGCAATGTGCAACAGTATAGAACATTCCTTGAACACTTGGCATGACGATTCATCCGTACTTATCCAAACCACTACTAAAACCCTAGATTTTAGCGGTCTACCATGCCAAAGGCATGCCCAAGCATGCCATCACTGCTCATTGAAGTGATATAAGTGTGTGGTGTGTCATTGTGAGCCATTGTGCGAAGTTTGAGGCTGATACGTCCATTTTGCATCACTATTCTATGTCATAATTCAATGTTATTCATTGATATATTTCGTATTAAGAGATGATACTTATGTTATTTCATATGTTTTTCCATGGTTGATGACTTTTGGAGCATGGACCGCTGCAGTCAGGATTCTGATGGAAAAGGTGTTGTTTGGAGGCAAAATTCGTGAAGATCAGAAAATCCGGGAAAATGCATGGAAAATGCATGGAAAATCCAGAAGACGAAGGAAGCCAGAAGGAGGGCTGGCGATGTGCCACAGGGGGCCCACACCACCCCCTGGCGCGGGCCAGCCTAGGCCGCGCCACCAGGTTGTGTGGCCGCCCTGGTCCACCCCTGGCACTCCCCTCTGGCATATATTATCCTCCCGAAACCCTAAGACTCGGGCAGTGACCACAGAAAGATTTCGCCGCCTCTGCAGGGCGAAAAACACCAAGAGAGAAAGGTCTCTCCGACATATAGATTTCTGCCGGGGGAATTCCTTCCCGGAGAGGGGAGATCGTCGCCATCAACACCACCATCAAGCTGGACTTCATCAGGATCATCATCATCACCACCACCATCATCACCATCAGCACCCTCATCACCATCTCCATATTACTGTAACAATTGCGTTGAATCTTGCATAGTTCCCAGGGGAAACTTTCTCGGTGTTGATTACTCTTTGTAGTTGATGCTATTGAGTGAACAATTGAATTATTGTTTATGTTCAGATTGTTATACATCATTATTCCATCTCTAATCATGATCCATATGATGTCTTGTGAGTAGTTCGTTTTGTTCTTGAGGACATGGGAGAAGTCATGTTGTTAGTAGTGGAGTTGTGTTGAGAAAGATTCAATAGTTTGATATTTAAGTTGTGGTGTACTTATTCTAGTGGTGTCATGTGAACGTCGACTACATGACACTTCACCTATATGGGCCTAGGGGAATGCATTGTGTATTTGGCTACTAATCGTAGGGCTTGCCGGATTGACAGAAACCTGAACCCCCGTTAGGAAACCATTGCACAAGGGACGTAAGGGTCTTAGAGTTTAAAGCTGTGGTTAGGTTCTACCTTAATTACTTTCTTGTACTTACGGATGTTTGCAAGGGGTATAATCAGAAGTATGTATTAGTCCTAGTAAGGGTGGTACATTAGCACAGGTTCACCCACACAACACTTAGCAAGCTAAAGAAGATTAATCAACTATATGAAGTGAAAGCACTTGATAGTCTTTCCATGTGTCCTCGAGAACGTTTGGTCATCTGAAGTGATACAATCGGCTTGTCCTTTGCTGCATAAAGGATTGGGACACTTGCTACATTTATTCCTACTGTCTTTTATTTACTCGTACTTCGTTTACTTGCTTTATCAAAAACCCCTAAATTCCGTTTGCTAAGTATTTGCAAAGAATTCCTGATCCATACCACTAGCCAGCACCTTCTGCTCCTTGTTGGGTTCGACACTCTTACCTATCGAAAATACTGCGATACACCCCCTATACTTATGGGTCATCAAGACTATTTTCTGGGGCCGTTGCTAGGGAGTGAAGCGCTATTTGAGAGTGGAACTGGTAAAGGAAACTTCTACTGTGAGTATTGTTTACTTCTGCTAGTTGCTTTATTTTCGCTATGGATAATTCGCTGAGTTTCTTATTTGGTAATGCTACTACCACTGCTAAGGTAGTAGATAAGCCACCACCTGCTGAGAATGATGTTTTTAAAATACCTACAAGAATTATTGATCGTGTTATGGATAACTACTATGTTGGGGATGGAACTGTCCATCCGGTTATCATTTACTCTTTATACACGACTTATGCGGGTTGTTCAAGTGTGCAGGTATTACTACATATCAAGTTAAGAAGAAGTTATTCTCATTGTCGCTAAAAGGAAGAGCTGAGGAATGGTATAAGCTGCTGAAGAATGGTCAAGCTCTGGAATGGGAGGAAATAGTGCCTCTATTTTATTCAAAGTTTTATCCTCCTAGTGAGATTCATAAAGATCAGAATCAAATATACAACTTTTGGCCTCTTGATGGAGAGAGTACATCTCAAGCTTGGGGGAGATTGAAGTTACTAATGCTCAAATGTCCCATTCATGAGCTCCCCAACAATATTATTATCAATAACTTTTATGCAAGGCTCCCTCTACATGACAAGGATTTATTGGATGCTTCTTGTGCTGGATCATTCACTCGCATGGGAGAAGAAGCTAAATGGGATCTTCTGGACTGTATTCAAGACAATGCTGAAGCATGGGAGAATGACAAAGGTAGAAAGTTAGGTATAAATTATGATTATGAATGCATTGAATCTTGTATGCGAACTGATGACTTTCAAAATATTAGTAATGCTTATGGTCTTGATTTACAAGTTATTACTAATTGCTTTAGGGCTTTTTCTTCTTATATTGAAATTCCAAAAAGGGGATGGAACAAGTACCATGCACCTTATAAAGATATTGTTGACTTTGTTCCTGTTGGGAGTGCTGAGTATTGCACTACTGATCACATCTTACCTGAACCTTATATCGAGAAGATTCCCTTCCCAGATAAGGTAAAGGATCATCCTATGATAACTAATGTAATCACTAAAAGTGAAAAGAGAACTATAAATCCTGACGAACAAATAAATGTTGAACCTGTGGTAGCAATTGTGAAAGACCTTGTCACTAAAAGCATAGAAGATGGACACATAGTTCTTTGTGAGGATGCTTCTAATATTGTTTCACATCCTAATAGAGTTAAAAAAGCTAGTGTCCCTGTGCTTTCCGTTAGAATTGGTGATCATTGCTATTATGGTTTATGTGATATTGGTGCAAGTTCCAGTGCTATTCCTTATGAGCTTTACAGAGAAATTATGCATGAAATCAGTCCCTGCGAATTGGAAGAGATTGATGCGGTTATTCACCTTGCTAATAGAGAGACCATATCTCCAATTGGTATTGTATGAAATGTGGAAGTTCTTTGTGGTAAGATTAAGTATCCTGCTGATTTTCTAGTACTTGGTTCAGCTGCTAGTAAAACTTATCCTATCATTTTTGGTAGACCTTTCTTGAGTACTTGTGGAGCTATTATAGATTGCAAGAGGGAGAAAATCTTGACTAAGTTTGATGGGGAATCTTATGAGTTTAATTTTTCGAAATTTACTAAAGAACCCTGTGAAGAGGAAACCCATAATGAGGATTTTAGAGTTGAACAACTTGCTTCTATCTCTCTTGCTCCTAACAATGCTTTGTAGCAATTTATGGAAGATCACGAAAGTGAGATCTTCATGGAAGAAAGGAATGAGATTGACGAGATTCTCCGTCGTCAACCCAAGATGCTTAAGTATAACTTGCCTGTAGAAGACTTGGGTACCTTGTTGCCACCTAAAAAGGATCCGGTCTTCGATATAAAACCTCTCCCTGATGATCTTAAATATGCTTATATTGATGATAAAAAGATATATCCTATTATTATTAGCTCTAAACTTTCAGGAAACGAAGAAGAAAGGTTATTGGAGGTTTTGAAGAAACACCGAGGAGCTATGGGCTATACTCTAGATGATTTAAAAGGGATTTCACCTACTATATGTCAGCATTCTATCAATATAGAACCAGATGCAAAGCCAGTAGTAGAGCACCAACGACGTTTAAATCCTTAGATGAAGGAAGTGGTAAGGAATGAGGTATTGAAACTCCTTGATGTTGGTATTTTTTACCCTATTGCTGATAGTGAATGGGTTAGTCTCGTTCATTGTGTTCCTAAAAAGGAGGTATTACCGTTGTTCCTAATGATAATGATGAGCTTATTCCCCAAACAATAGTAGTAGGCTATAGGATGTGCATTGATTTTAGAAAAGTCAATAAAGTTACTAAGAAAGATCACTACCCGCTTCCTTTTATTGATCAAATGTTGGAAAGGTTGTCTAAAAAGACCCATTTTTGTTTTCTTGATGGTTATTCTGGTTTCTCTCAAATTGCTGTTAAACAACAAGATCAAGAAAAAACTACTTTTACTTGCCCTTATAGAACTTATGCTTATAGACGTATGCCTTTTGGTTTATGTAATGCTCCTGCTACTTTTCAAAGATGCATGTCTGCTATCTTTCATGGTTTTTGTGAGGAAATTGTTGAAGTGTTCATGGATGACTTTTCTGTCTATGGAACTTCTTTTGATAATTGTCTGCACAACCTTGATAAAGTTTTGCAGAGATGTGAAGAAACTAATCTTGTTCTTAATTGTGAGAAATTCCACTTCATGGTTAATGAAGGGATTGTCCTTGGGCATAAAGTTTCTAAAAGAGGCATAGAAGTTGATAGAGCTAAGGTTGATGCAATTGAGAATATGCCATGCCCAAGAGACATCAAAGGTATTCGTAGTATCCTTGGTCATGCTGGTTTTTATAGAAGGTTTATTAAAGACTTTTCTAGGATATCAAAACCCCTCACTTATCTTCTTCAAAAAGATGTGCCCTTCATTTTTGATGATGATTGTAAGGAAGCTTTTGAAACTCTTAAGAAGGCTTTAACTACAACCCCTATTGTTCAACCACCTGATTGGAGTTTACCCTTTGAAACAATGTGTGATGCTAGTGATTTTGCTATAGGTGCTTGATACATTGCAAATGTATCTATAATTTTTGATGTTCCATGCTTGGTTTTATCCACTTTCTTGTGTTTTTTCCAACTTTGGAGTACTTTTATTATGATTTCTTGGACTAACCTATTAACAAGAGCCACGATTGTACTTCGCTTTTCTGTTGTTTTGGTTCCGTAAAAGTCGAAAATGAATATTCTCGAATTGGACGGACAAAAGCCAAAGTGCCTATTTTTCCGGAAGGATCCAGTGCGAATCTGAGGCGGAGAAGGGCTGGGGCAGCCACACCACCCGCCACGCGGCAGGCCTGGCCGTGCGGTGGTCTGGCCGCCCCCAGCACCCCCTCGGCCTCTCCTTCTGCCTATAAGTTGCCCTCGGGACGAAAACCCTAAGTACCCGATCAAAAATCCACGAAAGAGTCTGTAGCCGCCGTCGTCTCTGTCCCTAGATCGGGGGGATCTGAAGCTCTTCCCGGCACCTGGAGAGGAATTCACCCCAGGCCTTCTTCATCACCATGCAAGCCTCCGGTGTGATGCGTGAGTAGTTCATCCTTGGACTACGGATCCATGTAGTAGCTAGATGGCTGGTTTCTCCTCCTTTGTGCTTTCATGTTTAGATCTTGTGAGCTCCGTTCATGATCAAGATCATCTATTTGTAATTCATACATGTTGTGTTTGCGGGGATCCGATGGATATTGAGATGCTATTTCAGATTGATTATTGATTCTATCATGTCTTTGTTATTTGAGATCTTGCATGCTTTCCGTTGTTAGTAGCTATCTTGGCTAAGTAGATACTAGCAACTCCAAGAGTTAGTATTTATGCTCGATAGTGGGTTCATGCCTCTGGTAATCTGGGGAAGTGACAGAAATCTCTAAGGTACTAGATGTGCTGTTGCTACTAGGGAGAAAACAACGATCTTTTGTTCATAGAGCAATCGTATTGTTTACTTTACACGCAATCCGTAAAGCAATAATCTGTTGCTTGCAACTTAATACTGGAGGGGGTTCGGATGATAACCTGAAGGTGGATTATTAGTCATAGATGCAGTTGGATGGCGGTATATGTATTATGTTGTAATGCCCAATCAAGTCTCATAGGAGTCAAGATGAATAGTATATGCATGTATTGCTTTCTCGGTGTTTGTCAATTGCCCCGCTGTAATTTGTTCACCTAGCATGTTATCTATCTAAGGAGAGCCACCTCTAGTGAACTATGGATCCCGGTCCTTTTACTTTACATACAATCTACAATCTTTTACTGCTTTGTGTTTACTTTCTGCAAACTTTTACTTATTTCCATTCGATACGTTTAATCCTTTGTTTTCCGCAAAACACGGTGAGATTGACAACCTCATCGCAAGTTGGGGACAAAGTTCTATGGTTGTGTTGTGCAGGTCTCCACGTTGCTACTAGCACCGGTAGTGCGCCCTACCAAAGCTCATCTAGTAACACCTTTGAGGTGTTTCCTTGCTCCTACTGGTTCAATTAAACCTTGGTTTCATAACTGAGGGAAACTTGCTGCTGTGCTCATCATACCTTCCTCTTGGGGTTCCCAACGAGCTCTACATCAACACCGCCATCACGCATTTTTCTGGGCGCCATGCATTGAGCCATCAAGCATTTTTCTGGCGCCGTTGCCGGGGAGTCAAGGACATCTTCACAAGGGGAGTCCCTCATAACCAATCTCTTTACTTTGTTGTTTTTGTTTTGCTTTGTTTCTTTTTGCTTTGTTTGCTTGTTTTGTTCTTCAAAAAAACACAAAAAAATTAGTTTTACAAGTTTGCTTCCTTATTTGAAAACCCAAAAAAATGACTACTCTTGAGAACACTAAGGTGTGTGACTTCACTAGCACCAACAACAATGATTTTATGATCACTCCTATTGCTCCACCTATGGCTAAAAATACTTTCTTTGAGATAAAACCTGCTTTGCTCAATCTTGTTATGAGAGAGCAATTTTCTGGTATTGGTAATGAAGATGTTGCTTCCCATATAAATAACTTTGTTGAACTTTGCGAGATGCAAAAGCATAAGGATATAGTTGTGATATTATTAAACTGAAATTGTTTCCCTTCTCTTTGAGAGGAAAAGCTAAAGAGTGGTTGAATTCCTTAACTAGGAATAGTATTGATTCTTGGACTAAGTGCAAAGATGCTTTTATTGGAAAATACTATCCTCCTGCTAAGATTATATCCATGAGAAGTGAAATAATGAAGTTTAAACAACTTGATAATGATCATGTTGCTCAAGCTTGGGAAAGAATGAAATCTTTGGTAAAGAATTGTCCCACTCATGGACTGTTTGGATGATCATCCAAACTTTTATGCTGAGATTGAACTATTCTTCAAGGAACCTATTGGATTCAGCTGCAGGAGGTACCTTTATGACCATCACTTTGGGTGCTGCAACAAAACTTCTGGACAATATGATGGTTAATTATTCTGAATGGCATACTGAGAGAGCTCCACAAGGTAAGAAGGTAAATTTTGTTGAGGAAACCTCCTCCTTGGGTGATAAAATTGATATTATTATGTCTATGCTTGCTAATGGGAAAGCCCATATTGATCCAAATAATATTCCTTTAGCCTCTTTGGTTGCTCAAGAAGAGCAAGTTGATGTGAACTTCATAAGAAATAACAACTTTGGCAACAATGCTTATGGTAATAATGCTTATGGGAACAATTTTGGTAACAACAATTATAGGCCCTACCCTCCTAGTAATACTTATGGCTATAATGGTAAACCTGAATTACCTAGTGAAGGAAGAATTTTAGAAGTTGAAAGAGCCACTAAAAACTTCATGCAAATGCAATATGAGCAAAATAAACTATTTACTAAAACTATGGAGGAACAATCTATCATTTTGAAGAACATTAGCCATCAACTTGAGAGTCTAAACAGGGAAATTCCTAGTTTACAATTGAAACTCTCTAATGCTGAAAGAAATATATCATCTTTGTCTAAAGCTCAATCTTCATTGATTAATAAAATGGCTACTAAACCTGAAACTAATGAGAATCCCTTTGCATCTACTAATGCCATACAAGTAAGAATTGATGAAAATGTTAGACTATTAGCTGAATTACATGCTAAGTGGGAAAGAGAAGATGAAATTGCTAGAAACATTAGTGTTTCTACTATTACCACCACTAGTGTTGAGGCTAGTAATAGTTCTACTACTTTAGATGATAAAGTTGATTTTTATCTTGATGGTTGCAACATCTCTGAAGTTATTAAGTTCCTACAAAAGCTTGCTAAAAGTCCTAATGCTAGTGCTGTGAACATGGCTTTTACAAAACACATTACTGATGCTCTCATAAAGATTAAAGAAGAAAATATGAAACATAAAGCTTCTATTCCTATAAAACAAGAAGATGGTTGGGAACCCATCATTAATATGAAAGTGAATGACTTTGATTTCAAAGCTTTGTGTGATCTTGATAGTAGTGTTTCTATTATGACTAGAAGGATTTATGATATGCTTGATTTGCCTCCTCTTGAAGACTGTTATTTGAATGTCCCACTTGATGCTAATGCTAAAAAGAAACTCATGGGGATTCTTAATGATGTTCTTATTATGGTTAATGATTCCTATGTCCCCGTTGATTTCTATGTTTTGGATGTTGAATACAATGCTTCTTGTCCTATTACTTTGGGAAGACCTTTTCTTTGAACTGTTGGTGCCATCATTAATATGAAAGAAGGCACCATTAAATATCAACTCCCACTCAAGAAAGGTATAGAACACTTCCATAAAAAGAGAGAAAAGATTTCTTTTGCTTCTCCTATGAAAACAAAATTTGGTCTTAATGCTTCTTCATTTGAGAACACTTGATTCTTTCTTTGGTTCTTATGCCTTACTTAAAGGCGTTAAAGATAAGTACTTGTTGGGAGATAACCCAAGAGTTTTAGTTGAGTCTTGGAAGTTATTACCTCTGTAATAACCTCTACTTATCCTTTTTATTTGCTTTTTGTGCGAAGAGTAACCTCTAATGAGAGTGAAGTAATGATTGGGAAAGTTGCTGTCCCGAAACAGATTTCTATGCTTCACCGTAAAAATTCCTGAGAGATCTCTGCACGTCGGAATGAGCTGTAATTTTTTGTACTTCTGCCCCAGGTTGTTATCTAACTTTCGTTAGTTCAACACGTTTTGATTTTAGCAACATAAGGTCTTCGAAAAAATTCGTCTTTACCTGCTGGTCTGTTTTGACATATTTCTGCCATTTTCTGCCATTTTCTGAATTTGCTTCTTGTTAGTTCCTTTTTGAGTTCCTTTGGGGAATTTAGATTTTTGAGGGAAGTTCTACAGTATGTAGTGTTCCAATGGAAGTTTATTTTGTGTTAGAACTGAACCTTGAGACTTATTTATCTTAAGTGCACTAATGTTGCTAATGAGATTGTGTGAAGTTTTGTATGAAGGAAAATTTTCAGGTGTATGGAAGGAATGAGTAATAAGATGAAGGATGGACTAAAGCTCAAGCTTGGAGATGCCACACGTGTCACCTCAAGAAATATCCAAGAAGTACAAGCGTCAAATCTTGGGGATGCCCAAGGCATCCCCTTCTTCATCAATAAAAATTCAGGTTTCTTCCAAACGCTTCATTTTTATTGTTTCGTGCACAGTTGTGTTTCTCTTGGAGCGTCTTCTTTTTCATTTTCGTTTTGGTTTTTAGTTTGCTTGGTTTTCTTAGTTTTCTGAATAAGTTGGTTGGACCCCCTCTTTCACACTTTGGTTTGCAAATAGTTTGGTTTGGTTTGGAAAAGAGTAGGAAAGTTCATGCTTTTGTGGTAAAAAGAGCTCGTTTTTGACTGTGGCTATGCTTTGTCATGCCATGCTTGATATTGTTTTGGCTTTATGCTTAGTATTCTTTGTTGTAGCATGACTTGTTATAAACAATTTAGATTGCTTAATGTGCCTTGGATGAATCATGCGTTGTTTTAGCATATTAAAGCATAGTATAGTGGTATTCTCCTTTAATGCTTTATTTGGGTTGACTTGGGACATGCTCACACCATGTTATGACTATCTCAAGTCACCATAGCCTTTATGATCCTTTAGTTTTCAACTTGTAGTATCACTTTATGCTTTGATCAATGATGTTTTGTCGCTCTACATGATTATGGCCATTATTGCTCTCTTAGTTTGTCGCTCCCAGTCTTTTGCTAGCCTCCACAACAAAGTATGAGTTCCACTCATGCATCCAACTCCCTAAACCAAGTTATTCCAAAGAGTCCACCATACCTACCTACTAGCTTATGATATTCCAAGTATATTCATGCTTTTGATTACCTTTCACTTGTTATGAGAAAACTAGTGATTAAAGCTCTCACGAACTTGATGGCACACTTTACTTTATTGCCTCTAATAAACTTGAACCATTGGGTCCTTCTTTATTGAGTATATGCTTGTGCTTTATAAGTTGAAATTAGCAGAACCATGTTTCATGGGGAACGCTTTCAACATGCACTTGTACTTTGTACCTCGTTGATATTATGTTCTTTTGCTTACGGATCCTGGCGGTGTGAAATAAATGTGGAACTTGTAAGATCATGGAGTTTGTATGTGTGTTAGAGAAACGCCTGGGCCGCTAGCCTAAGCCATGCCTAATCATGGTGGAAACTTGCAGCATCACCATAATGAGCACTCTATGAAGCATCCTCAATATAAACCTATGCAAATAGCAAATAAAAAGATCGCTGAGATGTTCATTATCTGCTTGCCTTGTCATTTTTATTATGGGAAAGCTCCCGTATCATGTGCAAGGGGTACCCCGTTGGCGGTTCTTAATGATACACATATACTTACAATGACAAGAGCTTACTCGTGACTGAAGTTGAGTAGCATGAGGATCGGTCTTCGTAAGTAAGGGGCATGAGATTTCGGTTTATAACTTGTCAAGCATATCCTCTTAGTTGTGTAACTTTAACCTTAATCACCTTTAAGATGCTTATGATAGGGGCAATGAGAGCTGAAAGCTATAAGTACCATAATTTTTGGAAGCTCTTTATGAGACTTTAATCCCTACTTCCTTTTACAAAAGGCCTTTCTTCCACCATTATATTGAGTCTCCGCCTTCTATCTTTATGCACCTACTTTGAGAGCATAGTGGCCATTCTTAGTTCTATGTGCATTGTCCCAAGACTAGTTGATTGATGCATAACTTGTTATTGCTTGTTTGAAACTATTGTATCTAGTCACTCTTTTGAACTTTGAAGGTGTCCTATGCATTTATATTTGCTACTCTGTTGAGGGACAAGCTGAATACTATTATGCTTTGTTTTCTTTATGTGAAACAAACAAACTTCTTGCAAAGCATGTTATTCATGAATCTTTTGTTTGTGCCTTTTCATGTTGTATCATAGTTTCTTTGCTTATTGCTAGAACTTTGTCTTTCATGTTATGATTGAAGTACTATGATCCCAGCTTTGAGTTTTGCAAATACTTTGATCAAGTTTTGATGGTGCATGTCACCTCAAAAATTCTTTCTTTTTATCACTTACCTACTCAAGGACGAGCACGAGTTAAGCTTGGGGATGTTGATACATTGCAAATGTATCTATAATTTTTGATGTTCCATGCTTGGTTTTATCCACTTTCTTGTGTTTTGTTCCAACTTTGGAGTAACTTTATTATGATATCTTGGACTAACCTATTAACAAGCGCCACAGTGCCAGCTGCCTGTTTTCTGTTGTTTTTGGTTCCAGAAAAGTCAGAAAATGAATATTCTCGGAATTGGACGGGACAAAAGCCAAAGTGCCTATTTTTCCGGAAGGGATCAAGTGCTAGAATACGAGACGGAGAAGGGCTAGGGGCCAGCCACACCACCTGGCCGTGCGGCCAGGCCTGGCCCATGCCAGGGGGTGGTCTGGCCACCCCCAGCACCCCCTCGGCCTCTCCTTCCGCCTATAAGTTGCCCTCGGGACAAAAACCCTAAGTACCCGATCAAAAATCCACGAAAGAGTCTGTAGTCGTCGTCGTCTCTGTCCCTAGATCGGGGGGATCTGAAGCTCTTCCCGGCACCCTGCCGAAGAGGGGAATTCACCCTGGAGGCCTTCTTCATCACCATGCAAGCCTCCGGTGTGATGCATGAGTAGTTCATCCTTGGACTACGGATCCATGTAGTAGCTCGATGGCTGGTTTCTCCTCCTTTGTGCTTTCATGTTTAGATCTTGTGAGCTCCGTTCATGATCAAGATCATCTATTTGTAATTCATACATGTTGTGTTTGTCAGGATCCGACGGATATTGAGATGCTATTTTAGATTGATTATTGATTCTATCATGTCTTTGTTATTTGAGATCTTGCATGCTTTCCGTTGTTAGTAGCTATCTTGGCCAAGTAGATGCTAGCAACTCCCAGAGTTAGTATTTATGCTCGATAGTGGGTTCATGCCTCTGGTAATCTGGGGAAGTGACAGAAATCTCTAAGGTACTAGATGTGCTGTTGCTACTAGGGAGAAAACAACGATCTTTTGTTCATAGAGCAATCGTATTGTTTACTTTACGCATAATCGTAAAGCAATAATCATTGCTTGCAACTTAATCTTTGGAGGGTTGAGATGATAACCTGAAGGTGGATTATTAGTCATAGATGCAGTTGGATGGCGGTCTATGTATTATGTTCTAATGCCCAATCAAGTCTCAGAGGAGTCAAGATGATTAGTATATGCATGTATTGCTTTCTCGGTGTTTGTCAATTGCCCCACTGTAATTTGTTCACCCAGCATGTTATCTATCTAAGGAGAGCCACCTCTAGTGAACTATGGATCCCGGTCCTTTTACTTTACATACAATCTACAATCTTTTACTGCTTTGTGTTTACTTTCTACAAAGTTTTACTTCTTTCCATTCGATACGTTTAATCCTTTGTTTTCCGCAAAACATGGTGAGATTGACAACCTCATCGCAAGTTGGGGACAAAGTTATGTGGTTGTGTTGTGCAGGTCTCCACGTTGCTACTAGCACCGGTAGTGCGCCCTGCCTAAGCTCAGCTAGTAACACCTTTGAGGTGTTTCCTTGCTCCTACTGGTTCGATTAAACCTCGGTTTCATAACTGAGGGAAACTTGCTACTGTGCTCATCATACCTTCCTCTTGGGGTTCCCAACGAGCTCTACATCAACACCGCCATCAAGCATTTTTCTGGGCCTCGTGCATTGAGCCATCAGTGCTGTCCTTGGGCAACGAATTGATAAAAAGTTAAACGTTATTCATTATGCTAGTAAGACTTTAGACGCTGCTCAAAGGAATTATGCTACTACTAAAAAAGAATTTCTAGCTGTCGTTTTTGCTTGTGATAAGTTTAGACCCTATATTGTAGACTCAAAAGTCACCATTCATATTGATCATGCTGCTATTAAATACCTTATGACGAAGAAGGACGCTAAGCCTAGGCTTATTAGATGGGTGCTGCTTTTACAAGAGTTTGATCTACATATAGTAGATAGGAAAGGTGTTGAAAACCCTATAGCTGATAATTTATCTCGATTGGAAAATATCTCTTTTGACCCTATGTCTGTTAATGATAGTTTCCCAAATGAACAGTTAGCCGCAATAGGGGTAAGCTCATGAGGGAGCCCTTGGTACGCTGATTATGCTAACTTTACTGCCTCCAAGTATTTGCCTCCAACTTTTACAGCTCAGCAAAGAAGGAAATTCTTCTATGATTTGAGGCATTATTTTTGGGATGACCCACACTTATACAAAGAAGGAGTGGATGTCATTATGCGAAGATGTGTTCCAGAATATGAACAAAAGGAGATATTGCGTAAATGTCATGGTAGTGCTTATGGAGGACATCATGCAGGAGATAGAACTGCACAAAAGGTGCTACAATCAGGTTTCTACTAGCCTACCCTTTTTAAAGATGCAAGAAAATTTGTTTTATCTTGTGATGAAGGTCAGCGTGTTGGTAATATTTCTAGACGCAATGAAATGCCTATGAACTATTCTCTAATTATTGAACCCTTTGATTGCTGGGTATTTGACTTTATGGGTCCTTTCCCTCCCTCAAAAGGTTATACTCATAATCTTGTTGCCGTTGATTATGTTACTAAGTGGGTAGAAGCCATTCCTACGAAGAGTGCCAACAGGGAAACTTCTCTAAAAATGCTTAAGGATGTTATCTTTCCTAGGTTTGGAGTGCCTAGGTATCTCATGACTGATGGGGGTTCTCATTTCATTCATGGTGGTTTTAGAAAGACCCTTGCTAAATATGATGTTAATCATAGAATTGCTTCAGCTTATCACCCCCAAACTAGCGGGCAAGTAGAGTTATCAAATAGAGAAATTAAATCCATCTTGCAAAAGACTGTTAATAGATCTAGAAAAAACTGGGCTAAAAAGTTGAATGATGCTTTATGGGCTTATAGAAATGCCTACAAAAATCCTATGGGGATGTCTCCTTATAAAATGGTTTATGCGAAAGCTTATCACCTACCTTTAGAATTAGAACACAAAGCTTACTGGGCAGTTAAAGAACTAAATAGAGATTGTAAGCTCGCTGGTGAGAAAAGATTATTTGACTTAAGTTCTTTAGATGAATGGAGGAGTGAAGCGTATGAAAATGCTAGGCTCTTTAAGGAAAAAGTTAAAAGATGGCATGACAAGCGAATACTTAAGAGACAATTTCATGTTGGTGAGAAAGTTCTATTGTATAGGTCTCGTCTCAAATTTTTTGCAGGAAAGCTACTGTCAAAATGGGAAGGACCTTTCATTATTGAAGAAGTATACCGTTCAGGAGCAATAAAAAATTCTTCTTTAAAAGATAATACTACACAAGTAGTGAATGGGCAGCGACTCAAACACTATATTGCTAGGGATTCTTACAATGAATATGTTGATGCCTTTCAAGTTATAACTCCGGAAAAATTTATCAAGGACCAAATTCAGAGACCTGCATAGTCCGCTTTCAAATAGGTAATATATCTGTAAATAAAAGTTCCACAAAAACACTATCCAACTATATTTTTGCAGTTTTTAGTCAATATGGAAAGCTACAAAGCGAAAGGGGGACGGAAACGGAGCCAGGGTGGCTCACACCACCACTGGCGCGAGCCACCCGGTCAGTGCCACCAGGTGGTGTGGCCACCCCAGACTCTGTCTCTGACCCGTTTTCTCCCAGTACCTTCCTTTCGTCATGAAACTTCGTAATATATAATCCCCCGGATCTCCCGAGGTTCGTATATCGTGTTTTCGTTGTGTTTTCATTTTGATCTATTTCTAGTAGGTAGAGTCCCAGATTTGGAGCTACAATGTCTTCCTCTGGATCAGCCAGGGAAGATTCTTTAGAGGATATCATCAACCCATACATGAGAGAGTTGAAGATTCATCCCAAGGAGTTATTTCTTGAAGATGGGGAGCTCCGGATAAAAGAGGTTCGAGGCCCTAAAATAGAAGGAAGTCTAGAGGATAGGATGGAAGCACTGGAGCAAGAAGTCTTTAGGTACAAGAAGATGGCGGAGCGCGAAGTGGATATCATCCATAAGATTTGTTCCGGACTCATCACCGAGCACCAAAAGGAGACTGCTGAACTCAAGGATGAAGTCCTCTCACTCCACCAAACAACCAACAAACTGCAAGCACAGTTCTACGACGTTCAAAATCAAAACTATGAGTATGAGGTTAGGTTTAAACGCATAAGTGCTGCTGCAAGTTTCAGGATGCTGGAAACCACGATGTCCTTTGTTGATGGGAAACCCTTACCCTGGAAGTCGGACGATGATGAGAGAATACCACCACCAAGAAGGTAATTAAATCATCAGGTTTGGCATCCCCTTGGTTTGTTCCAAGCTTGGGGGAGTACCGCGGTATCACATCACTATCTTCTATCTTTTTACCTTTTTAGTAGAGTCATATCATGAATAGAGAAGTTATTATGTAGGATGGTTTGCATTATGGAAGTGTCCCCTCTCTCGTTCGATAGTATCCCTTGGTGTGAATTGCCATTATGGAATATTAATGAGAAGTTCTATTATTCACTCTTTTTCATAGCTTATATTAGTTTTCAATTCGTGGTTATATGATTGATCTTGTTGTTAGTATTGGTATCACTTTGGGATCATTGAGTTAATTTATTTGGTTTTGGCAAACCTGGCTTGGTCAATAGCAACACTATTTTTGAGAGTTGAATGAAAAGATAAAAGTACTCTAAAGAAATATAATTTCATCATCTTTGTTTCTTGATTTGTTCATAAGTTTAGTATTCTCTAGTTAAGATCTTTTGTGCTTCCAAGAAAGATTGCATGTTTGTTTTTATCACTTGTATGTTTGTTTGTTTCCTTCAACTCTTATACTTGCTACCGAGCCTTGCTAGCCAAAAACCTATACTGAGAGGGAATTCTTCTCGTGCATCCACTCCTTAAAACCAAAACCTTTGCCATTTGGGTCCACCATACATACCTATTAGCATTATTGCTATTCCAAGTAAATTCTTGTTTTATCTACCTCCCAAATTAAACTTGTTATGTAAAAATTAGTGATTAAAGCTCTCACGAACTTGATGGCACACTTTACTTTCTTGCACTTAATAAACTTGAACCACTGTGCTCACCTATGTTGCGTATATTCTTGCGCTTTGTAAGTTGTGAATTAGCAGAACCATGCTGTCATGGGGAACGCTTTCAACATTGCATTGGTACTTTGTACCTAGTTGATATCATGTTCTTTTGTCTATGGATGTAAATCGATTGTGAAATGAAAGGGGAGCTTGTAAGTCCATGGAGTTATGCATGTGTGTTAGAGAAACGCCTGGGCCGCTGGTCTAATCCATGATGTCATGGTGGAAACCTGCAGCGTAACCATAACAAGCATCTATGAAGCATTCTTCTTATAAAAAAAGAGTCCGATATTGAGAAAAAGTGAAAAAGAAAAAAAAAGAGATTATGAAAAGAGGAAAGAGATAAAAAAGCACCATATTCCCATGGTAAATAAGAAGATTGCTGAGATGTTTGTTGTCTGCTTGCCTTGTCATTTTGATATGGGGATTCTTCTGTATCATCGGGCAAGGGGTACCCCGTTGGCGGTTCTCTATGATACACATATGCTTACGATGACAAGAACTTACTGGTGACTAAACTTGAGTAGCATGAGGAGCGGCCCTCGTATTCAAGGGACATGAGATTCTCAATTTACAACTTGTCAATGCATATCCTCATATTTGATCACTTTAACCTTAATCACCTAAAGATGCCTATGATAGGGGCAATGAGAGTTGAAAGCTAGTAAGTATCATAATTTTTGGGAGCTCTTTATGAGACTTGCAATCCCTGCTTCCCTCTGCGAAGGGCCTTTCTTTTACTTTTTAGTTGAGTCGGTAAACCTACTCCCTTCTATCTCAGCAAGTATTTTGAGTTGTTGTGTTTTATTCATTCATATGATGATTTATTCAATCATGTTGCTTATGTTCCTTGTTTTGCACATTGCTCTTATCTTGATGTTTACTACTTTGAAAGCTATCATTGAAAACCAGTTATTTGTGAACTCCAGCAAATTATCAACTATTCTTCGACCAAGAGCTAAGTTTGCCATTACCAATTATGCTTCATTTTATGTATCTTTATTGTGTTTCCTTTACTTATTGCAAGTTAAGTTATATAATAGTGAGTTGTCTTCTATTATGATCTATGTATTGATGAATGCGATGCTTCTTGTCTGTATTCTTTTATCGACTCTTCACTCCATAAACCTGAGGCCATGTTTATTGAGCTCAGTTTCGCTTGGGGACAAGTGAAGTCTAAGCTTGGGGGGAGTTGGTACGTCCATTTTGCATCACTATTCTATGTCATAATTCACTATTATTCATTGATATATTTTGTATTAAGAGATGATAATTATGTTATTTCATCAGTTTTTGCATGGTTGATGACTTTGGGAGCATGGACCGCTGCAGTCAGGATTCTGATGGAAAAGGTGCTGTTTGGAGGAAAAATTTGTGAAGATCAAAAAATCCGGGAAAATACATGGAAAATCCTATTTTTCCAGAAGATGAAGGAAGCCAGAAGGGGGGGCTGGAGAAGGGCCATAGGGGGTCCACACCACCCCCTGGCGCAGGCCAGCCTAGGCCGCGCCATCCTGGTCCACCCCTGGAACTCCCCTCTGGCGTATATTATCCTCTCGAAACCCTAAGACTCGGGGAGCGACCATAGAAAGATTCCGCCGCCTCTAGGCGGTGGAAAACACCGAGAGAGAAAGATCTCTCCGGCAGACAGATTTCTGTCAGGGGAATTCCTTCCGGAGAGGGAGATCGTCGCCATCAACACCACCATCAAGCTGGACTTCATCAGGATGATCATCATCATCATCATCACCACCATCATCACCATCACCACCCTCATCACCATCTCCATATTGCTGTAACAATTGCGTTGAATCTTGCATAGTTCATAGGGGAAACTTTCCCGGTGTTGATTACTCTTTGTAGTTGATGCTATTGAGTGAACCATTGAATTATTGTTTATGTTCAGATTGTTATACATCATTACTCCATCTCTAATCATGATCCATATTATGTCTTGTGAGTAGTTCATTTTGTTCTTGAGGACATGGGAGAAGTCATGTTGTTAGTAGTGGAGTTGTGTTGAGAAAGATTCAATAGTTTGATATTTAAGTTGTGGTGTACTTCTTCTAGTGGTGTCATGTGAACGTCGACTACATGACACTTCACCTATATGGGCCTAGGGTAATGCATTGTGTATTTGGCTACTAATCGTAGGGGTTGCCGGAGTGACAGAAACCAGAAACCCCATTAGGAAACCATTGCACAAGGGACGTAAGGGTCTTAGAGTTTAAAGTTGTGGTTAGGTTCTACCTTAATTACTTTCTTGTACTTACGGATGTTTGCAAGGGGTATAATCACAAGTATGTATTAGTCCTAGGAAGGGCGGTACATTAGCACAGGTTCACCCACACAACACTTAGTAGGCTAAAGAAGATTAATCAACTATATGAAGCGAAAGCACTTGACAGGCTTCCCATGTATCCTCGAGAACGTTTGGTCATCTTAAGTAATACAACCGGCTTGTCCTTTGCTGCATAAAGGATTGGGCCACTTGCTGCATTTATTCCTACTGTCTTTTATCTACTCGTACTTCGTTTACTTGCTTTATAAAAAACCCCTAAAAATCCGTTTGCTAAGTATTTGCAGAGAATTCCCGATCCATACCACTAGCCAGCACCTTCTGCTCCTCGTTGGGTTCGACAATCTTACTTATCGAAAATACTGCGATACACCCCCTATACTTGTGGGTCAACAGAGTCCATTTCTCAATAGTCATGCCACTATCCCGACGGGTAGATGCGTTACACCCTACTACCCTAGACCGAAGCTGGCCACTGTGGGAAGTGCATGGCCAAGCACCATCTTGTTTGTAAAACAAAGGATGTGAGTGTTTGTGAGGGCATGGTGGAGAAATGTGCAACAGGAGAGCACATTCCTTGAACACTTGGCCTGACGATTCGTCCGTACTTGTCCAAAACACCCCTAAAACCCTAGATTTTAGCTGTCTACCATGCCGAAGGCATGCCCAAGCATGCCATCACTGCTCATTGAAGTGATATAAGTATGTGGTGTGTCATTGTGATCCATTTTGCCAAGTTTGAGGCCATTCCTCAATAGTCCTCCCGCTATCCCGATGGGTAGACGCGTTACACCCTATAACCCTAGACCGAAGTTGGCCAGTGTGGGAAGTGCATGGCCAAGCACCATCTTGTTTGTAAAACAAGGGATGTGCATGTTTGTGAGGGCATGGTGGAGAAATGTGCAAAAGGAGATCACATTCCTTGAACACTTGGCCTGACGATTCGTCTGTACTTGTACAAAACACCCCTAAAACCCTAGATCTTAGCCGTCTACCGTGCTGAAGGCATGCCCAAGCATGCCATCACTGCTTATTGAAGTGATATAAGTGTGTGGTGTGTCATTGTGAGCCATTGTACCAAGTTTGAGGCCATTCCTCTATCGTCCTGCCGCTATCCCGACGGGTAGAAGCGTTACACCCTACTACCCTAGATCAAAGCTGGACAGTGTGGGAAGTGCATGGCCAAGCAACATCTTGTTTTTCAAACAAGGATGTGAGTGTTTGTGAGGGCATGGTGGAGCAATGTGCAAGAGGAGAGCACATTCCTTGAACACTTTGCCTAAGGATTCGTCCGTACTTGTCCAAAACACCCCTAAAACCCTAGATTTTAGCCGTCTACCGTGCCGAAGGCATGCCCAAGCATGCCATCACTGCTTATTGAAGTGATATAAGTGTGTGGTGTGTCATTGTGAGCCATTGTGCCAAATTTGAGGCCATTCCACAATAGTCCTGCCGCTATCCCGACGGGTAGACGCGTTACACCCTACTACCCTAGACCGAAGCTGGCCAGTGTAGGAAGTGCATGGCCAAGCACCATATTGTTTGTAAAACAAGAGATGTGAGTGTTTGTGAGGGAATGGTGGAGCAATGTGCAAAAGGAGAGTACATTCCTTGAACACTTGGCCTAACGATTTGTCTGTACTTGTCCAAACCACCACTAAAACCCTAGATTTTAGCTGGCTACCGTGCCAAAGGCATGCCCAAGCATGCCATCACTTCTCATTGAAGTGATATAAGTGTGTGGTGTGTAAATGTGAGCCATTGTTCCAAGTTTGAGGTCATTCCTCAATAGTCCTGCCACTATCCCGACGGGTAGACGCGTTACACCCTACTACCCTAGACCGAAGCTGGCCAATGTGGGAAGTGCAAGGCCAAGCACCATCTTGTTTGTAAAACAAGGGATGTGAGTGTTTGTCAGGGCATGATGTAGCAATGTGCAAAAGGAGAGCACATTCCTTGAACACTTGGCCTGACGATTCGTCCGTACTTGTCCAAAACACCCCTAAAACTCTAGATTTTAGTCGTCTACCGTGCCGAAGGCATGCCCAAGCATGCCATCATTGCTCATTGAAGTGATATAAGTGTGTGGTGTGTCATTGTGAGCCATTGTTCCAAGTTTGAGGCCATTCCTCAATAGTCCTGCCACTATCCCGACGGGTAGACGCGTTACTACCTACTACCCTAGACTGAAGTTGGCCAGTGTGGGAAGTACATGGCCAAGCACCATCTTGTTTGTAAAACAAGGGGTGTGAGTGTTTGTGAGGGCATGGTGGAGAAATGTGCAAAAGGAGAGCATATTCCTTGAACATTTGGCCTGACGATTCGTCCGTACTTGTCCAAAACACCCCTAAAACCCTAGATTTTAGCCGTCTACCGTGCCGAAGGCATGCCCAAGCATGCCAACACTGCTCATTGAAGTGATATAAGTGTGTCGTGTGTCGTTGTGAGCCATTGTGCCAAGTTTTATGCCATTCCTCAATAGTCCTGCCGCTATCCCGACGGGTAGACACGTTACACCCTACTACCCTAGACCGAAGCTGGCCAGTCTGGGAAGTGCATGGCCAAGCACCATCTTGTTTGTAAAACAAGGGATGTGAGTGTTTGTGAAGGCATGGTGGAGCAATGTGAAAAAGGAGAGCACATTCCTTGAACACTTGTCCCTATGTTGTGGGGATACCCCCGGGTAGGGTCACTCTGGGGTATAAAGTCCGAGTTAGCCGAGGTTCGGCAAGGCTAAAGTAGTTGCTAGCCGGGTCGCCTCAAGGCAGGCCAAATCACGGGGTAACCCGGACCAGGGGCATCCACCTAACAAGGTCTCAACCGACTTGAGCCGTAAGTCGGAAAGGCATAATTAACTTGTATGCAGGAACGGGTGTGGCCGGATCAACTATGATCTGGGTCATATCTAGCTTCTAGGAGAAGGAAGGAATCTCGCTGGTCAAAAGAAGCCCCGGTACGCACTGCATGAGCGAAGCGGATAGGGGCAGGACCACCGAGGCGTGGACGACAGAGCTGACGACACCCATGTCGGTTCACGCGGGCGCCGCAGAGGCTCACGTATCCTCTGCTCGTATGACGTGGGGGAAAAGTAGCCCGGTCGGCTTACTATTTTCGGAGGAGGCATATTCCTGGATATGCCTCCACGTATGCCCTAAGTAGAGACCTAGCCACCCCTATATAAGGAGGGCTAGGGCCTCTGCAGAAGGGGTTCTGCTATTCTGATTGGTTTTAGGTTCTAAGGGTTGTGCTCTAGTTGGTCTTGTACGGGTTAACTGTGGGTGAGTAAGAGAGTTTCTTCTTCCTCCTCTCGCCAATACAGCTCAAGGAGCACTTGTAACCTTGGAAGTGAATCAAATATAAAGCTTCTATGTGAGGAATCACCTCATCATCCCTCCCTGGATTCCCCTAGTGCATTTAGTCCCCACCTTTAGCCTATCCATGGCATCTGCCGTGACACCACCACGACAGTTGGCACCCACCATGGGGCTAGCAGCACTATCAGGGGTGAAGATCCGGACAGGAAACCTCATCGGCACCAGCGAACGCATCGTCTCTTGGCTCATCCAGCGCTTTGGAGTGCTGGATTTCATCAGCGACAACGCTGGTTGCTTCGTCACGCGCCCTCTTCCGCACAACGGCCTCTTTGTCAAGCTCGGCGCGCACAAGGTCTACGTTGCTGTGGATGTATCATGCGTTCATCCGCGGCACGTCGTCGAGGCGGGCGAGCCTCCCCTTAGCGTGGTTCACGGGGCGCGTATCACTCGCTCCCCGGACCGTGCAGAAGTGAGGATGACTGCGCCTGGCATTGGCACGAGCAAGGATCCGGCGCCAGATCGGGACGTAACGCCTAAGGCACCAAGGAAAGGTAGAGGTCCTCCTCTAGAGAGGCCGGAGAATGTGTTGCGGGAAGCAATGGATAGCTTGGCAAACCCTATAGCAGGAGCAGTAGATCCGGCTCAGGCACAGGCCGAGCTAGAGGAAACTAGGCAAAAAATTCTAGAGGGTGCGAAAAAGATAGCTGTGGCTCAACAGTCGTTGAACATGACGCTGCGTGAGTATGCAAAGGCGAACAAAGCTGATGCTGTAAAAGTAAAGGGGAGAAATCTCATGAGTGAAATGAACAAACAGGGTGATACTAGGATTGAGGAGTCAGAAAACTGTTTGTCCGTGGGGCTGCCGAGGTATAGTACCCTGGCTAAGAACCTCACAGCAGCAGATGCAGCTGCATCTGAGCTAGAGGGTCTGACGGGTGAAGCACTCCAGAGACAGCAAGATAGGGTTAATGAGTTGGTTCGGATCGCGAACAGGCAAAATGAGGAACTGCTCAGGGCAAACCCGGAGAGAGCTGGGGCCTCCAAGATCGTTCATTCGGCGGTGGGTAACCCGGAGAAATCCGCTGGAGCCGCATCGTCTCCTCATGGCGGTCCTAGGAGAGAAGAGGTAGTGACCTCGGCCAGGAGAAACAAACAGATCGTCCCATATGACCCGACAAGGGCAGGAAAAGGAAAAGAAGTACAGAGAAATGATGATCGACGAAGTATGAGCCGAGGTGAAGCTGGCCGAGGTAATCGTGACCAAGGCAATGCCGGTCAAGGAAACGCTGTAAATGGCAATGCCGGATAGCGTAACTCGGCAGGACAACCGCAACAGCGGAATATACCAAGGCAAGAGCAAAGTGCCAGCCGGGGTATGCAACAGAGAGGTGCTCCAAGAGAGCAAGACCGGTATAACGATGGAGATTCGGAAATGGTGAACGCGGGATACCTAAGGCCAGACTATCATGTGATAGGGTCAAGATTGGGAAGCAGGGATTTGATGCCTGATGATGCCAGGTTAAAACTGGATCGACTGTATAGGTCGGAACAGATTGAGTGTCAAGGTCCTCCGGGTCCTGCGTGTTTTGGTCCCCGGATCATGAAGGAGCCTCCGGTACCTAACTTCCAGTTACCTAGAGGTACAAATACATATGACGGCAGTACTAAGCCGGAGGATTGGTTGATAAACTATGCTACAGCAGTGAAAATTGCTATAGGCAACTTGAGATGGGCTGTGAGATATGTACCCCAGATGTTGGAGGGGCTAGAAAGGGTATGGTTGAACAATTTGCCACCCGGAAGTATTAACTGATGGATAGATTTTGAGGAGATGTTCATCAGCAATTTCTCAAGTACATATCAGAGACCAAATAGGCCGTAGACCCTAGCAATGTGCAAGCAAAGACCGAATGAGACGGACCGGGAGTTTTTGACCCGGTGGTGTACCGTGAGAAACTCATGTAAGGGCGTGATAGAATCACAAGCGATAGTGTGGTTTGCACAAGGATGCAAATATGCAAGTGAGCTGTGGCAAAAGTTGTAAAGGAAAATGCCAACTACGTTGGTAGAGATGATCCGGATCGCTGATTCATATGCTCTGGGTGATCCGAGTCAACCTAGGCTCGTATCAAACGAGTCAAATGATGAGAACTACCAGAGAGATGGAGTCGGATCGGCCCGGAGAAATGACTACAGAGGTAAAAGGAGAGATGACAGACCGGATCACCGGTACAGTTCGCAACAAGTGGCAGCTGTGAATCAAGATCAGCCCGGAGCAGGGAGCAATCAATGACAGAAAACTAGAGGGCAATGGACTCCGAGAAATGATGGCAAGAAGACTTGGATGCCAGAGCAAAAGAAACAGTGGCAAGAAAAGAAGGATCGTTCGAGGTACACCTATGAGTCAATGTTAGATCAGCCGTGTAAATTTCACACGCCAAATCCGAGTAACCCAGTGGGTCATACAACGAGGCAATGTGAGTGGATGCGCAAGATTGAACAAGGTGGTTCGTGGAATTCTCAGGCACCCCGGAATGATCGACCTCGGCGGGAGTTACCCCGGCAACAGTTGCTCTCCAGAGCGAACACGCAACAACTAATATTGCCTCCCCCTCCGCCGAGGTATGAAAACCATGAGAGAAGGGATGCAGTGCATCAGGTGGAAAACCAGCATCAGCCGGATGAGAGGTACGCCAGAAATGAGGGGAGGAATGAGTACAGAGAGCATCACCAGAGTTACTGTGTGTTCACCACTGAGGAAACAGATAGAAAGAGCTTGCAGCACCGACATATGGAGGTGGATGTAGTAATGCCCGTAGTGACAAGATATATGCCTTGGTCAGATCAAGAAATTACCTGGAATATCAAGGATCATCCCAAGCTTATGCCAAGCCCCGGTTCGTATGCATTGGTGCTAGATCCGATGTTCATTGGGCCAAACATCAACGTGAGGTTTTCCAAGGTACTGATTGACAATAGCAGTAGCATTAACATCATGTATGCGGATACAATGCACAAGTTAGGTATCTCGGAGAACATGCTCCAAGCTACAAGGACAACTTTCCATGGTATTGTGCCCGACATCTCTTGTGATCCCATAGGCAAGGTCTGGGTTGATGTATTATTCGGCATGAGAGATAACTGCCAAACTGAAAACTTGGAGTTCGAAGTGGTGAACTTGGAAAGTGCGTATCACGCATTGCTCCAAAGGCCAGCACTGAACAAGTTCATGGCAAGTTGTCACATTAGTTACTTGAAGATGAAGTTACCCGGGCCAAACGGAGTGATTACCATTGCTGGGGATTTCCGACGTTCCATTGAGTGCGCGTCGACCGGGTCAAACCTAGCCGAGTCACTCATGATCACGCAAGAGAAAAGGAAAATCCAAGAGGTGCCGACATTGGCTCAGTCCGCCTAGCAGTATATGCCGGCGCTGAGTAACCCGCATGGAAGTGTCTCATTCCAAGCCACAAAAGATACCAAGAAGGTTCCTGTTGATGATATGTTCCTAGAGCGCACCGTAACAATTGGTGCCGGGTTAAGTGACAAATAGGAAAGCGAGCTCGTCAACTTCCTCCGTGAGAATCGGGACATTTTTGCTTGGTCCACACAGGACTTGCAAGGTGTTCCGAGGGAGTTGGCCGAGCACTCTTTAAACGTGAGACCTGGAGCAAAGCCGGTGAAGCAACCTCTCCGCCGCTTCGCCGAGGATAGGATAAAGGTCATTGGAGACGAGATAGCTCGGTTACTAGCCGCAGGATTTATCATGGAAGTTCTTTACCCAGATTGGCTGTCTAATCCGGTGCTGGTAGAGAAGAAGAAAGACGATCCGAATGTGGCACTGGTTTGGCGTATGTGTATCGATTACACGAACCTGAACAAGACATGTCCAAAAGATCCATTCCCACTGCCAAGGATAGATCAGGTCATAGACTCAACTGCTGGATGTGAATTGTTGTTGTTCATTGATGCATATTCTGGTTTCCACCAGATACCTCTGAATCCGGATGATCAAATAAAGACTGCATTTATCACCCCGTATGGGGCTTATTGCTATCGCACTATGCCGTTTGGTTTACGTAATGCAGGGGCAACATACCAAAGATGTATGCAAAAATGTTTGCACGACCAAATTGGTCAAAATGTACAAGTGTACGTGGATGATGTGGTTATCAAGACCAAGGAAATCAAAACTCTCCTTGACGATATTAGGCAAACATTCGTGAACCTAAGAAGATTCCGGATGAAGCTTAACCCGGAAAAATGTACCTTCGGTGTCCCGGCTAGGAAATTGCTTGGATTTATTGTTTCAGCCGAGGTATCGAAGTTAATCCAACTAAAATCCGGGCCATTGAACGAATGGAACTGCCGAAGTGTCTTAACGATGTCCAGAAGTTCACGGGTTGCCTGGCATTGTTAAGTCGGTTTGTATGTCGGTTGGGAGAGAAGGCATTGCCTCTTTACCAACTCATGAAAAAGTCGGATAAGTTCGTTTGGACACCGCAGGACAACGAAGCCTTTGCCTACTTAAAGAAGATGTTAGCCACTGCACCAGTGTTAGCCTCTCCACTATCAAAGGAGCCAATGTTGCTCTATATAGCCACAACCAACCGAGTTGTAAGTGCAGTGATAGTGGTGGAGCGCGACGAGGAAGGTAAGTCGGTGCAAAGGCTAGTGTATTACCTGAGCGAGGTATTATCAGCCTCAAAGCAGAACTATCCACACTATCAAAAGGTGGCGTATGGCGTGTACATGGCAGCTAAGAAGTTGAAGAACTACTTTGAGGAACATCCCATCAGGGTAATATGTGAGGCTCCCATATCCGAGATAATGAGTAACAAGGATGCGAATGGCAGAATTGCAAAATAGGCAATTGAACTAGCTCCTTATGCGCCGCAATATGACAGAAGAGAAGCAATCAAGTCTCAAGTTGTGGCGGACTTTTTTGTGGACTGGGCCGAGGTGCAATACGAACCACCGCTACCAGATCCGAACTATTGGCGAATGCACTTTGATGGGTCAAAAACAAAAAACGGGATAGGCGCCGGAGTAGTACTTACCTCGCCAAACAAGGACCAGCTGAAATACGTGCTGCAGATCCATTTCGCAGCATCAAACAATGTCGCTGAGTATGAAGCACTTGTGCATGGGCTCAAAGTGGCAAAACAGATTGGGATACGTCGGATCCTGTGCTTTGGCGACTCGGATTTAGTAGTACAGCAAGTGTTGGGACTGTGGGACGCCCTTGATCCAAACATGGCACTGTACAGATTTCATGTGCAGAAGATATCTGGTTACTTTGAGGGATGTGAATTTCACCATGTACCCCGGGTGGAAAATGAGGCTGCCGACATGTTGTCGAAACTCGGGTCAACCCGACAAGAAATTCCACCGGGTGTAGCATTGGAACACCTCAGGAAACCATCTATCAGGCCGTCCCCAGAAACCGACTCAATTTATGTCCCAGAGGACACGGAATCCGGAGTTGTGCCCATGGACATTGACATGGGAGGTGGTGCGCGAAACTCGGGGACTACCTCAGTGAACCCGGGGACTGCTTCGCAAGACCCCGGGACTGCTCAGCGCGATCCGGTTGAAGTTATGCCGGTGGATCATATGGAAATTGATGAGGATGTGTTCTTTGTGCAGGCAATACCAGCTTGGGAAATGCCTATATTTCAATTCCTGAAAGATGGAACTTTGCCCACTAAGGAGGTGCTATCCAGGCAAACTCAGAGGAGAGATAAGGCATACACGATCATCAATTCCGAGCTATACAAAAGGGGCGTGACTAATGTCCTCCAGCGATGCGTTGACCCGGACGAAGGGCTTGACATCCTCCGAGATATACATCAAGGGGAGTGCGGGCATCATGCCTCGTCCCGAGCCTTGGTAGCAAAAGCTTTCCGACATGGATTCTACTGGCTAAGTGCCTTAGAACAAGCAGAAGATCTGGTGAGAAAATGCAATGGTTGTCAGAGGTATGCTACCAAGACACATATGCCAATGTCGGAACTCAAGACCATACCAATTACATGGCCATTTGCCGTATGGTGCCTGGATATGGTTGGCCCGTTCAAACCAGCAAGGGGAAATATGACTCACATTTTGGTCATGGTGGACAAATTTACAAAGTGGATTGAAGTGAAGCCTATAAGAAAATGTGATGGAGCTACGGCCGTAACATTTCTCAAAGACATCATCTTGAGATACGGTTACCCTCACAATATCATAACTGATAATGGCACAAATTTTGCGGAAGGAGCATTTGCGTGTTTCTGCCGGGATAAGAAGATCCGGCTAGACGTAGCCTCGGTAGCCCACCCCGCATCGAACGGACAAGTGGAAAGATCCAACGGATTAGTATTATCCGGGATAAAACCCCGGCTCATTGAGCCACTGCAAAGATCAGCGGGGTGTTGGATAGAAGAACTACCGGTGATCTTGTGGGTTAAGAACAACTCCGAATCGATCAACAGGCTATACGCCATTTTTTCTGGTATATGGGGCAGAAGCTGTGTTACCAGCCGACATAGAGCATGATTCGCCTAGGGTCACCCAATACACAGAAGCCGAAGTGCAAGAAGCCCGGCAAAATGATGTTGATCTGCTGGAAGAAGCGAGAGAATTGGCATTGTCCAGATCCGCCATATATCAGCAAAATCTCCGATGCTATCATAGCCAGAAAGTAAGCCCCCGAGTCTTTCGGGAAGGCGATCTGGTGCTCCGGTTGGTACAACGTACTGCTGGCATGCATAAATTATCCCCCCCATGGGAAGGGCCATTCATTGTGAGCAAAGCATTCCACAATGATTCTTATTATCTTATAGATGCAAAGCCACAAGAAAAGAACAAGGCGGACAGGTCCGGCGAGGAATCTAAGCGTCCATGGAATGTAGCTCTACTTCGTCCTTTCTACACTTAGCAAAGAAGTGTATGTATCCGAGTCTTCTCATATGTCAGTATGTATGCCGGCAATGAGCTTATCAATGAAGTGTTGGCGCCTCGAGCGGTAACTCGGGGACTGCCTTAATAATGCGTGTTGTCTTTTATTATTTATACGTCAGCTGGAATAAGTTGTTCTACTTAACTCGGATTAGTAGTGTGTGGGCAGCAAAAACCCAACTCTTTGACTTGCTGCTGTCCAACAAGAATTGGCTTCATGGCACGCAAGAGAACAAGTTTGGAATTGCTTAGCACATGAAAAACGACTAAGGAAAAGAACTTAATCGAGCCGACGTCAGTTTTTTGGACTAACCTTGTATTTACTTTCAAATTATTACGCTGAGTTATTTTGAGCTAGGCCTAAAGTTTCCAAGTATTGTTAAAACAATTTTTGAAGCTCGGATTCGTATGTCGTAAAACCGAATCAAGGTAGACACGAACCAAGCCAAAAATTGGACGAACAAGAAAGTGAAGCTCGGGGACTGCGCCCAAGTTAATCCGGCATTAGAAACTTAGTAGCAAAATATCACATGTGTATTGGATACAATTCCACCCGGCATACCGGGGATCTGATGAATTTTCAAGTTTTTTCACTCAAGGAGCAGCAGGAGGAGGAAGTTCGGCGTCATCTTCACCATCTTCGATATCCGAGGCATCGTCCTCTCCATCCTCGTCCGAGCCGTCCTCAACGTTCTCAACCTCTTTGTCACCAGCGGCTTCCAGGAAGCTCGGTCCCTCAGTCCATTCATGAATGGGAGCATATTCAATGAGGCTATAGGCGCAAGCCTGGCGCCGAGCTACCCACTCCGGGTCATTGGTCTAGTTGGATCCGGTGCGCAGGCACGTTAGGAGGTTGAGATCGATCTTCTCGTACCACGTGAGTGAGTGATGAAGAACGATACCAGCTGCAGCGCGTCCAGCAAACTCCCTCCAGAGGTCGAGCTGGGTCTCGATTTCCATCAACTTCTCAACAAGAATTGCGGTGGTCTCCGGAGTGTCTTCTCCAGGCCAGAACGTGTTGAAGATTCGGACTGCAACGTCGAGGATGTCCTTGCCATAGTTCTTGATGAGTTCCACGCGATATGACAGGTTGACCAACAGGTCCTCCATGTCATAGGGAATCTCTTCACCATCAGGAGCAGCGGGAGTACCCCTCTCTCGGCGGGAATACACAACTGCAGCGCTCGCGATGGCAGTGCCCTCTAGAAATTTGCCTGAAAACGAAACAAGGGAAGCAGGTAAACTGAAGACATGTGAAGTAACCCGGAGAAATATGTCGGATAAGGGAAAGGAATTTACGTGATATATGGCTGAGGATCCGGGTCAACTCCCTGGTACAGTCATCACGTCTCTTGCGAAGCTGCACAAGCTCAGCATTCACCGACTCAAGCTTAATGTCGGCCTCTTTGAGTAGATCCTTGTCCTTGGTAACCTGGAGATTGAGGCGCTCGTGCTCTTCAGTGTACTCTTGGACAACCTTTTGGAGCTCGGACCGATGTTGTGCTTTCATCTTCTCCATCTCGGCCTTGAGCCTGGCGATCTCATCGTCCTTGGTCCGGAGGAGGGCGAGCTCACTGTTTTTCTTTTTGAGCTCGGCTTGATGTTGCCCTGCTTGTTTGAGAAAATGCAGCATCATATCAGGCACGGGCACACTATCTTCAAGAGATGCTAAAATAGCGTGTTGACCCGGCGAAGCCGAGGTATGAATGTTTGCCGAGCCAAGGAGAAAAGGAGATGGAAAGCATAGCAAGGTCAGACAAAAATAACTTACCCTTGATCTGATCCAAGTTCTTCCTCATAAGCTTGTTCTCAGCCTACACCCCAGCTGCGGAAACCGAATGATGGGTTAGTTCGGCAGAGGAAGATGAAGAAAAACGGACAAGTGTCAAGGAAGAAATTTACCCATTTTCTCGTATTCTGCGAGAAGCGCAGTTTGCTTCGCTCGCAGCATCTTATGGTTGTCCAGGAGACGCTGAAATTCAGCGCTCCGGCGGTTCGTGGTCACCTGCAAAGAGCACAAGGATATAACTTAGCCTTACATATTCGAAGTGTACTAAATCCGGGCCAAGTGGAACTTAACCCGGCTCTAGGTGTGTGCATATTCGAAGTGTACTAAATCCGGGCCAAGTGGAACTTAACCCGGCTCTAGGTGTGTGCATATTCGAAGTATACTAAATCCGGACCAAGTGGAACTTAACCCGTCTCTAGGTGTGTGCATATTCGAAGTGTACTAAATCCGAGCCAAGTGGAACTTAACCCGGCTCTAGGTGTGTGCATATTCGAAGTGTACTAAATACGGGCCAAGTGGAACTTAACCCGGCTCTAGGTGTGTGCATATTCGAAGTGTACTAAATCCGGGCCAAGTATAACTTAACCCGGATCTAGGTGTGTGCATATCCGAAGTTATCAAGGAGCTACGTTAGTTTTCTAAAGAGCATCCGGCCGAGTAACAAGTTACTCCCCCAGAGGCTCGGGGACTAATGATTATAGTACTAGTATCTACAAATGGCTAAGGAGAACGAGTAAATGTACCTCCTTCATCCGACCCGCGATGTTGAGCGCCTTAAAGGCCGTGTTCATTTGTGCGGAGAATTCGGCGGGACCGAACTTCTCCGGAAGATCTGCGTCTTGGACTACCTCCGCCTGATTCCAATTGTTGACGAATTCAATCATGGTCGGAGGGTAGTGCTCGCCGGTGGGCATATGGGGCGCCACCAAGCCCTTCGCATGCGCCTCCCTCCTCTCAACAAGGGCAAGGGCCGGGCTGGTGTGTAGAACAAGTTGCTGCGCATCAGCTGGCTCGACAGGGACGTCCTTCGCTGCTGGAGTCTTCTTGGGAAGCATGGATGCGAGGGTACGCTGTCCAGCCTTAACAAGCAATGTCCTGGCGGCGTCAGGGGATTTCTTGCTCTTGGAATGCTGAGAGGAGGAAGTAGTTGCGGCAGATTTCCCCTTAGGAGCTGCTTGGGTACTTCCTCACCGAAATTGAGAAGACTCGGACGAGGCAGAGGAGCTTGGCACTGGTGCTCTTGTTGCTGGACTTGGTGCTACTGCTGATGTTCTTGCTGCCGGAGTTGGTGCTAGTGCCGGAGCTGGTGTGGGTACTGGAGTTGGTCCTGGTGCTGAAATCGTTGCTGGTGCTGGTGCTGGTGTTGGTGCTGAGGTAGACTCGGTGGTTGCTAGTTGCGGCGAAGCCGAGGTTGTGGATGTCACCGCCTCGGCTGGGGCGGTCTCCCCCGCTCCAAAGTTCCCCCCCTCTTGACGAGGTGGAGTAGAACCCGGAGCAGCCGCAGAACCCTCTGGGATAGGGCTCAGCGGGCGTGACTCGTTGTCACGTGGTGCAGAAGGGCTAAGTCGAAGCGGCGAAGAGATGCTGGATCCACTTTGGGGGACCTCCATCGCAGCCCTGCCGAATCAGATAATGTCAGAAGAAAAACTAAAACAATACAAGGAAGAATAAGTTGCAGAAGGAAAAGAGGCTTACGCATCCGAGGTCAGGGGCTCCTTGGGTTTCCGAGCCCTTCGTGCTGGGGCCTTGCCTGCTGGCTTGGAGGCGGTTTTGTCTCCAGACTTCTTTCGCCTTTTTGCGGGCTGAGAGGGTCCGGAGGAGGAGGAACTTGATGCAGCCCCACGCTTCTTCTTCAGCGCTACAGAAATAGGTTCACCCGTAGCAAGGGGAGGGTCCTCATGGATCTGCCCACCGGGGTTAGCTGATGCCGGAAAAGCATAAGAAAGGGGGACAACGTCAACAGCTTCCATCACCTCGACATCCGAGTCATCTTCATCATCAGGCCAATCTCTAATAGAAGAGAGTTTACCGGTGGGTCGCTTCGTAGCATCGGGCATCGGGAGGAACATCTCCTGATCCGGCTCTTCCTCGTCCGAGGTCTCCCGGTCAGGCGCCCACTTAAGGGTCGGATCGGTGCCATCCTTGAGGGTTTGCTGAAGGAATAGCTAAGGAAAAGAACAGACAAAAGAGTTAAAAATACAGCAGTGACCAACATATAACCTAATCCGGAGCAAGTTTGTGACACGAAACTTACCGCGGGAGGAAGCCTATCACGGCAAAAATGCTCAATTCCCCACGTCCACTCAGCGGAGAAGTTCTTGTGGGTGGTGAAGAGAGCCTTAACCCGGCGATAGATCTCCGTGTTGCTCAACTCAAAGGATGAGGTCCAGTTGGGGTCGCGGCCGAAGCTCATGTGACACACCTTGTGAGTGCGCTTCTAGAGGGGGAGATCCGGTTGCAGATGAACGTGATCATGGCATCCTTGTTGCGCAACCCGTGATCCTTCAGCTCTGCGAACCTTCTGTTGACTTGGTTGGCCAAGGCCGTGGGCCTCTTGGGGACAGCGTCCCATAACTCCGGGTTAGGTGGACCCGGAGCATAGGGAAGCAGCCGGATCAAATCTTCAGTGCCCTTCTTCCGGACATAAAAGAAAGTCCAGGCCCATCCTTTGTAGGAGTCTAGCCCGGTGACTCGGGGGAAAACGGATAGCCTCCAGGGTGAGATGGACGCAGCTCCAAATTGAGTGAGATGCTTGTCCTCCGGATCAAGCTGGATGTTCGGAATGACATTACGATGAAGGCCGAAAAAACGGATCCATAGCTCCTTCGTGGGCCATAGTCCGGCATAGCCTTCGATCATGGAGGCGAAAGCGGAAAGGAAAGTAATTGTGTTGGCAGGAAGGTGGTGCGGCTGGAGTTCGTAGGTGCTTAACCAGTCATGGAAGAAATCACTGACCGACAAACCGAACCCCCACTGGAAGTGAGACAATAACACACCGTACTCACTCGGATTGGGTGAGGGGGCGAGTTCGGCGGCGGCGAGGCGCACGGTGACGCCGACGGGGATGCGTCTGGTGCAGTAGAGCCAGTCCAAGTCGTCTTGGCAGACCCAGGACCCGGCCCACGGAACACGGTCCGCCGTGACGGTGTCCTCCTCCATCTCTTGCTCGGCGACGGCAAGCTCCTCCTCTGTCATCTTGTGTTCGATGCCCTCGCTGGCGCTAACGGCGGTGGGGGGCAATGGCCTAGATTGACAACGACCCGCGGCGGAGGAGGTGCGTAGCGGTGGTGATGCAGAGGCGTGGGGAAGCAGTGCGGCGGTGGCACTGCTACTTGGAAGCAGCGGCGGCGGCGCTGTCGCGGGGAAGACGAATAAGAAGAAGAGCTAGAGGCAGAGGGGCGCGGAAGGGGGAAAATACCTAAGTGGCGCGCCCTCCCCTATTTAACCACCCCCTCGAGGGGGAAGTGGGATCGTGTCATGCGGGTACGCCACACGGTGTGGCCGTGTATATTCCGCATCAACCAATCAGCAGCAAGCCACACGGAAGGCCACAGGGTGTAGCTGATCCCATGACGTGACGCATTGATGCGGCTAACGAGGAGGCGGGCGTGACGTGACCCATGCACAGTGATAACTGACAAATACTGCGGCGGTTACTGTGGCTGGCCCTTAAAATGAGGAAACCCAATGATTAGCCTCCACGTGGGTTAGCGTACGAAGGAAGGAAAGAAGACCCGGATGAGACGGTGGTAACCCGGCCAACAAGCGAAAACTTGGAATGTGCCAAGGGAAAGTAAAACCATGAAGACCGAGTTAAGGTGGTAACCCGGCCAACGAGTGAAAACTTGGAACGTGCCAAGGGAACGTAAATCCATACAGACCGAGATAAGGAGGTAACTCGGAAATAACATCCAAAGCTCAATAAAATTGAACCTGATGTGGCCTTAGCGGCCAAGGCAGCTAAGACCTCACCAGCTTCGGGGACTAATGTTGGGGGTATACCCCTGGGTAGGGTCACTCCGGGGTATAAAGGCCGAGTTAGCCGAGGTTCGACAAGGCTAAAGTAGTTGCTAGCCGGGTCGCCTCAAGGCAGGCCAAATCACAGGGTAACCCGGACCAGGGGGCATCCACCTAACAAGGTCTCAACCGACTTGAGCCATAAGTCGAAAAGGCATATTTAACTTGTATGCAGGAACGGGTGTGGCCGGATCAACTATGATCCGGGTCATATCTAGCTTCTAGGAGAAGGAAGGAATCTCGCTGGTCAAAAGAAGCCCCGGTACGCACTGATGAGCGAAGCGGACAGGGGCAGGACCACCGAGGTGTGGCCTACAGAGCTGACGACACCCATGTTGGCTGACGCGAGCGCCGCAGAGGCTCACGTATCCTCTGCTCGTATGACGCGGGGGAAAAGTAGCCCGGTCGGCTTACTCTTTTGGGAGGAGGCATATTCCTAGGAAATTGCCTCCACGTATGCCCTAAGTAGAGACCTATCCACCCCTATATAAGGAGGGATAGGGCCTCTGTAGAAGGGGTTCCGCTATTCTGATTGGTTTTAGGTTCTAAGGGTTGTGCTCTACTTGGTCTTTTACGGGTTAACTGTGGGTGAGAGTAAGAGAGTTTCTTCTTCCTCCTCTCGCCAATACAGCTCAAGGAGCACTTGTAACCTTGGAAGTGAATCAAATATAAAGCTTTTGTGTGAGGAATCACCTCATCATCCCTCCCTGGATTCCCCTAGTGCATTTAGTCCCCACCTTTAGCCTATCCATGGCATTTGTCGTGACACCACCACGACACCCTACGATTCATCTGTACTTGTCCAAAACACCCCTAAAACCCTAGATCTTAGCCGTCTACCGTGCCGAAGGAATGCCCAAGCATGCCATCACTGCTCATTGAAGTGATATAAGTGTGTGGTGTGTCATTGTGAGCCATTGTGCCAAGTTTGAGTCCATTCCTCAATAGTCCTGCCGCTATCCCGACGGGTAGACGCGTTACACCCTACTGCCTAGACCGAAGCTGGCCAGTGTGGGAAGTGCATGGCCAAGCACCATCTTGTTTGTGAAACAAGGGATGTGAGTGCTTGTGAGGGAATGGTGGAGCAATGTGCAAAAGGAGAGCACATTCCTTGAACACTTCGCATGACGATTCGTCCGTACTTGTCCAAAACACCCCTATAACCCTAGATTTTAGCCGTCTACCGTGCCGGAGGCAGAGGATATACCATTACATCAGCAAACAGATACAACAGAGATAGCACAGAGGTACGTTCACTTGCTTTAAAAATTATTCAACACACGGATACATCAGAGACACACAAAGGATATACCATTACATCAGCAACACACATGGATTTTCATTTCTGCTGAATAAGCATCAGACAAAGGACAACTAATAACCCTATTACGCATTTTAAAAGAAGCACTGCTTCTGTAAGCAGATCAACTGCAGGGACCAACTTCATCAGTACCAGTTCCTCATTCCTAGGCTTTAATGCTACTCTTTCTTTTTTCCTTAGCTCTAGAGTTTCCCTCCTCTCCTCTGCCCATCCATAAGCATCTATTGCTGCATCACTAGTCAGAATACCGTTCTCACACAAGCACTCCACGTACTTTAGCTCCCACCGCCAAAAATTGCATTCAGTCTGTAAAATTAGGAACACTGAATATCAAACATTGAATTTTGTATGAATATTGCTCATATTGTAGCTACGTGCGCCATCGACTGCATGAAAATTCAACCAAAATGCTTACCCCATGAGTTTTGCACTTGTAAAAGACCCTGCCATCGTGGTCATCGGTGCCGGAGACGTGCCTATTGACGATGATGCCGCAGTCGAAGCAGGGAACCAGGGGAATGTAGGGCGAACAGTGCCGATTATGCAATGTGCGGGATGACCTTGAAACAGACATGGCGGCCACTAAGGATCCCGACCAGGGTGACAACTCCGATGGTAGATGGCTCCGGCGGCAGCGCCACAACTATTTTGGGCAGGCGGTGAGAGGAAGTTAGGGTTTCTGTTTCTCTTATAAATAGCCAGGCCGCATTACCTGGGTGTCTTATTGGGCCGGCCTTCATAGTTGTATTCCTCTTATAAAACCCAAATGCTATCCCTGTACTGACATACATTTCTGTAAACCAGGGCTACCACCGCCGGCTAATCTTACTATCATCTAGAGTCTCACATAAGACTGTTACCACAAATGCACCATTGATGCCACACTAAAAGTGAAACTTTAATCAATGTAATGCAACTAATCATTTAATTTAACCCATTATCAACTAGCTAAAGAAACCCAAATACATATACATTCCCTAGATTTCCTTGTTCTCCCTTTATGCCACCATTTCCCGCAAATACACAACCAGAGTACATATGCATAGGATTAAAAATATCAGGAACAAACCAGGTTAAACATGAAACAAACTTCTTAAGCACAAACATTAGATTGTTCAAACACAAGTTCAACTACAGTAATTAACAAACCGGATCAAGTTCAACACAGCACAGATAAACATAGTCCAAACATACCAACCAGATTAGCAAAGAGACACACATGACACAATCTACGCCTATGGGAGGTCCTTCAGCAGGAACACGCCATAAGCGGCGTGTTTGTCCTTCAGGTGCAGCTTATGCTTCTGGCTGCCAGATCCATAGTAGATAGCATGCTACAGCATTCCAGATAGTCCTTTGGAATCTCCTTCCGAAAGCACCACAGGCACGTGTACTCCCTAGGGCCTAGAAGATAGGGAATGTCCCCAGTTTTGAGCTTCTTCAGCACAGCACGGCTCTTGCGGTCCCTGTCCTCCACGTCACTCCTGACTCCGTCTGACTCCTATGGAAATTTGTGAAATGAAATAAGCCTTATAATAATTACTCTGTGAAATAATACTATATGTGCCTGATGACCCACAAGTATAGGGGGTGTATCGCAGTATTTTCGAGGGAAGTGAAACCCAATTTATTGATTCGACACAAGGGGAGCCAAAGAATATTTATAAGCCTTAACAACTGAGTTGTTAATTCAGATGCACCTGGAAACAATCTTGCTCACAGCAGTTTATCAGTAGCAACAGTTTTGTAGTAGCAATAGTAGAGTAATAGCAGTAGTAAAAGTAAGACAGTAGTAACAATAGCAGTAAACAGTAGGATTAGAGCGCGGTAGGCACAAGGATGGATGGATGGGCGTTGCATGGACAAGACAATTCACTTGGCAATCAAAACATAGGGCAATTGCAGATAAATAAGATAAAGCATCCAAGTACTAAATAATCCTAGGCATGTGTTCCATATATAGTCATACGTGCTCGCAATGAGAACTTGCACAACATCTTTTGTCCTGCCAGCCCGTTTGCAGCGGGGCCTCAAGGGAACTACTGGCAATTAAGGTGCTCCTTTTAATAGAGCACCGGAGAAAAGCATTAACACTCCGTGAACACATGTAATCCTCACATCAAAGCCATTCCCTCCGGTTATCCCGATTTCTGTCACTTCGGGGCCATTGGTTCCGAACAACAACATGTGTATACAACTTGCAGGTAAGGCCATAAACAATACTATCATAATGAATCAATAACATGTTCAGATCTTAAATCATGGCACTCGGGCCCTAGTGACAAGCATTAAGCATAACAAGTTGCAACAAAGTCAAAAAGCACTAATAGAAGATACTAGGCACCATGCCCTAACAATCTGATGCCATTACATGAACGATCTCATCCAATCCCTACCAGCCCCAGAGCCTACAATGGGGGATTACTCACACATAGATGGGGGAAACATGGATGGTCGATGGAGAAGCGATGGTGATGATGATGGCGATGATCTCCTCCAATTCCCCATCTCGGCAGGGTGCCAGAACGGAGTTTCTGGTTCCGAATCGTGGAATCTGGCGGTGGTGGCAGAGCGGAACTCTTTTTGGAAAAACGTTGAACCCCCCTGAGTTTTTAGGTCAGAAGGCAACTTATAGGCGAAGAGGGAGACCGAGGGGGTGTTTAGGGCGGCAGATCACCCCCTGGCGTGGCCAGGCCCAGCCCGCGCGGCCAGGTGGTGTGGCCAGGCCTCAACACCACTTCGTCTTGTATTCTGGCTCCGGGAGTCTTCTGGTGCAATAGGATTTTTGGCATATTTTCCGGGATTTTTCCTGATAGTTGATTTTCTGCACAAAAACTAGACACCAAGGTAATTCTGCTGAAAACAGCGTCAGTCCGTGTTAGTTGCTTCCAATTCACACAAGTTTAGAGGAAAAACAATAGCAAAAGTGTTCAGGAAAGTAGATACATTTTGGACGTATCAACTCCCCCCAAGCTTAGCTTATTGCTTGTCCTCAAGCAATTCAGTTGAAAACTGAGTGCGATAAAAGAAACTTTCACAAACAGATTTGCTTCATATGATGTATATATTCTCAGCATGTACTCAACTACTTAGACAATTCAAAATAAAGAGTATGCAACTAAGTTAACTTAATAGGCATTGCAAGCTATGAGGAGATTCCAACTCAAAAATAATAAGTAGCATGAAACATAAACATAAGCAACATTACAATGCTCATAACAAGGTATGATAGCGTGGTATCTCGCTTGCCTTTGATTGTGAATGCCAAGGCACCTCTGAAGTTCAGGTGAAGACTAGAAGTAAATATATCAAAGATACAAGCATCAAAGTCATAACACAATTAATCTAGTAATGAGACAAGCATATTATACTAAGAATGACAACTATGCTCTCAAGAAAGTGCTCGTAGAATAGGTGACGACTCAACAACGAAATGAAAAAGGTTTTGAATAGTTTGAAAGGCTTCCAAATGCTGAAAGTATGGTACTCATTAGCTTTCAGCTCTCATTGCCCCTATCATGAGCATCTTTAATATGGTTAGGGTGAAAGTGAGGTCCAATCTGAGTTATATGCTTGACATACTATAAACTAGAAATCTCATGTCCCTTGAGTACGAGGGCCGCTCCTCATGCTACTCAACTTTAGTTACCGGTAAGTTCTTGTCAACGTAAATACGTGCGTATCATAGAGAACCACCAATGGGTACCCCTTGCCCGATGATACGGGAGAATCCCCATATCAAAATGACAAGGCAAGTAGACAACGAGTATCTCAGCAATCTCCTTATTTACCACGGGAGAATGGTGCTTTTTCCTCTCTTTCCTCTTTTCTCATATCTCTTTTTTTTCTCAATAGCTATCTCTCTTTTTTTGTAAGAATAATGCTTCATAGATACTCATTATGGTTACGCTGCAGGTTTCCACCATGATTAGGCATGGATTAGACTGGCGACCCAGGCGTTTCTCTAAGACACATACATAACTCCATGGACTTGCAAGCTCCCCTTTTATTTCACACCGACGACATCCGCAAACAAAAGAGCATGATATCAACTGGGTATATATTTACAGGTGTTGAAAGTGTTCCTCGTGACAACACGGTTCTGCTAATCCCCAGCCTATAACTTGCAAGCATATAACTTTCATGGACAGTCACAATGGTTCAGGTTTATTAAGTGCGGGAAATAAAGTGTGCCATCAAGTTCGTGAGAGTTTACTAACTAACTTTCTCATAACAAGCAGACATTTTTTTTGGAAGAAAACAAGGCATATTGAATATGCACGGAAATAGCAAATGATGCTAATAGGTAGGTATGGTGGACACTTTTGGCAATATTGGTTTTAGGAAGTTGGAAACATGAGTAAAACATACTCAGTGTAAGTGAAGGCTAGCAATAGTAAGGGAGCGACAAACGAGAGAGCAATAACTATCATAATCATGCTTGCAACAAAACATGACTAATCATGGCATGAAAGTGATTCAAGACCCTCAAGGCAAAATAATTCATCGAGGCTTAACTGATTATTTCAGTCATATGCATGCATGAGCATGTGCCAAGTCAATTCAAGTGAAACATTCAGAGGAAGATACCACAGTGTCATACCAAGTTATGAATAGAGTAATGCAAGAAAATATTCATATGGCATGCTACAAACTATTAGCAAGCTGGAACTAATCATATGAAAGCAAGAACTACTAAGCATCCATGAATAACATACACCCTACATGAAGAGACTAAGCATGCCCACAATGATGAGTATATGTACAAAAATGAAAACAAATAGAGTTTGTTACCAGCCTCTTACCATACCTCAAGTTGTCATTAATCCTCATTATTGCCCTTCGCTTGTGTGGCTTGAATAATAATATGAAACCAAATTCCACTGAGGACTACTGAACCATGCAACAAAACTCATGAAACCAAAGAAGAACAACAAATATTTTGGGTGTTTTCAATTTTTTAAAGCAAGAACCAAAAGGAAGATCAAGCAAAGCAAAATCTTTTTGGGTTTTTCAAATAGTTCAAACAAAGCAAAAAAGCAAACCAAGGCAAAAATAAAAAGAAGCAAACAAAGAGAAACAACAGAAATATTTTTGGTCTTTTGTGTTTTAGAAAGCAAAAGCAAAGAAAGAACAAAACTAAAAAAATGAAACATGGATATACAAAGTACCGACGCAAAAAGATATGGAGATGAGTGCAATGTCGGCGTACCTCCCCCCAAGCTTAGGATTTTGGCCTAAGTGGGTATCAATCCCAAGCTGGCTAGGATGGAGCGCCTCCGTAGTATGGTGAGGAGGTACCCTCGTCCTGGTGCAAGCTCGAAGACGCCCCACCGTAGTGCGCAAAGTAATCATAGAAGGGCACATCCTCTTGGTGCTGCCTGTGGAAACCCAGCAAGCGGAGTTGTCGTCCACCTCCTCCTTGGAGCGCAACCACGGCCTCCTGTGAACACTAAACAAAGTAGGTTGTGGCAAAGGGATCTCCCTTTCATCCTCATCAGTAAACAACATCCTGTATACTAGACTGTCCATATCAGAGTTAGCAGTGACGAAGTGATGTGTTTTCATGGCAACAAGGTCAAGCCTTTGTGGTGCCAATATAGTATCATTGGGATCCACAGAAAGCTCTAATGCATTGACCATAAGTGAAGCGATGATGCCCCCATAAATAGGCCCCCTAGCAGCTAGGCGACGAGCAATAAGAGAGACAAGATTGTACCGAGTATCATTGTTAAGCGCAGCAGCAAGGAAGGCTAAATGATAGTTGGAGATATTACTCGTATTCTCCCTACCATGAACGCTTGTAGCAAGATAATATGCAAAGTATCTAAGAGGAGGGAGTTGGATGTTTCTTATCTTCCCGCGTTGAGCTACGCGGTCATCGTCATTGGTCACCCCTCGATAGAGCTCCATCAAATCAGCGGGTCGCCTGTGGTGCCCCGCAAAAACCACTACTAGAAAATCGCGTTATTTTTGTGCATTGCATCATCATGACCGCATGCTCATGTCATCATGCCACATTGCATTTTAGCATCGTCATCATCATGCATGGTTTTTGTATAAACTATTTTCGAAACGCCTAGTTTTGTTTTCTAAATATTCTCATTTTTATTCAAATTAAAAACCCGGGTCTCCGAAATATTTTCGTTTTGTCTACCAACGGATTTCAAAAGCCCTGTTTTAAATAATAAAATTATTTGTTTATTTTTGGGAGGCAGCCCGCTAGGCCCGAAAGCCCGGCCGGCCACCTCCAAACCCTAAGTCTAAACCATCCCTACCTAATCCTAATCTACCTAGCCCCCAGCCACCTCACCCCAGCCAATCACCGTTCGCCACATCATCCCACATGTCCACCTCATCTCCCGCTCACCTCCCCACATTTATAGTCTTTATTTCCTCCTGTTGGTCTATTGCTATCCGTGTCGCGATGCTTTAGTTCCCGTGCACCAGCTATATCCCGTGCAGCCTCTATATTGCCTTGTACACCTCATATTACCTATGTTTGGTAGATAGCAGGCCTTGCGAGTTGTAGTCGCTTGCTCAGGTGTGATCTTGTGTTTTCAAGTACCACAGTTGTTGGAATGCTGGAAGATGCTTGTGGTGGAGATGATCATGACTTTAAATACAACTATTAAAATGCTAGATATAACTAATGTAGAGGCATCGGTGGGCAATAGATGTTATTTGGTTCTTCCATGCTCACTTGTGTCCCGTAGGACCCCGAGTACTTGATACCTGTTCCTTGATTTTTCGCACTATCCACATCCGGGAGGCCTTATGGACCCCCCTGAGCCAGAGCTTGATTCATTTCTATTTCTTGGGGCCACAAAGTAGTTTGGGGATTTATTACTATCCTGTACTTATGCCATGTTACTGCTTTATTTAAGATTGTGCGTGGAGCACCTGTACTGTTTTGGATCGCGCCACGTTTTCGCGGTATCGACAAGCCCAGTCACACTTTCAGGTTCCCAGTCGTTTACAGCCATCGTCGCAAACCCTAGGTCCATTCCGGAGCCGGCCAACTTCGTTGCGGGTAGCTTAGTGGGGTGGCCCCCTGAAATATTTCTGAATCCTGTGATCGCTTTGTCGTGAAGGCCTCGTTGGGTTTTGATTTGGTTTTTCCGAGGTTGATCGAGTGTGTGTTGCTATTTGTGCACCCCTGCAGGGTAAAACTTTCTGAAAGCCGTGTCCGCGGTTATGGACGACTTGGAGCACAGTATCTCGATCATAGACAAGCATAACTAAAGTAGTGCTATAAATTTGACTTAATATGTGACTAGTAATCAGCTCAAGTATAACGGAATGAATATTAAAAATGCCAACAGCTGGTGGATCTGGGTTGTTTTGTGACATGCTATATGCCTAGTAAGTATTGCAACTCCAATGGAATGGGATAAAAGTGTCAACAACTGTTGGGTTTTGGGATTCCTCAGGACAATTATATCTGACTAGTAAATGTCCCAACTACAACAGAATGGTAATTAAACTGCCCACTACTTTTGCTATCAGGACGGCCCACGCTATCTATATCTGACTAGTAAGTGCTTCAATTATAATGGAATGAATAAAACTGCCAACTGTGTGAGTTCCTTGGTCCGACTTCCTCGTTTGGTCTCGAGGGGGAAATACCAGGATGGGTTTGTTTGGTGTTAGCTTCAGGTTGGATCCGGATAGGTCTTTCTTATCCCTCTCTGATAACCGCCAGTTGTATCGAGTCTCTATAGGTTGTTTAGTGCCGCTGTGTTGCCGCTTCAGCCACCATACCTATGTAGGCGAGAGCCGCCGAATTCTAGCCTCGCCGTGTACTAGCCTCAGTACTGACGCTCCTCTTTTTCCTTTGCCCTTTATCGGAACCCCTTTTGTTTTATCAGGTTTGAGATCGACGTTGTTAGTAGGGTTACCCTTTCGGCTTGGCCTGGGCAGGGTTATGGACGCCATTGGTTATTCTTCAGGGCTCTTAGCCCCCTTTGCATCTTGTCCGTAGCCGGACGCTCTATCGTTTTCAAGGTGATTTGGATCGTTGTATATTATATCTGTATTCTTGACTCATTGAGTCGCTGTTGTATATATATCTGTTTTGTGGGTCCTATCGAGGACTGTTGTGTAATGGTATTGCTTCGTTTTCCACCCGCATGAAAGTGCCTGGTGGGCGTCCTTGAATCGTTTCTATGCGGGTTTGGCAGAAAGGGATAAAACTTGCATAGGGCCGATTCGAGGGTGTTACAAAGTGGTATCAGAGCCCAGCAGTTGCGATACCCCACAAGTCCAGCCTGTAGGATAACCTAGCTAACGGCCGAAGTAGAGTGTCAAAACTATTTTGGAAAAATCGGTTGGATAGATCTGATTAGGTCTGTTTTACTCCTTACCCCTCTGCTATTCTCCTCTTACCTCTGTGTGTTTTGAATCTGCTCTCTTATCTTCTCTTCGAGTCCAGGAATTCTCGTGGTTGGGTTTCCGTCGTATCTTTAGGGTTTCGCTTTCTCCTTTGGTAACGGTGCTTCTACATTCGGTTTTCATGCTATCTGAGGAATCCTTTATCTGTTGGACTTCTCTTTGTTCCTTGTTGTGCCTTCCGGTGTTTTCCGACGTGACGACATCATCTATGCTAGATCCGATGCAGAGTCTGCATCACTCCTGGTTCCCGAACCTCGATTGTCGAGATCTTCAGTCTGTTTTCGAGAGTTGATTGCATAATTCAACTATTCGTGTATAGAGTAATGTTTTGAGTGCGGGATGGAGTCATGACCATACCACAACTCTTATCATTCGCTTTGTATATTGAATTGGAGGATCAATGCAATTTTCACTCTTTCCACGGAAGTTAAAGGTGGCCTTATCCTTTGAGACCTTTATCTTCGTCTTTGTTTCTCCGGAGTGTTCTCTCAACGAACGCAAGCAACGACCCATTGTTGGTGGTGTCGCCGATTCAGGACGAAGAAGGAACCTTTGTTAGTGGTGTCGGGAGGATCGACCCGAAGCGAGAAGATTCAGATCGCCGACCTTCTTCCCGGTACTATGAGGCGGATCTCGAGGGCGAGATCCATTGTTAGTGGTGTCGAATTGTGGCGCCCCACAAAAACCACTACTAGAAAATCGCGTTGTTTTTGTGCATTGCATCATCATGACCGCATGCTCATGTCATCATGCCACATTGCATTTTAGCATCGTCATCATCATGCATGGTTTTGGTATAAACTATTTTCGAAACGCCTAGTTTTGTTTTCTAAATATTCACATTTTTATTCAAATTAAAAACCCGGGTCTCCGGAATATTTTCGTTTTGTCTACCAACGGATTTCAAAAGCCCCGTTTTAAATAATAAAATTATTTGTTTATTTTTGGGAGGCAGCCCGCTAGGCCCGAAAGCCCGGCCGGCCACCTCCAAACCCAAAGTCTAAACCATCCCTACCTAATCCTAATCTACCCAGCACCCAGCCACCTCACCCCAGCCAATCACCGTTCGCCACATCATCCCACATGTCCACCTCATCTCCCGCTCACCTCCCTACTGCCCCCTTCCGACCAGACCCCACCTGGGCACCCCACCCCACCATCCATCGCCCGACCGAGCCCGGTCTCCACCTGCCTCCCCTCGATCCTCCCGCCCGCTCCCCCTGTCACGCAAGCTGTAGCCGCGGGCCCACCTCCCATCTGCACGTTTCCCCACGCGTCTGCCTCCACGCACGCCCTGCCCCGCTCCAGGACACCCTACCGAGCACGCCTCCTCCCTCCTCTGCTTCGCCCCGCTCTCCCTGCTCTCACCTCTGCACCGCGACGCAGAGCCGCGTCGCCGCCCTCCTACGTCGTGTCGACACCGTCCTACGCCCGTCCCCACGCCGTGGCCTCCCTCTTCCTCCCCGCCGCCATCGCCCGCCACCACGGGGGCCCCGCCTCGGTCGCCGTGCCCCGCCTCGCCACCAGGCCGCGCTCGCTCCGGCCGCCGCGTTCCCTCGCTGCCGTCGGACGTCGCCCGCCTCCCGGCGACTCCGCCCCGCCCTCTGCCCTGAGCCCACCCCGCGCCTCCGCCTCGTGGCCCTCCTCTTTGCCTCCTCGGCCAACCACCGCCGCCGCGGCTTCCCTCGTGCCCTGCTCGCCGATCTGCATCACCGCCAGGCTCCGACTCCGGTCGTCCCTGACCTCTGGCTGCCGCCGCAGTCCAGGCTCCGCCCTTCCCCGCCGCGACCTCCTCCTCTTCGCGAGCCCCTGCTCCGGCCCGTCAACCGCCGCCCTCGGCCCATCTCCTGCGCCGGCCACCGATGCCGTCGGCCCGCCTCTGACCCGCCAGAGCCGTCCTCGGCGTTCTCCCTGAGCTCGCCTTCTATGCCCGGTCCACCATCTCTGCGCCGGCCACCGCCCCGTCGACCGCGTCTGCCCATCGCCTGGTCGCCGCCGTGCTTCGTCCTTCTGCATCCGCCCGCCCTCATGCTCGTCCTCGTCCCACCAACGCGGCCCCGAGCCCTGCAACCCCGCTTCTCTGCTGGTCGTCCTCCGCAGCACCGAGCCACCAGGCCCCACTCGTCCTCGTCTTCCCGCGGTTTTCCCAGGCGCGACCCCGAGCGCCGATGCCGCGTCCTCCCTCGCCTCGGTGACTCCGCGTGCTCGTTGTTCGTCTCCGTGCAAGACCACATCGCCGCGGCCGAGCTCCTCCACAACCTTGCGTGCACGCTCTGTCTCCGGGCGTTGTTTTTGTTTTGCAGAGAAGATCCTTCTCAATAGCTGCAGGTAGCAATGTACCCGTGGTGTCACATGTTTGTGTGCTCTTCCCGATGTTGTACTGATATGTGATGCTGTTACGGCTATGTTGCCTTCTGCCTGCCAAGTCAAGAACCTCGGACCTCTAGCTCTTCGTGGTCGGACAAGATCTCCGTCGCGGATTCAAGGGCCCCTAAGTACCACCGAGACACCTCGACAAAACCGGCACCGATACCCAAGTACGACATCGACATTGGAGCCAAAACCCCAAGGTCGTCGACACGGATACGCCAAGTACTTCCTCGAGGACGCCAAGTTCTTCCCCCCTGAAATCCGAAGACCGATCCCGGCGCGCCCGAGCCCCGTCGAACACCAAGACCCTGGAGACCCGATCCCGGAGTCCGAAGCCGAGACCGACCCCTAGAGACCCCAAGATCTTCGAACCCCAAACATGTGGGACTCCTTTTCTTGGAACCCTATTTTATAAATGATATATACTTGTTGCATTAAATTGTTCATCCTTGCATGCATATTGGGTGTTTGGGGCTATTTCGGCAATTCACCTCCTAATTAAATATGGAGTCCATCTGCGGGACATCTTTGTCTTATTACGGACTCCATTAAATTTGTGTAGAGAACCGATGCCATGTTTTGCCTTGTTAATACAACATTTAAATGTCGGGACCCCGGTTCCGCTTAATACTGCCTAATTGCACTGCATTTGCATCATATTATGATCATGCCGGATCTTCTGCCGTCGTATTAAATATTGCATCCGGTGTTTCCTCTAGTGTTTGCATCTTCATGGATTAGACCGATGAGTGGATGCGAGTATCGACAAGTTCTTCGGATATGAACCTTCGGCAGTGTTTTCCAAGGCGAGCATCTCTCCCCCTTCTACCTATTTTGCATTTATAGTCTTTATTTCCTCCTGTTGGTCTATTGCTATCCGTGTCGCGATGCTTTAGTTCCCGTGCACCAGCTATATCCTGTGCAGCCTCTATATTGCCTTGGACACCTCCTATTACCTGTGTTTGGTAGATAGCAGGCCTTGCGAGTCGTAGTCTCTTGCTCAGGTGTGATCTCGTGTTGTCAAGTACCACAGTTGTTGGAATGCTGGAAGATGCTTGTGGTGGAGATGATCATGACTTTAAATACAACTATTAAAATGCTAGATATAACTAATGCAGAGGCATCGGTGGGCAATAGATGTTATTTGGTTCTTCCACGCTCACTTGTGTCCCGTAGGACCCTGAGTACTTGATACCTTTTCCTTGATTTTTCGCACTATCCACATCCGGGAGGCCTTATGGACCCCCCTAAGCTAGAGCTTGATTCATTTCTATTTCTTGGGGCCACAAAGTAGTTTGGGGCTTTATTACTATCCTGTACTTATGCCATGTTACTGCTTTATTTAAGATTGTGCGTGGAGCACCTGTACTGTTTTGGATCGCGCCATGTTTTCGCGGTATCGACAAGCCCAGTCACACTTTTGGGTTCCCAGTCGTTTACAGCCGTCATCGCAAACCCTGGGTCCGTTCCGGAGCCGGCCAACTTCATTGCGGGTAGCTTAGTGGGGTGGCCCCCGGAAATATTTCTGAATCCTGTGATCTCTTTGTCGTGAAGGCCTCGTTGGTTTTGATTTGGTTTTTCCGAGGTTGATCGAGTGTGTGTTGCTATTTGTGCACCTACAGGTAAAACTTTTCAAAGCCGTGTCCGCGGTTATGGACGACTTGGAGCACAGTATCTCGATCATAGACAAGCATAACTAAAGTAGTGCTATAAATTTGACTTAATATGTGACTAGTAATCAGCTCAAGTATAACGGAATGAATATTAAAAATGCCAACAGCTGGTGGATCTGGGTTGTTTTGTTACATGCTATATGCCTAGTAAGTATTGCAACTCCAATGGAATGGGATAAAAGTGTCAACAACTGTTGGGTTTGGGATTCCTCAGGACAATTATATCTGACTAGTAAATGTCCCAACTACAACAGAATGGTAATTAAACTGCCCACTACTTATGTTATTAGGACGGCCCACGCTATCTATATCTGACTAGTAAGTGCTTCAATTATAATGGAATGAATAAAACTGAAAAACTGTGTGAGTTCCTTGGTCCGACTTCCTTGTTTGGTCTCGAGGGGGAAATACCAGGATGGGTTTGTTTGGTGTTAGCTTCAGGTTGGATCCGGATAGGTCTTTCTTATCCCTCTCTGATAACCGCCAGTTGTATCGAGTCTCTATAGGTTGTTAAGTGCCGCTGCGCTGCCGCTTCAGCCACCATACCTATGTAGGCGAGAGCCGCCGAATTCTAGCCTCGCCGTGTACTGGCCTCAGTACTGACGCTCCTCTTTTTTCTTTGCCCTTTGTCGGCACCCCTTTTGTTTTATCAGGTTTGAGATCGACGTCGTTAGCAGGGTTACCCTTTCGGCTTGGCCTGGGCAGGGTTATGGACGCCATTGGTTATTCTTCAGGGCTCTTAGCCCCCTTTGCATCTTGTCCGTAGTCGGACGCTCTATCGTTTTCAAGGTGATTTGGATCTTTGTATATTATATCTGTATTCTTGACTCGTTGAGTCGCTGTTGTATATATATCTGTTCTGTGGGTCCCATCGAGGACTGTTGTGTAATGGTATTGCTTCGTTTTCCACCCGCACGAAAGTGCCTGGTGGGCGTCCTTGAATCGTTTCTATGCGGGTTTGGCGGAAAGGGCTAAAACTTGCATAGGGCCGATTCGAAGGTGTTACATCGCCCTTGAATATTCTTCACGATCCCTGTCATGCCTACACCTACAATACTGCAAAATCTTTCCAATGGCATGGTAAAGGGCAAATTATAAATTCTAAAAGAAACAGTTGACTGATAGGGGGTGTTGGTGAAAACAAAACTCTCAACAAAAGTTTTGGTGAGCATAGCGTATTGCTCATTCTCATCTTGCATGTATCAGGTTAAACCAACCCTCTGAATCAGTAGCAAGAAATCATCAAGAGTCCCTGCAGCTTGCAAGAAGGTAACAAGGAAAAGTAGATGGGTGAGCATCCCCATCATCTCCTTCATTACCAATGTGAGGTGCAATGAGATCTTTGTTGTAAGATGGCCTAAACTGAGAGGCTGATCTTGAGGGCCTTGACCTCCTAGGTGCATCCCTCTCAAATATTTCCCCAAAGGTATGGTTGTTCATCTTTGATATTCTGAAATTTAAACATCTATTAAACAAGTGATTGCAAAGTGAAAATATAATGAAGGGCACTACTCATAGGGACTTGTAGAGGCCTAAACATGCATCAAAACTATATCTCTAAGCATTGAACAAGCTTACAAGATCTCATAACATGTCACCTATAGCAGCAAAATACTCAAGATATAAACCACTAAACACAAATCTACTTGGACAAGCGGAGGAGTCACATACCGGAGAACAATTGCTCCAAATTTCAGCAGCAGAGATGGGTTGAGCAAGGAGATCGAAAAAATCGAGGGCAAGCATAGCAAGAACGCGATTTTGAGCAATGAACTGGTGTTTACTCGGGAGAGAGAATAAAGTGGCAAGTGAGAGAGTGACTGGAGGGCCAGGGGTGGCCCACACCATAGGCTGGCATGCCCCTGGGCTGGTCGCGCCACCAGGTGGTGTACCTGCCTGGTGCCCCCCCTGGTACCTTCCAGGCACTCCTCTGACCCTTTTTTCACATAAAAATTTAATATGAACTTTCTAGAATTTTTCGAGACACTTTATTTTTGAACAATTTTTAGGTATAGATGAATGATTTTCTGAGAGAAAGATTTTTTTTTGAAAGATGCAATGACAAAACAAGGCTAGCACTTCAGAAGTTCTAAGACACTCTAACATGCAAGCAACTAACAACAGAAAAGAAAACTAAACGAAAGCAAAAACTAAAATGGATAGAATAGAAGTAAGCGGAGATAATCATGGTGAAAACATTGTTTTGTTTCAATGAAATCCTTTTGTTGACAAGGTTGATCAGGTCTTGTTACCAAAACAATTTTATATGAAACAAAACTTTGTATTCCACTAATGATTATGTTACCTCAACCTTGATAGCAATGGTCCCAATCATAATAGTTTCAATTTTTTCTCTTGGTATGGGACAATATATTTCTCCAACTTGAATGCCTCAACATGTTCAATTGAATTCAAACCATAAGTCCTATCAATCTTTTTGGGTAAATAGATTGTATGCTCCTTGTCATTAACATTAAAAGTCACCTTTCCTTGATTACAATTAATAACAGCTCCTGCAGTATTAAGAAAATGTGTCCCAAGAATAATAGACATATTATCATCTTCAGGCATTCAAGCACAACAAAATTAGTTAATATCAAGCAATTTTGAGCCACTTGAACAGGTACATCCTCACATATACCAACCGGAATAGTGGTAGATTTATCATCCATTTGCAAAGATATATCAGTTGGTATCAGTTTTTCAAGTTGAAGTCTCTTATAGAGAGAAAAAGGCATAACACTAACTCCTGCTCCCAAATCACACAAAGCAGTTCTAACAAAACTATTTTTAATAGAGCTAGTTGGAATCCCTGGGTCTCCAAGTTTCTTTGGAACCTTACCATTAAAGGAATAATTAGCAAGAAAAGTAGAAATTTATTCGTTAGGGATCTTCCCTTTATTCGAGACAATATCCTTCATATACTTTGAGTAGGGAGGCAATTTAATAGCATCAGTGAAAGGAATTTGCAAGAATAAAGGTTTCATCCACTCACAAAACTTGTTATAGTTTTTCATCTTCCTTTGACTTGTCTTTCTTATCAGGGAAAGGCATAGGTTTTTGGACCCAAGGCTCCATTTCACTACCACGTTTCTTAGCAACAAAATCTTCTTTAGTGTATTTAGTATTCTTAGTGTGCTTTTCAAGTTCTTCTTCAACTTTTTCTTTATCAGGAACATCATTTTCTTCATTACTACTTTCATTTTCAGCATCAGAGACAGATATACTTTAGTTTTATGTTTCTTATTTTCATTACTACTTTAGCAGGTTCAAAGGGTTCTACAATAGTTTTATGTTTCTTTTTTTCTTTTCTTACGAGTAGTAACAATTTTTTCAGCTTGATGAGAATCCTGCTCAATTCTTTTGGGATACCCCTCGGGATATAGAGGATCCTGGGTAGCAGCACCACTTCTAGTTCTAATTTCATCAGCTTGTTTTTCTTTGGCAGCATTAACTAGCAAGTCTTTTTGTACTTTAATAAGTTGATCTATTTGAGTTAGAACCATTTGAAAATGTTTAACAAGCATTTTAACATCATTAGAAGTTCTTTCCGCAATATCCTTCAACTCAACAATAGCTCTAGTGTTTTCCATTAGATGATTTTGCACCCTTTTATTAAAATTATCTTGCTTAACAATAAAAATATCGAATTCTTCTAAGCATTGATCAGGAGGTTTAGAGTAAGGGATATCACCTTCATCAAAATGTTGGAGAGAGTGTACCTCAATAGTGGATGAGTGGGGAATTGGCTTACATAATTCTTCTATAGGAGGTCAATTTTGACATCTGCAGCTTTAATTCCCCTCTCCTTAAGACATTTCTTAGCTTCCTTCATCACTTCATCATTTAGTTCAATAACTCCCCTCTTCTTAGATGTTGGTATAGGCACAGAGATAGTTAGTTCAGGTATAATTGTTTTAGGTATAGCTGGTTCAGGAGGAGTCCAATGTTCATAATTCTTGCTAATTTTAGCCATTAATTCTTCAGCTTCCTTGGGAGTCCTATTCCTGAAAACACAATCAGCACAACTATCCAGGTATGTCCTAGATTCTTCAGTTAGTCCATTATAAAATATATCAAGAAGCTCATTCTTAGGTAAAGGACATCCAGCCTGTGCATGAATCAAAGCACAAAACCTTGCCCAAGATTCAGGCAATATCTCTTTTTCTCCTTGTTTGAAATAAAAAAGTTCCTGGAAAATATTTCTGCAGGAAGGTACTAATCAAGCAATCAGGGCTATTAATAGATCCAGGAGGTAGATTATTAAACCAAGTTTCAGCTTCTCCTTTCAGTGAAAAAGGGAAAATTTTAGCAACAAAGTAGGTGCGCATATTAATATCATTAGAAAACAGGCCACTCATGGTAGAAAGATCAGTCATATGTGTTACCGCACATTCATTCTTAGTCCCACAAAAAGGTTCTTTCTCAACAATAGCTATGTAAGATAGATCAAGAGAGAAATCATAATCCTTATCTTTAATGTTTATGGGTGATGTAACAAACTTAGCATTAGGAGACAATTTGGGTTTAATAGTACGCCTCTCAAGGAGACTCTTAGCAGCACTCCTATCATGGGTGTTTTGACATTCTTTAATAAATTCATCGGTCATCTCAATATAACCATCTTCAATATCATAACTCTCTCTAGACTCAGGTGAACTAACAGGTGTAAGTGTCTTCATTAGGAGTTTCAGTATTTCCAGCTATAGTTCTAGCAACCGTAGCATCTAGGAAAGGACCTAATGAACCACTCTTATCAAGCAAAGTAGAAGCAACATCATAAGTATCAGAAGTTTCAGATTCAACAGTAGTAGCAGTGTGTGTAGCATGTGTATGTGGTGGTGTAAGGAACTTACTCATAATAGACGATGAATCAAGAGAAACAGAGGTATTCAGAACCGTACCTCTTATTGTAGTGGATGTTAAAATAGGGACTTTGCCATCACGAGACTTACCCATGATGGATGGAAGGCAGTGAACAATAATGATTCCAAGTGGACTTGATAAATAAAGCTATGCTCCCCGGCAACGGCGCCAGAAAATAGTCTTGATGACCCACAAGTATAGGGGGTGTATCGCAGTATTTTTGAGCGAAGTGAAACCCAATTTATTGATTCAACACAAGAGGAGCCAAAGAATTTTTATAAGCCTTAACAACTGAGTTGTACATTCAGTTGCACCTGGAAACAATCTTGCTCATAGTAGTATCAGTAGCAACAGTTTTGTAGTACAAATAGTAGAGTAACAGCAGTAGTAACAATAGTAGTAAACAGTAGGATTAGAGCGCAGTAGGCATAGGGATGGATGGACGGGCGTTGCATGGACAAGACAATTCACATGGCAATCAAAACAAAGGGCAATTGTAGATAAATAAGATAAAACATCCAAGTACTAAATAATCCTAGCCATGTGTTCCATATATAGTCATACGTACTTACAATGAGAACTTGCACAACATCTTTTATCCTACCAGCCCGTTTGCAGCGGGGCCTCAAGGGAACTACTGGCAATTAAGGTGCTCCTTTTAATAGAGCACCGAAGAAAAGCATTAACACTCTGTGAACACATGTAATCCTCACATCAAAGCCATTCCCTCCGGTTATCCCGATTTCTGTCACTTCGGGGCCATTGGTTCCGAACAACAACATGTGTATACAACTTGCAGGTAAGAACATAAACAATACTATCATAATGAATCAATAACTTGTTCAGATCTGAGATCATGGCACTCGGGCCCTAGTGACAAGCATTAAGCATAACAAGTTGCAACAAAGTCAAAAAGCACTAATAGTAGATACTAGGCACCATGCCCTAACAATCCGATGCCATTACATGAACGATCTCATCCAATCCCTACCACCCCCATAGCCTACAACGGGGGATTACTCACTCATAGATGGGGGAAACATGGATGGTCGATGGAGAGGCGATGGTGATGATGATGGCAATGATCTCCTCCAATTCCCTGTCCCGGTAGGGTGCCAGAACAGAGTTTCTAGTTCCAAATCATGGAATCTGGTGGTGGCGGCAGAGCGGAACTCTTTCTAGAAAAACGTCGAACCCCCTGAGTTTTTAGGTCAGAAGGCAACTTATAGGCGAAGAGGGAGACCGAGGGAGTGTCTGGGGCGGCAGACCACCCCCTGGCGTGGCCAGGCCCAGCCCGCGCGGCCAGGTGGTGGGGCCAGGCCCCAGCACCACTCTGTCTTGTATTCTGGCTCGGGCAGTCTTCTGGTGAAATAGGATTTTTGGCATATTTTCTAGGATTTTTCCTGATAGTTGATTTTCTGTACAAAAACTAGACACCAAGGTAATTCTGCTAAAAACAACGTCAGTCCGTGTTAGTTGCATCCAATTCACACAAGTTTAGAGGAAAAACAATAGCAAAAGTGTTCGGGAAAGTAGATACATTTTGGACGTATCAACTCCCCCCAAGCTTATCTTATTGCTTGTCCTCAAGCAATTCAGTTGAAAACTGAGTGCGATAAAAGAAACTTTCACGAACAGATTTGCTTCATATGATGTATATATTTTCAGCATGTGATCAACTACTTAGACAATCCATAATAAAGAGTATGCAACTAAGTTTACTTACTAGGCATTGCAAGCTATGAGGAGATTCCAACTCAAAAATAATAAGTAGCATGAAACATAAACATAAGCAACATTACAATGCTCATAACAAGGTATGATAGAGTGGTATCTCGCTTGCCTTTGATTGTGAATGCCAAGGCACCTCTGAAGTTCAGGTGAAAACTAGAAGTAAATGTATCAAATATACAAGCATCAAAGTCATAACACAATTAATCTAGTAATGAGACAAGCATATTATACTAAGAATGACAACTATGCTCTCAAGAAAGTGCTCATAGAATAGGTGACGACTCAACAAGGAAATGAAAAAGGTTTTGAATAGTTTGAAAGGCTTCCAAATGCTGAAAGTATGGTACTCATTAGCTTTGAGCTCTCATTGCCCCTATCATGAGCATCTTTAATATGGTTAGGGTGAAAGTGAGGTCCAATCTGAGTTATATGCTTGACAGACTATAAACTGGAAATCTTATGTCCCTTGAGTACGAGGGCCACTCCTCATGCTACTCAACTTTAGTTACAGGTAAGTTCTTGTCATAGTAAATACGTGCGTATCATAGAGAACCGCCAACGGGTACCCCTTGCCCGATGATACGGAAGAATCCCCATATCAAAATGACAAGGCAAGTAGACAACGAGTATCCCAGCAATCTCCTTATTTACCATGGGAAAATGGTGCTTTTTTCTCTCTTTCCTCTTTTCTCATATCTATTTTTTTTCTTTTTCTCAATAGCTATCTCTATTTTTTTATAAGAAGAATTCTTCATAGATACTCATTATGGTTACGCTGCAGGTTTCCACCATGATTAGGCATGGATTAGACCAGTGGCCTAGGCGTTTCTCTAAGACACATACATAACTCCATGGACTTACAAGCTCCCCTTTTATTTCACACCGACGACATCCGCAAACAAAAGAGCATGATATCAACTTGGTAGATATTTACAGGTGTTGAAAGCGTTCCCCGTGACAGCACGGTTCTGCTAATCCCCAGCCTATAATTTGCAAACATATAACTTTCATGGACAGTCACAATGGTTCAGGTTTATTAAGTGCAGGAAATAAAGTGTGCCATCAAGTTCGTGAGAGCTTTACTAACTAACTTTCTCATAGCAAGCAAACATTTTATTAGGAAGAAAACAAGGCATATTGAATATGCACGGAAATAGCAAATGATGCTAATAGGTAGGTATGGTGGACACTTTTGGCAATATTGGTTTTAGGGAGTTGGAAACATGAGTAAAACATACTCTGTGTAAGTGAAGGCTAGCAATAGTAAGGGAGCGACAAGCATTAAGCATAACAACGTGTGTATACAACTTGCAGGTAAGATCATAAACAATACTATCATAATGAATCAATAACATGTTCAGATCTGAAATCATGGCATTCTGGCCCTAGTGACAAGCATTAAGCATAACAAGTTGCAACAAAGTAAAAAAGCACTAATAGTAGATACTAGACACCATGCCCTAACAATCCGATGCCATTACATGAACGATCTCATCCAATCCCTACCATCCCCATAGCCTACAGTGGGGGATTACTCACTCATAGATGGGGGAAACATGGATGGTTGATGGAGAAGCGATGGTGATGATGATGGCGATGATCTCCTCCAATTCCCTGTCCCGGCAGGGTGCCAGAACGGAGTTTCGGGTTCCGAATCATGGAATCTGCTGGTGGCGGTGGAGCGGAACTCTTTCTAAAAAACATCGAACCCCCTGGGTTTTTAGGTCAGAAGGCAACTTATAAGCGAAGAGGGAGACCGAGGGGGTGTCTGGGGCCGCCAGACCACCCCCTGGCGTGGCTGAGCCCAGCGGCAGTGGTGTGGTCAGGGCCAAAGACCACTCTCCTCGTACTCTGGCTCTAGGAGTCTTCTGGTGAAATAGGATTTTTGGCATATTTTCTGGGATTTTTCCTGATAGTTGATTTTCTGCACAAAAACTAGACACCAAGGTAATTCTGCTGAAAACAGCGTCAATCCATGTTAGTTGCATCCAATTCACACAAGTTTAGAGGGAAAACAATAACAAAAGTGTTCGGGAAAGTAGATACGTTTTGGACGTATCAGTGCCACATATTATACAATGGGAAACTTGGACAATTGCTTTTTAATTGAACATTTAAAAATCATAACAGAATAGTTGATATGTCACACATATGAAGTTAGATCAGAGAAACATTATGTATAAATCAAATGTGTGCAGCAAAACAAAATATGCTGGAAGCATTAGTGCAACAAAAAATTATGCCTTACAAGCAGATTGATCTATCACACTTATTAATCTTAAATTGTATCACTTCAGCATTAAATACCAACTTAAGTTTGTAGCAGAACAACCCATGTGCTGAAAGCAGTAGTGCAGTAAATATTATAATCCTATGAAGAAGAATGTTGTATCACACGTAATAATCTTAAGCTAGATTACATCAGCATTAAGTACTAACTTATGTGTGGAGCATAAGAAAACAGCTACTGAAAGTAGTAGTGCAACAAAAATAATAAACCAATGAAGCAAGACAACAGCAACTATTACTAGCAGTACTACAACCCAGAATTTATGCATCTGTAACAAAACACATAAACTTTCAGCTCCAGAACTGCAACTACACAAATTCTTGATATGTTACAAATATTTTACAAATACAAATACAAAACAACTATCATGAATGTACTAGAACCATATGTTCTATGTGAGACAAGCATTTCAAAATACTAGCAAATTACCAAGGCAGACACTCTGACTATGAGTACATAGACTAGGTATATTTAGCTCGGCATAAAGTGATCAGATGATCTAATGAACTAAATTCATAAGAAAAGTAAATAACACCAAATACATTCTACACAACAGTACAACGGTATATTGACATGCACCTGGTACAGATTCCCATGTCTCTTTTACTTAACTACTACAAGCAAATTCACAAACTAGCTATCCATGGTCACATTACCTAAATTTACAATCTCGAAGTGGTCGCAAGTAGAACCCATAAATCAATTATATGTGTAGATCAATAGGCAGCAGCCCCATTCCATTTTCCTTACAAACAAAATGCCAGGTTCTTACTTGTTAGATCGTTCAAGACCAAAAACTCAGGCACAAAGGCCAAGCATAAGCTACAACATCTAGGCGCATGTAAACCTGGCACAGATTACAAATATCATAACATTCAAAGTAAGAGGAACCACTCGACGACCTAGCCTGCCAAATCAGAACATCGCCAAAGGGGTCCTAGGGAAATAAGTAGCTAATCTATGGTGCATCTAAATTGGCACAAACTAGCATCGCTAGGCGCATCTAACCCTACTAGCACCACAAACCCTAGCAAGAACAGGACGAGGCAGACCTCGGCGGTAAGAACATTGGGAGAGAGAGATCTGGACTTACCTCATCGGTGTCATCGCTGTCGGACTCGCAGAAGGTCTTGACGTTGGCATGCGAGTAGATCTTCTCCCCCTCTCCTTCCTCTCCTAACGCGGCCTATTTTTCAGGTTCTTCTTCTTCTTGCGCCTCCGTCTTGAACTTCCGCTTCATTGGATGCACACCGGAGTAGATGGCTGGCCCACCCAAGCCAGAGCTCCCATTGCTGCCCTCTGCATCCGCGACCTGCTTCCCCTTCTTCACGTGCTCAGCGCTCGCAGCCACCTGCTTCCCCTTCTCCGTGTTGTCGGTAGCGCCACCGCTTCCGTTCTCCATGGGCCAGGCGCGATCGAGGGTTTGTGGAGATACGGCTAGCCAGGGTTTGCTTTACGATTTGGGGAATTTATGGAAGTGGTTGGAACACAGACCGACCACTGACTATGCTACTTAAGGAAGCGGACAGTTTGGCACCCACGTGCATACGTGTATAATACGTGCCGGTGAGCGGGTCGTACGGGATTCTACGGTTCTTTTTTATAGAGCAACGATGAAAATTCCAGAAGGACGATCGTGCCCCCCGTTGTTGAACCGTCCGCACGTATCCTAGCCGTCCATGTGTTTTCCCAAACTTATGGTTTCCAGGAGGGTGCGCACTGAAGCAGAAACATTTTTAGATGCCCACTTGTGGTGCAATTATGGAATCACATGGGAGAGATGTGGCAATTACCTGCACTAGAGTCTGTAAAGCACATGGGAGCTGAATGGTTGCTGAATTTACTCAGCACTCAACCGTATGGTAGTATCTACAAGATCCTAATGGTATTGTGGCGATCATGGCATATTCGAAGTGAGGTCGTTCATCGAAAGATACCTCCTCCATTGGATGTATCAAGCCATTTTTTGTCTAGCTACATGAATTCACTCCTGCAGATTAAGCACCATTCTACTGAGAATATTTTCAAGGGAAAATTCATTCTTGATAAAGATTAGAAGGAATTTCATGTGGACAAGGAGGTTTGTGTTGAACCGGCACAAGTTTGGTCACCACCACCAACTGGCTGGTGCAAACTGAACACTGATGGATCTTTTGGAGTTAATGGGGAGGTAGGTGTAGGGATGATTGCTAGAGATGACAAAGGTGAAATAATATTTTCCTCTACCCACCATCTCTTTTGTTGCAGAGATGCTCTGGATGCTGAGTTGAAAGCAAACATGGAGGGTTTATCGCTTGCTTTGCAATTGTGCAACAAACCTATTATTTTTGAAACAGACTGTTTGGAGATTGTCAAGCTTCTGAATACTGCAGATGTTGATCATTCAGTCAATATGACTACGATAAAGGAGATTAAAACCTTAATGAATTTTCGTCAAATTTGTATTACTCATATAAAGAGATGTCAAAACACTAGTAGTCATTTTTTGGCAAATTATGCTAGAACAAACTCTCGCACCGCAGTGTGGCTCGCCTCGGGTCCTGAGGGTTTGTCAAGCACATGCTATCAATATTGTAATACCTAATGTCTTTGAGTAATATAAGTATGATTCGCAAAAATGGGCGTGTTCAGCTATGTGCTTTGATAGGGAAAACGGTGGTGCTACACAGGTCACCTAATGCAAAGGTCGTTTGGAAGAAGAGAATGAGAAGGGTGTGATGTGAAAGCTGTGAACCACCAAGATAGAATAAACATATGTGTTTCGCAGAATCAATAGCATGGACAATACGGGCATTAGCACTTAACTATCTGGTCTCTTTATGTTAAGATGCATAACTCTCAAAATCAGTAAGATAGGTTAGCAACACGCCTTAATGTGTTTCTGTGAGCTATCACTAGCAAAGATGCTATCATACAGAGCATTCTTGAAAGAGCACACCTATATGAACATGACTATTAAACGCTGGGTCTATGAGACTTAGGGGATCTCCGATAAAATCATGATGAGGTCGAGATCAAGGAGTACGATGTATATGCTCCACCCGCTAGGTTGGCTACTAGCATCCATGTATTGGCTATGATTTGGAGTGAAATATATTCGCACCAAACTTGCAATTCAACGCTTAGTACATTGTTCAAGTTGCTGACATACGTTACTCAAGGCTCTAGGAAGGAGTTCAACTTAACAATATCTTTTTAAACACCGGTATATAAACAAGTAGCGAGGATTGGTAAATCTTCAAATGGACATTTGAGATCTTGTGGGGATTGATAGAAATAATGGATTGATTCCTTTGGCCCATGTTAGATTTCAGATTTCCCTAATTCTCAAAATCCATTTGTGTGGAAGCACATATATGTAGCAGTCCATGTTGGTGTCAGCTCACATGTTAGTGGCATGAGGAGTGGGAGCAAACTTAGTCACATATGGAAAATTGGAGAAGAGTTTCACCACCTTATAAGGTGGAGTGCTTCATCTTTTAGTAAGTGACTGAGGCGGGTACTAATACATGATGTTCCTCCTCCTCCGTCCCCCACTCGTGATGATGTTCGCACTGTGGTTTGTGGAATAAGTTTCGAGCCAAGCTTATCTACTGCTGCGGTTTTTACCCGACATGTTGCTCTTAGATCGTGGGGTACTTTAACTGATCTGAACGTGCTTTTCTCACATTGACTATGTTAGGATTTTCTCGAACTGCTCTATATAAGTGCATGTATGGCTTCCACCGTTAACGTTCTTCCAACTCTCTACTTGCGCCACGACCATAGTCTACTCCATCCAGAGTGTTGGCGTGCACCAACAAAAAGGAGCACGTATTAGGAATCACTCGCATTTGTGATCATGTACTAGAGATGACTGTGAACACCCGGATTTTTAAGTCCAGATGTCTGTTATGCCATACATCGCAATCCCAAGATTACCATTTTTGCGAGACATAACAGAATTGGTAGCATAGTACATCATCTATTACAAACCATAATAGTCTTACAAATAGTTGATATCATGATCAAGTCTTAATACACATCAAAGCAGCGAAATAAACATAGTAGACTCCATCTTTATTATCACAGGCAATGCTGACGATGGGAGATGATCCTAGTTATCATAGACCTCCTGTGTTCCGTCCTCCGGATATTCCTCTTCATAGTCTGGCCATGGGAATAGCCAGGGACAAAGCCATGACTACTTTTAAAGTACTTGCAAACTATCACTAAGGTAAGTAAGACAATGCTAGTAGGAATCCTAAGCTCTAGTCTTGTTTGCAACAAACCAAGTTTATTTCAGAAGAACTTAGTAGTAACGACCTAATTTAGTTCTCTAGATTACTCAAGTGGGAACATAGTTTTTATATCCACAACCCTGTTGTGGTCAAGTCAAAGTCATACTTCAAGTCACAAGTCATTTTAAAAACATCTGACAACGGAATAGTATGGTCACTCCAACTATTCATGACCACGGACGCGGCTATTCAAATAGTTTGACACGCTGTAGAGGTGGTTCACTTTCACCACAAAATTGGATACATCCATCGGGGATAACCCTGAATCATCATACTTGGTATGTGGATAATCAATCCTAACCTTTCAATTACACAACCTAGTATAGGCACCTCCCCTATGAGGTTGGCCTCCCAGCCATGGCAATCTGACATCCTAGGAACTTAATAGGTGGACATTCATATTCATGAGGTAGCCTCAGCTTAACCTCTTTCCACGAGGGAACCCATACTAAGACATATAAACTTCCAGTTAAGCCCTTCCCAACTCAGGTATTGTGGTTGTACGATAAAGTTGGAATGGTATCGCATCCGAACCCAACCACCAGTTTATTTATCAAAGTCAAGGCACATGCCTCATTCAGAATCATCTCCAAATCATTGTGTTTCATAACACATGTCAAAAAAATTCAATAGAATGACTCATCATTCCAAGGTTTTCATAATCATTTTCTCTAAGTGTTCCCATCTAAAGTGATCAAGTTTAGTTTAGCACTAGCCACTATTAATGAGACTATCACTATTGAGGGGTGCTAATCAAGTGTAATTACCCAACACTAGTTCTATCATATTGATGGTATCCATCCTATTTTCCACTAATCACAATTAATTAACTAGGTAAGAAACTTTGGTAAAGGTAAAAGAATAAAGTTTGCAAGTAAAACTTGGGATTGGTATAATCAAGATTGCATAACCAATCATGCCTAGTGCATCTTGCATAGGTTAGCTTGCAGGGACGGCTTGCCTTGGTTGCTGCAGTTGTTGAAGTTCTCTTCTTCTTCGTAGTAGTACTCCTCCTCCTCGTAGCCTTGGTCAGTACTAGCGTCTATAAGTAAATATGAGGTACACAATCACCAAACAATACTTAGCTACTTCTATTTAGCACACAAGGGCTCACACTAGGTGATCTAGCATCATCTCAATCATCACATAAAATATTAACATGGCCTTATTTATCTTATTTTGGAAATGCAATTTCTACTCATTGAAAAATACTTAAGATTTAATATCTTCCAATTAAAATATCAGATCATGTTGACACATGTCATCACCACATATTCCAATACTTGGTAAGGTGAATTAAAGGGGTTGACGTATATTACAAAGTTGAATGTTGCTTTTTAATAGAATTAATATGACTAGAAATGCCTATATAGCATTGTTTTAATACTAGTCCATGATCACTGCATGTAAAACTAAATATTTTTACGTATTCAGGTAGAGCATGGAAAATGTGATTTTTGAGAGTTGGAATCAACTCAAAAGCATTTATGGTTGATTTTAGAAAAATGTTTGAAGCTAGAAAAGTCTTTGTCTTGTTATTTTTACTCTGGGTGATCTGTAATTTCAAACGGTTTGATTTCAACGGGAGTGTGTAGAGATTTTCAATACCTTTCTAACAAAATTGGAATCATGCAATTTGGTTAAGTAAATCTCTTTGAATTTAATTTTGAAATCACTAATAGAATAGGGTTTTGAATTAAATAAGAAATCTAAGTTTGAATCTCTGGACTTGCGCGGGAATGCTAATGGGCCGGCCCAGCTACGTGGCGCGCATGCAGCACGCTGCACTCAGGCTAGTCCCACGTGTCAGCGGCTGTGTCTAAGCGAAACGGTATGGGCAAATCTCAGCCGCACGATTAGAGAGCGAATCAATGGCGCAGCGTCGTTGTCTCCGTCGCACTAAGCGCGTGAGATTCTAACCCTAGTGCTATGGTGGGGGTCGTCGGGGGTTTACCAAGGCTCCAGCTGGGTCCAGCGATGGGGTCGAACGAGCTGGTAGACAACGGCGAGTCGAATGGTGGTCGTGGCAGCTCCTGGGGTGGCTCCAATCGATGGCTCCATTCCTCCACAGCAGCGGCAGGCTCCGGCAAAATTCTGACGATGGGGTGCTCACCTTTCTCTAGGGAAGGGTCAGGGGGTTTCTGGGGGAGAGGTGAGTCGAGTGGTGTGCAATTGGAGGCAGGGGAGGGGTCTATTTATACCCCCAACGAGGGAGCATTGCGGCATGGCTCAGGCTCGTCGGCGACGTCTCTACAGGGGGCTATCGGCATGGCTGCGGGCATAGGTTGACGTGGTGCTCTGTGGCGGTCATCATGTGCATAGTGGCACGGTGAGGCGCGGTCTTAATTGAACGAGAGATGTCCATTCTCTTCTTAGGTACCGTGGCGTTCGTCATGACGTACGGTGGTCAGGGGGCGCACAGTGTTGAACGGTCGTGTTTGGGAGGTTGGTGGTGACGCGGCGAATTCATTTACGCAAGGAGAGAGCGAGGCGTGGCGTGGCTGTGCGGGGCGTCTCGGCGCTCTGGCGTGCGCTCAGCATGGTAGCGAGACAAATGGGCACGCGAATGCTGGCATCTCCACTGGTTGTCGTTGGCCGAGGATTGGACTGGGGGTGCGGTAAGGTCACGCTTATCTCTTCGTGGTCGTGGTAGACGGCGGTGCGCCGTGTGGCGTCGTATCCATGCTGACCGGCATGGCACGCTTGGGTACGGGCTCGCACTGGTCATATGGTCGAGTGAGCGGTGCTAGCTACACGGGCTGGTACTGGGGGTGATCATGGGCGAGTGAGAGAGGTTCAACCGAGTACAATGGTGATCACTATATTGCTTCAAACAGTAGATAGTTAGAAGACTTGTACTGTGCCTGCTAAGTGTTTGATTAAATGGCCGCATAAACTAAACATTTGAATTTTCAAATTGTTTTTGGTGGGTTGTTGGTCATATGCTTGAGTGTCTTTGGTTGCTAGGATTTGTCAAGTGGAGAAAGTTTGAGTGGTTTTTGAAATATCGCTATCTAGATGTCTATTATGGATTCAATTTTGAAATGTCCCTCAAATGGATTTGAAAATGTTTCTGTAAGTTCTGAAAGTTCACTTGGGTTCATTGTCACTTGGTCTAGCAAGGGGAGAAAAGAAGTAGAATTGTTTCTGTTGGAATCATTTAATAGAGATGCCCAAAGTGGGCTAGTTGTTAACTTTGGCAGAAATGACCAGTAGATCATATGCCTCATTATTTGATTTTCTTTTGATTTGATTTGGTTTGAATTTGACCTAGATGATATTGTTTTGATCCTCAAGCTAATCCTTATCATCTATAACAATCAAACATGGCATAACAAGCATTCATACATCATTAGTAAACACACATGTATTCATATAGTTCTTAATATTAAAAAGCTTTTGTTAACCCTAATTCTGATTGATTTGATAATGATATTTCCCTTTTAATATTTTTGAGATGTTACAAACCTTCCCTCCTTAAACAGAATCTTGTCCCGGGATTCAAGAAAAACTAGGAACTAAAGATATTGGGAAACTCAATCCTAATATAATCTTCTCCCTCCTAGGTGGCTTCTTCTTCAGTATGGTTGCTCCACTAGATCTTTAAGAACTTGATACTTCTGGTCCGGGTGGTTGATACATTGCAAATGTATCTATAATTTTTGATGTTCCATGCTTGGTTTTATCTACTTTCTTGTGTTTTGTCCACACTTTGGAGTACTTTTCATATGATTTCTTGGACTAACCTATTAACAAGAGACACAGTGCCAGCTGTCTGTTTTCTGCTATTTTTGGTTCCAGGAAGTCAGAAAAGGAATATTCTTGGAATTGGACGGTACAAAAGCCAAAGTTATTATTTTATCGGGGGACACTTGGAGCCAGAATACGAGACGGAGAAGGGCCAGAGGGTGGCCACACCACCTGGCCGCGAGGCCAGTCCTGGCCCGCGCCAGGGATGGTGTGGCCAGCCCAGGCACCCCCTCGGCCTCTCCTTCCACCTATATATTGCCTCTGATACGGAAACCCTAAGTACCCAATCAAAAATCCACGAAAGAGTCTGTAGTCGCCGTTGTCTCCATCCCTAGATCGGGAGGGATCTGAAGCTCTTCCCGGCACCCTGCCGGAGAGGGGAATTCACCCTAGAGGCCTTCTTGATCATCATGCAAGCCTCTAGTGTGATGCGTGAGTAGTTCATCTCTAGACTACGGGTCCATGTAGTAGCTAGATGGCTGGTTCTCCTCCTTTGTGCTTTCATGGCTAGATCTTGTGAGCTCCGTTCATGATCAAGATCATCTATTTGTAATTCTGCATGTTGTGTTTGCGGGGATCCAATGGATATTGAGATGCTATTTCAGATTGATTATTGATTCTATTATGTCTTTGTTATTTTTGATCTTGCATGCTTTCTGTTGTTAGTAGCTATCTTGGCCAAGTAGATGCTAGCAACTCCAAGAGTTAGTATTTATGCTCGATAGTGGGTTCATGCCTCTGGTAATCTAGGGAAGTGACAAAAATCTCTAAGGTACTAGATGTGCTGTTGCTACTAGGGAGAAAACAACAATCCTTTGTTCATAGAACAATCGTATTGTTTACTTTACACGCAATTCGTAATGCAATAATCTGTTGCTTGCAACTTAATACTGGAGGGGGTTCGGATGATAACCTGGAGGTGGATTATTAGTCATAGATGCAGTTGGATGACCGTCTATGTCTAATGTTGTAATGCCCAATCGGATCTCAAAGGAGTCAAGATGATTAGTATATGCTTGTATGCTTTCTCGATGTTTGTCAATTGCCCCGCTGTAATTTGTTCACCCAGCATGTTATCTATCTTAAGGAGAGCCACCTCTAGTGAACTATGGACCTCGGTCCTTTCTTTTACATTCAATCTACAATCAAACTGTTTAATAATTTGTGTTTATTTTCTGCAAACTATTACTTCCTTCCATGTGATACGTTTAATCCTTTGTTTTTAGCAAAACCGGTGAGATTGACAACCTCATCGTAAGTTGGGGGCAAAGTTCTGTGGTTGTGTTGTGTAGGTCTCCATGCTGCTGCTGGCACCGGTAGTGCGCCCTGCCAATGTTCAGCTAGCTACACCTTTGGGGTGTTTCCTTGCTCCTACTGGATTGATAACCTTGGTTTCATACTGAGAGAAAACTTGGTGTTGTGCTCATCATACCTTCCTCTTGGGGTTCCCCAACGAACTCGATATATTTTGGGCCATCAAGCTCTTTTTCTGGCGCGCTTTGCCGGGGAGTCAAGGACATCTTCACAAGGGGAGTCCCTCATAACCAATATCTTTACTTTGTTATTTTTGTTTTGCTTAGTTTACTTTTGCTTTGTTTGCTTGCTTCTTTATCAAAAACACAAAAAATTAGTCTTACAAGTTTGCTTTATTATTTAAAAACACAAAAAAATGACTAATCTTGAAAATACTAAGTTGTGTGACTTCACTAGCACCAACAACAATGGTTTCATGAGCACACCTATTGCTCCACATGTTCCTGAAGCTACTTTCTTTGAGAAAAAACCTGCTTTACTCAATCTTGTTATGAGAGAACAATTTTCTGGTATTGGTAATGAAGATGTTGCTGCCCATCTAAATAACTTTGTTGAACTTTGTGAGATGCAAAAGCATAGGGATATAGATGGTGATATTATTAAGCTCAAATTGTTTCCATTCTCTTTGAGAGGAAAAGCTAAAGAACGGTTGAATTCCTTAACTAGGAATAGTATTGATTCTTGGACTAAGTGCAAAGATGCCTTCGTTGGAAAATACTATCCTCCTGCTAAGATTATATCTGTGAGAAGTGAAATAATGAAGTTTAAACAATCTGATAATGAACATGTTGCTCAAGCTTGGGAAAGAATGAAATCTTTGGTAAAGGATTGTCCCACTCATGGACTGACTGCTTGGATGATCATCCAAACTTTTTATGCAGGATTGAACTATTCTTCAAGGAACCTATTGGATTCTGCTACTGGAGGTACCTTTATGACCATTACTTTGGGTGCTGCAACAAAGCTTTTGGATAATATGATGGTTAACTACTCTGAATGGCATACTGAAAGAGCTCCACAAGGTAAGAAGGTAAATTCTGTTGAGGAAACCTCCTCCTTGAGTGATAAGATTGTTGTTATTATGTCTATGCTTGTAAATGGGAAGTCTCATATTGATCCAAATCATGTTCCCTTTGCCTCTTTGGTTGCTCAAGAAGAGCAAGTTGATGTGAACTTTATAAGAAATAATAATTTTAGCAACAATGCCTACAGGAATAGTTTTGGTAACAACAATTATAAGCCATATCCTCCCAACAATGGTAATGCTTATGGAAATTCCTACAACAATAATAAGAGTGCTCCCTTTGAATTTGAAGCTATGCTTAAAGACTTTATTAGTAAACAAACTGTTTTCAATAAAACTATGGAGGAAAAACTCTCTAATGCTGAAAGAAATATAGCATCACTGGTTGAAGCTCAATCTTATTTGAATAAAATGGCTTCTAAACCTAAAACTAATGATAATCCCTTTGCAGCTACTAATGCCATACAAGTTAGAATTGATGAAAATGTTAGACTATTAGCTGAATTACATGCTAAGTGGGAAAGAGAAGATGAAATGGCTAGAAACATTAGTGTTTCTACTATAACTACCACTAGTGTTGAGGCTAGTAATAGTTCAACTACTCTAGATGATAATTTTGATTTTGATCTTGATGGTTGCAACATCTTTGAAGTTATTAAGTTCCTACAAAAGCTTGCTAAAAGTCCTAATGCTAGTGCTATGAATATGGTCTTTACAAAACACATTACTAATGCTCTCATAAAGATTAAAGAAGAAAAGATGAAACATAAAGCTTATATTCCTATAAAACAAGAAGATGGTTGGGAACCCATCATTAATATGAAAGTGAATGATTTTGATTTCAAAGCTTTATGTGATCTTGATAGTAGTGTTTCTATTATGCCTAGAAGGATTTATGATATACTTGATTTGCCACCACTTGAAGATTGTTATTTGAATGTCCCACTTGATGATAATGCTAAAAAGAAACTCATGGGAAGTATTAATGATGTTCTTATTATGGTTAACAATGCTTATGTCCCTGTTGATTTCTATGTTTTGGATGTTGAATGCAATGCTTCTTGTCCTATTACTTTGGGAAGACCTTTTCTTAGAACTGTTGGTGCCATTATTGATATGAAAGAAGGCACCATTAAATATCAACTCCCACTCAAGAAAGGTATAGAACACTTCCCTAAGAATAGATAGAAGATTTCTTTTGCCTCTCCTATGAAAACAAAATTTGCTCTCAATACTTCTTCATTTGAGAACACTTGATTCTTTTTGCTTCTTATCCCTAACTTAAAGGCGTTAAACAAAAGTACTTATTGGGAGATAACCCAAAAGTTTTAGATGTGTCTTGAAAGTTATTACTTCAGTAATAACCGCTCATTATCCTTTTTTATTTGCTTTTTGTGCCAAGAGTAACTTCTAATGAGAGAGAAGTAATAATTGGGAAAGTTGTTGTCCCGAAACATATTTCTGTGCTTCATCGTAAAAATTCGTGTAAAATATCTGTACGACCTTTTGAGGCGTGAATTTTTGTTCTTCTGCCCCAGGTTGTTATCTAACTTTCTTTAGCTCAACACGTTTCGATTTGAGCAACAGAAGGTCTTCGAAAAAATTCGTCTTTACCTGTTGGTCTGTTTTGACAGATTTCTGCCATTTTCTGCATTTGCTTCTTGTTGGTTCCTTTTTGAGTTATTTTGGGGAATTGAGCTTTTTGAGAGAAGTTCTACAGTAGCTTGTGTTTTAATGGAAGTTTTATTTGTGTTGGAACTAAACCTAAAGACCTATTATCTTGAGTGCACTAATGTTGCTAATAAACATTGTGTGAAGTTTTGTATGAAGGAAAAATTTCAGGTGTATGGAAGGAATGAGTAATGAGATAAAGGATGGACTAAATCTCATGCTTGGGGATGCCACGCGTGTCACCCCAAAAAATATCCAAGAAGTACAAGCGTCAAAGCTTGGGGATGCCCTAGGCATCCCCTCTGCATCAATAAAAATCACAGGTTTCTTCCAAACGCTTCATTTTTATTGTTTCATGCGCAGTTGTGTTGTTCTTGGAGCATCTTCTTTTTCGTTTTCGTTTTGGTTTTTCATTTGCTTTGTTTGCTTAGTTTTCTGAATAAATTGGTTGGACCCCCTCTTTCATACATTGGTTTTCAAATAGTTTGGTTTGGATTGGAAAAGAGTAGGAAAGTTCATGCTTATGTGGTAAAGAGAGCTTGTTTTTGACTGTGGCCTATGCTTTGTCATGACATGCTTGATATTGTTTTGGCTTTATGCTTAGTATTCTTTGTTGTAGCATGACTTTTTATAAACAATTGAGATTGCTTAATGTGCCTTGGATGAATCATGCGTTGTTTTAGCATATTAAAAGCATAGTATAGTGGTATTCTCCTTTGATGCTTTATTTGGGTTGACTTGGCGCATGCTCACACCATGTTATGACTATCTAAAGTCACCATAATCCTTTATGATCCTTTAGTTTTCAACTTGTAGTATCACTTTATGCTTTGATCAATGATATTTTGTCGCTCTGCATGATTATGGCCATTATTGCTCTCTTAGTTTGTCGCTCCCAGTCTTTTGCTAGCCTCCGTAACCAAGTATGAGTTCCACTCATGCATCCAACTCCTAAACCAAGTTATTCCAAAGAGTCCACCATACCTACCTACTATCATATGCTATTCCAAGTATATTCATGTTTTTGTTTACCTTCCAAATTAAACTTGTTATGAGAAAACTAGTGATTAAATCTCTCACGAACTTGATGGCACACTTTACTTTTCTTGCCCTTAATAAACTTGAACCATTGTGTCGTCTATGTTGTATATGCTTGCACTTATTTGTTGGGGATTAGCAGAACCATGCTGTCATGGGGAACGCTTTCAACATAGCACTGGTACTTGTACCTAGTTGATATCATGCTCTTTTGTCTATGGATGTCGTCAGTGTGAAATGAAAGGGGAGCTTGTAAGTCCATGGAGTTATGTATATGTGTTAGAGAAATGCCTAGGCCGCTGGTCTAATCCATGCTGACATGGTGGAAACCTGCAGCGTAACCATAATGAGCTGTCTATGAAGCATTCTTCTCATAAAAAAAGAGTCCTACCTTGAAAAAAAAGATTATGAAAAGAGGAAAGAGAGAAAAAAGCACCATATTCCCATGGTAAATAAGAAGATTGCTGAGATGCTCGTTGTCTGCTTGCCTTGTCATTTTGATATGGGGATTCTTCCGTATCATCGGGCAAGGGGTACCCCATTGGCAGTTATCTATGATACACATGTACTTACGATGACAAGAACTTACCGGTGAATAAACTTGAGTAGCATGAGGAGCGTCCCTCGTATTCAAGGGACATGAGATTTCTAACTTATACTTCATCAAGCATGTACACCATAGTTTGTTCACTTTAACCTTAATCACCTTCAAGATGCTTATGATAGGGGCAATGAGAGCTGAAAGCTATAAGTACCAAAAATTTTGGAAGCTCTTTATGAGACTTGAATCCCTACTTCCTTCTATGAAGGCCTTTCTTCCACCATTATATTGAGTCTCTACCTTCTATCTTTATGCACTTACTTTGAGAGCATACTGGCCATTCTTAGTTCTATGTGCATTGTCCCAAGACTTGTTGATTGATGCATACCTTGATATTGCTTGTTTTAAACTATTTGTATCTAGTCACTCTTATGAACTTTGAAGGTGTCCTATGCATTTATATGTGCTACTCTATGAGGGACAAGCTGAATACTACTATGCTATGTTTTCTTTATGTGAAACAAACAAATGTCTTGCAAAGCATTGTTATTCATGAATCTTTTATTTGTGCCTTTTCATGTTGCAACATAGTTTCTTTGTCTTATTGCTAGAACTTTGTCTTTCATGTAATGATTGAAGTACTATGATCCTAGCTTTGAATGCTTTACAAATACTTTGATCAAGTTTATGATGGTGCATGCCACCTCAAAAATTATTCTTTCTTTTTATCACTTACCTACTTGAGGACGGGCAAGAGTTAAGCTTGGGGATGTTGATACATTGCAAATGTATCTATAATTTTTGATGTTCCATGCTTGGTTTTATCTACTTTCTTGTGTTTTGTCCACACTTTGGAGTACTTTTCATATGATTTCTTGGACTAACCTATTAACAACAGACACAGTGCCAACTGCTTGTTTTCTGCTATTTTTGGTTCCAGGAAGTCAAAAAATGAATATTCTCGGAATTGGACGGGACAAAAGCCAAAGGTATTATTTTATCGGGGGACACTTGGAGCCAGAATACGAGACATAGAAGGGCCGGAGGGCGGCCACACCACCTGGCCGCGTGGCCAGGCCTGGCCCGCTCCAGGGGGTGGTGTGGCCAGCCCAGGCACCCCCTCGGCCTCTCCTTCCGCCTATATATTGCCTCTGATACGGAAACCCTAAGTACCCGATCAAAAATACACGAAAGAGTCTGTAGCCGTTGTCGTCTCGATCCCTAGATCGGGAGGGATCTGAAGCTCTTCCCGGCACCCTGCCGGAGAGGGGAATTCACCCTGGAGGCCTTCTTCATCATCATGCAAGCCTCTGGTGTGATCCGTGAGTAGTTCATCTCTGGACTACGGGTCCATGTAGTATCTAGATGGCTGGTTCTCCTCCTTTGTGCTTTCATGTCTAGATCTTATGAGCTCCGTTCATGATCAAGATCATCGATTTGTAATTTTGCATGTTGTGTTTGCGGGGATCCGATGGATATTGAGATGCTATTTCAGATTGATTATTGATTCTATCATGTCTTTGTTATTTGTAATCTTGCATGCTTTCCATTGTTAGTAGCTATCTTGGCCAAGTAGATGCTAGCAACTCCAATAGTTAGTATTTATGCTCGATAGTGGGTACTAGATGTGCTGTTGCTACTAGGGAGAAAACAACAATCCTTTATTCATAGAACAATCGTATTGTTTACTTTACACACAATTCGTAATGCAATAATCTGTTGCGTGCAACTTAATACTGGAGGGGGTTCGGATGATAACCTGAAGGTGGATTATTAGTCATTGATGTAGTTGGATGATGGTCTATGTATAATGTTGTAATGCCCAATCGAATCTCAAAGGAGTCAAGATGATTAGTATATGCTTGTATGCTTTCTCGATGTTTGTCAATTGCCTCGCTGTAATTTGTTCACCCAGCATGTTATCTATCTTAAGGAGAGCCACCTCTAGTGAACTATGGACCCCTGTCCTTTCTTTTACATTCAATCCACAATCAAATTGTTTACTGCTTTGTGTTTACTTTCTGCAAACTATTACTTTCTTCCATTCGAAAAAAATATGTTTAATCCTTTGTTTTCAGCAAAACCGGTGAGATTGACAACCTCATCGTAAGTTGGGGGTAAAGTTCTGTGGTTGTGTTGTGTAGGTCTCCATGTTGCTGCTGGCACCAGTAGTGCGCCCTGCCAACGTTCAGCTAGCTACACCTTTGGCGTGTTTCCTTGCTCCTACTGGATTGATAACCTTGGTTTCGTACTGAGGGAAAACTTGTTGTTGTGCTCATCATACCTTCCTCTTGGGGTTCTCCAACAAGCTCGATATATTTTGGGCCATCAGTGGTTCTAAAGGCTTCTTCTAAAATAAGAATGGGTACTTAACGATAGGTTAAATCCTTGTTGATATCCACAGCTCTGTGATCGATGTTCTTGAAAACCTCGGTCTTCTCCAGAACTTCTAAACATTTACGAAGTAATGAGATATGAAACACATCATGCACGGCTGACATCTCTTCAGGCAGTTCTAGCTGGTAGGATACTTCTCCTCGGCGACTTAAAATCTTGAAAGGTCCGATATATCTGGGGGCAAGCTTCCCTTTGAGTTGAAAACGCTGCATTCCTTTCAAGGGTGATACTTTGAGATACACAAAATCTCCGACATTGAAGGTCAGGTCTCGACGTCTTTTGTCCGCATAACTCTTTTGTCTTGATTGAGTGGTCTTGAGGTGTTCATGGACCTTGTGAACCTTCTCTTCGGCTTCTTGTAGGATGTCTGGTCTGAATATCTGACTCTCTCCTAGTTGCGACCAGTTCAAGGGGGTATGGCACTTGCTTCCATACAAAACTCAAATGGGGCCATTTGCAAACTGGCTTGATAACTGTTGTTGTATGAGAATTCCGCGAAACACAGACAGTCTTCCCATTTAGATCCATATTCTAATACACAGTCTCTTAGCATATCTTCTAGTATCTGGTTTAATCTTTCCATTTGTCCATGGGTCTGTGGGTGATAAGCTATGCTAAAGTTCAGTTTGGTTCCTAATCCTTCTTGGACTTTCTTCCAAAACCTCGAGGTAAACTGGGTTCCTCGATCTGACACAATGGTCTTGGGGGTTCTGTGCAGACTGACTATTCTAGCAATATACAACTCTGTTAGCTTTGTGCTTTGATAGGTGGTCTTGACGGGTATGAAATTAGCTACTTTGGACAGTCTATCAACTATGACCCAAATAGAGTCATTTCCCCTGCTAGATGTAGGTAAACCGGTGATGAAATCCATTCCAATAGAATCCCATTTCCATTCTAGAATTTGAAATGGTTGCAAAAGACCTGTGGGTCACTGATGTTCTGCTTTGACTCTTTGACAGATGTCACACTTGGCGATATAGCTTTCGACTTCTCTCTTCATTTTGTGCCACCAAAATTGCTCCTTCAAATCTTGATACATCGTTGTTTCTCCCAGATGAATAGAATAAAGAGTATCATGGTTTTCCTGCATAATGACTTGCTTCAACTCTAAATCTGCTAGCACATAGATACGTCCTTTATACCACATAACTCCTTCTTCATCCTCAGTGAATCCGGGTACCTTCCCTATACCGATACAACGTTTAATTCCGTTGATACTAGTGTTTCCTTTGTGAGCTTCCTTTATCTGACTGATCAAGGTGGGTTGAAGTTCAATACTGGCTTGGAATCCTTTGCTAACTAGATCCATTCTAAAATTCTCCAACTCCTCATGCAAATTGGGCTGGTCTTCCTTAATCATGGTGTTTAATCTACACGGTAATCTACTAAGAGCATCCAATACCACATTGGCCTTGCCGGGGTGATAGTGAATGTCAAGGTCATAATCCTTGATTAACTCTATCCATCTCTGTTGCCTCATATTCAGCTTCTTCTGGGTGAAAATATACTTCAGACTCTTGTGATCCGAATAAATCTAACAGCGGTTACCCAAGAGGTAATGACGCCATGTCTTTAGGGCTAAAACTACGGCTGCCAGTTCTAAGTCATGGGTGGGATACTTCTGCTCATGTTGCTTCAATTGTCAGGACAGGTATGATATTACTTTGCCTTCCTGCATCAACACACATCCGAGACCAATCTTGGATGCATCACAATATACATCAAAAGGCATCACGATATCCGGCATGATCAAAATTGGGGTTGAAATCAATCTCTTCTTGATCTCTTGAAAACTTGCTTCACATTTGTCCGTCCATTCAAACTTCTTGTCTTTCTTTAATAGCTGGGTCATCGGCCTTGCGATGCTTGAAAATCCTTCAACAAACTTGCGGTAATATCCGGCTAATCCAAGAAATGCGTGGACTTTGCTTTGAGTGGTTGGAGCTTTCCATTCTTCAACATCCTTAATCTTAGCGGGATCGACGGCAACTTCGCCTGTTGACAAGATATGTCCTAGGAATCCTACTTCCTTTAACCAGAAATCACATTTGCTAAACTTGGCATACAATTGATGCTCTCTAAGGGTTTCAAGGATGGTTCTTAGGTGCTACTCATGTTCTTCTTCCGACTTGGAATAGATCAGAATGTCATCGATAAAAACAACGACAAACTTATCCAAGAAGTTCATAAAAATCTTATTCATGATATTCATGAAATAAGCGGGGGCATTGGTTAATCCAAATGACATGACATTGTACTCATACAATCCATATCGGGTAGTGAAAGCAGTCTTTGGAATATCCATTGCACGGATCTTTAGTTGATGATAACCAGTTCTGAGATCAATCTTAGAAAACACCCTGGCACCAGTCAGCTGATCAAACATGTCTTCTATCTTCGGCAGTGGGTACTTGTTCTAGATGGTGATGTCATAAAGCTTCCGTTAATCCGTACACAAACGGTTGGCACCATCTTTCTTATCCACAAACAAAACAGGTGATCTCCATGGCGATGCACTTGGTTGTATCAGACCTTTCCCCAACATGTCATCAAGTTGCTTCTTTAGCTACACTAATTCATCTGGGTTGATACTATAGGGTCTCTGAGCTATGGGTCCAGTTCCAGGAACTAGTTCAATGATAAACTCGATATCCCGATCTGGGGGCATACCGGGTAATACATCTAGAAACACACCGGGGTATTCACATACTACTCGGACTTGGTCTATGGTTGATTGGGCTAAACTCTTGTTGCATTTGAATTGACGGGGCAGCGTCTCGGACACATGCTCTATTGGTACTCCGATGCTACTGGTCATGGTTATGGCTTTCTTGACACAGTTTATTAGTCCTTGATGTTTCGACATCCAATCCATTCCTAGTACTACTTCCAAACCTTTGGTTCCAAGTACTATTAGATTGGCGTAAAAATCTATCTCATGGATTCTGATAGGCACGGCCTTGCAAATTTTTCTAGATTTGGTGGTTGACCTAGGTATTTGAACTATCATAACATGCTTCAAATTTGTTGGTTGAATCTTACCACATGCAAATTATTCTATAACAAACAAGTGTAATGCTCCCGAATCAAACAAAACTCTTGCAAGTACTTAGTTAACAGAAAACATACCCAGCACGACATCTGGCGCTTCCTGGGCTTCATCCGCATTCATGTGGAACAGACGGCTGGTACAGTTGTGCGGGTTACTTGGGGCAAACCTCTTTCCGGGCTGGACATGGCGCTGCTGCTGGGCAGGTGCAGTGACATTGGTGGCGGCAGCAAGCTTCTTGGGGCACTCCTTGGAGTAGTGACCCGTGACTCCACATTCAAAGAAGGTTATCATTGACTTGTCCTTCCCTGCAATAGGCACAACATTGCTTCCAGTCCTTGGGGCAGTATTGTTGTTGTTGGTGGTAGTGGTGGATCTTGGCGATGCACGGTTGAAGTTATGGGGGTTGCCGGTGTTGTTGTTGTGGTGGCCTCTAGGCCTCGGGTTTCCTCTGCCATGATTGGGGAAGTTCGTACAAGACATCGGTGGCCTACTGTTTCTTGGTGCAAATCCTGCAGACGAGTTGGGGCGGTACTTCAGGGTATGGTGGGGTCCAGGTTGGTGCATCATACGATGCTTGCGGTTCTCACTGGCTTGATTGATCTTCCCTTCCATCTGGATAGCAGAATCCACTAGAGCTTCTAGGTCATCAAAGGGAATGTTGACTAACAATGTCTACATCTCATCATGCAGGCCATTCAAGAATCTCTCCTTCTTCTTTGCTTCTATGTCAATCTCATCATGGGCATACCTAGCCAGAGACAGGAATTTGTCACGGTATTCCACCACAGTCATCCTTCCCTTCTTCAACTCCCTGAATTCATCCCTCGTCCTCTTGATCAAACCTAGGGGCACATGGGTCCTGCTGAACTTGAGCTTGAATTCTTCCCAGGTCATCATCTTTTCTTCGTTCATGGTACGAGTGTTGTTCCACCAGGATCTTGCATAACCTGTCAGATAGTGGGTGGCAAACAGTACTTTCTCTGCAGCATCTACTCCTGCAACTTCCAAGTTGTTCTCCATTGTTTGCAGCCAGTCATCAGCATCTAAAGGCTCTTTAGATTTGCTAAACATAGGAGGATTGGTGTTTTGGAAGTTCTTGATCTTAGATCCATGTTGATCCTGGTTTCCATGGCCTTGGTTGTTGTGTGCCATTTGGGCGATCTGAGTGGCTAGATTGGCTGACGCTCGGCTCTACCGGCTTCACGATCTGAAACTACCATCTAGAGAATCTGAAGCATCGGATCCTGGGATGATCGGCTTCCACCGGGGTTTCCGCGAGTCGTCTGAAGATTGAGATAGATCATAAGACAAGGGGAAATTTCTATGGCTTATGGGTTTGGTTCAAAAAGATTTAAACTCGAGTATTGCTAAGGTTTGAAAACCACACCTCATTGTCATTCATTCCAAGCAACATAGTACAAACACACACCACAACTACTAAGCAGATGGTTTTAAGAACCATTTTGTCATGCTACGATACAATGGGACCGAATACAGACTCACACCTACGGCAGTGCTCTAGTGCGACTACTCATCATCGGAACTGGTGGGTTCTTCGTCATCCAGGAAATCTGTGTCATCCTCGTCGGTGTGGAACTCCAAGGCGACGTCCTCCAGATAGTCATCATCATCACTGAGGTAAGAGGTGATATCTCCACGGATATCTTCACCCTCTTCTTCCTTCTCCTCAAGCTGAATCTCCTGGTCATGGATGGTCTCCTCAAGGGTTGCCACCTTCTGACGGAGGCGAGCGATGGTGTGGTCATTCTTGTCACGCTGGCGACGAAGTGACTTGCACTCCTTAGCTAGGATGGTGAGGGTTTGGTTCTTCTCAGCGGCGACAGCGTGATTCTGGTTGGCGTAGGCATGGGCGTTGTCCAACTCCTTATGGGTCTCGTGCAACATGAAGTCAAGGTGATCCACATGGTTCTTCAGCTCCAGATGTCCTAGCATGGCCAAGGGATATCCCATAGATTCACGTCTTGCATAGTGGGTGAAGCGGGTGCCATTGATCTGGTTGATGTTCTGTGCACACAGACGTGCAAGTGCCTCCTGCATTGCTCTAACTAGTCCATCCAGCCAGTTGTTCTCCCTCAAGGTGAACTGTATCTTCTCCGAGGTGGGTGGCTCCATCTTGCCTCTTAGATGCGCAACGATCAACCACTGTAGTTCTCCTCCTAACTGATCATTGAGTTGTCCTCCAAAGAACTCGGGGTGTAGGCATCCAAGAAACTCCGCTAGCTGGCTTAAGTCTCTCTCGAAGATGAGCTCTCCTTCGTTGCCCAACTAGTAGAACTTGTTGTACTTGATTTCCATCTATAAGCAACTAGGATGAGTAAGTTAGTGAGGTGATCAAGTGTGTCAAATTTTATGTAGAATTGCAAGAATTTTGAGGAACATGTGAACTCCTTTTTGAAAGAATCTCAAGGATAAGAGTGAGAATAGGTTTTCGTAAATACTCACTTTCTTTGTTTTGAAACTAAGTTTTTTAGACGTCCATTCTAATTAGGGTGTCCTATGGTTAGGATGGCTCTGGTACCAACTTGTGAACACCCGGATTTTTAAGTCCAGATGCCTATTATGCCGTACATCGTAATCCCAGGATTACCATTTTTGCGAGACATAACAGAATTGGTAGCACAGTACATCAACCATTACAAACCATAATAGTCTTACAAATAGTTGATCTCATGATCAAGTCTTAATACACATCAAAGCAGCGGAATAAACGTAGTAGACTCCATCTTTATTGTCACAGGCAATGCTGGCGGTGGGAGATGATCCTAGTTATCGTAGACCTCCTGCGTTCCGTCCTCCAGATAGTCCTCTTCATAATCTGGCCATGGGAATAGACAGGGACAAATCCATGAGTACTTTTAAAGTACTCACAAACTATCACTAAGGTAAGTAAGACAATGCTAGTAGGAATCCTAAGCTCTAGTCTTGTTTGCAACAAGCCAAGTTATTTCAGAAGAACTTAGTAGTAACGACCTAATTTAGTTCTCTAGATTACTCAAGTGGGAACATAGTTTCTATATCCACAACCCTGTTGCGGTCAAGTCAAAGTCATACTTCAAGTCACAAGTCATTTTAAAAACATCTGACAACAGAACAGTATGGCCACTCCAACTGTCCATGACCGCAAACACGGCTATACGGATAGTTTGACACTCTGCAAAGGTGGTACACTTTCACCACAAAATTTGATACATCTATCAGGGCTAACCCTGAATCATCATACTTGGTATGCAGATAATCAATCCTAACCTTTCAATTACACACCCTAGTATAGGCACCTCCCCTATGAGTTTGGCCTCCCAGCCATGGCCATCTGCCATCCCAGGAACTACATAGGTGGACATTCATATTCACGAGGTAGCCTCAGCTTAACCTCTTTTTGCGAGGGAACCTATACTAAGACATATAAACTTCCAGTTAATCCCTACCCAACTCAGGTATTATGGTTGTACGATAAAGTTGGAATGGTATCGCATTTGAACCCAACCATCAGTTTTTTATCAAAGTCAAGGCACATGCCTCATTCAGTATCATCTCCAAATCATTGTGTTTCATAACACATGTCAAAACATTTCAATAGAATGACTCATCATTCCAAGGTTTTCATAATCATTTTCTCCAAGTGTTCCCATCTAAAGTGATCAAGCTTAGTTTAGCACTAGCCACTATTAATGAGAGTATCACTATTGAGGGGGTGCTAATCAAGTGTAATTACCCAAGACTAGTTCTATGATCTTGATGGTATCCATCCTACTTTCCACTAATCACAATTAATTAACTAGGTAAGAAACTTTGGTAAAGGTAAAAGAATAAAGCTTGCAAGTAAAACTTGGGATTGGTATAATCAAGATTGCATAACCAAGCATGCCTAGTGCATCTTGCATAGGTTAGCTTGCAGGGATGACTTGCCTTGGTTGGTGCGGTTGTTGAAGTTCTCTTCTTCGTAGTAGTAGTACTCCTCCTCCTCGTAGCCCAAGTCGATACTAGCGTCTATAAGTAAATACGAGGTACACAATCACCAAATAATACTTAGCTACTTATATTTAGCACACAAGGGCTCACACTACATGATCTAGCATCATCTCAATCATCACATGAAATATTAACATGACCTTATTTATCTTATTTTGGAAATGCAATTTCTACTCATTGAAAAATACTTAAGATTTAATATCTTCCAATTAAAATATGGGATCATGTTGACACATCTCATCACCTCATATTCCAATACTTGGGAATGTGATTTAAAGGGGTTGGCATATATTACAAAGTTGAATATTGCTTTTTAATAGAATTAATATGACTAGAACTGCCTATATAGCATTCTTTTAATACTAGTACGTGATCACTTCATGTAAAACTAAATATTTTTACATATTCAGATAGAACATGGCAAATGTGATTTTTGAGAGTTGGAATCAACTCAAAAGCATTTATGGTTGATTTTAAAAAAGTTTGAAGCTGGAAAAGTTTATGTCTTGTTATTTTTACTATGGGTGATCTATAATTTCAAACAGTTTGAATCCAATGGGAGTGTGTAGATATTTTCAATACCTTTCTAACAAAATTGGAATCATGCAATTTTATTAAGTAAATCTCTTTGCATTCAATTTTGAAATCACTGATAGAATAGGGTTTTGAATTAAATAATAAATCTAAGTTTGAATCTCTAGACTTGCGCGGGAATGCTAATGGGCCAGCCCAGTTACGTGGCGCGCGCGTAGTGGGCTGCACTCTGGTCCCACATGTCAGCGGCTGTGTCTAAGCGAAACGGTATGGGCGAATCTCAGCCACGCGATTAGAGAGCGAATCAACGACGCAGCATCGTCATCTCCATTGCACTAAGCGCGCAAGATTCTAACCCTAGTGCTACGGTGGGGGTCGGGGGCTTACTAGGGCTCCATCTAGGTCCGGCGATGGGGGCGAACGAGCTGGTAGACGACGGCGAGTCGAATAGTGGTCGTGGCAGCTCCTGGGGTAGCTCCAATCGATGGCTCCGTTCCTCCACAACAGCGGCAGGCTCCGGCGAAATTCTGGCGATGGGGTGCTTGCCTTGCTCCGGGGAAGGGTCAGGGGGTTTCTGGGGGAGAGGTGAGTCGAGTGGTATGCAATTGGAGGTAGGGAGGGGTCTATTTATACCCCGGCGAAGGAGCATTGCGGCATGGCTCGGGCTCGTCGGCGACGTTGCTATAGGGGGCTATCGGCATGGCTGCGGGCATAGGTCGACGTGGTGCTCTACAGCGGTCGTCATGTGCATAGTGGCACGGCGAGGTGTAGTCTTAATTGGATGGGAGACTTCCATGCTCTGCTCTGGTACCGCGGCGTTCGTCATGGCGTACGGTGGTCACGGGGCGCGTGGCGTCGAACGGTCGTGTCTAGGAGGTTGCTGGTGACGCGTCGAATGCATTTACGCAAGGAGAGAGCGAGGCACGGCATGGCTGTGCGGGGCGGCTCGGCGCTCTGGCGTGCGCTCGGCATGGCAGAGAGATAAATGGGTGCGCGAATGCTGGCATCTCCACTGGCTATCGTTGGCCGAGGCGTGGACTGGGCGGTGCGGTGAGGTCACGCCTATCTCCTCGTGGTCGTGGTAGAGGGCGGCGCAACGAGTGGCATTGTGTGCATGCTCCATCGGCATGGCACGCTCGTGTACGGGCTCGCACCGGTCATATGGTCGAGTGAGTGGTGCTAGCTGTACGGGCTAGTACTGGGGGTGATCGTGGGCGAGTGAGAGAGGCTCAACCGAGTACAATGGTGATCACTAGATTGCTTAAAACAGTAGATGGTTGGTAGACTTGTATTGGTGCCTGCTAAGTGTTTGATTAAATGGCCGCATGAACTAAATATTTAAATTTTAAAATTATTTTTGGTGGGTCTGTTGGTCATATGCTTGAGTGTCTCTGGTTGCTAGGATTTGTCAAGTGGAGAAAGTTTGAGTGGTTTTTGAGAAATGGCTATCTAGATGTCTATTATGGATTCAATTTTGAAATGTACCTCAAATAGATTTGAAAATATTTCTGTAAGTTTTGAAAGTTCACTTGGATTCATTGTCACTTGGTCTAGCAAGGGGAGAAAAGAAGTAGAATTGTTTCTGTTGGAAATCATTTAATACAGATGCCCAAAGTGGACTAGTTGTTAACTTTGGCAAAAATGACCATTAGATCATATGCCTTATTATTTGATTTTCTTTTGATTTGATTTGGTTTGGATTTGACCTAGATGATATTATTTTGATCCTCAAGCTAATCCTTATCATCTATTACAATCAAACATGGCATAACAAGCATTCATACATCATTAGCAAACACACATGCATTCATATAGTGTTTAATATTAAAAAGTTTTTGTTAACCCTAATTCTGATTGATTTGATAATGATATTTCCCTTTTAATATTTTTGAGATGTTACAATGATTAATAAGGTCTGTTGTAACATCCCAAAACTTTTCAAATTTTGGAATGTTAAAAATAAAATAAAATTATTTAAATAGTTGCTAAAAAATTATTTTCCTTATTTGAATTTTAAAAGAAAAGAAACTTTTTAGAGTTTATGAAAATAAAGCATACCATGTTTCCATAAAACAGTTTTGGGACAAGAGACTAAAGAAAATTATATATTTCAAAACCTATTAAAGTTATTTTTGTTTTATGGGAAAACAAAAGCTCTTAAAATGGTATTGATAAAACATAAACCCTCTTGCTAAATAGTTTCATCCACAAAACCCTTCTTGCATAAAACAAACCCGAATAAAAATATTTGGTTTATGAAAATATTTATAAAATATTCGTAGTTTAATATGTGTTTCCCATATTAGGTTAAATATTCTGTTTTGAGCCAAACTATAAAATCATATTTGGATTTTCAAGAATTATCCATAAAGCCTTAATGGCAATGGTTTAACAAAAAGGGTGTTTTATAAAAATGTTATTTGGAAAATAAAATATTAATTCTATTTTCATTTTAAACACTTTTGTTTACAAAATAAATAATAAAACCTTTTTATTTCAAACTATTTTGGTACCATGGGATTATCCCCAAAAGGATTATGCAAAGCCTCTATTTTCAAAAAAATGTTACAAGATTAAATATTTAGTGTGAAAAATAGATTTACTAATTTCAAACCACCTAATTTGTGTTTTATAAAATCTAGCTATTTATGCTATTTGAGTTTTATTTAAAATATAAACCCTATGGTGAAAACACCCCTACAGTAATTTATTACCCAATTTTTAGAATTTTTTTACTTTTAAATTTTTGTTTTGTATTTGAAAGTTTACAAACAAATAGAATATTTCTATTCCTATTTTAAGAATTTTCCTAGAAAAATCATTTTGATTTTTGAGCTATTTTATAACAAAAATAAATAAAGAAAAAAAAGTAAAGTAAACAAAAAAGGAACCCAACCCAACTAGGCCAGCCCCGACCAACCGGCCAGCCTAGCCCAACTTCCCCTCTCCCCCGTTGTTCCCACCTATCAGCCACCCGCGCAGAGCGAAGTAGCTCAGCAGCCACCGTCGGCCCGCCTGCCCCTCTCTCTCTTCAATGCGGGCACCGCCCCACCTTCTTCCTCCTCAACCGCCGCTCGCTCCCAGCGCCAGCGACCACTCCGCCCCAGCACCCCCCACTTCCTCCACCTTCCCCACTCACCCTAGCCTTGCTGGCACCCTCCCCCTTAAATCCCCGATTGCCCCCTCTCGTTCTCCCTTTTCTCCCCTCTCCGAACAGCCGCCCCACTTTAGGTAATTCCTCGCTGGAGCTCGTCAACCACCAACGCCATTTTCGAGAAATCCACGTTGATACAGCGAGCCTCGGCCGCCAGTTCTTGGTCTCTCGAGCTCCCCTTGTTCCTTCACATCTTCTCATCCGTCTCTTCGATTTTCTCCCACGGCACATCATCGACCATGTCGCTTTCCGAGTTCGCCGACGACTAGAGCCCTCCTCCCGCTCCGTGCAGACATTCCAGGGAGCAGACCACAACTCTGTCCACGCCATTGTCCTCACCAACCTCGCCCACGTCTCCTAGTTTCCTCCCCAGTCGACAAAGCCCATCGCAGAGTCACCTTCGTCCACGACCGAGCACAGCGCCACTGTTGTCCTCAAGTCCGGCACCTCCCCCCGTGAGCTCCTCTTCTCTGTCTCCTCATGGCCGTCTGATCCTAATCCATCCGCTCAAAACAGACAACTTAAACAAAGAGGTATCGCACTATCATACTCTGCCACGTGTGCACTGTGTTAGCGCACCGCATCAGTGCTGCGTGGTGGCCACGTCGGAGCCGCATCAGCGCCACGTAGACAACACTGCCCAGTGTATATTGCTTTTGTTTGAAAATAGGCAGGAACTTTTATTGGTTTGTAAAATTCGTAGAAAATTAAGAACAAGTCAGAAAAATGTAAATAATATATGCTTGGATTCAGAACAATGTGAACAACACATTTATAAATTAAAACTTGAATTATTTTAAACATTTAAACTCTTGGGTATTTAAATCATAGTAAATATTCTATAAATCCAAATTTTACAAATAATACCTCTCTAAAATCCTTGTGAATAGTACTATAGTACCCCATTGTTAGTTTTCAAAATTGGACTTTTTAAATTGAACAATAATACATATTTGCCATTTAGCCATTATACACATAAATTTAATTCAAAAAATAGTTTTGTAATGAATATTTTTGAAAAATGCTCATATTTTAGTCCTCTGTCCAATAGGACCAGAGAGTAAAATTATTTTGTAGAGTTACAACAATGTTATCAAAATGTGAATCCTTACCTCTTGAAAATGCTATTTTTAGACTTTATCAAATTAAGGAAATGGTTTTAAAATGAAATATTTTTGTAAAATGTTCAGAAACTTTCCAATAGGGTTAAATGAAACTTTTTTCCAAACATATCTATAATAAAGTAGGTGCATATTACCTTGTGCTACTATAAGCACTATGTAGTCAAAAGCAACCATAAGAAAATAAACATTTCAATCCTAGTACGAGTAAAGTATTTTGTGAACCAAGTCATGGTGTAATAAAACATGTGTAACCTAACCCAAAACTTTTAGCATGCTTTGCATGCTTTCATTGTAGTGTCTTGATTGGTCTGTCTGTTTGGTTTGTTTATTTGTTTGTGAACCGTGTGGATTGATTGGACAGTAACCATGGTCTTGAGAAGAGTGAGTGCTTCCGATAACTTCAACAAGAGGCAAGTTCACTACGTAAATGTTCTACTATTTTTTCTATGCATTTAGTTGTTTTCCAAAGATTGATTTAGTAGGACTGCATATAGTTCTATGCTATGCTATGCAACCCAGATATGATAGCCACATGAATTCCTGATAATTGAGTAGCAAACAAAGTAGGTGTTTGATGCTTAGCCCTGCTGTAGGTCTCATGGGTGGATTCATATCAAATTATATGTTATTGAGGCGAAACTCCTTTTTGTGTTACGAAAACAACATAAGTTAATGAACCACTTGGGTGAATGGATTGATATTTTTTGGTTGAGTGCCAAGTTCAGGTTTCATTTCATAAAGCCCTATCAACGATCGCACATCCCTATCAACAGAGGCCATTCTATGGAGCCCTATCAACGGCTTGCCCTAACTTGTTTTGCACCCGCCGAAAGCACCCTGGCTTAAATATATTTGGTTGCGTTCTTGTCTATGAGCTTCCATGTACGACCATGTGTCAAATGGGCTCTGCCTTGACTAACTAAGTTGTGAGAACTCAACCCGGTGTAACAGAGTATGGTAGAATTTTGTAGGTGTAACGAGTCCGTCTTGGTTGAGGGACTACTTCGAAAAGGTTCGTCTCAGTTTTCTCCCGGCCATGCCACATCTGGGTGGTATTGTGTGCGGGGATTGATTGGGTCTTGTGGGTAAAGTGTACAAACCTCTCGAGAGTGTGAAATCTAAGTACTTAGCCATGTCCCTGGTTACGGATGACTTTGAGCGACTAGACTTGAAGCAGTTCAAGAAATCTCATCATTTCAATTTTCTTAAATTAAATTTTTTGTTGGGTGAATAAGGGTAGAGGGTTCATTGCTATAAACCAATGGTACCCAGGTTCACTACTATCGACCAGTGGTACTGTTTTCAAAGTAAAAAAAATTGGTTCACTTCTATCAACCAGTGGTGCTGTTTTCAAAGAAAGTTTTGTATTTCAAAATGATAGGACAAAACCATTACTTTACGCAAATTCAACCAAACAACCACCACCTAGCCAAATATGCATGTATTTGTAGGTTGAGATTTATATTCTACCAAATAGGTGAACTTGCCAACACATTTAAAGTATTGACCATTCGTGGCTGCAACCTTTCATGTTGCAGGTTGCCTTGAAGATGAGTGAGGTATGATGTTAGGATTGCGAGTCTATACTCAGCATGTTTTCGCATGTGGATCTTAATGGAGCTCTTTATAGTTATTAGGCTTCCACTGTTGACCTTTCTTTATGAGGAGCTAGCCCTTCTACTATGCAATTTGTATTTGACTATGTAAAGTTCTAGATCATTTGATGTAATAGAAATATGACCTTTGTTTCGTGATATTACATCATGAATTGTGTGTGCTAGCGAGTAGATCCAGGGACTAGCACTAAAGAGCACAGAGACTTGGACCCCTACCGGGTTGGGTCACTTCATCTGTTTACACAGCTGTGAGAAAATCCATCATATGCTTCTGTAAACCAACATTTCCATCTTTACACATATTAAATCAAATGCAATATGTGCATCTCCTACAAAATATAACCAAATCACGCTTTGTATCACAAAATCTTTTCTTAGTACATAATGAGTATGCAATGCATTTTAACAATGAAAACATGGGAGGACATAGTTGCAACAAAAAAATCGTTGAAAAGAAAGAAAGAACTCCAGCTTATACTGCGGTTGAAATTTCAAAAGGAAACAACCATTACCCGCTCGAACAGCAAGATTATGACCCAATATTCTTTAGACCTTTTCTGCTTCCTCCAGAATATGGATAGTGTCCTTTATAATAATTTTATAACTTCAGTTGAGCATTTAACCACACCAATAGGGAAATTTTCACTTAGCAAGTGAAAGACCAGAAATGGTGATCGCGGATTACGAAGGCATATTAGCTTTGTTCTGTAGACCATCTAGTATGGTCCAAAAAAGAGCGGAAGACATATCTAAACATCTATAGTGCCAAAAAAATGCATTACAGAATCTTGTGAATGAAGCTAGAATAAATCTATCAAAAGACAGTAACGAGACACTGACTTGATTGTCATGAGCACGTCAGTTCAGTTCAAAGGCTTTAGTTCTATTCAGATGCTACAATCAACTACTATAAGAAACAACATACTTGTCTCAGAAAAATATTCCTCTTGAATATCGGAAGATAATTGACAGTGACATGCCTGCATATCAAATTATGCTCCAATATAACAGTAAGTGCACGTAAAGATAATCTCTGAGTAAAGTGGATACCTCGAAAAATGTGTCAAAATTTCCATGAAATATCGTGAAGATCCTTGGCCATGATCTCTTGGGCTGGTAGTTGCATCGTAAAGTTATATTGAACATTTTACCCTGGTAAGGCAGGTAATTCCATCTAAATTATTTCAATGTTAAGAAGGAACTCTACATACTCGTGGTGTAAAAACCTTTTCTACTGCACGACGTGGCATTGAGATCTGCCATGAGTGCTTGTGTCACTTTTTAAACTTAAGGCCTTGGCCCTGCGTTAAATTCATAACGCCGAAAACGGTAGATACAAAGTGCGATTACAAACAGCCCACAGGCTACCGGGAGAACAAGCAAGAAGAAGATGTACAAAGCAAGCACAGCTTGGAACCCTTACGCCACTACTCGACACCGAGAGCACCAGGGAGGCCGAGGCCAAGGAAGACACCACCGCGAACCCCGAACTGCGCCAACCAGACGCACCTAGGCCTGTCCTCCGCCGTCTTCGCCTCCGAAAAAGGGGCCCCTTGTCCCTCGCCCTGGATCGGAGGGCACCGGACCGTCGGGAGGCGAAGAAGTTCCCCCAAGAACATGACGACACCAGGGGACCAAGGTAGCCGGGGAAAGGTCGAGGCCACCGAGACGGAGCCACAAGACCACCACCACCAGAGAAACCTCGGCAACACGATGGGGCTGCTAGACGAAGGAGCACCAAAGAAGAGACGACCAAAGATAAGCAACCATCCCCCATTGTTGGACAAGACCACCGTAACGAGGTCGCATGCCGGCCAAACACCACTGCCGATACAGAGGGGAACCCTTTCCCCTCTCTCCCAGGCTTGAGGGCGTCGACCCGCCAGCAAGCAGGGGCCTTGGAGCAGCAGAGCATCATGTCAAGCACCTGCCAGACACACGGGGCAATCATCCCCGGACAAGAAGCGTCGCCGCGGCCACCACCAAACACAGGACTGGAGCATCTCACTGCAGTCCCCAAGATGGGGCCTCTAAGAAGGGGAACGACGAGCGCCGCCGCCACCGTCCGAACAGGGAACCAGGGTTTTCACCCATGCAGCGGAGAGGTAAGGAGGGACGGAACCTCGACGAAGCCCTCAAGAAGGAGCACGGCGCCTGAGGCGTCGTCATCATCGTGGCCCACCACGGCCAACGGTTTCCCCTAGTACCCGCCCCTGCAGCACCCCACCTACCCAGCACCAGGAACCGGCGCCGCCGGGCTCCAAAGTGGGCGGGGTAGCCGAGCCTCGCGCCCAGGAGGCCTCACCTTCCGATCTGGAGCAAGGGCTAGCGGCGGGCCCCGCGCCGCAACCCCTGACCGCCGCCTCCTTGCCACCCGCGCGGCCAAGAGAGGCGGAGAGCACCCCACCGGCCGCCACCCGCCGCAGGTCGACACCGACACCACCATCCGGGGCCGCCGCCCCGACATACCGACACCCTCAAGCACGGGGGGGCTCCCAACCTCCGCGGGAGAGCCGTGGGGATGAATCCCCGCCGCCCCCTTCACCGGAGCCGCGCGCCTTCGGCCGGCGGCCCTCCGGGGGCGACGAGGAGGGTGGAGGAGGGGGAGGGGGTGGCGGCGGGCTAGGGTTAGGCCCCCTTGGTCGCCTGGAGGGGGCGACGCGAGGGGAGCGAGTTGTTGGGCAGTGCTTGTGTCACTTACCGCCAGCGTCTTGCAAAAGAATTCCATTGGCTTCTTGTTTTGCTTTAGACCTAGTTTTGACGCCAGCATTGCATCTCAATCACACCGAGGTGCATGCAGGGATATTATTCCTATTTAATAAAAAGATATATAGCACCAAAATCAGGAAGGACGCGTACATACTTTGCTAACATGTTGAAGCATCATTTGAGCATAAATTTCATACTTTTACCAAAAACGAAAGTAGCAAGCTGCTCTTGCTCCATAAAATATGGGGATTAGGGAGGCGAATTCATACCTATAGGAGAGCACATAGATCTGCTAGTCCAGCGCACACAAACTCATCTTCACGATCATCCCACTTTACACATCGATGAGCTCGAGACTACAAGAAGCACGCAAGCGCATGCCAATGAACATGAATAAATTGACTCTTTGAATTAATAAGAAGTTCATACGAGAGCACATAGAACACAAAATATCTTTCACTCCATCCCACCCTCATTTTTCATCAGACAACCTGTAGGCATAATCAGAAGAATCTAAACAAATAAAGATAAAGGATTGGGGGAATAAGGGAGTTGCGGAAGATAGAATCCACCTTCAGACGCATCTCCTTTCATGACAAGCACCAAATCGGGTCATAAGGAAGAAAGGGATCCAGAGAGAGACCTGTAGGTGAGTAGGTCCTAGGTGAAGAAGAGGCTGAGGTGAAAGGAATATGCCCGAGAGGCAATAATAAAGTGGTTATTATGCTATTCCAGGTTTGTAACAGATTTTTATTTTTCATGTTATAATTGTGTTAATAGGAAACATTAATACATGTGTGATTTATAAACAGAAAAAGTTCCTAGTAAAGCCTCTCTTAATACTAGCTTGTTGATTAACTGATGATATAGGTTTCCTGATCATGAACATTGGATGTTGTTAATAACAGGTTCATATCATTGGAGAATGATATTATGAACAGTCACCTGAAGTAGATGTAACAATATGATCATGTCCTCAAGTTTATATTGTTATCATATTCATAGTAACTCAATGTTCTTAAACCATGAGATCAAGTCAATCACTTTCACCGGAAAGGTACTTTGATTACATCAAATGTCACTTCGTAACTGGGTGATTATAAAGGTGTCGTCGGGTACTTGGAAAGTGTTAGTTGAGCCTTGTGGACCAAGAGTGAGATTTTTTCCTCCAGGTGACGGAGAGATATACTCAGGGCCCTCTTGGTGATATCATATTGACATAGCTTGCAAGCAAGTGATTTGTGTTGGAAATATGCCCTAGAGACAAATAGTAGTAAGGACTATTATAATATTTCATATAGTTTATGATTAAGTTTTATATCATGCTATAACTGTATTGAGTGAAAACATCAATACACGTGTGATATATAAACAACCAGGGGTTCCCAGTGAAACTCTAGTCACTGGTTCATTGGTCAACAGATGATCATGTTTCCTGATCATGTGGCATTTATGCCAGTTGGAAATGAGGTCATCCCATTCAGAGAATGAGATGATGAACCAATACCCAACCTAAACAGCGTGACCCGATCATGTCACGAAGTTCAAGTTACGATGATTAGAAATGGATCCTCGTAGACTATTCCTTAGACCGTGAGGCTATATCAGTCACTGCCTCCCGAGAGTGCTTAGATAGCATCAAACGCCATCCGGTAAAACGGTGGTTATAAAGGTGTGTTCAGGTATTCAGAGGAAACCGTAGAGGCAATATATGTCAAGAGCGGGATTTGTCTGTCCATGTGATGGGTAGATACTCAAGGGCCTACTTGGAGAAGTTATATCCAATAGTTGCGTAGCGTGTGATTTGATCACGGGGATATCACTTGTCGGAACGAGTCAAGTAGCATTGTTCAGTAACGAGATTGAACACGACATGGTGATGTCATTGATCAGATCTCGGGCAATGTAAGTATCGAGTGACAAAGGGAATAAAACACGACTGTCCCGGTTCAAACAATGAAAGATCTTTGTGGAACGCACATGGGTCACATGGCCATCCAGGTCCCTCTGTCGATCATTGGTGCGGGAGTGTCCCGACCATGTCTAGAGTGTTCCCGAACCATGGGGTATCACGCTTAAGGGCTTGATGATTCATAGAGAGTGTTTATAGGATTGGTGGAATCACCAAAGAAAATAAGAGAGAAAAGCGGAAGGGTTTCGGTAAGTCCGGAGGATGTCCGGAGTGGAGGTGGAAGGTGTTCCATGGCCACGGAGGTTGAATAATATGTGAATGAATGTTAAATATTGATTTAATCATTTATTCATAATTATTTAATAAAGAGAAAATCAATTAAAGGTCAAAAAGGCTTAATGGGCCAATTTCCGGAGGGAGAGGGCCCATTAGGGAAAGGAGAGAGGGAGAGGGGCCAAGGGGCTGGCCGGCTGGGCCTAGCCCCCCACCCCTCCCTCGCGGGGCCCACTAGGGGCTGGTCGGCGGCCTCCCCATCCCCTCCTCTCCTTTAGTCCCACCCCGGGACTTTGAGGGAGGGTGTACCCTCTCCTCCCCTATATATAGTGGGGTATTTTAGCAAGATAAACACATCAATAATCAATAAAGGTCTCCCCACTTTTGGGAGGACCTCTAATTGATATTTTCTCTCTCCCCCTCTCTCTCTCTCGTGACCGTGGTCCCAAGTCTGGACTGCGCGAGCGAGAGACATCTTCACCGCGGAGCGCCGTCGCGCTGCGGGATTCGGATCCGGGAGCTCTACTTCCGCAACTGCTGCTGGATCGGGGAAGCGGTAGTCATTGTCAGGCACCGGACGTGTGTAACTCCTCGTGAGGTGTCGCACTTGAGGCACTCAAGTCGTTGGAGCCAGAAGGAGCGCAAGGACTTCATCACGACCTTGAGGTCGGCTTCGGCTCGTCTACATCAACCACGCGCTCTTGAGCTATGACAACGCTTTTTGGTCTTCAAGGGTAAGTTCGCGAAAAGCCCCTCCTGTTACAGTATTACTAATAGATAGGTCCTGGCAGCTTCAGGGGTTCAGGGGCGTAAGGTAAAATTTATTGTTTTCATACGCAGAACCCCTACAGTGGTATCAGAGCTAGATCTATGCATAGTAATGCTAGTACGGATAGAACACATGAGATGTAGCGTGTGGGCGTTGATCTTTTAGTTGTTACCCTCCCACGTGTACTTGTGCATACCGCAGTAATGCTTGATGAAGTGGCCCCCAACCGACTTTACGCGTTCATTCGCGAGACTGGTCCATGCTTGACATATGGCTTGTACCGTATAAAGTGGCTTAGGGGGTGTCTGTCTCTCTCTCATTAGTTGGTATGCCATTTACAACGGAGGTCCCTGAAAGGGGTGTAGTAGAGACAACTACTTGATCAGCGTTGTGCTGAAAGTTCGTAGGTAAGAACGGTTCTTGTGCGAAAGCCCATTCAGCCACGTAAAACATGCAAAGATAAAGTAGAGGCGTCTAACTTTGTTTTGCAGGGGGGCGTTGCTTTGTGATATGGTTGTGGCAAAGGTAAAGTGATTACCTTTTGTTGCATAGTATAGATAGCCACGGTAATGACAAACTACCACGCCGGAATGACGCCGGTACCCTGGTGTCTATGGCACCGGAACCCTGGCGCCGGAACCAGCTGACGACGGATGGAGATCACGACGTGAAGGACCATATCACATAGCATTTACATTCAATGTTATTGATTGTATATCTTATTGTGTGCTAGTATTATATACTCGACGGTAGCCTAATAAGATGATCCCTGTTAAAATTACCAACAATTGTGTTCCCCCTTAGTGTGCACCACCAAGAAAGTTCTTCGGTATGAGGCAGGCCGTGATGATCGGGTGTCAGACATATCTACGTTCACATATAGTGGGTGCAAGCCATGTTGCACAGCGAATACACTAAGCTTGAGTTGGCGAGCCTAGCATGTACAGACATGGCCTAGGAACACGGATGGTCGAAAGATCGAGCACGAGTCGCATGAATGATGTGACCGACGTTTAGTGTCCACCTTTGAACCCACATTGATGGTTGTGATGATCGGGGGAGATGTGGCTGATAGGGGTCGTGTTATCACTAGGAACCCTCATTGGGGATAGGTGTTTCTGAGTGGAGTTATTGTTAACTCATTTAATTATAAACTTAGTCTAAATTCCTTTTGCAATTATAAATGTAGATGGGACCTTTCGTGTTGACAATTGATTGGTTAGAAGGAGAGAAGCTCAAATTAGATGGATCGAACTTCTCCATATGGGTTGCCAGTCTCCATGTTCTCCTTAGCGAGAACGACATGGTCGACTACATACTCGACGGGATGGATTTGGATCAGCCCACAGACCTTGAGACCCCAGAGGAGCAGAAAGACCGCTATCTCCATCGTGAGATGGCCTCCTATATTTCAGTTGTGATGTGTTTCGGAATGGTGGACGAACTGTGGCCTTTCGTGGGTGATGTCAACCCTTGTTCAGTAATGCTACAGCTTAGGACACATTTCATGGAGCAAACACGCATTTGGGAGCATGAGCTGATGGGAGACTTCCTCTCCATTAAGATGGAGGAGAACTCATCACCGGACGACCACTTGGAGCACATACATGATGTGTACATGAGGCCTGCATACTTCCTGGATGTCTGGATTACGGGCTCTTTTGCAAACACTGCTGTGCTGCGGTCGCTGCCACCAAGCTACCAAGCACAAGTCAGGACTTGCGTAATGAGGGGCGACGTGGAAACAATGGAGTTCCACTGGTTCATGACACATCTCAGGAATGTGTTGGTTGAACCAGATGTCGCTCAGGTCATCAACGACAAAGGTATATATTTGATATACAGTTTTATAAATATTATAATCTTGCAAACATATTGCAGTGTTAAGTATATTTGATACTTGTTCTGTTTTGCTGAAAACAGGTCCTTCATGAGAGGTGCTTGCTAGAGAGGAGGTGACGTTGCGTGTTGATGGCGAGCATGATGATGATGGCCGACGACACTCTCCCTCGACATTTATCATTTAGTTTCTATTTTAAGATGATTATTGTAATCAAGAGATTGTGAACTTCTAGTGTGTCTCACACTTTGTGAGACGGTTATCCATATGAGTTTGTAACAAACAGTTGTTCCACTTTTATGAATGATTTATATTCGTGTTCATTTCTTGTTTGATTACGTGTGAATTATCCTTGTTGTTTAAAACTAATTGATAATGCATGAACATTTGTAAAACATTAACTATGCCTTGTTTAAAATACCCAACTTAATGATATGTTCATTAATAAATGAAACCATCGTTTAAATTCAAAGTTATAATGATAATATGTGAAAGTAATTCGATTTCTTGTCACATATAAATCGTGCCTAAGTTCGGCAAAATAACTTGAATACCGTGTATTACTTGAATACAAAGTGTTTAATGAATTGTTAAATAGAATACATATATGATGTATTGTGTTTTAACGAAAATGGTAATTATCATTAAATGACTCTTTAAATGTGTAAAATAGTTTACCAAAGGAAACATGAATATGAAACTGTTTGATTTGATCAAAATGTTTCATTAACAAAGGGTATAAATATAAAAGAGAATCAAATTGCTATGATTTGATCAATAGTAATGAAATTCAAATTTATAAGAATGGCATAAAAGAAATTGTGGAATGCAAAGCGTTTTGAAACATTAAAATGCAAAGCATCACAATGTGATATTAGATATCAAAGGGGTTGAATAGAAGGCACCAAATAAAATCGTTGTAGTGTAGGTGTAGAGACCATTAGTTAGAAATACTTAGCACTCAATTATAATGTAGTAAACCATTTGAATTCGTGAAAGTTTTGGGGTTATTCGATATAACCAAAACAATAGAGAATAAGTCCTTGTAGAGTATTCATTGGAAAAACTTTGAATACAAAATCCATAGCTAAAACCAAAAGGAAAAGCAAAATTCGTATTGCTTGGATTTTGGTGCATTTTTGAGAAAGCTCACCTTTAGTGATATTTCTCGATTATGGAGTGATACATTGCAAATGTATCTATAATTTTTTATGTTCCATGCTTGGTTTTATCTACTTTCTTGTGTTTTGTCCACACTTTGGAGTACTGTTCATATGATTTCTTGGACTAACCTATTAACAAGATGCCACAATGCTAGTTGCCTGTTTTCTGCTATTTTTGGTTCCAGGAAAGTCAGAAAATCAATATTCTCGGAATTGGACGGGACAAAAGCCAAAGTTCCTATTTTACCAGAAGACTCACGGAGCCCAAAGCAGAGATGGAGGAGGGCCAGGGCCTGGCCACACCATATGGTGGCGCGGGCTAGCCCTGGCCGCACCACCAGGTGGTGTGGGCCCCCTGGCACTCCACCGACCTTGCTTCTTCGCCTATAAGAAGCCTCCCGAAGCATAAACCCTAGATCGTCAAGCCTCCAGCCACGAAAAGTTCCGCAGCACCGCCGCCACCGAAAAGGAGATTCGGGGGACAGAAAGTCTCTGTTCCGGCACCCTGCCGGGACGGGGAAGTGCCCCCGGAGCCATCTCCATCGATCACCACCGCCATCTCCATCACCATTGCTGATTCCCATGATGAGGAGGGAGTAGTTCTCTCTCGAGGCTAAGGGTTCTACCGGTAGCTATGTGTTCATCTCTCTCTCTATGCATGATCATATTGTGATCATGAGCTTTGTAATCAAGTAGATCTACCTTGCTACTCAAGTGCTTTAATAGATCTCTGCTCTCCCCATGTGTGTGAAAGTGACAGCGTGCTCACCATGGTGGCACTTAGGCTAGAGATTACAAATACTTGTTATGAGTTATATTTGGAGTTGGATGTCTTTATGAAATTGTGGTGTTTGTTGGACTCATCTAGTACTCAAGGTGACAGTGTGGGGTTTTCTAGATGGGAAAGATGAACTTTGAGGTGTGCTGTTATAGCCCTACCATCGATTAGAGTGTTCAACCGGAGAGTAGTTAACAGTAGTATCATAAAGAGAATATATTTATATGAGAGTGTTCACTAGTGAAAGTATGATCCTTAGGCCTTGTTTCTAAGCATTGAAACACCATTTGCTACTAGATCTGTTACATGTTTGCTTGCTTCCATCTTTATTTCAGTTTGCCTTTAGTCTTTTCCACGCCATCAAGCTATTCTCTATCACCGTTACCACTTATAATTATCCATACCACTTGTATTTCACTATCTCTTTGCCGAACTAGTGCACCTATACACCTGACAAGTGTATTGGGTGTGTTGGGGACACAAGAGACTTCTTGTATCTTGATTGCAGGGTTGCTTGAGAGGGAATACCTTTGACCACTTCCTCCTTGAGTTTGATAAACCTTGGGTGATCCACTTAAGGGAAAACTTGCTGCTGTTCTACAAACCTCTGCACTTGGAGGCCCAAAAACTGCCTACAAGAATAGAAGTGCGTAGACATCATGGAGCAAATGGAAATTTGTGAAAAACACGATGAGGATATAAACCCCTGCATTAGAGTGTTGAGAAGCGCAGCGGACAACGTTCCTGGACGATTCTCTTCACAGAAGGAAAGAATCAATGATATTGATCATTGTGTTTTCCCCACTAGTGTTTTCACTACATCAAGTAGGATTCAAAATGTAATTCATATCTTGTATGGAGACATTTGTGAATCATTTGTCATGATTCTTGTGATATGACATGCCTACGAACTACCAAGAAAATAATGGTAAACTAAATTATGAGAAATTCTAGAAACAAAATTCACTTGAGATTAGAAAGCAATTCGTTGCTGAATCTCACAAGTAAAAGGGGTTACTTGGAATTTTCTCAAATGACTGCAAAGTCATAGTAGGAAAAAGGGATGAATGACAAAAGCACAATTTGTCAAGTATTGGATGAATTCAAATGTGCTACATGTCTAGTGGATTTAAAACTAGTAAAGTACTAGTATCTCATAGTAAAATCTCTAAGTTTGATATTTGATCAAAGGATTTTGAAGTTATTCAAAATAGTAAGGAGATATGCAATTTGCATAAAATTGAGTGAGAGCTATGAAAGTCTTCTTGAAACAATATGTGATTGACATATTTTTAAGTGGGAGCAATATAAGACTCGAATTCAAATATATAGGAACATATTTTGAGTGGGAGCTTATAGGAGTAATTCTTAAGTATGTTAAGAATGAAAGGCGGAAATATTTATAAATAATGATTTATAAGATGTAGTAGTTGATAATAGGTGTATTATGATATTATGTAATATTCCTTAAGGGATTCTGAAAGGGATTTCAGAATAGAAGTTAATTAAGGAACTGATCCTTAATAACTCAAATTAGGAATAGTATTAAGTTTAACATCAATGGTTAAAAGAAAGAAAAAGGATGATCATCATCCACTATGGTTGAGACATAGGTTCTTTCTTAGAAAGCCATGATGATAACTTAGCATAATATGTGATCCAAATAAGGAACGTTTAAAAGTGATTGAGTTCGAATCACAGAATGTTAAGCTAAGTTTGTCCGCAGTGTCTAGTAGAGAACTGTGGATATATTTTCCAAATCCATAAAGGATAACATATCTTAAAACATAAAGGGTTATGTTATAAGGTAATATGTTGGAAACTCCTGTAGATACCAATTAAGGTCAAGTAGGAAGCGAGGTGAACAAAACATCGAAAGTTGCACAGAGTGCACTAGAGTTTCAATGAATACATTTATAATAATATATAAGGGTACCATCTAAAGTGTTGTATAATATTATGGCAGGGCTAGTTCGCTTTTAACGTAGATGTGTCCCAGGGCACAGTGTCCATGAGAAAGCCCTCGAGGTTGATCTAACATCACTGTAGGCTCCTGGAATTAGGCCTCATTCTGCTGTCATAGCAACGATGCATACACACAAGATGCTATCATGTGATGATAAAGTATTAATGTCAAACAAGGTGACACTAGTAAGTTGCAAAGGATTTGGGACTGCAAAGTACAGACCCAAGACTCAACCTCTTCCATGAGCAAGCATGTTCAGCGTACCGGGTATATGGTGTCAATGATTGAGAACAAAATGCAGCTAGTGTATTTGTACTCTAGTGCAAGTGGGAGACTGTTGGAAATATGCCCTAGAGACAAATAGTAGTAAGGACTATTATCATATTTCATATAGTTTATGATTAAGTTTTATATCATGCTATAACTGTATTGAGTGGAAACATCAATACACGTGTGATATACAAACAACCAGGGGTTCCCAGTGAAACTCTAGTCACTGGTTCATTGGTCAAAAAATGATCATGTTTCCTGATCATGTGGCATTTATGCTAGTTGGAAATGAGGTCATCTCATTCAGAGAATGAGATGATGAACCAATACCCAACCTATACATCATGACCCGATCATGTCACGAAGTTCAAGTTACGATGATTAGAAATAGATCCTCGTAGACTATTCCTTAGACCGTGAGGCTATATCAATCACTGTCTTCCGAGAGTGCTTAGATAGCATCAAACGCCATCTGGTAAAACGGTGGTTATAAAGGTGTGTTCAGGTATTCGGAGGAAACCGTAGAGGCAATATATGTCAAGAGCGGGATTTGTCCGTCCATGTGACGGGAAGATACTCAAGGTCCCATTCGGAGAAGTTATATCTAATAGCTGTGCAACGTGTGATTTGATCACGGGGATGTCACTTGTCGGAACGAGTCAAGTAGCATTGTTCAGTAACGAGATTGAACACGACATGATGATGTCATTGATCAGATCTCGGGCAATGCAAGTATCGAGTGACATAGGGAATAAGACACGACTGCCCCGGTTGAAACGACGAAAGATCTTCGTGGAACGCACAGGGGTCACATGGCCATCTAGGTCCCTATGTCGATCATTGGTGCGGGAGTGTCCCGACTATGTCTAGAGTGTTCCCGAACCGTGGGGTATCACGCTTAAGGGGTTGATGATGCATAGAGAGTGTTTATAGGATCGGTGGAATCGCCGAAGAAAAGAAGAGAGAAAACCGAAAGGGTTTCGGTAAGTCCGAAGGATGTCCGGAGTGGGGCCCACTAGGGCTGGCCGGCGGCCTCCCCACCCCCTCCTCTCCTTTAGTCCCACCCCGGGACTTTGAGGGAGGGTGTACCCTCTCCTCCCCCTATATATAGTGGGGTATTTGGCCAAGATAAACACACCAATAATCAATAAAGGTCTCCCCACTTTTGGGAGGACCTCTAATTGATATTTTCTCTCTCCCCTCTCTCTCTCGTGACCGTGGTCCCAAGTCTGGACTGCACGAGCAAGAGACATCTTCACCGCGGAGCGCCGTCATGCTGCGGGATTCGGATTCGGGAGCTCTACTTCGCAACTGCTGCTGGATCGGGAAAGCGGGAGTCATCGTCAGGCACCGGACATGTGTAACTCCCCGCGAGGTGTCGCACTTGAGGCACTCAAGTCGTTGGAGCCAGAAGGATCGCAAGGACTTTATCACGACCTTGAGGTCGGCTTCGGCTCGTCTACATCAACCACTCTCTCCTGAGCGTTGACAACACTTTTCGGTCTTCAAGGGTAAGTTCACGAAAAGCCCCTCCCGTTACTATATTACTAATAGATAGGTCCTGGCAGCTTCAGGGGTTCAGGGGCGTAGGGTAAAATTTATTGTTTTCATACGCGGAACCCCTACAATTTGATCACTAGAATGTTATATCATAGGAACGAAAAAAAGAGTACTTGTCGAGAACGAGATTAAACAAGGTATGGATGATATCGAGTGATCGAGTCTTGGACAAGTAAAATATCGCGAGACAAAAGGAATTTGATTACTGCGAAAAAGGTTCAGACGATCATGATTTTCGTGAAACTAGTGGGAGTCATTATGGATCTCCAGATCCCGCTAATGATTATTGATCAGAGAAAGTCTCGATCATGTCTACTTAGTTCTCGAACCTGTAGGGAGACACACTTAAGTTTAGTCAACGCAATTGAGCAGATAGGAAACACATGAGAAGATAATGGACATCGCAGGAATTTGTTCTGTCGAATCTACCAAAATGGTTTAGGGGTATCGAAACAAAGCAAGGGATCAAAATGTTAATGTGTTCATTAAATGAAGTACTCATTAAATGAAGTGTTCATTAAATTGAGTTGCATTGAAACAAGAGAATTAAAGTGTTTTAATGGAAAGACCTTTGGTTTTTGAGTGGAGAATTAATGGGAGAAAGTAGAGACTGAAATTATGTGAGTGGAGAATCCACCCACATGAATGAGAGGAGGGGAGGGGCACCCTCTTGGGGGGTCTTGCCCCCCTCCCCCTATAAAAAGAGGTGGAGACCTCCCCCTCTCACAAACACTCACTTGCCCATGCTCTCATATGCCCTTTGGTTGGCATCTTCTCCCTCTTGCTAGCTTTGTCCATTGCTACAAGAAAAGGTGCTTAGGTGAAGCCCTGCTCGAGATCTTCCCCTCCACCATATCTACCATGGCGTAGCATAGTTGGAGTTCCCGGGTGACGAGGGGTTAACTCGTCAATGCCCATCGTTGATGGACTTAGGTTCGAGGATTGGGGAGCGTCGGAGGCGTCGATCGGCTAGCAAACAAGCACATAGGGAGAAATGCGGTTTACCCAGGTTCAGGTCTCGAAGAGGGCCCTACTCCTGCTTGTCTTCTCTTTGATTATCGAGGAGTCGAAAGATACAAGGGGTGCGCAGATGCAATCTGGCAAGGTGTGTGCTAGGGTTATGGATGTCCTCGTCGCTGCCCCCTCTTAGCCTTTATATAGGGAGGTTAGGTCTCGGTATAGCAGGCTGAGTCGGTTAAAAATTAGGGTTTTCCCCTTTTTAATTTTTATCTATTGCTTGTCGTGTCCTTCAAGGAGTCGCCTTCCTCTGGACGTGGGCCACCCGAATCTTTGTTGGGCTTTGACCGCACCGTGGGCTCCTCTTGAACTGGACTGTATAGGCTAATCACAAGTATCGGTAGGGTATACCCATGTCAGTAGCCCCTAAGTGTCCAGCTGAATCATAGAGCTCACGGCGAATATTTCCCAGTGCTCACGAGGAATTCGACGAGCGGGAGTTCCTATGCGGGACTCAAGTTGTTGGCGATGAGGGTCATCTTGGTCGGGTCTGTTGGGTGGACCTGGATCGCCTTGGTGTTTACCGGCGAGTCGAAGGACTGGTCCCGTGCGTTCTGCTTGCTCGCAAGAGGAAAACTATTGTCTGTCAACTCCTTGAGTCTCGTCAGTTCTTCTTGCATGCTGGAAGATTGGGAGATTCGGTCAAATTCCCTATCGCAGCTATCGGACTTGGTGAATCTTCCATTGATGGTGATAATGCCATTTGGTGTTGGCATCTTCATCTGCATGTATGGATAGTGCGGGACCGCCATGAACCTCGCAAATGCGACATGCCCGAGGATGGTTTGGTACTACGAGGGCCAGTCGACCACTTCAAACTCGAGGCGTTTTCGTCAAAAGTTTGCGGGCGTGTCGAAGATGACATCTAGCTAGATTTTCCCAGGGGATACACTCTTTAATGCAGGACAATGCCGTGGAAGGTCATTTCAGAAGCTTCCAGGCTAGAGAGGGGGATATGCATGGTGCACAGGGTGTTGGCGAACATGAGGTTGATACCGTTGCCGCCATCCAGGAAGACTCAACTCATCTCGAACCCGTTGATCTGCGCCTTGAGCACTAGGGGAGAATGGCCTGGGCGAGGGACCTAGCGCGGGTGGTCGCTCCTATCGAAGGTAATGCAGCACTCTGACCCGCTGAGGTACTCGGGAGTTGAGTGAGGGATGATGACGGTCAGATTAACTTGTCGGGTGATTGTTTTCTGCACCCTGTTGGAGGGGTGTCTGATTGTTTTCTACACCCTGCTGGAGGGGCGTCCCTTATGGATCATGCCCATGTTTCTTAGCACTCGTGGGTATTGTTCGCCTATGTTGTTTTGTACCGGCATAGCCGCAGGCTGCGCGGGTCCTCCAGGTGGTGGTGGTGGCGCTCCATAAGCTATGGCGCCTGGGGTAGCTCTATACCCCTTATTCATCGCGTTGTGATTTAACTGGATGAGGCCTTCTTGGAGCTTCAGGAACTCGCGGTAGTCATTCAGGAGGTGGCTAGACTTTTTCTTGCCATCGTGCTTGTCGATGTAGAAGTGGACGTTATAGGGCCCAGACAACTTCTCCTGGATGGATGTTCTAGGTGCTTCGTCGAGGGTGCGATGTTGCCACATTTGCGTGGGTTTCCCGCTATCGCGGTAGCTGATGTACGGTATCTGCTGTCGCAGTTTCCTTCATCGCATTTGTCGGTGTAGCTGGTTGCGACCATGTCGACTTCCTCACAGTCTTCATAACCACCCATCTGACGATTCACTTGGCGATCGCGTCTGCGGCCGAGGTCGTCCATCTAAACGGACGTGGTTGTTGTTCACCGAGTCTTCTCCATCCGCCCACGGATTCGCGATGTCCATCAGGTGGTCGATGGTTTTGGGCTTCGTGCGACCCAGCTCCTCCCTGAGCTCTCTACGGTGGACGCCATCATTGAACGCGTCGATTGCGTGATCCTTCGAGATATCTTCCGTCGAGTTTTTAATGATGGACCACCTTTGGATGTAGGAGCAAAGGGATTCGATTGGCTTCTGGCAGCAGGCTTTGAGCACTTCGATTGACGTGGGATGTTTGTAGGTGCCCTTGAAGTTTTGGACGAAGCTGCAGACCAGCTCCTCCCAGCTGCAGATCAATCCGTGGGGCAGATTGTTGAGCCATGCACGAGCTGCACTCTGCAGCTGTAGCTGGAGGCATTGCATGGTTGTGCACTTGTTTCCATTGTGCAGCTTGAAGGACGAGATGTGGTATTCCTGCCAGATCTTTGGGTCCTAGAGGTCGTCGAACTTGGGGTTCTCCGAAGGAAGTTTGAACCCTTTCGGCATTCGCGTCTGTCATATGGTTCTACTGAAGCAGCTGGCGCCGTAGAGCTATGTTCCTTCATCTTCCGACTCTGTTGAGTAGGCGCGCTTGGCGCACATCTTATCGACTTTGCGCTGGGTGATCTCGTCACGCGCGTCAAAATTGCGATCATGTCGTCGTGAGCTGTGGCGTCGCCGCGACAAGTCATTCTCATCCTCACTAGAAGATAGCGAGTAGTACTTAGGTGGAGCCTTGCATTTCTTCGGCTCCGTTGTTGGCTCCTCGGCCAGCGCAGCCTCGACTAGTCCTAGTCCAGCGATCATGAACTGGTGTATGGCAGATCGTGGATCTCCGGCTGGTGGCTGACATGGTGGCTGTTGTCACCGCTGCGTGCAGTGTTTTCGGGATCATGTTTCCTCATGAGTCCACTGTCATGAACGAGAAGTCGAGGGCTTTAGTGTCTTCTTCTCGATCTTTGTCGTTGAGGTTGGCCAGTCAAGAGCGCCTTTTGGTGGCTGTAGGGTCATTGCCCTTGGGGGAGGATCTGCCAATAGAAGAGAGTGCTGCCTGCTGAAGGCTCGGCTCGTCCGCGGCCTTCCTGCGTTTGTCGAGTTGTGCACTCACCGCCCGCTAGCGATTGAACTCCAGGATGAGTAGCCAATGGTATCCCATCAACATCTATTGTGATGAGTTTGGCGGCAGGGGGTTGCCCTGTAGGGCCGCCCTACATCGCGCCCATTCAGCGTTGTTGAGGTGGATATCCTACCGCCTCATCTCATTGTTGACGGGACCGCCCTAATTATCAAGGTTGGGTGGGATGGGCGGTTGTGGATGTTCTCCGTTGACAGGACCAATGGTGGGGGATCGATTAGTAGTCCCGTTGTTGGTGGGCCTACCATTTGCGGTGTCCCTTTGAGTGCCTCCATCGCCGCTATTGATGACGGCGCACATGTAGTGGTTTGGGAAATCACTGCTCCCGCAGCTCTCAGATCCAGAGTCGTAGGCGCCATCTTCTGACGCTGGATCGCACAGATCATACTCACAATAGTTGTTGCTATCCGTATCGTAAGCTGGTGCTGAGGCGTTGAGCTCGCTCAGGGTGCCAATCGGTAGTGGGAACCACGAGGCAGGAGCAATCGAAGGAGCTTGCGGGTGATCAGAGAAGGGAAGTGTGCCGATCTGACTGACTTGAAAGTGTAGGCTTTCGATCGTCATGCCGATTCCATCGCCCACAGACTCGAAGATTGGGCGAGCCGCTGGCGAGTGGACAGTGAAGTCGAAGGCACCGAAGAGGACGCGATTCTCCGCTGCTGCGGAGTTGTAGATCGCAGTCGATGGGGCCGAGGAAGCCGGAACATCAGCACTCCCGATTCCCACAGACGGCGCCAACTGATGAGGGATTAACTCGTCAATGCCCATCGTTGATGGACTTAGGTTCGAGAGATTGGGGAGCTCTAGAGGTGTCAATCGGCTAGCAAACAAGCACATAGAGACACGCGGTTTACCCAGGTTCAGGCCTCGAAGAGGACCCTACACCTGCTTGTCTGCTCTTTGATTATCGAGGAGTTGAAAGTTACAAGGGGTGCGCAGATGCAATCTGGTGAGGTGTATGCTAGGGTTGTGCATGAACTCCTCGCTGCCCCCTCCTAGCCTTTATATAGGGAGGCTAGGTCTCGGGATCGCAGGCCGAGTCGGTTACAGATTAGGGTTTTTCCCTCTTGAATTTCTATCTATTGATTGTCTTGTTCTTCAAGGAGTCGCCTTCCTCCGGATGTGGGCCACCCGAATCTTTGATGGGCTTTGACCGCACCGTGGGCTCCTCTTGGACTGGACCGAATAGGCTAATCATAAGTACCGGTAGGGTATACCCATGTCACCAGGGATCCGCTACTTCCGCTGCCCGGCTTAAGAGAGGGTTCAGGAGTTGTCGGCACATCGTATGTGTGACCGACTACGGAGGCGCTGCCTCTCGTGGTGTTGATTGTCTGCGCGTTCTTGAGGACGGCCGTGTACATTCTACATCATCCACATTTTTTGCCGAAAGGTTATCCCGCATTACGGTCTACATGGGTGAGTCCATCTAAAACCGTTACATGTATCTCTTAGATATTATCTTGATGGTTGCAACCGTAGGAATTTTTTTGTTTTCTATGCAACGAACCCCATCATGAGGAGGGATGGCACCACGCTTATGGCATGCGTCCTCGTCAACAAAGAAGGGGGGTGGCAGTACAGTGGTGGTGGAGGCGTGGATGGATCTGTGACCCAAGCGCCGAGGGGCGAGGACGACCGCGACACCCTCCATGAGCAGCACAGCTTCCCTTGCTGAGGAGAAAAGTTCTAGCTAAATATTATCCCATAGTTCACACATATTTGTAACCTGGAAAAGGAACTAATAACGATGGAGCAAGAAAACGGATGCGCTAACGCCTTAGTTTCGCGCTAAAAAATCCGTTGCTTGTTTGGTTGAGCTCACCCGCCGCCCTACGACATGGACGACGCAGTGCTCCTCCTACCTGGTCCAAAGAGGAGGGGTGGGAGGACGTGGTGTGGTAGACAAGGAGGCAGAGTGGGGTGCCGCACGCAGGAGGAAAGGGAGCGCGGGCGCGGGCATGGGGGACAAAGCATAAGGCGACGTCTAGGGTTTCTACCATCGAAGGCTATTTTTATATGACACGGTTGAAAATTGATCTACGGTTGGCACCGGATCACTAATCCAATCAAAAGGCCCCTAAAATCTGATTACTGAGGTAAACTCCAGGATGCCCGCCATTTATATCTTTAGACTTCCAAAAATAAACTAGTATGTCATGTTTAGAGGAAAAAATGGAGTTACTGCATAAAAAAGATTAAAACCAATCTAGACATGGAGGAGGAAACTAAAATCCAAAGATAAGAAATAATAAAAAAAATGTTCAAGGGATTTCTTCATCCTGACATAAAGTAAAAAAAGCATTCTTTAATGAATTTCTTTCTCCTAACATAGATTGTTACTGATAAGTCTCAAATATTGTGTGGACATGAGAATAGAGCTAAAGTAGCCCTGAATTAAAATGGCTCCAGGAAGCACACACTTTCACCTACAGAAAAGGACATTATAAGTATATACAAGAATCTAATTTGTTTGACATATATAGATTTGTCCCATGCTCACATGTAAAGTTTCAGAAAAAATAATAAGCAATCTTTGCGACCTACTTAACCTACATATTTAGGGCATCAAAGTGGATTTTTAAAGGGTGCTTTTAAAAAACCAGCATGTCTTTCTTTGTGGAACTTTGTAGATACATAAAACACAAACATGTACAACAAAAAAATCAGATTTCTTTTAGTAGTACTAAATTGGGAACATATCACCTGGAAACAAACAGATTCAGCAAATCTGAAAATCCCGGTCAAAACCATTGGATCATGGACCATCGTCTATTTTGCAAAAAGACCCTTGAATGATATCATCTTCTCACTCTTCCATCCTTCTCTAACATTGTCCCGTTCTCTCTCCCCTTGCAAGAGGTTACAATTGCCTAATTGTCTTGGTGTCACCTACAGCCAGCACCTCCCGATCTGGCCACCACATATTTTCACCACATCTGCGTGCCAGAGACCAACATCTTGTTCTTGGAAACGAGATCTATTTTGTTGACGTTCTTTAGATTTTAGATCTCAATCTTGTTCGTTGAGGAAAAATCCATCTCAGCAGAAAACTGCATTTTCTTTATTTCTTGGATGCCATTGATTTCTATGGTCCTGGTAAAGTTCTTAGCTCTAGGGGATTGTATATAGGATGCAGATTGTTGAGTTCCTTTGGTGATGAATCTTGAGATTCAAATTTTTGTTTGAATGGTGAACTAAACTCAACTATGTTGAGCTGTTGTTCAGTTTGAAACAACCTAATGAAAGCGTGATTATTATTTGTTCAAGTGTCATTGTGTAAGCGACAGGTGCTCTTCGGATCCATGGCACAAATCCAACGATAAGTGTAATTGTGTAAGCGTAAGCGTCAGGGTTTTCTCATAAACATGTGGTGGTGGGAGGAGGTTTAACATCTGGCGGTTGGTACACAATCTAGTGGCCCAGATCCAAATTTTCAGATTTTCAGGAACTAGGTTATTTTCACCTGATACACCCAATCTAGTGGCTCAGATCCAAAATTTTCAGATTTCCAGAAACTAGGCTATTTTCACCTGATACACCCTCCTCGTGCCAACAGTAACCTGAAGGCTCTATTCATGTCAGACCAGATGCATGTGAAATAGAGAACCAACTACTAAATCTTAGTGTTCAGGATACCGAGTATGGTACTCGTGGGGAATGGTAGATATGCATTGTCCTGTATTGGAACATGTACAATTTCTATGCTTTACTATGATCTGTGCCATTTTTTTGTACTTGCATATTGCATACTTCTATTTGGGATATGGACTGGAGAGTGGGGACGGGAAAACAAGTTGTTATTGAACTGTGAAATGAGCTTATACAGAATTTTACAGAAATATTTTCCACTGATATTGCTAATTGAATTTCTTATCAGATCAAACAATTAGAGATAAACGATTCCATTTATGCTAGAAAACAGCGGATGCATTGATGTATCAAGTAGCTGTCAAGAAGTAGAACTTCAGCTTGTACGGCATGAAGCCAGAGTTGGCATAGACTGCTACGGACTTAGGAAGCTTCAGCTTTCACAAAAGTTCATCCCATGGGGGGGGGGGGGGGGGGGGGGCCTTGATAGAGACGAAAAGCAGCAAAGCCCAAGTGAAGTGTGGCTTATAGTAAGAATTGTTCTGGTGAGAAGAATTTCAGTGTTAATACAGCTGCAGTTTAAAAATTCTATGGATGGCATTTAACCGAGTATGGGGTGTATATCTGCTTGCTTCCCATGCTATATCTATACAGTATGTTAAACCCCTATCTAGGTTCTGCCCAGCAGTGCCATGTGTGTATCAAACCTGTCTTGCAATGAATGGCATCATGACATATCCTATGCTATTTTGGTTGAATTGAGACTATCTCCACTAAAACCTACACTATGGGTGTGGCATATGATGGTAACTTCTTGCCTCCAGCAAAAAAATATGCATTAATCTGGTAGTTTATCATGTGAGAGAAGTTAGCAGGCAGGTAGGCACCGGAAAAAATAAAGAAAATACAGTGAGTTACCTTTTGAGATATTTTGAGATCCTAGTTGCACTGTAGCCCCTGGTTAAACCGAGGGTTCTCATGGGGTTAAACTCTCCCACTTCTTCTACAGTCTTGCTTTTCATATTAACAGGAAGCACCCATGCTGTGTGCTTGTTGTTGCGGTGGTAAACCTTGGAGAGGAAGTAAACAATGTCATCATCTTGTAAGCTCAGGTTGGGTAGGCCAGTGTGGAGAGTCGACAAGGTTGGATGAGCTCTACCCGGACCGACATGTAGCCCGGGCAGCTCAGATATATCAGAGGACTTGAACTCGTACTTGGCGATCCAATCCTTGGCCGATGAGCTGCTAGGCTTTGTGATCCATACTTTGGCCTCCCAGTAGGCTCCCGGCTGGTCATGAAACTGCATCTCAGCAAACTTGAATAAGCCATCAAGGAAGGCAATGTCCCGAATAGAGCTTGGATCGCCACCCAATATTTCACCGGCTGCCTGCCCAGGCAGTTCTAAGTAATGAAGCCTGGGGCGTCTAGCGAGCACATTGCACACGATGATATTATGCCAGAGATCAACCCAGGCCACAGTGCCTGTATCCCCTCCGATGGTAACTGCCTTGCACGTGGAGTGGTATGCGCCTGGGTCTGAAGATGGCTTCTTCACTACCAGCGGCTTCTTTGCCCAGGTCTTGGTATCAGAGTGATACAGGAAGAGTTGAGAAGGTTCTCCATACCCGATCTCACCGGAGTGTGCAGCAAGGACGTAGTCGTGGCTAGCTCCCTGGGTGCACTTGCGCACGAAGGCAACCGACTCGTCACTGAATAGGATGTGGGAGGGGCAGGGGAGGTGATCGAGCGAGGGGCCGCTGGCGTCATAGACGAGGAATTCTCCATAGTGGGGAAAGTTCATTGGGGATAGATGGTCAGCCAAGACGACGCGGAGGAGGACAAGGCCGCCGTTGGTCTCTGTGCCGATGATGTGGGGATCGACGGTGAAATCGGTGTGCTTGTAATCTGTGGCGTGGAAGCACATGTAGGAGACGAGCGGCGGGGGGGCGGTGCAGAAGGTGACCTTGAATTTCCCTCTGAAACGACTCATCCCGCAGGTGGCGGTGGTGGCGGTGGTGGCGTTGTCGCGGTCGGCGAAGTAGGCGTATGGCTCGATGATGACGAACGGTGGCCGCTCCTTGCCGTCGTCGGGGTAGCCATAAGGAGGAGGATTCAGCTGGTACATCGATCCCAGATCGATCGACCAAACTGTGGGGTGGGGTGGGGGTGGGGGGAGGAGGAGGAGGTTGGGGATCTAGAAGGAACCGAAATGAGATTGCAAGTCTGTGGCGAAAAGGGTACAACCAAGGTCAGCCGCCTCTGCCTCCTCCTGGGTAAGGTGGGGGAGGAGGGGGCTCGGCTAGGGTTTTGTTTGGGCCTCCCAACCACCAACTTTGGGCTCCTACTTGGGCCTCCGACGCTGGACGCAGCCCAGCTCGGAGAACAAATAAGATGCTGGACTCGCGAGCCCATGACAGACGCAGTGATATAGACAAAAACTTTCATGTTGCTGGGCCTGTCCCGGTAACCGGACATGCAAGCTCCTCTCTAATGGCTAGATAATCTCTTCTCTTCTCTATCTCTACTATCTCTATCTATATCTACTATATCTACTATATACTGGCTTTGTACGACTTTCCTGCATGTTGCTTCGGCAACCCCACAAACCATGCCTTGCGAGAAAACGCATCATCTAAACCACCCATCTAATCTACCCACCCCATGTCCACAGAGCCCCCCCCACTCCCAACGCCGCGGCTCTAGGGCCCTGCGGCGCCACTAGGGTAGTTGGGACGGCCATGCCGGTGTTGAGCGGAGTCGTGGCATCTGGAGAAGAAACACGATGGTGGAGGAGGTTGGGGAAGAGTGGTGCGCGACTTCTGAGGAGGTTGGGGGAGATGCGTTTGTCAGCGCCGCTCGAGGCCAAGTGGAAGCGCGGAGTACCAAGGCGCCGACCATGGGGATGGCGAGGATCTCTACCCCAACCTCCAACTCCCCCCAACATGCACCCCTTTCTGCCCTCCAGCACCACTGTGCTTCCTCCCCACCCCAATTCCGCTAATTTCCTCCCTGTCTCATAACACCAGGCTGTTTCCCCCTGCACTGCAGGCTCTGTTCCCCTCCCCACCACTCCCCGCCATGAACATGGCCAAATCTGGTGGCCACGTGTTTGCCTTCGCCCTTGTCCTGGATGTGCGTCGTCACAACGGAGTGTTCCCGCGTCACAACGCATATCCCGATGCATATTGGACGCCAGGTCAACGAGCTCCTCTGTGTGTGTAGGGTGTTGATGCTGGTCGCATCCAGATGCGCTGGCATGGCGCTTGAGACATCACTTCCATGGGATTTCTATCCTTGACTTGTACAGCACATGTCGCATGCGTTAGAGGTCTGATTGGCTGAAGAAGAAAATTGATGATGCCCAATTGCCCATGATTTGTGTCGTGGGAATGACCACGGCAGTCGCTATTAGGGGTAGCGACTGATATGATTGGGGGCAAGAGCGAGTCGCCATCTGCAGGTCGAGACTAGAGCCATGGGCAAGAGAGAAGTAAGACTTGGGAAAGTTGTTGTCCCGAATCAGATTTTTGTGCTTCACTGTAAAAAATCGTGAAACATCTATGTATGTCGGATTAAGCTGTAATTGTTTGTGCTTCTGACCCAGGTTGTTATCTAAATTTTGCTAGTTTAACACTTTTCGATTTGAGTAACATAAGGTCTTCAAAAAAATCGGTTTTTACCTGCTGGTCGGTTTTGACAGATTTCTGTCATTATTTGCATTCACCTCTTAATCTCTTTCTCTTTGAGTTCTCGCCAAGTACTTGAACTTTTAAAAGGAATTGCTACAGTAGCTTGTGTTTTAATGGAAGTTTTACTTGTGTTGAAACTGAACCCAAGGACTTATTATCTTGAGTACACTAATGTTGCTAATAAAGATTGTGTGAAGTTTTGTATGAAGGAAATTTTAAAGTGTAGGGAAGAATAATGTGATGAGATGAAGTATGAAAAAAAGCTCAAGCTTGGGGATGCCACCCGTGTCACCTCAATAAATATTCAAGAAGTACAAGCATCAAATCTTGGGGATGCCCAAGGCATCCCCTTCTTCATCAATAAAAATCTCAGGTTTTCTTTCAAACACTTCAGTTTTATTATTTCATGCATAAGTGTGTTGTTCTTGGAGCGTCTTCATTTTGGTTTTTAGTTTTATTTTATTTGGTTTGCTTAAACAAATTGTTTGGACCCCCGCATTCATACATAGTTTCAAATAAGTTGATTTGTGTTGGAAAAGAGTAGGAAGTTTCATGCTTATAAGTGGTACAAAAGGAGCTTGTTTTGACTATGGCCTAGACTTTATCATGTCATGTCTGATATTGCTTTGACTTTATGCTTAGTGATTATTGTTGTAGCATAACTTGTTACAAACAATTGAGATTGCTTAATGTGCCTTGAAAGAATCATGCGTTGTTTTAGCATACAAAAGCATAATATTGTGGTATTCTCCTTTGATGCTTTATTTGGGTTGACTTGGCGCATGCTTACACCATGTTAAGACTATACTAGTCACCTTAGCCTCTATGATCATTTAGTTTTCGACTTGTAATATCACTTTATGCTTTAATTAATAATGTTTTGTCGCTTTGCATGATTATGGCCATTATTTCTCTCTTAGTTGGTCGCTCCCAATCTGTTGCTAGCCTCCACATGTACCAAGTATGAGATCCACTCATGCATCCAACTCCAAATGAAACCAAGTTATTCCAAAGAGTCCACCATACCTACCTATTAGCATTATTACTATTCAAAGTATATTCATGTTTTTATCTACCTTCTGAATAAAACTTGTTATGTGAAAATTAGTGATTAAACCTCTCACAAACTTGATGGCACACTTTACTTTCTTGCACTTAATAAACTTGAACCATTGTGTCCATCTATGTTGTGTATATGCTTGCGTTTTATAAGTTGTGGATTAGCAGAACCATGTTACCATGGGGAACGCTTTCAACATTGCACTTATTATCCAGTTGATATCATGTTCTTTTGTTTATGGATCCCGACGGTGTCAAATAAAAGGGGAGCTTGTAAGCTCATGGAGTTTGTATATGTGTTAGAGAAATGCCTGGGCGGCTAGCCTAAGCCATGCCTAATCATGGTGGAAACTTGTAGTATAACCATAGTGAGCAATCTGTGAAGCATCCTCAATAAAAACCTATGCAAATAGCAAATAAAAAGATCGTTGCGATGCTCATTGTCTGTTGCCTTGTCATTTTGATATGGGATAGCTCCTGTATCATGGGGAAAGGGGTACCCCGTTGGCGGTTCTCTATGATACACATGTACTTACAATGTCAAGAACTTACTCATGACTAAAGTTGAGTAGCATGAGGTTCGGTACTCATAAGCAAGGGGCATGAGATTTTCAACTTATAACTTGTCAAGCATATCCTCATATTTGTGTCACTTTAACCTTAATCACCTAAAGATTCTTATGATAGGGGCAATGAGAGCTAAAAGATAATAAGTACCATAATTTTTGGAAGCTCTTTATGAGACTTGAATCCCTGCTTCCCTCTATGAAGGGCCTTTCTTTTACTTTTATGTTGAGTCTCCATCTTCTATTTTTATGCACCAATTGAGAGAGCATAGTGATCATTCTTACTTTAATGTGCATTGTCCCAAAACTTGTTGATTGATTCATAACTTTGATATTGCTTGTTCTTAAATTATTTGTATCTAGTCACCCTTATTAACTTTGAAGGTGTCCTATGCATTTATGTTTTGCTATACCATGAGGGACAAGCCGAATACCATTTTTATTATGTTTTCTATATGTGAAACAAACAAACGTCTTTCAAAGCATTGTTATTCATGAATCTTTTGTTTGTACCTTTTCATGTTATAGCATAGTTACTATGTCTTACTGTTAGAACTATGTCTTTCATGTCTATGTTAGAGTACTATGATCCCAGCTATCAATGTTTTACAAATACCTTGATCAAGATTGTGATGGTGCATTTCACCTAAAAAATTATTAATTTTTATCACTTACATACTCGAGGATGAGCAGGAGTTAAGCTTGGGGATGCTTGATACGTCATAAACATATCTATAATTTTTGATATTCCATGCTTGTTTTATATCTACTTTCTTAAGTTTTGTTCACACTTTGAGGTATTTTTATACATTTTCTAGAACTAACCTATTAACAAGATGTCATAGTGCCATTTGCATGTTTTCTGCTGTTTTTAGTTTCAGAAAAGCTAGTAAGGAAATATTCTCGGAATTGGACGGGACAAAAGCCAAAGTCAATATTTTACCCGAAGCAGCACGGAGTCCCGAGGGGAGACGAAGTGGTGCACTAGGGCGGCCACACCTGGTGGCGGCGCGGCCTGGGGGCGCGCCACCAGTGGGTGTGGCCCGCCTGGTGCTCCACCGACCTTGCCCCTTCGCCTATAAAAGCCTCCCTGGACGAAAACCCTAAGTACCCGATCAAAGAACCAATTAGAAATCCATGAAAGATTCTGTAGCCGCCGCCATCTCCATCCCTCGATCAGGGGGATCCGAAGCTCTTCTCGGCACCCTGCCGGAGGGGAGAGATCACCCTCGACGCCTTCTTCATCACCATTACTGCCTCCGGTGTGATGTGTGAGTAGTTCATCCTTGGACTATGGGTCCATGTAGTAGCTAGATGGTTGGTTGTCCTCCTTTGTGCTATCATGTTTAGATCTTGTGAGCTCCGTTCATGATCAAGATCATCTATTTGTAATCTTACATGTTGTGTTTGTGGGGATCCGGTGGATATTGAGATGCTATTTCAGATTGATTATTGATTCTATCATGTCTATGTTATTTGTGATCTTGCATGCTTTCCGTTGATAGTAACTATCTTGGCAAGTAGATGCTTGCAACTCCAAGAGGGAGTATTTATGCTCGATAGTGGGTTCATGCCTCTAGTAATCTGGGGAAGTGGCAGGAATCTCTAAGGTTGTAGATGTGTTGTTGCTACTAGGGAGAAAACATCAATCCTTTGTCCATGGGGCAATCGTATTGTTTACTTTACACACTTTGCTTAATGCAATTATCTGTTTCTTGCAACTTAATACTGGAGGGGGTTCGGATGATAACCTGAAGGTTGATTATTAGTCATAGATGCAATTGGATTACGATCTATGTATAATGTTGTAATGCCCAATCAAATCTCATAGGAGTCAAGATGTCTATTATATGCATTGTATGCTTTCTCAAATTTTTCAATTGTCCCGATGTAATTTGTTCACCCAACATGCTATCTATCTTAAGGAGAATCACCTCTAGTGAACTATGGACCCCGGTCCATTCGTTTACCATTGATATTCCATCTACTATTTTCTGTTTACTGTTTACTTTCTACAAGCAATTACTATCTTCCACACTATACGTTTAATCCTTTGTTTTCAGCAAAACCAGTGAGATTGACAACCTCACTGTAAGTTGGGGCAAAGTTCTGTGGTTGTGTTGTGCAGGATTCCATGTTGGTAACAACACCTTGGGGTTGTTTCCTTGCTCCTACTGGTTCGATAACCTTGGTTTCATAACTGAGGAAACTTGCTGTTGTGATCATCATACCTTCCTCTTGGGGTTCCCAACAAGCTTGAGATATCTTGAGCCATCACTCGACGCTGTCCAGCTCAATTTGGATTTGGCGCCTTCTACTGGCCGTGCCGCCCCCACCTTATGGCTAGGGTTTGGGGCTCCACTGTGGCCACGATGCTCTGATGCTCCCCCGACGATGTTGCGGTGCTCGTGGTGCTATTCTTCGCCTACAGTCGCCTCCGTCACGGCTGGTGCGGGTCGCATCGCCCCCTCTAGGGTGCTCCCTGTGCCTCCATGCACCTCTTTGTCGCTGACCTCCTCCTCTGCTTCCTCTTCTGTAAACTCGCGAGGACCTCGGGTATGATCTCCTACTCCTCTCTCTGTGCTCTCTCTTCCCTCTGCTCCATGCCATGTGATTACTGCATGAATTAACCATTTATGGTTCCTCCCTAAATTCTAGGGTTCATCCCTCTATAGTGGTGCTTAGTTGAGCTCCTTGGGTTAATCTTGCCTGTGTTATCCCCTTGATGATGTCCTACTAATGTGTATTGCTAAACTCCATTGATCATGTTCTGTTACTCTATTCTCTGTCAGAGAACACTCTATAAATGCATAGTTGATGTTGTGTGGATGCCCAGGTTATTATTATTATGGATTCACGGCTATGGTCTTGAGTTGGAATACTTCACTTCTAAAATGTTGTTGACTAGTTATGTGTTCTGGTACTTTCACCATGTGATCAATGGCTTTACTCAGGAATTTATCCTGGTATTGTGCAGAACTATGGTGAATAATGCTTATTCTACTCTCTGTGATAATTATTGGAATGATATCTAGAAGAATGATTCATATATGCTTGTAGGAGGATGATTAAACTTAGTGGTTTCTAAGGTTTTGTATATTATGGCCTAGTGATGGACATTGTTGACCCTTACTGTTCTTTCTTAAATAAAGTGAATATATGATTCCTAGAATCTTTTAGGAAGATGATTATCTGTGCTTGAGATGATATGCTTGAGATGTGCTTGAGATTGTACTCAAGCCACTATGGATTTGCTAGGTACAGAGGTGCTACCCTTTCTAGGGATGTGCCCTGTATGCTAGTAACTGTGATTTATAGTTATCTAGTTAAAACTAGATCCCCTTTGGTCTATGATGCTCGTCTGATACCCCTCTATGCAAGAACACATGTTCTATGCTGGCTGCCTATTATCTGTTGTCCAATATGTCCAACTTTATCCTGCACTTGCATGAGAATAAATGTGGTAGAATGGATACTGATTAGATCTACAAGTTTGGGATATACCCTGATGCTTGGACTTGCTGTGGTAGCTTGTCCTTCTGTTCCTGTGATTAATCTTCTCATGGAACTGTTGTATTGTGTTGATCTTATGGCTCCAAGCTTTGGCTTGACCTTGCTATCCACCCAATGTACCTCCTCCTTCAAGTAACCATCTTTGATGTTGATCTCTTGGAGTTTCTCTATGGTGAAAAGTGGTTTGATCTGGTGGTGTGGTTGCAAGAACTAGTGTTGTTCTTGTGTAGGCTGGTCACAAACTGTGGTTGAGTATGTGAAGTGAGTAGCAAATCTTGCTTTGCTCTGTTCTACTGTGATTTAAAATGCTCCTCACTCCTCTATTGCTGACACCTCATTGCATGCAATCAGGTGTGTGAGATGCTTCACTGTTGGCTTGGGCTTTGGATGAGATCAAATGAACTTTGTTAATTACCCCTTCCTTTACTATTCTTTGTCCTGGTGAAACTTTCCCCTTTTGCCTATGATGTTGTCCCGGGGCTTTTAATTTTGAAAAGAACACATTCTACACTTGATGGATTTTGTCCCTTCTTTAAATGAATTAGCCCAATGATGTATTGGAAACAATGCACTACACTATTTAAGACTGAGAGCAAACTAACACTAACCCCTTCTCTGTTTGTTTCATTTTCTATCTTATTTGCAGGTACAATACCAGGTGATGAAGAATAAGAAGATTAGAATAGGATTAGTTTAGGACTAGTCTTTAATTCTTCATTTGTAATGTTTTCTTTTCTCCTTTGTAAGAATAATGTAATATATATTTATTATTTAATAAAGCTTTTATTTCTTTATGAATTGTCCCTATGATGTTTTTACTTCATATTCCTTTCTATTTATTTATTACTTGTTGAATAAAGGAAAGAATTAAGAAGTAACTATTTGAGTTATACTTTTTGTATTATTCTCAAATTCTTTTATTGCTTTATAATTGTTAAATATTCAAACAATATTAACTAAATCTTTTTGGAAAACAAATAAACACTAATTACTTCTAATTTTCTAATCTCAATCAAATGATTCAAATTTCAAATATCAATTCAAATTATTCACCAAAATTCATAATAATTCCTAAGGATCATGTCAGAATTCATAACAAACACTCCTAAGAGCTAAACCCTAACTCAAAGTAGTGAAAGAAACTCTAATCTTCCCAGGATTTTGTTTGGCTAAAAATTTACCCCAAATTTATAGATGAATGCATACAAATGCACACATTTCTGTTTCTACCCTTCGTTGGTTCCTATATGCTGGAATGTTACACTCTTCCCCCCTAAATTAAACTTTGTCCCTAAGTTTCACTAATGTGTACCTGAACAGCTCGAGATAAGCTTCTCGTAAGTCATCTTCTTTTTCCCAAGGTGCTTCTCGTTCAGGATGATGTGCCCACTATACTTTGCAGTACTTAATAGCTCCGTTCCTTAACCTTTTCCAATTCTCTTCCAAAATCTTGCATGGTTTTTCAACATAAGTCAAATCTGCTTGCAATTCAATCTCTTGATGTGTGATTGCATCATCAGGAAATCAAGACACTTCCGGAGTTGTGATACATGGAAAACATTATGAACTTGAACCAGCCTTGTTGGTAACTCTAAAGCATATGTAGTATTTCTGTTTGGCTCAGTATCTTGAATGGTTCGATATATCTTGGACTAAGTTTCTCTTTTACTCTGAATCTTTTAACTCCTTTCATTGGCCTAACCTTGAGATATACCATATCTCCCACTTCTAGATGCCATGCTCTTCGATTCTGATCTGCATAACTCTTTTGACGACTTTGAGCTATCTTTAGTCGATCTCTGGTGATATTGATAATGTCTTGTTTTTCCTTGATATAATCTGGTGCAAATTCTTTGCTACTACCTGGTTCATACCAACATATTGGTGATCTACATTTTTGACCATATAGTACCTCATATGGTGCTGCCTTTAGACTACTCTAATAGCTATTGTTGTAGGAAAACTCTGCCAAAGGTAGATGGTCTTCTCGTGACCCTCCAAAATCTAAGGCACATGCCCTCAACATATCTTCTAATGTTTGGTTAGTTCTTTCTGTCTGACCCCCGGTCTCTAGATGATAAGATGTGCTGAAATCCAGTTTTGTCCCGAGTGCTTCATGTAGTTGCTTACAAAACGCTGAAGTAAACACAGACCCTCGATCAGATACAATTCTTTTGGGTACTCCATGCTTACTAACGATCTCCTTGCATATACCTCTACCAATTTCTCAGCATTATCCTTTTGATTCACTAGAATGAACTGTGCACTTTTGGTAAATTCTATCCACAATTACCCATATCATACCCTTTCTCTTTGGAGTCATCGGTAATCCTGTAATGACATCCATAACAATCTCCTCCCATTTCCATTTTGGAATTTCCAGTGGCTGTAGTGGTCCTGCTGGACTTTGATGTTCTGCCTTCACTCTCTGGCAGGTATGACACTTAGACACATACATTGCAATGTCTCTTTTCATATTGTTCCACCAAAATAGCTCTTTAAGATCCATGTACATTTTTGTACTTCCTGGATGAATTGAATATGGTGTCTCGTGTGCTTCTTGGAGTATTATCTCCCTAATCTTCAGTACGTCTGGTACACAAATATGATTTTGAAACCATAAAGATCCATAATCTCCAAGGTGAAAAGCTGATGTTTGACCTTCAGAAATTCTTCGGATTTCTTCAGCAATTAACGGATCATTAAGTTGATGTCGATAGATCACATGACAAAGATCACTGCTTTGCTCTTCCATAACTCTCATGGTAGCTAAGTGATGACCCACAAGTATAGGGGGTGTATCGCAGTATTTTCGAGGGAAGTGAAACCCAATTTATTGATTCGACACAAGGGGAACCAAAGAATATTTATAAGCCTTAACAACTGAGTTGTCAATTCAGCTGCACCTGGAGACAATCTTGCTCATAACAGTTTATCAGTAGCAACAGTTTTGTAGTAGGGATAGTAAAGTAGCAGCAGTAGTAAAGTAAGGATAGTAGTAACAACAACAGTAAATAGTAGGATTCGAGTGCGGTAGGCATAGGGATGGATGAACGGGCGTTGCATGGACAAGACAATTCACATAGCAATCAGAACATATGACAATTGCAGATAAATAAGATAAAGCATCCAAGTACTAGATAATCCTAGGCATGTGTTCCATATATAGTCATACGTGCTGGCAATGAGAACTTGCACAACATGTTTTGTCCTGCCAACTCGTTTGCAGCGGGGCCTCAAGGGAACTACTGGCAATTAAGGTGCTCCTTTTAATAGAGCACCGGAGCAAAGCATTAACACTCTGTGAATACATGTGATCCTCATATCAAAGCCATTCCCTCCGGTTATCCCGATTTCTGTCAATTCGGGGCCATTGGTTCCGGACAACAACGTGTTGGGTCCGCAACATAGAAAACAAAATTTTTCCTACGATGAGAACTATACGCCAAGATCTATCTACTAGATACAGAGCAACGGGTGGACATACATCCATGGAGAACTTACCCTCGAAGACAACGAGTTTTGTTAACGAGTAGGAACTCGTGGTTGATGTAGTCGTACGCTTGCCGATCTCAAGATCGTGTGGAAGTCCGAGCGACGCAAATCAGCAGCGCATCCGTCCTCGCACACACGTTCAAGCCACCGGACAACCTCCACCTCCTCGCCCAAATGAATCAGGAAGCAAAGAACTCCTTCCAGACGCAAGGCCACCGGGAACATGTATCTCGCTAATCCGAGACCATGGGGGAATATCTAGAGGGGGAGAGAGATCCTTCATGAGGAGGTGTCTGGATGAAGAAGGAGAGGGGTGGCCTTTTATAGGAGGAGGGGGGTGCCCCCTCTCTCCATGGCCGGCGCATGGGGGGGTGACCCCTCACCTCCCCCATTCATGTGGTGGTAACCCCTCCACATTAAATGCCCCTTCACATTCTCTTTTAAAGCCTCCACTTCAAATGCATTAAATTTCTCCAAATTTAATGCTCTCTCATTTAATAAAACTCTTTTATTTATTTTATTCAGAATTTTGTTAATTACTTTAATTAACAAACATTCATATAAAACCCCTTGCAACATTTCAATATTACATGCAGAACCACTTTCTGCAATTTCACCCGAAACAATTCCGGTTTCTATCGATACAATTCCTGTTTCTATCGAAACATTTCCCGCGCTTTGCAAACCTTTTGTCTGGAACATATGTGCTCCTAAATGGTGTCCGACAACCCTTAAGTGTGTCACCCTACGGTTCGTGAATAATGCATACATGATTGAGACTCCTCTCAGATCAATAATCAGAAGCGAGACCTGGAGATCCATACTGACTCCTGCACATTCAACGATGACTTCTATGATCGTGAGAACCTTTAACGTCAGCAATTTAATCCCTTTGTCTCATGATATAATACATTTCTGAGATTCGATCATCGGTATCCAAATACCTAGTTTGATCTCGTTACCGATATGCACTCTTTTCTCGTTCCCGTGATATAACATTCTAGTGATCACATCACTTGCTTGCAAGCTATCTTAATGTGATATCACCGAGAGGGCCTAGAGTATATCTATCCATCATCTGGATTGACAAATTCCACTCTTGATCCATGAGCCTCAACATAACACCTTCGTAGTACTGAACCCATCTTTATAGTCACCCTGTTACGGTGTGATGTTTGATGTTATCAAGATACTCTTCCGGTGTTAGCAATTAACATAATCTCATGGTCTAAGGACTAAGACTACTTTGTATGATGTTATAGCAATATAAACATAATGACTTGATCGTAATGCTATACTTTGGATGAATGTTCATCACATCATTTCACAAATGTTGTGACCTTGTTATTAACAACATCCAATGTCCATGATCAGGAAACTTTGATCATCTTGTTAATCAACAAGCTAGTCTATAAGAGAGGCATAACTAGGAACCCTTTTTGTTTATTAAACACACATGTATTGATGTTTCCTATCAATACAATTATAGCATGCAAAATAAACATCTATCATATACAAGAAATATATGATAACAACTTTATTATTGCCTCTCAGGGCATATTTCCTTCAGTCTCCCACTTGCACTAGAGACAATAATCTAGTTTACACAGTGATAAATCTAACACCCATGGAGTTCTGGTGTTGATCATGTTTTGCCCTAGGGAGTACTTTAGTCAACGGATCTGCTACATTTAGGTCCGTGTGCACTTTACAAATCTTTATATCTCCATCCTTGACATGCTCGCGGATGGAGTGAAACCGGCGCTTAATATGTTTGGAATTCTTGTGAGACCTTGGTTCCTTTGCGTTGGCTATGGCTCCATTGTTGTCACAATAGATCACCATCAGGTCCAACGCACTGGGAACCACACCCAGTTCTATAATGAACTCTTTCATCCAAACTGTCTCTTGCGCCGCTTCTGAAGCAGCAACATATTCCGCTCCGTTGTTGATCCAGCTACCACAGGTTGTTTGGAACTCCTCCAACTAACTGCTGCTCCGTTCAAGAGAAATACGTATCTGGATTGAGACTTAGAGTCATCCGGATCGGTGACAAATCTAGCATCGACATAACACTTAGCGACTAGCTCTTCTTCACCTCCGTATATAAGAAACATATCCTTAGTTCTTCTCAAGTACTTGAGGATGTTCTTTACCGCTATCCAGTGTTTCGAACCTGGATCAGATTGGTACCTACTAGTCAAACTAATAGCATGTGCCACATCCGGTCTTGTACATAGCATGGCATACATAATAGAGCCTATGGCCGAGGCATAGGGGATCTTATCCATCATCTCTCTTTCTTCCGCCGTAGCCGGACTTTGAGTCTTACTCAATGTCTTGCCTTACAACATAGGTAAGAACCCCTTCTTACTTTCGTCCATATTAAACTTCCTTAATATCTTATCAAGGTATGTACTCTGCGATAGCCCAATTAGGCGTCTTGATCTATCTCTATAGATTTTAATGCCTAATATATATGAAGCTTCACCAAGGTCTTTCATCGAAAATTTGCTGTTTAGATAACTTTTAACACTGTTTAAAAGATCTATATCATTTCCAATCAATAATATGTCATCCACATATAATATCAGAAATGCCACATTGCTCCCACTCACTTTCTTGTAAATACAAGCCTCTCCATAAGTTTGGACAAATCCAAACTCTTTGATCACCTCATCAAAGCGGAGATTCCAACTCTGGGATACTTGCTTCAGTCCATAGATGGATCGCTGAAGTTTGCACACCTTATTAGCATCCTTAGGATCGACAAAACCCTTTGGTTGTATCATATACAACTCTTCTTTAATATTACCATTGAGGAACGCAGTTTTGACATCTATCTGCCATATTTCATAATCGAAATATGCAGCAATTGCTAACATAATCCTAACCGACTTAAGCATCGCTACGGGAGAGAATGTCTCATCGTAGTCAACTCCTTGAATTTGTCGAAACCCCTTTGCGACAAGTCGAGCCTTATAGATGGTTACATTACCATCAGCATCAGTTTTTCTTTTGAAAATCCATTTATTCTCAACGGTCTTTCGATCGTGAGGTAAGTCCACCAAGGTCCAAACCTGGTTTTCGTACATGGATTCCATCTCGGATTTCATGGCTTCTAGCCATTTGTTGGAATCAGGGCTCATCATCGCTTCTTCATACGTTGCAGGGTCATCTATTTCATCAATCATGAAATTCATAACAGGATTGCCGCACGTGTCCTGGTTGACCTGCGAGGTTCGGTAGTGTCCTCTTTCGGAGTTTCATGATCAATATCATTAGATCTCTCTTCATTAGGTGAAGTCAACTCCGAAACAACTTCCGGTGCTGCGCTACTCGCCATTTTATGAAGAGAAGGTTCAATAACCTCTTCGAGTTCTACCTTCCGACTACTCACACCTTTCGCGAGAAACTTCTTCTCAAGAAAGGATCCATTCTTGGCAACAAAAACCTTGCCCTCGGATCTGTGATAGAAGGTATACCCAATCGTTTCCTTACGGTATCCTATGAAGACGCATTTTTTCTGCTTTGGGTTCGAGTTTATCCGGTTGAAGTTTCTTCACATAAACATCACATCCCCAAACTTTAAGAAATGACAGCTTAAGTTTGTTTCCAAACCATAATTCATACGGTGTCTTTTCAACGGATTTAGATGGTGCCCTATTTAAAGTGAATGTAGCGGCTTCCAGTGCATAACCCCAAAATGACAGTGGCAAGTCAGTCAGAGACATCATAGATGGAACCATATCTAATAAAGTACAATTACGACGTTCTGACACACCATTACGTTGTGGTGTTCCGGCAGGCGTGAGTTGTGAAACTATTCCACACTCTTTCATGTGTGTGCTAAACTCATAACTAAGATACTCTCCTCCACGGTCGGACCGCAGAAATTTGATCTTTCTGTTACGATGATTTTCCACTTCATTCTGAAATTCCTTGAACTTTTCAAAAGTTTCAGACTTGTGTTTCATCAAATAGATATACCCGTATCTACTCAAATCATCCGTGAAAGTAATAAAATAACGATATCCACCTCGCGCCGACACACTCATTGGTCCACACACATCATTATGTATGGTTTCCAATAAATCTGTCACGCGTTCCATTGAACCGGAAAACGGCGTTCTAGTCATCTTGCCCATAAGGCATGGCTCACATGTATCAAATGATTCAAAATCAAGTGATTCCAAAAGTCCATCAGAATGGAGTTTCTTCATGCGTTTAACGCCAATATGACCTAGACGGCAGTGCCACATATATGCAGATATATCATTATCAAGTTTAATCCTTTTAGCATCAACATTATGAATATGCGTAATACTACTATCGAGATCTAATAGAAATAAACCATTCAACACAGGTGCATGACCATAAAATATATTATTCATATAAATCGAACAACCATTGTTTTTAGATTTAAACGAATAACCACTTTGCATCAAACATGATCCGGATACAATGTTCATGCTTAGTGCAGGCACCAAATAACAATTATTCAGGTTTATAACTAATCCCGACGGCATATGGAGAGGCAGCGTTCTGACGGCGATCACATCAACTCTTGATCCATTGCCACCAGATCGTGACCTCATCCCTTGCTAGTTGTCGCTTGTTCCGCAGCCCCTGAACCGAGTTACATATATTAGCAACCGATCCCGTATCAAATACCCAGGTGCTACTGCGAATACTAGTCAAGTACACATCAATAACATGTATATCACATATACCTTTGTTTTCCTTGCCGGCCTTTTTGTCCGCCAAATACTTGGGGCAGTTGCACTTCCAATGGCCAGTCCCCTTGCAATAGTAGCACTTGGTGTCAGACTTAGGGCCAGCTCGGGGTTTCTTTTCAGCGCGCAATGATTTGCCGCCTTCTTTCCCTTCTCGCTTGCCTTTCTTGTCCTTCTTGAAACCGGTGGTCTTATTGATCATCAACACTTGATGTTCTTTCCTAATCTCCACTTCGCAGTCTTAAGCATTGATGAAGCTCGAAGAGACTTCTTCATGCCCTGCATATTATAGTTCATCACGAAGCTCTTGTAGCTAGGTGGCAGAGATTGGAGAACACGATGTATGCCTAAGTCAATGGGAATTGTTATTCCCAAGGACACAAGCTTATCGGCGTACCTAGACATTTTGAGTACATGCTCACTAACGGAGCTGTTCTCTTCCATCATGCAGCTAAAGAACTTTTCAGAAGCATTATAACTCTCTACGGCAGCATGGGTATCGAAAATCATTTTCAATTCTCTCATGGTATCAAAGGCATTGCCATTTTCGAAATGTTTTCGAAGTTCTGGTTCTAGTCCATACAGTATGCCGCAATGAACTAAGTTGTGGTCCTCTTGACGAGTTATATAGACGTTCTTTTCCTCGTCAAGGGCATCAGGAGCTGGTGGGGGGCCTAGTGGCGCCTCTAGCACATATTGCTTTTGTGCAGCAGTGAGGAGAATCCTCAAATTCATAGCCCAGTTGGTGAAGTTGCTACCATTCGCAGCAAGCTTCTCTTTCTCCTTGAACACATTGAAATTAAAAGCAGGTGGTGCCATCTACAACAGAATTTGTAAAATATATTTAGACTAAGTTTATGATAGATTGAGTTCAACTAATCCAAATTACTAATGAACTCCCACTCAAAAACGACATCCCTCGTGTCCTTTTGGTGATGACATGAACCAAATCCACTACACCAAGTCCGATCATCACGTGAGTCGGTGTAGCTTCAAAGGCGAGTATCTATATAGGCATCGTATCAACTATATGACTCATGCTTAACCTTTCGGTCCGTGTTCCGAGGCCATGTCTGTACATGCTAGGCTCGTCAAGTAAGAACCTTAGTATTCGCGTGTGTAAAACTGTCTTACACCCGTTGTATGAAAGCGTAGAGTCGAGAACACCCGATCATCACATGATGCCTCAAAACACGATCCACAAAACGGTGCATACTTAAGGAAGAACACATTTTATCTTGATATCTAAATGAGGGATCATCTTATAATGCTACCAAAAACGCCAAACTAGCAATATAAGATGCTAACATCTAATGTGTGAAGTGAGGTGATATGGTCCATGCATTTGAGCTCTATCATTTGCATCGTGGTATGATCTCTATCATTCCTTTGTGTGTAAGGCCAAGGTCTATGGAACTTACACGTTAAGTGAGTTGTAAGAGTATCTATCACACATCTACTTACAACAATACCATATCAAGACACTAGCCCAGCAACGATCTAAACTAGACGCCTCTAATTTATCAATTGCAAGTTTTACGTGGCTTAGGGCTTTCAGAGATAGAACCGGTCTTACCTACGAACATGAACCACAACGAGGATAACCAAGTTATTAGCAACTCGTTGTAAATCAGATATTGACTATAGTAGGAGAGACAGACACCCGCCAGCCACTTATGCAAAACAAGTTGCATGTCAGTCGTGGAACCGGTCTCATGTACGATGACATGTAAGGTTGGTCCGGGCCGCTTCATCCCACTATGCCACCAATATCCAAAGTACATAGAAGATGCAATAACATGATCATCATCGCCCACATATAAACATATGTGTACTACCCGTGCAAAGCACCTACGCATAGATCAGGCTCTGATACCACTGTTGGGTCCGCAGCATAGAAAACAAAAATTTTCCTACGATGAGAACTATACGCCAAGATCTATCTACTAGATACAGAGCAACGGGTGGACATACATCCATGGAGAACTTACCTCAAGACAACGAGTTTTGTTAACGAGTAGGAACTCGTGGTTTATGTAGTCGACGCTTGCTGATCTCAAGATCGTGGAAGTCTGAGCCGCAAATCAGCCGCATTCATCCTCGCACACACGCTCAAGCCACCGACAACCTCCACCTCCTCGCTCTAGCGAATCAGCGTACAAGAACTCCTTCCGCACGAAGGCCACTGGAACATGTATCTCGCTAATCCGAGACCATGGGGAATATCTAGAGGGGAGAGAGATCCTTCACGAGGAGGTGTGAGGATGAAGGAGGAGAAGGGGCCTTTATAGGAGGAGGGGTGCCCTCTCTCCATGGTCAAGCATGGGGGGTGGTGAACCTCACCTCCCCATTCATGTGGTGGTAACCCTCCACATTAAAATGCCCCTTCACAGTCTCTCTTAAAGTCTCCACTTTAAATGCATTAAATTTCTCCAAATTTAATGCTCTCTCATTTAATAAAACTCTTTTATTTATTTTATTCAGAATTTTGTTAATTACTTTAATTAACAAACATTCACATAAAACCCCTTGCAACATTTCAATATTACATGCGAACCACTTTCGCAATTTCACCCGAAACAATTCCGGTTTCTATCGAACAATTCCTGTTTCTATCGAAACATTTCATGCGCTTTGCAAACCTTTGTCGGAACATATGTGCTCCTAAATGGTGTCCGCAACCCTTAAGTGTGTCACCCTACGGTTCGCGAATAATGCGTACATGATTGAGACTCCTCTCGCATCAATAATCGTAAGCGGACCTCGAGATCCATACTAACTCCTGCACATTCAACGATGACTTCGTGATCATGAGAACCTTTAACGCGCAATTTAATCCCTTTGTCTCATGATATAATACATGTCCGAGATTCGATCATCGGTATCCAAATACCTAGTTTGATCTCGTTACCGACATGCACTCTTTTCTCGTTCCCGTGATATAACATTCTAGTGATCACATCACTTGCTTGCAAGCTATCTTAATGTGATATCACCGAGAGGGCCCAGAGTATATCTATCCGTCATCTGGATTGACAAATTCCACTCTTGATCCATGAGCCTCAACATAACACCTTCGTAGTACTGAACCCATCTTTATAGTCACCCTGTTACGGTGTGAAGTTTGATGTTATCAAGATACTCTTCCGGTGTTAGCAATTAACATGATCTCATGGTCTAAGGACTAAGACTACTTTGTATGATGTTATAGCAATATAAACATAATGACTTGATCGTAATGCTATACTTCGGATGAATGTTCATCACATCATTTCACAAATGTTGTGACCTTGTTATTAACAACATCCAATGTCCATGATCAGGAAACTTTGATCATCTTGTTAATCAACAAGCTAGTCTCTAAGAGAGGCATAACTAGGAACCCTTTTTGTTTATTAAACACACATGTATTGATGTTTCCTATCAATACAATTATAGCATGCAAAATAAACATCTATCATATACAAGAAATATATGATAACAACTTTATTATTGCCTCTCAGGGCATATTTCCTTCAGTCTCCCACTTGTACTAGAGACAATAATCTAGTTTACACAGTGATAAATCTAACACCCATGGAGTTCTGGTGTTGATCATGTTTTGCCCTAGGGAGTACTTTAGTCAACGGATCTGCTACATTTAGGTCCGTGTGCACTTTACAAATCTTTATATCTCCATCCTTGACATGCTCGCGGATGGAGTGAAACCGGCGCTTAATATGTTTGGAATTCTTGTGAGACTTTGGTTCCTTTATGCTATATGGCTCCATTGTTGTCACAATAGATCACCATCGGGTCCAACGACCGAACCACACCCAATTCTATAATGAACTCTTTCATCCAAAGCTCTCTACCGCTCAAGCAAAGAACATATTCCGGCCCGTTGTTGATCCAGCTACCACAGTTGTTTGGAACTCCTCCAACTAATCGCTGCTCCGCTCAAGAGAAATACGATCTGGATTGAGACTTAGAGTCATCCGATCGGTGACAAAGCTAGCATCGACATAACACTTAGCGACTAGCTCTTCTTCACCTCCGATATAAGAAACATATCCTTAGTTCTTCTCAAGTACTTGAGGATGTTCTTTACCGCTATCCAGTTGTTCAACCTGGATCAGATTGGTACCTACTAGTCAAACTAATAGCATGTGCCACATCCGGTCTTGTACATAGCATGGCATACATAATAGAGCCTATGGCCGAGGCATAGGGATCTTATCCATCATCTCTTTCTTCCGCCAGTGGCCGGACTTTGAGTCTTACTCAATGTCTTGCCTTACAACATAGGTAAGAACCCTTCTTACTTTCGTCCATATTAAACTTCCTTAATATCTTATCAAGGTATGTACTCTGCGATAGCCCAATTAGGCGTCTTGATCTATCTCTATAGATTTTAATGCCTAATATATATGAAGCTTCACCAAGGTCTTTCATCGAAAATTTGTTTAGATAACTTTTAACACTTTAAAAGATCTATATCATTTCCAATCAATAATATGTCATCCACATATAATATCAGAAATGCCACATTGCTCCCACTCACTTTCTTGTAAATACAAGCCTCTCCATAAGTTTGGACAAATCCAAACTCTTTGATCACCTCATCAAAGCGGAGATTCCAACTCTGGGATACTTGCTTCAGTCCATAGATGGATCGCTGAAGTTTGCACACCTTATTAGCATCCTTAGGATCGACAAAACCCTTTGGTTGTATCATATACAACTCTTCTTCAATATTACCATTGAGGAACGCAGTTTTGACATCTATCTGCTATATTTCATAATCGAAATATGCAGCAATTGCTAACATAATCCTAACCGACTTAAGCATCGCTACGGGAGAGAATGTCTCATCGTAGTCAACTCCTTGAATTTGTCGAAACCCCTTTGCGACAAGTCGAGCCTTATAGATGGTTACATTACCATCAGCATCAGTTTTTCTTTTGAAAATCCATTTATTCTCAACGGTCTTTCGATCGTGAGGTAAGTCCACCAAGGTCCAAACCTGGTTTTCATACATGGATTCCATCTCGGATTTCATGGCTTCTAGCCATTTGTTGGAACCAGGGCTCATCATTGCTTCTTCATATGTTGCAGGGTCATCTATTTCATCAATCATGAAATTCATAACAGGATTGCCGTACAGTTCAGGAGCTGCACGTGTCCTGGTTGACCTGCGAGGTTCGGTAGTGTCCTCTTTCGGAGTTTCATGATCAATATCATTAGCTCTCTCTTCATTAGGTGAAGTCAACTCCGAAACAACTTCCGGTGCTGCGCTACTCGCCATTTTATGAAGAGAAGGTTCAATAACCTCTTCGAGTTCTACCTTCCGACTACTCACACCTTTCGCGAGAAACTTCTTCTCCAGAAAGGATCCATTCTTGGCAACAAAAACCTTGCCCTCGGATCTGTGATAGAAGGTATACCCAATCGTTTCCTTACGGTATCCTATGAAGACGCATTTTTTCTGCTTTGGGTTCGAGTTTATCCGGTTGAAGTTTCTTCACATAAACATCACATCCCCAAACTTTAAGAAATGACAGCTTAGGTTTGTTTCCAAACCATAATTCATACGTTGTCTTTTCAACGGATTTAGATGGTGCCCTATTTAAAGTGAATGTAGCGGTTTCCAGTGCATAACCCCAAAATGACAGTGGCAAGTCAGTCAGAGACATCATAGATGGAACCATATCTAATAAAGTACGACACACGACGCTCCGACACACCATTACGTTGTGGTGTTCCGCAGCGTGAGTTGTGAAACTATTCCACACTCTTTCATGTGTGTGCTAAACTCATAACTAAGATACTCTCCTCCACGGTCGGACCGCAGAAATTTGATCTTTCTGTTACGATGATTTTCCACTTCATTCTGAAATTCCTTGAACTTTTCAAAAGTTTCAGACTTGTGTTTCATCAAATAGATATACCCGTATCTACTCAAATCATCCGTGAAAGTAACAAAATAACGATATCCACCTCGCGCCGACACACTCATTGGTCCACACACATCATTATGTATGGTTTCCAATAAATCTGTCGCGCGTTCCATTGAACCGGAAAACGACGTTCTAGTCATCTTGCCCATAAGGCATGGCTCACATGTATCAAATGATTCAAAATCAAGTGATTCCAAAAGTCCATCAGAATGGAGTTTCTTGATGCGTTTAACGCCAATATGACCTAGACGGCAGTGCCACATATATGCAGATATATTATTATGAAGTTTAATCCTTTTAGCATCAACATTATGAATATGCGTAATACTACTATCGAGATCTAATAGAAATAAACCATTCAACACAGGTGCATGACCATAAAATATATTATTCATATAAATCGAACAACCATTGTTTTTAGATTTAAACGAATAACCACTTTGCATCAAACATGATCCGGATACAATGTTCATGCTCAGTGCAGGCACCAAATAACAATTATTCAGGTTTATAACTAATCCCGACGGCATATGGAGAGGCAGCGTTCTGACGGCGATCACATCAACTCTTGATCCATTGCCGACTCGCATCGTGACCTCATCCCTTGCTAGTGTCGCTTGTTCCGCAGCCCCTGAACCGAGTTACATATATTAGCAACCGATCCCGTATCAAATACCCAGGTGCTACTGCGAATACTAGTCAAGTACACATCAATAACATGTATATCACATATACCTTTGTTTGCCTTGCCGGCCTTTTTGTCCGCCAAATACTTGGGGCGATTATGCCCAATGGCCAGTCCCCTTGCAATAGTAGCACTTGGTGTCAGACTTAGGGCCAGCTCGGGGTTTCTTTTCAGGCGCGGCAACAGATTTGCCGCCCTTCTTTCCCTTATGCTTGCCTTTCTTGTCCTTCTTGAAACCGGTGGTATTATTGATCATCAACACTTGATGTTCTTTCCTAATCTCCACTTCTGCAGTCTTAAGCATTGATGAGCTCGGAAGAGACTTCTTCATGCCCTGCATATTATAGTTCATCACGAAGCTCTTGTAGCTAGGTGGCAGAGATTGGAGAACACGATGTATGCCTAAGTCAAAGGGAATCGTTATTCCCAAGGACACAAGCTTATCGGCGTACCTAGACATTTTGAGTACATGCTCACTAACGGAGCTGTTCTCTTCCATCATGCAGCTAAAGAACTTTTCAGAAGCATTATAACTCTCTACGGCAGCATGGGTATCGAAAATCATTTTCAATTCTCCGATGGTATCAAAGGCATTGCCAATTTCGAAATGTTTTCGAAGTTCTGGTTCTAGTCCATACAGTATGCCGCAATGAACTAAGTTGTGGTCCTCTTGACGAGTTATATAGACGTTCTTTTCCTCGTCAGGGGCATCAGGAGCTGGTGGGGGGCCTAGCGGTGCCTCTAGCACATATTGCTTTTGTGCAGCAGTGAGGAGAATCCTCAAATTCATAGCCCAGTTGGTGAAGTTGCTACCATTCGCAGCAAGCTTCTCTTTCTCCTTGAACACATTGAAATTAAAAGCAGGTGGTGCCATCTACAACAGAATTTGTAAAATATATTTAGACTAAGTTTATGATAGATTGAGTTCAACTAATCCAAATTACTAATGAACTCCCACTCAAAAACGACATCCCTCGTGTCCTTTTGGTGATGACATGAACCAAATCCACTACACCAAGTCCGATCATCATGTGAGTCGGTGTAGCTTCAAAGGCGAGTATCTATATAGGCATCATATCAACTATATGACTCATGCTTAACCTTTCGGTCCGTGTTCCGTGGCCATGTCTGTACATGCTAGGCTCGTCAAGTAAGAACCTTAGTATTCGCGTGTGTAAAACTGTCTTACACCCGTTGTATGAAAGCGTAGAGTCGAGAACACCCGATCATCACGTGATGCCTCAAAACACGATCCACAAAACGGTGCATACTTAAGGAAGAACACATTTTATCTTGATATCTAAATGAGGGATCATCTTATAATGCTACCAAAAACTCCAAACTAGCAATATAAGATGCTAACATCTAATGTGTGAAGTGAGGTGATATGGTCCATGCATTTGAGCTCTATCATTTGCATCGTGGTATGATCTCTATCATTCCTTTGTGTGTAAGGCCAAGGTCTATGGAACTTACACGTTAAGTGAGTTGTAAGAGTATCTATCATACATCTACTTACAACAATACCATATCAAGACACTAGCCCAAAGAACGATCTAAACTAGACGCCTCTAATTTATCAATTGCAAGTTTTACGTGGCTTAGGGCTTTCGAGATAGAACCGATCTTACCTACGAACATGAACCACAACGAGGATAACCAAGTTATTAGCAACTCGTAAATCAGATATTGACTATAGTAGGAGACAGACACCCGCCCACTTATGCAAAACAAGTTGCATGTCGGGTGGAACCGGTCTCATGTACGATGACATGTAAGGTTGGTCCGGGCCGCTTCATCCCACTATGCCACCAATATCCAAAGTACATAGAAGATGCAATGACATGATCATCATCGCCCACATATAAACATATGTGTACTACCCGTGCAAAGCACCTATGCATAGATCAGGCTCTGATACCACTGTTGGGTCCGCAGCATAGAAAACAAAAATTTTCCTACGATGAGAACTATACGCCAAGATCTATCTACTAGATACAGAGCAACGGGTGGACATACATCCATGGAGAACTTACCCTCGAAGACAACGAGTTTTGTTAACGAGTAGGAACTCGTGGTTGATGCAGTCGTACGCTTGCTGATCTCAAGATCGTGGAAGTGGAAGTCCGCAAATCAGCGCAAGATCCGCCTCGCACACACGCTCAAGCCACCAGACAACCTCCACCTCCTCGCCCAAATCAATCAGCAAGAACTCCTTCCGCATTTAAGGCCACCGGGAACATGTATCTCGCTAATCCGAGACCATGGGGAAATATCTAGAGGGGGAGAGAGATCCTTCACGAGGAGGTGTGAGGATGAAGGAGGAGAGGGGGGCCTTTTATAGGAGGAGGGGGGTGTGCCCCCTCTCTCCATGGCCGGCGCATGGGGGGGTGACCCCTCACCTCCCCCATTCATGTGGTGGTAACCCCTCCACATTAAAATGCCCCTTCACATTCTCTTTTAAAGTCTCCACTTTAAATGCATTAAATTTCTCCAAATTTAATGCTCTCTCATTTAATAAAACTCTTTTATTTATTTTATTCAGAATTTTGTTAATTACTTTAATTAACAAACATTCACATAAAACCCCTTGCAACATTTCAATATTACATGCAGAACCACTTTCTGCAATTTCACCCGAAACAATTCCGGTTTCTATCGAAACAATTCCTGTTTCTATCGAAACATTTCTTGCGCTTTGCAAACCTTTTGTCTGGAACATATGTGCTCCTAAATGGTGTCCGGCAACCCTTAAGTGTGTCACCCTACGGTTCACGAATAATGCAGACATGATTGAGACTCCTCTCAGATCAATAATCAGAAGCGGGACCTGGAGATCCATACTGACTCCTGCACATTCAACGATGACTTCTGTGATCATGAGAACCTTTAACGTCAGCAATTTAATCCCTTTGTCTCATGATATAATACATGTACGAGATTCGATCATCGGTATCCAAATACCTAGTTTGATCTCGTTACCGACATGCACTCTTTTCTCGTTCCCGTGATATAACATTCTAGTGATCACATCACTTGCTTGCAAGCTATCTTAATGTGATATCACCGAGAGGGCCCAGAGTATATCTATCCGTCATCTGGATTGACAAATTCCACTCTTGATCCATGAGCCTCAACATAACACCTTCGTAGTACTGAACCCATCTTTATAGTCACCCTATTACGGTGTGACGTTTGATGTTATCAAGATACTCTTCCGGTGTTAGCAATTAACATGATCTCATGGTCTAAGGACTAAGACTACTTTGTATGATGTTATAGCAATATAAACATAATGACTTGATCATAATGCTATACTTCCGATGAATGTTCATCACATCATTTCACAAATGCTGTGACCTTGTTATTAACAACATCCAATGTCCATGATCAGGAAACTTTGATCATCTTGTTAATCAACAAGCTAGTCTATAAGAGAGGCATAACTAGGAACCCTTTTTGTTTATTAAACACACATGTATTGATGTTTCCTATCAATACAATTATAGCATGCAAAATAAACATCTATCATATACAAGAAATATATAATAACAACTTTATTATTGCCTCTCATGGCATATTTCCTTCACAGCGTGTGTATACAACTTGCAGGTAAGACCAAAAACAATACTATCATAATGAATCAATAACATGTTCAGATATGAAATCATGGCACTCGAGCCCTAGTGACAAGCATTAAGCATAACAAGTTGCAACAAAGTCAAAAAGCACTAATAGTAGATACTAGGCACCATGCCCTAACAATCTGATGCCATTACATGAACGATCTCATCCAATCCTTACCATCCCCATAGCCTACAGCGGGGGATTACTCACTCATAGATGGGGGAAACATGGATGGTCGATGGAGAAGCGATGGTGATGATGATGGCGATGATCTCCTCCAATTCCCTGTCCCGACAGGGTGCCCGAACAGAGTTTCTGGTTCCAAATCGTGGAATCTGGTGGTGGCGGCGGAGCGGAACTCTTTCTGGAAAAACGTCGACCCCCCCTGAGTTTTTAGGTCAGAAGGCATCTTATAGGCGAAGAGGGAGACCGAGAGAAACAATAGCAAAAGTGTTTAGGAAAGTAGATACGTTTTGGACGTATCAACTCCCCCCAAGCTTAGCTTATTGCTTGTCCTCAAGCAATTCAGTTGAAAACTGAGTGCGATAAAAGAACTTTCACGAACACATTTGCCTCATATGATGTATATATTCTCAGCATGTGATCAACTACTTAGACAATTCATAATAAGGAGTATGCAACTAAGTTTACTTAATAGGCAATGCAATCTATGAAGAGATTCCAACTCAAGAATAATAAGTAGCATGAAACATAAACATAAGCAACATTGCAATGCTCATAACAAGGTATGATAGAGTGGTATCTTGCTTGCCTTTAATTATGAATGCCAAGGCACCTCTGAAGTCCAGGTGAAGACTAGAAGTAAAGATATCAAAGATACAAGCGTCAAAGTCATAACACAAATAATCAAGTTTTGAGACAAGCACATTACACTAAGAATGACAACTATGCTCTCAAGAAGGTGCTCATAGAATAAGTGGAGACTCAACAAGGAAACGAAAAGGTTTTAAATAATTTGAAAGGCTTCCAAATGCTGAAAGTATGGTACTCATTAGCTTGGAGCTCTCATTGCCCCTATCATAAGCATCTTTAATGTGGTTAAGGTGAAAGTGAGGTCCAATCTGAGTTATATGCTTAACAGACTATAAACTGGAAATCCCATGTCCCTTGAGTACGAGGGCCGCTCCTCATGCTACTCAACTTTAGTTACCGGTAAGTTCTTGTCATTGTAAATACGTGTGTATCATAGAGAACCGCCAACAGGGTACCCCTTGCCCAATGGTACGAAAGAATCCCCATATCAAAATGACAAGGCAAGCGGACAATGAGTATCTCAGCAATCTTCTTATTTACCATGGGAAAATGGTGCTTTTTCTCTCTTTCCTCTTTTCTCAAATCTCTTTTTTTTTCTCTTTTCTTTTTCTGAATAGCCATCTCTCTCTTTTTTATAAGAAGAATGCTTCATAGATATCATTATGGTTACGTTGTAGGTTTCCACCATGACGGCATGGATTAGACCGGCGGCCTAGGCGTTTCTCTAACACACATACATAACTCCATGGACTTACAAGCTCCCCTTTTATTTCACACCGACGACATCCGCAAACAAAAGAGCATGGTATCAACTGGGTATATATTTACAGGTGTTGAAAGCGTTCCCGTGATGAAAGACGTTCTCGCTAATCCCCAGCCTATAATTTGCAAGCATATAACTTTCATGGACAGTCACAATGGTTCAGGTTTATTAAGTGCAGAAAATAAAGTGTGCCATCAAGTTCGTGAGAGCTTTACTAACTAACTTTCTCATAACAAGCAAACATTTTATTCAGAAGAAAACAAGGCATATTGAATATGCACGGAAATAGCAAATGATGCGAATAGGTAGATATGGTAGACTCTTTGGCAATATTTGATTTTAGGGAGTTGGAAACATGAGCAAAACATACTCAGTGAAAGTGAAGGCTAGCAATAGTAAGGGAGCGACAAACGAGAGAGCAATAGCTGTCATAATCATGATTGCAACAAAACAGGACTAATCATGGCATGAAAGTGATTCAAGACCCTCAAGGCAAAATAATTCATCGAGGCTTAACTGATTATTTCAGCCATATGCATGCGTGAGCATGTGCCAAGTCAATTCAAATGAAACACTCAGAGGAGGATACTACGGTGTCATACCAAGTTATGAATAGAGTAATGCAAGCAAACATTCATATGACAAGCTACAAACTATTAGCAAGCTGGAACCAATCATAAGAAAGCAAAAACTACTAAGCATCCATAAATAACATACACCCTACACGAACAGACTAAGCATGCCCACAATGATGAGTATATGTACAAAAATGAAAACAAATAGAGTTCGTTACCAGCCTCTTACCACACCTCAAGTTGTCATTAATCCTCATCATTGCTCTTCACTTGTGTGGCTTGAATAATAATATGAAACCAATATCCACTAAGGACTGCTGAACCCTGCAACAAACTCACAAAGCCAAAGAAGAAGAACAAATATTTTTGGTGTTTTCGATTTTTTTAAAAACAAGAACCAAAAAGGAAGAACAAGCAAAGCAAAATCTTTTTGGTTTTTTCGAATAGTTCAAACAAAGCAAAAAGGGGAAAACAAGCCAAGGCGAAAAGAAAAAGAAGCAAACCAAAGAGAAACAACAGAAATAGTTTTGGTCTTTTTGTGTTTTAGAAAGCGAAAGCAAAGAAAGAATGAAAATTAAAAGGAGAACGAAACATGAATATAGAAAGTACCGACGCAAAATGATATGGAGATGAGTGTGATGTCGGCGTACCTCCCCCCAAGCTTAGGCTTTTGGCCTTAGTGGGTATCAATCCCAAGCTGGCCAGGATGAAGTGTCACCGTGGTATGACGAGGAGGTACCCTCGTCCTGGTGCGAGCTCGAGTACATCCCTCCGTAGTGCGCAGAGTAATCATAGGAGGGCACATCCTCCTGGTGCTGCATGTGGAAGCCCAGCAAGCGGAGCTGATCGTCCACCTCCTCCTTGGAGCGCGACCACGGTCTCCTGTGAACACTAAACTAAGTAGACTGCGGCAAAGGGATCTCCCTCTCATGCCCGTCAGTAAACAACATCCTATATACTAGACCGTCCAAATCAGAATCAACAGTGACAAAATGATGAGTTTTCATAGCAACAAGGTCAAGCCTTTGTGGTGCCAATATAGTATCATTGGGGTCCACTGAAAGCCCTAATGCATTGACCATACGTGAGGCAATGATGCCCCCATAGATAGGCCCCCTAGCAGCTAGGCGGCGAGCAATAAGCGAGCCAAGGTTGTACCGATTGTCATTGTTAAGCGCAACAACAAGGAAGGCTAAATGATAGTTGGAGATAATACTAATATTCTCCCTACCAAGAACGCTAGTAGCAAGATAATATGCAAAGTATCTAAGAGCAGGGAGTTGGATGTTTCTTATCTTTCCGTGTTGAGCCATGCGGTCATCATCATTGGTCACCCCTCGGTAAAGCTCCAGCAAATCAGCGGGTTGCCCTTGAATCTTCTTCATGGTCCCTATCATGCTTACACCTACAACACTGCAAAATCTTTCCAATGACATGGTGAAGGGCAGGTTATAAATTTTGAAAGAGACAGTTGACTGATAGGGCGTGTTAGTAAACATGAAGCTCTCAACAAAAGTTTTGGTGAGCATAGCGTATTGCTCACTCTCATCTTGCATATATGAGGTCAAACCAACCCTCTGAATTAGTAGCAAGAAAGCATCAAGAATCCCTGCAGCTTGCAAGAAAGTAAAACAAGGAAAAGTGGATGGGTGAGCATCCCCATCATCTCCTTCATTACCAATACGAGTTGCAATGAGATCTTCATTGTATGATGGCCTAAACTGAGAGGCTAATCTTGAGGGCCTTAACCTCCTAGGTGCATCCCTCTCAAAAATCTCTCCAAAGGTATGGTTGTTCATGGTTGATATTCTGAAATTTAAACACCTATTAAACAAGTGATTGCAAAGTGAATATAATGAAGGGAAGTACTCATAGGGACTTGTAAGAGGCCTTAACATGCATCAAAACTATATCTCTAAGCATCAAACAAGCTTACAAGCTCTCATAACCTATCACCTACAGCAGCAAAATACTCAAGATATAATCCACTAAACACAAATCTACTTGGACAAGCAGAGGAGTCACATACCGGAGAACAAATGCTTCAAATTTCAGCAGCAAAGATGGGCTGAGCAAGGAGATCGAAAAATCGAGGGCAAGCACAACAAGAACGTGATTTTAAGCAATGAACTAGAGTTTACTCGGGAGAGGGAAGAAAGTGGCAAGTGAGAGAGTAGGTGGAGGGCCAGGGGTGACCCACACCATGGCATGGCGCCACCCTAGGCAGGCCGCGCCACCAGGTGGCGAGCCTGCCTGGTGGGCCCCCCCTGGGTCACTCCAGGTACTCCTCTGCCCCTTTTTTCACGTAAAAATTTAATATGAATTTTCTGAAATTTTTCGAGACACTTTATTTTTGGGCAATTTTCAGGTATAGATGAATGATTTTCTGGCAGAAAGATTTTTTTTGGAATGATGCAATGACAAAACAAGGCTAGAACTACAAAAGTTCTAAGATACTCTAACATGCAAGCAACTAACAACAAAAAAAAGAAAACTAAACGAAAGCAAAAACTAAAATGGATAGAACAGAAGTAAGCGGAGATAATCATGGTGAAAACATTGTTTTGTTCAATGAAATCCTTTTGTTAACAAGGTTGATCATGTCTTGTTACCAAAACAATTTCATATGAGACAAAACTTTGTATTCCACTAATGATTATGTTACCTCAACTTTGATATCAATGGTCCCAATCATAATAGTTTCAAATTTTTCTCTTGGTATGGGACAATATATTTCTCCAACTTGAATGCCCTTAACATGTTCAATTGAATTCAAACCATAAGTCCTTTCAATCTTCTTGGGGAAATAGACAGTATGTTCCTTGTCATTAACATTAAAGGTCACCTTTCCTTGATTACAATTAATAACAGCCCCTGCAGTATTAAGAAAAGGTCTCCCAAGAATAATAGACATATTATCATCTTCAGGCATTTCAAGCACAACAAAATCAGTTAATATCAGGCAATTATGAGCCACTTTAACAGGTACATCCTCACATATACCAACAGGAATAGTGGTAGATTTATCAGCCATTTGCAAAGATATATCAGTAGGTATCAGTTTTTCTTGTTGAAGTCTCTTATAGAGAGAGAAAGGCATTACACTAACTCCAACTCCTAAATCACACAAAGCATTTCTACCATAACTATTCTTAATAGAGCAAGGGATATTTGGAATCCCTGGGTCTCCAAGTTTCTTTGGAACCTTACCATTAAAGGAATAATTAGCAAGCAAAGTAGAGATTTCTTCATTAGGGATCTTCCTTTTATTTGAGACAATACCCTTCATATACTTTGAGTAAGGAGGCAATTTAATAGCATCAGTCAAAGGTTTCATCCACTCACAAGACTTATTATAGTGTTCATCCTCCTTTGACTTGTGTTTCTTATCAGGGAAAGGCGTAGGTTTTTGGACCCAAGGTTCTCTTTCACTACCATGTTTCTTAGCAATAAAATCTTCTTTAGTGTATTTAGTATTCTTAGTGTGCTTTTCAGGTTCTTCTTCAACTTTTTCTTCATTTGGAGCTTCATTTTCTTCATTACAACTTTCAGTTTCAGCATCAGAGACAAATATACTATTAGGATCTATAGCAGGTTCAGAGGGTTCTACAATAGTTTTATGTTTATTTTTTCTTTTCTTACGAGTAGTACCACTATTTTCAGCTTGTTGAGAATCTTGCTTAATTCTTTTGGGATGCCCCTCAGGATATAGAGGATCCTTGATAGCAGCACGTGTTAACACCTGGATTTTTAATCCTAGATGCCCGTTATGCCATACCTCGCAATCCCAGGATTACCATTTTTGCGAGACATAACGGATTGGATATCATAGTACATCATCCATTACAAACCATACATAAGGTTTTACACAAATATGGATCTCATGATCCAGTCTTAATACAACAAGCAGCAGAAATAAAAGATAGCGTAGCGGTGGGGTCCATCTCTAGGGGCACAGACAATGCTGACGAAGGCAGATAGTCCTAGTTATCATAGCCGTCCTGCTGACCGTCATCTTGATAATCTCCTTCATATTCTAGCCACGATAATAGACAGGGACAAAAAGCCATGAGTACTCTTTAAGTACTCGCAAACTATCACTAACAAGCAGTATAATTCTAAGTTAAAGCGCTAGATCTAAGTTTAACTATAAAGTTAAGTTTGAAACCTAAGCTGAGTTCAGAAACCAAGAAAGATAAAATAAAGTTATAGAATCACTTAAGTTGGGAAGCTAGTGTCATAAACACAACCCTGTTGTGGTAAAGTCAAGATTCCTCATTCATATCAGGTTATTTAGAAAACATCTGACAACGAAACAGTATGGCAATTCCAACTGTCCATAACCGCGGATGCGGCTATTCGAATAGTTTGACACTCTGCAGAGGTGGTACACTTTCACCACAAGATTCGATACATCTATCAGGGATAACCCTGAATCATCATACTTAGTATGCAGATAATCAAACATAACCTTCCCTTTACACACCCTAGTATAAGCACCTCTCCTATGAGCATGGCCTCCCAACCATGACCATCAGTCATCTTGGGCACTGCATAGGTGGACAACATTGAGAGGTAGCCTTAGCTCAGACCTCTCCCGTGAGGGAACTAATACTAATGCATATAAATTTCCAGCTAAGCCTTACCCAATTCAGGTAATGTGGTTGTACGGTAAATTTGGAATGGTATCGCATCCGAATCCAACCATCAGTTTTATAAAAGGGTTAAGGCTCATGCCTCAATATTTCATTATCATCAACCATTTGTGTTTCTCAACACATGTCAAAACATCTCAATAGAATGACTCATCATTCTAAGGTTTTCATAATTCATTTTCACCAATTGTTCCCATCTAAAGTGACTCAAGCTTTTGATCTACTCTAAACTACTAAGTTAAGAGTGTTCACTAAGGTGGAAAAGATGGGTTCAATCTCATGCCATAGAATGACATCTAAAGGGTTCTAAATAGGTCAAGTTTTATACTTTTTATGCTACCTTCAAAACAAGTAAAGAACTTTGTATAACCTAAGAGGGGTAAAACTTGTAACTAAGACTTGGGGTATTAATAGTCAAAAGGGAGTGTGATCAAAGCATGCTTAGGGCATCTTTGCTAAACCATCTAGTTTGATCCTAGCTTGCTAATCACTAAACTTGCAAGTGTTAACTTGCATGGTTAATGGTGGCTTGCAAGTACAACTTTCAAGGGTTAATCTTGGATAGTGCTAGCTTGCCTTGGTTGGTGCAGTGGTTGAAGTTTTCTTCTTCTTCTTCTTGGTAGAACTCCTCCTCCTTGAGAGCTTGGTCGGTACTATCTTCTATAAATACATAGGGAGTGCACAATCACCAAAAAATACTTAACTAGGCTAAGTAGCATTCTAAGACACACCTTTGATGATCTATTATCATCACAAACATCACACGTTTAATTTCAATAGTTTCATCCTTTTTATTTTAGAAAAGTAATTTCTACTCATTGAAAAATTAACTAAAATTTAATACTCACCACCAAAATATGGGATCATGTGGACACATGTCCTCACCACATATTCTAACATGTGGGAATGAGATTTAAAGGTTGGATCAATATTATTTTAATTTAAGTTCATTATTTAATGATTTAAAGTGACTAGAAATGCCTATATAGCATTATTTTGGTACTAGTCCAAAGTCATTGCATGTAAACCTTAATATTATTACATATTTGGATAGATATGATGAAATGTGATTTTTGAGAGTTGGAATCAACTCAAAAGCTAACTTGGTTGATTTTATAAAAATGTTACAAGTTGCAAAAGCTTCTGTCTTCTTATTTTTATTAGGAAAGATCTATAACTCTAATTGAATTAAATCCAACAGGCTTGGATAGATCATCTCAATCCCTTTCAGGTAAAAGTGTTTCATGTTTGGATTTGTCAAACTCACATAATTGAATTTTGAAATAGTGGACAGAAACTAGATTTAACTAAAAGAAAAAATCTAGATTTGAACGGGTGGGCTTGCGCGGGAAAAGAATTGGGCCGGCCTAGTGCGCTCTGCAGCGCGGGGCTCAACTGACAGGGGGGTCCCGCTTGTCAGCGGCACTTAACACGCGAAACGGTACGTGTGCTGTGTGCCGTGCAATTAGAAAGGAAATCTATGGCTGAGGGTCGTCGTCGACGACGAATAGGTCGCCGGCGGGCTCGAACCCTAGCGGCTCGGTGGGGGTCTGCTAGGGACGTACCAGGGCTCCAGCAAGGTCGGCGAGGTGGGCAAACAACGTGGAAGACAACGGCGAGGTGAGGCGTGGTCGCGGCGGAGCTTGGGGTGGTCGCAATCAGCGGCGCCCTTCTCCTCCTGCTGCGGCTGCTCCGGCTCCAATTACGGTGAGGCAGAGCTCGCCTTGCTCCGGCTAGAGGTGGGTGAGGTTCAGAGAGGTGAGGGGAGTGGAATGGTGTGGAGAGAAGAGGCTGGGGAGGGCTCCTTTTATAGGCCCGACGGTGAGACCGAGCGGGATGGGTAGTCGACGGTGGCGACATGGCTACGGCGGGGTAGAGGCATGGCTGCGGGTGGCGATCGACGTACGGTTCCCTGGCGGTGCTCTAGGTATTGAATGCAGCCGTAGGGGCGGTGGCACGCCGTCTGGGCGAGGTGGCGTCTGAGCGGCAGAGGCGGTGGTGTCCACGGCAAGCGGTGGCTGTGAGGCGTTGGGCGGCAAGCGGGGGTGTCTGGGGTGTTCTCCAGGTCGTGGCGGAGCGGCGGGCATGGGCTGATGCCAAGGGGTGGTCTGTGCGAGTGGGGACCGAGCGCGCTCTAGGGACGGCACTGGCATGGTGCGGTGGCACTGGGCGCGGTTTGTCCTCGGTGGTCCACTGCTGCTCTTGGCTTGGGCAAGGGACAGGGGGTGGTGGTGAGCTCCTGGCTACCTCCTAGACATGGTGAGGGAAGAGGGAGTGGTCTGCTGCAGCGAGGCAAGGTTTGGCCGGTGAGGCATGGCTCGACATGACATGGCAATGCCACTAGGGGCTAGGGGAGTGGGTGATAAGGGCCTGGTTAGACTAGGAGGGGAAAGAGGAGATAATTGTAGATCAAATGGGGGCAAAACTCTGTTCAAAACAGTGAGCTAGGATTAGAGTGGAGATTATGCATGCCAAGTGTTTGATTAAATGGCCGCATGAAAGAAAGTTTTGAATTTTGGTTTCAAATTTTTTGAGTGATCTCCACTAGTGATAGATAGTCTCTGGTTGCAAGGGTTTTGAAAGTGGAGCTCAAAAAGATGGGTTTTGAAATAGGGGTGATCTATGCATATACATTAGATTCAATTTTTAAATGTCATTTAAAATAGTTAACATAACGTTTTTAGCAGATCACAACGTGGGCCTTGGTACATCATTATGTGTACTAGCAAGGGGTGCAAAGATCAAGAATTGTTTCTGTTAAGTTTTGAGTAGTAGGAATAGCCAAAGTAGGCATGAGAGTTAAATTTGCCAAAATGACCATTCCTCCTTTTTAAATCTTTTTGATTTGATTTTCTTTAGGAAAAGTTTGGGAATGATGTAGATGATGTTTAAATCAACTAAGAAACATTTTACATGCATTGGATCCCTCAATCATGGCAATTCAAACAACTCCTATTTTAAATGCAGACGTATATGAATGCTTTCATATTAACTTTGGAAAAGTTTTTGTTAACCCTAATTTTGGTTGATTTGATCTTGATATGCTTGGATTGAAGTTTTTGGATGTTACAGACCTCCCCCCTTAAACAAAATCTCGTCCCGAGATTTACAAAGAAAACTAGGAACTAAAGAGATCTGGGAACTTTGTCCTAATGTAATCTTCGCGCTCCCAAGTGGCTTCCTCCTCAGTACGGTTGCTCCACTGAATCTTGAGAAACTTGATACTCCTGGTCCTGGTGGTTCGGTAAGCTTCTTCTAAGATACGGATGGGTACTTCCCGGTAGGTCAGATCATTGTTGATTTCCACAGCTCGATGATCGATGTTCTTGAAAACTTCAGTCTGCTCGGGCACTTCTAGACACTTGCGAAGTAATGAGATGTGGAACACATTGTGGATGGCTGACATCTCTTCAGGCAGTTCCAACTGATACAAGACTTCTCCTCGACGGTTCAGAATCTTGAACGGTCCAATATATCTGGGGGCTAACTTTCCCTTCAAACTAAAGCGTTGAGTTCCTTTCAATGGTGAAACCTTGAGATATACAAAATCTCCGACATTGAAAGTTAGGTCTCTCCTTCTTTTGTCAGCATAACTATTCTGTCTGGATTGGGCGGTCTTGAGATGCTCACGGACTTTGTGAACTTTCTCTTCTGCTTCTCGGAGAATGTCGGGTCCGAAGATCTGACTCTCTCCTACTTGCGACCAATTCAAAGGGGTACGGCACTTTCTTCCGTATAGGAATTCAAATGGTGGCATCTGCAAACTAGCTTGATAACTGTTGTTATATGAGAATTCTGTGAAGGGCAGGCAGTCTTCCCATTTTGATCCATATTCCAACACACAAGCTCTAAGCATATCCTCTAGTATCTGGTTGACTCTCTCGGTCATCCATCGGTTATGGGTGATACGCTGTGCTGAAGTTCAACTTGGTTCCTAATCCTTCTTGGACTTTCTGCCAAAATCTTGAGGTAAACTGGGTTCCTCGATCTGATACGATGGCCTTGGGGGTTCCATGCAGACTAACAATCCTAGCAATGTATAGCTCTGCTAACTTTGCACTCTAGTAAGTGGTCTTGACAGGTATAAAGTGGGCTACCTTGGACAGTCTATCAACTATGACCCAGATTGAGTCATTCCCCCTACTAGAAGTAGGTAAACTGGTGATAAAGTCCATTCCGACGGAATCCCATTTCCATTCCGGAATCTGTAATGGCTGCAACAGTCCTACAGGTCTCTGATGCTCTACTTTGACTCTTTGATAGATGTCACATTTGGCGATGTAGCTTCCGATCTCTCTCTTCATCTTGTGCCACCAAAATTGCTCTTTCAAATCCTGATACATCTTTGTTCCTCTAGGGTGGATAGAATAAAGAGTATCATGAGCTTCTTTCATGATAACTTCCTTCAGCTCCAAATCTGCTGGAACGTAGATATGTCCTTTGTACCACAGTACTCCTTCTTCATCTTTAGTGAATCCAGGTACCTTTCCTGTACCGATACGACGTTTGATTCCGTCGATACTTTCATTTCCCTTCTGGGCTTCCTTGATTTGGCTAATCAAAGTGGGTTGAAGTTCAATGCTAGCTAAGAAACCTTTGCTAACTAATTCAGTTCTGAACTGCTCTAATTCTTCATACAAACTGGGTTGCTTCTCCTTGATCATGGTGTTAAGTCTACACGGCAATCTGCTAAGAGCATCCGCTACCACATTGGCTTTGCCGGGGTGATAGTGAATGTCAAGGTCATAATCCTTGATTAACTCTATCCATCTTCGTTGCCTCATATTCAGCTCCTTCTGAGTGAAGATATACTTCAAGCTCTTGTGATCTGAGTAAATCTCACAGCGATTACCCATCAAATAATGACGCCATGTCTTTAATGCTAGAACTACATCTGCTAGCTCAAGATCATGGGTCGGATAGTTCTGCTCATGCTGCTTCAGTTGTCGAGACAGATACGCGATGACTTTGCCTTCTTGCATCAATACACATCCTAGACCAATCTTGGATGCATCGCAATACACATCAAAGGGCTTCTTGATGTCTGGCATGACCAAAATTGGGGCTGATATCAATCTCTTCTTCAGCTCCTAGAAACTGGCTTCACATTTGTCTGTCCATTCAAACTTATTGTCCTTCTTCAACAATTGGGTCATTGGTCGGGCTATGCTCGAGAATCCTTCTACGAACTTGCGGTAATATCCCTCTAATCCGAGAAAAGAACGGACTTGGGTTTGAGTGGTTGGGGCTTCCCATTCTTCGACATCTTTGATCATGGTGGGATCAATAGAGACTCCTCCGGTAGACACAATATGTCGTAGGAATCCTACTTGTTTCAGCCAAAACTCACACTTGCTGAACTTGGCATATAATTGATGCTCTCTCAGGGTTTCTAGGATAACTCTCAGATGTTGCTCATGTTCTTCTTCTGACTTGGAGTAGATAAGAATGTCGTCGATAAACACAACTACAAACTTATCTAGGAAATTCATAAAGATCTTATTCATGAGATTCATGAAATAAGCAGGGGCATTGGTTAATCCAAAAGACATAACCGTATACTTGTATAAACCATAGCGAGTAGTAAAGGCGGTCTTCGGAATATCCGTTGCACGAATCTTAAGTTGGTGATAACCAGTCCTAAGATCAATCTTTGAGAATACCTGAGCTCCAGTCAACTGATCAAATAGATCCTCTATCTTTGGCAAAGGGTACTTGTTCTTGATGGTGACGTCATTCAACTTTCTATAATCCGTACATAGACGATTGCCCCATCTTTCTTGTCGACAAACAACACTGGTGATCTCCATGGCGATGCACTTGGTTGAATTAAACCTTTGGCTAGCATAGCATCCAACTGCTTCTTCAGTTCCACTATCTCTGAGGGGTTCATGCTATAGGGTCTCTAGGCGATAGGTCCGGTTCCGGGGATTAGTTCGATAATGAATTCTATATCCCTATCCGGGGGCATACCTGGCAATTCATCTGGGAATACGTCGGGGTATTCACAGACTACTCTGACTTGGTCAATGGTGGGCAAGGCTACACTCTGGTTGCACTTGAATTGACGGGGTAAGGTTTCAGAGATATGCTCTACTGTGACTCCTGAACTACTGGTCATGGTGATTGCTTTCTTAGCACAGTCTATCAATCCTTTATGCCTTAACATCCAGTCCATACCTAGTACTACTTCCAATCCTTTGGTTCCAAGTACAATTAGGTTGGCATAAAAATCTATCCCATGTATTCTGATAGGTACAACTTTGCAAATTTTTCTAGCTTTGGTTGTTGAACCAGGGATATGAACTATCATGACATGCTTCAGGTTGGTTGGATGAATCTTACTAGTGCATGCAAATTCTTCGGTGACAAATGAATGCGATGCTCCCGAATCAAACAATACTCTTGCTAAAACTGAGTTGACAAAAAACATACCCAGCACTACATCTGGCGATTCCTGGGCTTCTTCTGCGTTCATGTGGAAGAGACGGCCGTTGCGGTTGTGAGGGTTCCCTAGGGCAAATCTCCTTCCTAGTTGAACACGACGCTGCTGCTGAGCTGGGGCATTCACATTTGCATTCGTTGCGGTCTTCTTGGGACACTCATTGGAGTAGTGACCCTTCACTCCACACTCGAAACAGGTGATCTGGGACTTGTCCTTGACTGCGACAGGTACAGCATTGCTGCCAGTTCTGGGTGCAGTGTTGTTGTTGATGTTGTTGTTGTTGTTGTTGTTGTTGTTGTGGTTCTTGGGAGGTGCACGGTTGAAGTTGTTGGCATTACCGGAGTTGTGATTGTTTCCTCCGGACTTCACATTGCCTCCGCTACGGTTGGGGTAGCTTGGGCGAGAATTTGGGGGTCGGTTGTTCCTTGGTGCATATCCTGGTGAAGGGTTGGGACGGTACTTCTGGTGACTATTGGATCCAGACTGCTGCAACATACGACGCTTGCGGTTGTCGTTTTCCTGGTTAATCTTCCCTTCCATCTGAATGGCAGAGTCGACTAGCTCTTCGAGATCCTCGAAACGAATGTTGATGAGGACAGTCTGCATCTCATCATGCAGTCCGTTCAAGAATCTCTCCTTCTTCTTGGCCTCCGTGTTGATCTCATCAGGTGCATATCTGGCAAGTGACAGGAATCTGTCATGGTACTCCACCACAGTCATTCTTCCTTGCTTCAATTCGCAGAACTCATCTCTCATTCTGTTGACTAGACCTCGCGATACGTGGGTGTGAATGAACTTGACTTTGAATGCTTCCCATGTCATCACTTGACCATGGTTCATATTGCGGATGCTATTCCACCAAGCTCTTGCATCTCCCGCCAGATAGTGGGTGGTGAAGAGAACTTTCTCATTCTCATCAACTCTGGCAACCTCTAAGTTCTTTTCCATGGTCTGTAACCAGTCATCAGCATCTAATGGGTTTTCAGATTGGTTGAAGATTGGGGGATTGGTGTTCTGAAAGTTTTTGAGTTTGGATCCCTGGTGCCCTTGGTTGTTGAGAGCCATCTGGGCGATATGTTGAAGTGTTGCTAAGTTGGCTTGGCGTTCTGCCCTGCTTTCTTCACGGTCTGCTATGAGATTCTACAAGATCTGCAGCATTGGGTCCTGCGACGAGCTGCTCCCTCCTTGGTTTCCACGAGTCATCTGAAGATTGAGATAGATATAGGGATAAGAGGGAAATTCTAAGGTTCATGGTTTTGGGTTTTCAAAGCTAAAACTTTGAGTTAGACTCAGGTTTTTCAACTAACTTCATTTTCATTCATGCAAGCAAGCACACGATACAACACACACCATAACAAGCAAAGGGAAAACAGATGGTTTGAAGAACCATTCTGCAAGCTACGATACAATGAGATGATACATCTCAGGATACGATAGTGCTCTAGTGCATCTACTCATCGTCGATGAAGTCGGAGTCCTCATCATCAGTGTAGAAGTCCACGGCATCCTCCTCCAGAAAGTCATCATCGTTGCTGAGGTACGAATCCATTTCTCCCTGGATGTCTTCACCCTCATCTTCTTCTTTCCTTTGCTGCAAGCTGAGCTTCCTGCTCCTTGACGGTCTTCTCGAGGTCGGCCACCTTCTTTCAAAGACGGGCGATGGTGCGATCCTTCTTGGCACGCTGGCGACAAAGCGACTGGAGGTCTTGGACAAGCAGTGCGAAAGTCTGGGCCTTCTGGTCGGCAATGGCACGGTTCTGGTTGGCTAACTCTCTGGCATTGTCTAGTTCCTGCTGTCTGTCGTGAAGCAAGAAGTCAAGGTTCTCCACTTGACGCCTCAACTCGGGGTGGCCCGGCATCTCCATTGGCATTCCCATGAAATCACATCTTGCATAGTGGGCAAAACAGGTTCCTTGGGTCTTGTTGATGCTAAGGGCACATAGACGTGCGAGAGCTTCATGCATTGCCCTAGCTAATCCATCTAGCCAGTTGTTCTCTCTCACAGAGAACTAAATTCTTCCAGAAGTTGGTGCTTCAATGCTCCCTCTAAGATCTGTTGTGACTAGCCACTATAGGTCTCCTCCTGGGGGTCCTAGAAGTTGAGCTCCAAGAAACTCCGGGTGTGGGCGTCCCAGTAACTCCGACAGTGAATCAAGATCCCTCTAGAAGATCAGCTGACCTCCGTTTCCCAACTGGTAAAACTTGCTGAACTGAGTCTCCATCTACAAGAATTAAGGATGAGGAGATTAGTGAAGTGATCAAGTGTGTCAAATTTTAAGTAGTAGTGTAAGAACTTTTGAGGAACATGATTTTTTTTGAGAAAGAAAGAATCCCAAGGGTAAGCGAGGAGATAGTTTTTCGTAAATACTCACTTTGGTTTTGAAACTAAGCTTTTGTTCGACGTCCATTCTAACTAGGGTCTCCTATGGTCAGGACGGCTCTGATACCAACTTGTCAACACCTGGATTTTTAATCCCAGATGCCCGTTATGCCACACCTCGCAATCCCAGGATTACCATTTTTGCGAGACATAACAGATTGGATATCATAGTACATCATCCATTACAAACCATACATAAGGTTTTACACAAATAAGGATCTCATGATCCAGTCTTAATACAACAAGCAGCAGAAATAAAAGATAGCACAGCGGTGGGGTCCATCTCCAGGGGCACAGATAATGCTGACGAAGGCAGATAGTCCTAGTTATCATAGCCGTCCTGCTGACCATCATCTTGATAATCTCCTTCATATTCTAGCCACGATAATAGACAGGGACAAAAAGCCACGTGTACTCTTTAAGTACTCGCAAACTATCACTAACAAGCAGTATAATTCTAAGTTAAAGCGCTAGATCTAAGTTTAACTATAAAGTTAAGTTTGAAACCTAAGCTGAGTTCAGAAACCAAGAAAGATAAAATAAAGTTATAGAATCACTTAAGTTGGGAAGGTAGTGTCATAAACACAACCCTGTTATGGTAAAGTCAAGATTCCTCATTCATATCAGGTTATTTAGAAAACATCTGACAACGAAACAGTATGGCCATTCCAACTGTCCATAACTGCGGATGCGGCTATTCGAATAGTTTGACACTCTGCAGAGGTGGTACACTTTCACCACAAGATTCGATACATCTGTCAGGGATAACCCTGAATCATCATACTTAGTATGCAGATAATCAAACATAACCTTCCCTTTACACACCTAGTACAAGCACCTCTCCTATGAGCATGGCCTCCCAACCATGACCATCAGTCATCTTGGGCACTGCATAGGTGGACAACATTGAGAGGTAGCCTTAGCTCAGACCTCTCCCGTGAGGGAACTAATACTAATGCATATAAATTTCCAGCTAAGCCTTACCCAATTCAGGTAATGTGGTTGTACGGTAAATTTGGAATGGTATCGCATCCGAATCCAACCATCAGTTTTATAAAAGGGTTAAGGCTCATGCCTCAATATTTCATTATCATCAACCATTTGTGTTTCTCAACACATGTCAAAACATCTCAATAGAATGATCATCATTCCAAGGTTTTCATAATTCATTTTCAACAATTGTTCCCATCTAAAGTGACTCAAGCTTTTGATCTACTCTAAACTACTAAGTTAAGAGTGTTCACTAAGGTGGAAAAGATGGGTTCAATCTCATGCCATAGAATGACATCTAAAGGGTTCTAAATAGGTCAAGTTTTATACCTTTTATGCTACCTTCAAAACAAGTAAAGAACTTTGTATAACCTAAGAGGGGTAAAACTTGTAACTAAGACTTGGGGTATTAATAGTCAAAAGGGAGTGTGATCAAAGCATGCTTAGGGCATCTTTGCTAAACCATCTAGTTTAATCCTAGCTTGCTAATCACTAAACTTGCAAGTGTTAACTTGCATGGTTAATGGTGGCTTGCAAGTACAACTTGGAAGGGTTAATCTTGGATAGTGCTAGCTTGCCTTGGTTGGTGCAGTGGTTGAAGTTTTCTTCTTCTTCTTGGTAGAACTCCTCCTCCTCGAGAGCTTGGTCGGTACTATCTTCTATAAATACATAGGGAGTGCACAATCACCAAACAATACTTAACTAGGCTAAGTAGCATTCTAAGACACACCTTTGATGATCTATTATCATCACAAACATCACAAGTTTAATTTCAATAGTTTCATCCTTTTTATTTTAGAAAAGTAATTTCTACTCATTGAAAAATTAACTAAAATTTAATACTCACCACCAAAATATGGGATCATGTGGACACATGTCCTCACCACATATTCTAACATGTGGGAATGAGATTTAAAGGTTGATCAATATTATTTTAATTTAAGTTCATTATTTAATGATTTAAAGTGACTAGAAATGCCTATATAGCATTATTTTGGTACTAGTCCAAAGTCACTGCATGTAAACCTTAATATTATTACATATTTGGATAGATATGATGAAACGTGATTTTCCAGAGTTGGAATCAACTCAAAAGCTAACTTGGTTGATTTTATAAAAATGTTGCAAGTTGCAAAAGCTTCTGTCTTCTTATTTTTATTAGGAGAGATCTATAACTCTAATTGAATTAAATCCAACGGTCTTGGATAGATCATCTCAATACCTTTCAGGCAAAAATTGTTTCATGCTATTTGGATTTTTCAAACTCACATAATTGAATTTTGAAATAGTGGACATAAACTAGATTTAACTAAAAAGAAAAAAATCCAGATTTGAACTGGTGGGCTTGCGCGGGAAAAGAATTGGGCCGGCCCAGTGGCGCTCCGCGGCGCGGGGCTCAGCTGACAGGGGGGGCCCGCTTGTCAGCGGCACTTAACACGCGAAATGGTACGCGCGCTGTGGGCCGTGTGGTTAGAAAGGAAATCTACGGCTGAGGGTCGTCGTCGACGACGCACAGGTCGCCGGCGAGCTCGAACCCTAGCGGATCGGTGGGGGTCTGCTGGGGACGTACCAGGGCTCCAGCAGGGTCGGCAAGGCGGGAAAACGACGTGGAAGATGACGACGAGGCGAGGCGTGGTCGCGGCGGAGCTTGGGGTGGTCACAATCAGCGACGCCCTTCTCCTCCTGTCGTGGCTGCTCCGGCTCCAATTCCGGCGAGGCAGAGCTCGCCTTGCTCCGGCTAGAGGTGGGTGAGGTTCAGAGAGGTGAGGGGAGTGGAATGGTGTGGAGAGAAGAGGCTCGGGAGGGCTCCTTTTATAGGCCCGACGGTGAGACCGAGCGAGATGGGCAGTCGACGGTGGCGACATGGCTACGGTAGGGTAGAGGCATGGCTGCAGGTGGCGATCGACGTGCGGTTCCCTTGCAGTGCTCTAGGTATTGAATGCAGCCGTAGGGGCGGTGGCACGCGGTCTGGGCGAGGTGGCGCTCTGAGCGGCAGTGGCGGCGGTGTCCATGGCGAGCGGTGGCCGTGAGGCGTTGGGCGGCCAGTGGGGGTGTCTGGGGTGTTCTCTAGGTCGTGGCGGAGTGGCGGACGCGGGATGATGTCAAGGGGAGGTCTATGCGAGCGGGGACCGAGCGCGCTCTGGGGTGGCACTGGCATGGTGCGGTGGCACTGGGCGCGGTTTGTGCTCGGTGGTCCACTGCTGCTCTTGGCTCGGGCAAGGGACAGGGCGTGGCGGTGAGCTCCTGGCTACCTCCTAGACATGGCGAGGGAAGAGGGAGTGGTCTGCTGCAGCGAGGCAAGGTTTGGCCGGCGAGGCATGGCTCGGCTTGACATGGCAATGCCACTAGGGGCTAGGGGAGTGGGTGATAAGGGCCTGGTTAGACTAGGAGGGGACAAAGGAGATAATTGTAGATCAAATGGGGGCAAAAATCTGTTCAAAACAGTGAGCTAGGATTAGAGTGGAGATTATGCATGCCAAATGTTTAATTAAATGGCTGCATGAAAGAAAGTTATGAATTTTGGTTTCAAAATTTTTGAGTGATCTCCACTAGTGATAGGTAGCCTCTGGTTGCAAGGGTTTTAAAAGTGGAGCTCAAAAAGATGGGTTTTGAAATAGGGGTGATCTATGCATATGCATTAGATTCAATTTTAAAATGTCATTTAAAATAGTTAACAGAATGTTTTTAGCAGATCACAAGGTGGGCCTTGGTACATCATTATGTGTACTAGCAAGGGGTGCAAAGATCAATAATTGTTTCTGTTAAGTTTTGAGTACTAGGAGTAGCCAAAGTAGGCATGAGAGTTAAATTTGCCAAAATGACCATTCCTCCTTTTTAAATCTTTTTGATTTTCTTTTCTTTAGGAAAAGTTTGGGAATGATGTAGATGATGTTTAAATCAACTGAGAAACATTTTACAAGCATTGGATCACTCAATCATGGCAATTCAAACAACTCCTATTTTAAATGCACACATATATGAATGCTTTCATATTAACTTTGGAAAAGTTTTTGTTAACCCTATTTTTGGTTGATTTGATCTTGATAAGCTTGGATTGAAGTTTTGGGATGTTACAGCACCACTTCTAGTTCTAATTTCATAAGCATGTTTTTCTTTAGCAGAGTTAACTAGCAAGTCTTTTTGCACTTTAATGAGTTGATTTATTTGAGTTTGAACCATTTGAAAGTGTTTAACAATCATTTTGACATCATTAGAGGTTCTTTCCACAATATCTTTTAACTCAACAATAGCTCTAGTGTTTTCCATTAGATGATTTTGCACCCTTTTATTAAAATTATCCTGCTTAGCAATAAAGATATTGAATTCTTCTAAGCATTTATCAGGAGGTTTAGAGTAAGGGATATCACCTTTATCAAAGTGTTGGAGAGAGTGTACCTCAATAGTGGATGAGTAGGGAATATGCTTACATAATTCTTCTATAGGCGATAAATTCTTGACATCTGCAGCTTTAATTCCCTTCTCCTTAAGACATTTCTTATCTTCCTTCATCACTTCATCATTTAATTCAATAACTCCCCTCTTCTTTGGTGTTGGAATAGGCACCGGTATAGTTGCTTCGGGTATAATTACTTCAGGTATAGCTGGTTCAGGAGGATTCCAATCCTCATAGTTCTTGCTTATTTTAGCCATTAATTCTCAGCTTCCTTGGGAGTCCTATTCCTGAAAACACAATCAGCACAACTATCTAGGTATGTCCTAGATTCTTCAGTTAGTCCATTATAAAATATATCAAGAAGCTCATTCTTAGGTAATGGACTTCCAGCCTGTGCATGAACCAAAGCACAAAACCTTGCCCATGATTCAGGCAATATCTCCTTTTCTCCCTGTTTAAAATCAAAAACTTCCTGCAAAATAGCATGTCTAGCACTAGGAGGAAAATATTTCTGCAGGAAAGTACTAATCAAGCAATCATGGCTATCAATAGATCCAGGAGGTAAATTCCTAAACCAAGTTTTAGCTTCTCCTTTCAGTGAAATGGGGAAAATCTTAGCAACAAAGTAAGTACGCATCTTAATATCGTCAGAAAACAAGCCACTCATGGTAGAAAGCTCATTCATATGTGTTACCGCACTTTCATTATTAGTCCCACAAAAAGGTTCTTTCTCAACAATAGCTATGTAAGATAGATCGAGAGAGAAATCATAATCTTTATCTTTAATGCTTATGGGAGAAGCAGCAAACTTAGCAATAGGAGACAATTTGGGTCTAATAGTACGCCACTCAAGGAGACTCTTAGTAGTGCTCCTATCATGGGTGTTTTTACATTCTTTAATAAATTCACCGGTCATCTCAACATAACCATCTTCAATATCATAACTCTCACTAGACTCAGGTGAACTAACAGGTGTAGTAGTGTCTTCATTAGGAGTTTCAGTATTTCCAGCTATAGTTATAGCAATCGTAACATCTAGGAAAGGACCTAATGAACCACTCTTATCAAGCACAGTAGAAGCATCATCATAAGTATCAGAAGTTTCAGATTCAGCAGTAGTAGCAGTGTGTGTAGCATGTGTGTGTGGTGGTGTAACGAGCTTACTCATAACAGATGGTGAATCAAGAGCAACAGAGGTGTTCAAAACCGTACCTCTTCTTGTAGTGGATGGTAAAATATGAACCTTGCCATCACGAGACTTACCCATGATGGATGGATGGCAGTGAACAATAGAGAATCCAAGTGAACTTGATAAATAAAGCTATGCTCCCCGACAACGGCGCTAGAAAATAGTCTTGATGACCCTCAAGTATAGGGGGTGTATCGCAGTATTTTCGAGGGAAGTGAAACCCAATTTATTGATTCGACACAAGGGGATCCAAAGAATATTTATAAGCCTTAACAACTGAGTTGTCAATTCAGCTGCACCTGGAAACAATCTTGCTCACAACAGTTTAGCAGTAGCAACAGTTTTGTAGTAGGAATAGTAAAGTAGCAGCAGTAGTAAAGTAAGGATGAGTAACAACAACAAAGAAATGAGGATTCGAAACGGTAGGCATAGGGATGGATGGACGGGCGTTGCATGGACAAGACAATTCACATAGCAATCAGAACATAGGGCAATTGCAAATAAATAAGATAAAGCATCCAAGTACTAGATAATCCTAGGCATGTGTTCCATATATAGTCATACGTGCTCGCAATGAGAACTTGCACAACATCTTTTGTCCTGCCAGGTTTGCAATGGGGCCTCAAGGGAACTACTGGAAATTAAGGTGCTCCTTTTAATAGAGCACCAGAGCAAAGCATTAACACTCTGTGAACACATGTGATCCTCACATCAAAGCCATTCCCTCGAGTTATCTGATTTACATCGCCAGGGCCATTGGTTCCAGACAACAACGTGTGTATACAACTTTCAGGTAAGACCAAATCAATACTATCATAATGAATCAATAACATGTTCAGATCTGAAATCATGGCACTCGGGCCCTAGTGACAAGCATTAAGCATAACAAGTTGCAACAAAGTCAAAAAGCACTAATAGTAGATACTAGGCACCATGCCCTAACAATCTGATGCCATTACATGAACAATCGCATCCAATCCCTACCATCCCCATAGCCTACAGCGGGGGATTACTCACTCATAGATGGCGGAAACATGGATCGTCGATGGAGAAGCAATGGTGATGATGATGGCGATGATCTCCTCCAATTCCCCATCCCGGCAGGGTGCCAGAACGGAGTTTCTGGTTCCGAATCGTGGAATCTGGTGGTGGTGGCGGAGCAGAACTCTTTCTAGAAAAAACGTCGACCCCCCTGAGTTTTTAGGTCAGAAGGCATCTTATAGGCGAAGAGGGAGACCGAGGGGGTGTCTGGGGCAGCCAGACCACCCCCTGGCACGACCTAGGCTAGCCCGCGCGGCTAGGTGGTGTGGCCTGGGCCCAACCCTCCTCCATCTCGTATTTTGGCTCCGGGAGTCTTCTGGTGAAATAGGAATTTTGGCATATTTTCCGGGATTTTTCCTGATAGTTGATTTTCTACACAAAAACTAGACACCAAGGCAATTTTGCTGAAAACAGCGTCAGCCCGTGTTAGTTGCATCCAAATCACACAAGTTTAGAGGAGAAACAATAGCAAAAGTATTCGGGAAAGTAGATATGTTTTGGACATATCACTAAGCCTACACAAACTTCTCTTCTTAAGAACTGTATTTCTAACCTTTCCAAAATGCATTTGCAACTCCTTTGGTAGTTCTCGATTTTTTGGTTGAACATTTGCGCTCTTCCTGCTTAAATCACCTGCTACTACATTGGCCTTTCCTATAGTATAGTTAATTGTAAGGTCATAATCCTTAATCAACTCCAACCATATTGTTTGCCTCATTTTCAATTCCTTCTGAGTGAAGAAATATTTGAGACTTTTATGATCAGTGTATAGTTCACACCTTGCTCCATAAATAAAATGCCTCCAACTCTTTAAATCAAAAACTACTGCCACTAATTCCAAATCATGTGGTAGGGAGTTAACTTCATGAGGTTTGAGTTGTCTAGACCCATAAGCAATTACCTTGCGATCTTGCATTAGAACACAACCTAATCCCTCCTTGGATGCATCACAGTAAACTGTATAATCCTTTCCGGTTTCTGGTACTGCTAGGGCTGGTGCTATAGTCAATTTGGTCTTCAATTCTTGAAAACTGGCTTCAAACTTTTCATTCCACACAAATGAAGTATTCGTCCTTATCAATTTGGTCATTGGTCCTGCAATATTAGAGAAACCTTCATTGAATCTCCGATAGTAACCTGTCATTCCTAAGAAACCTCTGAATTGCTTAACATTGGTCGGTGCATTCCAATCCAGCACTGATTGAACTTTGGATGGATTGATAACAATTCCATCCTTACTAATGACATGACTCCGAAATTCAACCTTGTCCAACCAGAATTCACACTTACTGAACTTAGCAAACAACTTGTGTTCTCTTAGAATTTGTAACGGTATCCTCAAGTGATCAGCATGCTCCTCCTTATCCTTTGAGTATATCAAAATATCATCAATAAATACTATGACGAACTTGTCCCGATATGGCATGAAAACCTTGTTCATCAAATTCATGAAAATTGCTGGTGCATTAGTCAACCCAAAAGGTACGACCAAATACTCATGATGTCCATATCTTGACATGAACGCTGTTTTTGGAAAATCCTCAGGCTTAATCTTGATTTGATGATAACCCGATCTTAGATCAATCTTGGAAAACACTCCGGCTCCCTTGACTTGATCAAATAAATCCTGAATTCTTGGCAAAGGATACTTGTTCTTGATGGTGACATTGTTCAAATTTCTGTAATCTCCACACATCTGTTGTCCTCCATCTCTTTTATCAACAAAAATCACTCGAGTTCCCCATGGGGATACACTCTCTTGAATAAAACCTTTTCTGGCCAACTCATCAATTTGTTCTTTAAGCTCCTTCAGCTCTTTAGGACCCATCTTGTATGGTGCTTGAGCAATAGGTGATGTACTAGGTATGAGGTCAATACTGAACTCTATCTCTTGATCCGGTGACATTCCTAGTAATTCTGTTGGGAATACATCTTGAAACACATTTACCACAGGAATATCCTCCAATTTGACCTCACTCATGGAGTTTAATTGTAGCTCCACATATATATGCGTGTGCTTATCAGCTTGGTAAACTAATCTTCCTCCACCTAGAACCCTTATTGAGACAGTCTTGTCTTCATAGTTGATACGTGCTCCATGTTCAGTCATCCAATCCATTCCTAGCACTACGGCTATTCCTCTCAATGGAATCACATAAAGATCCGCATAATAGGTTTGACCACAGATTGAGATAACTTGGTTTAATTTGATATTTTGCACTAACACGATCCCTCTAGCGGTAACTATGGTCATAGGTTTTTCTAATGGTGCCCTTCTAATCCTGGACTTATCACAAAATTGTTAAGATATGAATGAAGTAGTTGCACCAGTATCAAATAGAACTTTTCCATGATTGGTGAGAATATTGAGCGTACCTATCACTGCTTGATCCGAGTTATCCACCTCCTCCAAGGTTGCACAATTCAGCTTTCTAGTAGGTCTGCTTCTCTTGCCATGTTGTTCTTGACATAATTTCCACCCCTATTAAGTTGTCCGCCTCCGCCTTTTGCTTGGCCACCGCCTAGAGAGTAAAGCTCTGGTTGACGAGTAAAGCAGCACCGTTGGGACACTATAGTGTTGTCCCCCCTGTATTGACGGCTTGACCGGGTCCTAGCCCACTGGCCAGGCCCGTCCAGCCGGCCTTCTTTGTAAACCCAAATCCAAACAGTAAACCCTAGAGCACACTTTGTAACCCACCTCTCTCAACCAGTATATAAGGGAGGGTAGTGCTAGGGTTCTAGGTAAGCTCTCTAGATTCGACAAGTTCAGTAGTTCATCTTCTTCCTCTAGCTCAACATAGAAGCTAGGGAAACATCTCAAGGAGCACTTGTACTACACATTCGCCCCCATATAGTAGATCCTTGCAGGAGTAGGAGCGTTACCTCGACAAGAGGGCTCTGAACCTGGGTACATCGCTGTGTTTGCAGTATCTGTGCCCAACCCATTGCGAGTAGCCACCGATAGCATCCTAATCGTCCCGTCTCAAGCCATCCCAGATGGCACTACCGTGTTCCACACCACCACAGTTGGCGCCCACCGTGGGGCACATCGATTCGGCTGGAGTCATCTTTCACACAGGACTTCCGCTCGTCGCTGGTGAGCGAGTCGCTTCTGGCCTCGTCCTCACCTTCGGCTCCTTCGGCTGCATCATCGACAACGCATCCTGCTTCAATGGGGGAACCTTCCCAAGCGGCGGCTCTGTCATGCACTCCGGCAAGAAACTAGTCTACATCGTCACCGTCGCCGAGGCCTTCCCTCGCGAGGTCATTGCCGTCTCTGGAGCACCACCTAGCTTCTCCGCTTTGCGCGTCGCCAACAACAGCGTCGAGGTCATGATGGCCATCTCAGGCGAGAACCACCGCCTGCCTTTAGAGCGCAGAGCGGGAGGCAACGGTGCCATTTCACACGCGCAAGACCAAGACCCCCTCGCCGCCTCCATCGAGCACCTCAGCAAGCCCATCACTTCCCTCGAGGCAGACCTGACAGCAGCTGCAGCAGCGCTGGAGGACACCCGCTAGAGCCTTCTGGAGGAAGCCAGCAAGGTGGTGGCCGCCCAACTCCGGATGAACACGACCATGCGCGAGTACAATACCGTGCATGGCTTCACCCGCTTTCCCGGCGCCAGTCGCCAAGCCTAGCCCCAGGGCCGAAACCTCGGCTCAGAGATGGACCGTGCTGCTAACTTGCGTACTCCTGCGGTTCAGCCGGTCTATAGCACCCCCGCTAAGAACATGAGAGCCACGAAGGCAGCCGTCGTCGAGCTAAGCCACGTGGACGGTGAAGAGATTCTTCATCAGTAGGCACGTGTCCAGCTCCTCGTGGTCACAACCAACAAGCAACAGGCCTAGGCGGAGCACAGCCTAGGCGGCAATAGCAAGAACTAGCCCCCACATCGGATGGCGGATCCGGCTTCAGGTGGCAGCAAGGCCTCCTCCCCGAACGGTACAAAGCAGAACAAGCATCCACGCGGCAGATTAACCGGCCGTGGGCACAATCCCCACGATGTTGTAGCTGTCACTAGTAGAAACCGTGATCCGACTGACAGAGCTAGGAGAAGCAACATGCCGCCCAAGTCCCGCCTATTAGGGCGCCTTGGCCCACTCAAGCCGGAAGAGTCGCAAGATGCACGCGCATGCATTGACCTGCTAGTCCAAACACGTGCGCTGGAGGAGGAAAGCCCAGCTAGCCCAAGATGTTTCAGACCATGCATCCAGAATGAACCGTTTCCAAAGGGATTTTCGCTCCCGAGGGACACGCCAAAGTACAACGGGAAGGTGAAGCCGGAGGACTAGCTGGTGGACTACACCACCATGGAGGGCATCACAAACGATAACCGCCGCGTAGCCGTGCGCTACGCCCCCCTCATGATCCTCGACTCAGCTAGAACATGGCTCAATAGCCTCACTGACAACAACATCAACACTTGGATCGATTTCGAGCAGGCATTTGTCCACAACTTTATCGACACCTACAAGTGCCCAGGCCACCCCGACGAGCTTGATATTTGCGTCTAGGGAAAAGACGAGTCCGACCGCTCCTACATCACACGGTGGACAAGCATGCACAACTCCTGCGATGGGGTGCACGAGCACTAGGCGGTGGACTTCTTCATCAACGGCTGTAGAGACGGCACCATGCTAAAGCACAAGATTTGATGGGTGGAGCACGACACCATGGCCAAGACCATGGCTATCGTGGACAAGTACGCCACCACCGACACGGCAATGAAGAGATCCATCCAGGTGGATGACCGGGGGCAGATCATCATGGACATCTCCACAGATCGACGCCAGCCTGATGGAAACAATCACAACTCCAGGCAGCATGACAACTGCCATGACAAGAGAAAGGATGACCAGCCGAATAACCAATATGGTTCCAGGCAGGTAGCAGCGATGTAGGAAGACCTGGTTGTAGGTGGTAGCCGGAGACAGAAGCCTGATGACCGGCCTCCCATGCCCAAGTACACCATCGAATCGATGCTTGATGGCCCATGCAAGTTCCATAGTGGTGGCAACAAGCTGTATACGCATACCACTCGTCAGTGCACCTGGACCAAGAAGATGGCCGAGGTGTGTGGGTTTCCACCACCACTCCTGCCTCCGCTAGCCAGTGGCTAGCAGGACAACCGCGAATGTCAGAACCGCCAGGATGACGATGGTGGATAATACCCTCTCGGGTGGGGAACTACACATCTTCACTATGGATCCAGAGACCAAGCATAGCAAGAGGCGCTACGAGGCGGAGGTGAACGCGATCGTTCCTTCCGTCCCCCAATACCTCAACTGGTTGGAGCAAGAAATTGCATGGATCCGGAGGGATCAGCCGGCTCTTCTACCTCATCTGGGCACGTACATGATGGTTCTGGATCCCATCATCGTCTCCAAGAAGCACTCTTGCAGATTCTCCTACGTCCTTGTGGATGGAGGGAGAAGCATCAACCTCTTGTACCGCAACTCGTTGGACCGGCTCGGCATCAGTGAGGCCTAGCTGGAACCATCCAGCACCTTGATACGTCCATTTTGCATCACTATTATATGTCTTAATTCACTATTATTCATTGATATATTTCGTATTGAGAGGTGATACTTATGTTATTTCATCTATTTTTGCATGGTTGATGACTTTTGGAGCATGGACTGCAGCAGTCAGGATTCTGATGGAAAAGGTGATGTTTGGAGGCAAAATTCGCGAAGATCAGAAAATCCGGGAAAATGTACGGAAAATCCTATTTTCCAGAAGACTAAGGATGCCAGAAGATGGAGTGGAGGTGGGCCACAGGGGGCCCACACCACCCCATGGCGCGGGCAGGCCTAGGCCGCGCCTGGAGGTGGTGTGGCCATCCTGGCCCACTCCAGCCTCTCCCCTCTGGTGTATATCATCCTCCCGAAACCCTAAGACTCGGGGAGGGACCACAGAAAGATTCTGCCGCTTATGCGGGCGGAAAACACTGAGAGAGAAAGATCTCTCCGACAGACAGATTTCTGCCGGGGGAATTCCTTCCCGGAGAGGGGAGATCGTCGCCATCAACACCACCATCAAGATGGACTTCATCGGGATCATCATCATCATCACCACTATCATCACCATCAGCACCCTCATCACCATCTCCATATTGCTGTAACAATTGAGTTGAATCTTGCATAGTTCATAGGGGAAACTTTCCCGGTGTTGATTACTCTTTGTAGTTGATGCTATTGAGTGAACCATTGAATTATTGTTTATGTTCAGATTGTTATACATCATTATTCCATCTCTGATCATGATCCATATGATGTCTTGTGAGTAGTTCGTTTTGTTCTTGAGGACATGGGAGAAGTCTTGTTGTTAGTAGTGGAGTTGCGTTGAGAAAGATTCAATAGATTACTATTTAAGTTGTGGTGTACTTCTTCTAGTGGTGTCATGTGAACATCGACTACATGACACTTCACCTATATGGGCCTAGGGGAATGCATTGTGTATTTGTCTACTAATCGTAGGGGTTGCCGGAGTGACAGAAACCTCAACCCCCGTTAGGAAACCATTGCACAAGGGACGTAAGGGTCTTAGAGTTTAAAGTTGTGGTTAGGTTTCTACCTTAATTACTTTCTTGTACTTACGGATGTTTTCAAGGGGTTTAATAACAAGTATGTATTAGTCTTGGATGGGGCGGTACATTAGCACAGGTTCACCCACACAACACTTAGCAAGCTAAAGAACATTAATCGACTATATGAAGCGAAAGCACTTGATAGTCTTCCCATGTGTCCTCGAGAACGTTTGGTCATCTTAAATAATACCACTGGCTTGTCCTTTGCTGCATAAAGGATTGGGCCACTTGCTGCATTTATTCTTACTGTCTTTTATTTACTCGTACTTTGTTTACTTGCTTTATCAAAAAAACCTAAAAATCCGTTTGCTAAGTATTTGCAGAGAATTCCTGATCCATACCACTAGCCAGCACCTTCTGCTCCTCGTTGGGTTCGACACTCTTACTTATCGAAAATACTGTGATACACCCCCTATACTTGTGGGTCATCACACCTTCTTCCATGGAGTTGTCCCGGGTTTATCACATTCACCTATCGGCAATATCCAGCTGGACGTCATCTTTGGCACAGAAGACAACTTCTGCCGCAAGCCCATTTGGTTTGAGGTGGTCAACCTCCACAGCACATACCACGCCATCCTCGAGCGCCCAATGCTAACCAAGTTCATGGCGGTGACACACTACGCCTACCTCAAGATGAAGCTCCCTGGGCCTAAGGGGGTGATCACCGTGGCCGGCTGCTTCAGGTGGTCAGTGGAATGCACCGTAGACGACTCCAAGCTAGTCGAGGCCATGATCATCACAGAGGAGAAGCGCATCATCATGCAGAACGTGGCAGCCTTGCAGGTGGATATGCTGGATGGCAAGCCGATGCTAGCCGGAGAAGCACAATTCAAGCCATCCAAGGGCACCAAGAAGATCCTGCTCAACGAAGCTGAGCCAGACAAGTTTGTCCTAGTCGGAGATGGCCTTGACAGCAAATAGGAAAGCGCGCTCGTCGACTTCCTTCGTGAGAATCGGGATATCTTTGCATGGTCCCCCAAGGACATGCCTGGTGTTCCGAGGGAGCTCGCCGAGCACTCTTTATATGTCAGGACGGATGCAAAGCTAGTCAAACAGTCATTACGCCGCTTCGCTAAGGAGAAGAGAAGAACCATTGGTGAAGAGATCACCTGGCACCCTGGCAGCCGAATTCATCATGGAAGTTTTCCATCTGGAATGGCTGGCAAACCCAGTGTTGGTCCTGAAGAAGAACAATACTTGGCGCATGTGTGTTGACTACACCAGCCTCAACAAAGCATGTCCCAAAGATCCATTCACCCTGCCAAGGATAGACGAAGTGATTGATTCCATGGCCGGCTGCAAGCTATTGTCATTTCTGGATGCATATTCCGTCTACCATTAGATCCGACTGAACCCGGCTAATCAAATAAAGATGGCATTCATCACCCCGTACGGGACCTACTACTACACCACCATGCCATTTGGGTTGAAGAATGTAGGAGCAACCTACCAGTGTTGCATGCAGAAATTCATGTAGACACGGATCGATAGAAATGTGCATGCCTACATCGATAACATGGTGGTCAAGACCAAGGAGCAGCGAACACTCCTTGAAGATCTGAAGGAAACATTCACCAACCTCCACCGGTTCCAGATGAAGCTGAACCCGGAGAAGTGCATGTTTGGTGTCCTAGCCGGCCAACTTCTTTATTTTCTCGTATCAGAACGAGGGATCGAGGCAAACCCGGAGAATATTGGCGTGATCGAGCGCATGCAGCTGTCATAGAACTTGCGTGACGTGCATAAGTTCACCGGGTGTTTAGCCTCCCTCAGCCGGTTCATCAGCCGGCTGGGCGAGAAAGCACTCCCACTGTACCAGCTCATGAAGAAAATGGATAAGTTCGTCTAGACATCGTAGGCGGACGAAGCCTTCCATGACCTGAAGCTCATGCTCACTTCACCACCTATACTGGCAGCCCCGGCGGTGAAGGGGTCGATGCTAATTTACATCGTAGCTACCAACCAGGTGGTCAGTGTGGTGCTTGTGGTGGAGAGGCCGAAGAATGAAAGGTGCAGCCGGTGCAGCGCCCGATGTATTACCTGAGCGAGGTGCTCTCACTCTCAAAGTAGAACTACCCCCACTACCAGAAGCTGGTGTATGGCATGTACATGGCCGCCAAGAAACTGAAGCACTACTTCCAAGAGCACCCCTTCCGGGTGGTGGCATTAGCACCTCTCTCAGAGATCATCGGCAACCGAGATGCCATGGGACGGGTGGCCAAATGGGCCATAGTGCTTGCCGCCCACAACATCTAGTACGAGCCAAGAACAACGATCAAGTCTCAAGCCCTAGCGGATTTCTTTGTTGACTGGGCAGAAACGTAGTACCTGCCACCATGCCCTGACTCCACACATTGGAAGCTGCACTTTGATGGCTCCAAGATGTATGGGGGGCTCGGAGCCGGAGTCGCCGTCACCTCTCCCAAGGGAGACCATCTAGAATACATGTTGCAGGTCCACTTCCACGCCTCCAACAATGTCGCCGAGTATGAAGCACTCGTCCATGGCCTCAAAATGGCAAAAGAGATCGACGCATCCTCTGCTTTGGCGACTCGGACCTGGTGGTGCAGCAAGTGTTGGGCGTTTGGGATGCCAGGGATGCAAAAATGGCTCTATACCCCTTCTTCATACATCAGCTATGTGCCTGCTTCGAAGGTTACGAGTTTCACCATGTCTCCAGGACAAACAATGAAGCGGCGGATACACTCACCCGCATCGGGTCAACACGACAAGTGATCCCGCCTAGAGTATCCCTTGAGCACCTACGCAAGACTTCCATCACGCCATCTTCGGAGTCTGACTCCATCATAATGGACATGGAACCGGGGACGGCCGGCTCCAAGCCACAAGAAGCTGCACTAAAAACCACGTGGACTACCTCGCGACACCCAGGGACCACTAGCTCCAAGATCTCCATGACTGCCTCGCCACACCCGTGGACTGCCGAGTTGGAAGCCTCGCCACCCCCGGCCGACTCCAATAGCTCGGGGACTACCGGCTCGGCACTGCCACCCGATGAACCCGACCCGGTTATGCGTGTAGAGGTGAATCTACTCATGCAGCCGGTATGCGCCTGTTGGGTCCACAACATAGAAAACAAAAAATTTCCTACGATGAGAACTATACGCCAAGATCTATCTACTAGATACAGAGCAACGGGTGGACATACATCCATGGAGAACTTACCCTCGAAGACAACGAGTTTTGTTAACGAGTAGGAACTCGTGGTTTATGTAGTCGTACGCTTGCCGATCTCAAGATTGTGTGGAAGTCCGAGCGCCACAAATCAGCAGCGCATCCATCCTCGCACACACGTTCAAGCCACCGGACAACCTCCACCTCCCCGCTCCAGCGAATCAGCGGAAGCAGCAACTCTTTCTAGACGCAAGGCCACCGGGAACATGTATCTCGCTAATCCGAGACCATGGGGGAATATCTAGAGGGGGAGAGATCCTTCACGAGGAGGTGTATGGATGAAGGAGGAGAGGGGGGCCTTTTATAGGAGGAGGAGGGGGTGCCCCCTCTCTCCATGGCCGGCGCATGGGGGGTGACCCCTCACCTCCCCCATTCATGTGGTGGTAACCCCTCCACATTAAAATGCCCCTTCACATTCTCTTTTAAAGTCTCCACTTTAAATGCATTAAATTTCTCCAAATTTAATGCTCTCTCATTTAATAAAACTCTTTTATTTATTTTATTCAGAATTTTGTTAATTACTTTAATTAACAAACATTCACATAAAACCCCTTGCAACATTTCAATATTACATGCAGAACCACTTTCTGCAATTTCACCCGAAACAATTCCGGTTTCTATCGAAACAATTCCTGTTTCTATCGAAACATTTCCTGCACTTTGCAAACCTTTTGTCTGGAACATATGTGCTCCTAAATGGTGTCCGGCAACCCTTAAGTGTGTCACCCTACGGTTCGCGAATAATGCAGACATGATTGAGACTCCTCTCAGATCAATAATCGAGCGGGACTGAGATCCATACTGACTCCTGCACATTCAACGATGACTTCTGTGATCGTGAGAACCTTTAACGTCAGCAATTTAATCCCTTTGTCTCATGATATAATACATGTCCGAGATTCGATCATCGGTATCCAAATACCTAGTTTGATCTCGTTACTGACATGCACTCTTTTCTTATTCCCGTGATATAACATTCTAGTGATCACATCACTTGCTTGCAAGCTATCTTAATGTGATATCACCGAGAGGGCCCAAAGTATATCTATCCGTCATCTAGATTGACAAATTCCACTCTTGATCCATGAGCCTCAACATAACACCTTCGTAGTACTGAACCCATCTTTATAGTCACCCTGTTACGGTGTGACGTTTGATGTCATCAAGATACTCTTCCGGTGTTAGCAATTAGCATGATCTCATGGTCTAAGGACTAAGACTACTTTGTATGATGTTATAGCAATATAAACATAATGACTTGATCGTAATGCTATACTTCGGATGAATGTTCATCACATCATTTCACAAATGCTGTGACCTTGTTATTAACAACATCCAATGTCCATGATCAGGAAACTTTGATCATCTTGTTAATCAACAAGCTAGTCTATAAGAGAGGCATAACTAGGAACCCTTTTTGTTTATTAAACACACATGTATTGATGTTTCCTATCAATACAATTATAGCATGCAAAATAAACATCTATCATATACAAGAAATATATAATAACAACTTTATTATTGCCTCTCAGGGCATATTTCCTTCAGTCTCCCATTTGCACTAGAGACAATAATCTAGTTTACACAGTGATAAATCTAACACCCATGGAGTCCTAGTGTTGATCATGTTTTGCCCTAGGGAGTACTTTAGTCAACGGATCTGCTACATCTAGGTCCGTGTGCACTTTACAAATCTTTATATCTCCATCCTTGACATGCTCGCGGATGGAGTGAAACCGGCGCTTAATATGTTTGGAATTCTTGTGAGACCTTGGTTCCTTTGCGTTGGCTATGGCTCCATTGTTGTCACAATAGATCACCATCGGGTCCAACGCACTAGGAACCACACCCAGTTCTGTAATGAACTCTTTCATCCAAACTGCCTCATGCGCCGCTTCTAAAGCAGCAACATATTCCGCCTCCGTTGTTGATCCAGCTACCACAGGTTGTTTGGAACTCCTCCAACTAACTGCTGCTCCGTTCAAGAGAAATACTTATCCGGATTGAGACTTAGAGTCATCCGGATCGGTGTCAAAGCTAGCATCGACATAACACTTAGCGACTAGCTCTTCTTCACCTCCGTATATAAGAAACACATCCTTAGTTCTTCTCAAGTACTTGAGGATGTTGTTTACCGCTATCCAGTGTTCCGAACCTGGATCAGATTGGTACCTACTAGTCAAACTAATAGCATGTGCCACATCCGGTCTTATACATAGCATGGCATACATAATAGAGCCTATGGCCGAGGCATAGGGGATCTTATCCATCATCTCTCTTTCTTCCGTGGCCGGACTTTGAGTCTTACTCAATGTCTTGCCTTGCAACATAGGTAAGAACCCCTTCTTACTTTCGTCCATATTAAACTTCTTTAATATCTTATCAAGGTATGTACTCTGCGATAGCCCAATTAGGCGTCTTGATCTATCTCTATAGATTTTAATGCCTAATATATATGAAGCTTCACCAAGGTCTTTCATCGAAAATTTGCTGTTTAGATAACTTTTAACACTGTTTAAAAGATCTATATCATTTCCAATCAATAATATGTCATCCACATATAATATCAGAAATGTCACATTGCTCCCACTCACTTTCTTGTAAATACAAGCCTCTCCATAAGTTTGGACAAATCCAAACTCTTTGATCACCTCATCAAAGCGGAGATTCCAACTCTGAGATGCTTGCTTCAGTCCATAGATGGATCGCTGAAGTTTGCACACCTTATTAGCATCCTTAGGATTGACAAAACCCTTTTGTTGTATCATATACAACTCTTCTTCAATATTACCATTGAGGAACGCAGTTCTGACATCCATCTGCCATATTTCATAATCGAAATATGCAGCAACTGCTAACATAATCCTAACCGACTTAAGCATCGCTACGGGAGAGAATGTCTCATCGTAGTCAACTCCTTGAATTTGTCGAAACCCCTTTGCGACAAGTCGAGCCTTATAGATGGTTACATTACCATCGACATCAGTTTTCTTTTGAAAATCCATTTATTCTCAACGGCCTTTCGATCGTGAGGTAAGTCCACCAAGGTCCAAACCTGGTTTTGTTGGATTCCATCTCGGATTTCATGGCTTCTAGCCATTTGTTGGAATCAGGGCTCATCATCGCTTCTTCATACGTCATGAGGTCATCTATTTCATCAATCATGAAATTCATAACAGGATTGCCGTACAGTTCAGGAGCTGCACATGTCCTGCTTGACCTGCGAGGTTCGGTAGTGTCCTCTTTCGGAGTTTCATGATCAATATCATTAGCTCTCTCTTCATTAGGTGAAGTCAACTCCGAAACAACTTCCGGTGCTATGCTACTCGCCATTTTATGAAGAGAAGGTTCAATAACCTCTTCGAGTTCTACCTTCCGACTACTCACACCTTTCGCGAGAAACTCCTTCTCAAGAAAGGATCCATTCTTGGCAACAAAAACCTTGCCCTCGGATCTGTGATAGAAGGTATACCCAATCGTTTCCTTAGGGTATCCTATGAAGACGCATTTTTCCGCTTTGGGTTCAAGTTTATCCGGTTGAAGTTTCTTCCCATAAACATCACATCCCCAAACTTTAAGAAATGACAGCTTAGGTTTGTTTCCAAACCATAATTCATACGGTGTCTTTTCAACAGATTTAGATGGTGCCCTATTTAAAGTGAATGTAGCGGTTTCTAGTGCATAACCCCAAAATGACAGTGGCAAGTCAGTCAGAGACATCATAGATCGAACCATATCCAATAAAGTACGATTGAGACGTTCTGACACACCATTACATTGTGGTGTTCCGGCAGGCGTGAGTTGTGAAACTATTCCACACTCTTTCATGTGTGTTCTAAACTTGTAACTAAGATACTCTCCTCCACGGTCGGACCGCAGAAATTTGATCTTTCTGTTATGATGATTTTCCACTTCATTCTGAAATTCCTTGAACTTTTCAAAAGTTTCAGACTTGTGTTTCATCAAATAGATATACCCGTATCTACTCAAATCATCCGTGAAAGTGACAAAATAACGATATCCACCTCGCGCCGACACACTCGTTGGTCCATACACATCAGTATGTATGATTTCCAATAAATCTGTCGCCCGTTCCATTGAACCGGAAAACGGTGTTCTAGTCATCTTGCCCATAAGGCATGGCTCACATGTATCAAATGATTCAAAATCAAGTGATTCCAAAAGTCCATCAGAATGGAGTTTCTTCATGCGTTTAACGCCAATATGACCTAGACGGCAGGGCCACATATATGTAGATATATCATTATCAAGTTTAATCCTTTTAGCATCAACATTATGAATATGCGTAATACTACCATCGAGATCTAATAGAAATAAACCATTCAACACAGGTGCATGACCATAAAAGATATTATTCATATAAATCGAACAACCATTGTTTTCAGATTTAAACGAATAATCACTTTGCATCAAACATGATCCGGATACAATGTTCATGCTCAGTGCAGGCACCAAATAACAATTATTCAGGTTTATAACTAATCCCGACGGCATATGGAGAGGCAGCGTTCCGACGGCGATCACATCAACTCTTGATCCATTGCCGACTCGCATCGTGACCTCATCCCTTGCTAGTTGTCGCTTGTTCCGCAGCCCCTGAACCGAGTTACATATATTAGCAACCGATCCCGTATCAAATACCCAGTGCTCTGCAGTACTAGTCAAGTACACATCAATAACATGTATATCACATATACCTTTGTTTTCCTTGCCGGCCTTTTTGTCCAAATACTTGGGGCGATTATGCCCAATGGCGATCCTTGCAATAGTAGCACTTTTCGATTATCGGACTTAGGGCCAGCTCGGGGTTTCTTTTCGGTAGCAACAGATTTGCCGCCCTTCTTTCCCTTCTGCTTGCCTTTCTTGTCCTTCTTGAAACCGGTGGTCTTATTGATCATCAACACTTGATGTTCTTTCCTAATCTCCACTTCTGCAGTCTTAAGCATTGACAGAAGCTCGGGAAGAGACTTTTTCATGCCCCGCATATTATAGTTCATCACGAAGCTCTTGTAGCTAGGTGACAGAGATTGGAGAACACGATGTATGCCTAAGTCAATGGGAATCGTTATTCCCAAGGACACAAGCTTATCGGTGTACCTGGACATTTTGATGCGTGCTCACTAACGGAGTTGTTCTCTTCCATCATGCAGCTAAAGAACTTTTCAGAAGCATTATAACTCTCTACGGCAGCATGGGTATCGAAAATCATTTTCAATTCTCCCATGGTATCAAAGGCATTGCCATTTTCGAAACGTTTTCGAAGTTCTGGTTCTAGCCCATATAGTATGCGGCAATGAACTAAGTTGTGGTCCTCCTGACGAGTTATATAGACGTTCTTTTCCTCGTCAGGGGCATCAGGAGCTGGTGGGGGCCCTAGCGGCACCTCTAGCACATATTGCTTTTGTGCAGCAGTGAGGAGAATCCACAAATTCATAGCCCAGTTGGTGAAGTTGCTACCATTCGCAGCAAGCTTCTCTTTCTCCATGAACACATTGAAATCAAAAGAAGGTGGTGCCATCTACAACAGAATTTGTAAAATATATTTAGACTAAGTTTATGATAGATTGAGTTCAACTAATCCAAATTACTAATGAACTCCCACTCAAAAACGACATCCCTCGTGTCCTTTTGGTGATGACATGAACCAAATCCACTACACCAAGTCCGATCATCACGTGAGTCGGTGTAGCTTCAAAGGCGAGTATCTATATAGGCATCATATCAACTATATGACTCATGCTTAACCTTTCGGTCCGTGTTCCGAGGCCATGTCTGTATATGCTAGGCTCGTCAAGTAAGAACCTTAGTATTCGCGTGTGTAAAACTGTCTTACACCCGTTGTATGAAAGCGTAGAGTCGAGAACACCCGATCATCACGTGATGCCTCAAAACACGATCCACAAAACGGTGCATACTTAAGGAAGAACACATTTTATCTTGATATCTAAATGAGGGATCATCTTATAATGCTACCAAAAACGCCAAACTAGCATTATAAGATGCTAACATCTAATGTGTGAAGTGAGGTGATATGGTCCATGCATTTGATCTCTATCATTTGCATCGTGGTATGATCTCTATCATTCCTTTGTGTGTAAGGCCAAGGTCTATGGAACTTACACGTTAAGTGAGTTGTAAGAGTATCTATCATACATCTACTTACAACAATACCATATCAAGACACTAGCCCAGCAACGATCTAAACTAGACGCCTCTAATTTATCAATTGCAAGTTTTATGTGGCTTAGGGATTTTAGAGATAGAACCGGTCTTACCTACGAACATGAACCACAGCGAGGATAACCAAGTTATTAGCAACTCGTTGTAAATCAGATATTGACTATAGTAGGAGAGACAGACACCCGCCAGCCACTTATGCAAAACAAGTTGCATGTCAGTCGTGGAACCGGTCTCATGTACGATGACATGTAAGGTTGGTCCGGGCCGCTTCATCCCACTATGCCACCAATATCCAAAGTACATAGAAGATGCAATAACATGATCATCATCGCCCACATATAAACATATGTGTACTACCCGTGCAAAGCACCTACGCATAGATCAAGCTCTGATACCACTGTTCCGTCCGCAACATAGAAAACAAAAAAATTCCTACGATGAGAACTATACGCCAAGATCTATCTACTAGATACAGAGCAACGGGTGGACATACACCCATGGAGAACTTACCCTCGAAGACAACGAGTTTTGTTAACAAGTAGGAACTCGTGGTTGATGTAGTCGTACGCTTGCCGATCTCAAGATCATGTGGAAGTCCGAGCGCAGCAAATCAGCAGCGCATCCGTCCTCGCACACACGTTCAAGCCATCGAACAACCTCCACCTCCTCGCTCCAGTGAATCAGCAGAAGCAACAACTCCTTCCAGACGCAAGGCCACCGGGAACATGTATCTCGCTAATCCGAGACCATGGGGGAATATCTAGAGGGGGAGAGAGATCCTTCACGAGGAGGTGTATGGATGAAGGAGGAGAGGGGGGCCTTTTATAGGAGGAGGGGGTGCCCCCTCTCTCCATGGCCGGCGCATGGGGGTGACCCCTCACCTCCCCCATTCATATGGTGGTAACCCCTCCACATTAAAATGCCCCTTCACATTCTCTTTTAAAGTCTCCACTTTAAATGCATTAAATTTCTCCAAATTTAATGCTCTCTCATTTAATAAAACTCTTTTATTTATTTTATTCAGAATTTTGTTAATTACTTTAATTAACAAACATTCACATAAAACCCCTTGCAACATTTCAATATTACATGCAGAACTACTTTCTGCAATTTCACCCGAAACAATTCCGGTTTCTATCGAAACATTTCCTACGCTTTGCAAACCTTTTGTCTGGAACATATGTGCTCCTAAATGGTGTCCGGCAACCCTTAAGTGTGTCACCCTACGGTTCACGAATAATGCAGACATGATTGAGACTCCTCTCAGATCAATAATCAGAAGCGGGACTTGGATATCCATACTGACTCCTGCACATTCAACGATGACTTCTGTGATTGTGAGAACCTTTAACGTCAGCAATTTAATCCCTTTGTCTCATGATATAATACATGTCCGAGATTCGCTCATCGGTATCCAAATACCTAGTTTGATCTCGTTACTGACATGCACTCTTTTCTCGTTCCCGTGATATAACATTCTAGTGATCACATCACTTGCTTGCAAGCTATCTTAATGTGATATCACCTAGAGGTCCCAGAGTATATCTATCCATCATCTGGATTGAAAAATTCCACTCTTGATCCATGAGCCTCAACATAACAACTTCGTAGTACTGAACCCATCTTTATAGTTATCCTGTTACGGTGTGACGTTTGATGTTATCAAGATACTCCTCCGGTGTTAGCAATTAACATGATCTCATGGTCTAAGGACTAAGACTACTTTGTATGATGTTATAGCAATATAAACATAATGACTTGATCGTAATGCTATACTTCGGATGAATGTTCATCACATCATTTCACAAATGCTGTGACCTTGTTATTAACAACATCCAATGTCCATGATCAGGAAACTTTGATCATCTTGTTAATCAACAAGCTAGTCTATAAGAGAGGCATAACTAGGAACCCTTTTTGTTTATTAAACACACATGTATTGATGTTTCCTATCAATACAATTATAGCATGCAAAATAAACATCTATCATATACAAGAAATATATAATAACAACTTTATTATTGCCTCTCAGGGCATATTTCCTTCAGCGCCATCCGGGAAACCCCCGCGTGAGCCAAACCATTCATGAACTTCCTGGCCAAGGGAGAACTGCCCATCGAAGAGGTCTAGGCAAGGCACGTAAAGCTAGAAAAGTCTTTGAACGTTTCAATATGCTAGGATCATGTGTATATGTTGTTGGTACACGAGAAAAGATGAACAAAACTCAACCTAATGGGGAGGAAATTAAGATACCAATACCCTTTAAACTAGTGGCAATGCATGAAGCCATAGAAAAGAATCTTGATTGGATTGTTCCCAAAAACCCGTTTGATGAAAATAGTGAACCCAAGAGCGTTGACAGAGGATCCTCTAGAACTTATTTGGATGAGATACCTTGCCTTGTTGAAGATATTTCTGGTATCAATTTTAATGCTTCTTCATTTGAGAATACTTGATTCTTTTTCTTGCTTCTTATGCCTAACTTAAAGGCGTTAAAGAAAAGTACTTATTGGGAGATAACCCAAAAGTTTTAGATGAGTATTGGAAGTTATTACCTCTGTAATAACCATTCTTTATCCTTTTTATTTGCTTTTTGTGCTAAGAGTAACCTCTAATGAGAGAGAAGTAATGATTGGGAAAGTTGTTGTCCCGAAACAGATTTCTATGCTTCACCGTAAAAATTCGTGTAAAATCTCTGTACATCCTTTTGAGGCTTGAATTTTTGAACTTATGACCTAGGTTGTTATCTAACTTTCGTTAGTTCAACACTTTTTGATTTGAGCAACATAATGTCTTCTAAAAAATTCATCTTTACCTGCTGGTCTGTTTTGACAGATTTCTGCCATTTTCTACATTTGCTTCTTGTTGGTTCCTTTTTTAGTTCTTTTGGGGAATTGAGATTTTTGAGGGAAGTGATAAAGTATCTTGTGTTCTAATGGAAATTTTATTGGTGTTGCAACTGAACCTAAAATACTTATTATCTTGAGTGCACTGATGTTGCTAATAAAGATTATGTGAAGTTTTGTATGAAGGAAAAATTTCAGGTGTATGGAAGGAATGAGTAATGAGATGAAGGATGGACTAAAGCTCATGTTTGGGGATGCCACGTGTGTCACCCCAAGAAATATCCAAGAAGTACAAGCGTCAAAGCTTGGGGATTCCCAAGCCATTCCCCTCTTCATCAACAAAAATCCCAGGTTTCTTCCAAACGCTTCATTTTTATTATTTCATGCACAGTTGTGTTGTTCTTGGAGCGTCTTCTTTTTTGTTTTTGTTTTTGTTTTTCGTTTGCTTGGTTTGCTTAGTTTGCTGAATAAATTGGTTGGACCCCCTCTTTCATACATTGGTTTTCAAATAGTTTGGTTTGGATTAGAAAAGAGTAGGAAAGTTCATGCTTAAGTGGTAAAGATAGTTTGTTTTTGACTGTGGCCTATGCTTTTTCATGCCATGCTTGATATTGTTTTGGCTTTATTCTTAGTATTCTTTGTTGTAGCATGACTTGTTATAAACAATTGATATTGCTTAATGTGCCTTGGAAGAATCATGCGTTGTTATAGCATATTAAAGCATAGTATTGTGGTATTCTCCTTTGATGCTTTATTTGGGTTGACTTGGTGCATGCTCACACCATCTTATGACTATCCCAAGTCATCATAAGCCTTTATGATCCCTTAGTTTTCAACTTGTAGTATCACTTTATGCTTTGATCAATGATGTTTTGTCGCTCTGCATGATTATGGCCATTATTGCTCTATTAGTTTGTCGCTCCTAGTCTTTTGCTAGCCTCCGCAACCAAGTATGAGTTCCATTCATGCATCCAACTCCTTAAACCAAGTTATTCCAAAGAGTCCACCATACCTACCTACTAGCATATGCTATTCCAAGTATATTCATGTTTTTATCTACCTTCCAAATTAAACTTGTTATGAGAAAACTAGTAATTAAAGCTCTCACGAACTTGATGGCACACATTACTTTTCTTGCCCTTAATAAACTTGAACCATTGTGTCGTTTGTGTTGTATATGCTTGTACTTATTTGTTGGGGATTAGCAGAACCATGCTGTCATGGGGAACGCTTTCAACATTGCACTGGTACTTTGTACCTAGTTGATATCATGTTCTTTTGTCTATGGATGTCGTCGGTGTGAAATGAAAGGGGAGCCCTTAAGTCCATGGAGTTATGTATATGTGTTAGAGAAACGCCTAGGCCACTGGTCTAATCCATGCTGACATGGTGGAAACCTGCAGTGTAACCATAATGAGTTGTCTATGAAGCATTCTTCTAATATAAAAAAGAGTCCCATATTGAGAAAAAAGAGAAAAAGAAAAAAAAATATGAAAAGAGGAAAGAGAGAAAAAAGCACCATATTACCATGGTAAATAATAAGATTGCTGAGATGCTTGTTGTCTGCTTGCCTTGTCATTTTGATATGGGGATTCTTCCGCATCATCGGGCAAGGGGTACCCCGTTGGCGGTTCTCTATGATACACATGTACTTACGATGACAAGAACTTACCGGTGACTAAACTTGAGTAGCATGAGGAGAGGCCCTCGTATTCAAGGGACATGAGATTTCTAACTTATACTTCGTCAATCATATACACCATAGTTTGTTCACTTTAACCTTAATCACTTCAAGATGCTTATGATAGGGGCAATGAGAGCTGAAAGCTATTAAGTACCATAATTTTTGAAAGCTCTTTATGAGACTTGAATCCCTACTTCCTTCTATGAAGGCCTTTCTTCCACTTATATATTGAGTCTCCACCTCCTACCTTTATGCACCTACTTTGAGAGCATAGTGGCCATTCTTAGTTCTATGTGCATTGTCCCAAGACTTGTTGATTGATGCATACCTTGATATTGCTTGTTTTAAACTATTTGTATCTAGTCACTCTTATAAACTTTGAAGGTGTCCTATGCATTTATGTTTGCTACTCTATGGGGACAAGCTGAATGCCGCTATGCTATGTTTTCTTTATGTGAAACAAACAAACGTCTTGCAAAGCATTATTATTCATGAATCTTTTGTTTGTGCCTTTTCATGTTGCAACATAGTTTCTTTGTCCTATTGCTAGAACTTTGTCTTCCATGTTATGATTGAAGTACTATGATTCCCGCTTTGAATGTTTTACAAATACTTTGATCAAGTTTATGATGGTGCATGTCACCTCAAAAAAAATTCTTTCTTTTTATCACTTACCTACTCGAGGACAAGTAGGAGTTAAGCTTGGGGATGTTCATACATTGCAAATGTATCTATAATTTTTATGTTCCATGCTTGGTTTTATCTACTTTCTTATGTTTTGTCCATGCTTTGGAGTAATTTTCATATGATTTCTTGGACTAACCTATTAACAAGAGCCACAGTGCCAGCCGCCTGTTTTCTGCTGTTTTTGGTTCCAGGAAAGTCAGAAAATGAATATTCTCGGAATTGGAAGGGACAAAAGCCAAAGTCATTATTTCACCGATGGACACCTAGAGCCAGAATACGAGACGGAGAGGGGCTAGGGCCCGGCCACACCACTGCCCACTTGGCAGGCCTGGCCCGCTTAGGGGTGGTCTGGCCCTGGCCCCCTCGGCCTCTCCTTCTGCATATATATTGCCTCTGATACGGAAACCCTAAGTACCTGATCAAAAATCCACGAAAGAGTCTGTAGCCGCCGTCATCTCCATCCCTAGATCGGGAGGTATCTGAAGCTCTTCCCGGCACCCTTCCGGAGAGGGGAATTCACCCTGGAGGCCTTCTTCATCATCATGCAAGCCTCCGGTGTGATGCGTGAGTAGTTCATCTCTGGACTACGGGTCCATGTAGTAGCTAGATGGCTGGTTCTCCTCCTTTGTGCTATCATGTTTAGATCTTATGAGCTCCGCTCATGATCAAGATCATCTATTTGTAATTCTGCATGTTGTGTTTGCGAGGATCCGATGGATATTGAGATGCTATTTCAGATTGATTATTGATTCTATCATGTCTTTGTTATTTGTGATCTTGCATGCTTTCCTTTGTTAGTAGCTAGCTTGGCCAAGTAGATGCTAGCAACTCCAAGAGTTAGTATTTATGATCGATAGTGGGTTCATGCCTCTGGTAATCTGGGGAAGTGACAGAAATCTCTAAGGTACTAGATGTGTTGTTGCTACTAGGGAGAAAACAACAATCCTTTGTTCATAGAACAATCGTATTGTTTATTTACACGCAATTCGTAATGCAATTATCCGTTGCTTGCAACTTAGTACTGGAGGGGGTTCAGATGATAACCTGAAGGTGGATTATTAGTCATAGATGCTGTTGGATTACGGTCTATGTATAATGTTGTAATACCCAATCGAATCTCAAAGGATTCAAGATGATTAGTATATGCATGTATGCTTTCTCGATGTTTGTCAATTGCCCCGCTGTAATTTGTTCACCCAGCATGTTATCTATCTTAAGGAGAACCACCTCTAGTGAACTATGGACCCCGGTCCTTTCTTTTACTATCAATCTACAATCAACTGTTTACTGCTTTGTGTTTACTTTCTGCAAACTATTACTTTCTTCTACTCGATACGTTTAATCCTTTGTTTTCAGCAAAACCGGTGAGATTGACAACCTCATCGTAAGTTGGAGATAGAGTTTTGTGGTTGTGTTGTGCAGGTCTCCACGTTGCTGCTAGCACCGGTAGTGCGCCCTGCCAAAGTTCAGCTAGCTTCACCTTTGGGGTGTTTCCTTGCTCCTACTAGATTGATAACCTTGGTTTCATAACTGAGGGAAAACTTACTGTTGTGCTCATCATACCTTCCTCTTGGGGTTCCCCAACGAGCTCGTTAATATACGAGTCAGCAAGTACTTTTTCTGGCGCCGTTGCCGGGGAGTCAAGGACATATTCACAAGGGGAGTCCCTCATAACCAATCTCTTTATTTTGTTATTTTTGTTTTTCTTAGTTTCTTTTTGTTTTGTTTGCTTGTTTCTTATTCAAAAACACAAAAAAAATTAGTTTTACAAGTTTGCTTTCTTTATTAAAAACGCAATTTTTTAAGTCTTTCTATAGTTGTTACCTCCTTCTTAGCTCACCATGTTGATCCCTAAATTCACCCTGAAAGACCTTTCAATAGGTAGTGGTTTTATAATTGGAAAAGATAATATTGAAGATTTCTTCAATCATGTTAGTAAACATGAGGATATTGAGGATAGATCCCTTGCAGAACTTCCTCCAAACTATGAAATTGCTGCAGCTTCTTTAGTTCACATGTTGGAAGCTAGGTTTGTTAACCTTAACCCCTTAATGCAAGTAATGTTTCTTAAACTTAAAGAAATTGAGGACCCTAAAAAGAGGGATTTTATTCTAGAAACTTTGCTTAAGGAATTCTATGATGTTGCCAAGGAAGCTAGAAAAGTCTTTGAACATTTCAATATGCTAGGATCATGTGTAGATGTTGTTGGTACACGAGAAAAGATGAGCAAAACTGAACCTAATGGGGAGGAAATTAAGATACCAATACCCTTTAAACTAGTGGCAATGTATGAAGCCATAGAAAAGAATCTTGATTGGATTATTCCCGAAAACCCGTTTGATGAAAATAGTGAACCCAAGAGCGTTGAGATAGGATCCTCTAGAACTTATTTGGATGAGATACCTTGCCTTGTTGAAGATATTTCTGGTATCAATTTTAATGCTTCTTCATTTGAGAATACTTGATTCTTTTTCTTGCTTCTTATGCCTAACTTAAAGGCATTAAAGAAAAGTACTTATTGGGAGATAACCCAAAAGTTTTAGATGAGTCTTGGAAGTTATTACCTCTGTAATAACCGTTCCTTATCCTTTTTATTTGCTTTTTGTACCAAGAGTAACCTCTAATGAGAGAGAAGTAATGATTGGGAAAGTTGCTGTCCCGAAACAGATTTCTGTGCTTCACCGTAAAAATTCGTGTAAAATCTCTGTACGTCCTTTTGAGGCGTGAATTTTTGTGCTTCTACCCAAGGTTGTTATATAAATTTTGTTAGTTCAACACTTTTTGATTTGAGAAACATAAGGTCTTCTAAAAAAATCGTCTTTACCTGCTGGCCTGTTTTGACAGATTTCTGCAATTTTCTGCATTTGCTTCTTGTTGGTTCCTTTTTGAGTTTTTTTGGGGAATTGAGCTTTTTGATGTAAGTGATACAGTAGCTTGTGTACTAATGGAAGTTTATTGGTGTTGGAACTGAACCTAAAATACTTATTATCTTGAGTGCACTAATGTTGCTAATAAAGATTGTGTGAAGTTTTGTATGAAGGAAAAATTTCAGGTGTATGGAAGAAATGAGTAATGCGATGAAGGATGGAATAAAGCTCAAGCTTGGGGATGCCACGCGTGTCACCCCAAGAAATATCCAAGAAGTACAAGCATCAAAGCTTGGGGATGCCCAAGGCATCCCCTTCTTCATCAATAAAAATTCCAGGTTTCTTCCACACGCTTCATTTTTATTGTTTCATGCACAGTTGTGTTGTTCTTGGAGCGTCTTCTTTTTCGTTTTTGTTTTGGTTTTTCGTTTGCTTGGTTTGCTTAGTTTGCTTAATAAATTGGTTGGACCCCCTCTTTCATACATTGGTTTTCAAATAGTTTGGTTTGGATTGGAAAAGAGTAGGAAAGTTCATGCTTAAGTGGTAAAGAGAGTTTGTTTTTGACTGTGGCCTATGCTTTGTCATGCAATTCTTGATATTGTTTTGGCTTTATTCTTAGTATCCTTTGATGTAGCATGACTTGTTATAAACAATTGAGATTGCTTAATGTGCCTTGGAAGAATCATGCGTTGTTATAGCATATTAAAGCATAGTATTGTGGTATTCTCCTTTGATTCTTTATTTGGGTTGACTTGGCGCATGCTCACACCATGTTATGAATATCCCAAGTCACCATAAGCCTTTATGATACTTTAGTTTTCAACTTGTAGTATCACTTTATTCTTTGATCAATGATGTTTTATCGCTCTGCATGATTATGACCATTATTGCTCTCTTAGTTTGTCGCTCCTAGTCTTTTGATAGCCTCTGCAACCAAGTATGAGTTCCACTCATGCATCCAACTCCTTAAACCAAGTTATTCCAAAGAGTCCACCATACCTACCTACTAGAATATGCTATTCCTAGTATATTCATGTTTTTATCTATCTTCCAAATTAAACTTGTTATGAGAAAACTAGTAATTAAAGCTCCCACGAACTTGATGGCACACATTACTTTTCTTGCCCTTAATAAACTTGAACAATTGTGTCGTCTGTGTTGTATATGCTTGCACTTATTTGTTGGGGATTACCAGAACCATGCTGTCATGGGGAACGCTTTCAACATTGCACTGGTACTTTGTACCTAGTTGATATCATGCTCTTTTGTCTATGGATGTCATCGGTGTGAAATGAAAGGGGAGCTTGTAAGTCCATGGAGTTATGTATATGTGTTAGAGAAATGCCTGTGCCACTGGTCTAATCCATGCTGACATGGTGGAAACCTGCAGCGTAACTATAATGAGCTGTCTATGAAGCATTCTTCTTATATAAAAAAGAGTCCAATATTGAGAAAAAAGATAAAAAGGAAAAAAATATTATGAAAAGAGGAAAGAGAGAAAAAAGCACCATATTCCCATGGTAAATAAGAAGATTGCTGAGATGCTTGTTGTCTGCTTGCCTTGTCATTTTGATATGGGGATTCTTCCGTATCATCGGGCAAGGGGTACCCGTTACATGTTCTCTATGATACACATGTACTTACGATGACAAGAACTTACCGGTGACTAAACTTGAGTAGCATGAGGAGCGACCCTCGTATTCAAGGGACATGAGATTTCTAACTTATACTTCGTCAAGCAGATACACCATAGTTTGTTCACTTTAACCTTAATCACTTCAAGATGCTTATGATATGGGCAATGAGAGCTGAAAGCTATTAAGTACCATAATTTTTGGAAGCTCTTTATGAGACTTGAATCCCTACTTCCTTCTATGAAGGCCTTTCTTCCACTTATATATTGAGTCTCCACCTCCTACCTTTATGCACCTACTTTGAGAGCATAGTGGCCATTCTTAGTTCTATGTGCATTGTCCCAAGACTTGTTGATTGATGCATACCTTGATATTGCTTGTTTTAAACTATTTGTATCTAGTCACTCTTATAAACTTTGAAGGTGTCCTATGCATTCATGTTTGCTACTCTATGAGGGACAAGCTGAATGCCGCTATGCTATGTTTTGTTTATGTGAAACAAACAAACATCTTGCAAAGCATTGTTATTCATGAATCTTTTGTTTGTGCCTTTTCATGTTGCAACATAGTTTCTTTGTCCTATTGCTAGAACTTTGTCTTTCATGTTATGACTGAAGTACTATGATTCCAATTTTGAATGTTTTACAAATACTTTGATCACGTTTATGATGGTGCATGTCACCTCAAAAATTATTCTTTCTTTTTATCACTTACCTACTTGAGGACGAGCATGAGTTAAGCTTGGGGATGTTGATACATTGCAAATGTATCTATAATTTTTGATGTTCCATGCTTGGTTTTATCTACTTTCTTATGTTTTGTCCACACTTTGGAGTACTTTTAATATGATTTCTTGATGTTCCATGCTCGATACGTTTAATCCTTTGTTTTCAGCAAAACCGGTGAGATTGACAACCTCATCGTAAGTTGGGGACAGAGTTCTGTTGTTTTGTTGTGCAGGTCTCCATGTTGCTGCTGGCACCGGTAGTGTGCCCTGCCAAATTTCAGCTAGCTTCACCTTTGGGGTGTTTCCTTGCTCCTACTGGATTGATAACTTTGGTTTCATAACTGAGGGAAAACTTACTGCTGTGCTCATAATACCTTCCTCTTGGGGTTCCCCAACGAGCTCGTTAATATACGAGTCAGCATGTACTTTTTCTGGCGCCGTTGTCGGGGAGTCAAGGACATCTTCACAAGGGGAGTCCCTCATAACCAATCTCTTTACTACCCCAACAGCATCATCACCGACAACAACACGAACTTCTCCAAAGGAGCCTTCACGTGTTTCTGCGGAGAGAAGGGCATCCGTCTGGACCTCACTTCCCTGGCACACCCCTAATCCAATGGGCAGTGCGAACGAGCAAACGGTCTGGTCCTAGCCAGAATCAAGCCACGACTGATCGAGCCACTGATGAGATCCCCTAGATGCTGGATAGAAGAGCTGTCGGCTGTGCTATGGAGCCTGTGCACCACGCCAAATCGCTCCTCTGGCTACACGCCGTTCTTCCTTGTCTATGGAGCAGAGGCGATCCTGCCAACTGATATCGAGTTCGACGCACCCCACAAGCTACTATACACGGAGCAGCAAGCTAAGGAAGCGCGTGAGGACAGCGTCGATCTCCTCGAAGAAGCACGAGAGCTGGCCTTGTCCAGATTCACTGTACCAGTAGAACCTACATCGCTACCATGCTAGACGGGTCCGCAATGTCTCATTCCGAGAGAGCGACCTAGTTATGTGGCTGGTACAAGACACCAAGGGGATGCACAAGCTGTCTCCGCCTTGGGAGGGGCCATTCATAATCAGCATAGCACTGAAGAACAACTCTTACTACCTCATCGACTCTCGCCAGTCGACAAAGAACAAGATGGACCGCTCTAGCGAAGAAACGAATGCCCCTGGAATGCGAACGTCTTTCGCCCATTCTACACTTGAATGAGCGGTGTATGTATCTTATTTTCATGTAATGAACAAACTAAGGAGCCTCGACACAGTCTCGGGGACTCCGCAATGATTTAGAAAATTCCTGCTACACAATTTGGTGTTTTCCGGCTGCATTATTTTCTAACCCCGGAGCCGGCGATCTCCACCAGGGACTCACCGGTTGGCCCAGACAGCCACACGCTCCAAGCGGCAAAGTACTATATGCGGCCCTAAGGGATTCCTCTTCGGCTCCGGCTGGAGACCGCAAGCTGGCTGACAGATCCGACCAAGAGTAGAAAACTCAAAGACCCCTACATGAAAAGTCTTGAGGAGAACAAAGACGTCTAGACTTTTCGGTTGCGCTCGCTCACTCAAGGCCAATGACCAAAATCCAAAGTATCATGCGGTACACCTACTAGTTACCCCTTTGACTCCGGCTATCAGCCGACAAGGGCACAACTGAAAACTTGCCAATGCTCACTGAGAAAAGGACAAAATCATCAACCTAGTGTGAAATGACAGAGTTTCAAACCTAACCAAGGAACTACAGACTATTTTCCTCCTATGCATATCTAACGTAGCAATACATCTACTTGTGCCTTATCTTTGCATGACCCAAAATCCAAGCCAAGTACCAGAGCCGGAGGCTAATCGCCTCCCAGACGGCAGAAGAGCAGACAAGGAGCTTCGACCTGGCTGAATGCTTCAGCCGTCCTGAACCTCAGGGACTACACCCTGTGGGTGCACTCGCGCGCCCCCACATAGAAACCTGCAACAAACAACAATTCAAGGGAGCTTCGACTCGGTTGAATGCTCCAGCCGACACGAACCTCAGGGACTACACCCTATGGGTGCGCTCACGCGTGATGGCTCTGAAATATAACCATATCCTTCCACATTTAAATTGGATATTATTCATATTTTTATGAAATATCTCTCTAAACCCTGCCATTAATGCCTAATATTCAAAGGGGTATGAAATCCTCTCTTTCTATTCTTTCCTGCACAGATAATGTCGTTTGAAGATGGGAATCACTACATTAAAGTCAAAGATACGAGATTTCCAACAACTAGAAGAAACCAGGAGCCGTGAAGAGGAGAGACGCTTTAATGACCAACTATACGACCGGAACAAAATTCTGGCCATATAGTTTCGGTCGTATAGTTGGCGCCACCACCGTTATGTCAAATAGAACAAGTTTCGTGAAGGGCCCCTATATAAAGAAGCCTCGTGCAATGAGAAAACAGGCCCTGCCTTGTCCAAAATTATCTGCCCCAGATCACCAGCCGCCTCTAGATCTCAAAACCTTTCTCCATCTCCATAGCCATATTCCACCACTTGTAATAGTAGATCTTTTCTTTGATTGGCGACATTGTAAGACTATTCCTATCAATCTTATGATTTTCATTACAATATTTGTGATTATTGATCTCATCTCTATGTGTAAGTAATTCTCCTTGGGCTAAGGGCTTCGGCCTAGCCATGTAGCGTTTGTGCATGTTATTTGTCATAGATGGGATCATGTATTAGTTTGTATGACATGATGATTATTGTATCCTCTCTTGTCTCAATCTAAGAACTTGCCAGGTACCCAAGACCCCGAGGGTTGAGCCAGGTATAGGGAGTATGAGTAATGACTGATCTGCAGGTTGGGAACCTTAGTGACAGAAGGGGTAGTACGACTGTATGTGAGGGATTTACTTGGGATTAACGGTTACATCACTATGCATATCATTAGTTCTCTTTCTTCTATGGATGAGACTAGTAGGTTATTGCGGAGGCAATAGAAATTATGGATGCACTGCCCACATATAATTTATCTTGCTCTAACAATTACATGCATACTTTATCTTTATCTTTTATTCCCATCAGATGTTTTGCACAGCTACATGTGAAACCGAATGCCCTAGGCCCTCTCTCTCCATCATCGCCAACAAAAAAAGACGCAAACTCTTAGTCCGGTAAAAACACAAAAGGAATTCTAAAACTCCCGAAGGTCCATTAAAGTAACTTCACTGCGCATCTTCTTCCCGAGGATTTGATAAACCTAAGTCTACTAGGGAAAAAGAAGCTACACTACATTTGTAATCCGGATCGAAGGTATCAGCGTGTCCCCACACAGAAACCTGCAACAAACAACAGTTCAAAGGAGATTTGACCCGGGTGAATGCTTCAGCTGGCCGAACCTCTACACCATGTAGGTGGGCTCGTGTGCCCCCACACAGAAGAAAGCACATAGACAGTGCAAATCAAGCAAACAGAAAGTGCAAGGAAAAAAGTACAAGTCAATACCATAAGGGAGATAAAGCTCCCACCCGGATTCAAAACAAAGACAAATTGTTCACAATGTGAGATGAAGAAACAAGTTTTCAACCGGTACAAATACTCCCGGCATTCCGGGGATCAAACTTGAGGATTTGCAGAAGAGCTGGGGGAATCCGCGGGGGCGTGGCTGCTAGAGGCGACATCACCCAGGACAGAAGCTGGCGCATCTGGAGCATCAACATCTATAGTATTGGCAGGCGTGGCTGATGTAGGCACTAACGTCAGCGACTACACAATTCATATCCCTGCCGGATACGGCAGCCGGTCGATTCAGTCGCCGCTCACACCCTATGGGTTGGCCACCGGTTCCATATCCGGTAAACTCCAACGGGAAAAGACAAAATCATCTCGAGCCGGAGAACAACAAGCACCTCAAGACAAATCTACTACAAGTTTCTTCATCACCAATCATTTCAATGCAGACTATGAGCACGCAAGAACTTCTCCACGAGGCGAAGTCCCAACGCGCTCGAGGACTAGTGTCAGGGGGATGACCCTCGGGTAGGCCAAGCTAGGCTCAACTAGCCGCCTCCAGGAAGGCCTGGCCGGCTGGCCACAAGACAAGGAGCCATAGCCGGATGGAACTCTCCATCTGGTTCACCTTCAAGATTCCCCGGCTGGCCCATCTAGCCGGGTAGCCAGAAGAGCTGGCCAGGTGGCCACCTCTACCTAGCCGCCTCGGATCCGCTGGCCAAAGTACAGGGAGGGGACGGTCCTTGCTGAGTGCACCTCTGACCGAACAGGCTAGCGCACCGCCCTACCGGCCTACAAGACAACTGCGCGAAAGCGCCAAGGCTGGAGGCTGACGAGTAAAGCACCGGATGATGAGTAAAGCTCCTCCTAATGAGTAAAGCAACATCGTTGGGACACTGTAGCAATGTCCCCCCTTGTACTGACGGCTTGATCGGGTCCTGGCCCACCGGCAAGACCCGTCCAGCGAGCCCGCTTTGTAAACCCAAATCCAAATAGTAAACCCTAGAGCCCACTTTGTAACCTACCTCTCCCAACCAGTATGTAAGGGAGGGTAGTGCTAGGGTTCTAGGTAAGCTCTCTAGATTTGACAAATTTAGTAGATCATCTTCTTCCTCTAGCTCGACATAGTAGCTAGAGAAATAGCTCAAGGAGCAGTTGTATTAGGCATTCGCCCCCATATAGTAGATCATTGCAGGAGTAGGAGCATTACCTTGACAAGAGGGCTCTGAACCTGGGTACATCGCTGTGTTTGCAGTATCTGTGCCCAACCCGTTGCAAGTAGCCACCGATAGCATCCTAGGCATTCCCTCTCAAGCCATCCCCGATGGCACTGCTGTGTTCCACACCACGACAAGCTTTCTCTCAGTATCTGCCAACCAATCCTATGCATCCATTGGTTCTGGAGCCGATGCAAAAGGTAATGGCCTTGCGTTTTGGAAATCCGAAAGACTTACACCACGACATTCAGGTTCCCTATGGTGTCCAACTCAATCCATTAACCCTTTCCATGAACTTGTTCTGGGATTCTTGCATCATCTGCATATATTGCATGAAACTTTGCTCCATCAATGGCCTCATTTATGGTGGTGGTAGATCTGCCTGCATTCTGGCGTCTTCATCCGCCTTTCCCTTAGCTTCGCGCTACATGCGCTGCTGTTCGGTCTCATCTTTTACACCCGTCTCCATAATCCCCTAGTCCTGTAACATCAAGCGAAACTCATAATTACATCATGCCATGCTTTCTGAGCTCAAATTCATGCCCAAAACTAGTCACACAATGGAAATCAAGATCCAAATAAGAACCAAATATGCAACACACATAATATACATTACATTAAAATAGGTGGTATAATAACATTACAACCCATATTATACAAACTAGTCATTAACCCGTGCACTTGCACGGGCTAGCACATATACTATTTCTTGAATGCAAAAGTTTGTAAAATTATATATGTCAAAAGAGTGTGTTTTATGGATTATTAATGCACATTTATCTATTTTTTCTATCTTTTAGAGATGGAGAAATGTAAGTGTCATTCTTTTTATGTATCTATTATTGGTTTTACATATTATAATTATACTTCTTCAATTGTTAATTTATTCGAAACATTTTATGAATATCGTTCACGTATAGTGGCATAGGAATTCATGTTTATTAACGATGTAAAAATAGATGGGTATACAACTTGGTCAAGGTTGTATGTTTTGTTGGACCGGATATTTATTTTCGGATTGAAGTGCTGGTGTCTATTCTATTCATGGATGGCAACCTTAAAGATCCTTGAAGCTCCCAAATTTCCCAATGGTATCATGTGTTTTATTTGGTTTTGTACCAAACATATATTAGAGCAACAGTTTCTCGTGTGACTATAAAAATCCTGTTTAAAGTTCTTGATCCAATAACGCTAGTTATGTCATTTAGAAACATGCAATAATTATGGTTTGGTTAGTTAAGCATATGGTATTCGAGAGACATTATATATAAAAAATGTGTCGTTGTTTTACTGATTAACTACATGGGATATACATTCTAAAAAGAACAATTTGCATGGGATAGACTACTTGGATAATTCTGCTGTCAATAATGAAATTTGTAGATATTTCTAAGACTAAACTGGAAATTCTTAATATTTTGTATATGACACACATAATCATGCGTAAGATCTTCCTGGCGTCTAATTTTTTTTGTATAAGAGTTATGTACTCACTGATTTCTTATTGTGTATATACTCCCTCGGTTTTTATTTAATTTATGTTCTAGGTTTAGTCAAAGTTAAATCTTGTTATGTTTGATTAAAATATAGAAAAATATATCAACAACTATATCATACCAAATGCATATAGTATGAAAAAAATATTTGATCAAACCTTACAAAGTTTCCAATGCTATAGGTTTTACATTGTAGATTTTGATATTTGTCCCTAAGTATTTGATGAAACCTTAGAAAATTTGACTTTTGCCGAACACATAACGCAAACTAATTGTGAATCGACGATAAAAAACTAATTGTGAACTGATGGAGTAACTTATAGAGATAGACGGTGGCACCCTTTTCTCTGCTTTATGCATGGAGTAGAAATAGTTTTGTTGTTTTATGAATTTTATTTTAAAAAACACCGATCCATAATTTGTGTGATTTATTATCAATAATTTCTATACAAAAATTACAACCATCATTCAAAAAATTATGACATATTTCGTGGAATTTTACAATCGCAGGTAGAATAATAGATTCTTTTGCAGGGATAGATTCTCATGTACTTTTCTTGAGGGAATCAATGATTTTGTTTCCTATCCATGTCTACATCGTATTCACATACAACTTAAATTTTATGATTCTGTACCTATGAGTCGTATATTGTTTAGCCCAATGGCAAAGAACTGTACAATCCATGCATGCTCTATAGAAAAAATATGTAATTCATGTAGGAGAATACACTCGATCACCGCTCTCTCTTTGTTGATGGCGTTAGTGCGGATCTCTCCAGCTTATAAGTATGAACTGATTGTTAGGAGTAGTGAAGTACTTGGATGCTTACGGTCGGCCGGTGCAACAGTATGCGATAAGAATCTTTTGAATTTTGAAGAGCAGCAGACAAACGTAGGCAATCAAGTTCTCATCTGAGGTCTGTAAACTACATTGACACTTAGTGCCAACCAAATTACATGGACTCTCGGTGCGAGCCAATACAATATCTGAAGGTATCGTTAGGAGTAGTAAATCACCTGGACTCTCTTGGCCGGTCGATGCATATCCGAGCCATTTGTCTAACTTGTATATATGATCAACGGCTGAGCTTCATTTTCACCTAGAGTTAATGTGGAGCCTCGTATTGTGCCTCCAATTAGTAACGTTAGAAGTAGTAAATCATGTGGACTCTCTTGGTCGGCCGATGCATATCCGAGTCATTTGTCTAACTTGCATATATGATCAACGGTTGAGCTTCATTTTCACCTAGAGTTAACATGGAGCCTCATATGGTGCCTTCAATTAGTAAATATAAGCTATAAGATGCTACATATCCCTGTGAGCGCTACTTCACTTATTTGATTACATCAAGTTCTCAAACTCTACAATACGCATTACCAAACTACTACTACTCTCCTTGGTGATTCTTCTCCTTAGTAGCCTCCACGCTCGTTGTACATGCCTGGAATCCACCCGTGCTAACGTGAAGTCCAACGCACAGTCTGTGGAACAACTTGACTCTTAGATGGAATGTACTCAATATCAGAAGTATCGGGACTCGACACATCATTCAGCTGAAGTGCGTCCATTCCTTCCAACTCATCCGAGTCATGTTCAACATTAGGTTCCACATTAGAGTTTCCATAATTATATCGTGCCCATTCTTCATTCTAAACAGAATTAGGAACATATTCCGGAATCACGGAATACTCAGAGGATTCAAACTCTATTTCCTCGGGATGTTCCTCATGTGACTCTATATCCTCCATGTTGACATCCCTTCCATCAGCGGAATAAGACATCACTCCCATCCTACTAGTTTGCATGCTATCGCCAACAGAATCTTCTGTAGGAATAGGATTCCCAGCAGATCCGTCAGTCGATCCATACCTCCATCCTTCAGAATTTCCAATAGGAAGTTCCGAACCTTTGGTTCCCCAAGAATTATGTGGTATCGGATAACTAGTACCCTCATACGGATATCTGGTAGGTTCTGGTGTAGGTGAATAAGGATATGGTGTATAGGATACTAGATCTATAGGTATATCCTTGAATAGTGGACTAATTTCACCTCCTGCTTCCTTCTCTAACTGAGCTGCTAAAACTCCCTTTTCTGAGGATTAGTGAGATCCTCAAGCATACTATTATTATCTTCCACTATCACACAACGAACATTGTAGAAAGACTCCACTAACAGCTGATATTGGTCCATGTACTTAGAAGCTAACTTTGGATGCTCCTTGACTAGCCGAACATGATTCACAGCTAAATCTGAGTCCATAGAATCATGAGGAATCATAGTTTATGTTCTCCCTGTAAGTAATTCAGCCTTGTGCTCCCGAATAGTGGCGAGTGCTTCTACTAGCGCAATATTATACGCCACTGACTGAATACGTCCTTCACCATGTGGCATAGCTAAACTTGGTCTAAGCTTCTTAGGTAAACAGATATTGACTATGTACTTTGCAATGATTTGACCATCAAAGTATGTGAAAGTCTTCATAGGAATCTTGGCTTCACAGACAAATACTCCTAGAAGTTCTCGAAGCTAATCTGTCAAATCTCCCTGATAATCCTCAAGACTATCCTTCATCTTAGTATAAGTCTTCTTAGGAAACTTCGACGCCATTCTAGCTGTATACAAAATATTTATAATTAGTAACAGTGCAACATAATAAATAATTATCCCACCAAAACAATATAATGAAATATTCCCAAGTGAATATTCATCGTATATTCTAGCGAACTCTTTACCATTTCTCCTAGACTCCTACAGGTAATACCCTTTACTAGGTTTCCAACCTAAGGTCAAAGCAATTGCTCTGATACCACCTGCGGTGACCCAACATACCACTTTATGTTGTAGTATACTATAGTCGTTGGCATAACACTCACGGAACACCATTTTACAAATATTACATCCTTTAGAGTGGTACAACAGAAATATTGCGGGTCTAAATTACAAACATACACATATTATTATTATTATTATTACAATATCAAAAGATCGAGACCTTTGAAAGGTTCAAACTTACAAACCATACAACTTATTTAATAAGTTCAGCGGAATAACGAAAGACACAACGATAAAGAAAAATGTGAGCTCAACAACTTATTGTATAGGGTTCATGCTGCTCAGCTATAATACCTCGGACATTACGCTATAAGCACGAGCCTAGATGAACCAAAAGTTGATAAGTGATTCTACCATGGAGGCCTAAGGCCACCCACGTGTAGGCCGGTCGAAGCGGAGCAGGGCACGGTACCGGCCTACCACCTTATCCACTTTTAAGAACATCAGGACAAGAGTGAGCGGCGTAAGCGACAGGTAACACGACCACGACACACACAAATGAGTATGTATGTTTGCGACTTACAATAGACATCAGAGTCACACCATCTAGAAACAATAAAAACGGAAATATTTAGCGTCATACGGCAAGATCCAAATATCCTAGATAGATGTAATAGTTTAGGATATATCCTCAAACATCACGCAACAGAGTATCAAGCGGAAGCGAAAACATGATCCTAGTACGGATAAAAAGAAAATTGGCATAAGATGCCCTGAAAATAAGCACATCCCGCCCACAGATCTCATGGATCTCCATCCCCGGAATCTCTATACTGGATAGTCGTTGCCACCCTCATCGGTCTCTTTGACCCAGTAGCCTTCCTGAGAGTATACCTGTCCATCTAAACCGAATATTTATCGTGTGAGACCCTAGGGGTATTTAGCAAGTCTTAATGCATATAAAGGGAATAACCTGGGGGTGACGCAATTGCAGCGAAAGATAATAGTTACAAAGTTCTATAGAGACACGCTACACATCCACCTAAGCAGAGATGGACAGACGCTCGTTAATTATTAACAATAGTTATATAAGCAACATAAATAACCTCGCTCTCCCTCCCTCTCGCTTACCGACGAGAAGGCGGAAGAACATCCCATTAGTTAGCAATTTTATTAACTATTCCATGAGTGTTGCACTATTTACTAGTCATGTCTTAGTCAAATTAAAGGCGGTACTTGGTTATGCTTGTCTATGATCTAGAAACTATGCTCCAAGTCGTCCATAACCGTGGACACGACTTTCAGAAAGATTTACCATGCAGGGGTGCACAAATAGCAACACACACATAGTCAACCTCGGGAAGAACCAAATAAAACGCAACGATGCCTCACGACAACGCATTCATAGGGTTCATAAATCATTTAAGGGGGCCACCGTAATAAGCTACCCGCAACGAAGTTGGCCGACTCCGAGACGGGTCTAGGGTTTGCGACAATGGCTGTAAATGACTGGGAACCCAAAAATATGACTGGGCGTGTCGATACCGTGTAAACATTCCGCATTCTTAAACAGCACAAGTGCTCCACGCACAATCATAAATAAGCAGTAAAGCATGGCATACGTATATGATAGTAATAAAATTCCAAACTAGTTTGTGGCCCTAAGAAATAAAGTGTGAGTCAAGCTCAAGCAAAGGGGGATCCATAGGGTCTCCCATATGTGGATAGTGTGAATATTCAAGGAACAGGAATCAAGTACTCAGGATCCTACGGGACACAAGTGAGCTTAAAGAACCAAATAGCAGATAGTGCTCACTGATGCCTCTTTCATTAGTTATCCCATTACTACTCAGATTAAGTTGTTTAGGTACCTCAGTATCCAAAGACTCGCACAAACCCTACACATGCAATTCTACGACTCGCATGGCTCAATCAACTCCTGTAGGAATGGCTCATGGGATGGAGGAACAAGCTTCGGTGGGGTTTAAAGGTAAAGGCTATGCAATACTTGGGATTTAATTTAATGCAATCGCGACTCAATGATGCAATAGTAAGATAGAATCATAGGTACTATATGTATGCAAGCATGTAGAAATGCTTGCTTGACAGTTCTGTTGCCGAATAGGAAGGATCCAGGTAATACTCCTGAGGCTCCTGGTATTCTTCTTATTCAGTGTCTATCCGGATAAAAATCAAACACATAAGGGGCCGAAATAAATACATTGCACAATCCTATAAATAATATGCAACAAGCAAACAAGTATACCATGATGGAATGATGCACAATTTACATGGCATAGCATAGGATGGGTGAGGTGTGGGGTACAAGAACAAAGCATTTTATTAAGTTTTTAGTCATATTTTGCTCCCATAAACATTGCTATATACTTAATATTTATATGATGCATGCTTCAATTCATATCACTAGTCATTAATCCGTGCTCCTGCACGGGCTAACCGTTAGGTAAAGCCATGCAATGTATTTTAATACAACCCATGCAATATATTTTAATACTTGCTACAAATAGACAGTTGATACAATATGATTTCTTTGAATCCTGTAGAAATAGAACCTTGGAATATTGGAAAAGATAGTTTAACTACTTATTTTAAAACTATGTATCATACTAGTAGGTATCTTTTTATTTTTGACACCAAAATCTTTTGTGAATGTGATTTCTAGAAAATACATATAAATAAACCTGGGAGTTTGAGAGTACAGATCAACTTTGTTTTATCCACATACTAATCCATCACACCTAGCCATGCCACCAAATAGATTTTTCATATTGGATTTTTTATGCATGATGTAATCCATTAGTCCAAGCCAATCCGACAAACTATTGTTCTGCTTAATCGAAGTTTGGTGAAAATGAATATTACTGTAATAACCTCTAGTATAAAAAATGTCTAGAGTAGAATTCCTTAGAAGGTTACATTCCATGACTCATTTTCTCCTTTTTAATATCATAATTGAGCAAATGGTAGTTAAGGGAATTAAATTAATAAATGGATGTCATAGAACGACATGAATTGAATATCAAATAATAGTAGAGGACAATATCCGTACCTAAATTAGCAATAGCAGGCTATATACAGAGAAAAGAAAACTAAGACCTATATGATGAAGCATATAACAAAACACACTTGCAGTTGATGAATCATCGAAATATACTTTGCATTATCTATTCTAGCAACAATGGTATATACTTACGACAATTTTTATTTCAACCCTTCAAAATGCAAACCCGCGATAAATATATTAACTCTTCAAAATGGCTACATCACCCATCCTCTAATGCCTAAATGCAAACCAAAAACAATATATGGAGTATATTTATCTGATACCTCGATAAGCCAACCTTGCTCACGCATCCTATCTCTTGCCTGTTGGCACTTTCTCAATGCGCCGAGTACTCGTGATATAGCTATATGTTCTTGCAAGTGTGGCATATACCACAACATATTTGTTTCAACCCTTCAAATCGCAGATATGCATTAGATGAATTAGACACAAAACAATGCGATTTTTATTGGTTCGATAATGAGAATTGCATGTCTAACCGGTCAATTATTAAATGGCTAAATGCAAACTATACCTAGAACACACATGACATGCTCCTAAGTAGGCGTGATATAGGTTGCCCTAACTGTCCTCGCAACTGTAGCATATACTACTGGTATTGTTTTAACCACTCAAATCACAAATATGCAGTACATAGTACACGTTATATACCTTTCTTTATATTTTCTCACAACTGCATGTACCCGCAATATATTTGTCTCGACCACTCGAATCACAAATCTGCAGTAAATATGTTATCCAAAAGAATAATTGAATTAGTCTAGTGTTACGTGTTAACTGCACACGGAATTAATCAATTATCAAATGGCTAGACGAAAAATGACATAATAATAAATCAGTATACGCATTCTCGCCATGTATTTTACAGCAAGGTGGATTTGCAATAGCTAGTTCGATCTCCAGCAATGGTGAACGATTCGTCGCTGACCGGTGCTCATGGCCGGAGTAGAGCGTACCAAGCTAGCTACTTGTTGTAATTAATCTGTGGTGCAAGCTTACCCCATAAGAACATCGATCAGCTGGACCTGTGATATTGTTGTTTGCGGGCGTGGCCAGGTGCGCCGTGGCGGCGGCGGACCGAAGGAGGCAAGAGGAAGTTTATATGCCAACGGATTTTTTCATGTCTGAATAATTGTGAGTACTCTAGCCCGTGCCTTTTTTTCCAGGTGGGAATTATCCTGAGGACTCTTGCGGTGCATGGGGAGGTCGCGGAGGGGACGTGAAGACGATTTAATCTAACGACTCCTAATGGCTAGAAGGTATATCCGAGGGATATAATTTTCTTTTGTCTAAGGATTAACGTGGAGCCTCCTACGATGTCTCCAATTAGTAAATATATATAAGATATACGATATAAGATATAAGATGGAATGTATAGTTAGAACGCGCTGATCGATTTGGACATATTATTTATCAAATTTAGAATTACGAAAATAAAGTTATAGATTTATTTAGAAAAGGCATTTATTGACATTAAATTCGAAATTTTAAATTGCTCAAAAATTATTTTGGATGGCATATTTGAATTCCTAGCATTTTTCTGATCAGAAAACATATATCATTTCCAAATTTTGAATTTATGAATTTAAAGCTATTATTAAATACCAATAATTTAAAAGGGTCAGATGTCTCAAGTTTGACTAGTTAGGGTTGACTCTGGTCAAATTTAAAAACAGGTTTGCATTCATATTTAAATTAGAATCATATTTCATTTTGGGAATTTTGTCAAATTCGAATTATATAAAAGAATATGAATTACTTTAGATATATATTATTCTGTTTTTATTTTTGATTTTAGAAGACAGAGAGACTTTTTCTCACTCGGGCTGGGTCTAGCCACTGATACAGACAGGTGGGGCCGACGGTGGCGAGGGCCACTCACGCGCGCGGTCATAGGGGCACCGACACGTGGGCGATTTGGGGGGCTGCCGGTTGAGGTGAGATAAAATGCAGTCCTTTTTACAAAGCCGACACGATCACACGAATTGATTCGTGACTGAATCGTTCAGGGAGAAACATCTAGCTGGTCCGATTTCGTCAGGTGATTCCGAGCAGCTCGGTGCTCTGTTTTGCGAATGGTTTGAAGCTGATCGTAGAGGGAACAAAGGAGAAGGAATATCCTCAAGGAAAAACACCGGAGGTCAACTGCACAGGATGATTAAAACAAAGAGAGAGAGAGAGAGAGAGAGAGAGAGAGAGAGAGAGAGAGAGAGAGAGAGAGAGAGAGGAAAACATGGAAGTAACTGTCGAACTGTCGACAGATTCTCAGTGAGTTTCATCGATCTTTCGCGGATGATTTCGAGAGATCCCGAGCTCCGTTTGTACCCAGGTCTGCGGTTTTAGAAATAATAAACTACCAGCTACAATAGTTTGGTTACTGATGCGACGGAGGAGGACCGTGTAGGGCGGAAAAAACCCGAGAACTCGGGGCAAACACACTGCGACATGCGCGCGCTTGACAGAGGATTTTTGGCTGACTTTCGAAGAAGATGTTGAACGATTTAGGGGAGAAAAACGAGCACGGTTTGTTTCCGTGCTAGCTGGTAGATCCTAGATAGCGCTTATGTGAAGAACAGCGTCGTAGGTGGATCGTGGAGGATGGAAATCTATGGAGAACAGAGGTCGCTGCTGCAGAATAGACACTGACGAACTGACGTCAAACGGCGACAGTTACAGCGAAAACCAACAATCTTCGGCGGACGATGGCGAATGACCCCGTGCATGGATTTGAGATCATCATGGAGCCCTGGAAAGAGGGATGTGCGAAGATTATGATCGTGTGAATATATGCATCGGGAAAGATCTGTATAGGACGGTAGGTTGCAGGGAACAGAGGAGAAATCCTCGGTTGCAGACTGACGAACTGCACGTAGTTTTGTTAGGAACGACGGTGAGATTCATCTGATTTTCGAGGAAGGTTCCGAGATCCACAGGCCACAGTTTTGAGCGAGCTCGGACTCATTGCAAAGAGGGAAGGTTGGGATACGATTTTCGTTCAAGAAGTATCGCCGGAGGTGGACTGTGGCGGTCGTGAAATTGCGTTGAACAGAGCGGCTGCAGGTGCGCGCGCGTGCAGCGGCAGTGTGCAGCGGGCGGCGCGGACGGCGAGCGGCAATGCACGTAGGGCGCTCGACGACTCGAATCCGGAGTTAGAGAGAGGGGAATATGCATGGGTATGTCTGGGACGTAGAGGAGGCTCACCAGAGGAGCTGATGATGGCGGTTTGCCTGCCGGAGATGCGACGGGGTGACGGCGAGCTTAGACGGATCGCCGGGTGCGCGGGGACGGCGTGGTTGTTCTGCCGCGTCTCCTTCTCGTTCCTTGAAACGGAAGGCTCCAGGAGCACCCTGCACGTTCCAGGACACGGCTAGAAAAGCTATCAGATGGTCCAAGTCTAAGCCCAAGTTTCAGTAGATGAGTGAATTCATAGTGATGTCACTAACAGATAAATTATAATATATTGCACTACAAAACCTCCTTGCAGTTTGATATCTTCAAATGGAACTTTGGAAAAAATTGTGAGCCTAATTATTATGATTTTTAAATATTTTTCTGTTTACTGATCTTCCCATGTAATTAAGAAAAAAATGCATGAGGAGGACGAAGCACAAGATGCCGTGGAGCCGAACTCGAGGTTGTTGCCTAGAGCCATCCATTTACTTTGTTTTCTACAAGTTTTTTATTGGCATTTTACTCCTCCGGAGATCAGAGCATGTGTCACCACAATGACATGATGTAACCTCCATGGTGAGAACTGTCTGGGCCAGGTTGTGCCGACATCGGATCTTGAAGGGAGAGGAGGTTTCTCAATCGATCCTGATTTCTTGACTTTTCACTTTTTTTTCATGCTTTTCTCTCCCAATTTGTGTGTTCACCTTTAATTGTTTTTTCCTCAATTATGCGGTATTGCTGCTTCCAGATCCAAGAAAATAATGCTCGTGAGGAGGCGCATGGATTTCTGGTGAAGGTGTTCTTCGGTATCACTACACATTTCTGTTGTACGCACCAGTGAAGGTTTTGTACTGAGATATGTTGGAAGTGAAATTTTTTGTGATATAGCTATGGGAGTGACATCTACAGCAAAAAACAATGTGTCTTGTTCTGTTTGTAATTTTAACAAAATCCTGAAGCCTTGAACTGCATTTATTTTGTACCCTGATTGTTTATAAATTACTTCTGAACTAAAACTCGTGCGACTACTTAGTTGTCACGTGTATCAATACAACCAAACGATGTTGGCTTGATTCTTTTTTTAGACAAAACTTAGAAACACTAGCCTGTTTTAGATTGGCCAATGAAACATCTTTGTACTCTCTAGACCGTCTTAATTGGCATTAGAGCATCCAACATCTTCGTTGGTTCACAATTGAGTGGCTATCATTACAAGATTTGATGTTTGCACGGAAAAAAAGACCATAGCAACGCACAGGCATTCAGCTAGTATACTATAATTTCTCTTGAGGTAGGTTAGTCGGCACAAATACGTTTCTGTTCACCGTAAATACGTTTTCCCCCGCGCGATTGTCGGCTTCCTCTGTTTGTATCCTATACGTCCCGAGTGACTGAGTTGATCTCCTGCTGCAAGTTGAACCGGTGAAAAACAGCCCCGGCCGTTTATTCCGGGTTGCCTGATTTTTGGAGGCGGCGGAGGTGATCTCAACGGGAGGAGAGAGGCATCCCCTGGCAATTGATGGTGTTGTTGGCGTCGCGGACATCTGCCTTTCCGTAGAGGACGAGCAGGAGGTCAACTGCGTCGATGAACCCGTCGTTAAAGATCCTGGCAAGGCGTTTAACCATGAACATCGAGCAGTACGGGCAGAGCGACTTCAAGTAGAGCGCGAGGGGGCCTTCCTCGGCCCCACGGCCGCGGCACGAGGGCGGCCGATAGGAGCAGGAAGAAGAGCCGGAGGACACGAGCCATGGCGTGCAGGTACAGGAGAACCGATGGCGGGATCGGACGAGGGCAGTCGATAGGAGCAGGATGAAGAGACGGAGGACCCCAGCCATGGTGTGCAGCTACAGGGGATCGCGAGAGTACACGACTAAACTTCAGGTTAATGGGAGCGTGTTTGTGTCAATGAATCAATAGGAATAGACAGGATCAAGGTCATGGGAACATACGTGTGTGCGGGAAGAGTGCTCGTGCAAGATTCCATCAAGTGGTGCAGGTATACGCACGTCCATCTCGGGGCTACTAGGTCCGGTGATATTTATGATGTTTTCTCGGACGTGCCAGGTTCCACCACCAGCCGGAAATTGATTGCTCCATGATATATTGATTGGAGAAATTGAACTATCGTTTTAGATCTTCATTTAGCCTAAATAAATAGAGATAGTGCGTACAAGAAAACTTTGTACATTGTGAACCCTTTTTTTGAAGAACCATGCCTAAATCAAAGAGGTATAACCACGTAAGTATACAATTAACACATGTTCACTAAGAACCTATCGTAGATGCATCGAAGGTTAGCAACGGTTACCAATATTAGTGCGAGCAACGTATACAATCTAAATCAAAATTAGTGGACTACAAGCGGTATGATCTCGAAACAGCTTTCGCCCCATTTTATAAATAGTCATAACGGCCAAACCGATACAAGATGATGAGGGGATCCTCCACCGCCATCATCGAGACCACGACGGCCAAGGGTTTTCACCCGGAGCCTTAGCGTGACGAAGGTAACCACAACAACGCCCTTGGGGGGATCCTGTGATAGAGCAGATCAAAGATAAAAAATAAATACATGGAACCAAAAACTTGCCACCAAAGACATCGGAACAAGATCGAGGGAATCGAAGCTCCACGACGACGCCCCCAGGAAGGTAACGACGCACCACGCCACCGTCATCGAGACCACAACGGTCAAGGGTTTTCACCCGGAGCCTTAGCATGACGAAGATAACCGCAACAACGCCCTCAGGAGGGTTACGACACCCACATGCATCGCCGTCGTTGGCGCCAAAGCGCTGATCTTTCGCTCGGAAAAACTTTCTCACATGCCCGATATCTCGAACTGCCCATTGTCCCTGAGTCTAGCCTCCAGAACACGATTTGAAAGTCGCCAATGCCAAAGCGCCGCCAACTTCAGGATCACCCGCCGCCTGCTCCTCGTCACCCAAATGACCAAGGACTAGAGTCATCACCATCGACACGTCGCTCGGCGTAGAGACGCACACACGATCCTCTTCCAGGGCCGCCGCCCCGGCGTTCGCGAGCTCTAGATCAGGAGGTAGTAGATAGCTCCACTATACGCCCTTAGGAGGGGGATCCTGTGATACAGCAGATCAAAGATAAAAAATAAGTACATGGAACCAAAAACTTGCCACCAAAGACACTGGAACAAGATCGAGGGAATCGAAGCTCCACGACGACGCCCCCAGGAAGGTAACGACGCACCACGCCACTGTCATCGAGACCATGGCGGTCAAGGGTTTTCACCTGGAGCCTTAGCGTGACGAAGATAACCACAACAACGCCCTCAGGAGGGTTACGACACCCACATGCATCGCCGTCGTTGGCGCCAAAGCGTTGATATTTCGCCCCGAAAAACTTTCTCACATGCCCGATATCTCGAACTGCCCATTGTCCTCGAGTCCAGCCTCCGGAACACGATCTGGAAGTCGCCAATGCCGAAGCGCCGCCAACTTCAGGATCACCCGCCGCCTGCTCCTCGCCACCCAAATGACCAAGGACTAGAGTCATCACCATCGACACGTTGCTCGCCATAGAGACACACGCACGATCCACCTTCCAGGGCCGCAGCCCCGGCGTCCACGAGCTCTAGATCAGGAGGTAGTAGATAGCTCCACTGACGTGTAGATGCGGTAGGCCAGCGCCAAAAAAGAGTCATGGTCGGCAGAAGTGCAGTCGGCAAGCAGCATCATGCCACCTACCTATCGCACTCTGCAGTCATCGACGGACAGATTTTAGCCTCTGACTGCGCCGTGGACATTCATAGGAGATCCCTTCCTCCACCGCTAGAGGCGATCGTCGACTGGACACAACATGTAGGGCCGGTCATGCCTCGCAGGCCCGACTAGGCCTTCCCGCCGCGCTTCTACACCATGTCCACCGCCGCCAACCACTCGCAACTCTGGTCTATGAGCTTCCAGCGCCTTCCCCACTAACCTCGCCGCAAGGCTGCCGCTGAGCAACAACCGGTAAGTGATGGATGGGCCCGGAGACCTAGACCGGCCAGAACCCATCGTGGCCCAAATCTGGGCCTAGAGGCCCATGCTGCCAGGAAAGCTCCCGGCCACGCCGTCCCAGCCACCGTCGGCCGCCCTCTCCTGTATGCTGCCAGCGCCGCCACGTGAAACCGCACACGCCAGACCGCCTCCATGGCCCTCCTCGCCGGAAACAGCAGTGCACCGTGGCCTTGAGTTCTTACCCCCGCAGAACCCCAAGGGGACAGGTAGAGAAGCATCCGCCGCCGCCAGCATCGTGCAGGCTTTGCCCGACGATAGCGGCGGGAGGGAGGAGAGGAGGTGAGTGGCTCAAGAAGAAGGTTGTGAGTTCTCCCCGTTGCCCGCGGGGGCGAGCGGAACGAAGCAGTTTTTCCAGTCGTACTCTTCCCGACTACAAGGTATGATAACTATGCAGGCATGCTATTAAGGGTATTTTTCCATTTTTTTAACCACGCAGGAGAGCTGCATGTATATATATTAGGCAAAGTCAAAAAGAAGGCTCGGTAGATGAGACGACAATTTTGCTCTTCCATAGGAGCGAGTTATAACTTATGGATCTACTCGGTATGGATCCCGAGAGAATTTTTGACGTGCATGTGTGATAAGAAAAAAACTTGATAAACCGTAGCAACGCACGAGCATTCAGCTAGTATCTATAGTATTAAAAAGACTAACTGAATGCTCGTGCGTTGCTACGGATCGTAGTACACATGATCATCATTTGGATTATGACCAGCATCTAGTACACATGCTAAAGTTCTACCAAATCCCAGGAAGCTCCATTTATTTAGAGAATTTAATTCATAATTTTGATGAACTGGTGATGAAATTTAGAGATATTAAGTCTGTCATTTCATGGCTCACTTAGTTTTTCTCTACGTTGCCACTGTGAATCTATAAACCTGCAACGAGAGCCACTCGATGGTAAATCGATTGAACCAATGAATCGTGGGACCCTCCTGCCATTTAAGCAAAATGGTTCAATCTTTTGTATGCACACATCACAAACATGCTCATACTAATAAGTCATTGTACTATCCTGGTGCTTAATTCAACATATATTATTTGCGCGTGAGAATCCGTTCTCTTCTGCAAGTAAGCTATGCAGTCCTATTTTTGTTTGCAAAATATCAAATACATATTATGTTAGTATAGAGGAAGTAAAAAAAATAGGGTACGTTGCATGCATATTTTTTGGCCCGAGGAATTTCAAGCTGTACACTAAGTTGTTACAATTAATGACATGATACATTGGCACATCAGATTGTCTCACGCCTTCTGAAGTACTCTCTCTATCTCAAAATAGACGTCACAAATTTTTCTAAATTTGAATGTATTTAGATACTATTTAGTATCTAGATTCATCAAAATTTAGATAAACTTTCGACATCTATTTTGAGACTGAGGGAGTACAGACAATTATATTTGATGTATTAGTTCACATCATTGGTACACATATTCAAATTGTCCTTACTTAATCCGGTTGTTGGCACTAATCAACTGGATCCCATCAGACTTCTGCCTGGTCAACCAAATGCAGACATGATATACTTAAAAAAAATCAACCAGGCTATCGTCCCATGTGAAAAACATAATATGGAAATTAGCAATCGAGAGGTATGCAGGCAGTATGCACCTACACGTAGCAGTGATAAACAGGCTACGACAGGCCATAGGGGTAGGCACAAGGGTCCACAGGCCATAGGGGTAGGCACAAGGGTCCAATGCCAAGACAATTGTTCAGTTTGCTGAAGAAACTACATTCAGCATCTAAAGTTCGCTGGATTCAGAGCCCTCCATGGCTCTGAGACGGCGGAGTTGTCTATCCACTGCCACTGCTGCAGCTCCAACTTGACACATCACCTAGTAGGCTAGTACACGCTGAAGCATCTCGCACAACACTCATGGGTCTCGTCGTCGTGACTTTCCTAGCAGCGGATGAGGTCTAGAGACATGGGCAAACGACGTATATGTTCCTTCGGCTTGCGGAATCTATTTTTGTAAAAAAATAATCTCTCTCCATAGTCGTCGACGTCTGAATCGACCACAAGGGAACACAGACCACAAGCTGGGAGGTGGCGTTCAGTAGGTGGCCAGGAGGTCTTCTCCCATGGCGGACAGAAGCAGGGGAGGTAGGCGGCCATGAAATTGATTCAAGCAATTCCTCCTGTCAAGGCACTCCCCTACGCAGTCTACATCGATTCCTGGCCAAGACAGGTTAGATTCGTCAGCGACTTGAAGGAGGCGACAGGATTAGGTCCTGGCTCACACAGGAGGAGGAGAGCGGTTGGCGGCGAAGCTCCGCGCGGCAGGCGCTGGCGGCGGCCGGAGCCAGAGCAGGGACCAATGGCGCCGTGGTAGAGCACGTACATGGGAGCAAGATGGAAGGCGAAGCAGCGGTGTCGCGACGGTAATGAGGGAAGAGCCCGGCGGTCGTGAGAGAGTCTCGGGGAGAAGTAACGACCGGTGGGGACTTGGAACTTGTGTGGAGATCGACGCACAGGAGCGAGGAAGGGGCCGACAGCCATGGCATGAGCGGATCGAGCCGGGTAATCGCGCGTGACGGCAGGTAGCCGACCGCCTCCTTTCGTCCAGTGAAGCACCGCTCGCCTTCGAGCTCGTCATGCCAGGGGCAAGCTCCATGGCGCTATCGATCGCCGGCACACCGCCGCTTCCCTATACCCAAAGATCGCCTATCCTGGGCACACAAGCCCGCTCCCCATACCCAGCATCGCCGCCTCCAGGGCGCCCTATCCCGATGGCAGCAGCACGCCGCTTCCCATACCCAAAGATCACCGCTTTCTCCGAGAGAAGGCGAGATCGCGGAAAGAGTGGATAGGGAGGGGATCGCGCGGAGGTGAGTGGATAGGGAGGAGATCGCTCGGTCGACACCGACAGATCGTTGACTTCTTCACTTGGCCGTGGCATGCCTTGCAATATGTCTGAAAAGTCAGGGGTAAAATCGTCCAAACAGGGCGGACGGAATATTTCGAGGACGAACCTACCACAAAACAAATTACTATATAAGATAAGATAACATAGATTCACGTCGTCTGTTAACTGATTTTTTTTCGCCTGCCTTTTTTATGACGATTTTGCCCTTCTAAACGGTGACCAATTACCCACCATACCATGTCTAAGTGGAAATAACGGTTCGATATAAAAATTCGTTCTCGCGGCCACAACAGAGGAAGCGGTGGAGTGGAGTGACGGTGCCGAGGCAGAGCTACCTCTCCGCGGCGAAGAGAGGAGGCGGGGACGAGCAGGGCAGCCTTGGCGTGCGGGGAGATGCGACGTGGGCAGCTGGCGCGGTCGAGCAGGAGGGGAGGTGGCGGCACGGGGAGCACACGCCCGAGAGGCCGGAGAAGAAGGGCCTTTAGTTGGGGCCGGGTTCCGGCGGCGGCCGGTAACGGAGAGAGCTGAGAGGAGGGAGGCGGGGACTCGGCCGGCGACGGGACCGAGCAGGGAGGAGGCGAGAGCGAGCGGGGGTCAAGGCGGGAGCGACGGGTCGAGCGAGGTGTTGTGTACGCGCGTCGAGGAAGCAGCTCGGCTATGCGGCGCCGGCGAGAAGGAGGCGCATCTAGCTCCAGCGCTGCTCCATCCGTACGCCGTCCTCCTCCTCTCCCCTTCCTGAACCTTCAGACCGCCAAGGCCTCCTCTCCAACCTCACGCCGCTGTCAGCCACCCCTTCTCTTCCAGCGACTGCTCCACCGAGCCACGGCCGCTCGACCTGATTTGGCGCGGATAATGACGAATGCTCTGCTATATCTCCCCCACTCAGAGGAGGAGGTCCTGCGTGCAGTTTTGGCGAAGGTCAGCGTCACCGGAGAGGGATCTCCTGCCTCCATATGGATCCTCTACTGCCAGCCTCCTTACACTGCACGCCGAGGACGAGGAGGGCATCCACTAGATCTTTTCCTGACGAATATCATAGATCCACAAATTTGTTTGTGTGAAAGGTACGTAACTGCGTCTGCTACGATCTTTTCCTGACGAAGCAGCACTGAAAGGTAACTGTGTTACTAATGCAGGTACATCTACAAGTACTGTTAATTTTCCACCGTAATTGGTTTGATGAAGTTAAATTTAGTAATAAGTATAAATCATCTATGGTACTTTAAATTTTAGATTAATAGCGATGGTTTCTTCTGAAGAATTATACAGGCATGTGGTGACATTGATCAGCAATAAATTTACAGGTGATTTTCTTGATATTGATTAAACCAGTCATTTGGTGCATGTAAACTCTTCTATTAATACAGGCATTTGTATACGGTTAGACAATCCCAGCACCCGTCCCCACCAAAAAATATATGTAGACAGTGTACAAAAGTAAAGAAGAAAATCTATCAAACTTAGGAGATCATGTAGAATATGCGAGGGAGTAGTAATTTTTTTTACAAAACAGAAAATTTTGTCTTATTTTATTTTAAAAAGACGAAGAGAATTGACCGATTTATTTGTGGAAGAACTAGCCAAAAACTCGTACAATGCACCAATATCATCAAGAAACATGACCACACTGGACACACCAGCACAGCAAACCTGGCTACCCATACGAAGCGCACACACACCGCGAGAAAGATCGTCGAGGCTACAAGAAGCGTTATCGTCATCACTCCTCCACGAGCCAGCGACTCCGACTTCTCCATCGATGGCGACCCGGACATACCTTCACTGCAGACGGCACTGAAACCCATGTCGGTCTGTGCTAACAAATGGCCACACGCGCCAAGGACAGACATCTCTGACTTTGACGACGAGATTCACAAGAGAAATATGCTAGACTCGCGCCGAACAAGTACTCTACCTAGACCACCGGTGGCCAGTCATCGTCGTCGCAGCTCTGACTCCACAACAACACAGCGAAACAGAATAACCCATCAGACACAGGAAGAAATCCGACTACCGAAGCCCAGCCACGACCCACCCTCAGCTCGACACGCCATCATTACCAAACTGACACTTGGACCTTGCACAGCTGCCCGGCAACAAGCCTCTTTATCGAACCCCTGGCCATAGGCGACTCCGAGCCAATGCCCCCAAGAAGGAAAGAGACGCAACAACGCCTCTATCGCCCGATCCCGGATCTGAGGTTTCCCTCCGAAGCTAAGGCCACAGGAGGAGTGAGCACAACTCGCGATGATTCTTCCAAGAAAGTCTATGACACCCGCATGCGGCATCATCATCCGCTCTGGCCAGAACCGGAGCAAGGATTTCTCCCGGATATACTCAAACAACCTACAACCTGAGTCGGATGCCCACGAGCCACCACCATGCACGCAAAAGCCCGCCGACCACCATCCCCTCCTAAGGTACCCCCGCACCTCCAAGCCGAGCATGCCGGCGCAGCACGGAGCCACAGCTCTAAGTGCACCGGAACAGAATCTTCGCCACCTGCCAGCCCAACCGCCATCCTCATGGCCAGCCTGATGAGCAAATGGCCAACCTCTCCAAGCACATACATCAACTGGCGCTGTCCGATCCACTGCACCGGTATTCGGGAGACACGACGAACCAAGACATGTCGAGCTCCCTCTCAATGTGTAGCCTCCACAAGCCTAGCCACCAAACAGCAGGGCATCACCACCGCGCAGCACCAGGAGGCGCACACCGGAAACACCACGCATAGCCACATCCCACCAAGCCCATCTTGGCCCACATCGGGGCCCGAACACACAACTTCCGTACGAAGCCTCATCAAGGAGCGCTGCCGCTACCTGCCTCACTGCAGGGCCGGCCACCACTGCACCCAGCCACCGGCCACACGCCCACATCGTCTGGCCACATCACACGCCAGAGAAGATGTAGTGGAAGCACAAGCCGACCTCGCTTCCACCACGGGCTCTCTCCCTACCACCTTCGGCGGCAGGATCCTGCCACCATGGCGAAGCTAGCGGCAGCGGCATAGGGGAGGAGGAGAACGAAGGCCCGATGGCGGCGCGAGATTTTTCCCCCGAGTCTCTGGTTGGAGTAGTCATGGTGACATGGGTATACCCTACATGTACTCGAGTTTGGTATATACGACCTGGATACAGCAGAAGCCCACGACGTTGCCAAGGCCCAAATGGAGAACTTGAGTGGCCCACGGACTCTCGATTGCTTGCGAGACAAGAAGAAGTTAAAGATAGAAAGTTTAAAGGGAAAACCCTAACCTGTAACCGACTCTACCTGCTACCCGAGACCTAGCCTACCTATATAAAGGCTAGGAGGGGGTGGCGAGGAGGACACACGCAACCCTAGTTTCCACAACCCTCGCCAGATTGCATCTGCGCACCATTGTAATCTTCGATTCCTTCGTTAATTCCAAGAGCAGACAAGCAGGAGTAGGGACCTCTACGAGCCCTGAACCTGGGTAAACCTTGCGTCCCTGTGTGCTTGTTTGCTAGCCGATTGATGCTTCTAGCGCTCCCCCCTTCTCCAAAACCCAAGTCCATAACAATGGGCATTGATGAGTTAAACCCTCGTCAATTGGCGCCGTCTATGGGAATTGGGAGTGCTGATGTTGCGGCTTCTTCGGCCTCATCAACCACGATCTACAACTCCGCAACAGCGGAGATTCGCCAGCTCTTCGGCTCATTCGACTTCACCATCCATATGCCTGCCACTCGCCCGGATTTCGAGTCCGTGGGCGACGGAATCAGCCTAGCGATAGGAAGCTTCTGCTTCCAAGTTTGTCAGATGGGCACGCTTCGCATGCCCGACCAGCCAACGACCTCCGCGATTGCTCCAGCATCGTGGGTCCTGCCACCAATCGGCACCCTCAGCGAGCTCAACACCTCAGTAATAGCTGAGAGCACGGACATCGACAACAGTCGTGGATCCGATCTGGGCGGTTTAGCAACGGAGGATGGAGTCTACGGCTCCAGATCCAAGAGTTGCGAGAGCAACAGCTTCCCCAGCCACTTCTTGTGCGTCGTCATCAACACTAGCGACTCCATCGTTAATCGCGAAAATGATGGCAATGGATCTGGCACCGATCCGCCTAACCGTGGCATACCTAATGGCAGACCTCCCAACGGCGGTCCCCAAATGGTGGTAATGGCGCGCCCGTCAACAACGGAGGGGCAGTCGAACCTCCAACCATGGTGAACGAGCAAACTAGCGAACGCGTCGTGATCAGGCTCAACGATCTCGAGTGGGCTCGCTGCCGAGAAGCTCTACGAGGCAATCCTCTGCCTCCAGGCACGTCGCAGGAGATACTGATGGGCTACCATTGGCTACTTAAGGAGGAGTACAGACGCCAGCTACAAACAATCGCGCAACTCGAAGCGCGCAAAAAGGCGGCGGATGAGTCGAGCCTTCGACGGGCCGGGCTCTCCTCCCACGGAGGATCCTCCTCTAAGGGCAACGAGTACGTGGCCAACAAGAGACGATCTCGAATGGCACATCTCACCAAGAAGGAACGCATAGAAGCTGCAAAGGTCCTCGACTTCAGCTCTATGACAGTCGACACCCGGGGCAATGTGGTCCCAAAGATGCCGCAAGCAGCAGCGACAGCGGCCACCATGTACCTGCTCAACAACCAGCCGCCAGCTGGAGATCCCCGAGCTGCCATGCACCAATCTACGATCGCAGGCTTGAGGATAGTCGAGGCCGCTCTTGACAAAGAACCAATGCCGAAACCGAAGAAAAGCAAGGCTCTGGCAAAACGCTATTCCTCACCCTTATCCAGCGACAATAGTCACGACCTGTCTCGACGTCACCGCTCACGGCGACACGACCACGACTACGATGCGCGTGATGACATCACACAACGCAAAATTGACAAGTAAAGGGCACGACATGCCCGATCGACTGACTCAGAGGACGAAGACGTGGAGCTCTGCGGTGCCAGATGCTTCAGCAGAGCCATCAGGCAGAAGCGAATGCCCAAAGGATTCAAACTCCCATTGGAGAACCCAAAATTTGACGGCCTACAGGACCCGAAAATCTGGCTAGAAGACCACATCTCCTCCGTCAGGCTCCATGGTGGGAGTCGAAGCACGGCCATGCAATGCCTGCAGCTACAGCTGCAGGGCGCCGCCTGAGCATGGCTCAATAACCTCCCGCGCGGATCCATTCGCAGCTGGGAAGAGCTGGTCTATAGCTTTGTACGCAACTTCAAGGACACCTACAAAAGGCCTGCGTCAATCGAAGAACTAAGATGCTGCCAGCAAAGGTCGGGTGAGTCATTACGCTCGTACATCCAGAGGTGGTCCATCATCAAGAACTCCGCGGAAAATATCTCGGAGGACCGAGCGATTGACGCATTCAACAGCGGTGTCCGCCGCATAGAGCTCAAGGAGGAGCTAGGCCTCTTGAAGCCCCAAACCATTGACAACCTAATGGAAATCGCGAATCCATGGGCAGATGGAGAAGATTTGGTGAAAAATAGCGTACACTCCGATGACAAAGCGGAGCTCGAGCGAAGACGCGATCGCCGAAGCAAGCGTCGAAATCGCATCTACGATCACCACGACGACGTCAACATGGTCGTAGCCGGCTACGCTGACAGGCGCGACGACAATCGCAACAGCGGCTATCGCAGTAATGGACACCACGACTCCGGGAAAACTACGCAAGTATGGTGATACATTGCAAATGTATCTATATTTTTTGATGTTCCATGCTTGGTTTTATCCACTTTCTCGTGTTTTGTTCCAACTTTGGAGTACTTTTCATATGATTCCTTGGACTAACCTATTAACAAGAGCCACAGTGCCAGCTGCCTATTTTCTGCTTTTTTTGGTTCCAAGAAAGTCAGAAAATGAATATTCTCGGAATTGGATGGGACAAAAGCCAAAGTGCCTATTTTTCCGGAAGGGGTCAAGTGCCAGAATATGAGACGGAGAGGGGCCAGGGGCCGGCCACACCACCTGGCCAGGCCTGGCCCGCGCTAGGGGGTGGTGTGGTGGCTCCCGGCACCCCCTCGGCCCCTCCTTCCGACTATAAGATGCCCTCGGGACGAAAACCCTAAGTGCTCGATCAAAAATCCATGAAAGAGTCTATAGCCGCCATCATCTCCATCCCTAGATAGGGAGGGATCTGAAGCTCTTCCCGGCACCCTGCCGGAGAGGGGAATTCACCCTGGAGGCCTTCTTCATCACCATGCAAGCCTCCGGTGTGATGCATGAGTAGTTCATCCTTGGACTACGGATCCATGTAGTAGCTAGATGGCTGGTTTCTCCTCCTTTGTGCTTTCATGTTTAGATCTTGTGAGCTCCGTTCATGATCAAGATCATCTATTTGTAATCCATACATGTTGTGTTTGCGGGGATCCGATGGATATTGAGATGCTATTTTAGATTGATTATTGATTCTATCATGTCTTTGTTATTTGAGATCTTGCATGCTTTCCATTGTTAGTAGCTATCTTGGCCAAGTAGATGCTAGTAACTCCAAGAGTTAGTATTTATGCTCGATAGTGGGTTCATGCCTCTGGTAATCTGGGGAAGTGACAGAAATCTCTAAGGTACTAGATGTGTTGTTGCTACTAGGGAGAAAACAACAATCCTTTGTTCATAGAACAATCGTATTTTTTACTTTACACATAATTCGTAATGCAATTATCCGTTGCTTGCAACTTAATACTGGAGGGGGTTCAGATGATAACCTGAAGGTGGATTATTAGTCATAGATGCAGTTGGATGGCGGTCTATGTATTATGTTGTAATGCCCAATCAAGTCTCAAAGGAGTCAAGATGATTAGTATATGCATGTATTGCTTTCTCGGTGTTTGTCAATTGCCCCGCTGTAATTTGTTCACCCAGCATGTTATCTATCTAAGGAGAGCCACCTCTAGTGAACTATGGGTCCCGGTCCTCTTTCTTTACATACAATCTATAAACTGTTTCTGCTTTGTGTTTACTTTCTGCAAACTTTTACTTCTTTCCATTCGATACGTTTAATCCTTTGTTTTCCGCAAAACACGATGAGATTGACAACCTCATCGCAAGTTGGGGACAAAGTTATGTGGTTGTGTTGTGCAGGTCTCCACGTTGCTACTAGCACCGGTAGTGCGCCCTGCCAAAGCTCAGCTAGTAACACCTTTGGGGTGTTTCCTTGCTCCTACTGGTTCGATTAAACCTTGGTTTCATAACTGGGGGAAACTTGCTTCTGTGCTCATCATACCTTCCTCTTGGGGTTCCCAACGAGCTCTATATCAACCACGAGCCATCAACACTTTTCTGGGCGTCGTGCATTGAGCCATCAAGCATTTTTCTGGCGCCGTTGCCGGGGAGTCAAGGAGATATTCACAAGGGGAGTCCCTCATAACCAATCTCTTTACTTTGTTGTTTTTGTTTTGCTTTGTTTGCTTGTTTTGTTCTTCAAAAAACCCCAAAAATTAGTTCTACAAGTTTGCTTTCTTATTTCAAAAACACAAAAAACAATTAGTTCCTTTCTTAAGTTGCCTTTATGACTAGCTCTGCTCCAATCACTATTTCATTATGGATAGCTCACTCAGTTTCCTATTTGGGAACAATATTATGACTGCTAAGGTAATAGATGAACCACCGCCTGTTAAAACCTCCATGAAAGAAGAAATTGCTGAACCTGAAAGCTCATTAGATGAAAAAGAGGAGGAGAGTGATGGACAAAAGGAGGAAGAATGGATCTACCCATGCCTACCTTCTAATGAGAGTAACTCTTTATCCTTACATTATTTGATTGTCCCCCATGCTTATCAAAGGAGGGTGAATGTTATGTTCCCGAGGATTCTTTTGAAAATGTTTATAATGACGCTCTAGTGCTTGTAGATCATGAAAAGCATGCCTTATGTGATAGTTATATTGTTGAGTTTATTCATGAGTCTACTGAAAATTATTATGAGAGAGGAAAATATGGTTGTAGAAGTTTTTATGGTAATGAAACACCTCTCTATGTGCTGAAAGTTTTGAAGTTACTTTTGTTTTATCTTCCTATGCCTGTCACTTTGTTCTTGTGCATTTATCTGCATACAAGATTCCTATGCATAGGAAGTGGGTTAGACTTAAATGTGTTTTGAATTTGCTTCTTGATGCTCTCTTTTACTTCAATTCATATTTCCTATGAGAGCATCTTCTCAAATTATCATGCCTAACTTAAAGGCGTTAAAGAAAAGTACTTGTTGGGAGATAACCCAAGAGTTTTAGATGAGTCTTGGAAGTTATTACCTCTGTAATAACCTATACTTATCCTTTTTATTTGCTTTTTGTGCCAATAGTAACCTCTAATGAGAGTGAAGTAATGATTGGGAAAGTTGCTGTCCCGAAACAGATTTTTGTGCTTCAACGTAAAAATTCCTGAGAGAGCTCTGTATGTCGGATTGAGCTGTAATTTTTTGTGCTTCTTCCCTAGGTTGTTATCTAACTTTAGTTATTTCAACACTTTTTGATTTGAGCCAGAAAAAGTTTTCTAAAAAATTCGTATTTACCTGCTGGTCTGTTTTGACAGATTTCTGCCATTTTCTGCATTTGCTTCTTGTTAGTTCCTTATTGAGTTCTTTTGGGGAATTGAGCATTTTGAGGGAAGTGCTATAGTAGCTAGTGTTCTAATAGAAGTTTATTTGGTGTTAGAACTGAACCTTGAGACTTATTTATCTTAAGTGCACTAATGTTGCTAATGAGATTGTGTGAAGTTTTGTATGAAGGAAAATTTTCAGGTGTATGGAAGGAATGAGTAATGAGACGAAGGATGGACTAAAGCTCAAGCTTGGGGATTCCACACGTGTCACCCCAAGAAATATCCAATAAGTACAAGCGTCAAAGCTTGGGGATGCCCAAGGCATCCCGTTCTTCATCAATAAAAATTCCAGGTTTCTTCCAAACGCTTCATTTTTATTGTTTCATGCACAGTTGTGTTTTTCTTGGAGCGTCTTCTTTTTTCGTTTTCGTTTTGGTTTCATTTGCTTGGCTTGCTTAGTTTTTTGAATAAGTTGGTTGGACCCCCTCTTTCATACATTGGTTTGCAAATAGTTTGGTTTGGTTTGGAAAAGAGTAGGAAAGTTCATGCTTTTGTGGTAAAAAGAGATCGTTTTTGACTATGGCCTATGCTTTGTCATGCCATGCTTGATATTGTTTTGGCTTTATGCTTAGTATTATTTTATGTAGCATGACTTGTTATAAACAATTTAGATTGCTTAATGTGCCTTGGATGAATCATGCGTTGTTTTAGCATATTAAAGCATAGTATAGTGGTATTCTCCTTTGATGCTTTATTTGGGTTGACTTGGCACATGCTCACACCATGTTATGACTATCCAAAGTCACCATAGCCTTTATGATCCTTTAGTTTTCAACTTGTAGTATCACTTTATGCTTTGATCAATGATGTTTTGTCGCTCTGCATGATTTTGGCCATTATTGCTCTCTTAGTTTGTCGCTCCCAGTCTTTTGCTAGCCTCCACAACAAAGTATGAGTTCTACTCATGCATCCAACTCCCTAAACCAAGTTATTCCAAAGAGTCCACCATACCTACCTACTAGCTTATGCTATTCCAAGTATATTCATGCTTTTGTTTACCTTCCACTTGTTATGAGAAAAACTAGTGATTAAAGCTCTCACGAACTTGATGGCACACTTTACTTTACTTGCCCTTAATAAACTTGAACCATTGTGTCTTCTATGTTGTATATGCTTGCACTTATTTGTTGGCAATTAGCAGAACCATGCTTACATGGGGAACGCTTTCAACATTGCACTTGGTACTTGTACCTAGTTGATATCATGCTCTTTTGTATATGGATGTCGTCAGTGTGAAATGAAAGGGGAGCTTGTAAGTCCATGGAGTTATGTATATGTGTTAGAGAAAGCACTTTGGGTCATTGGTCTAATCCATGCTGACATGGTGGAAACCTGCATTGTAACCATAATGAGCTGTCTATGAAGCATTCTTCTTATAAAAAAAAGAGTCCTATATTGAGAAAAAAAGAGAAAAAGAAAAAAAGAGATACTATGAAAAGAGGAAAGAGAGAAAAAAGCACCATATTCCCATGGTAAATAAGAAGAATGTTGAGATGCTCGTTGTCTGCTTGCCTTGTCATTTTGATATGGGGTTTCTTCCGTATCATCGGGCAAGGGGTACCCCGTTGGCGGTTCTCAATGATACACATGTACTTACAATGACAAGAACTTACCGGTGACTAAACTTGAGTAGCATGAGGAGCGGCCCTCGTATACAAGGGACATGATATTTTTGACTTATACTTCGTCAAGCATGTACACCATAGTATGTTCACTTTAACCTTAATCACTTCAAGATGCTTATGATAGGGGCAATGAGAGCTGAAAGCTATAAGTACTATAATTTTTGGAAGCTCTTTATGAGACTTGAATCCCTACTTCCTTTTACAAAAGGCCTTTCTTCCACCATTATATTGAGTCTCCACTTTCTATCTTTATGCACCTACTTTGAGAGCATAGTGGCCATTCTTAGTTCTATGTGCATTGTCCCAAGACTAGTTGATTGATGCATAACTTGATATTGCTTGTTTTAGACTATTGTATCTAGTCACTCTTATGAACTTTGAAGGTGTCCTATGCATTTATATTTGCTACTCTATTGAGGGACAAGCTGAATACTATTATGCCATGTTTTCTTTATGTGAAACAAACAAACGTCTTGCAAAGCATTGTTATTCATGAATCTTTTGTTTGAGCCTTTTCATGTTGCATCTTAGTTTCTTTGCTTATTGCTAGAACTTTGTCTTTCATGATATGATTGAAGTACTATGATCCCAGCTTTGACTGTTTTGCAAATACTTTGATCAAGTCTTTGATGGTGCATGTCACCTCAAAAATTATTTCTTTTTATCACTTACCTACTCGAGGACGAGCAGGAGTTAAGCTTGGGGATGTTGATACATTGCAAATGTATCTATAATTTTTGATGTTCCATGCTTGGTTTTATCCACTTTCTTGTGTTTTGTTCCAACTTTGGAGTACTTTTCATATGATTCCTTGGACTAACCTATTAACAAGAGCCACAGTGCCAGCTGCCTGTTTTCTGCTGTTTTTGGTTCCAGGAAAGCTAGAAAATGAATATTCTCAGAATTGGACGGGACAAAAGCCAAAGTTCCTATTTTCCGGAAGGGATCAAGTGCCATAATACAAGACGGAGAGGGGCCAGGGGCCGGCCACACCACCTGGCCGTGTGGCCAGGCCTGGCCCGTGCCAGGGGGTGGTGTGGTGGCTCCCGGCACCCCCTCGGCCCCTCCTTCTGACTATAAGATGCCCTCGGGACGAAAACCCTAAGTGCCCGATCAAAAAATCCACGAAAGAGTCTGTAGCCGCCGTCATCTCCATCCCTAGATAGGGAGGGATCTGAAGCTCTTCCCAGCACCCTACCAGAGAGGGGAATTCACCTTGGAGGCCTTCTTCATCACCATTCAAGCCTCCGCTGTGATGCGTGAGTAGTTCATCCTTGGACTACGGATCCATGTAGTAGCTAGATGGCTGGTTTCTCCTCCTTTGTGCTTTCATGTTTAGATCTTGTGAGCTCCGTTCATGATCAAGATCATCTATTTGTAATCCATACATGTTGTGTTTGCGGGGATCCGATGGATATTGAGATGCTATTTCAGATTGATTATTGATTCTATCATGTCTTTGTTATTTGAGATCTTGCATGCTTTCCGTTGTTAGTAGCTATCTTGGCCAAGTAGATGCTAGCAACTCCAAGAGTTAGTATTTATGCTCGATAGTGGTTTCATGCCTCTAGTAATCTGGGGAAGTGATAGAAATCTCTAAGGTACTAGATGTGCTATTGCTACTAGGGAGAAAACAACAATCCTTTGTTCATAGAACAATCGTATTGTTTACTTTACACGCAGTTCGTAAAACAATAATCTGTTGCTTGCAACTTAATACTGGAGGCGGTTCGGATGATAACCTAAAGGTGGATTATTAGTCATAGATGCCGTTGGATGGCGGTCTATGTATTATGTTGTAATGCCCAATCAAGTCTCAAAGGAGTCAAGATGATTAGTATATGCATGTATTGCTTTCTCGGTGTTTGTCAATTGCCCGGCTATAATTTGTTCACCCAGCATGTTATCTATCTAAGGAGAGCCACCTCTAGTGAACTATGGATCCCGGTCCTCTTTCTTTACATACAATCTATAAACTGTTTCTGCTTTGTGTTTACTTTCTGCAAAATTTTACTTCTTTCCATTCGATACGTTTAATCCTTTGTTTTCCGCAAAACACGGTGAGATTGACAACCTCGCCATGAGTTGGGGACAAAGTTCCGTGGTTGTGTTGTGCAGGTCTCCACGTTGCTACTAGCACCGGTAGTGCATACCTTAAGCTCAGCTAGTAACACCTTTGGGGTGTTTCCTTGCTCCTACTGGTTCGATTAAACCTTGGTTTCATAACTGAGGGAAACTTGCTGCTGTGATCATCATACCTTCCCCTTGGGGTTCCCAACAAGCTCTACATCAACCACGAGCCATCAACACTTTTCTGGGCGCCGTGCATTGAGCCATCATATGGCAACACCGCACTCGCGAAGAGGCACCCACGATAACAATCGAGGAAAAACTGTCCGGGCCGTGCAACGTGCATTTTTACATCAACAAGCACGACGACAAGAAGAAATCCAGCCACCTTCTCAAGGACTGCCGCGAGTTCCTCAAGCTCCACGAGGGTCTGACGCAGATGAAACGCGACGCCGTCAACAGGGGCTATGGAGTCGCCCCAGGCGCTGTAGCACATGGGGCTCCTCCTCCACCACCTAGAGGGTCACCACCCGTGGCTGCACCGATCCACGATCAAGGCGGCGAGCCATACCCACGGGCTGTGGGCAACATGATGATCCAAAAAGGACGTCCCTCGAATTGGGTACAGAAAGCCATCACTCTCCAAGTAAATTTGGCGACAAACTCACCACCATCCACCACTGAGTACCTCAGTGGAAGCGACTCCTGCATCACCTTCGACAAGTGCGATCACCCGCGTCAAGTACCCTGCCCTGGCCATTGTCCCCTCGTACTCGTGGCTCAGATTGGAGGCTTCGACATGAGTCGCGTTTTCATGGATGGTGGAAGCGGTATCAACCTTATGCTCGCGAGTACCTTGTGAGCAATGAGGATCCCTCTGACCTGCCTGGAGGTCTCGGACATGACATTCCACGTCATCGTCCCAGGCAAGGGCATATATCCCCTTGGAAAAATCAACCTCGACGTCATCTTCGGCACGCCGAAAAACTTTCGACATGAACGCATCGACTTCGAAGTCGTCGACGGGCCCTCACAGTACCACTGCATCCTCGGACGCATCGCGTTCGCCAGGTTCATGGCAGTGCCGCACTATGCCTACCTGCAGATGAAAATGCTAGGTCCCAACAGCGTCATCACAATCAATGGGAGCTTCGAGAGGTCCGACAGTTGCGACAGGGAATTCAATAGAATCTCCTAGTCCTTTGGCATGCAGGAAGAACTCGCAAGATTGAAGGAGTCAACAGACAATAGTCTGCCTCCCCTGAGCCGGCCAAGTTCACTCGACCTGTCCTTCGACTCGTCGGTGCAGACGAAGAAAGTTCAGGTCCACCCATCGGACCCGGCCAAGACGACCCTCATCGCCAACAACTTGAGTCCCGCATAGGAACCCGCGCTCGTCGAATTCCTCCATGAGCAGTCGGAAATCTTCGCCTGGTGTCCAGCGGACATGCCAGGAGTTCCCAGGGAATTTGTCGAGCACGCACTCAACGTCAACCCAGAAGCAAGGCCAGTCAAGCAAACAATTCGGCGACTGTCTGAGCCAAGAGCAAAAGCGGTCGGAATGGAGATCAACAGACTCCTCGACGCCAAATTCATACGCGAGATCAAGGAAAGCACTTGGATCGCCAATACGGTGCTAGTACCCAAAAAGGACACGGATATCCTACGGATGTGCGTGGATTTTACCTCTCTGAATAAGCACCGCCCAAAGGATCAATTCCCGCTGTCGCGAATCGACCAGATCATCGACTCCACCGCGGGATGTGAGCGCCTCTGCTTCCTCAATGCCTACTCAGGCTATAATCAGATTCGAATGAAGGAGGAAGATCAAGAGAAAACAGTGTTTACAATGCCTTTTGGTGTGTTCTGCTACAACATGATGCCCTTCGGGCTAAAAAACGCAGGAGCAACCTATCAGCGGTGCATGCAAGCTTGCCTCAAGAACCAACTCGGTCACAACATCCAAGTCTATGTTGACAACATCGTAATCAAGACCAAAGAGGAGGCCTCGCTAATCGACGATTTACGCGAAACCTTCGCCAACCTCGACCGCTACCGGATCAAGCTCAATCCGAACAAATGCGCCTTCGGCGTACCATCTGGGCAACTACTAGGGTATCTCATCTCCGCGAGAGGGATCGAGGCGAACCCGAAGAAAATAAAAGCCATACTGGCCATGGAGAAGCCGAAGAACGTAAGAGGAGTCCAGCAGCTAGCTGGGCGAATTGGCCTTCGATCGATTCATCAGTCGAATGGGCGAAAAGGCACTGCCCTTCTACCAACTTCTCCGCAAAGCTGACAAGTTCGAGTGGACCAATGAGGCACAGGAAGCATTCGAAGACCTCAAGCGCCTACTGTCTACCTCACCAGTACTAGTGACCCCATGCAAAAGGGAACCACTGCTGCTATACATCTCCGCCACCAACCAGGTGGTCAGCACGGTGCTCGTGGTGGAACGAGCCGAGGAAAACAAGGTCCACGGGGTACAGTGCCCAGTCTACTACCTCAGCGAAGTACTCATGCCAACAAAACAGCGGTACCCGCACTATCAGAAGCTGGAATATGGCGTCTTCATGATAGTCAGGCGACTGCGCCACTACTTACAGGAACACCCAATCGTGGTGGTCAATGACGCCCCGCTTGGACATATCCTCAACAACCCCGACACCACCGGACGAGTCGCTCTTTGGGGAATCGAGCTGTCTCCACGAGACATTACATATGAAAAGCGCAACGCAATCAAATCGCAAGTTCTCCCTGACTTCCTCGTGCACTGGATGGAGAATCAGCTCCCTGAAAAACCAGATATGTCTTACCTCTAGACAATGCACTTCGATGGGTCCAAGCGAAAGGATGGAGCTGGCACAGGTGTCATACTGACATCGCCCCAGGGGGACAAGCGGAAATATATTCTGCGAATGCAGTTCACCGCCTCCAACAATGAAGCCGAATACGAGGCCCTGCTACACGGGATGCGGATGGCAAAGGCCCGCGGCGCCAAGAGACTCATAATCTATGGCGACTCCAAGTTGGTCGTCAACCAGACAATGCATGAGTGTGACGCACTGAACGACTACATGATCGCCTACCGTGACCTCTACGACGCACTCAAATGGGACTTCGACGGTCGCGAGTTGCGACACATAGGACGCGAAAGCAATGAAGAGGTCGACGCACTCGCCAACATTGGCTCTACCTACGCCCCCATACCACCTGGGGTATTTCTTGAGCGTATCTGCGATCGCTCCATCAAGCCAAAGGCCGCAGAGAAGAAAACAAGCGCAACAACGGACTCGGGGGCTATGCCACCCAATGAGCCAATGGCACTCGACAACCCGGAGCTCGACACAGGACTTGAAGGACCCATGGCGATCATGATGATCGAACCCTCTTGGACTCAACCCTACATCACATACCTTCTCAGCAAGAGACTGTCGGATGACCCGACTGACGCACGGCAAATCGCACAACGATCCAAGGCATTCGCCGCCATCAATGGCAAACTATTCAAGTGCAGCATCACAGGAGTACTCCAATGATGCGTCTCCAACGCTGATGGAAGAGCCGTTCTCCTCGACATCCATGAGGGGACTTGCAGGCACCACGCCGGCAGTCGCGCTCTTGTCGCCAAAGCTCTGCGAGCTGGATTCTACTGGCCTATGGCCATGCGTGACGCCAAGGACATCATCCAAAAAATGCAACGCTTGCCATCGATTCACGGACAAACCACATGCACCTGGCGTGGAGCTCCGGCCAATACCATTGGCCTGGCCCTTCGCGCAATGGGGACTCGACATGGTCGGCAAGCTCCCAAAGTCTTCGCGAGGAGGCTACGTCTACCTCTTGGTCGCAGTCGACAAATTCACCAAGTGGATAGAGGCCATGCTGGTGACTAACCAGTCAGGGGCAAGTGCAGTCAAGTTCTTCGAGTCCATTGTCTATCGCTTTAGGGTGCCACACAACATCATCACGGACAATGGAACAAACTTCACCTCTAAGGAGTTCCAGGGCTTCTGCGAGGACCTGGGAATCAATGTAAGCTATGCTTCCGTAGCTCATCCACAGACCAACAGTCAAGTTGAAAAAGCCAATGGGCTCGTCTACAGCGGAATCAAGAAGCGACTCCTCAGGCCACTCGAACAAGCCGCAGGATGCTGGCCAGACGAGCTGCAATCCGTACTCTAGAGCCTACGCACAACCCCAAACAGTGCAACGGGATACACTCCGTTCTTCATGGTGCATGGTGCTGAAGCGGTGCTACCCGCATAAGTATGGTACAAGGCACCGCGAGTGGTCGCTTACAGCGAGCAGGAGTCAACAGTTGCACTCGAAGACTCCGTTGACCTCCTTGATGAAGCACGGGAAATCGCCGCAGAAAGATCAACGATCTACCAGCAAAACCTTCGCAACTACCACAGCAGAAGGCTACGCCCCAGGTCCTTCGTCGAAGGAGACCTGGTCCTACGACTGAAACAACAAGGGCATCTAAAGCTCGAGTCCCCTTGGGAGGGACCATACGTGATTACAGAAGTAATCCCAGGTGGCGCCTATCGCCTTAAAGACTTCGAGACAGGAACATCATGCAGCTGTGGCGCTTCTACCCTTAGTCACTTTTATTCTCTTTCATCATAAATAAGGCTATTCAGCCAAGGCTACTTAGCCACACATTGTGCCTCGTACAGTTCAGCAAATAAATAAAGCTAAGTGCCCCAAACTATGTGTTTTCTCTACTATTTTTCGCCATCTATATACTCGGGGGCTGCGCCACCCTTTACACACCTGTTCTACGAACCAATCATGATATCCTGAGTAGCTGACGCACTAATCGAACCCTTGACAAACACCAACCCAGCTGCAACGCACCTGACAGGTTGGCAAGGTTCTGAGATAAAACACAAGTCAGGCTAATGAAAAGGAATCGCATAGTGCAGCGCACTCGCAAAACATACGAGCTAGCAAGCTCCTTACATATCAATATTAATCAATTATATACAACATACATACGAACTTTACAACATTGGTATACCTATGTGCAGGATACAAACTAAACTATTGTTGCAACAGAAGAACATTCGTCTGCTCCTCGAAGAAGTCGACAATTTCCTCCGCTAGGCGATCCACCGCCTGGTAATGAGGAACCATATTCCAGGTGGAACCCTCTGGCAGCGCTGGCGGACCAGCAGCAACAGTTGCAACATCAACGTCAGGCCTATGCAATCGCACTAGTGACAACGCAGCCTTAGCACCAGCTACTAACTGTTGCCGCACACACTCACGGACTCCATTCAAGTATTGAGATTTAGCAAGAAGAGCCAATAGACTCGAGGGGAGAACGTCTAGTGGAAACATCGTCTGATAGATATTCCTTAAGCATGACTGTGATTTCTTCAGGAAATGCAGCACTCACGAGGCACGATCCTGCAAGGTCGCCAGTGCAATTACACGATCATGATCCACCCAGAAGTACCCACTCGCCTGAATCTACTCTTGGGTCAGGTCATTCATGCGAATGGCAATCCTATCCTTTTCATCCAGCGTACAACGCACACTGACAACTATACCAAGCAAAGGCAAAAGTATGAAGACAACGAACTACCGTGAATGGCTAGAAGAAAAGATAAGGAAGCAGAAAGCTAACACTTGAATTGGTCGCCCAGCTGTGTCACTTTGCCTAGCAGATATTGCTCTCGGGCAGTGGCCTTCTCCGCCCTCGACTTCCACACATCCGCATTACCACGGAGGACGGGCAGTTCGTGCTCCAGCTGCTTAACACGGTCACGTAGTTGCGAAAGCAGAGATAACTCATCCACCCTTGAGCGCGACTACGCTAAGGCATCATCAGTGGATGGCAGATTCGGAGGCTCACTCGAAGGATCACTCGGTGTGCCCTATCACAATCCAAGCAAGAGATAATAAGAAGACCAAGCAATGCATGGACAAAACTCAAGTGCACTCAAGCATAACAAAGTATCAACAGATACACCCGCCAACGGCATGTTCCAGACAAAAGGGGTCAAGCTATTAACTATTACAAACATGACTACTGAGGAGCAACTGGCTTCTTCGACTTGGACTTCGGTTTCGGGGACCTCATCGAGTCGGTGGCAGTATCAGACGCCACAGACTTCCCGCCGGCCCCTGACGCCGCAGCCTTCGCCGCCTTCTTGGGTCGCTACAACTCCTCAGAATACTTCGTGACTGTGTTGATGAGCTGTGGCCCGTGATGACCCACAAGTATAGGGGTGTATCGCAGTATTTTCGAGGGAAGTGAAACCCAATTTATTGATTCGACACAAGGGGAGCCAAAGAATATTTATAAGCCTTAACAACTGAGTTGTCAATTCAGCTGCACCTGGAAACAATCTTGCTCACAGCAGTTTATCAGTAGCAACCGTTTTGTAGTAGGAATAGTAAAGCAGCAGCAGTAGTAAAGCAAAGACAATAGTAACAAAAGCAATAAACAATGGGATTCGAGTGTGGTAGGCATAGGGATGGATGGACGGGCATTGCATGGACAAGAAAATTCACATAGCAATCAGAACATAGGGCAATTGCAGATAAATAAGATAAAGCACCCAAGTACTAGACAATCCTAGGCATGTGTTCCATATATAGTCATACATGCTCGCAATGAGAACTTGCACAACATCTTTTGTCCTGCCAGCCCGTTTGCAGCGGGGCCTCTAGGGAACTACTAGCAATTAAGGTGCTCCTTTTAATAGAGCACCGGAGCAAAGCATTAACACTCTATGAACACATGTGATCCTCACATCAAAGCCTTTCCCTTCCGGTTATCCTGATTTCTATCACTTCGGGGCCATAGGTTCCGGACAACAATGTGTGTATACAACTTGTAGATAAGACCAAGAACAATACTATCATAATGAATCAACAATAAATTCAGATCTGAAATCATGGCACTCGGGCCCTAGTGACAAGCATTAAGCACAACAAGTTGCAACAAAGTCATAAAGCACTAATAAAAGATACTAGGCACCATGCCCTAACAATCTGATGCCATTACATGAACGATCTCATCCAATCCCTACCATCCCGTAGCCTAAAGTGGGGGATTACTCACTCATAGATGGGGGAAACATGGATGGTTGATGGAGAAGCGATGGTGATGATGATGGCGATGATCTCCTCCAATTCCCCATCCCGGCAGGGTGCCAGAACGGAGTTTCTGGTGCTGTTTCATGGAATCTGGTGGTGGCGGCGGAGCGGAACTCCTTCTGGAAAAAAGTCGACCCCCCCGAAGTTTTTAGGTCAAAAGGCTCCTTATAGGCGAAGAGAGAGGCCGAGGGGGTGCCTGGGGGGCCCACACCACCCCCTGGCGCGACCTGGCCTGGCCCGCACCACCAGGTGGTGTGGCCACCCCCTGGCTCTTCTCCGTCTCATATTCTGGCTCCTGGAGTCTTCGGGTGAAATAGGATTTTTGGCATATTTTCCGGGATTTTTCCTAAAAGTTGATTTTCTGCACAAAAAGTAGACACCAAGGCAATTTTGCTGAAAACAACGTCAGTCCGCATTAGTTGCATCCAAATCACACAAGTATAGAGGAGAAACAATAGAAAAAGTGTTCGGGAAAGTAGATACGTTTTGGACGTATCAACTCCCCCCAAGCTTAGCTTATTGCTTGTCCTCAAGCAATTCAGTTGAAAACTGAGTGCGATAAAAGAACTTTCACGAACACATTTGCTTCAAATGATGTAAATATTCTCAGCAATGTGATCAACTACTTAGACAATTCATAATAAAGAGTATGCAACTGAGTCTACTTAATAGTCATTGTAAGCTATGAAGAGATTCCAACTCAAGAATAATAAGTAGCATGAAGCACAAACATAAGCAACATTACAATGCTCATAGAAAGGTATGATAGAGTGGTATCTCGCTTGCCTTTAATTATGAATGCCAAGGCACCTCTGAAGTTCAAGTGATGACTAGAAGTAAAGATATCAAGGATACAAGCATCAAAGTCATAACACAAATAACCAAGTAATGGAACAAACACAAAGAATGACAACTATGCTCTCAAGAAGGTGCTCGAAGAATATATGGAGACTCAACAAGTATAAGAAAAAGGGTTTGAATAATTTGAAAGGCTTCCAAATGCTGAAAGTATGGTACTTGTTAGCTTTGAGCTCTCATTGCCCCTATCATGAGCATCTTTAATGTGGTTAAGGTGAAAGTGAGGTCCAATCTGAGTTATATGCTTGACAGACTATAAACTGGAAATCCCAAGTCCCTTGAGTACGAGGGCCGCTCCTCATGCTACTCAACTTTAGTTACCGGTAAGTTCTTGTCATCGTAAGTATGTGCGTATCATTGAGAACCGTCAACGAGGTACCCCTTACCCGATGATACGGAAGAATCCCCATATCAAAATGACAAGGCAAGCAGACAATAAGTATCTTAGCAATCTTCTTATTTACCATGGGAAAATGGTGATTTTTTTCTCTCTTTCCTCTTTTCATAAAACTCTTTTTTCTTTTTCTCAATAGCTATCTCTCTATTTTTTTATAAGAAGAATGCTTCATAGATATCATTATGGTTACACTGCTGGTTTCCACCATGTCAGCATGGATTAGACCAGCGGCCCAGGCGTTTCTCTAACACACATACATAACTCCATGGACTTACAAGATCCCCTTTTATTTCACACCGACGACATCTGCAAACAAAAGAGCAAGGTATCAACTGGGTATATGTTTACAAGTGTTGAAAGCGTTCCCCGTGACAGCACGGTTCTGCTAATCCCCAGCCTATAATTTGCAAGCATATAAATTTCATGGAGAGTTCACAATGGTTCATGTTTATTAAGTGCGGAAAATAAAGTGTGCCATCAAGTTCGTGAGAGCTTTACTAACTAATTTTCCCATAACAAGCAAACATTTTATTCGGAAGAAAACAAGGCACATTGAATATGCATGGGAGTAGCAAATGATGCTAATAGGTAGGTATAGTGGACACTTTTGAAATATTTGGTTTAGGGAGTTTGGAACTTGAGTAAAACATATTCAGTGAAAGTGAAGGCTAGCAATAGTAAGGGAGCGACAAACGAGAGAGAAATAGCTGTCATTATCATGCTTGCAACAAAATAGGACTACTCATGGCATGAAAATGATTCAAGATCCTCAAGGCAAAATAATTCATCGAGGCTTAACTGATTATTACAGTCATGTGCATGAGTGAGCATGTGCCAAGTCAATTCAAATGAAACATTCAGAGGAGGATACCACAGTGTCATACCAATTTATGAATAGAGTAATGCAAGCAAACATTCATGAGACATGCTACAAACTATTAGCGAGCTGGAGCTAATCATGAGAAAGCAAGAACTATTAAGCATCCAAAGATAACATACACCCTACATGAACGGACTAAGCAAGATCACAATGATGAGTATATGTACAAAAATGAAAACAAATAGAGTTCGTTACCAGCCTCTTACCACGCCTCAAGTTGTCATTAATCCTCATTATTGCTCTTCACTTGTGTGGCTTGAATAATAATATGAAACAAATATTCCACTGAGAACTGCCGAACCCTAAAGCAAACTCGCAAAAACCAAAGAAGAACGACAAATATTTTTGGTGTTTTCGATTTTTAAACAAGAACCAAAAGGGAAAAACAAACAAAGCAGAATCTTTTGGGTTTTTCTAATAGTTCAAACAAAGCGAAAAGGGAAAAGCAAACCAAGGCAAAAAGAAGAAGCAAACCAAAGAGAAACAACAGAAATATTTTTGGTCTTTTTGTGTTTTTAGAAAGCAAAAGCAAAGAAGAACGAAAGCTAAAAAGAGAACGAAAACATGAATATACAAAGTACCAACGCAACATGATATGGAGATGAGTGCGGTGTCGGCATACCTCCCCACAAGCTTAGGATTTTAGCCTAAGTGGGAATCAACCCCAGGCTAGCCAAGATGAAGTGTCACCGTGGTACGACGAGGAGGTACCCTCGTCCTGGTGCGAGCTCGAGTACGTCCCTCCATAATGTGCGGAGTAATCATAGGAGGGCACATCCTCCTGGTGCTGCTCATGGAAACCTAGCAAGCGCAGCTACTTATCCATCTCCTCCTTGGAGCGTGACCACGGTCTCCTGTCAACACTAAACAAAGCAGGCTGTGGCAAAAGGATCTCCCTTTCATCCCCGTCAGTGAAAAGCATCCTATATACTAGATTGTTCAAATCAGAGGTAGCAGTGACAAAGTGATGAGTTTTCATGGCAACAAGGTCAAGCCTCTGTGGTGCTAGCATAGCATCATCGGGATCCACTGAAAGACCTAATGCATTGACTACACGCGAGGCAATGATGCCCCCATAGATAGGCGCCCTAGCAGCTAGGTGGCAAGAAATCAACGAGCCAAGATTGTACCGAGTATCATTGTTGAGCGCAAAAGCAAGGAAAGCTAAGTGATAGTTGGAGATATTACTAGTGTTCTCCCTACCCAATACACTAGTGGCAAGATAGTATGCAAAGTATCTAAGAGCAGGGAGTTGGATATTTCTTATCTTTCCGCGCTACGCCACGCGGTCATCATCATTGGTCACCCCTCGATAAAGCTCCAACAAATCAGCGGGTCGCCCCTGAATTTTCTTCACGGTCCTTGTCATACGCACACCTACAATACTACAAAATATCTCCAAAGGCATGCTGAAGGGCATATCATAGATTTTAAAAGAGACAGTAGATTGATAGTGTGTGTTACTAAATGAGAAGCTCTCAACAAAAGTTTTGGTGAGCAAAGCATATTGTGCACTCTCATCTTGCATATAAGAGGTCAAACCAACCCTCTCAATCAGTAGCAAGAAATCATCAAGAATACCTGCAGCTTGCAAGAAAGTAAAACAAGGAAAAGAGGATGGGTGAGCTTCTCCATCATCCCTTTCACTACCAATACATGTTGCAATGAGGTCTTCATTGTATGATGGCCTAGCTTGAGAGGCTGTTCTTGAGGGCCTTAACCTCCTAGGTGCATCACTCTCAAATATCTCTCCAAAAGTATGGTTGTTCATGCTTGGTATTCTGAAATTTAAACACCTATTAAACAAGTGATTGCAAAGTAAATATAATGAAGGATTCTACTCATAGGGACTTGCAAGAGGCGTAAACATGCATCAAAACTATATCTCTAAGCATCAAACAAGCTTACAAGCTCTCATAACCAGTCACCTACAGCAGCAAAATACTCAACATATAATCCACTAAACACATATCTACTTGGACAAGGGGAGGAGTCACATACCAAGGAACAAATGCTCCAAATTTCAGCAAGAAAGATGGGCTGAGCAAGGAGATCGAAGAAATCGAGAGCAAGCACAGAAAGAATGCGATTTTGAGCTATGAACTAGAGCTTACTCAGGAGAGAGAAGAAAGTGGTAGGTGAGAGAGGTAGTGGGGGGCTAGGGGTGGCCCACACCAGGGCATGGCGCCACCTAGGGCTGGCCGTGCCACCACATGGTGTGCCTGCCTGGTGGGCCCCCCTGGTACCTACCAGGTACTCCTTTGCCCCTTTTTCATGTAAAAATTTAATATGAATTTTCTGGAATTTTTCGAGACACTTTATTTTTGGGCATTTTTCAGAAATAGAAGAATGATTTTCTGACAGACAGATTTTTTTTCTTTTTTGGAAACATGATGTAAGGACAAAACAAGGCTAGAACTACAGAAGTTCTAGCATGCAAGCAACTAACAACACAAATAAAACTAAACGAAAGCAAAACCTAAAATGCAAAGGATAGAAATAAAAGGAGATAATCATAATGAAAACATTGTTTTGTTCAATGGAATCCTTTTGTTAGCAAGGTTGATCAAGTCTTGCTACCAAAACAATTGACTATGAGACAAAACTTTGTACTCCACTAATGATTATGTTACCTTAACCTTGATAGCAATGGTCCCAGTCATAATAGTTTCAAAATTTTCTCTTGGTATGGGACAATATATTTCTCCAACTTGAATGCCTTCAACATGTTCAATTGAATTTAAACCATAAGTCCTTTCAATCTTCTTGGGGAATAGACAGTATGTTCCTTGTCATTAACATTGAAGGTCACCTTTCCTTGATTACAATTAATAACAGCTCCTACAATATTAAGAAAAGGTCTCCCAAGAATAATAGACATATTATCATCTTCGGGAATTTCAAGCACAACAAAATCAGTTAATATCAAGCAATTGTGAGCCACCTGAACAGGTACATCCTCACATATACCCACAGGAATAGTGGTAGATTTATCAGCCATTTGCAAAGATATATCAGTTGATATCAATTTTTCAAGCTGAAGCCTCTTATAGAGAGAGAAAGGCATAACACTAAGTCCAGCTCCCAAATCACACAAAGCAGTTCTAACATAACTGTTCTTAATAGAGCAAGGGATAGTTGGAATCCCTGGGTCTCCAAGTTTCTTAGGAACCTTACCATTGAAGGAATAATTAGCAAGCAAAGTAGAAATTTCTTCATTAGGGATCTTCCTTTTATTCGAGACAATGTCCTTCATATACTTTGAGTAAGGAGGCAATTTAATAGCATCAGTCAAAGGAATTTGCAAGAATAAAGGCTTCATCCACTCACAAAACTTATTATAATGTTCATCTTCCTTTGACTTGTGTTTCTTATCAGGGAAAGGCATAGGTTTTTGGACCCAAGGTTCTCTTTCACTACCATGTTTCTTAGCAATAAAATCTTCTTTGGTGTATTTAGTAGTCTTAGTGTGGTTTTCAGGTTCCTCTTCAACTTTTTCTTCATTAGGAACTTCATTTTCTTCATTACCACTTTCAGTTTCAGCATCAGAGATAGATATACTATTAGGATCTATAGCAGGTTCAGAGGGTTCTTCAATAGTTTTATGTTTCTTTTTCCTTTTCTTACGAGTAGAACCACTATTTTCAGCTTGTTGAGAATCCTGCTCAATTCTTTTGGGATGCCCCTCAGGATATAGAGGATCCTGGGTAGCAGCACCACTTCTAGTTCTAATTTCATAGGCATGTTTTTCTTTAGCAGCATTAACTAGCAAGTCGTTTTGCACTTTGACGAGTTGATCTATTTGAGTTTGAACCATTTGAAAGTGTTTAAAAATCATTTTAACATCATTAGAGGTTCTTTCCACAATATCTTTCAACTCAACAGTAGCTCTAGTGTTTTCCATTAAATGATTTTGCACCCTTTTATTAAAGTTATCTTGCTTAACAATAAAGATATCAAATTCTTCTAAGCATTGATCAGGAGGTTTAGAGTAAGGGATATCACCTTCATGAAAGTGTTGGAGAGAGTGTACCTCAATAGTGGGTGAGTAGGGAATAGGCTTACAAAATTCTTCTATAGGAGGTAGATTCTTGACATCTGCAGCTTTAATTCCCTTCTCCTTAAGACATTTCTTAGCTTCCTTCATCACTTCATCATTTAATTCAATAACTCCCCTCTTCTTTGATGTTGGAATAGGCACAGGAATAGATGGTTCTGGTACAATTACTTCATGTATAGCTTGTTTAGGAGGAGTCCAATCTTCATAATTCTTGCTTATTTTAGCCATTAATTCCTCAGCTTCCTTAGGAGTCCTATTCCTGAAAACACAATCAGCACAACTATCTAGGTATGTCCTAGATTCTTCGGTTAGTCCATTATAAAATATATCAAGAAGCTCATTCTTAGGTAATGGACTTCCAGTTTGTGCATGAATCAAAGCACAAAACCTTGCCCAAGATTCGGGCAATACCTCTTTTTCTCCCTGTTTAAAATCAAAAAGTTCCTGCAAAATAGCATGTCTAGCACTAGGAGGAAAATATTTCTGCAGGAAAGTACTAATCAAGCACTCAGGGCTATCAATAGATCCAGGAGGTAAATTACTAAACCAAGTTTTAGCTTCTCCTTTCAGAGAAAAGGGGAAAATCTTAGCAACAAAGTAAGTACGCATCTTAATATCATCAGAAAACAAGCCATTCATGGTAGAAAGTTCATTCATATGTGCTACCGCACTTTCATTCTTAGTCCCACAAAAAGGTTCTTTCTCGACAATAGCTATGTAAGATAGATCGAGAGAGAAATCATAATCTTCATCTATAATGTTTATGGGAGAAGAAGCAAACTTAGCATCAAGAGACAATTTGGGTCTAATAGTACGCCTCTCAAGGAGACTCTTAGCAGCGCTCCTATCATGGGTGTTCTTACATTCTTTAATAAACTCATCGGTCATCTCAACATAATCTTCTTCAATATCATAACTCTCACTAGACTCAGGTGAGCTAACAGGTGTGGTAGTGTCTTCATTAGGAGTTTCGGTATTTCCAGCTATAGTTCTAGCAATCGTAGCATCTAGGAAAGGACCTAATGAACCACTCTTATCAAGCACAGTAGAAGCAACATCATAAGCATCAGAAGTTTCAGATTCAGTAGTAGTAGCAGTGTGTGTAGCATGTGTATGGGGTGGTGTAATGAGCTTACTTATAACAGATGTTGAATCAAGAGCATCAGAGGTGTTTAGAACCGTACCTCTTCTTGTAGTGGATGGTAAAATAGGAACCTTGCCATCACGAGACTGACCCATGATGGATGGATAGCAGCAAACAATAGAGAATGCAAGTGAACTTGATAAATAAAGCTATGCTCCCCGACAACGGCGCCAGAAAATAGTCTTGATGACCCACAAGTATAGGGGGTGTATCGCAATATTTTCGAGGGAAGTGAAACCCAATTTATTGATCCGACACAAGGGGAGACAAAGAATATTTATAAGCCTTAACAACTGAGTTGTCAATTCAGCTGCACTTGGAAACAATCTTGCTCATGGCAGTTTATCAGTAGCAACAGTTTTGTAGTAGGAATAGTAAAGCAGCAGCAGTAGTAAAGCACAGACAGTAGTAACAAAAGCAGTAAACAATGGGATTCGAGTGCCGTAGGCATAGGGATGGATGGACGGGCGTTGCATGGACAAGACAATTCACATAGCAATCAGAACATAGGGCAATTGCAGATAAATAAGACAAAGCACCCAAGTACTAGACAATCCTAGGCATGTGTTCCATATATAGTCGCACGTACTCGCAATGAGAACTTGCACAACATCTTTTGTCCTGCCAGCCTGTTTACAGCGGGGCCTCTAGGGAACTACTGGCAATTAAGGTGCTCCTTTTAATAGAGCACCGGAGCAAAGCATTAACACTCCGTGAACACATGTGATCCTCACATCAAAGCCTTTCCCTTCTGGTTATCCCGATTTCAGTCACTTCGGGGCCATAGGTTCCGGACAACAACATGTGTATACAACTTGTAGATAAGACCAAGAACAATACTATCATAATGAATCAACAATAAGTTCAGATCTGAAATCATGGCACTCAGGCCCTAGTGACAAGCATTAAGCACAACAAGTCGCAACAAAGTCATAAAGCACTAATAAAAGATACTAGGCACCATGCCCTAACAATCTGATGCCATTACATGAACGATCTCATCCAATCCCTACCATCCCCATAGCCTACAGCGGGGTATTACTCACTCATAGATGGGGGAAACATGGATGGTCGATGGAGAAGCGATGGTGATGATGATGGCGATGATCTCCTCCAATTCCCCGTCCTGGCAGGGTGCCAGAACGGAGTTTCTAGTGCTTTTTCGTGGAATCTGGTGGTGGCGGCAGAGCGGAACTCCTTCTGGAAAAACGTCGACCCCCCAAAGTTTTTAGGTCAGAAGGCTCCTTATAGGCAAAGAGAGAGGCCGAGGGTGCACAGGGGCCCACCACCCCTGGCGCTTTGGCCCGTGCCACCAGGTGGTGTGGCCACCCCCTGGCTCTTCTCCGTCTCGTATTTTGGCTCCTGGAGTCTTTGGGTGAAATAGGATTTTGGCATATTTTCCGGGATTTTTCCTGAAAGTTGATTTTCTGCACAAAAAGTAGACACCAAGGCAATTCTGCTGAAAACAGCGTCAGTCCGCATTAGTTGCATCCAAATCACACAAGTATAGAGGAGAAACAATAGCAAAAGTGTTCGGGAAAGTAGATACGTTTTGGACGTATCAGCCCGTACTTGCCACAGGCAGTTGCAAAAGGAGCAAAAACTACCTGTTGACCATCCGTGCTGATAGGCATCGCTTTGGAGATCATAGCAGGATCCACCTCGACTCCATGGGCTTGAACCATCGCGAGTGACATAGAAGCGCCAGCCGCACGAAACGAGTTCTTGAAGCCTGCGGGAATGCCTCCAGCAAGGGACTCCACCAGATCGTCGACGTTTTCAATCAGCTCAACTTTGGGCGCCAGCTCCTCACGGAGGCAACTAAGTACACCCTTGGCTTTGGTCAATGTCCCTTGGATGGAAGCGCTGTGATCTTTGACTGTCGTGATGGCGCCTGCCAAGGCATCATCACATGGAGCGCTTGGGCGTCGAAGCTCAGACCGCTGGCATCTACACAGCACAAAGTATTGGCAAAAAAGGTCAGCGCAATAACACAGTCGAAAGAAAAGACATGACGGAAATCCGGACGAAGGAGTACCTGAAAGACCCTTGGCAATCAAGAAGAGTTATTCTTCAACATCTTCTCCCTAGCAGTGATGGAGATGCGCAAATCCTCTTCGCGTTTCCATGATTCGTTCAATGCAACGACTGCCTCATCGCAACCCTTCACCGCCGCGGCGAGCATCTTCCCAAGGGAAGCAGCGTCGCGAAGAAGCACATTATGCTTAGCTGCAAAACAAACAAAGATAAACTGTCAGTCGATTATATCACAAGGATGAAGCAGGAAAAGCAAAAAGCACTAACTTTCAACCACGTGATGGCGATTGTCCAGCATTGCATGCTGGCAACTGAAAGAACATTTCATGTTTTCCTATGTTTTGTGTGTTAGATAACAATACTGTGGAGATTTCTCATGTGCGCTAAGTGTGCTGGAGGTTTGGGGGGGGGGGGGATTATCTGCCCCACCAAGGGCCGGATGATCCGGCCTACCTCATTGTTCAAAGGCTGCCAAGGCGTGTCACCCAGAGAGGGGGCGGATTATCGCCCGGAAAATCCGAACTAGGGCAGTTTTTCTTTCCCAGACCGGATAATCCAGCTATCGCATTTGCTGGATAATCCGGCCCCAAAAATTTGAGCAAAGCATGCCAAGGCGCGTCACTCGGAGTCCGGTCGGATTTTTTCCCGGAAAATCCAAACAGGGGTGGTTTTTCCTCCCCAGGCCGGATAATCCGGACTTCACAAGGGACTGGATAATCCGCCCCCCAAAGATGATCAAGGGCAAGCTCGGCGCGACACTTAGAGAGGGGGCAGACTATCTGCCGGATATTCTGAGCCTGGGGCGGAGTTTTCCCCAGGCCGGATAATCCGGCCCTCACTTGGGCCAGATAATCCGGCCCCCAAAGTATCCAACGGCTTAGTTTTGGAAGGGGTATAAATATCCCTCCTTCCCCAACGTTCAAAACTCTTGATTCACTCGAAATTGTTCAGACACTGTGCACGAGCTCCCATTCTAGATCTCCCACTTCAACCACCCGAAGGCTTTGATCTTTGGGGGGATTGAAGGAGGAGAGAATCGTCATCATCATCACGAATCAAGTGCATCAACTCCTCTCCATTAATTTGGAGAAATCCCTAACCTAGTATTCTTGTCAATATATAGATCTTGTTCTTTGTTATTGATAACTTGTTCTTGTGGCAGCTTGTTGTCATTACGGGAGCCTCCAAGTTGATTGTGGAGTTGTGCCCTACTAGTTGTGTAAAGGCACCGGTACCCACCTCGAAGGGTCCCTATAGTGGAAAGGTGGATCAGGCCTTTGGTGGCGGGATCCATCGGAGAACAGGGTGAGGCCTATTGTGGCGTGGTGGTCTTAGTACCGCCCACCCCTCCAACACAGACATACCTCCCTTAACAAGGAAGGAAATGTGGTCAAACAAATCTTGTGTCTCCACGTGCTTCACTACGGTTTACCCGTTCCTCTTCAACTTGCTCTTTACTCGCTAGTAGATAGGTTTGCATATAGGGAAATTCCACCTAATAGTATATCTAGAGAATTTACCCTTCGTGCTAAGCCTAAAATTGAAAAGGCATTAAAATTTTAAGTAGCACCTATTCACCCCCCCTTCTAGGTGCCCATACGATCCATTTCAATTGGTATCAGAGCCTCGACTCTTTATTCAGTCTTAACCGCCTAAGAGAAGTATGGGTACCAAGGGAGATGGGGATGAGGCTGTGGATAAGGTCACAATGGATGACCTCAAGATGTTGGAAACAACCTTGTTGAAATCCTTTGAGGCCAAGATGGAGGAGATGAATCAAATGATTGCTCATCTCACATCATCCATAGCCCCATCTCCATCCTCCTCTGAGGCTGCCACACCATCATCCAAGGATAAGTCTAACACCGGATCCAAGGATGACGAAGTGGTAGGTGAAAAACATAATGGTTCCACCTCCAAGAAGGGAAGTGGTAAGGAGGAATATAGTGAGGTTCGTCATGTATATTCCCTCGATCCACCTATCCCTCATCCTCATATAAACAATAGGGGTGATCCACCCAAGCTAGTGCATCCTCTTTTAATCAATGGCAATTCTTAATGAATTCTCATGTTTGCAGCTCCTCAATTGAACTTTGGAGGATTATTGAAGAGGGTCTTCATATTGGAGATCATTCCAATCTAACAAGAAGAGAAGTGGTGGACAGCCAATTGAATGCTACGGCTCTCCACATGATACAACTTGGTGTGGGTCCCAAGGACATGTCCCACATTGAACATCTCAACACAGCTAAAGAAGCTTGGGATGCCCTCACCGATCTCTTTATTGGGAATGAAAGCATGAGAAGGAATAGGTATGATGCCCTGAGTAATGAAGTTGAAGGGTTCTACATGTTGGATGGTGAAAACCATGAAGACATGTATAGAAGACTCAAGGGCATTGCAACAACATTTAGAAAGCATGGAGCCACCCACATTGATGATGCATGGATAAAAAGAAATTATGTGAGTGCCTTAATGCCTTTCGAGCCAACTGATTTGAAGAGCTTGAAAGGTAGACACAACTACCATCAAATGACATCCAATTAAGTCATGCAAGAAATGTCGTCATTCAAAGTTGCCGCGAAGAACGCTGAAGATGCCCGGGCTCATGCCATTAGAATGCAAAAGGGAGTCAATGTTGCTCTAAAAGCCAATGGTGTTGAGCAAGATGAGGATGAAAGAGCTTTTGAGGGGGCCTCCATGGACTGCCCCGATGAAGTCAAACGTGCTCATGGTGAGTACATGGCGTTTTATGCAAGGAACTTTTGGAAGGATCCTGTCAAGGACAAGTCGGAACTCGAGCGCAAGAATGGGTCGAGTGGAAGAAGAGAAAGTGGCCCAAAACTGAGAACATGCTACAATTGTGGAGATAGGATGCACTTTGTAGCCGACTATCCTTATCAAAATAGAGAAGACAATGGTGGCAGGCTCATTCTTAAAGAAAAATCCAAGGCACCTAAGAAGAAGCCATTTATTAAAAAGAATGGCCCCTACAAGAAGCAACCCAAGATCATCTTAGTGGCACAATAAGAATACTCCTCTGCAAGTGAAGATGAAGAGGATGAAGATAGTTCTCGCGAGGTGGCTGCTATAGCCACCACATCGACTCCATCATCTCTCTTTGACTCGCCAAACGAGAACGTCATCAACAACAACGCCACTGGACTTATGGCAAGAGGGTCCGAGGTATCAAGTTCTAGCTCCTCATTTCCTAAGACTAACATAATTTTGGATATGGATGATCATGATGGTCTTAAAATGAAAGAAGAAGTTATTGCTTTGGACAACTTTTTCACTAACCTGCAAGGTGAGCACAAACTCCATTTTGATGATCTTATGAGTCAACTTGCTCAAGCCGAAGATCTTCTTGAAGAAAAGGGCAGAATCGAAAGAGAAGATGCCTTGGAGATAGCTTCTTTGAAGAATGCCTTGGAAAAAGAAGAGGAAGCTCGAGTATCTTTGGAAGAGAGACTCGAACCCATTGAGGAGTCACATGAAGAAGTTGTGTCTCAGCTCATCAAAGAACATGACAATGCTCTTGCCAAGGTAAAGAAACTAAAGAAAGAAAAGATTGAATTTGGGGCTGTTCATGCTAGACTCTCGGAGAAGTTTGATAAACTTGAAAGTGCTCACAAGGCATTGAAGAGTGATCACTCTACTCTAAATGAGTTCCATGATCAACTCCAAACTCAATTGAAGCTGTATGATGTGCCAAGTACCTCCACATCATCTTATGGAAAATAAGATCTTGCAAGAGGTTCTCAACACAAAGGTAAAGAGGTTCTTGATGAGATACTGAGCAAGCAAAGGACAAACAATAGAAAACAAGATCTTGGTTACATTCCCAAGACAAAGAACAAGAAAAACAACAACAACAAGAAGAAGAGCAAGACTGCTCAACCAAAGACTAGCAACATTACCAATGACAAGTCTAATTATGATGGTTTTGCAGGGGCTAACAATCCTAACTTTGAGTTATATTGCGATTATTATGGTGATGTTTATGCTAGTTATGTAGGCTCTTATGATTGTTACATTCCTTGGTCTGTTTGGGTCCCTAAGACCCTTGTCACTAACATGAGAGGACCCATTGAAAAATGGGTACCTAAAACCAAGAAGTAACTTTCTTGCAGGGCTATGCTTCCGGTGGGTCTAAATGGGTACTCGATAGCGGGTGCATGAGTCATATGACCGGAAGCAAGGAGATCATCACGGAGATGCGGCCAAATCATGATCATATAACCGTATCCTATGGTGACAAGTCAAAATCTGAGGTATTGGGTCTCGACAAATTTGTGGTAGCTCACGATATCTCTCTCATGGACGTCATGCTTGTTGAGACCCTCGGGTACAATTTACTTTCAGTTCGCGCCCTTGGTAAGATGGGCTTTGCAGTTTATATGGATGCTGATTTAGTGGTACTCTTGTGGATCAAGGCTCTAAAAGTCGCTTTCGTGAGATATGTCGAAAACGACCTGTACGTGGTGGACTTTTCGGGGAAAACCACTATAGGCCCGATGTGTCTTTTTGGAAAGGCTGACGTGGGTTGGCTATGGCATCGCCGACTAGCCCACGTTAATATGAGAACTTTGCAAGGTCTCCACAAGGGTGGCCACATCCTTGGACTAAAATAAAATGTCTCATTTGCCAAAGATCGTGTTTGCAGGGCTTGTATTGAAGGGAAAATACATGACTCTCTTCATCGTAGGAAGACTATTATCTCGTCAAAAAGTATCTTAGAGCTCCTACATGTGGACCTCTTCGGACCTCCATCTCATGCAAGCCTAGGTGGGAAGAAGTGCTGTCTTGTGATCGTTGATGATTACTCAAGATATACTTGGGTTTATTTCTTCAAGTTGAAGAGTGAAACTCAACAAACGGTCATCGACTTCGCCAACGAGGTTCAACGTCAACACAACGTCCCTATTCTGGCTATAAGAAGTGATAACGGCTCTGAGTTCAAGAACTACACCTTAAATGAGTTCCTAAGTGAAGAGGGGATTAGACATCAATATTCCGCTTCATACACCCCTCAACAAAATGGTGTAGCCGAGAGGAAGAATTAGACTCTAATGGACATGGCAAGGTCTATGCTAGCCGAATTCAAGTCTCCATATAACTTCTAGGCTGAAGCAATCTCTACCGCTTGTCATTCATCCAACCGGTTTTACCTCCGTAAGATCTTGGACAAGACTCCGTATGAAATACTTACCGGTAACAAGCCAAACATCTCATACTTTCGGGTATTCGGGTGTAAGTGTTTCTTTCTCATCAAGGGAGTTCGTTTATCTAAGTTTGAATCTAAGGATCTAGAAGGTATTTTTGTTGGTTATGGTGCCGAATCCCACACTTATAGAGTCTACAATAAGCTCTCCGGAACCGTTGTAGAATCATGTAGTGTGGTGTTCGAGGAAAATGACGGTTCCCATGCGTTGCAAGTTGGTGTTTGTGATGCAGATGTTGAAATACCCCAAGATGCCATAAGAAGAATGGGCGTGGGATTTTTTCGCCCCATTAAGGAACCCCTTGTGGTGGATCGGGAAGGACAATGCTCTGCTCATGTAGAGCCCTCATCTACACATACTCAACATGTTCCAACCACAACAGCAACTTCTACACCATCTCCATCAACTGCTGAAGGTCAAGATGTTCCAGAAAGCTCCAAGACGGATTATCTGGTCGACACCGGATTATCCGGCCACCCCGCTCCTGACGACCAAATTGCTCTTGGTGCTGAAGAAATCGCTGCAAGCTCCAGGCCGGATTTTCCTGGTGACCCCGGATTATCCGGCCCCTCGCCAGTTCAAGCAAGTCCTAGGCAGCCTGATGAGGCTGCTACAAGTTCTCCCAGGCCAGATTATCCAGCCTCTCCATCGGCCAGATTATCCGGCCCTGACTCACCTGTTGTTCAACAGTCTCATGTTACGGCCGCTGACTCATCTCAAGGGCACGCTTCATCACCGCCTACTGCTGTTATCCCAGATTCTAATCAAGGTCGAGCAAATGATTCCAATGAAGATTCAAGTGATGAAACTATTCCACCAAGAGACAACAAGCTTATTGAACTTCGTCGCAAGGCTCGTGCTGATCGGAACCTTGAGTTAAGGGGTCACACCCTCGACAAGGTTGTAGGTGACCTTCGACGAAGGGTTTCTACAAGAAGGGAATTGGCAAGTTTTGGTGAGCATCAAGCTCACATCTCAATGGTGGAACCCAATAAAGTTTTTGAATCTCTTGAAGATCCGGACTGGGTTGTTGCTATGCATGAATAATTGAATAATTTCGAGAGCAACAAGGTCTGGAAACTCGTGGAGAAACCCAAAGATTGCTGCAATGTTACATGCACCAAATGGATATTTAAAAACAAGCAAGATGAGAATGGCATTGTTGTGAGGAACAAGGCGAGACTTGTGGCACAAGGCTACTCTCAAGTTGAGGGCATTGACTTTGGCGATACATATGCTCTAGTGGCTCGACTTGAGTCCATCCGTATCCTTCTTGCTTATGCTGCCCATAACAATTTTAAATTGCAGCAAATGGATACATGAGTTGGTATATGTAAAGCAACCCCCGGGATTTGAGGATCCTGATTTCCCGAACCATGTCTACAAACTCGATAAGGCACTCTATGGCCTTAAACAAGCCCCACGTGCGTGGTATGAGCACCTTAAAGAGCTTTTGCTAGACCATGGCTTCGAAGTTGGGCAAATCGATCCCACTATTTTTACTAAGAAGGTTAAGGGGGAGCTCTTCGTATGCCAACTATATGTAGACGATATCATCTTTGGTTCTACTAATAAAGCTTTTAATGATGAATTTTCAAAGCTTATGACTGACAGGTTTGAGATGTCTATGATGGGGGAATTATGGTTCTTTCTTGGATTCGAGATCAAGCAACTTAGAGAAGGAACCTTCAGCAATCAAGCAAAGTACATCCAAGACATGCTCAAGAGATTCAAGATGACGGATCTTAATGGTGTCGCCACTCCGATGCAAACAAAATGTCATCTTGAACTTAACCCACATGGTAAAGATGTGGACCAAAAGGATGATTGGAAATCCACTTTTGGAGCTTGTCAATTCTTGGGAAGATCTCTAGTGTGTTGGTCATCTAAAAAGCAGAATTATATATCTCTCTCCACCGTCGAAGCTGAATATGTTGCTGCTGCTAGCGCTCACACTCAGTTATTGTGGATGAGGCAAACTTTAAAGGAATATGGTGTCAATTGTGACAAAGTGTCTCTTTTATGTGATAATGAAAGTGCAATCAAAATTGCATACAATCCGGTACAGCACACAAGGACAAAGCATATTGAGATTCAGAATCATTTTATTCGACACCATGTTGCTCGAGGCGATATTGATCTATCTTTTGTGAGCACGAAGAACCAACTTGCTGATATTTTTACGGAACCACTTGATGAAGCAAGATTCTGCTACTTGAGGAATGAACTAAATATCATTGATTCCAGGAGTTTGTCTTGATTACCCATGCACTCACTCATACATCTCAGTCTTATTTGGTCTAGATGTGGGCATGGATATAGGGGGAGTGTGGTCCTAATTAATTGGGCTAACCCTCCCCCCATAATGCCAAAAGCAAGATAAATCATTTCTCTTAATATCATTTTGTGATATGTGAGCTTATTGATGAGTATTGGTCATGAACCCAAGATATATCTTCGCGGTGTCACACCGTACACTCCAACAAGGTGGCTTCGGCCACCGCCCTCTCCCTTGAGGAGAATTGGAATTTTATGGGTCTTTTTGGTTGTTTTTGCTCATCTCATGTTCTTATGGGAATCACACTCAATTTTGGCTTTTATTTGATTTGGTTCTTGCAATTTTGAGTGTCTAGTACCATCTCAGTTTGGCTCTCTTAATCCTAAGCCTTTCCCTACCCCTAAGCCATCTATTCTTGCACACAAGTCCCTTGTACACCTTGTGGGGGTGTTGTTTGGGGACGCGCGGGCCTGAATCTGTGTACAACAGAAATTCAGATTTGAGGCCGGATAATCCGGCCCAAGTGTAGGCAAGATAATCCGGCCCTGGCGGATTTCGTCTTAAAGGGCAGGGATCGGGGGGAAGGGCTCATAACGAGCAGCACTTCTCCCCCAACCCTCTGCTCCTCCTCAGCTGTCGCCTGCCGTCCCCCACCCTCCCTAGAGCCTCTCCGACCATCGGATTTTACGGGCCTCCCCGGATCTTCTTCTCCGTGCCTTCGGGTACCTTCTCCTCTGCGTTCTTCCTCCAATGAGTGAGGATACCTCCCTCTCTCCCCATCTTTGGCTAGATGTGTTATTTGTTGGGTGGAACGTTGTCTAGAAGGATGTTGTTTCACATAGAAATCATAGTCTTGCAGTTTCTAGGCCCGATCTACTTTTTTGCATTCAATCTAGGTGAAGTCGAAAATTTCTGCCAGGGCCGGATTATCCGCCCCTAGCCAGGCCGGATAATCTGGCCTGACAGATTCAACTCTGGTTCAGTTTCACCATATTGTGTGCATTGAGCAGATTTGTCTTATGAACTTTTTGACTATTTTTTCCATGCTCTCTCCTGGACTTGTGTGTATGCTTATCCCCATGCTATCACCCTTGTTCTCCTCATAGGTGGTTCTAGTGTTCCCAAGACCTACAAGCGTCATCCTCGCGGTAAATTCTTTTGGGACGACGGACATGGTAACTTAGTGGACGAGGTTGAGTTGAGGAGAAGAAAGAACAAAGAGAAGCGCATGGCTGAACAAGCAAAGAGGACTAGAAAGGGGGTGTCCAAAAGGAAGGGAAAGGAGCCCAAGATCAACTACAAGGCTTTGGATCCAGTCACCTATTCCTCCATCCGTCACCGTGATTTGTTTGCAGAGTTGCCTCGTGATGATGAGCTAGGGGATGCTCGTTTTTGGTGTGCTGAACAGAAAGGTATTTTTGAAGATGTGTATGCCAGGCTGAACATTAGGCCTATGCACCCACTGGTTCTTGCCGAGGCTTTGGAGAAGGCCCACCTTGTGGATGCCCTGTATGTGGCTGAGCGGATGGGGCTGCACCATCTCATGTCTCTCCAGTGCTCATATGACTCTGAGGTGGTGAAGCAGTTCTTTTACACTTTGGTTATTTGTGGCGATGAGCATCGCACTATGAATTGGATGACCCATGACAGGCCTATGACTGCTGATTTCCGTGTGTTTGCTGAGGTTCTTAGATACAATTTCCATAGCAGGGATAGGGCCAGTGGCCACCGCATCATCACTCAGCTGAAGCCCAACAAAGATGCAGCTCTCTCTCCTTGCACTATGGACAATGGCATTGTGGGCACTCTTGCTGGTCTTTCTCCTATCTATGTTGCTTTGGTCGGTCTCTTCCATGATTCCATCACTCCAAGTGGAGGCAACAATGATAGCATCCGTGGTCACCTTGTTCATCTCCTTGCTTTCTCCCATGAGGTTGCCTCGTGTGAGGATGAGTCCGTGCAATACAGGCTAGATGTGATGGACTTTATCTACCATGAATTGATTGATGCTATGTTCAACCGGATGTCCATTCCTTATGCGCCCTACATTATGATGCTCATCAGGCACCTGCTTCCTTCTGAAGATTTCAACATTGATGTTGTGCATAAGGCCAAGAAGATCTACACCAAGGTTCGGAAGACCTCTCACCCCTCGTCTTCTCCTATGGATCTCATGAGGGATGCTCGTAGGCCTCTAGTGCCCCCAGTTGCTCGTGAGCTCAAGCACTTGAACTGGTTTCAGCGGCACATCCTATGCATGGGAGTGGACACATGCAAGGGCCAATATGAGGCGTACAAGCAGCGCCATGAGTTGGCTCACTCTCAGCAGCTCATCCTTCACCATGTGTCCGGTGCTACTGGTGATCCCCTGGCTCCTACCCCTCCCACACCATATGCTCGATGGAACTCTTCTTCCGGGCTGAACTATGGAGAGCTGGAGCGTCACTTGTTCCCCTCTACGGCCACTGCTAATGATGAGGATGATGACACCGAGGAGCTTGAAGATGAGGACAAGGATGGGAACGAGGATGAGGATTAGGACTACGATTGATCCCTTGGGGCGCTAGCATCGCTCTTCTTTCTTTTTGGCGTCTCGATGCCAAAGGGGGAGAAGTAGTTCTATTAGGTCTTCGAGGATTTGCATGGGTCGGGCATAAGCACTTGCATTTTTTCTATTCGTCGTTTTCTCGCTTATGCCCATTTAGTGTTGAACTTTAAATTTGTGTTTTGTGGTTTGTTTGAGACTCTATGACGGTGGTTGTCTGGATTTATCTCATGGATTATGCTTATGGATTCATCTATTCATATCCTATTATGCTGGGAATCTTTATCAAGAAAGGCGTTTATATTGGTTATCATGTTGATAATTGTGGCTATTTCAAGGATGCCTCTCTTCTATCTCAGTGGTATGATTATGTTGTTCATATGTCTATGGAATAGATTAACCTATTTGTGTGCATTAGTATTCAAATGCAAAATTCTAATTTGCACACATTGAGGGGGAGTCTCTTCCATGTTTATTGCTGGTAGTCTTGTGATCCTTTCCTGCAAATCCTAGTATTGTCATCTAACACCAAAAAGGGGGGAGATTGAAAGAACATTTCATGTTTTCCTGTGTTTTGTGTGTTAGATAACAATACTGTGGAGATTTCTCATATGCGCTAAGTGTGCAGGAGGTTTGGGGGGGGGATCATCTGCCCCACCAAGGGCCAGATAATCCGGCCTACCTCATTGTTCAAAGGCTACCAAGGCGCATCACCCAGAGAGGGGGCGGATTATCGCCCAGAAAATCCGAACTGGGGTGGTTTTTCTTCCCTAGGCCGGATAATCTGGCTATCGCATGGGCCGGATAATCTGGCCCCTAGAATTTGAGCAAAGCATGCCAAGGCGCGTCGCTCGGAGTTCGGTCGGATTTTCCTCCCCAGGCCGGATAATCTGGCCTCCAGAATATGATCAAGGGAAAGCTCGGCGCGACACTCAGAGAGGGGGCAGACTATCTGCTAGATATTCCGAGTCTGGGGCGGAGTTTTCCCCAGGCCAGATAATCTGGCCCCCAAAGTATCCAACGACTTGGTTTTGGAAGGGGGTATAAATATCCCTCCTTCCCTAACATTCAGAACACTTGATTCACTCGAAATTGTTCAGACACTGTGCAAGAGCTCCCATTCTAGATCTCCCACTTCAACCACCCAAAGGCTTCAATCTTTGGGGGGATTGAAGGAGGAGAGAATCGTCATCATCATCACGACTCAAGCGCATCAACTCCTCTCCATTCATTTGGAGAAATCCCTAATCTAGTATTCTTGTCAAGATCTAGATCTTGTTCTTTGTTATTGATAACTTGTTCTTGTGGCAGCTTGTTGTCATTACGGGAGCCTCCAAGTTGATTGTGGAGTTGTGCCCCGCTAGTTGTGTAAAGGCACCGGTACCCGCCTCGAAGGGTCCCTATAGTGGAAAGGTGGATCAGTCCTTTGGTGATGGGATCCATCGGAGAACAGGGTGAGGCCTATTGTGGCGTGGTGGTCTTAGTACCGCCCACCCCTCCAACGCAGACGTACTTCCCTTAACAAGGAAGGAACTGCGGTCAAACAAATCATGTGTCTCCGCGTGCTTCACTACGGTTTACCCGTTCCTCTTCCACTTGCTCTTTACTGCTAGTAGATAGGTTTGCATATAGGGAAATTCCACCTAATAGTATATCTAAAGAATCTACCCTTCGTGCTAAGCCTAAAATTGAAAAGCATTAAAATTTGAAGTAGCACCTATTCACCCCCCTCTAGGTGCCCATACGATCCATTTCAGCGACCCATTGCAAGCACCTGCTCCGCCATGCAGGCAGCTTCCTTCACAATAAGCTGCAGCAAGAGAAACAACAAAAGGATCAGCAGATAACATGGATGATTAATTCGACTGCAAGAGAAAGCAACGCCACACATACATGATCCTCCAGTGACTCCGAAGTCGATTGCCGTGCAGTCGTCCAGACAACCATCTGGTGCTCCACATCGTGTGGAGAACTTGATGAATTGTGCCCGGAGTGGGCCGCCAATGGAGGAGATGGAGTTTGCTCAGCCACTTCCTTGGCCTTGGAGTCCGCGACTCCAAATTCTTTCAAAATTTGGACATAGCCAGAAGATGACGACGCCGATGACTGAGGAACAAAACCAACATCAGGAAAATGCAACTCCAAAAAGAACCAAGAGAAGAGTTGTGTACTTACCAATCAAACTTGTCAAAGTCGAAGGTTTGGTCCTCCGACTCCGATGACTCCTTCGGCAGCCGCATCTTCTTGCGGGAGGATGGCGCCACAACACTCACATGAACAACAGGAATTAGCGAATCAGCACTGATAACTGGTCCTTCCAGAGTCGAAGGAGACGACACATCTGAATCTTCGCTGCGCGAACGCTTGCGAGTGTCCGAACCGCTGGACTTGGGGGCTTACTCCTCCTCTTCAAATGGGACGGTCGACTCCGACTCGTCCTCCCCATTTACTTCGCGAGGAATAACCCCCTCAGGAAGAGGAGGCAAACTGGGAGACACCCTCCAATCCTGCATACAGAAAACAAATCAGCACAAGTCAAGAAAAAGAAGCACTCGACAAAACAAAACTACTTCATAGCACAATCATACCTTAGGAGGAGGGTTAGAAGCATCAAGAGGGGGCACGACTGGTTCACTAGGGAGTACATCCTTGGCAGTGTACTTGGTCAGCAGCCGCACCCTCTTATCTACTTCACGCCAACCCAGTGGAACATAGGATGGACTCTGGCCTGCATGGGCTGGACACGATGGCGCAACCATGTACGAATGAGGGGGCATCCTCCCTCTTCTTTACCCATGCGACTCTCGAGGTCGCAGACGCGCTCGTACAACACATCTATTTCCTCAAACTCGCCGGGCATCACCACGTTCTTCCAGGAGCGCCTCCTCCTGCACGGCGTCACGGGATCGAAAGGCGCGAGTCCGAAGTGGTCCCCGTTGGCCTTCTAGTCGCGGATGTAAAACCACTTGTCCCTCCACCCTTGGACGGACGCCATAAGCTTGATGTCAAAGTACGTGACGGAGGAGTCGACGTGGATACCGCAGCCTCCTACATTGTAGACTACGGAGCCAGACACCGACTGGCGCTTCATCTTGAAGAGACCAAAGTGCAGCTCGATTCCGAGCCAGCACTCGCAAAGTGTAATGTAGCAAGAAATATGGAGGATAGAGTTGGGGGACAGCTGATCCAGCTGGAGCCCATAGAAACAAAGGATGCCCTTGAAGAAAGGATGTAGGGGCAGAGAAAGACCACGGATGATGAACGCTAGGAACATCACCCGGAAACCAGCAGGAGGACAAGGGGTTACCTCACCACCTGGGACTCGCGAGTCACTGACCGCGGAAGATAGAACTCCGTCCTAGCACAGAAGACGGAGCTCATACGACTTGATGATGGACGCGCGCCACGCGCCATTGGTGACGCGAGTGCCTGTGCCCTTCTTCTTCCCAGCGATGGCGGCGCTGGTGCCCGCAACGGCGGAGCCTCTCTTTTTCTTGGCAGCAGCAGTGGCGCTGGCGGACTCAGCAGCAGCACCTCCCTTCTTCTTCCCCATCTTGCAGTGGCGATGAGAGCAAAGAAAATAACTCGGGAAAACACGGAGATGGTCCAGCGCTGCGAACGGAACGAACTCTCGGAGGAAGAGAGCAGCAGCAATGGAGATGGAGGCACAAAGCAGAGAAGGAACATATGAGAAATTACCGCAGCGGCGCTGCTACTTACCCCCCTCGAAGATGTAATCCAACGGCCAGCAGAAACCCTATCAGACGTGTGGCGCACATCGTGATCGACACGTGGAGGACCTGAAGCACGAACCGTCCCCCACTACCCCCATTACGTGTGGAAATCGAGGAGGCGCAGTTAAAACAAAAGATTATGCATGCCCGGTCAAGTCAGGGTCAGAAAATGGGACCCACCGCTCGTCACGTCCCGTCAAACCCGCTCACGCGGGCAACTGAGATCATCACATCATTAACACTGATGTCATCAAAGATTGAGCAGTAGAAGACTTCGACTAATTTAGTCCTTGCTCGAGTCTTCGACTCCACCAAGCACTCAAGGGCTACTCCCATAGGGAGCGGGTCGCGCACCCTACGATTTTCTTTTCTGCAGGAATATAGACATTCAACGCATACCCAACCACTCGAATCCACGATTCGACTATGGACGTGGTTACTCCCATAGGGAGCGCTGGAAATAAATTCGACTGAAACAAGCAAACAAAAGACGACAACAGTCGCAAAAGTTCTTTAGTCCCTGCCTAAGTCTTCGACTCAACCAGACACTCTGGAGCTACTCCCATAGGGAGCGCTGGTCGTGCACCCTATGATTATTTGTACATCGTACTGTGTGTCGATAACATCCACACTCGAAGTCTATGGCGACACCGCCTCATATTTTTTCCCTACAAAGAGACTGCGTCTCCTGGATCACTCGAATCATCTCCGTGATGACAAAATTTCGGATGCCACGCTTGCAGCGTAAAGATAAGACCTGAATAAGGCCTGACAACGCATTTGTTGTGCACTACTAGAAATTTATCCGTGCCTACAGGTACGATAAACATGCCTTGACGGATGCGTCGAGTGCTCACACCCATATACTAGAATTCGACTCCTATAAGACCTCAGCGGCTTGAGTCGAATTACACCAGCACTTTTCTGAATTCGAGTCTAGGGACTAGACTTCGAGTAGATTGCGTTGTTTTACCCGAAGGTAGTTAACTGATATCGATACATCGGATTAATCAGGCACGCACATCAACAATCTCTATGACACAAACAGAGCACTCGAAAATACTCGGTCATGCACTCTAAAGGCTTCATAAAATCCCCAGTCAAATCTGCGATTCCACTGGACACTCGGGGGCTACTAACATGGGTATACCCTACAGGTACTCAAGTTTGGTATATACGGCCTAGATACAGTGGAAGCCCACGACGTTGCCAAGGCCCAAATGGAGAACTCGAGTGTAACTAGCTCGGTGAATTACGCTCTTAATTACATGCCTGGATGAGCGAAAGTGGTTAAAATAGTACGGTGGGGCCCGGGGCCACTAACGATAGACCTTTCGGCCGTCCTAACCACTTTCAGAGCATCGGGACAAGGACGAGCGGCGTAATCGGCAGTCGAAGGGATCAACTACATACACCAGTGAGTATGTATGCAAGCCACATACAACAGTCCTCAGAGCCATTCCATCTAAAAGAAATAGAAAATATTGCAACGCCATACAGCAAGATTCAAATATCCTAGATAGAGATAATATTTTAGGATAGCTCCTCATACATCAAACATCAGAGTATCAGGCGGAAGCGGAAAACAAGATCCGAGTACGGATAAGAAGCAAATCGGCATAAGATGCCACATAAATAAACACATCCCGCCCATAGATCTCACGGATCCCCGTTCCCGGAATCTCTACACCGAGTGATCGTTGCCAACATCATCTGTCTCCTCCACCCAGTATCCATCTTGCGAGTACACCTGTTCATCTGAATCAAACAATTTATCATGTGAGACCCTAGGGGTACTCAGCAAGTCTTTATGCCTCTAAAGGGGACACAACCTAGGATGACGCAATTGCAGCAAAAGATAATATCTAATAAGTCTATAGATACTCGCTAACCATCCGCCTAACCAATGATAGACGGATGTCCGTGAATTAAGAACAATAGTTATAACAGTATAATTAACAGATCCATCGTCCTCCTCACTTACCAACGAGGAAGCGGACGAACAACCCCCATCCGTTGGAAGTTTTATTAACCATTCCATGAGTTTGCACTATTTACTAGTCAGGTCCTTAGTCAATTTAAAAGCGGTACTTTAGTTAGACTTGTCTATGATCGAGAAACTTTGCTCCAAGTCGTCCATAACCGAGGACACGGCTTTCAGAAAGATTTACCCTGCAGGGGTGCACAAATAGCAACACACACTCGATCAACCTCGAAAAAAACAACTCAAAACCCAACGAGGCATTCATGACAAAGTGATCACAGGATTCAGTAATATGTTAGCGGGCCACCCCATTAAGCTACCCGCAACGAAGCTAGCTGACTCCGAGACGGACTCAAGGTTTGCATCAATGGCTGTAAACGACTGGGAACCCGAAAGTGTGACTGGGCTTGTCGATACCGCGAAAACACTCCGCATCCAAAATAGTACATGTGCTCCACGCACAATATTAAATAAAACAATAAGCATGGCATAAGTACAGAATAGTAACAAAGCCCCAAACTACTTTGTGGCCCCAAGAAATAAGAATGAATCAAGCTCGGGCTCAGGGGGGGGTCCATAAGGCCTCCCGGATGTGGATAGTGCGAATAGTCAAGGAACAGGAATCAAGTACTCAGGGTCCTACGGGACACAAGTGAGCATGAAAAAGCAAATAGCAGATATTGCTCACCGGTGCCTCTTTCATTAGTTATCCCATTACTACTCAGGTTAAGTTGTTTAGGTACCTCGTTATCCATCAGACACTCACATACCGTACACATGCTTTTCTACGACTCGCATGGCTCAAACAACTCCTGTAGTAATGGCTCATGGGATGGAGGAACAAGCTTCGGTGGGGTTTAAAAGTAAAGGCTATGCAGTACTTGGGATTCAGTTTAATGCAATCGCGACTCAATGATGCAAGAATAAGATAGAGGCAATAGGTACTATATGTATGCAAGCATGTGGTAGTGCTTACCTGGCAGCTCAGTTGAAGCGAGAGATGGATCTGGGTAGAACTCCTGTGATTCCTGATAATTCTCCTGCTGGGCGTCTATTCGAAGAAGAACCAAACAAACAAGGGCCAACATAAATAAAGTGCACAAACATATGAATTAAAATGCGACAAGCACACAAGCATGCCATGATGAATGATGCACAATTTACATGGCATGAAAGTAGCATGGCATGGTGAGGTGTGGGGTACAAGAATAAAGCATTTTATTATCTCTTTAGTCAAGTTTTATTGCCATAAACAGTTCTGATTTTTAATGATGACATGATGCATGCTTCAATTCAGAACAAGGAATGCATAGATGGAACAGGCCCGTCGCGCTGATCAATTTAGACATATTATTTGTTGAATTTAGAGTTATAGAATTAAAGTTATTAATTTATTAAGAAAAGGGCATTTTATTGTAATTTTAATCATCTCGAAAATTTAAAGTGTTCAAACATTATTTTGAATGGCATATTTGAATTCCTCACATTTTTCTGATTCAAAAACATATATCATTTGTATTATTTGGATTTATAATTTAAAAGTTATTTAAAACAGATTTGAATTTGTAATTTAAACATTTATGAAAAGATTTTGTTAAAACCGAAAAACAGAAAAGCTTTTTATACTCAGAGGGGGTTAGCTCGAGACGCTGACGGGTGGGGTCCGTGCCGACTCAGCATCCGGTGGGGCGCGACGGCTGGGTTGGCGTTTCTCACCAGGACCTTTCCTAGCATCACGGCAGGTGGGACCGGGTTCCGTGGGACCCGCGCATCATGCGCCGAGGACGTGACACATGGGCGGTCCAGGGACTGCGCGGTGGTGTTTTCCAGGAAACTGAGGTACCTCTCTGTAAAAACGGCAGGCGACTGACAGGTGGGGCTGCGGGGGATGCGGGTTGAGGCGGGAAAAAGGGCAGGGGGCTAAGTACAAAATGGCGCCGGCTGTTGTTGCTCGCTGACAGGAAGAGGTCGTGCCAGCGGCGGATCCGGCCGTTTTCCATCGACGGTGGCGACGAATCCGCTGGACGAAACGCGTTGACCCAAAAACGAAAAATGTAGAGGGGACAACGATCTACATATTACGTGCAGGGAGCATCTCCGAAGGAGGGCTGTGCTGGCCGGGCTTCGACGAGGAACATGGGGGACAGAGGGGTCAGAGGCTGCTGCTGTCAGCTCGAGCGCGGCACGCGGCGGCGCGTAGAGCGCTCGAGGGAGTGCGGCGGAGCTATGGTGCAGGAGGGAGAGGAGGGTCATGTCTAGGAGATGCAGGGGCTCACCGCGGTGTCGCCGGAGTGGTCAGAACATGCGGAGGTGGTGGAGATCTTGTGCCGGGCTCGCGGACGACGAGCTCGGTCTACTTCGGTTCACGGCGGCGCTAGGCTGCTCCGGCAAGGTTCCGGCCCCGGACTGGTACGAGCCGAAGAAGGGGAAGCAGAGGACCTCGTCGGTGCTCCTGGCTGGCCTTGGAGAGCTCCAGGACGTGCAAAACTAGAGCAAGGCAGGAGTAACTAGGGTTTTTGCTAGGTGGTGGCCATGGCCTTCTAGGAAGGAAGGAGGGAGGAAGGTGGGGTGCCAGGGTTTCCAGATCTCGACCTGAGGTTTTCCTGGGGTGGTTGGGGTGATAAGGGAGAGAGGGGAGAGGCACATTGGGTGGCTTCACCTTTTTGGCAAAGTAGAGGAAGGGCCTCGGGGGATCTTTCTCTCCTCTCTCTCTTGTTGCTTTGCTAAGAGAGGAAGGGAGGGGACCAGGGGAGAGGGGCATGCGATGGGGCTGGTGGAGTTCTTGCCAAGAAAAGAAAGGGTGAGAGGGAGAGGCTCACATGGTGGTGGCTCGGCCTAGACTAGAGGGAAAAAGGGGAGGTAAGAGAGGCTAGCCTCAGCATGGGGGTTTGGCATGGGATTAGGGTTTAGTTAGATATTAGGGTTTGGAGAGAGGATTAGAGAGAGAGGGTGATGACTTAGGGTTTAAGGGGAAGGGGATTAGGGTTTAACCCCTAAGGACAAGCATGAGGTAGCAAGGGTGGTGATGGAGAGATGGGGTAGGGAGAGAGGTTTAGGGTTTGGGGAATGATCCACCAAGATCAAGCCCAGGGGAAAGGGGATGTTGAGGTGGAGAGTAAAGTGAGGAGAAAAAGTGGTGTAGGGTTTTTGGGAAGGGTTTGATATGATCAACACATGGCATGCATGGATGGGGGATGGTAAGGAAAACAAGATCAAGGTGAAAAGAATGGAGAGAAAAAGGAGAGCTCACAAGAAGGATCCACTCAAAAATTCCAAGCAAAACCAAGGGAGATCAAATGGTGGTGATTGTTGCATGGCCCATGCAAAGCATTAAATACCATGTTTTAATCTTGTGAAAACAAAATAAATAAGCATGGCATTTATACATGTGCATTCCAAAAATGAGGGAGAAAAGGCCAAGCAAAAGAAAAGATAATTGGATTCATCCCAACCCACATGAGATAGATGAAAAGCCAAAAGAAAATAAAAACTCATGGGTAAATAAGGATGGTGGAATTATAAGGTGGTGACAAAGAAAGGTGGTGGAGTTGAATAAAAGACATGCCCCCAACTCAATTTAGGCATCAAGCATTTATCAAGAGTCAAATACAATTTATCAAGAGCCAAATACAATTAATAATGCATATGAGAGAAGAACCAAATGGAAAAGGGTTTTATATGATGCTCAAATGCAAGGTGGCATGATGACATGAACATGATATAATTATGATGCAACAATTATATATAGGAAGTAGCCATTATATTACTAGAACAAGTAGCATTACAATTGTTAGACAATTGGGATGCCACATCGAGTGTCCCACATACTCTCGATTGCTTGCGAGACAAGAAGAAGTTAAAGATAGAAAGTTTAAAGGGAAAACCCTAACCTGTAACCGACTCGATCTGCTACCCGAGACCTAGCCTACCTATATAAAGGCTAGGAGGGGGCGGCGAGGAGGACACACGCAACCCTAGTTTTCACAACCCTCGCCAGATTGCATCTACGCACCATTATAATTTTCGATTCCTTCGTTAATTCCAAGAGGAGACAAGCAGGAGTAGGTACCTCTACGAGGCCTAAACCTAGGTAAACCTTGCGTCCATGTGTGCTTGTTTTCTAGCCGATTGATTCTTCCAGCGTTCCCTCCTTCTCCAAAACCCAAGTCCATAACAATGGGCATGGATGAGTTAAACCCTCGTCACATGAAAATGATGAAAGAAGCATGTGCATATATTCACCAACATCTAATATAGACTAACCTCTTGCCATGTAACAAAGGTATACTACTTGCTTCTTGAAACTACTCCATCCGTCTTAAAAAAGATGTTGCATATTTATTTAAATTTGCATGTATATACATTGAAACAAGTCTAGATACATACGAATTTAGACAAATCTTCTACATCGTTTTAGGACAAATGGAGTATTAAGTTGAGTTAGCAAATGACTGAAATCATCAGTCTAAATATTCTTTACTATTAAGGTGATGTTGGTGAATGACCATGACACACTTTTGTCTAACTACATGTAAAATGTCATCGCGCTCTGTTTACCCTCCAGTTCCCCCGTCTCTAACAGTTTAGGGCATCAACAACCTCTTAACCAAAGCATGTTCTAAACAACCTCTTAACCACATATACATCAAACATATCACAACCCCAATACTGTCTAACAATCTCGATGACATGGGATGTTTACCATTTTTTATTGAAGTGTTCAACTAAAATTGCATACAATAAACCATGGCCCGATAGTTAGAGGAGAAACACTAAGTGAAACTGCGTGAGCTAGAGGGTGTTGGATCCTTGTCAAACCAATGCCCCCAAATATGATGGTTCATATTATTTACTGAAATTTTATGGTTTCGTAGCAACGCACGGGCATTTAACTAGTCTTCTTATATCTAATTAATAGTATAGATTCAGGACGTTCGTCGCTCCTCCAAATTTTCCGTCTGCCCAGATTTGACCCTTTTGCCCCTAGTAGGTTGTAGTATTTACAATGTCTGCCACTGCCAAGTGGATAAGCTCCCTAACAGTTTGAAGATATTACAAGCACCGCAGTCAAAATAACCCTTCCTTCTCTCTCCGCTTCGTTCCTTCCTACGCGACAGTTCCCCTTGAGCGCAACCTCCTCCCCGACGCTGACGGCACCTCCACCCTCAACCGCCGCCTCTCAGCCCCCAGCACCGGAGTAACCTCGCCGCCCAAATCGATCTCCGAAGTTGTCTGACATCAAGCTTTGGTAAATTCCTTGCAGCAGCGACTCACACGAGGCACACAGATCTGCAGGAACAAGATGGTCCCAGGCCGCGCAAGTGACCTCCGCCACGCCGCCGGCTCAACTACCGCTCGACTAGTCGAGCATATCTCAACCCGCAGTCTTGTGTCCCCCACCCTATCCTCTCTCTATCAACCCACGCCCCCACTCATGTGCCCAGCGTAGACTGGCTCGACGCTAACTGCCGCCGGGTAGGAGCCACCGAGGAAGCCTCTGCGCCGGAGATGGATGTATGCATATGCAGATGTGATTTTCCCTCTCTCATTCTCGAAGACGTAGGGGTGAGGCAGGGCCACACAGCCAGACAGATCCTCCCTGATTCGCCCCCATCCAGCAGATCCTCACCAGTGCCGTGGAGTCAGGGCCGGCCCATACTTATACGGGGCCTAGGTGCAAAATGACAGCAAGGGCCCTTATTCACACACAAAACTATTAAAACAATATATTTCAAGCTAAAAAACTTCATATTTCATTATAACAAAGTAATATTTCGGTACATAGCATAGATCCATGATTTTTTGACTCTCAAATGATAGCACAAACTAATCTTTTAACTCTAAAATAACAATACTTATCTCGATCAAGTGGAGTAATCATGGAAGGAAGGAACCAGATAACTTCTTTCTAAAGGCATATCACCAAAATACAGGTTGCATAAAAAAAAGAACAAAATAGGGAACAGAAGCACCTGGCTCGATTCAGATGTAAACTTGATCGGTAGCATGAACAAGAAGACCACATCTTCATGGAACAAAGAATTCTTTCCTTTTCTCTTCAGCAGTGAGCATTCTCAGTCTCTCAGATCCAATCAAAATCACACCCCATAGGTTTTCGTTTTGCCTATGAAGATCTTGACTCTTGACTGCTTGAGGCCTGTGGAGCAGTGGTAAGGGTGGACACAAATTTAGCTGTCTAGAATCTAGTCTCAAACGGCTATTTGATCGGCAAACAATAAAACCGCTGAAAATTGAAGGAGAAAAATTTGGGGAACGATCGAGATGCGCCTTTCGCATTCAGTAATTTCAGAAAGGCACGATGGTGACCGTGCCGTTTGGGAAGGAGCAGATGTGCCATCTCATTTGGTGGAGCGGAAGAAAGGTTAGAGGAGAATAGAGCTTAGAGCGTCATACTGTAACGATTGTTTTTTTTACCTGAGCAATGGATCGAATGCTATGCTCCGTACGTACTGATCTGGCTGGGCTGAACATGGGCCCTTTACCTTTTTTAGACCAAAAACCATAAATTTCAACTAGAAGTAGTAGAACTAATACCTGGCCCGGGGCCCTAGGCTCGCGGGGGCCTAGTGCGGGCGCACCTTTTGCCTGGCCTGTGGGTCGGCCCTGCGTGGAGAGAGAGGGGCTGATGGAGGGAAGGTGAGGAGGAGCAGTGGTGGGGTGCATGGAAGGGAAGAAGATGCCGGCGCCGGGCAATGGGGAATGGGTCAGGATTGGTGGAGGGGAAGGGAGGTCGGGCTGGTGGCTCGTGAGAGGGAGATGGATTGAGACGGATAGCAGACCGCAAGCGCCTCCGCCCCTGTGTGCGTGCTTTGCTGCAACTACATCGTCATCTTCTTTAGTTTGATTCTCTCAACCACGAAGGCAGATGATCCATAAAGGCGATGGAGGCAAACTCAATTCTCTCAACTTGAGTGTGGCGTGAACCAAAATTCAGTGACCCGAAATCTCATCAATTTTCAGTTAATGCCTGTCCTCAAGCAATTAAATAGTACTAAATATAAACATGTGCTACTTTTTGGATTAATTATCTTGTCCCGGTCACTTTCTTAAAATCGTTTCGTAAAATATAAATTGTTTTGTCTAAATTTGGCTATTGATGGCAGTGAGTCTGCGATCAAATATGGCCTTAAAGTTCACAGGCGTATTCTGATTTACTACCGATCCATAGAACCGTTTAAGAAAAAATGGTTAAATGACAAAAGAAAAAGGTTGATTAATCCATCAAAACCTAAATCAAGATTTCTGATAGGCCATCCTGGCCCTCCGTTGCCTCGAAATGGCTGGCGATGGCATCAGATAAACGTAGTTCGGAAAAAGGAAAATGATATTTACATGTTTTCAAAAAAATTACATCGTTTGCAAGTGAATTGTACTGATATGCTACATATATTAAAAAGTTTCGCCATGTACTCAGTTCATTTCATCTAGATTATAAAAAATGAGGTGAACGGAGCTGATAGAAAATGGAAAGAACAAACTGAGTTCAGTCCAAAACAAACTGAAACTAAGGTACCAAAGGTTCAGAATGCACGATGGAGGTGCGCAAACACGTGGAAACCGTCTCACCGCCTACTATTGAAACCACAACAAGATGTGGCCGCCATGCGGGGGAGCACTGCTGCCATCTTTCATCCCTACAGGTTCGAAGTGCCACCGCAGCACAAGAACTTCAGCGGGCTGGCACTGTCCAGGATCGACTACAACACGTTATACACGGGCACCACGCAACTAGCAGCAGAGTTGCAATGCTATCTACTCTAAACTACGATGTGTCAAGCCAAAGATAAACCGAGAGACGACATGTTCTTTGGCCACTCGCTACATGTTCTAACCTTAAAAAAATTCACTACGATCTTTTTTCGGCATGTGTGGTTATAGCTATTTTATTCGTTTTTTTGGAGGCTACATCATGTCTGGTGGCTGCCGAAATGGTGGTGACACTAGCACATGGGCGTCATTTAACACATTCCACAAAGAAGGAACATAGAAAAAGTAGTAGAGCATGTAGGAAAAATGTTAGTCCCCGATATAATTTTCTTTTTAGTGAGGAGTTTTTCACAATAAGCTTTATCAAATAAGTTTGTATATATTATCAGTCGATGTACCGACGTCTTTCTTCGAGAGTGAACAACAAATGTTATCTATATATTTGAATTTTATCAAAAATATATGAATTGTTTCTATTATGTAAATAGTTATGTTTTAGACATGTGTGAAAGAAACTTAAATGACTGTAGCAACGCACGGGCATTTAACTAGTATATATACTCATAACTAGATATATAGGCATATATATATATGCTTATTTTCAGTTGCAAAAAATAAAAAAAGTCACCATAGTCTGAGATGTTTATAAATAATTATCAAGAACAAAAGCAATGTCACACTAGTGGTTATTGGAAAATATTTATTTAAAGCACCTCTCTCTGATGCAATCAACTAATTCTCTCGCTTTCTTTTTTTTCTTCGCAGCACCACCGAACAATTGTCTCAGCGGCGTTGTAACACCTATAATAGATTATGGTATTGAATTTACAAATCTTAAAAGATAAACATAAAACCTTAATTAAAGTATTACATCACGGACTTGATGAAGAGAACTTAGAACTCCGACGAGCACGGAAAGATAAAATATCTTATCAAAATATAAGAACGTTGCCGAGAAAAGAGAACTTACGGGTTAGGGCCTGAAGGGCAGGGCGACCGGACGAGCACGGGCACACGGCCAAGCAGGGTTGCAGTGGCTGGAGGCTAGATCATGTTGACTTCAAGTCGTGAAGAACAAGGGTGATGAATAGATACGCAAAGAGGAACTGTCAGTCGATCCGTAAAATCGCTAATTGGCGAAGAGGAACAGAAGCGATCCTCAATTATCACTATCATTAATAGCTATCCGTCCGTATCCGTCTGGCCCTCGCTCCCGATGTCGATCGATCTCCTGGTAGCCTAATCGCTGTGTCAACACGTGCCTTTTTTCGGCCCATTAGAAAAGAAAGCAGCCCAGCCGGGTGACAAGAGTAATATATAGACTATATAATATTTTGGGCCCCCTTCTATCATGGGCCCTTGGGCACCGCCCAACCTAGCCTAGGGTCAGAGCCATCCCTGGCCGCTAGGATCTGGAGGCACGCGATCAACGACGGAGCACAGTGAACTAGCGCAGATGACATGGACACGGTGGGGTTTTTGCTTGTGGGAGAAGAAGAGGGGAGACTTGCCCGATCTGACCTCGATTCAGATGGGAGGGGGAGGGATGGCTCGGGCTAGCTTGGCATCCCTTGCCTCTGCTTTATTGCTAGGAAAAAGGTGGAAGAGAGGAACACACACAAGGCATGGGCACTCACGTGCGGCTCTGGAAGAGAAACATGAGCATCTTGGCGCGGCCGCGACCGGTCTTGTCTGCTTGGCTGGTTGGGTCGGACCTGGAGGGAAGGTTCAGTTGGAACAAGGTTCAGAGAGAGAGAGAGAGGGTACGGTGCTGTTGCTATGCTTAGATAGATGGCATGCTTAGAAGTAGCTTAGGGTTAGCTAGGGTTTGTTTGAATTTTAGTTGAAGTTTTTCTAAACAAGCTCAAAAGTGTTTAGCTCAAACAACACTCAAAAGAAAGAAAAGAAGAAAGGAGGGAGATGGTGTTTGATATTGCATGGAACATGCAAAAAATTGCACCCATGCATACATATGTGGATTTCAATGGTGAAATCGTGTCACACATGAATGCCGCTTGCAATTAGGAGGGATGTAAACTTGGATCCAACTATATGTGGGATTGGAGTTCAAACCAGAATAAAATTACAATGGCCCACATATAATAGATGGTGGAGTTGTGGATGGAACAAAAAAGGTGACAAAGACAAGTTAGTAGATGCAAGGAGAATAAAAAATATGCCCCCATACTAGTATCAGTAAGCAACTACATGATATCAAGAAGCAAAATATTAATAGGACACATGCAATATGAGGAAAGAACCAAATAAAAAGGGGTTTTAATATGATGTTCAAATGCAATATGGCATGGTGACATGAGCATGATATTATAATGATGCAATGAATGACATGTAGGAACTAGCATTATATATACTAGGTAAGTAGCATTGCAATTGTTAGGAAATTGGTATGCTACATCGGCTCAACCTAGATAACTAAGTTTTGGCCTGACAACTACTCTGACTCATTGTCTTCAGCTCCATAGTGTATCCCATAGTCCATCCTTTCGACTCCACCGGACAGGTTCAGCTCTTCGTAGTAGACGGCATTCTGTACTTCCGTAGCATACACCTGGTTATCCTTCTGTTACTCAGAGTCTAAGCAAAGGGTCAAAGGAAAGGGTGAGGGTCAAAGGAAAGGGTGAGTAACAGCGTTACCCAGCAAGTTCATTATATGCACGGTGGAAAGTTTGACGCTCTAACTACCACCTCAGACTATAAGTCTTTGGCACTATGAAGTTTTTGTAAACGTTTCTTCAAAGATTGATTTTATAATTAAAAACTATGCCCATCAGCCTTCACAGGTTGACCAGAACTTCATGGAGTTCCTTTCCTGCCATGTTCGTAGCTCCTTCCTGGAACAAAGAGTACCATGTCATAATTCTTACTCTCTAAAGAGGTGCGTTGCTTTACACATAAGAGACCCTTATTGCACAACCGGGCATACTTTTCCATCCACAATTCCTTGATGTGGGCCTAGAAGTTGATGCAAGCCAATCATCACCCTTCTTCACGACCCTTCATGAATACACGACCCTTCAGGACATGCCCCACATCTGTTAAGCCCCTTATAGGACCATCTATAACTCTAGTAGGCACCTAAAGACTCTATGAGATGGTTATGCCCTGGCAAGCTCCCTTAAAGGACCGGCAATACCACTAACAGTCGCTCACAGATAATATAGACACCAGAATCATGGGGAGCTAAGGGGTCCCACCCATGTGCTAGGTTCTCAACGAGAAATCCACGGCCTCATGATTTGGTCATCCGTCCATGCGAAAGGAAGAAGATCCAACTGACTTCCCCATAGCCATTATAGATCTTATGGTTAACGCATAATATACAGCGCTAGAATCACTGACGTCATGGGTTATTAAGTACTAATTAGTTGGTAACTGGAATCTCATATTCCATTATCATTCATAGTATTTACCATCACTTAGAATGATAATAGCATTTCATTTGTTTGGGAAAATACTGTTTTTTATCTGTTTTATAACATAGGTGATAACACACAATTTTCAAATACTTTCATAAAGACTCTTCAAAGGACATGAGCAAGTGATGAACTTGCCTTGTGACTACAAGGTAGTGACGTCGGATGCTACCACCTGAACTTGACCTCCTGTTTCTACAAAACAATATTATTGCCCGGTAGGGACAATATTTAAAGAAGCAATATGCTATGCATAGTAATGTCATGCAATGATTTATTATTTTTTCTTTGATTGTTTTACCCACCTTATACATGTTGTATATTTCTTTTAATTAATAAAAGGAATGTAATAATCAAAGACTCTCAAATTCACATAATTCTTATAACTAATATTTTTGGTGATAAGTAGTAATATTCTAAGAGTTTAAAAATGAGTTTATTTAATTTTTAACTCTTTCCAATATTTTCTTAAAATTCCATTAAGGAATAAAGATTTTATTTTTAACACACTTGATTTACTTTCCAAAAATAAAAATTAGTATTTTCCTACAATAGTATATCTATTTAGGATCTTAAAAGTGAATTTTATTCAATTTTATATATTTTTATAAAATTTCAAAAGGAATATAAATAATCTCATAATAGATCTAAATTTAATTACTTAAAATTACTATTTATTATTTTTATTGGGGTAGAGGATATTTTTGTGATTTCATAGATATATTATTTGTATTTTTAGGATTTTTATTTATTTTTTAGAGCCTAGTTAATCTCAGGGGTATATTTGTAATGAAATAATTTTAAATAAGTCCCTCTTTTAAAACACGGGCATGGCTCGACCCATCTGGGCTGGTTAAATGCCCCTTGGCGGTACTGGGCTGGCCTTACCTGGCCTAGTACCCCCACTCGCTCTCTGCTTACTCTCTTCTCTCTCGCACGATGCACTCCTCTCAGGTCCGCTCGATGTCGCCGCTGCTGCGCGTGATTCCGGTCGCCCCAGGCCGCTACGACCGTCCTCATGGTGCAAGACAACATGGAAAATGACGCTGATCGATATTATCCAGCTCGATCTGGCTTTGGCGCCTTCTGCTAGCCGTGCCGCCCGTACCCTGTGGCTAGGGTTTGGGGCTCCATTGTGGCCTCGATGCTTTGACGCTCCCCCGACAATGTTATGGTACTCGTGGTGCTGTTCTTCGCCTATGGATTCCTCCGTCATGGCTGGTGCGGGTCACAATGCCCCCTTTGGGGTGCTCCCCGTGCCGCCGTGCACCTCTTTGTTGCCGACCTCCTCCTTTGCTTCCTCTTCTGTAAACTCACGAGGACCTCGGGTATGATCTCCTACTCCTTTCTCTGTGGTCTCTCTTCCATCTGCTCCATGCCATGTGATTATTGCATGAATTCCCCATTTAGGGTTCCTCCCTAAATTCTAGGGTTCATCCCCTATAGTGGTGCTTAGCTAAACTCCTTAGGTTAATCTTGCCTATGATATCCCCTTGATGATGTCCTACTGATGTGTATTGCTAAACTCTGTTGATCATGTTCTATTACTTTGTCTCTGTCAAAGAACACTTTGTAAATGCATAGTTGATATTGTGGGGATGCGCAGGTTATTATTATTGTGGATTCACTGCTATGGGCTTGAGTTGGAATACTTCACTACTGAAATGTTGTTGATTAGTTATCTATTCTAGTACTTGTCTGTGAATCACCATGTGATCAATGGCTTTGCTCAGGAATTTATCCTGGTACTATGCAGAATTATGGTGAATAATGCTTATTCTACTCTCTGTGATGATTATTGGAATATCTCAAGAAGAATGATTCATATATGCTTGTAGGAATATGATTAAACTTAGTGGTTTCTAAGGTTTTGTATATTGTGGCCTAGTGATGGATAGTGTTGACCCTTACTATTCTTTCTTAAAAGTGAATATAAGATTCCTAGAATCTTTTAGGAAGATGATTATCTCTGCTTGAGATGATATGCTTGAAATGTTGTGCCTGAGCTTGTACTCAAGCCACTATGGATTTGCTAAGTATAGAGGTGCTACCCTTTATAGGGATGTGCCCTGTATGCTAGTGATGTCTACGCACTTCTATTCTTGTAGACAATTATTGGGCCTCCAAGTGCAGAGGTTTGTAGAACAGCAGCAAGTTTTCCCTTAAGTGGATCACCCAAGGTTTATCGAACTCAGGGAGGAAGTGGTCAAAGGTATTCCCTCTCAAGCAACCCTGCAATCAAGATACAAGAAGTCTCTTGTGTCCCCAACACACCCAATACACTTGTCAGGTGTATAGGTGCACTAGTTCGGCGAAGAGATAGTAAACTACAAGTGGTGTGGATAATTATAAGTGGTAACGGTGATAGAAAATAGCTTGATGGCGTGGAAAAGACTAAAGTAAAACTGAAATAAAGATGGAAGCAAGCAAACATGTAATAGATCTAGTTGCAAACGGTGTTTCAATGCTAAGAAACAAGGCCTAGGGATCATACTTTCACTAGTGAACACTCTCATATAAATATCTTCTCTTTATGATTCTACGCTGAACTACTCTCCGGTTGGACACTCTAATCCATGGTAGGGCTATAACAGCGCACCTCAAAGTCCGCTTTCCCCATCTAGATAACCCCACACTGTCACCTTGAGCTCTAGATGGTTCCAACAAACACCACAATTTCATAGAAACATCCAACTCCAAATATAACTCATAACAAGTATTTGTAATCTCTAGCCTAAGTGCCACCATGGTGTGCACGCTGTCACTTTCACACACATGAGGAGAGCAGAGATCTATTAAAGCACTTGAGTAGCTAGGTAGATCTATAGATTACAAGCTCATGATCTCAATAAGATCATGCATAGAGAGAGAGATGAACACATAGCTACCGGTAGAACCCTTAGCCTCGAGAGAGAACTACTCCCTCCTCATCATGGGAATCAGCAATGGTGATGGAGATGGTGGTGGAGATCGATGGAGATGGCTCCGGGGGCACTTCCCCGTCCTGGCAGAGTGTCGGAAAAGAGTCTTTCTGTCCCCCGAATCTCCCCTTCGGTGGCGGCGGCGCTTCGGGACTTTTCGTGGCTAGAGACTTGACGATTTAGGGTTTATGCATCGGGGGGCTCTTATAGGCGAGAGGGGAGACCGAGGGGGTGCCGGAGGGGCCCACACCACCCCCTGGCGCGGCCTGGCCTGGCCCGCGCCACCAGGTGGTGTGGCCAGCCCCTGGCCCCTCTCCGTCTCGTCTTCTGGCTCCATGAGTCTTCCTGTAAAATATCGACTTTGGCTTTTGTCCAGTCCAATTCCAAGAATATTGATTTTCTGACTTTCCTGGGACCAAAAACAGCAGAAAACAGGCAACTGACACTGTGGCATCTTGTTAATAGGTTAGTCCAAGAATGTCTATGAAAAGTACTCCAAAGTGTGGACAAAACACAAGAAAGTAGATAAAACCAAGCATGGAACATCAAAAATTATAGATACATTTGCAATGTATCAACATCCCCAAGCTTAACTCCTGCTCGTCCTCGAGTAGGTAAGTGATAAAAAGAAAGAATAATTTTTGAGGTGACATGCACCATCATAAACTTGATCAAAGTATTTGTAAAACATTCAAAGTTGGGATCATAGTACTTCAATCATAAAATGAAAGACAAAGTTCTAGCAATAAGACAAAGAAACTATGTTGCAACATGAAAAGGCACAAACAAAAGATTAATGAATAACAATGCTTTGCAAGACATTTGTTTGTTTCACATAAAGAAAACATAGCATAGTAGCATTCAGCTTGTCCCTCATAGAGTAGCAAAACATAAATGCATAGGACACCTTCAAAGCTCATAAGAGTGACTAGATATAAATAGTTTAAAACAAGCAATCTCAAGTTATGCATCAATCAACTAGTCTTGGGACAATGCACATAGAACTAAGAATGGCCACTATGCTCTCAAAGTAGGTGTATAAAGGTAGAAGGTGGAGACTCAATAAAATGGTGGAAGAAAGGCCTTCATAGAAGGAAGCAAGGATTCAAGTCTCATAAAGAGCTTCCAAAAATTATGGTACTTGTTAGCTTTCACCTCTCATTGCCCCTATCATAAGCATCTTGAAGTGATTAAGGTTAAAGTGACACAACTCAGAGGATATGCTTGACAAGTTATAGGCCTAAATCTCATGCCCCTTACTTACAAAGACCGAACCTGATGCTACTCAACTATAGTCACAAGTAAGCTCTTGTCATTGTAAGTACATATGTATCATAGAGAACCACCAATGGGGTACCCCTTGCACATGATACAGGAGCTATCCCATAATCAAAATGACAAGGCAAGCAGACAATGAGCATCTCATCGATCTTTTTATTTGCTATTTGCATAGGTTTTTATTGAGGATGCTTCATAGAGTGCTCATTATGGTTATGCTACAAGTTTCCACCATGATTAGGCATGGCTTACGCTAGCAGCCCAGGCGTTTCTCTAACACACATACAAACTCCATGATCTTACAAGTTCCACTTTTATTTCACACCGCCGGGATCCATAAGCAAAAGAACATGATATCAACGGGGTACAAAGTACAAGTGCAATGTTGAAAGCGTTCCCCATGAAACATGGTTCTGCTAATTTCAACTTATAAAGCGCAAGCATATACGCAACAAATAAGGACCCAATGGTTCAAGTTTATTAAGTGCAAGAAAAGTAAAGTGTGCCATCAAGTTCGTGAGAGCTTTAATCACTGGTTTTCTCATAACAAGTTTAATTTGGAAGGTAAACAAAAGCATGAATATACTTGGAATAGCATAAGCTAGTAGGTAGGTATGGTGACTCTTTGGAATAACTTGGTTTAGGGAGTTGGATGCATGAGTGGAACTCATACTTGGTTGTGGAGGCTAGCAAAAGACTGGGAGCGACAAACTAAGAGAGCAATAATGGCCATAATCATGCAGAGCGACAAAACATTATTGATCAAAGCATAAAGTGATACTACAAGCTGAAAACTAAAGGATCATAAAGGCTTATGGTGACTTGAGATAGTCATAACATGGTGTGAGCATGCACCAAGTCAACCCAAATAAAGCATCAAAGGAGAATACCACAATACTATGCTTTAATATGCTAAAACAACACATCATTCTTCCAATGCGCATTAAGAAATCTCAATTGTTTATAACATGTCATGCTACAAAAAGATCACTAAGCATAAAGCCAAAACAATATCAAGCATGGCATGACAAAGCATAGGCCACAGTCAAAAACAAGCTCTCTTTACCACTTAAACATGAGCTTTCCTACTCTTTTCCAAACCAAACCAAACTATTTGAAAACCAATGTATGAAAGAGGGGATCCAACCAATTTATTCAGCAAACCAAGCAAACAAAAAAAACGAAAACGAAAAATAAGACGCTCCAAGAACAACACAATTGTGCATGAAACAATAAAAAATGAAGTGTTTGGAAGAAACCTGAGATTTTTATTGATGAAGAAGGGGATGCCTTGGGCATCCCCAAGCTTTGACGCTTGTACTTCTTGGATATTTCTTGGGGTGACATGCGTGGGATCCCCAAGCTTGAGCTTTAGTCCATTCTTCATCTCATTACATCATTCTCTCCATACACCTAAAAATTTTCCTTCATACAAAACTTCACACAATCTTTATGAGCAACATTGGTGCACTCAAGATAATAAGTCTTTGGGTTCAGTTTCAACACCAATAAAACTTTCATTAAAACACAAGCTACTGTAGCACTTCCCTCAAAAATCTCAATTCCCCAAAAGAACTCAAAAAGGAACCAACAAGAAGAAAATGCAAATAATGGCAGAAATCTATCAAAACAGACCAACAGGTAAAGACGAATTTTTTCAAAGACCTTCTGTTGCTCAAATTGAAAAGTGTTGAAATAACGAAAGTTAGATAACAACCTGGGTCAGAAGCACACAAATTCACGCCTCAAAAAGACGTACAGAGATTTTACACGAATTTTTACGGTGAAGCACAGAAATCTGTTTCGGGACAGCAACTTTCCCAATCATTACGTCTCTCTCATTAGAGGTTACTCTTAGCACAAAAAACAAATAAAAAGGATAATAAGCGGTTATTAATGAATTAATAACTTCCAAGACTCAACTAAAAATTTTGGGTTATCTCCCAATAAGTGCTTTTCTTTAGCGCCTTTAAGTTAGGCATGATAGTTTGAGAAGATGCTCACATAAGAAATATGAATTGAAGTAAAAGAGAGCATCAAGAAGCAAATTCAAAGCAAATTTAAGTCTAACCCACTTCCTATGCATATGAATCTTGTAAAGAAAGAAGTCATGAAAGCACAAAGCAACAAGCATAGGAAAGCAAAACAAGTGCAACTTCAAAAATTTCAACATAAAGAGGGGAAACTTAATGTTGTTGAGATACATAAAACCATGTTTCCCTCTCTAATAGTAACTTTCAGTAGCATCATCAATATAATTAACAATATAACTATCACATAAAACATTCTTATCATGAGCCACATGCATAAAATAATTATTACTCTCCCTATAAGCATAGTCATTCTTATTAATCGTAGTGGGAGCAATTTCAATAAAATAGCTATCATTATTATTCTCATCACCATAATCATCAAATATAGGAGGCATATTGTAGTCATAATTAATTGCCTCCTCAATAGTAGGTGGACTGAAAATATCATATTCATCATTGTAATCATCATATATTAGAGGTTTTGTATCATCATAAGCAATAGAATAGCTATCTTCCAAAGTTGGGGAACTAAAAAGCTCATTTTCATAAAAACTAGCTTCTCCAAGCTTATCCTTTTCCATAGCATTAGCAATAATGGTGTCCAAAGAATTCATACTAACAACATTGTTATTAGCATGCAAATAAAGTTCCATAGGTTTTTTAATTTTCTCTTCAAACACTTCATGTCCTAACTCAAGATAAATACTATAAATCTCTCTAATTTTGTTGTTGTTTTCCATTAAGCCTAACTAGTGAAAACAAGAAACAAAAAGACAAAATTGCATAATCTAAAGGAAATAACTTCGAGCACTCACACTGGAGGATGTGAGTACCTTTTACCTTACCTCCCCGGCAACGGCGCCAGAAAATAGCTTGATGTCTACGCACTTCTATTTTTGTAGACAGTTGTTGGGCCTCCAAGTGCAGAGGTTTGTAGAACAGCAGCAAGTTTTCCCTTAAGTGGATCACCCAAGGTTTATCGAACTCAGGGAGGAAGTGGTCAAAGGTATTCCCTCTCAAGCAACCCTGCAATCAAGATACAAGAAGTCTCTTGTGTCCCCAACACACCCAATACACTTGTCACGTGTATAGGTGCACTAGTTCGGCGAAGAGATAGTAAACTACAAGTGGTGTGGATAATTATAAGTGGTAACGGTGATAGAAAATAGCTTGATGGCATGGAAAAGACTAAAGTAAAACTGAAATAAAGATGGAAGCAAGCAAACATGTAATAGATCTAGTTGCAAACGGTGTTTCAATGCTAAGAAACAAGGCCTAGGGATCATACTTTCACTAGTGAACACTCTCATATAAATATCTTCTCTTTATGATACTACGCTGAACTACTCTCCGGTTGGACACTGTAATCCATGGTAGGGTTATAACAGCACACCTCAAAGTCCGCTTTCCCCATCTAGATAACCCCACACGAGCACCTTGAGCTCTAGATGGTTCCAACAAACACCACAATTTCATAGAAAAATCCAACTCCAAATATAACTCATAACAAGTATTTGTAATCTCTAGCCTAAGTGCCACCATGGTGTGCACGTTGTCACTTTCACACACATGGGGAGAGCAGAGATCTATTAAAGCACTTGAGTAGCAAGGTAGATCTATAGATTACAAGCTCATGATCTCAATAAGATCATGCACACAGAGAGAGAGATGAACACATAGCTACCAGTAGAACCCTTAGCCTCGAAAGAGAACTACTCCCTCCTCATCATGGGAATCAGTAATGGTGATGGAGATGGTGGTGGAGATCGATGGAGATGGCTCCGGGGGCACTTCCCTGTCCCGACAGAGTGTCGGAAAAGAGACTTTCTGTCCCCCAAATCTCCCCTTCGGTGGCGGCGGCGCTTCGGAAATTTTCGTGGCTGGAGGCTTGATGATTTAGGGTTTATGCATCGACAGGCTCTTATAGGCGAGAGGGGAGACCGAGGGGGTGCCGGAGGGGACCACACCACCCCCTGGCGTGGCCTGGCCTGGCCCACGCCACCAGGTGGTGTGGCCAGCCCCTGGCCCCTCTCTGTCTCGTCTTTTGGCTCCATGAGTCTTCCGGTAAAATATCGACTTTGGCTTTTGTCCGGTCCAATTCCGAGAATATTGATTTTGTGACTTTCCTGGGACCAAAAACAGCAGAAAACAGACAACTGGCACTGTGGCATCTTGTTAATAGGTTAGTCCAAGAATGTCTATGAAAAGTACTCCAAAGTGTGGACAAAACACAAGAAAGTAGATAAAACCAAGCATGGAACATCAAAAATTATAGATACATTTGCAATGTATCAGCTAGCAACTGTGATTTATAGTTATCTAGTTAAAACTAGATCCCCTTTGGGCTAAGATGCTGGTTTGAGACCCCTCTGTGCAAGAACACATGTTCTATGCTGCCTGCCTATTATCTGTTGTCCAATATGTCCAACTTTTCATGCACTTGCATGAGAATAAATGTGGTAGAATGGATAATGATTAGATCTACAAGTTTGGAATATACCCTGATGCTTGGACTTGCTGTGGTAGCTTGTCCATCTTGTTCCTGCGATTAATCTTCTCCTGGAACTGCTGTATTGTGTTGATATTGTGGCTCCAAGCTTTGGCTTGACCTTGGTATACACCCAATCTACCTCCTCCTTCAAGTAACCATCTTTGTTATTGATATCTTGGAGTTTCTATGGTGAAAAGTGGTTTGATCTGGTGGTGTGGTTGCAAGAACTAGTGATGTTCTTGTGTAGGCTGGTGACAAACTGTGGTTGAGCTTGTGAAGTGAGTAGCAAAGATTTCTTTGCTGCTGCTGTGATTTAATCTGCTCCTCACTCCTCTACTTCTAAAAACTCATTGCATGCAATCAGGTGTGTGAGCAGCTTCACTGTTGGCTTGGGCTTTGGATGAGATCAAGTGAATGTTGTTAATTACCCCTTCCTTTACTATTCTCTGTCCTAGTGAAACTTGCCCCTTTTACCTATGATGTTGTCCCGAGGCTTTAAATTTTGAAAAGAACAGATTCTACACTTGATGGATTTTGTCCCTTCTTTAAATGAATTAGCTCAATGATGTATTGGAAACAATGTACTACACTATTTAAGACTGAGAGCAAACTAACACTAACCCCCTTCTCTGTTTATTTCATTTTCTGTCTTATTTGCGGGTACAAGACCATGTGATGAAGAATAAGAAGATTAGAATAGGATTAGTTTAGGACTAGTCTTTAATTCTTCATTTGTAATCTTTCCTTTTCTCCTTTGTAAGAACAATGTAATATATATTTATTATTTAATAAAGCTTTTATTTCTTTGTGAATTGTCCCTGTGATGTTTTTACTTCATATTCCTATGTATTTATTTATTACTTGTTGAATAGAAAGAATTAAGAAGTAACGATTTGAGTTATACTTTTTGTATTGTTCTCAAATTCTTTTATTGTTTTATAATTGTTAAATATTCAAACACTATTAAGTAAATATTTTTCGAAAACAAATAAACACTAATTACTTCTAATTTTCTAATCTCAATCAAATGATTCAAATTTCAAATATGAATTCAAATTATTCACCCAAATCATAATAATTCATAAGGATCATGTCAGAATTCATATCAAACAATCATAAGAGCTAAACCCTAACTCAAAGTAGTGAAAGAAACTCTGATCTCCCCAGGGTTTTGTTTAGCGAAACATTTACCCCAAATTTCCATATGAATGCATGCAAATGCACAAATTTCTATTTCTATCCTTCGTTGGTTCCTAAACATTGGGATGTTATAGGCCCTCGACACCAGCGTTCATCGCCAATGACGCACCTTCTTCCGCGCTGCCCTCTACAAGTACGCGCTACTCGACCACATCGACGCGCCCGCTCCAATCGATCTAACTTCGGAGTGGTCCTTGTTCGATGCCACGGTGGTCTTGTGGCTCCACGGATCCATCTCCCTTGGCCTCCTCGACACCGTCATGACGCTGGGTGAAGATCCTCTTGCCGTCGATCTGTGGACAAGCAACACCGGCCTCTTCAACAACCACAAGATCAATCTCCGGCTCCACCTCTACATAGAGCTCGGTGAGATCAAGATGGGAGAACTTTCCATGACCGAGTACCTGAAGAAGATCAAGGCCCTCGCCGATGGTCTAGCAGATCTCGGAGCACCAGAAGAAGATGCCAAGCTGGTGATCCATTGCCTCAATAGCCTCTCCAAGAAGTACGAGCACGCCGCCGACTTGATCTCCCTCATGCTCGAGATCACCTTCGAGAAAGTGTCGTTCTCTCCTCGCGCTCCAAGATACGAAGCGCAAAAATCGCCGAGCCTAGAACTTCGACACGACTCTCGTCATTGACGGTGCCAACCGTGGCAAAGGCAATGGCAACCGCCGCAAGAAGAAGAAGGTTGTGGTTGAGGCCACCAAGGAGGGTGCTATCGTCCAGCACCAAGCCCCTACCGCACCACCGACCGTCACTTCACCAACCTAGCCCACGCTGCAACTCCCATGGAACGACGCGATCCAGATGTAGCCCTACGGTCAGGCACACAGATAAGTGCCACGTCCTGCACCCTTGCCACACGCCTTCTATGCAAAGGGGCCCTATAGTGTGCCACACTCCTCCTATGGATACAGCTACGTGCCACCACCCCTGCTGACGGCTACGGCACCGCTCCTTCATCACCGACACCGTCATCACCGTCTCCGTCAACCACCTCACTAGATCAGTCTGTGCTCATGCACCAGTTCTAGACGATGGGCTTACAAGCACCCACTGAATGGGTAATGGACACTGGCGCCTCCTCCCACTTCTTGGCTAACCCCGGTATGCTCACCCTTGTGTCTCCCCTACCTCTTATCCTCATGTTGTTGTTGTCGGTAATGGCTCCACCCTTCGGATCACCGCTACCGGACATGCATGTTTTCCTATTTCCTCCTCCGAGCGTCCCCTTCATCTTCGTAATGTTTTAGTTGCTCCTAACATAGTTAAAATTCTTTTGTCGGTTCGTCAGTTCACCATTGATAATCGTGTTTCCATCGAATTTAACCCTCTTGGTTTTTCTATGAAGGATCTTCAAACTAGGAACGAGATTCTCAGATGCAATAGCCTCGGATCTCTCTATCCTATACGCACCTCCTCCACTAGTCACCCACATGCCTTCCTCGTCGTCGATCCTGCTCTATGGCACCGGCGGCTTGGACACCCTAGACAACCCGTCATGCAGTCTTTAGCTTGCTCTTTGGCTACTCCTAGGGATAAGAATAAATCTAGTTTGTGTCATGCTTGTCAATTAGGTCATCATGTTCATCTTACTTTTTCTTCTACCAATTGTGTAACACATTCTCTGTTTCAAATTATTCACTCTGATTTGTGGACATCACCGGTTGAGAGTATTTTTGGCTTTAAGTATTATCTTGTTTGCATTGATGATTTCACTCAGTATGCCTGGGTTTATCCTCTATGTGCTAAGTCAGAAGTTTTCTCGCACTTATCATCCCTTCACGCCTTATCCCGTACTCAGTTACATGCAAACTTGCAATCTATTTAGTGTGATAATGGCCGTGAGTTCGATAATTCCCTCCTCTACTCTTTTGCCCAATTCCATGGAATAACACTCCGCTTTTCATGTCCATATACCTCACAACAGAATGGTAAATCCGAGAGGATTATTCGTGCCCTCAATGACATTACTCGCATGCTTATAATTCAAGCAAGTATGCTGCCATGATTTTGGGCCGAGGCTCTTCATACAATCGTATTACTGCATAATCGGCTGTCTTCCAAGGCAATATCAGATCATGTGCCTTCTCGAGCTCCTCATGGCGTTGACCCTGCGTATGTGATGACCCACAAGTATAGGGGGTGTATCGCAGTATTTTTGATAAGTAAGAGTGTCGATCCCAACGAGGAGCAGAAGGTGTTGACGAGTGGCTTGGAGCAGGAATTCTCTGTAAATACTTAGCAAATGGATTTTTAGGGGTTTTTGATAATGCAGATAAATAAAGTGCGAGTAAATAAAAGACAATAATAATAAATGCAGCAAGTGGCCTAATCTTTTCTTTAGCAAAGGAGAAGCCGGTTGTATTACTTAAGATGGCCAAACATTCTCGAGGACACACATGAATATTGTCAAGTGCTTCATATAGTTGATTAATCTTCTTTAGTTTGATAAGTGTTGTGTGGGTGAACCCGTGCTAACGTACTGACCTTCCTAGGAGTAATACATACTTGTGATTAAACCCCTTGCAAGCATCCGCAAGTACAAGAAAGTAATTAAGATAGAAACCTAACCACAGCTTTAAACTCTGAGATCCTACACTCCCTTGTGCAAAGGTTTCCTAATGGGGGTTTAGGTTTCTGTCACTCCGGCAACCCCTACGATTAGTAGCCAAATACACAATGCATCCCCCTAGGCCCATAAAGGTGAAGTGTCATGTAGTCCACGTTCACATGAGACCACTAGAAGAATAACACCATAACTTAAATAACCAACTATTGAATCTTTCTCAACACAATTCCACTACTAACAACATGACTTCTCCCATGTCCTTAAGAACTAAACGAACTACTCACAAGACATCATATGGATCAAGATCAGAGATGAAATAATACTAAGTAACAATCTGAACATGAATGATAATTCGATGGTTCCACTCAATAGCATTATCTACAACAAGTAATCAACACCGGGAAAGTTTCCCCTAAGAACTATGCAAGATTCAACCCAATTGTTACAACGGTATGGAGTGGTGATGTTGGTGCTAGTGGAGATGATGATGATGATTCCGATGAAGTCCAGCTTGATGGTGGTGTTGATGGCGACGATATCCCCTCTTCGGGAAGGAATTTCCCCGGCATATTTCTGCCTACCGGAGAGCTCTTTCTCTCTCTGCAGTTTTCCGCCCCGCAAAGGCGGTGGAATCTTTCTGTGGTCACTCCCCGAGTCTTAGGGTTTTGTGGGGATAATATACGCCAAAGGGGAGCGCCAGAGGTGGGCCAGGGTGGCCACACCACCTGGTGGCGCGACCTAGGGTAGCCCGCGCCAGGGGGTGGTGTGGGCCCCCTATGGCCCATCTCTGCTCCCCCTTCTGGCATCTTTCGTCTTCTGGAAAAATAGGATTTTCCATGTATTTTTTGGAATTTTCTGATCTTCGCGAATTTCGCCTCCAAACAGTGCCTTTTCCATCAGAATCCTGACTTTAGTGGTCCATCCTCCAAAAGTCATCAACCATGCAAAAATAGATGAAGTAACATAAGTATCATCTCTTAATATGAAATCTATCAATGAATAACATTAAATTATGATATTGAATAGTGATGCAAAATGGACGTATCAACTCCCCCCAAGCTTAGACTTCGCTTGTCCCCAAGCAAAAACTGAGCTCAATAAACACGACCTCAGGTTTATGGAGTGAAGAGTCAATAAAATAATACATACAAGAAGCATCAAATTCATCAATACACAAATCATAATAGAAGACAACTCACTATTATATGACTTAACTTGTAATAAGTAAAGGAAACACAATAAATATACATAAAGTAAATCATAATTGGTAATGGCAAACTTTGCACTTGGTCAAAGAATAGTTAACAATTTGCAGGAGTTCAAACATAATGGGGTTTACAATGATAGCTTTCAAAGTAATACTCAATGAGATAAGAGCAATGTGCAAAACAAGGAACATAAGAGACATGATTGAATAAATCATCATATGAATGAATGAAACACAACAACTCAAAATACTTGCTGAGATAGAAAGGAATAGGTTTACTGACTCAAATAAAAAGTAAAAGATAGGCCCTTCGCAGAGGGAAGCAGGGACTTCAAGTTTCATAAAGAGCTTCCAAAAATTATGGTACTTATTAGCTTTTAGCTCTCATTGCCCCTATCATAAGCATCTTTAGTTGATTAAGGTTAAAGTGATCAAATATGAGGATATGCTTGACAAGTTATAAGCTAAAAATCTCATGCCCCTTACTTACGAGTACCATTCCTCATGCTACTCAAGTTTAGTCACCGGTAAGTTCTTATCATTGTAAGTAATGTGTATCATAGAGAACCTCCAACGGGGTACCCCTTGCCCGATGATACGGAAGATTCCCCATATCAAAATGACAAGGCAAGCAGACAATGAGCATCTCAGCAATTCTTTTATTTCCTATTTGCATAGGTCTCCTTTTTTTCTCTTTTTTCCCTATTTGCATAGGGTTTTTTTATATATAAGGGATGCTTCATAGATTGCTGACTATGGTTATGCTGCAGGTTTCCACCATGATTAGGCATGGCTTAGACCAGCCGCTCATGCATTTCTCTAACACATATACGAACTCCATGAGCCTTACAAGCTCCCCTTTCATTTCACACCGCCGGGATCCATAAGCAAAAGAACATGATATCCACTAAATAAAGTGTAATGGTGAAAGCGTTCCCCATGATAGCATGGTTCTGCTAATTCACAACTTACAAAGCGCAAGCATATACACAACATAGATGGGCACAATGGTTCAAGTTTATTAAGTGCAAGAAAAGTAAATTGTACCATCAAGTTCGTGAGAGCTTTAATCACTAATTTTCACATAACAAGTTTAATTCGGGAGGTAGATAAAAACATGAATTTACTTGGAATAGCAATAATGCTAATGGTAGGTATGGTGGACACAAATGGCATAGGATTTGGTTTAAGGATTGGATGCACGATAAGCATTCCCTCTCAATACAGGTTTTAGGCTAGCAAGGCTGGGTAGCAAGCATAAGAGTTGAAGGAAACAAACAAACATACAAGTGATAAAAACAAACATGTAATCTTCCCTAGAAGCACAAAAGATCTTAACTAGAGAATACTAAGCTTATGAGCCAAACAAGAAAGAAAGATGATGAAATTATATTTCTTAAGGGCACTTTTATCTTTTTCATTCAATTCTCATAATAGTGTTGCTACTGACCGAGCCAGGTTTGCCAAAACCCACTAAATTTACTTTATGATCCCAAAGTGATACCAATACTAGCAACAAGATCAATCATATAACAGAAATTGGAAACTAATATAAGATGTTCAAAAGAGTAAATGATAGAACTTCTCTTTAATATTCCATAACGGCAACTCACACCAAGGGATACATAGATATCTAACGAGAGGGGGGACACTTCCACAATGCAAACCATCCTACATGATAACTTCTCTATTCATGATATGACTCTACTAAAAAGGTAAAAATATGAAAGGTAAAAGATGTGATACCGCGACACTCCCCCAAGCTTGGAAGAAACCAAGGGGATGCCAAAACCTGATGACAGATTACTCCTTCGGTGGTGGTGTTCTCTCGATGAGCTTTTCAATAAATTTCCTCAAATCCTCAATCTCGAAGGTGAGAGTATGAATCAACTCCGAGTTGTGCTAAATGCGGTTCATGATCATGTCGGGCTGTAAATCCCAGCTCTTGTGATTCTTTCCACATTCTTCCTCCTTGAAATATTCTTTTCCTGCATGGTTAGAACGAGGCATATCCCAATTGGAGGGTAATTTTTCCTTGGGCACATTTTGGAATTGATGCTCGTGTATACGGGTATGGAAGGGATTCTTGGTGCATGGAGAAGGTGCCGTGAAGCCAAGAAATGACGCGGAGTCTTCCCTCTAGTGGACATCCGTGCAGTCTTTTTGAACCTGGCAGGGTTTGCCACCACTCCAATGCTTGCAATGGTGGTGTTGGTGTGCGGATGCTGGTCTTCCTTTGCCTCCTCTTCAACTTCACTCTCAACCTCCTCCTCCTCCTGCTCAAGGTCTTGGAGATCCTCCTCTGCAGGCTCCTTGCCCTTATCATTGGGGGAGACCATTATGCTTCTAAAATTTAAGAATAGTTTCTGGAAAAAATAGACCGAAATGAAAAAATGACGAGAACATGATATATGAACCTCGGTGGATCCGGGGGATTATATATTATGAAGTTTTACAACAAAAGGAAGGTAGTGAGAGGAAACAGGTCAGCGACGGGCTCCAGGGTGGCCACACCCCTGGTGGCGCGACCAAGTGGGCCCACGCCACGGGGTGGTGTGAGCCACCCAGGATCCGGTTCCATCCCTCTTTCGACTCATTGCTTTCCATTTTAGATAAAAACTGCAAAAAAATAACTTGACAGATTTTTCGCGGACCTTTCCTTACCAGAACTGTTACCTATTCGAAAATGGACTCTATAGTTCTCTGAACTTGGCTTTTAATGAATTGTTCCGAAGTCACCGCTTTAATAACATCAATATCTTCATCTTTATAAACATATTATTTGAGTCATTTAACCATTCACCATCTTATTACACCATTTTCTCCTACAACCTGGAAATTTCTTTCACACAATTATCATTAGCAACTTTAGTGCATGCAAGGTAATAAACCTTTTAAGTTCAATTTTTAACTGAAATCCGTAAAAACATAAGCTCCCGAAACAACTCCTTCCGAAAGCCCAAAAAGGAATTCAAAAAGGAAATCGATTTAAGAGGCAAATGCAAGAGTGGCAAAAATCTGTCAAACAGACCAGCAGGTAAAGATCAATTTTTTAGAAAATCTTCTGTTGCTCAAATCAAAAAGTGCAAAACTAATGAAAGTTAAATAATATCCTGGGGCATGCACACAAAAAATTACATATTAGTACGACGTTCTGGGGTTTTTAACGATTTTTTATAGTGAAGCACAAAAATCTGTTTTGGCACAGCAACTTCCCCAAATCTTACTTCTCTCTCATTAGAGGTTGATATTGACACAAAAACCAAACAAAAAGGATAAGGAGAGGTTATTGCAGAAGCAATAACTTCCAAGACTCAAATAAACAAAAACAAACTGAAAGCAACAATATATTGGGTTGTCTCCCAAAAAGCTCTTTCTTTATAGCCATTAAGATGGGCATGATAATTTCAATGATGCTCACACAAGAGTACGAATTGAAGTAAAAGAGAGCATGAGAAGAAAAAATACACATGTTTAAGTCTAGCCCACTTTCTATGCAAAGGAATTTTGTAAGAAAATAAATTGTTGAAACCAGAGGCTGCTAGCATAGGAAGGCAAAACAAGTGCAACATAAAGACTTTCAGCATAAAGCGAGGAAATTTAATATCATTGAGATGCATTAGAACAATCTTTCCTCTCTCATAATAATTTTCAGTATCATGCATAAATTTAACGATATAACTATCACATGAACCATTGTAGCAATGATTACTTATTCTAACAGAAAACACAGGGATACTAGCTCTCATAACACTACTTTATGAAACAATATTAGAAGTATCCTTATAGAGGATAGTGTGTCCATCTTCTACATATTTAGTGACAAAGTCTTTCACATTTGCTACTACAGGTTCAGCAGCTATTTGTTCATCAGGTTCGACAACTTTATTTGTACTTTCACTAACCATACCAGCTATCATAGAATGTTCCTTTATCTTAACTGGGAAAGGCATTTTCTCAATGTAAGGTTCAGGTAAAACATGATTAGCAGTATAAACTTTAGTATTTCTTGCAGGAACACAATTAACAATGTATTTATATGGATCATGATACTTATTCCATTTCTTTTTAGCAATTTCAATATAAGAAGCAAAAGCCTTAAAATAAGTTGCAATACTTTGAGAATCAATACCATAAGCATTACTAATATTACGAAAGTCATCAGTTCCCATAAAAGATTTAATGCATTCATAATCATAATTTATACCTGACTTTCTTCCTTTATCATTCTCCCATGCTTCAACATTGTCTTGAATATGGTCTAGAAGATCCCATTTAGCTTCTTCTTCCATGCGTGTAAATGATCTAGCACAAGAAGCATCCAATAGATCCTTATCATGAAGAGAAAGCCTTGCATAAAAGTTATTGATAATAATATTATTGGGGAGCTCATGAATGAGAATATCATTTTGCGACCCGAAAATTGGGGTGCCTAGGCAACGCGGTACCCCAGTTTCCTATAATCAGCCGCGATGACTACAGTTGGCCTACCAAATACTCAGAGGGTCTTTTTCGACACGAATTCAACTTTATGTTTCAAAACAAAATATCAGGCTAACGGCCGTCAAGTTGGCCCCCCTATCAGTTCTCGCCGTTATGTCGCTCTTGTCGCTTAGGTGTTAATTAGGCTTGCAGTGTTGGCGCCTGCATCCATTACGTGTCTTCTTCTTCCCTGGAGCAGCAATCTGTGGGGCGTCGCGTGTAACACCCCAGTTTTAGTTAATCATATTTAGGGTTTTGTTTGTGCATTCATGAGCATCATCCCTTAAAATGCATGTAAAGAAATAATGCAAAACCCCTAAACCCTAGCTATTTTCCCTCTCTCTAAAAGCAATTCAAAATGGTTTTCATATTTGGAAAAGTTCAAAAAGTGTGGAGCCCAAATGGACTAATAGGGCGCCATAATATTTTCCATAGTTTCACAAATCTCTGGTAATTTTGAATATCTCAAAACAGATTTGAATTTGAATTACAAAACAGAAAACAAAAACTAAAAAGAAAAGAAAAGTGTTTTGCAAATAAAAAACAGTAGCAGCTACAGCCTACGTCGGCCCATCTCCCTCTTCCCTCTACCTGCCGCTCACGAGCAGCTAAGCGTAGCCTAGCTAGCAACCTTTGTCGTGGGCCACCTTCAGCCCAACCAGCCTAACAACGGCCCGCGTACCTCTTCGCGTCTTCTTCTTTTCTTCTTCCTCATCGCCGATGGACAAGCTGCTGCCTGGCAGTGTGGGCACCGTCGATCTCCCTTGCACCGCGATGCTCACCCTGTCGCCTCCCCTGGACAAGGATAAGATCCCTAACACCGTGGACGTCGTTCCTTATCCCCCTCGCTCACCCTCTTACCCCTCTACACTCTCCCTCACGACCGGAACCCTAGCCCTGCCAGGTGCTAACGACCGCCGCCTTGCTGAGCCTAACCTTGCCTCGTTAACACCCACTGGAGCTTCTCCGTGTCTCCCTCTTCCTCTCCGATGAGGCACGCAAGCTGGGGCGCTTCCTTCTCGCCGAAATCGAGCCTAGCATCCTCGTTCCCCGACAGACCTCGTCGTCAATCGCCTTCGTCTCCGACCTCGAGAGGCCTTGCCGACCCTCTCCTTGAGTTCGTGGTGAGTTTCTGCACCTCCCAGTGCCCGCCAACCCCTCCCTCTCGCTCTGGCATGTCGCCGCGTCATGCGCCTGCCGCCGCCGCCGCTGTTCATCGTTGCTGACGAGCTCCGATTACCCAATCCGGGTCGCGCCGCCATTGGATGGCTCAATGTGATGCGCTGAGTCTAACGCGCATACCAGCGTCGACCCGCAAGCCCCCAGCCGCCGATTCCATCACTGATCTGCGGCTCACCGGCGTTCTGGCATCATGTCGATGTCAACATGACGTCAGCAGCGTGCGGGTCAGTCCCGGTCAAACACGGGTGGGTCCCGTTTGCTGGCATGGCAGCTGAGGTGGCTTAGGGCCCCTCTGTCAGTCACCGTGGGTAGGTGCTGCCCCAAAGGCCCCAGCCCTGCGCTGATGTCATAACGACGCAGTAAAGGTTTTAACTGTTTTACTAATTCCACAAAATGGTTTAATATTGTAAAATCAATATCTTATTATTTATAAGTCAGAAAAATGTGTATAATATATCAAAATGTTCAGAAAAACAAGATCTATACTTTAGCATAAATATCATGCATTGTTCAAAAACTTTAAAGATAAGTTTAATTAGAGAACTAAATGAACCCACGTAGGTGATTCGGAAGTCTCTCCTGTATTAGGGATTGGACCCTTTGGATCGTGCTTAAATTGCCAAGCATGCTATAGGATTTCATTTCAATACAATTTAACTTGTCATATCATCATATTTTCTTGAGCATGGCATCGTTGCCATGTGTTGATTATTGTTTCCCCCTTTCTTTCTGGTGTTTGATTCTTCCGATAGAATACGATATCAAGATCAAGATCGAAGACCAAGATCAACACCATCGAAGACTGAAGAACAATACTTGGCAACATATAATTAAGTCAAGTACAACGCTTCTGAAGATCTATATCTGGGTATCAACAAACAAGGAAAGCATATACCCACACATGATAAAATCCTAGGCTTTCAAAGTATTTTATTCTTGCCATGATGCATACGATTCCACTGTGGTCTTTTATTGATAGATAGAGTATCATATCTATTGCATTACTTCCTTTGAGCTTATATTACCTAATCCACTGTTCCTAGCATAACTAGGTTTGGCTTGTGTGCATTGCTAGAGCTTCTATTTGTGCCTTGCTTAGCCATGCTTAGCTATCTGTGCTGGTTCATCCAGATGATGTACCAAATGCAGAGAATCTAGTATGACAGGAGAACAAGGTATACTGATGAGGTAATATCAGTGGTAAAGGTTAAACATGCTAAGGCTTGTATGGGAGGCCACAGTGGGATGTGGTTTTTGTAGTCACATGCTCGCCACCACTAGGAACCGAGTTCTTGCCTTTGGACTAAGACGAGCGTACAGCCACACGGGGCTTGGGAACCCCTCCGCTGATTAACTTGCCTATTAGATTCCATGAGTCACATAGTTCGGGCTTTCCATTTGGCATACGCATTGAAAATGTTTTTGAAAGTGGAGGAGAAGGAGGTGCATTCATAACAGGTAGGTAAGCGTGGACGGGGTTGCTTGGGGTAGATGGCACCCCTGATAAACCAACCTCGCCCACATCTCTAGGGACCAACTTCGGGATTTGACCCGTTACAGCGGAACCATCCTTAGGGCGTGACTCATGGTCTCGGCGAACACAAGGTAAAGGTCGTGGCCAACCACCCTCTGTCGGCCTTCCAAGGAAGAGGGCTAATCATTGTGGCATTAAGAGTCGGTTGGTATGTGTGGGTAAAGTTGTACACCCTTGCAGGGTTAAATCCTTTCAAAAAGCCGTGTTCACGGTTATGAATGCTTGGTGACCGAGTTCTAAGATCATAGAGAACTATAACTGAATCGTAAAACTTGGTAGATCAACGTGTTCTTAAGGATGCTTCCTCTTGGGTATGAGGGGGTGATCCTAGTTGTGAGATGGGGATTACTTTGGTGGATATCAAGATGATGATCAATTCTTCGGAGATATCGCTCTCTTATCCCCTTTTTAAAATATTCTGAGTAGATGAGGTTCTTCTTCCTCTTGATTTATAAACAAAGATGGCTTTATGCAAAATAACCGCACCAGCCATAAGTCTTGCGGAGTACACCATGTACTCACCCTTGATTTGTTGATACTTTCAGAGTAAGTGTTCCCCTGAAGACGTGTTCTGTACGACATTAACACTGACGAGTAGCTTGGGGTTCCCGGCCGGCAGCCTGGAATCTATTGGCTGGGACGTCATCGTTATGCTTCAGGCCTCTTAGGCCATTTGTTAAGTTTGCTATACTTAATAGCATAATTTTCCTTCTGTTGTTTGATGTTCTGTGGTCAGTGACCTCTGCTTGTAATATTTTGGTTCTTCGCTCAGTTATGAGCTTGCTATAATAATTTTTGTGTCCCAGGGTTACTATTGTGTTACCGATTTCTCACAGAATATCCTTGAGCTCTAGGTTAAGCTTCTGTCAGGCTAAGGTCTGGGATTTGTTTAACCCTGATCCCGGGGGTGTTACAGTTTTTGGTATCAGAGCAGTATCGACCGTAGGAAAACCTTGCTATTGGTCGATGTTGAGTCTAGTGCTTGTGAAAACTATTTCAAAGATGAAAAGTATTTGCGAAAACTTTAGTATGCCTCTTTTTCTCCTTATCTGGTATCGCTCTAACTCTGAGTCATCTTATCTGGTGTTGTTCTTGAAAACTTTTGATATCTCTTCTAGTCTTTCAAAGCTTAGGTGCCTTCTAGGCATGTCGCTTCTCAGCCAGTTGACCTAGTGTAGAGTTCTCTAGAGTTGTGTGTGTTGTGTGTTCCTTGTTCCCTTTTCTCTATTTCGTTTGAGAGATTCCTTTCCATCATGATCTCTCTACCTTATGGACCCATAATGTTATATTGTAGGATCCATAGTGTTCTGTTCTAGGCTTCGAGGTTTCTTTTCACCTTGTGTGCCTCCTTTTTGTTTGTTGGGGTACTTCAGAAGTCGTTTCTTCTGCTAGAAGCTACCTCGTGATTACTACCTTGCAGTGTATGTTGGGTTACTCAAGTAGTAGTTACTTCTTTCTCGGGTTTTAACCCTCGGACTTGAACCGAAAATCCCAGATTGAGAAGGATTCTAGTGTTGTGAATCTAGTACATGAAGCTGGTCTTTAACCCAAGGTCCATTCCTTTGTCCCATGCCGTAATGTTCACACATCACCTCAGGATGGCTAGAACTATAATTTTTGGTCTTGAAGCTTGTGGTCTTTGTCGCGATTGAATTTCGACAAATAAGGACTTCCCCTACCACTAGCCACAAGAGATGTTCTTTAATGGAACCAAATAGATCATGACAAGAGTACTCCTCGTGAGTCTCACATCTATACTCGTGACTCTACCACACCCTCCCTTCTATGCATTGGTTTTTGGAAGATTGATAATCTATGCATCCACATCTCGGGATTCCCTCCTGAGCATGTTCTTCTCCCCTTGTTGTTTCTGACCTTTGTCTACCACTTGGTAGCCAAGTAGTAAATGTGCATCAGTGTCTTCTGATGCAAGATACTCTTATGGTCCGTGAAGACAAACCATATCGGGCTGTCAGGAGAAACAAACTCCAGTACCTCATCATATCTAGGACCAGGTCAAAGTGTTGTAACTCACAGATTAAGATGCATTAATTAGCTTCTATCTGTTGTACCTTAGCGTATCACACCCTTTTATACTACGAGGTCATGCTGAGTTTCATTACCCTCTTAATGAAGTGATGCTCTTACACATATTTACCCACCCTTCCTCTGAGCTTCCGTGCTCGAGAATGATGCGTGTGTGTAATATTGTGGCCATCTGAGATTCTTAGCAAACCTTATTGCTTTGAACTCTAAGGACATTTGTGTCATCTTTAGCGTGATTGGTTAATCCTATCACTAAGCAAAGGATGATTGTGCTACCAAGTCCATTACCCTGGTACACTCTCCTCGGTCAAAGAGTTAGGCTTATGCCAAAGCTCTGAGACTATGTCTCTTTCCTTACCAAGCAAGTTTCCTCTCGAACTAAGTGAAACATCAGTGGTTCGTGATATTCTAGACGTCTTTCTAGAAGTATCTCCATGTTGCCACATGACCGTGTTGTCAAGTTCTTGGGCAAGCAAGTTCTCTGAATTGCTCCTTTCTCCAAGGATCCTTATTGGATACCCTTGAACTAGTTGGTTGAGCTTAAACAACAACTTGGAGAGTTGTAAGTCAAAAGTTCTATCTGACTTAGTTTATCTAAAGGGATGTTTAGTGTTGTTCGTGCTAAAGAAAGGTAGTATTTCCTTCGTGGATATGTTATCTTCCCCCGTATTTGATTTGATTTGGTTTATCGTCAAATCAAACTCAGTTCCAAGGACTGTCTTGATGGTGTGGCTACTCGTGATGTTTCACTTGAGTACATCTTCATGTACTTTGGTCTGACCAATACGTATGCCTTGTTTATACAATATATTCGTTCATCTCCCTAGAGTATCTCGATGAGTTTGTTATTGAGCCCATCGATAACATCCTTATCTTCTCCAAGCTAGACTAGATTCATATGGAACCTTCAGCATTAATGTTGCAAAATTTTCGAGAACCTTCTTCGTGTCATCTCGAGGAATGTATTATGGATGTTAGAAGTGATCTTCTCCGATTCACGTGCAATTGTAGAAAGATGCCACCGTGGATTCGAGTAGAGTTATCTCTGTACCCTCAAGGACACAGTTGTATTTAGTTGCAAGTACTTGATGTATGTGCACTTGTCTTTTGACTAGTTGTTAATACCTGGGTCTAGCAATGTAGCTCAGTCTATTGGAGCTTAACACTGTAGTGCATGTCTTGAGAATTTAGTAACTTTACATTGTGGTAAATGGTGAACACTTTCTATTCGGACATGCTGAGTCTAAACTATCATCTCACCTAACCAAATTTGAATCTCAAGCAGATATGATGGTTGGTGTGCTTCAAGGTTTTGACATTGGTCTCTTTGTAAATCCAGCAATATTGATGTAATGGTTGACACAATTAGTCGGAAAGCCTATTGTCAAATTCTTTTGAATCAACAAATTACAACCACTCTTCATGAGGCTTCCTCTATGATTTATTATAGAAGTTGTGCTTGTGGTTTCCTTTGTATCCGAAGTCCGACCTTCACTTGATGTATCGTGTCTCGAACATCAAGGAGAACATTTAAAGTAGTGTTGCTAAATGTGTCTTGGTCGATCCTCCAGACCTTCTTATGTTGGAAAGCAACTTGTTGTGATAAGTAATTAAAGTCTAAGAATGAAGTTTCTTTTTCCTCGTGTCATCAGGAATCTTACCTATTTATCCTGGTGGTGTAAAGTGATATCACGATCATTGGCAAAGATTTTGGTAAACTTGGATGAATAAGGAGTTTCCTTCATTTCTCGATCATGTTCAAGAGTGACTATGATTTTGGTAATCAGAAATTTCTATTGTTACATGTTCCTTGTGACTCTTATGAGTCCTCTCCACAAAACACCTCTCTGTCTTGGCCTTCTGTTGAACGAAGAGTGATCCTTCTGTATTAAAAGTAGTTCAACGGCTTGGTTATTTGTATCTTTGTTTCCCTGGAAGCCCTACTTAAGCCGTATAGTAGAGTTTCATATCTCTCGAAGTCTGTCGTCATGTTCTTCCTATTGTAAGCTTTCCTTTCAGAAGCTTAAAACTCTTTTAAAACTCCATGGTCTCAATCCTTATGAAGACCAATTATCTGTTACCTTGAAACCATCTCCTTTTGTTCCTCTATTACCTTGATGTGTTTCATGTCATCATCTCAGAGTTGTTTCTGAACACTCATTCATGAGTTGACCATAAGATACTTCGTTGTGTTGTTAGTGTGTTTCCCTCTTATCCTTAGAAGTGACCATGTTTCTCTTCTTTCTTCCTACCTGCGGAATCTCGGGTCGAGATTCTCGTAAGGGGGATAGAGCTGTAACACCCCAGTTTTAGTTAATCATATTTAGGGCTTTGTTTGTGCATTCATGAGCATCATCCCTTAAAATGCATGTAAAGAAATAATGCGAAAACCCTAAACCCTAGTTATTTCCCTCTCTCTAAAAGCAATTCAAAATGGTTTTCATATTTGGAAAAGTTCAAAAAGTGTGGAGCCCAAATGGACTAATAGGGCCCTATAATATTTTCCATAGTTTCACAAATCTCTGGTAATTTTGAATATCTCAAAACAGATTTGAATTTGAATTACAAAACAGAAAATAGAAACTAAAAAGAAAAAAAAGTGTTTTGCAAATAAAAAAAGTAGCAGTTGTAGCCTAGTCGGTCCATCTCCCTCTTCTCTCTACCTGCCGCTCGCGAGCAGCTTAGCGCGGCCCAGCTAGCAACCTTTGTTGTGGCCCACCTTCAGCCCAACCAGCCTAACTGCGGCTCGCGTACCTCTTCGCGTCTTCTTCTTTTCTTCTTCCTCATCGCCGGTGGACAAGCTGCTGCCTGGCAGCACGGGCATCGTCGATCTCCCTTGCACCATGATGCTTGCCCCGTCGCCACCCCTAGACGAGGATAAGATCCCCAGCACCGTAGTTGTCCTTCCTTATCCCCCTCGCTCACCTTCTTGCCCCTCTACACTCTTCCTCGCGACCGGAACCCTAGCCCCACCAGGTGCTAACAACCGCCGCCTTGTTGAGCCTCCCCTTGCCTCGTTAACACCCACTGGAGCTTCTCCGCGTCTCCCTCTTCCTCTCCGATGAGGCACGCAAGCTGGGGCGCTTCCTTCTCGCTGAAATCGAGCTTAGCATCCTCATTCCCCGACAAACCTCATTGTCAATTGCCTCTGTCTCCGACCTCGAGAGGCCTTTCCAACCCTCTCCTCAAGTTCGTGGTGAGTTTATGCACCTCCCAGTGCCCTCCAACCCCTCCCTCTCGCTCTGGCCTATCCCCGCGTCATGCGCCTGCCACCGCCGCCGCTGTTCATCATTGCCGGCGAGCTCCGATGACCCAATCCAGGTCGCGCCGCCACTGGATGGCTCAGTGTGATGTGCTGAGTCTAACACGCATACTAGCGTCGACCCAAAAGCCCCTAGCCGCCGATTCCATCGCCGATCTACGGCTCACCGACATTCTGGCATCATGCCGACGTCAGCATGACGTCAGCAGCGTGCGGGTCAGCCCCGGTCAAACACGGGTGGGTCCCGTTCGCTGGCGTGGCAGCTGAGGTGGCTCAGGGCCCTTCTGTCAGTCACCATGGGTAGGTGCTACCCCAGTGAAAAAGGCCCCAGCCCTGCGCTGACGTCATAATGACGCAGTAAAGGTTTTAACTATTTTAATAATTCCAGAAAATGGTTTAATATTGTAAGATCAATATCTTATTATTTATAAGTTAGAAAAATGTGTATAATATATCAAAATGTTCAGAAAAAATCTACACTTTAGCATCAATATCATGCATTGTTCAACAACTTTCAAGATAAGTTTAATTAGAGAACTAAATGAACCCCCGCAGGTGATTCCGAAGTCTCTCCTGTATTAGGGGTTGGACCCTTCGGATCTCGCTTAAATTGCCAAGCATGCTATAGGATTTCATTTCAATACAATTTAACTTGTCATATCATCATATTTGCTTGAGCATTGCATCGAAGACCAAGATCAACACCATCGAAGACCGACAAAAAATACTTGGCCAACTATAATCAAGTCAAGTACAATGCTTCTGAAGATCTATACTGGGTATCAACAAACAAGGAAAGCATAGCCCCACACATGATATAATCCTAGGCTTTCAAAGTATTTTAGTGGTCTTTTATCGATAGATAGAGTATCATATCTGTTGCATTACTTCCTTTGAGCTTATATTACCTAATCCACTGTTCCTAGCATAACTAGGTTTGGCTTGTGTGCATTGCTAGAGCTTCTATTTGTGCCTTGCTTAGCCATGCTTAGCTATCAGTGCTGGTTCATCCAGATGATGTACCAGATGCAGAGAATCTAGTATGACAGGAGAACGAGGTATACTGATGAGGTAAGATTAGTGGTAAAGGTTAAACATGCTAAGGCTTGTATGGGAGGCCACGATGGGATGTGGTTTTTATAGTCCCATGCTCGCCACCACTAGGAACCGAGTTCTTGAGTTTGGACCAAGACGAGCGTATAGCCACACGGGGCTTAGGAACCCCTCCGCTGATTAACTTGCCTAGTAGATTCCATGAGTCACATGGTTCGGGCTTTCCATTTGGCATACACATTGAAAATGTTTTCGAAAGTGGAGGAGAATGAGGTGCATTCATAACAGGTAGGTAAGCATGGCTGGGGTTGCTTGGGGTAGATGGCGCCCCTGATAAACCAACCTCGCCCACATCTCTAGGGTCCAACTTCGGGATTTGACCCGTTATGGCGGAACCATCCTTAGGGAGTGACTCATGGTCTCGGAGAACGCAAGGTAAAGGTCGTGGCCAACCACCCTCTGCCGTCCTTCCAAGGAAGAGGGCTAATCATTGTGGCATTAGGAGTCGGTTTATGCGTGTGGGTAAAGTTGTACACCCCTGCAGGGTTAAATCTTTTCGAAAAGCCATGTTCACGGTTATGAACGCTTGGTGACCGAATTCTAAGATCATAGAGAACTATAACCAAATCGTAAAACTTGGTAGATCAACGTGTGCTTAAGGATGCTTCCTCTTGGGTACGAGGGGGTGATCCTAGTTGTGAGATGAGGATTACTTTGGTGGATATCAAGATGATGATCAATTCTTCGGATATGTCGCTCTCTTATCCCCTTTTTAAAATATTCTGAGTAGACGAGCTTCTTATTCCTCTTGTTTTATAAACAAAGATGGCTTTATGCAAAATAACCCCACCAGCCATAAGTCTGGCGAAGTATACCATGTACTCACCCTTGCTTTGTTGATACTTTCAGAGTAAGTGTTCCCCTGAAGATGTGTTCTGTACAACATCGACACCGACGAGTAGCTTGGGGTTCTCGGCCAGTAGCTTGGAATCTATGGGCTGGGACGTCATCGTTATGCTTCAGGCCTCTTAGGCCATTTATTAAGTTTGCTATACTTAGTAGCATAATTTTCCTTTCCTTGTTTGATGTTTTGTGGTCAGTGACCTCTGCTTGTAATATTTTGGTTCTTCGCTCAGTTATGAGCTTGCTGTAATATTTTTTGTATAGCAGGGTTACTGTTGTGTTACTGATTTCTCACTGAATATCCTCGAGCTCTAGGTTAAGCTTATGTCAGGCTAAGGTTTGGGATTTGTTTAACCCTGATCCCAAGGGTGTTACATCGCGACCATGGCGCGAAGCTAGGACGACGAACCTGCTCGGCCCCGCTCTCCTCCCTGTAGGCTTGCAGCGTTGGCGCCTACATCCATTACGTGTCGCGGAGCTGGGACGTGACGAACCTGCTCGGCCCCGCTCTCCTCCCCATCCCGAGTCGGAGCTCGCCCTCACCATATACGCACCCATGGCACGGTGCAGGGACGAGAATTGGTTCCCGGTGGGATCTGTCACCGTGTTGACCATGCTTGGTCCTGTTTTCCTCCTCCAGAATCCGAGCTCGTCGTCGCCATGGTCGCACCCGCACCAATTCTTCCACCTCTGCTGAGGTCTCTGTGGTAGCTCAAGTTTTGCCATGTTGGAACTGTAAGAGAATTCGGAGCTGGGCGGCGGCAACCCGTTGTTGAACTTGTAAGGAATTTGTTGAAGACTGCGTGCCGCTCCAAGGTCTTCGGCTGATGCCTTCGGCTTCTGCCAACGTCCACCGCCGATGTGAGATCATTTAGTTACTTCAATACAAAATTTCGACCAGTTTAATATAATCGAGCACTAGAAATATTTTGTAGTGTGCATGAGCATGATCAGTAATATAATTGAACACTAGAAATTTTAAGGCAGTCCATATAAAGGAGTAGATTAATATATATAGAAGGTTCACCAGAGACACCATGCGGATATATTGTCTTACATGCCACACATAGGTAATAATAATTAACTAAACCAAAATAAAGCAGGGGCATCAGTAGGAGGCCGGGACATGGAGACGCCTAGCAGAGCAAGAGCATACCAGCAGGAGGCAGGGACAGCCTAGTCGATGGGATACAGGCTAGTCGTGACATAATCCTGGAGGAATCTGCCGAAGGCTGCATGCCGCGCCAAGGTAATCGGCCTATGCTTTCTGCCTCCACCTTTGCCAACGTCCACCATGTGCTGGATCATACTGTCGAGGTCCATGTTGATTGCTCTGCCACAGAATGGGCAAAATAGTCCCCCTACGGTAGAAACGTATTAGCCCACACCGTAACCGCCTCAGCACATAGCGGCTCTTGTTGTCCCTGGATACCTTGCTATCGTCCACTTCATCATCATCCTCATGTTGATTTTTAAGAACATAACTTAGAACTCATACATATGATTGAATTGTATTACAACTCAAGAATTGACTACATGTATATGCAAGACAATATATCCCTAGATATCATAGAGAAAGCATCTCAGCAATAGTTTGATCAGTTCATATATCATTTCATCTCAACGCAATGACAACTAATTGCATCAGAGTGTATGTAGAATAAATATAGGGGCCTCATAAGTTTCTTCAGGGATGGAGTGGGCGAACCAAGTAACAATTGAACAACCTATAATGTTCTTGTACATCGCCCCAGGTTTGCTGACTCATCCCTGAAAAAATATGACACCAGTGTGTCTGCCTCTCTTTGGGGCAAATTTGAATCATTGACCACAGTAAGAAATTTAAATGTAATCGTACTAAACAATATTCAGGGATATACATAGTCAGGTACAAAAACAAGCCTAAATATTGTAATTATAAATAAAAAACCAAACAATTAATCTTTAGGTACATGTTAAAAATACTTATGATCAAAACCATTCGTATACATATGCATCATACGAATCATTCAAAGATCAGAAACAATTTAAGGATCATATATGTAGTTCCATATGAGAATAAATCAAGGGTCTCATAATTTTTTTCAGAGATGGGGTTGGCAAACCAAAGTACCAACAACACAACCTATATTGTTTGTGTGCATTGCTGCCTCAAGTTTACCAACCCATCCCTAAAACACGACACCAGCATACGTATCTCCCCTTGAACTCTTTTGGGGCAAATTTAAATCATCGGCCTCGGTGACAACCTAAAATGTAATTCTTATACACTATGAATACATAGAATAGATAATTCAAATATCATAGTTCTATGAATGTAGAATAAAGATTACGGCCTCATAAGTTTCTTCAGGGATGGCGTAAGCGAACCAAGTAACAATTGCACAACTTATATTGATCTTGTACATGGCCCCAGGTTCGCTAACTCATCCCTAAAAAAATCTGACACCAATGTGTTTGCCTCTCTTTTGGGAAAAATTTGAATCATTGGCCACAATAAGAAATTGAAATGTAATCGTACAACACAATATTCATGGATATACATATGCATCATACGACACATTCATAGATCAGAAACAATACAAAGATTATATATACAGGTTCCATATGAGAATAAATTAAGGGCCTCATTTTTTTAGAGATGGAGTTGGAGAACCAAAATACCAACAACACAACCTATATTGTTTATGTACATTGCTGCCACAAGTTCACTAACCATCCCTAAGAAAACGACAACATCAGATGTCCTTGCACTATTTTGGGGCAAAATTGAATCATTGGGCTTAGTAAGGAATATAAATGTAATGTTATAGGCATGTTGTGTATCGAAATCAACACTCAACTAGCAAACTCAACTAGATGGCAGATGAACAGATTGGGGTTTTGTGACTAGACGGATTAGGATTTTGTGACTAGATGGCAGATGCATCAATCTCCCGTTCGAACCATATATATACTACCCTACTTCAAGAGCAAAAGAATCTATACACGATTGAGCAAATCCTATGTATGAATAGTGAAATCTGCGGCTGCGACTAGAGAAGCTAGCAATGTAGTACCTCGGACTCCTCGTTAGGGACCTCCTCCTCGAACTCATCATTCTCCATGATTGCGTCGAAGATTTCTTGGATGGCGATGGGGTCGTTGATGTAGAGCATCGGATTGCCTCCGCCTACCTCTTGCCCCCCATCCAGATCTGCCGCTGGCACCACGATGTTGTCGGCCACCTGCTACTCAGCGGCGATGGCTACTGGTTGGACAGATGAGCTCGAACCCTCGATGGCGCGGCGACGAGCGGTGTTCGTGCCCGGAGAAGACGCCTCCGCCTGCTTGGCGATGACCGAGCCATCTGCTGCTGTGCCTTCAACTGGCTTCACCTTCGGCTCGTCTCCATGCGTACGCTTCATGGCGCACCTAGGGAAGGAGGTAGTGCAAGCGAAGGAGTTTCGACGCGTGCGGTAGGTGCAGATGGGGGTTTTGGGACTAGACAGATTAGGGGGAAATGACCGAGCACATGGAAGAAGAAGGTCGAGCGAGTTTATAAACACTAGACCATTCGTAGTCCTCGAGTGGACACGTGTGGTGGGCCGGGGGCGGTGGGGATTCCACGATCTCCACCTTTTTTGGTTCCCTTTTTTTGAAATAGCCACGATCTCCACTTTAGAGCTGCGTTGAAAACACGCGCATGGCAGACCTAGATTCCACTGCATGCAAGTGGCGTGGAACCAATTTCTAGCAACATTAGATCTACTCGAGGGGGGCCTTGACTCATGGAAGTTACTTGCGGTAGGGCCTAGTTGGAAGTGAGATTGAGAGCGCTGCGTAAAAATAAGATATGTCTTATTAAAATCAAGTGCCAATAAATTGCAGTGTCCCGTCGACAACCGTGCACTCGATGACCCCGTTGCCCTGTGCATGTGTTGTAGTAGCAGTAGTAGCCTTTGTAGACCAGATTAAATGTGACATGACCACTCAACGACTTTTTCCATGGACGGCATCGTGTTCCTTCTTGTAGAAGTCTTGCTGAGGGAGACGTCCATGCTGTCTCACGTTGTACTGTGAAGGGTACGACGTGTGCAACGATCATCGTTGGGTCACACAGGATCAACAATTGGTGCGCACGATCCGCGTGACAACTGTGACAACCAATCAGGACATAGTAGACAAAGTGAGCACATGTTTGGGATTCTACGAATGAGAGAGAGGGCAAAACTGAGTAGTATCAAAAAACCTGTTACACAATCGCGCAGCAAAAGTCGATCAAACAAAGAACACGAGCACAGTTTTTTACGTGGAAACCCTTAAGAGAAAAAACCACGGAATACACGAAGGTGTATCACTATAATTAGGAGGAGTATTACAATACACGAGAGGACAAACCCTCTACGTGCTATCAATATGGTGGAACTCTCTCAATCTAATCTATGACTACCTGACACTATATAAAGGGGAAAACAACTCTCTTTCTTGGCGGACACGAAATAGAGTTGTAGATGTGCTACGTCTAGCATGGTTGGCACACTGTAGTCCATCAGGACTCCTTCTGTAGTACATAGGATTTGGATCATATTCAACAATCTCCACCTTGAGCTAAAATCCCTTATAAAAGTCATAGATAGTATTCAACTCCTCAATTAAAGTCATCATCACAAGTAAACCTTGTGGCTTGAACATCCATAGGACAAATAAACTTCTATAAAGTCACATTGAGCAAATAAAACGATAAGTCGTCCAAAAACAACATAGTTGTCAACAAAGCAGACATACGAACTTGGGTCTTTTATAATACCCGAAAAAACTCTGAGTCTATGTCACTGACCTCCAAAAGCTGACATTGCTCAATCATCAAAAGACATAAGTCATCATATCTCCTATGGTGCTTGAGTGAGCGCAAAGCTCATAGTGCAACATCTTGGTGCACATAACATTGTGAAGAACTCATCTCATGGAATCTGAACGTGCTACAAAAGCACAAACCTCGACAAACAATACTCATGCAAGAGCATCTGTACGGATGACATCTCATCACACAAAAACTGTCGTCTTGTAATGGTTGATGAAATATCCATGACATGGTCAAAAACTATCTCTGTAAAACAACTAGCGGATGAAGGAACCTTCTCAACATGCAACTGAGCTTAATCTTTGCAATAGATCCCTCTTGAAAGAGAAAAGACAACCGAATAATATTGTAGTATCTAGCAGAAACAAATCTCCTCTTGCACCTCAAACTGATCCTCATCACAAACTTGAATAACAAAGATAAAAACCTTCACATGCATAACAGCAAAAACTCTGGAGAGTACAGAGTATATGCTAGCTACCAACAGGCTTAACAATCACCTCCTCCATATTTTTTTATTTCTAAATTGTGTTCTTCATGTAATTGCAGCAATATAACACCCTGAATTTGCCTCCATAATATCTACCGTATAAATTGCATTGAATATGAACAATCATAAAACTTACTTGAAATTTCAGCCTCCAAATAAGATAACCCCAAAACAAACAAGTCGTCAAACGCCGCAAATAAAACTACCTTAAGGTTGAACCAAAACTGTAGTACAGCTTGAATCTACTTCAACAAACTCCACCTTGAATAACAAAATGATGATCATCTCAGCGGCAAATCATCGAACATAGATGGCACGGGTAGAACCGGTATTGGGACCGGGATAGAGCGTGGGTCAATGCTCGAGCTGGAAATACAGATTGTTCACTTTGTTCGTGCCAACTGTTACACCAGTATAAACATCACCTGTGCTAGAATTAATGATCCGCATCTTGACTTGACGAAATAAGACAGACAAAAACGACTCTTAATAGAATCTATAAGCGGAGTAAATAAAAAATTAGCACAGAAACTTCCGTGATGTATTTGTAAACACATAGCAGTTGGAGATGAAAAATTGATTTGCGGACTTAGCTTCACGGAAGCAGTCACGAAGAAGAGCAGCAGATCATTATGCGGTTGCCTTGGAATTCTGATGGATTGAGACGTTGGTTGATCGATCGACTGTACTTCATCAAAAGCGCTCGTGCTTTAAAACAATCTGGTACTCACAGGCACACAAAACTCCAATCGATCGGTGTGGACAGCGCCGAATAAATTACTTCGTATTGGGAGTGTCGTCTCAATCGAAACTAATATGAAATTAATCTCCTAGGCGTCGAAGATACGGAAGCGACCGGAATAGACTTACAGTCAATCTCGGTGGTTCGGAGATCTAGCGAAAAAACGAATCGCTAGAGGTGGCGCACGGAACACTGGCCAAAGGAAAAATCTACAACGTAGACTCCTGATCCAATCTCAAAAATCACAACCGTGGCTTTGATCTTGGTGGGGCTACATGATACCTTAATACTGCGGCCGTTGATCCAACGAAGAGGACACTACACGATGCTGCCGGGAGCACAGCGGAAAGTCTCTCGGGCAACGGATCTTGACACCTTGAACTCTGATACCATTTGTTACACAATCGCGCAGCAAAAGTCGATTAAACAAAGAACAAGAATACAGATTTTTACGTGGAAACTCTTAAGAGAAAAATCCACGAAACGCACGACGGTGTATCACTATAATTAGAAGGAGTATTACAATAAACAAGAGGACAAACCCTTTACGTACTATCAATATGGTGGAACTCTCTCAATCTAATCTATGGCTACCTCACACTATATAAAGGGGCAAACAACTCTTTCTTGGCAGACACAAAATAGAGTTGTAGATATGCTACGTCTAGAATGGTTGGGACGCCGTAGTCCGTCAGGACTCCTTCTGTAGTACATAGAATTCGGATCATATTCAACAAAACCAAAGGCAAAACTGAGTAGTATAAAAATCGAAAGTGAGTGTCTTGTACAATGAAATACATTGTGGCATACATCAAATTATGCCAAGATAGATCCAATAGAGTTCATTGGATGTGTGTTCTTCTCATAAACCACATATGGATCAGCCAGTGTCATTGCATGTATGTTCTTTGCATATGGATCCATCCAATACATTGCATGTGTGTTATTTTCATTAACCACAGCTAGAGCCATTGCATGCCTGTTCTTTCCACAAACAACATATATATCGACTAGTGTCACTAGATGTATGTTCTTTTCATTAACCATAGCTATAGTCATTACACGTCTGCTCTTTCCAAAAACAACATATGGATCCACCAGTGTGATCGTACGTGTGTTCTTTTCACAAACCACAGCCAATGTCATTGCATGCGTGTTCTTTCCACAAACCACATATTGATCCACCAGTGTCACTTGATGTGTGTTCTTCTCACAAACCACAGCCAGAGTCATTGCATGTCTGTTCTTTCCACAAACCACATATGGATCCACTAATGTCATTGTATGTGTGTTCTTCTCACAAACCACATAAGGATCCACTAGTGTCACTGGATGTGTGTTCTTTTCATGAACCACACCAATTCATTACATGTCTATTCTTTCCACAAACAACATATGGATCTATCAGAGTCATTGCATGTATGTTCTTTTCATTAACCACAGCAAGAGCCATTGCATGTGTGTTCTTCCCACAAACAACATATGGATCCACCGGTGTCACTGGATGTGTGTTCTTCTCATGAACCACAGCCAGAGTCATTGCATGTGTGTTCTTTCCACAAACCACATATGGATCCAAAAGTCCCACTGCATGTGTGTTCTTTTCACAAACCATAGCCACTGCCATTGCATGTCTATTCTTTCCACAAACCACATATGGATCCACCTGTGTCATTGCATGTGTGTTCTTCTCATTAACCACAACTAGAGCCATCAGATGCCTGTTCTTTCCACAAACAACATATGGATCCACCAGTGTGATTGCATGTGTCTTCTTTTCACCAACCACATCCAGTGTCATTGCATGTGTGTTCTTTCCACAAACCACATATGGACCCACCAGTGTCACTTGATGTGAGTTCTTCTCACAAACCACATCTAGAGTCATTGCATGGTTGTTCTTTCCACAAACCACATATGGATCCACCAGTGCAATTGCATGTGTGTTATTCTCACATACCACATAAGGATCCACCAGTGTCACTAGATGTGTGTTCTTTTCATGAACCACACCCAGTTCATTACATGTCTGTTCTTTTCGTAGACCACATATGGATCCACCAGTGTCATTGCATGTGTGTTCTTTTCATTAAAAACAGCTAGAGCCATTGTATGTTTGTTCTTTCCACAAAGCAAAAATGGATCCACTAGTGTCACTGGATGTGTGTTCTTTTCATGAACCACACCCAGTTCATTGCATGTGTGTTCTTTTCACTGACAACATATGGATCCATTAGAGTCACTAGACGTGTGTTGTTTTCATTAACCACAACTAGAGCCATTGCATGTCTGTTCTTTCCACAAAAAACATATGTATCCACCAGTGTCATTGCATATGTGTTCTTTTCATTGACCACAACTAGAGTCATTGCATGTCTGTTCTTTCCACGAGCAACATATGGATCCACTAGTGTGATTGCATGTGTATTCTTTTCACAAACCACAGCCAGTGTCATTGCATGTGTGTTCTTTCCACAAACCACATATGGATCCACCAGTGTCACTTTATGTGTGTTCTTTTCACAAACCGCAGCCAGAGTCATTGCATGTGTGTTCTTTCCACAAACCACATATGGATCCACCTAGTTCATTGCATGTTTGTTCTTTTCATTAACCATAGCTAGAGCCATTGCATGTTTGTTCTTTCCACAAACAATATATGGATCCACTAGTGTGATTGCATGTGTGTTCTTTTCACAAACCATAGCCACTGTCATTTCATTTGTGTTCTATCCACAAACCACATATGGATCCACTAGTGTCATTACATGTATCTTCTTCTCACAGACCATAGCCAGAACCATTGCATGTTTGTTCTTTCCATAAACAACATATGAATCCACCAGTGTGATTGCATGTGTGTTCTTTTCACAAACCACAACCACTGTCATTGCATGTATGTTCTTTCCACAAACCACATATGGATCCATCAGTATCACTTGATGTGAGTTCTTCTCACAGAACACAGCCAGAGCCATTGCATGTCTGTTCTTTCCACAAACAACATATGTATCCACCAGTGTGATTGCATGTGTGTTCTTTTCACAAACCACAGCCAGTGGCATTGCATGTGTGTTCTTTCCACAAACAACATATGGATCCACTAGTGTGATTGCATGTGTGTTATTTTCACAAACCATAGCCAGTGTCATTGCATGTTTGTTCTTTCCACAAACCACATATGGATCCACCAGTGTCACTTGACGTGTGTTCTTTTCACAAACCACAGCTAGAGTCATTGCATGTCTGTTCTTTCCACAAACCACATATGGATCCACCCAGTTCATTGCATGTGTTTTCTTTTCGTTAACCACAGCTAGAGGCATTGCATGTATATTCTTTCCACAAACAACATATGGATCCACTAGTGTGATTGTATGTGTGTTCTTTTCGCAAACCACAACCATTGTCATTGCATGTGTGTTCTTTCCACAAACCACATATGGATCCACCAGTGTCATTGCATGTGTGTTCTTCTCACAGACCACATAAGGATCCACCAGTGTCACTAGATGTGTGTTCTTTTCATGAACCACACCCAGTTCATCACATGTGTGTTCTTCTCACAGACCACACAAGGATCCACCAGTGTCATTGGATCTATGTTCTTTTCATGAACCACACCCAGTTCATTGCATGTGTGTTATTTTCACAACCCATATATGGATCCATTAGAGTCATTGCATGTGTGTTCTTCTCATTAATAACAGCTAGAGCCATTGCATATATGTTCTTTCCACAAACAACATATGGATCCACCAGTGTGATTGCATGTGCGTTCTTTTCACAAACCACAGCTAGTGTCATTGCATGTGTGTTCTTTCCACAAACCACATATGGATCTACCATTGTCATTGCATTTGTGTTCTTCTCACAGACCACATAAGGATCCACCAGTGTCACTGGATGTGTGTTCTTTTCATGAACCACGCCCAGTTTATTGCATGTGTGTTCTTTTCATAGACCACATATGGATCCACCTGTGTCATTGCATGTGTGTTCTTCTCATAGACTACAGCCAGAGTCATTGCATGTCAGTTCTTTCCACAAACAACATATGGATCCACTAGTATGATTGCACGTGTGTTCTTTTCACAAACCACAGCCAGTGTCATTGCATGATTATTGTTTCCACAAACCACATATGGATCCACCTGTGTCATTGCATGTGTGTTCTTCTCATTAACAACAGCTAGAGGCATTGCATGTCTATTCTTTCCACAAACAATATATGGATCCACCAGTGTGATTGCATGTGTGTTCTTTTCACAAACCACAACCAGTGTCATTTCATGTGTGTTCTTTCCACAAACCACATATGGATCCACCAGTGTCACTAGATGTGAATTCTTCTCAAAAAACACAGCTAGAGTCATTGCATGTCTGTTCTTTCCACAAACCAGATATGGATCCACCAGTGTCATTGCATGTGTGTTCTTCTCACATACCACATAAGGACATACCAGTGTGACCGGATGTGTGTTCTTTTCATGAACCACACCCAGCTCATTGGATGTGTGTTCTTTTCATAGACCACATATGGATCCACCAGTGTTATTGCATATGTGTTCTTTTCATTAACCACATCTAGAGCCATTGCATGTCTATTCTTTCCACAAACCACATATGGATCCACCAGTGTCACTGGACGTGTGTTCTTTTTCATGAACTACACCCAGTTCATTACACGTGTGTTATTTTCACAAACAACATATGGATCCACCAGTGTCACTGGATGTGTGTTCTTCTCACAGACCACAGCCAGAGCCATTACATGTTTGTTCTTTCCACAAACAACATATGGATCCACCAGTGTGATTGCATGTGTGTTATTTTCTCAAACCACACCCAGTGTCATTGCATGTGTGTTCTTTCCACAAACCACATACGGATCCACCATTGTCACTTGATGTGAGTTCTTCTCAAAGACCACGGCCAGAGCCATTGCATGTTTGTTCTTGCCACAATAAACATATGGATCCACCGGTGTGATTGCATGTGTGTTCTTTTCACAAAGCATAGCCAGTGTCGTTGCATGTGTATTCTTTCCACAAACAACATATGGATCCACTAGTTTCATTGCATGTGTGCACCCAGTTCATTGCATTTCTGTTCTTTCCACAAACAACATATGTATCCACCAGTGTCATTGCATGTGTGTTCTTTTCATTAACCATAGCTAGAGTCATTGCATGTCTGTTCTTTCCATAAACAACATATGGATCCACCAGTGTGATTGCATGTGTGTTCTTTTCACAAACCACAGCCAGTGTCATTGTATGTGTGTTCTTTCCACAAACCACATATGGATCGACCAGTGTCACTTGATGTGTGTTCTTCTCACAAACCACAGCTAGAGTCATTGCATGTCTGTTCTTTCGACCAACCACATATGGATCCACCAGCGTCGTTGCATGTGTGTTCTTCTCACAGAACACAGCCAAGGCCTTTGCATGTCTGTTATTTTAGTTAACCAAAGCTAGAGCATTGCATGCCTGTTATTTCCACAAACCACATATGGATCCACTAGTGTCACTTGATGTGAGTTCTTCTCACAAACCACAGACAGAGTCATTGCATGTCTGTTCTTTCCACAAACCACATATGGATCCACCAGTGTCATTGCATGTGTCTTCTTCTCAAATACCACGTAACGATCCACCAGTGTCACTAGATGTGTGTTGTTTTCATGAACCACACCCAGTTCATTGCATGTGTATTCTTCTCACAGACCACAGCCAGAGCCATCGCATATTTGTTCTTTCCACAAACAACATATCGATCCACCAGTGTGATTACATTTGTGTTCGTTTGATAAACCACAACCAGAGCCATTGTATGTCTATTCTTTCCACAAACAACATATGGATCCACCTGTGTCATTGCTTGTGTGTTCTTTTCACAAACCACAACTAGTGTCATTGCATGTCTGTTCTTTCCACAAACCACATATGGATCCACCAGTGTCACTGGATGTGTGTTCTTTTCATGAACCACACCCAGTTCATTGCATGTGTGTTCTTTTCACAGACCACATATGTATCCACCAACGTTATTGCATGTGTGTTCTTCTCACAAACCACAGCCAGTGTCATTGCATGTGTGTTCTTTCCACAAACAACATATGGATCCACTAGTGTGATTGCATGTGTGTTATTTTCACAAACCACAGCCAGTGTCATTGCATGTGTGTTCTTTCCACAAACCACATATGGATCCACCAGTGTCACTTGATGTGTGTTCTTTTCACATACCACAGCTAGAGTCATTGCATGTCTGTTCTTTCCACAAACCACATATGGATCCACCCAGTTCATTGCATGTGTTTTCTTTTCGTTAACCACAGCTAGAGGCATTGCATGTATATTCTTTCCACAAACAACATATGGATCCACTAGTGTGATTGCATGTGTGTTCTTTTCACAAACCACAACCAGTGTCATTGCATGTGTGTTTTTTCCACAAACCACATATGGATCCACTAGTGTCACTTGATGTGTGTTCTTTTCACAAACCATAGCCAGAGTCATTGCATGTCTGTTCTTTCCACAAACCACATATGGATCCACCCAGTTTATTGCATGTGTGTTTTTTCATTAACCACAGCCAGAGCCATTACATGTTTGTTCTTTCCACAAACAACATATGGATCCACCAGTGTGATTGCATGTGTGTTCTTTTCACAAACCACAGCCAGTGTCATTGCATGTGTGTTCTTACCACAAACCACATATGGATCCACCAGTGTCATTGGATGTGTATTCTTCTCACAAAACACATAAGGATCCACCAGGGTCATTGGATGTGTGTTCTTTTCATGAACCACACCCAGTTCATCGCATGTGTGTTCTTTTCACAACCCATATATGGATCCATCAGAGTCATTGCATGTGTGTTCTTCTCATTAATAACATCTAGAGCCATTGCATGTATGTTCTTTCCACAAACAACATCTGGATCCACCAGTGTGATTGCATGTGCGTTCTTTTCACAAACCACATCTAGTGTCATTGCATGTGTGTTCTTTCCGCAAACCACATATGGATCTACCATTGTCATTGCATTTGTGTTCTTCTCACAGACCACATAAGGATCCACCAGTGTCACTGGATGTGTGTTCTTTTCATGAACCACACCCAGTTCATTGCATGTGTGTTCTTTTCATAGACCACATATGGATCCACCTGTGTCATTGCATGTGTGTCCTTCTCATAGACTACAGCCAGGGTCATTGCATGTCAGTTCTTTCCACAAACAACATATGGATCCACTAGTATGATTGCATGTGTGTTATTTTCACAAACCACAGCCAGTGTCATTGCATGTTTATTCTTTCCACAAACCACATATGGATCCACCTGTGTCATTGCATGTGTGTTCTTCTCATTAACCACAGCTAGAGGCATTGCATGTCTATTCTTTCCACAAACAATATATGGATCCACCAGTGTGATTACATGTGTGTTCTTTTCACAAACCACAACCAGTGTCATTTCATGTGTGTTCTTTCCACAAACCACATATGGATCCACCAGTGTCACTAGATGTGAATTCTTCTCACAAAACACAACCAGAGTCATTGCATGTCTGTTCTTTCCACAAACCAGATATGGATCCACCAGTGTCATTGCATGTGTGTTCTTCTCACATACCATATAAGGATCCACTAGTGTCACTGGATGTAGGGGTTCGTAGCATGGAAAACAAAAATTTTCTACCGCATACAAACAAACAAGCCAAGATCTATCTACTAGATTGTAGCAACGAGTCGATGGAATAACTCACCCTCGAAGATTCCAAAGTGTTTAACGAGAGCAGATTCTCGTGGGTGATGTAGTCGTACTCTTTCCGATCTCAAGATCGCGTAGACGATCCTTCCAGCGCCACGTTCCAGCAGCGCTCCCTCAGTAGTTCACACGTTAGGTACTCGTCGAATACCTTCCTCTCCCTTGATCAAGCAGGCAGCGGAGGTTGTAGCACTCTCCTCGCGATTCCTAGGCGGCCTGGCGTGGTACCTGGGAGGTAGAGGGAGATCCCGAGGCTTCGCCTTAAGCCGGTGCGAGTATGGTGGAGCTTATGAGAGAGGCTATTAGTGGTCTAGTAATTAGACACACCAATTAGAAGGCTCTAAACCAATTAGAAGGCTCTAAACCGAAATAGCTCTAAACCGGGGTCTAGATCTAGGGTTCAGTTTAGAGGATAGGAAACTTGTGTGTTTAAGGAGGGGAGCCCTGCCCCTCCTTATATAGGTGGGAGGGCTGGCCGGCCAAGGGGAGGAGTTCCTCCCCAACTCGGCCTTGGGAGGTGCGCCGGCCAAGGGGAGGAATTCCCCTCCAACTCGGCCTCCTTCTCCTCTTTTCCCACTTCCCAAAAACTTGCCGTTTGACTTTCAAACTGGCCGTTTGACTTTTCAATTTAGGATTTAAATAAACCCTTTATTTTGGACAGCAAGAACACCTAGTACATGATGCAATCATTCCAATATGTAATGACACATTCATGTACCCTTCCCCCTCAGTCTTGCGGACATTCGGGACCTTCTAGAATGTTCATGAAAACACGGAACCATTCCCCAACTCCAGCAGGACTTTCCTTATATGAATCTTATTCTCCGGACCATTCCGGATCACCTCGTGATATCCCGGATCCCATCCGAGACTCCGAACAACATTCGGTCTCTTTCTCATAATACCATAACTACTCAAACAACGTCGAATCCTTAAGTGTGTCTCCCTACGGTTTAGTGAATTGCGGACATGATCGAGACACTTCTCCGAACAATAACCAATAGAGGAATCTGGAAATTCATATGGCTCCCACATATTTCTACGATTACTTTGCGATCGAATGAACCACTTACATACGATACCAATTTCCCTTTGTCTCACGATATGTTACTTATCCGAGGTTATGATCGTCGGTATCTCTGCATACCTAGTTCATCCTCGTTACTGATAAGTACTCTTTTCTCGTTCCCGTGATATGTGATCCCTTGTGACCAAGTCACATGCTTGCAAGCTAATTGGATGACATTTCACCGAGAGCCAGAGAATATCTATCCGTCATGTGGATGGACAAATCCACTCTTGATCCATGTGTTTCAACCAATACTTTCCGAACACTCAATGCCACCTTTATAGCCACCATTACGGTGTGGTGTTTGATGACATCAAAGCATCCATCCGAGAAAGGTGATATGCATGATCTCATGGTCGAAGGAATTAGGTTACTATGTATCAGAAAGCATATAGCAATTGAACTATTGAAATGACTTGATCTTTATGCTACGCTTATCTATAGGAGTATGTCCACCATATCATTCTCCTAACGATATGATCTTGTTGTTGATAACATCTCAATGTTCATGATAGGAAACCACAATCATCAATCAACCAACAAGCTAGTGAAGTATAGAGGCTATACTAGGGACTTCAAATTAAGTTTACAAATCACACAAGTATTAATGGTTTCCTTGTTAATACTATTATAGCATGAATGCAAACATTTATCATAAACACAAAGATATATAATAATAACTACATTTATTATTACCTCTAGGGCATATCTCCAACAGTCTCCCACTTGCACTAGAGTCATCTAATCTAGATTACATGGTAATATACCGAACACCCATGGCAGTTTGGTGTTGGTCATGTTTTGCCCTCGGGAGAGGTTTAGTCAACGGATCCGCCACATTCAGATCTGTGTACTTTGCAAATCTTTATATCCCCATCCTGGATATGTTCTCGAATAGCGTGGAAACGCAGCTTGATATGCTTCAGCTTCTTGTGTGACCTTGGTTCTTGCGCATTGGCTATGGCGCCCATGTTATCACAGTAGATAGACATTGGGTCCAGCGCACTTGGAACCACACCCAGCTCTGTAATGAACTCTTTCATCCATATCGCTTCTTGTGAAGCCTCCGAAGCAGCCATGTATTCGGATTCTGTTTAAGTTCTCTCCTCAACGATTTGCTTTGCACTTCTCCAGCTAATCTGCACCATTCAAAATAAATTATCCAGTTGTGATTTAGAATCATCCGGATCGGTGTTCCAACTAGCATCGGTGTAACCATTAACAACGAGCTGTTCATCACCTCCATAAGAAAGAACCATATCCTTAGTTCTTCTCAAGTATTTAAGGATGTTTTTGATCATTGTGCAATGATCCACTCTGGATCACTTTGATATCTGCTAGTTAAACTAACAGATATGCAATGTCGGGTCTAGTACATAGCATGGCATACATTAGAGATCCTATGGCTGATGCATAGGAGTCTTACTCATCCTTTCTCTATCTTACGCGATGTCGGACTTTGAGTTTTACTCAAGGTCGTATTGAGCAACATGGGCAAGAACCCTTTCTTGCTATCTTCCATTCCAAACCTCTTTAGAACTTTGTCCAAATATGTACTTTGTGACAATGATATTTGGCGTTCGATCTATCTCTATAAATCTTTATGCCTAATATGTAAGCTGCTTCGCCAAGATCCTTCATTGAAAACTATTATTCAAATATTCCTTGACACTATTAAGAAGGTCTACATCATTCCCAATCAACAATATGTCATCCACATACAGTATTAAGAATGCTCTGAGCTCCCACTCACTTTCTTGTAAACACAAGCTTCTCCATAAGTTTGTATAAAACCAAAACTTTTGATTACCTTATCAAAGCGTTGATTCCAACTGGATGCTTGCTTCAATCCATAGATGGACCGTTGAAGCTTGCATACCATGTTAGCATCTTTAGGATCGACAAAACCTTTGGGTTGCATCATATACAACTCTTCATCAATGTCTCCATTGAGGAATGCTGTTTTGACATCCATCGCCATATCTCATAATCATAATATGCAGCGATTGCTAACATAATCCTCACAGACTTTAGCTTCGCTACGGTGAGAAAGTCTCATAGTCAACTCCTTGAATTTGTCGAAACCCTTTTGCGACAAGTCGAGCTTTATAGACGATAACATTACCATCAACATCTGTTTTCTTCTTGAAAATCCATTTGTTCTCGACCTTCCGGCCATCCGGTAAGTCCACCAAAGTCCATACTTGGTTTTCGTACATGGATCCAATCTCGGATTTCATGGCTTCTTGCCATTTATTGGAATCTGGGCTCATCATCGCTTCCTCATATGTCTCGGGGTCATCGGTGTTGTCCACCAACATGACATTCATAACGGAATCATACCAATGGAGGTGGTACGATTTCTCGTTGACCTCCGAGCTCTGTAGCAACTTCAGCAAGTTTCATGATCACCATCATTAGCTTCCTCTCTTATTGGTGCAGCACCACAGAACTTCTTCCGGTCTTTGCGCTACTCGCAATTCGAGAGAAGGTTCGACAACCTCGTCGAGTTCTACTTTCCTTCCAGTCACTTCTTTCGAGAAATTCCTTCTCTAGAAAGGATCCATTCTTGGCAACAAAGATTTTGCCTTCGGATCTATGATAGAAGGTATACCCAATAGTTTCCTTGATCCTATGAAGACGCATTTTTCGCTTTGGGTTCAAGCTTGTCCGGTGTAACTTCTTTACATAGGCGCATCCCCAAACTTTAAGGAACGACAATTTAGGTTTCTTCCCAAACCATAATTCATATGGTGTCGTTTCAACGGATTTAGACGGTGCCCTATTTAAAGTGAATGCGGCTGTTTCTAATGCATAACCCCAAAATGATAGTGGTAAATCTGTAAGTGACATCATAGAACGAACCATATCTAAGAGAGTTCGATTCTGACGTTCGGACACACCATTACTGTTGTGGTGTTCGGGTGTCAATCTGAAAGTATTCCACATTTCTTTAAATGCTCACCAAACTCGTAACAGATATTCACCTCCACGATCGAGCGTAGAAATTTAATCTTCTTGTTACGTTGATTCTCTACCTCACTTTGAAACTCCTTAAACTTCTCGAAAGTTTGGACTTATGTTTCATGAAATAGATATACCCATATCTACTCAAATCATCCGTGAAGGTAAGAACATAACGATAACCACATGATGCTACACTCATTGGACCACACACATCGGTATGTATGATTTCCAATAAGTCGTAGCTCGCTCCATCATACTGAGAAAATGGAGTCTTAGTCATTTTACCCATCGGACATGCTTCGCATCTTTCAAGTGATTCAAAATCAAGTGATTCAAGAAGTCCATCGAATGGAGTTTCTTCATACGCTTCACTCCAATGTGACCAAGACAGCGATTGCCACATATAGGTCGAGTTATCGCTGATTTCAATCGTTTAGCTTCAATGTTGTTGATATGTGTATTTCCACTATCGAGATTCAATATGAATAGACCATCTATCAAAGGTGCATGTGCATAAAACATATTACTCATATAAATCGAACAACCATTATTCTCGGTTTAAACAAGTAACGTCTGCAATAAACAAGATCGATATAATGTTCATGCTTAACGCAGCACCAAATAACAATTATTTAAGTATAAAACTAATCCCGATGGTAGATGAAGAGGTAGCGTGCCGACCGCGATCACATCAACCTTTGATCCGTTTCCTCTGCGCGCCGTCACCTCGTTCTTCACTAGCTTCCGTCTATTCTGCAGCTCTGTTTGAGTTACAAATATGAGCAACCGAACCAAGATCAAATACCCGAGCACTACTACGAATACCGGTGAGATACACATCAATAACATGTATATCAGATATACCTTTCTTCTTGATGTTGCCGTTCTTCAAATCCATAAGTACTTTGGGCAATTCCGCTTCGAGGACCTTCTCCCTTGCGGTAAAAGCACTCGATTTCAGGCTTAGGTCCAGCCTTGGTCTTCTTCGTCGCGTGGTAACTTTCTTACCACCCTTCTTGAAGTGTCCCTTCTTAGACTTGCCTTTCTTGAATTTGGTGGTCTTATTGACCATCAACACTTGGTGCTCTTTCTTGATCTCCACTTCAGATTTTAACATAGCAAATAGTTCCGGCAACTCTTTGTTCATGTTACGCATGTTGTAGTTCATCACAAAGTTCTTGTAACTTGGTGGTAGTGATTGGAGGATCGTAAACCCCCAAAGTATTAGGAATCACTATACCCAAACTTTGAAGTTTATTTGCGTGCCCGGACATCTTAAGCACATGCTCACCGACGGAGCTACCCTCTTCCATCTTGCGGTTAAAGAACTTTTCGAAGCTTCATAACTTTCAATTGCCGCATGAGTCTCAAAGATTAATTTGAGATCCTCGACAATATCATATGGATCGACTCTTCAAATCTTTTTACAAGCTCGATTCTAAACCATACAAGATAGCACACTGAACTATGGAGTCTTGATTCTTCGAAGCGAGGTAAACATTCTTTACTTCATCGGTAGCATCAGTGCAGTGGGTCACCTAGCGGTGCATCCAGCACATAGGTCAAATTACCATGTGAGGACAATCCTCAAATTGCGGAACCAATCCATGAAGTTGCTTCCATTGTTTTCAACTTTTCTTTCTCTAGGAGCATTAAAATTGATGGTAGGGGCTGCCATTGATCTACAACATATTTGCAATAGTTTAGACTAAGTTTATGACAAATTGAGTTCAAATTAATTAATGAAATTAAACTAGGTGAACTCCCACTCAAAACAACATCCCTCACATTGTTTTAGTGATCACACGAACCAAATCCACTACATCAACACCGATCATCACGAGAGTTGATATAGTTTCAATGGCGAACAATCATCATGTTCATCATATCTACTATATGATTCATGCTTTACCTTCGGCGATCCGTGTTCACGAGGCCATATGTACATGCTAGGCTCGTCAAGATCAAACCTTAGCTACCGCATAAGCAAATCTGGCTTGCTTACGTTGTATTCACCAGCGGAATCAAAGACACCCGATCATCACGTGGTGCTTGAGCGACAAGCTTTGGCAGTGCATACTAAGGGTGAACACTTTAGAACTTGAAATTTATGTGCATGAGGGATCATCTTATAATGCTACCGTCGTCTACTAAGCAATACAAGATGCATAAAGGATTAACATCACATGCAATTCATAATATGTGATATGATATGGCCTTTCTTCTTCTTTGTGCTTCCGATCTCCATCTTCAAGCACGAACATGATCTCCATCATCACGGCATAGCATCAAGGTCAATGACGCTTCTTCATGGTTGTCGCCCACCAGCTTCAACTATTACAACTATTTTGAATAGACACGCGGTCTTAAGAAATTAAAGACAACCATATGGCTCCTGCCGGTTGCCAACTTACAATAAGGAACATTGCATACATCAAATATAATCACAATCATGGCCATATCACATCACAACACACCTCTGCAAAACAAAGTTAGACGCTTCTACTTTCTTTGCATATTTTACGTGGTTTGGGGCTTTCCATAAGTGTCGTTCTAACTACGAACAAGAACCACAACATTGATACTAGCATTGTTGATTACCCGTTGTAAATTGGATCTTTACTATGCTAGGAGAAATAGGCACCATAAAGCCACTTATGCAAAAGCGAGTTGCATGTCAAGCGTGGAGCAAGTCTCATGAACGATGTCATGTAAGGTTAGCCGGCTTCATCCCAACATACCGCAAGATGCAAAGTACACAAAAGCAATCTACAATAAAGCATCAACGCCCACAATGACCATTGTGTTCTACTGCAACAGATCTACATATAGACACGGCTCGATACCCTTTGTGGGGTTAGTAGCATGGAAAACAAAATTTTCTACCGCATACAAACAAACAAGCCAAGATCTATCTACTAGATTGTAGCAACGAGTCGATGGAATAACTCACCCTCGAAGATTCCAAAGTGTTTAACGAGAGCAGATTCTCGTGGGTGATGTAGTCGTACTCTTTCCGATCTCAAGATCGCGTGACGATCCTTCCAAGCCACGTTCCAGCAGCGCTCCCTTGATCGGTCACACCGTTGGTACTTTCGGCGAAGACCTTCCTCTCCCTTGTTCCAGCAGGCAGCGGAGGTTGTAGCACTCTCCTCGCGATTCCGGCAGCACAACGGCGTGGTACCGGAGGTAGAGGGGAGATCCCGCAGGGCTTCGCCTTAAGCCGGTGCGAGTATGGTGGAGCTTATGAGAGAGGCTATTAGTGGTCTAGTAATTAGACACACCAATTAGAAGGCTCTAAACCAATTAGAAGGCTCTAAACCGAAATAGCTCTAAACCGGGGTCTAGATCTAGGGTTCAGTTTAGAGGATAGGAAACTTGTGTGTTTAAGGAGGGGAGCCCTGCCCCTCCTTATATAGGTGGGAGGGCTGGCCGGCCAAGGGGAGGAGTTCCTCCCCAACTCGGCCTTGGGAGGTGCGCCGGCCAAGGGGAGGAATTCCCCTCCAACTCGGCCTCCTCCTCCTCCTCTTTTCCCACTTCCCAAAACTTGCCGTTTGACTTTCAAGCGGGCCGGTGGAGTTTTCGATTTAGGATTTAAATAAACCCTTTATTTTGGACAGCAAGAACACCTAGTACATGATGCAATCATTCCAATATGTAATGACACATTCATGTACCCTTCCCCTCCGAGTGCGGACATTCCGGGACCTTCTAGAATGTTCTGATGAAAACACGGAACCATTCCCCAACTCAAACACGGGACTTTCCTTATATGAATCTTATTCTCCGGACCATTCCGGATCACCTCGTGATATCCCGGATCCCATCCGAGACTCCGAACAACATTCGGTCTCTTTCTCATAATACCATAACTACTCAAACAACGTCGAATCCTTAAGTGTGTCTCCCTACGGTTCGTGAATTATGCGGACATGATCGAGACACTTCTCCGAACAATAACCAATAGAGGAATCTGGAAATTCATATGGCTCCCACATATTTCTACGATTACTTTGCGATCGAATGAACCACTTACATACGATACCAATTTCCCTTTGTCTCACGATATGTTACTTATCCGAGGTTATGATCGTCGGTATCTCTGCATACCTAGTTCATCCTCGTTACTGATAAGTACTCTTTTCTCGTTCCCGTGATATGTGATCCCTTGTGACCAAGTCACATGCTTGCAAGCTAATTGGATGACATTTCACCGAGAGCCAGAGAATATCTATCCGTCATGTGGATGGACAAATCCACTCTTGATCCATGTGTTTCAACCAATACTTTCCGAACACTCAATGCCACCTTTATAGCCACCCTGTTACGGTGTGGTGTTTGATGACATCAAAGCATCCATCCAGTAAAGGTGATATGCATGATCTCATGGTCGAAGGAATTAGGTTACTATGTATCAGAAAGCATATAGCAATTGAACTATTGAAATGACTTGATCTTTATGCTATGCTTATCTATAGGAGTATGTCCACCATATCATTCTCCTAACGATATGATCTTGTTGTTGATAACATCTCAATGTTCATGATAGGGAAACCACAATCATCAATCAACCAACAAGCTAGTGAAGTATAGAGGCTATACTAGGGACTTCAAATTAAGTTTACAAATCACACAAGTATTAATGGTTTCCTTGTTAATACTATTATAGCATGAATGCAAACATTTATCATAAACACAAAGATATATAATAATAACTACATTTATTATTACCTCTAGGGCATATCTCCAACAATTGCATGTGTGTTCTTCTCACATACCACATAAGGATCCACTAGTGTCACTGGATGTGTGTTCTTTTCATTAACCACACCCAGTTCATTGCATGTGTGTTCTTTTCATAGACCACATATGGATCCACCAGTGTTATTGCATCTGTGTTCTTTTCATTAACCACAGCTAGAGCCATTGTATGTCTATTGTTTCCACAAACCACATATGGATCTACCAGTGTCACTGGACGTGTGTTCTTTTTCATGAACTACACCCAGTTCATTACACGTGTGTTATTTTCACAAACAACATATGGATCCACCAGTGTCACTGGATGTGTGTTCTTCTCACAGACCACAGCCAGAGATATTACATGTTTGTTCTTTCCACAAACAACATATGGATCCACCAGTGTGATTGCATGTGTGTTCTTTTCCCAAACCACACCCAGTGTCATTGCATGTGTGTTCTTTCCACAAACCACATAAGGATCCACCATTGTCACTTGATGTGAGTTCTTCTCAAAGACCACGGCTAGAGCCATTGCATGTCTGTTCTTGCCACAATAAACATATGGATCCACCAGTGTGATTGCATGTGTGTTCTTTTCACAAAGCATAGCTAGTGTCGTTGCATGTGTATTCTTTCCACAAACAACATATGGATCCACAAGTTTCATTGCATGTGTGCACCCAGTTCGTTGCATTTCTGTTCTTTCCACAAACAACATATGTATCCACCAGTGTCATTGCATGTGTGTTCTTTTCATTAAACATAGCTAGAGTCATTGCATGTCTCTTCTTTCCGCAAACAACATATGGATCCACCAGTGTGATTGCATGTGTGTTCTTTTCATAAACCACAGCCAGTGTCATTGTATGTGTCTTCTTTCCACAAACCACATATGGATCCACCAGTGTCACTTGACGTGTGTTCTTCTCACAAACCACAGCTAGAGTCATTGCATGTCTGTTCTTTCGACCAACCACATATGGATCGAACAGCGTCATTGCATGTGTGCTCTTCTCACAGAACAGAGCCAGAGCCATTGCATGTCTGTTCTTTTCGTTAACCAAAGCTAGAGCATTGCATGTCTGTTATTTCCACAAACCACATATGTATCCACCAGTGTCACTTGATGTGAGTTCTTCTCACAAACCACAGACAGAGTCATTGCATGTCTGTTCTTTCCACAAACCACATATGGATCCACCAGTGTCATTGCATGTGTCTTCTTCTCAAATACCACGTAACGATCCACCAGTGTCACTGGATGACGAGGTTTAATCTCGTCAATGCCCATTGTTATGGACTTGGGTTTTGGAGAAGATGGGGATGCTGGAGATCGTGGCACGGTTAACAGACAAGCAACCAGGGGACACGAGATTTACCCAGGTTCAGGCCCCCGGAGGGAAAACCCTACTCCTGCTTGTCTGCTCTTTGATTACGGCGGAACCGAAGGTTACAGGGTGCGCAGATTCGATCTGGCGTGGATGCGTGTGCGAAAGTATGAGTCGAGTGTTGTAGATCTGTTGTGGTCTAGTCTATTGGGGGTTATGGCGTGTGTAGGTCGTGTATGTAGTCGAGTGTTGTAGATCTGTTGTGGTCTAGTCTATTGGGGGTTATGGCGTGTGTAGGTCGTGTATGTAGTCGTGCCCTCCTCGTTGGACCCTCCTAGCCTTTATATATGGGGAGGCTAGGTCTCAGGTACCGATACGAGTAGGTTACAAGTTGTATTCAAACTCTAGTCTTGAGGTATCCTTGTCTTGTGCGCTTTGGAGTCCGTGTCCATATGTGCTTCGTGCAGCCGAAACGTCTTGGGCGTCCTGGACCCTGGCAGATCGTCGAGTGGGCCTTCCGTCGGGCTGGACCAAGTATGCTAACATCGGGTACCCGTAGGGCATATCCATGTCAGTAGCCCCCGAGTGTCCATCCGAAACGTAGATTCGGGTGGAGACTTAGTTGTCTTGAACCTTGTATTTGGATGTCGGAGTCGGAAGTTGTGTCGAGTGCGAAGCACTTCACCCGGAAGTTCATCGGGTCAGCTGAATTTGTTCGGCTGTTGTAAAGGAATCGACATCATGGACGTAGTCAACACAATGGACTATAGGGTGCGCGACCAGCGCTCCCTATGGGAGTAGCCCCCGAGTGTCTGTTCGAGTCGTAGACTCGAGGAGAGACTTTAATTCAGCCCTTGTTTGCTTCAGGTCCGTAGGACACAATTTTTTTCGGATGCTTGAATCAATCCTCCCTATGGGAGTAGCCCCCGAGTCCGTAGTGGAGTCGTAGACTCGGCGTAGGACTCGAAGATCATGTGTGTGCGCGACCAGCGCTCCAGTTTGGAGTAGCCCCCGAGTGTCTAGCGGAGTCATAGACTCGGGCAGAGACTCAAGTCTTGTATCGTGCAGTTGTAGTAGGAAATCTTATGAGTGTACCGCTGACCCGAAAATACATCGGGTGCGCGACCAGTGTCGCATCAGTCGGGTGCGTGGCCAACATCACGTCTTTGTAAGCTGCATAAAACATAAAGAATTGTGAAGTACTTGTATCTTGTAAGGAATATTTGCCTTTTGGCTTGTTTAGTAAGATTCTGGTGCCGATCGAGTCGACACTTTTGCACTGTATGCTAGGCCTTTTCGTTAGCCTGATTACCCTTAGTCTTAGTACCTTGCCGAGGCACTCGGAGTTCAAGGATTCGACGATCGTGCGTAATCAGCTACTCGGTCTGTCGGCGTTAAAGTACTTCGAGTGCGTGGAGCCGATGGCACATTAGGTTACTCGAAGAGGCGCAGCCTGAGTGTTTCGGAAAGAAGTTAAAGATAAAAGAAATCAGCTCTAAGTAGAGGGAAACTTAGCTTTATGGGTAGTTGTCGTGGACGAAGTTGATGCGGTAGCGGGTCACGCGGCGGACGTAGTCGACGCGGCGGACCACGGTCATAGCAGCGACGGGTTCCTGAGGTCGATGGCGATAGCGAGCTCCGCATCCGAAGATTGTTGCAATCGAAGGCCGTAGTAGGTCGTCGCATCCGAAGGATGTATCGGGTTACCGCAGCCGAAAGCCGCGGCTGGTCGCCGAAGCGGAGGGATCCCCCGAGTCGTTGGAGCCGAAGATCGTAGAGGATGACCGGAGTCGAAGGGGCCCCTGATTCGTGGTCGCTGAAACCGATGCGACCGGTCGCCACAATCGAAGATTGCATCGGGTCGTCCCAGTCGGAAGCCGCAACAGGTCGATGGTCGCGAGTCGTGTGGACAAGTGGGCGCAGCCCTCGAGCGTGGAGTTGATGTGGTTGAGGCGGCGTCCGAGAGCCAATGCGGCGGACCGGAGTCAATGCGGCAGTGATTCATCGAGTCCCACAGATGGCGCCAATTGACGAGGTTTAATCTCGTCAATGCCCATTGTTATGGACTTGGGTTTTGGAGAAGATGGGGATGCTGGAGATCGTGGCACGGTTAACAGACAAGCAACCAGGGGACACGAGATTTACCCAGGTTCGGGCCCGAGGGAAAACCCTACTCCTGTATGCGCTCTTTGATTCTGGTGAACCGAAGGTTCTGAGGTCTTGATTCGATCTGGCGTGGATGCGTGTGCGAAAGTATGAGTCGAGTGCTGTAGATCTGTTGTGGTCTAGTCTATTGGGGGTTATGGCGTGTGTAGGTCGTGTATGTAGTCGAGTGCTGTAGATCTGTTGTGGTCTAGTCTATTGGGGGTTATGGCGTGTGTAGGTCGTGTATGTAGTCGTGCCCTCCTCGTTGGACCCTCCTAGCCTTTATATATGGGGAGGCTAGGTCTCAGGTACCGATACGAGTAGGTTACAAGTTGTATTCAAACTCTAGTCTTGAGGTATCCTTGTCTTGTGCGCTTTGGAGTCCGTGTCCATATGTGCTCCGTGCAGCCGAAACGTCTTGGGCGTCCTGGACCCTGGCAGATCGTCGAGTGGGCCTTCCGTCGGGCTGGACCAAGTATGCTAACATCGGGTACCCGTAGGGCATATCCATGTCACTGGATGTGTGTTGTTTTCATGAACCACACCCAGTTCATTGCATGTGTGTTCTTCTCACAAACCACAGCCAGAGCCATCGCATATTTGTTCTTTCCATAAACAACATATGGATCCACCAGTGTGATTCCATGTGTTTTCGTTTCACAAACCACAACCAGAGCCATTGTATGTCTGTTCTTTCCACAAACAACATATGGATCCACCAGTGTGATTGCATGTGTGTTCTTTTCACAAACCACAACCAGTGTCATTGCATGTCTGTTCTTTCCACAAACCACATATGGATCCACCAGTGTCATTGCATGTGTGTTCTTCTCACAGACCACATAAGGATCCACCAGTGTCACTGGATGTGTGTTATTTTCATGAACCTCACCCAGTTCATTGCATGTGTGTTCTTTTCACAGACCACACATGGATCCACCAGTGTTATTGCATGTGTGTTCTTCTCACTGACCACAGCCAGAGTCATTGCATGTATGTTATTTCCACAAACAACATATGGATTCACCGGTGTGATTGCATCTGTGTTCTTTCCACAAACCACTGCCGGTGTCATTTTATGTCTATTCTTTCCACAAACCACATACGGATCCACATGTGTCATTACATGTGTGTTCTTCTCACAGACCACAACTAGAGCCATTGCAGGTCTGTTCTTTCCACAAACAAGATATGGATCCACCAGTGTGATTGCATGTGTGTTCTTTTCCCAAACCATAGCCAGTGTCATTGCATGTGTGTTCTTTCCACAAACAAAATATGGATCCACTAGTGTGATTGCATGTGTGTTCTTTTCACAAACCACAACCAGTGTCATTGCATGTGTGTTCTTTCCACAAACCACATATGGATCCACTAGTGTCACTTGATGTGTGTTCTTTTCACAAACCATAGCCAGAGTCATTGCATGTCTGTTCTTTACACAAACCACATATGGATCCACCCAGTTTATTGCATGTGTGTTTTTTCATTAACCACAGCTAGAGCCATTACATGTCCGTTCTTTCCACAAACAACATATGGATCCACCAGTGTGATTGCATGTGTGTTGTTTTCACAAACCACAGCCAGTGTCATTGCATGTGTGTTCTTACCACAAACCACATATGGATCCACCAGTGTCATTGGATGTGTATTCTTCTCACAAACCACATAAGGATCCACCAGGGTCATTGGATGTGTGTTCTTTTCATGAACCACACATAGTTCATTACATGTGTGTTCTTCTCACAGACCACATAAGTATCCACCAATGTCATTGGATGTGTGTTATTTTCATGAAACACACCCAGTTCATTGCATGTGTGTTCTTTTCACAAACCATATATGGATCCATCAGAGTCATTGCATGTGTGTTCTTCTCATTAACCACAGCTAGAGCCATTGCATGTCTGTTCTTTCCACAAACAACATATGGATCCACCAGTGTGATTGAATGTTTTCTTTCCACAAACAACATAGATGGATCCACCAGTGTCATTGCATGTGTTCTTTCCACAAAAAACATATGGATCTACTAGTGTGATTGCATGTGTGTTCTTTTCACAAACCACAACTAGTGTCATTGCATGTGTGTTCTTTCAACAAACCATATATGGATCCACCAGTGTCACTTGATGTGTGTTCTTTTCACAAACCACAGCCGAAGTCATTGCAAGTCTGTTCTTTCCACAAACCACATATGGATCCACCCAGGTCATTGCATGTGTGTTATTTTCATTAACCACAGCTAGAGCCATTGCATGTTTGCTCTTTCCAGAAACAAGATATGGATCCACCAGTGTGATTGCATGTGTGTTCTTTTCGCAAACCACATATGGATCCACCAGTGTCATTGCATGTGTGTTCTTCTCACAGACCACATAAGGATCCACCAATGTCACTGGATGTGTGTTCTTTTCATGAACCACACCCAGTTCATTGCATGTGTGTTCTTCTCACAGACCACATAAGTATCCACCAGTGTCACTGGATGTGTGTTCTTTTCATGAACCACACCCAGTTCATTGCATGTGTGTTCTTTTCACAAACCATATATGGATCCATCAGAGTCATTGCATGTGTGTTCTTCTCATTATCCACAGCTAGAGCCATTGCATGTCTGTTCTTTCCTCAAACAACATATGGATCCACCAGTGTGATTGCATGTGTGTTCTTTTCACAAACCACAGCCAATGTCATTGCATGTGTGTTCTTTCAACAAACCACATATGGATCCACCAGTGTCATTGCATGTGTGTTCTTTCCACAAACCACATATGGATCCACCAGTGTTATTGCATGTGTGTTCTTCTCAAATACCACATAAGGATCCACCAGTGTCACTGGATGTGTGTTCTTTTCATGAACCACACCCAGTTCATTGCATGTGTGTTCTTTTCCCAGACCACATATGGATCCACCAGTGTCATTGCACCTATGTTCTTCTCACAGACCACATCCAGAGTCATTGCATGTATGTTATTCCCACAAACAACATATGGATCCACCAGTGTGATTGCATGTGTGTTCTTTTTACAAACCACAACCAGTGTCACTACATGTCTATTCTTTCCACAAACCACATATGGATCTAGCTGTGTCATTGCATGTGTGTTCTTCTCATTAACCACAGCTAGAGCCATTGCATGTTTGTTCTTTCCACAAACAACATATGGATCCACCAGTGTGATTGCACATTTGTTCTTTTCACAAACCACAGCCAGTGTCATTGCATGTGTGTTCTTTCCACAAACCACATATGGATCCACCAGTGTCACTTGATGTGAGTTCTTCTCACAAACCACAGCCAGAGTCATTGCATGTCTATTCTTTCGACAAACTAGATATGGATCCACCAGTGTCATTGCATGTGTGTTCTTATCACATACCACATAAGGATCCACCAGTGTCACTAGATGTGTGTTCTTTTCATGAACCACACCCAGTTCATTGCATGTGTGTTCTTTTCACAGACCACATATGGATCCACTAGTGTTATTGCATATATGTTCTTTTCATTAACCACAGCTAGAGCCATTGCATGTTTATTCTTTCCACAAAACACATATGGATCCACCAGTGTCACTGGATGTGTGTTCGTTTCATGAACTACACCCAGTTCATTACACGTGTGTTATTTTGACAAACAACATATGGATCCACTAGTGTCACTAGATGTGTGTTCTTCTCACAGACCACAGACAGAGCCATTACATGTCTGTTCTTTCCAAAAATAACATATGGATCCACCAGTGTGATTGCATGTGTGTTCTTTTCACAAACCACACCCTGTGTCATTGCATGTGTGTTCTTTCCACAAACCACATATGGATCCGTCAGTGTCACTTCATGTGAGTTCTTCTCACAGACCATAGCCAGAGCCATTCATGTCTGTTCTTTCCACAATAAACATATGGATCCACTAGTGTGATTGCATGTGTGTTCTTTTCATAAACCATAGCCAGTGTCATTGCATGTGTGTTCTTTCCACAAACAACATATGGATCCACCAGTGTTATTGCATGTGTGTTCTTTTGATGAACCACACCCAGTTCATTGCATGTATGTTCTTTCCACAAACAACATATGGATCCATCAGAGTCACTGGATGTGTGCTCTTTTCATTAACCATAGCTAGAGCCTTTGCATGTCTGTTCTTTCCACAAACAACATATGTATCCACTAGTGTCATTGCATGTGTGTTATTTTCATTAACCATAGCTAGAGTCATTGCCTGCCTATTATTTCCACAAACAACATATGGATCCACTAGTGTGATTGCATGTGTGTTCTTTTCACAAACCACAGCCAGTGTCATTGTATGTGTGTTCTTTCCATAAACCACATATGGATCCAGTAGTGTCACTTGATGTGTGTTCTTCTCACAAACCACAGCTAGAGTCATTGCATGTGTGTTCTTTCAACAAACCACATATGGATCCACCAGTGTCATTGCATGTGTGTTCTTCTCACAGAACACAGCCAGAGCCATTGCATGTCTGTTCTTTTCATTAACCACAGCTAGAGCATTGCATGTCTGTTATTTCCACAAACCACATATGGATCCACCAGTGTCACTTGATGTGAGTTCTTCTCACAAACCACAGTCAGAGTCATTGCATGTCTGTTCTTTCCACAAACCACATATGGATCCACCAGTGTCATTACATGTGTGTTCTTCTCAGATACCATGTAAGGATCCACTAGTGTCACTGGATGTGTTATTTTCATGAACCACACCCAGTTCATTGCATGTGTGTTCTTCTCACAGACCATAGCCAGAGCCATTGCATGTTTGTTCTTTCCACAAACAACATATGGATCCACCAGTGTGATTGCATGTGTGTTCGTTTCATAAACCACAACAAGTGTCATTTGATACATTGCAAATGTATCTATAATTTTTGATGTTCCATGCTTGGTTTTATCTACTTTCTTGTGTTTGGTCCACACTTTGGAGTACACTAACCTATTAACAAGAGCCACAGTGCCAGCTGCCTGTTTTCTACTGTTTTTTGGTTCGAGGAAAGTCAGAAAATGAATATTCTCGGAATTGGACGGGATAAAAGCCAAAAATCCTATTTCACCAGAAGACTCCTGGAGCCAGAATATGAGACGGAGTGGGGCTGGGGCCCAGCCAGACCACCTGGCCGCGCGGGTTGGGCCTAGCCGCGCCAGGGGGTGGTCTGGACGCCCCAGACACCCCCTCGGTCTCCCTCTTCGCCTATAAGATGCCTTCTGACCTAAAAACTCGGGGGGGGGGGTCAATGTTTTTCCAGAAGGAGTTCTGCAACGCTGCCACCACCAGATTCCACGAAACAACACCAGAAACTCCATTCTGGCAACCTGCCTGGACGGGGAATTGAAGGAGATCACCGTCATCATCATCACCATCACTTCTCCATCGACCATCCATGTTTCCCCCATCTATGAGTGAGTAATCCCCCGCTGTAGGCTATGGGGATGGTAGGGATTGGATGAGATTGTTCATGTAATGGCATCAGATTGTTAGGGCATGGTGCCTAGTATCTTCTATTAGTGTTTAATGACTTTGTTGCAACTTGTTGTGCTTAATTCTTGTCACTAGGGCCCGAGTGCCATGATTTTAGATCTGAACAGGTTATTGATTCATTGTGATAGTATTGTTTATGGTCTTATCTGCAAGTTGTATACACACGTTGTTGTCCGGAACCAATGGCCCCGAAGTGACAGAAATCAGGATACCGAAGGGAATGGCTTTGATGTGAGGATCACATGTGTTCATAGAGTGTTAATGCTTTGCTCCGGTGCTCTATTAAAAGGAGAACCTTAATTGCCAGTAGTTCCCTTGAGGCCCATTGCAAGCAGGCTGGCAGGACAAAAGATGTTGTGCAAGTTCTCATTGCGAGCACGTATGACTATATATGGAACACATGCCTAGGATTATCTAGTACTTGGATGCTTTATCTTATTTATCTACAATAGCCCTATGTTCTGATTGCTATGTGAATTGTCTTGTCCATGCAACGCCCGTCCATCCATCCCTATGCCTACACTTTTCGAATCCTCATTCTTTGCAATTGTTACATTGTCTTTACTTTACTGTTGCTGCTACTTTGCTATTCGTACTATAAAACTGTTGCTACTGATAAACTACTGTGAGCAATATTGTTTCCAGGTGCAATTGAATTGACAACTCAGTTGTTAAGGCTTATAAATATTCTTTGGCTCCCCTTGTGTCGAATCAATAAGTTGGGTTTCACTTCCCTCGAAAATACTACAATACACCCCCTATACTTATGGGTCATCAAGACTATTTTCTAGCACCGTTGTCGGGGAGCATAGCTTTATTTATTAAGTTCACTTGGATTCTTTATTGTTCGCTGCTATTATTGTTCGCTGCTATCCATCCATCATGGGTAAGTCTCGTGATGGCAAGGTTCCTATTTTACCATCCACTACAAGAAGAGGTACGGTTCTGAACACCTCTATTGCTCTTGATTCACCATCGGTTATGAGTAAGCTCGTTACACCACCACATACACATGCTACACACATTGCTACTACTGCTGAATCTGAAACTTCTAATGCTTATGATTCTACTTCTATTGTTCTTGATAAGAGTGGTTCATTAGGTCCTTTCCTAGATGCTACGATTGCTAGAACTATAGCTGGAAATACTGAAACTCCTAATGAAGACACTACTACACCTGTTAGTTCACCTGAGTCTAGTCAAAGCTATGATATTGAAGATGCTTATGTTGAGATGACCGATGAATTTATTAAAGAATGTAAAAACACCCATGATAGGAGTGCTACTAAGAGTCTCCTTGAGAGGCATACTATTATACCCAAATTATCTCCAATTGCTAAGTTTGCTGCTTCTCCCATAAACATTATAGATTAAGATTATGATTTCTCTCTCGATCTATCTTACATAGCTATTGTTGAGAAAGAACCTTTTTGTGGGACTAAGAATGAAAGTGCGGTAGCACATATGAATGAACTTTCTACCATGAGTGGCTTGTTTTCTGATGATATTAAGATGCGTACTTACTTTGTTGCTAAGATTTTCCCTTTTCCTTTGAAAGGAAGCTAAAACTTGGTTTAGTAATTTACATCCTGGATCTATTGATAGCCCTAATTGCTTGATTAGTACTTTCCTGCAGAAATATTTTCCTCCTAGTGCTAGACATGCTATTTTGCAGGAACTTTTTGATTTTAAACAGGGAGAAAAAGAGATATTGCCTGAATCATGGGTAAGGTTTTGTGCTTTGATTCATACACATGATGGAAGTCCATTACCTAAGAATGAGCTTCTTGATATATTTTATAATGGACTAACTGAGGAATCTAGGACATACCTTGATAGTTATGCTGATTGTGTTTTCAGGAATAGGACTCCTATGGAAGTTGAGGAATTAATGGCTAAAATAATTAAGAATTATGAAGATTGGACTCCTCCTGAAGAAGCTATACCTGAAGTAATTGTACCTGAACCTACTATACCAGTGTCTATTCCAACATCAAAGAAGAGGGGAGTTATTGAATTAAATGATGAAGTGATGAAGGAAGCTAAGAAATGTCTTAAGGAGAAAGGAATTAAAGCTGTAGATGTCAAGAATTTACCTCCTATTGGAGAGTTATGTAAGCCTATTCCCTACTCATCCACTATCGAGGTACACTCTCTCCAACACTTTGATGAAGGTGATATCCCTTACTCTAAACCTCCTGATCAATGCTTAGAAGAATTTGATATCTTTATTGTTAAGCAAGATAATTTTAATAAAAGGGTGCAAAATCATCTAATGGAAAACACTAGAGTTATTATTGATTTGAAAGATATTGTGGAAAGAACCTCTAATGATGTTAAAATGATTGTTAAACACTTTCAAATGGTTCAAGCTCAAATAGATCAACTTATTAAAGTGCAAAAAGACTTGCTAGTTAATGCTGCTAAAGAAAACATGCTTATGAAATTAGAACTAGAAGTGGTGCTGCTACCCAGGATCCTCTTTACCCTGAGGGGCATCCCAAAAGAATTGAGCAAGATTCCCAACAAGCTGAAAATAGTGGCTCTACTCAGAAGAAAAGGAAAAAGAAACATAAAATTGTTGTAGAACCCTCTGAACCTGCTATAGATCCTAAAAGTATATCTATTTCTGATGCTGAAACTGAAAGTGGTAATGAAGAAAATGAAGCTCCAAATGAAGAAAAAGTTGAAGAAGAACCTGAAAAGCACACTAAGAATACTAAATACACTGAAGAAGATTTTATTGCTAAGAAACATGGTAGTGAAAGAGAACCTTGGGTCCAAAAACCTATGCCTTTCCCTGATAAGAAACACAAGTCAAAGGAAGATGAACACTATAATAAGTTTTGTGAGTGGATGAAACCTTTATTCCTGCAAATTCCTTTGACCAATGCTATTAAATTTCCTCCTTACTCAAAGTATATGAAGGATATTGTCTCGAATAAAAGGAAGATCCCTAATGAAGAAATCTCTACTTTGCTTGCTAATTATTCCTTTAATGGTAAGGTTCCAAAGAAACTTGGAGACCCAGGGATTCCAACTATCCCTTGCTCTATTAAGAACAGTTATGTTGGAGTTAGTGTTATGCCTTTCTCTCTCTATAAGAGGCTTCAACTAGAAAAATTAATACCAACTGATATATCTTTGCAAATGGCTGATAAATCTACCACTATACTTATTGGTATATGTGAGGATGCACCTGTTCAAGTGGCTCATAATTGCTTGATATTAACTAATTTTGTTGTGCTTGAAATGTATGAAGATTATAATATGTCTATTATTCTTGGGAGACCTTTTCTTAAATACTGCTGGAGCTTTTATTAATTGTAATCAAGGGAAGGTGACCTTCAATGTTAATGACAAGGAACATACTGTCTATTTCCCCAAGAAGATTGATAGGACTTATGGTTTTGAATTCAATTGAACATGTTGAGGGCATTCAAGTTGGAGAAATATATTGTCCCATGCCAAGAGAAAAATTTGAAACTATTATGATTGGGACCATTGCTATCAAGGTTGAGGTAACATAATCATTAGTGGAATACAAAGTTTTGTCTCATATGAAATTGTTTTGGTAACAATACCTGATAAACCTTGTTAACAAAAGGATTTCATTGAACAAAACAATGTTTTCACCATGATTATCTCCGCTTAGTTCTATTCTATCCATTTTAGTTTTTGCTTATGCCTAACTTAAAGGCGTTAAAGAAAAGTACTTATTGGGAGATAACCCAAAAGTTTTAGATGGGTCTTGGAAGTTATTACTACAGTAATAACCGCTCCTTATCCTTTTTATTTGCTTTTTGTTCCAAGAGTAACCTCTGATGAGAGAGAAGTAATGGTTGGGAAAGTTGCTGTCCCGAAACAGATTTCTGTGCTTCACCGTAAAAATTCGTGTAAAATCTCTGTATGTTCTTTTGAGGCGTGAATTTTTGTGCTTATGCCCCAGGTTGTTATCTAACTTTCATTAGTTCAACACTTTTTTATTTGAGCAACAGAAGGTCTTCGAAAAAATTCGTCTTTACCTGCTGGTCTGTTTTGACAGATTTCTGCCATTTTCTGCATTTGCTTGTTGTTGGTTCCTTTTTGAGTTCTTTTGGGGAATTGAGCTTTTTGAGGGAAGTGCTACAGTAGATAGTGTTTTAATGGAAGTTTGTTTGGTGTTAAAACTGAACCTTAAGACTTATTTATCTTGAGTACACTAATGTTGCTAATAAAGATTGTGTGAAGTTTTGTATAAAGGAAAAATTTCAGGTGTATGGAAGGAATGAGTAATGAGATGAAGGATGGACTAAAGCTCAAACTTGGGGATGCCACGCGTGTCAACCCAAGAAATATCCAAGAAGTACAAGCGTCAAAGCTTGGGGATGCCCAAGGCATCCCCCTCTTCATCAATAAAAATCCCAGGTTTCTTCCAAACACTTCATTTTTATTGTTTCATGCATAGTTGTGTTGTTCTTGGAGCGTCTTCTTTTTCGTTTTCGTTTTGGTTTTTTGTTTGCTTTGTTTTCTTAGTTAGCTTAATAAATTGGTTGTATTCCCTCTTTCATACATTGGTGTTCAAATAGTTTGGTTTGGTTTGGAAAAGAGTAGGAAAGCTCATGCTTAAGTGGTAAAGAGAGCTTGTTTTTGACTGTGGCCTATGCTTTGTCATGCCATGCTTGATATTGTTTTGGCTTTATGCTTAGTATTATTTGCTGTAGCATGACTTGTTATAAACAATTGAGATTGCTTAATGTGCCTTGGAAGAATCATGCGTTGTTTTAGCATATTAAAGCATAGTATTGTGGTATTCTCCTTTGATGTTTTATTTGGGTTGACTTGGCACATGCTCACACCATGTTATGACTATCCCAAGTCACCATAAGCCTTTATGATCCTTTAGTTTTCAATTTGTAGTATCACTTTATGCTTTGATCAATGATATTTTGTCACTCTATATGATTATGGCCATTATTGCTCTCTCGTTTGTCGCTCCCTTACTATTGCTAGCCTTCACTTTCACTGGGTATGTTTTACTCATGTTTCCAACTCCCTAAAACCAAATATTTCCAAAGTGTCCACCATACCTAACTATTAGCATCATTTGCTACTTCCGTACATATTCAATATGCCTTGTTTTCTTCCGAATAAAATGTTTGCTTGTTATGAGAAAGTTAGTTAGTAAAGCTCTCACGAACTTGATGGAACACTTTATTTTCTTGCATTTAATAAACCTGAACCATTGCGTCCTTCTTTGTTGCTGTTGGGTTTGCAGCATAGAAAACAAAAAATTTCCTACGATGGGAACTATACGCCAAGATCTATCTACTAGATACAAGCAACGGGTGGATATACATCCATAGAGAACTTACCCTCGAAGACAACAAAGCTTTGTTAACAAGTTGGAACTCGTGGATGATGTAGTCGTACACTTGCCGATCTCAAGATCGTGATGAAGTCCACCAGGTCCGGCTCTAGCACGTCCTTCAGATCCAGCTCCAGCAAGTCCAGCACCACCAAGTCCAGCACCACAAAGCAGCGTTGCATCCGTGATCGCACACACGTCCGGTACCCCGACAACCTCCGTCCCTCGCTCCAGCAAAGCAGAAGAAGCAGCAACTCCTTTCCAGATAAAGCCACCGAGAACATGTATCTCGCTAATCCGAGACCATGGGGAAATAATACTAGAGGGGAGAGAGATCCTTCACGAGAAGGTGTGAGGAAGAAGGAGTGAGAGGGGGTCCTTTTATAGGAGGAGGGGAGGGTGTCCCTTCACCTCCCCCATTCATGTGGTGGTAACCCCCTCCACATTAAAATGCCCCTTCACATTCTCTTTTAAAGTCTCCAATTTAAATGCATTAAATTTCACCAAATTTAATGCTCTCTCTCATTTAATAAAACTCTTTGATTAATTTTATTCAGAATTTTGTTAATTACTTTAATTAACAAACATTCACATAAAACCCCCTACAACATTTCAATATTACATGCAGAATCAATTTCAGTAATTTCACCCAAAACAGTTTCGGTGTCTATTGAAATAATTTCAGTGCTTTCTTAAATCTTTATCTGAAACATATTTGCTCCAAATGGTGTCGGTATCCCTTAAGTGTGTCACCCTACGGTTCGCGAATAATGCAGACATGATCGAGGCCCCTCTCAGATCAATAATCAGAAGCGGGACCTAGAGATCCATACTGACTCCTACACATTCAACGATGACTTCTATGATCGTGAGAACCTTTAACGCTAGTAACTAAATCCCTTTGTCTCACGATATATTACATGTTCGAGATTCGATCATCGGTATCTCCATACCTAGTTTGATCTCGTTGCCGACATGCACTCTTTTCTCATTCCTGTGATATAACATTCTAGTGATCACATCACTTGCTTGCAAGCTATCTTAATGTGATATCACCGAGAGGGCCCAGAGTATATCTATCCGTCATCGGGATGGACAAATCCCACTCTTGATCCATGAGCCTCAATGTAACACCTTCATAGTATTGAACCCACCTTTATAGTCACCCTGTTACGGTGTGACGTTTGATGTTATCAAGATACTCTTCTGGTGTTAGCAATTAACATGATCTCATGGTCTAAGGACTAAGATTACTTCGTATGATGTTATAGCAATATAAACATAATGACTTTTATCGTAATGCTATACTTCGGATGAATGTTCATCACATCATTCCACCAATGTTGTGACCTCGTTATTAACAACATCCAATGTCCATGATCAGGAAACCTTGATCATCTTGTTAATCCACAAGCTAGTTTATATGAGAGGCAGTACTAGGAACTTTGTATTTTGTTTATTAAACACACATGTATTAACGTTTCGAATTAATACAATTATAGCATGCAAAATAAACATTTATCATAAACATGGAATAAGATAATAACCACTTTATTATTGCCTCTCAGGCATATTCCCTTCAGTCTCCCACTTGAACTAGAGTCAATAATCTAGTTTGTAAACTTGTATATACAACACCTAGGTGTTGAATATACGCGTTTGCTAGTGGTTAACATAATCTCCGGATCTGGCACTTTCAGGTCCGTGTGTATTTGCATGTCTTTGTGTCTCTATGCATAACTCATTCTCAAATGAGATGGCATTGTATAAATTTGGTCCTTTGGTGAGATCTTTAGTTCATTCGGGTTAAAATATGTTGATATTATTATCATACAATATATCTTCATAGTATTACCCCACTTTGAACCACACCTAGTTTGATAACAAACTTCTTAACACAAATGCCCTCCTTTGCTGCTACTATAGCAATCATATACTTAGCCTTTTGTTGTAGTATCCATCACAATGTTTCAACTTTGGAACTTATCCAAATCCATCATGGAACATCTTTTCCATTACATTGTGCCACCCATAGTCTAAATTGAGATAAGTTTTAATTTGTATCTTGTGACAAAACTAGTATCAATGTAACACTTTACAATGAACTACCTTTAACTATTTGTCACTTATACATGATATATTATTAGTTCTTCCAAAGCTCATAAGAATATCTTTACTACTGTCCAATAAATTTAGAGCATAGGACATTCTGGATATATACATATCATGGTATAATCGATCAAAATCTTCATGTGATTTTACTCACCAAGTGTTGAAACACTTGAATCTTGATACAATCCTTTCCATGCAGCAAGAACCTTTCTTGTTGTTTCCATATTGAACCCTTTCAATATCTCATATATGTATGTCTGGCACAACCATATTAGCGCCTCAATCTATCCATATAGATATTGATGCCAAATATTCCGAGTTTGCCCAAGTCTTTCATCGAAATCTTATTTTAATGAAATTCTTAATTTGTGTCAATACAAGATACATCATTTCCAATCAACAATATGTTCTCTACATAATGTATTAGAAATATGTCTAAGCGCTCCCACTTAATTTCTTACAAATGCAAGCATCTTCATCATCTCTGATGAATTTAAACTCTTTTAACAGTTTCATCATGGTGAAGATTCCAACTCCGCTATGCTTACTTCAACTATTGAAGTTTGCATGCCCTTTTAGCACCCTTTGAATTAACAAAACCCTTCAGACCGTGTCTTGTACACGTCCTAGGTAACCATTCTATTAGAAGAATATTGTTTTGTTTGTTCAACTACCATACATCAAATTATATGTAGTGGTTGCTACATTAATCTGTCAAGACTAAATATCGCTATGAAATATCAAATCTTGTCATAGTCAACTCCTTGAACATTGTCGTAAACTTCATTCTAACATGTCGACTATTTCATAGATGTTAAACATCCATGTCTATTTCTTTATAGATCCAAACACGACCGATATGCTTCACGCCTTTCCAGAGGGTCTTCCAAGTTCAGAAACTTGATTTCTCATGTATGGATACTATCACGGATTCTATGACTTCTAGTCATTTTATGGAGTCAGGGCCCGTCATCGCTTGTTTGCATGTAATCGGTTCATCATTGTCAAAACAATAACGACTTGCTTATCAAATCACACTATTTGATTCTTACCGACCCACATGGTTCAATAGGAACTCTAATCTCCGAGAGCACAACCTTTGTAATCACGGGAGCCATGAGCATTGTGGCTGCCACCGGGACACTTTCTGACGCTGCGCTACTTAGCACATATAGCTAAGGTTCAACAACCTTATCAAAGTTCTATTGTCCTCCCACTTAACTTTTCGTGAAAAATTCCTTCTCAAGAAACTTGACGTTCCAAGTAACAAACTCTTTTGTCCTCGGTGTTATGGAGAAATTCCCAACAAATTCTTTGGGATAACCTACAAAGACGTGCTTATCCGACTTTGGTTGTAAACATTTTACTTATGCATAGCATACCAAAATGTAAGAAAAGATAATTTGGGTTTTATCCCAAACCATAACTTATATGGTGTCATTTCAACGGATCACGATGGTGCTCTTTTTAGTGTAAAAGCGGTAGTCTCTAAAGCTTCAATCCTTAAAACATAATGGCAGTTTTATAAATGACACCCTTGATCTTACCATGTTAAACATGGTTTGATTTCATCTCTCGAATATGCCATACTCCTATGTTTTATCGGGAAACACAAATCATGGAACAATTCCTCAAATCTTAGGTGTTTTGCTAAACATGTAACTCAAATATCTTCCTTTATGATCGAATCATAAACTTTTTATTTTCTTGTTACAATGATTTTCCACTTCATCTTGAAAGTCTTTGAACAATTTTCAAATGTTTCATACTTCTTCCTTATTAAGTAAATATAAAGATATATTCACTCAAAATTCTGGAGAAAGCATATGAAGCAAAAAATATCCATCTCATATGGCTACACATAATGGACTATATATATCAACATGCATAATATCCAATAAGTTAGTCATCTGTTCCTCTTTGGCCCATGGACGGAGTTTCAATTATCTCGAGGAAAGTTTCACAAGCGTCAATTGATCAAAATCAAAGACTCCAAAAATCCATCAACATGGAGTTTCTTCATGTTTTCTTTCCAATATAATTTAAACAGCGATGTCACTTCATAAGTGATCTTTCAATCATTTGTCTTGTGAAATTTTAGCAATAGTATTTATGGATGTGATTTCTCCAACTAGACTTGTAAAAGTTCATTCATCCTTTATGGAATATGGTAATTATTTGAACAACCATTGTTCTGGTAATACCAGAACAAAATAACAATTATTAAAACAAATCTTGAAGGCTAGGTTTGACGACAACGAAAAACACAATAACACTTTATTTGTTTTCGATGAACATCATCACTTATTCTTTTGCCAGTTACTTAGGCCGTTGCAGTTCATGAATTGTGTTGTTCTGTATGACAATTCACACCAACCAATTCGGTATCCAACACCTCATAACCACATTGTTTAACAAGCAAGGAATAAAACCATAACATGTATATCTTCTATATACCTAAGTTGGACATATCCAACCTTTTCTTTTCTGCCAAATATTTTATAGATTCTCTTTCAACAATTCCTTTTCTCTTAAAAGAATCTATCAACATCAATAGTGGTGTCATTCACATGACACATAGTACAAAGTGTATATAGTCAAATACTAATACCTTTGGACTTGCACTTTGAAGTGGATCACCATCATCAAATGTTTGGTGTTCTTTCAAAAATCCATTCTTTAGTAATCTTTTAGTGTAGTAAACATTTTACTTACATCTTCTATTCATCCTTATCGTGACAACTTTCATGATCAAGCTACTATAGCCTATAAGGAAGAATCGCGAGTATAATGTTAGTTCCCAAAAACCTTTTTGGGAGATCCGGATGCCTATCATCTCCATCCTTCACAAATTCTCATACAATATGAGAACATGTATTTTGCTAAATTATGCTCTATCATAATGCAACCAAAAACATTGTTTTCAGATATCACAATATCTTCCACACATGATGGTTTCTGAAACAATTTTCAGCTCCTAGATAATCTTGATACTAAAACAACTTTTGAATATCAATAATCATTGAGACAAACATGATAATTTAGATACTAACATTGGAATTCTTACTCTTGATTTAATACTACTTATTAAACTTCATGGAGTAAATAGAGTTTGCTGAAAGTTTGCAATAGGACTTATAAACTTTAAATTGACAGTCAAAACAATACGATACCGGTTTGTAAAGTAAATATCCAGAATTCTATAGTTCTATTATCTCAATTAAAACTAAGCATAAGGTAGTGAACATACGCCAATGACTACAACAAATTATGCAAATTCACTTCGATTTAGTTTATGACAAATTGAGTTCGACTAATCCAAATTAGAAATGAGCTCCCACTCAAAAACGACATCCCTCGTGCCCTTTTGGTGATTACATGAACCAAATCCACTACACCAAGTCCGATCATCACGTGAGTCGGTGTAGCTTCAAAGGCAAGCATCAATATGGGCATCACATCAACTATATGACTCATGCTTAACCTTTTGGTCCGTGTTCTGAGGCCATGTCTGTACATGCTAGGCTCGCTAAGTGAGAACCTCAGTACTCGCGTGTGTAAAACTGTCTTACACCCGTTTGTATGAAAGCATAGAGTCGAGTACACCCGATCATCACGTGATGTCTCGAAACACGATCCACAGAACGGTGCATACTTAAGGAAGAACACATTTTATCTTGATATTTAAATGAGGGATCATCTTATAATGCTACTAAAATGCCAAACAAGCAATATAAGATGCTAACATCTAATGTGTAAAGTGAGATGATATGATCCATGCATTTGATCTCTATCATTTGCATCGTGGTATGATCTCTATCATTCCTTTGTGGGTCTATGGAACTTACATGTTGAGTGTGTTGTAAGAGTATCTATCATACATCTACTTACAACAATACCATATCAAGACAGTAGCCCAGCGACGATCTAAACTAGACGCCTCTAATTTATCAATGGCAAGTTTTACGTGGCTTAGGGCTTTCGGAGATAGAACCGGTCTTACCTACGAACATGAACCACAACGAGGATAACCAAGTTATTAGCAACTCGTTGTAAATCAGATATTGACTATAGTAGGAGAGATAGACACCCACCAGCAACTTATGCCAAACAAGTTGCATGTCAGTCGTGGAACCGGTCTCATGTACGATGACAAGTAAGGTTGGTCCGGGCCGCTTCATCCCACTATGCCACCAATATCCAAAATACATAGAAGATGCAATAACATGATCATCATCGCCCACATATAAACATATGTATACTACCCGTGCAAAGGACCTATGCATAGATCAGGCTCTGATACCACTGTTGGGTTCACAGCATAGAAAACAAAAAAATTCCTACGATGGGAACTATACGCCAAGATCTATCTACTAGATACAAGCAATGGGTGGATATACATCCATAGAGAACTTACCCTCGAAGACAACAAAGCTTTGTTAACAAGTTGGAACTCGTGGATGATGTAGTCGTACACTTGCTGATCTCAAGATCGTGATGAAGTCCAACAGGTCCGGCTCCAGCACGTCCTTCAGATCCAACTCCAGCAAGTCCAGCCCCACCAAGTCCAGCATCGCAAAGCAGCGTTGCATCCGTGATCGCACACACGTCCGGTACCCCGACAACCTCCATCCCTCGCTCCAGCGAAGCAGCGGAAGCAGAAACTCCTTTCCAGATAAAGCCACCGGGAACATGTATCTCGCTAATCCGAGACCATGGGGAAATAATACTAGAGGGGGAGAGAGATCCTTCACGAGGAGGTGTGGGGAAGAAGGAGTGAGAGGGGGGCCTTTTATAGGAGGAGGGGAGGGTGTCCCTTCACCTCCCCCATTCATGTGGTGGTAACCCCCTCCACATTAAAATACCCCTTCACATTCTCTTTTAAAGTCTCCACTTTAAATGCATTAAATTTCTCCAAATTTAAGGCTCTCTCTCATTTAATAAAACTCTTTGATTAATTTTATTTAGAATTTTGTTAATAACTTTAATTAACAAACATTCACATAAAACCCCCTACAACATTTCAATATTACATGCAAAACCAATTTCAGTAATTTCACCCAAAACAGTTTCGGTGTCTATTGAAATAATTCCAGTGATTTCTTAAATCTTTATCTGAAACATATTTGCTCCAAATGGTGTCAGTATCCCTTAAGTGTGTCACCCTATGGTTCGCGAATAATACAGACATGATCGAGACCCCTCTTAGATCAATAATCAGAAGCGGAACCTAGAGATCCATACTGACTCCTACACATTCAACGATGACTTCTATGATCGTGAGAACCTTTAACGCTAGTAACTAAATCCCTTTGTCTCGCGATATATTACATGTCTGAGATTCGATCATCGGTATCTCCATACCTAGTTTGATCTCGTTGTCGACATGCACTCTTTTCTTGTTCCCGTGATATAACATTCTAGTGATCACATCACTTGCTTGCAAGCTATCTTAATGTGATATCACCGAGAGGGCCCAGAGTATATCTATCCGTCATCGGGATGGACAAATCCCACTCTTGATCCATGAGCCTCAACATAACACCTTCATAGTACTGAACCCACCTTTATAGTCACCCTGTTACGGTGTGACATTTGATGTTATCAAGATACTCTTCTGGTGTTAGCAATTAACATGATCTCGTGGTCTAAGGACTAAGATTACTTCGTATGATGTTATAGCAATATAAACATAATGACTTTGATCGTAATGCTATACTTCGGATGAATGTTCATCACATCATTCCACCAATGTTGTGACCTCGTTATTAACAACATCCAGTGTCCATGATCAGGAAACCTTGATCATCTTGTTAATCAACAAGCTAGTTTATATGAGAGGCAGTACTAGGAACTTTGTATTTTGTTTATTAAACACACATGTATTAACGTTTACAATTAATACAATTATAGCATGCAAAATAAACATTTATCATAAACATGGAATAAGATAATAACCACTTTATTATTGCCTCTCGGGCAAATTCCCTTCAGTTGCGTATATGCTTGCGCTTTATAAGTTGAAGTTAGCAGAACCATGTATCATGGGGAATGCTTTCAACATTGCATTGGTACTTAGTACCTCGTTGATATCATGTTCTTTTTCTTATGGATCCGTGATTGTGAAATAAAAGTGGAACTTGTAAGATCATGGAGTTTGTATGTATGTTAGAAAGCGCTGGCCGCTAGCCTAAGACATGCCTAATCATGGTGGAAACTTGCAGCATAACCATAATGAGCATTCTATGAAGCATCCTCAATAAAAATCTATGCACATAGTAAATAAAAAGATCGCTGAGATACTCATTGTCTGCTTGCCTTGTCATTTTGATTATGGGATAACTCATGTATCATGTGCAAGGGGTACCCCATTGGCGGTTCTCTATGATACATATATACTTACATTGACAAGAGCTTACTCGTGACTGAAGTTAAGTAGCATGAGGATTGGTCTTCGTAAGTAAGGGGCATGAGACTTCGATTTATAACTTGTCAAGCATATCCTATTAGTTGTGTCACTTTAACCTTAACCATTTAAAGATGCTTATGATAGGGGCAATCAGAGCTCAAAGCTAATGAGTACCATACTTTCAGCATTTGGAAGCCTTTCAAACTTTTCAAAACCTGTTCATTTCCTTGTTGAGTCTCCACACATTCTATGAGCACTTTCTTGAGAGCATAGTGGCCATTCTTAGTTATATGTGCATTGTCCCAAGACTTTTTGGTTGATGCAAACCTTGATATTGCTTGTTTTAAACTATTTGTATCTAGTCACTCTTGTAAACTTTGAAGGTGTCCTATGCATTTATGTTTACTACTCTATGAGGGACAAGCTGAATGCCACTATGCTATGTTTTCTTTATGTGAAACAAACAAACGTCTTGCAAAGCATTGTTATTCATGAATCTTTTGTTTGTGCCTTTTCATGTTGCATCATAGTTTCTTTATCTTATTGCTAGAACTTTGTCTTTCATGTTATGATTGAAGTACTATGATCCCATCTTTTGAATGTTTTGCAAATACTTTGATCAATTCTTTGATGGTGCATGTCACCTCAAAAATTATTCTTTCTTTTTATCACTTACCTACCCGAGGACGAGCAGGAGTTAAGCTTGGGGATGTTGATACATTGCAAATGTATCTATAATTTTTGATGTTCCATGCTTGGTTTTATCTACTTTCTTGTGTTTTGTCCACACTTTGGAGTATTTCTATACACTCCCTCGGTGGTCTGGCCAGGGGGTGGTCTGGCCGCCCTAGACACCCCCTCGGTCTCCCTCTTCGCCTATAAGATGCCTTCTGACCTAAAAAGTCAGGGGGTTCGATGTTTTTCCAGAAGGAGTTTCGCTCCGCCGCCACCACCAGATTCCACGAATCAGCACCAGAAACTCCGTTCTGGCACCCTGCTAGGACGGGGAATTGGAGGAGATCACCGCCATCATCATCACCATCGATTCTCCATCGACCATCCATGTTTCCCCCATCTATGAGTGAGTAATCCCCCATTGTAGGCTATGGGGATGGTAGGGATTGGATGAGATTGTTCATGTAATGGCATCAGATTGTTAGGGCATGGTGCCTAGTATCTTCTATTAGTGCTTAATGACTTTGTTGCGACTTGTTGTGCTTAATGCTTGTCACTAGGGCCCGAGTGCCATGATTTCAGATCTGAACATGTTACTGATTCATTGTGATAGTATTGTTTATGGTCTTATCTGCAAGTTGTATACACACGTTGTTGTCCGGAACCAATGGCCTCGAAGTGACAGAAATCGGGATAACCGGAGGCAATGGCTTTGATGTGAGGATCACATATTTTCACAGAGTGTTAATGCTTTGCTCCGGTGCTCTATTAAAAGGAGCACCTTAATTGCCAGTAGTTCCCTTGAGGCCCCGCTGCAAACGGGCTGGCAGGACAAAATATGTTGTGCAAGTTCTCATTGTGAACACGTATGACTATATATGGAACACATGCCTAGGATTATCTAGTACTTGGATGCTTTATCTTATTTATCTGCAATTGCCCTATGTTCTGATTGCTATGTGAATTGTCTTGTCCATGCAACGCCCGTCCATCCATCCCTATGCCTACCTTTTCGAATCTCATCACATCGCAATTGTTACCGCTGTCTTTACTTTACTGTTGCTGCTACTTTGCTATTCCTACTACAAACGGTTGCTACTGATAAACTGTTGTAGGCAAGATTGTTTCTAGGTGCAGCTGAATTGACAACTTAGTTTTTAAGGCTTATAAATATTCTTTGGCTCCCCTTGTGTCGAATCAATAAACTGGGTTTCACTTCCCTCGAAAATACTGCGATACACCCCCTATACTTATGGGTCGTTATCGTTGCATGTCTGTTCTTTCCACAAACCACATATGGATCCACCAGTGTCACTTGATGTGAGTTCTTCTCACAGACCACAGCCAGAGGCATTGCATGTCTGTTCTTTACACAAACAACATATGGATCCACCAGTGTGATTGCATGTGTGTTCTTTTCACAAACCACAGCTAGTGTCATTGCATGTGTGTTCTTTCCACAAACAACATATGGATCCACTAGTGTGATTGCATGTGTGTTCTTTCCACAAACAACATATGGATCCACTAGTGTGATTGCATGTGTGTTCTTTTGACAAACCACAACCAGTGTCATCACATGTGTGTTCTTTCCACAAACCACATATGGATCCACCAGTGTCACTTGATGTGTGTTCTTTTCACAAACCACAGCCACAGTTATTGCATGTTTGTTCTTTCCACAAACCACATAGGGATCCACCCAGTTCATTGCATGTGTGTTCTTTTCATTAACCACAGCTAGAGCCATTGCATGTATGTTCTTTCCACAAACAACATATGGATCCACCAGTGTGATTGCATGTGTGTTCTTTTCACAAACCACAGCCAGTGTCATTTCATGTGTGTTCTTTCCACAAACCACATATGGATCCACCAGTCTCATTGCATGTGTATTCTTCTCATAGACCACATAAGGATCCACCAGTGTCACTGGATGTGTGTCCTTTCCATGAACCACACCCAGTTCATTGCATGTGTGTTCTTCTCAGAGACCACATAAGTATCCACCTGTGTGACTAGATGTGTGTTCTTTTCATGAAACACACCCAGTTCATTGCATGCGTGTTCTTTTCACAAACCATATATGGATCCATCAGAGTCATTGCATGTGTGTTCTTCTCATTAACCACAGCTAGAGCCATTGCATTTCTGTTCTTTTCCACAAACAATATATGGATCCACCAGTGTGATTGTATGTGTGTTCTTTTCACAAACCACAACCAGTGTCATTGCATGTGTGTTCTTTCCATAAACCACATATGGATCCACTAGAGTCATTGCATGCGTATTCTTCTCATAGACCATATAAGGATCCACCAGTGTCACTGGATGTGTGTTCTTTTCATGGACCACACCAAGTTCATTGCATGTGTGTTCTTTTCACAGACCACATACGGATCCACCAGTGTCATTGCATGTGTGTTCTTCTCATAGACCACAGCCAGAGTCATTGCATGTCTGTTATTTCCACAAACAACATATGGATCCACCAGTGTGATTGCATGTGTGTTCTTTTCACAAACCACAACCAGTGTCATTGCATGTTTATTCTTTCCACAAACCACAGATGGATCCACTTGTGTCATTGCATGTGTGTTCTTCTCACAGACCACAACTAGAGCCATTGCAGGTCTGTTCTTTCCACAAACAACATATGGATCCACCAGTGCGATTGTATGTGTGTTATTTTCACAAACAACAACCAGTGTCATTACATGTGTGTTCTTTCCACAAACCACATATGGATCCACTAGTGTCACTCGATGTGAGTTCTTCTCACAAACCACAACCAGAGTCATTGCATGTCAGTTCTTTCCACAAACAACACATGGATCCACCGGTGTGATTGCATGTGTGTTCTTTTCACAAACCACAACCAGTGTCATTGCATGTGTGTTCTTTCCATAAACAACATATGGATCCACTAGTGTGATTGCATGTGTGTTCTTTTCACAAACCACTGCCAGTGTCATTGCATGTGTGTTCTTTCCCCCGAACCACATATGGATCCACCAGTGCCACTTAATGTGTGTTATTTTCACAAACCACAGCCAGAGTCAATGCATGTCTGTTCTTTCCACAAACCACATATGGATCCCCCAGTTCATTGCATGTGTGTTCTTTTCATCAACCACAGCTAGAGCCATCGCATGTCTATTCTTTCCACAAACAACATATGGATCCACCAGTGTGATTGCATGTGTGTTCTTTTCACAAACCACAGCCAATGTCATTACGTGTGTGTTCTTTCCACAAACCACATATGGATCCACCAATGTCATTGCATGTGTGTTCTTCCCACATACCACATAAGAATCCACAAGTGTCACCAGATGTGTATTCTTTTCATGAACCACACCTAATTCATTGCATGTGTGTTCTTCTCACAGACCACATAAGTATCCACCAGTGTCACTGGATGTTTTTCTTTTCATGAACCACACCCAGTTCATTGCATGTGTGTTCGTTTCACAAACCATATATGGATCCATCAGAGTCATTGCAAGTGTGTTCTTCTCATTAACCACAGCTAGAGCCATTGCATGTCTGTTGTTTCCACAAACAACATATGGATCCACAAGTGTGATTGCACGTCTGTTCTTTTCAAAAACCACAGCCAGTGTCATTGCATGTGTGTTCTTTCAACAAACCACATATGGATCCACCTGTGTCATTGCATGTGTGTTCTTCTCACAGACCACATAAGGATCCACCAGTGTCACTAGATGTGTGTTCTTTTCATGAACCACACCCATTTCATTGTATATGTGTTCTTCTCACAGACCACATAAGTATCCACCAGTGTCACTAGATGTGTGTTCTTTTCATGAACCACACCCAGTTCATTGCATGTGTGTTCTTGTCACAGACCACATAAGTATCCACCAGTGTCACTGGATGTGTTTTCTTTTCATGAACCACACCCAGTTCATTGCATGTGTGTTCTTTTCACAAACCATATATGGATCCATCAGAGTCATTGCACGTGTGTTCTCCTCATTAACCATAGCTAGAGCCATTGCATGTCTGTTCTTTCCACAAACAACATATGGATCCACCAGTGTGATTGCATGTGTGTTCTTTTCACAAACCACATCCAGTGTCATTGGATGTGTGTTCTTTACACAAACCACATATGGATCCACCTGTGTCATTGCATGTGTGTTCTTTTCACAGACCACATAAGGATCCACCAGTGTCACTGGATGTGTGTTCTTTTCATGAACCACACCCAGTTCATTGCATGTGTGTTTTTCTCATAGACCACATAAGTATCCACCAGTATCACTAGATGTGTGTTCTTTTCATGAACCACACCCAGTTCATTGCATGTGTGGTCTTCTCACAAACCATATATGGATCCATCCGAGTCATTGCATGTGTGTTCTTCTCATTAACCACAGCTAGAGCCATTGCATGTCTGTTCTTTCCACAAACAACATATGGATCCACCAGTGTGATTGCATGTGTGTTCTTTTAACAAACCACAGCCAATGTCATTGCATGTGTGTTCTTTAAACAAACCACATATGGATCCACCTGTGTCATTGCATGTGTGTTCTTCTCACAGACCACATAAGGATCCACCAGTGTCACTGGATGTGTGTTATTTTCATGAACCACACCCAGTTCATTGCATATGTGTTCTTCTCACAGACCACATAAGTATCCACCAGTGTCACTAGATGTGTGTTCTTTTCATGAACCACACCCAGTTCATTGCATGTGTGTTCTTGTCACAAACCACATAAGTATCCAACAGTGTCACTGGATGTGTTTTCTTTTCATGAACCACACCCAGTTCATTGCATGTGTGTTCTTTTCACAAACCATATATGGATCCATCAGAGTCATTGCATATGTGTTCTTCTGATTAACCACAGCTAGAGCCATTGCATGTCTGTTCTTTCCACAAACAACATATGGATCCACCAGTGTGATTGCATGTGTGGTCTTTTCACAAACCACAGCCAATGTCATTGCATGTGTGTTCTTTCCACAAACAACATATGGATCCGCCTGTGTGGTTGCATGTGTGTTCTTTTCACAAACCACATCTAGTGTCACTGCGTGTGTGTTTTTTCAACAAACTACATATGGATCCACCAGTGTCATTGTATGTGCGATCTTTCCACAAACCACATATGGATCCACCAATTTCATTGCATGTCTGTTCTTTCCACAAACCACATATGGATCCACCAGTGTCACTGGATGTGTGTTCTTTTCATGAACCACGCCCAGTTCATTGCATCTGTGTTCTTTTCAGAGACCACATATGGATCCACCAGTGTCATTGCATGTGTGTTCTTCTCACAGACCATAGCCAGGGTCATTGCATGTCTGTTCTTTCCACAAACAACATATGGATCCACTAGTGTAACTGCATGTGTGTTCTTTTCACAAACCACAGCCAGTGTCATTGCATGTCTATTCTTTCGACAAACCACATATGGATCCACCTGTGTCAATGCATGTGTGTTCTTCTCATTAACCACAGCTAGAGCCATTGCATGTCTATTCTTTCCACAAACAACATATGGATCCACCAGTGTGATTGCATGTGTGTTCTTTTCACAAACCACAGCCAATGTCATTGCATGTGTGTTCTTTCCACAAACCACATATGGATCCACCAGTGTCATTGCATGTGTGTTCTTTTCACAAACCACAACCAGTTTCATTGCATGTGTGTTCTTTCAACAAACCACATATGGACCCACCAGTGTCACTTGATGTGAGTTCTTTTCACAAACCACATGAGTCATTGCATGTCTATTCTTTCCACAAACCAGATATGGATCCACCAGTGCCATTGCATGTGTGTTCTTCTCACATACCACATAAGTATCCACCAGTGTCACTAGATGTGTGTTCTTTTCATGAACCACACCCAGTTCATTGCATGTGTGTTCTTTTCACAGACCACATATGGATCCACCAATGTTATTGCATATATGTTCTTTTCATTAACCATAGCTAGAGCCATTGCATGTATGTTGTTTCCACAAACCACCTATGGATCCAGTGTCACTGGATGTGTGTTCTTTTCATGAACTACACCCAGTTCATTACACGTGTGTTATTTTCACAAACAACTTATGGATCCACCCGTGTCACTGGATGTGTGTACTTCTCACAGACCATAGCCAGAGCCATTACATGTCTGTTCTTTCCACAAACAACATATGGATCCACCAGTGTGATTGCATGTGTGTTCTTTTCACAAACCACACCCAGTTTCATTGCATGTGTGTTCTTTCCACAACCCACATATGGATCCACCAGTGTCACTTGATGTGAGTTCTTCTCACAGACCACAGCCAGAGCCATTGCATGTCTGTTCTTTCCACAATAAACATATGGATCCACTAGTGTGATTACATGTCTGTTCTTCTCACAAACCATAGCTAGTGTCATTGCATGTGTGCTCTTTCCACAAACAACATATGGATCCACCAGTGTCATTGCATGTGTGTTCTTTTCACAAACCATAGATAGTGTCATTGCATGTGTGTTCTTTCCACAAACCACATAAGGATCCACCAGTGTCACTGGATGTGTGTTCTTCTCACAAGCCACAGGCAGAGTCATTGCATGTGTGTTATTTCCACAAACAACATATGGATCCACCAGTGTGATTGTATGTGTGTTCTTTTCACAAACCACAGCCAGTGTCATTGCATGTTTATTCTTTCCACAAACCACATATGGATCCACCTGTGTCATTGCATGTGTGTTCTTCTCACAGACCACATCTAGAGCCATTGCAGGTCTGTTCTTTCCACAAATAACATATGGATCGACCAGTGTGATTGCATGTGTGTTCTTTTTGACAAACAACATCCAGTGTTATTGCATGTGTGTTCTTTCCAAAAACCACATATGGATCCACCAGTGTCACTTGATGTGAGTTCTTCTCACAAACCACAACCAGAGTCAATGCATGTATGTTCTTTCCACAAACAACATATGGATCCACCGGTGTGATTGCATGTGTGTTCTTTTCACAAACCACATCCAGTGTCATTGCATGTGTGTTCTTTCCACAAACAACATATGGATCCACTAGTGTGATTGCATGTGCGTTCTTTTCACAAACCACAGCCAGTGTCATTGCATGTGTGTTCTTTCCACAAACCACATTTGGATCAACCGGTGTCACTTGATGTGTGTTCTTTTCACAAACCACAGCCAGAGTCATTGCATGTATGTTCTTTCCAGAAACCACATATGGATCCACCCAGTTCATTACATGTGTGTTCTTTTCATTAACCACACTAGAGCCATTGCATGTCTATTCTTTCCACAAACAACATATGGATCCACCAGTGTGATTGCATGTGTGTTCTTTTCACAAACCACAGCCAGTGTCATTGTATGTGTGTTCTTTCCACAAACCACATATGGATCCACCAGTGTCATTGCATGTGTATTCTTCTCACAAACCACATAAGGATCCACTAGTGTCACTGGTTGTGTGTTCTTTTCATGAACCACACCTAGTTCATTGCATGTGTGTTCTTCTCACAGACCACATAAGTATCCACCAGTGTCACTGGATGTGTGTTCTCTTCATGAACCACACCCAGTTCGTTGCATGTGTGTTCTTTTCACAAACCATATATGGATCCATCAGAGTCATTGCATGCATGTTCTTCTCATTAACCACAGCTAGAGCCATTGCATGTCTGTTCTTTCCACAAACAACATATGGATCCACCAATGTGATTGCATGTGTGTTCTTTTCACAAACCACAGCCAATGTCATTGCATGTGTGTTCTTTCCACAAACCACATATGGATCCACCAGTGTCATTGCATGTGTGTTCTTCTCACAGACCACATAAGGATCAACCAGTGTCACTGGATGTGTGTTATTTTCATGCACCACACCAAGTTCATTGCATGTGTGTTCTTCTCACAGACCATATAAGTATCCACCAGTGTCACTGCATGTGTGTTAATTTCATGAACCACACCCAGTTCATTGCATGTGTGTTCTTTTCACAAACCATATATGGATCCATAAGAGTCATTGCAGGTGTGTTCTTCTCATTAACCACAGCTAGAGCCATTGCATGTCTGTTCTTTCCACAAACAACATATGGATCCACTAGTGTGATTGCATGTGTGTTCTTTTCACAAACCACAGCCAGTGTCATTGCATGTGTGTTCTTTCAACAAACCACATATGGATCCACCTGTGTCATTGCATGTGTGTTCTTCTCACAGACCGCATAAGGATCCACCAGTGTCACTAGATGTGTGTTCTTTTCATGAACCACACCCAGTTCATTGTATATGTGTTCTTCTCACAGAACACATAAGTATCCACCTGTTTCATTGGATGTGTGTTCTTTTCATGAACCACACCCAGTTCATTGCATGTGTGTTTCTGTCATAGACCACATAATTATCCACCAGTGTCACTGGATGTGTTTTCTTTTCATGAACCACACCCAGTTTATTGCATGTGTGTTCTTTTCACAAACCATATATGGATCCATCAGAGTCATTGCATGTGTGTTCTTCTCATTAACCACAGCTAGAGCCATTGCATGTCTGTTCTTTCCACAAACAACATATGGATCCACCAGTGTGATTGCATGTTTGTTCTTTTCACAAACCACAACCAGTGTCATTGGATGTGTGTTCTTTACACAAACCACATATGGATCCACCTGTGTCATTGCATGTGTGTTCTTCTCACAGACCACATAAGGATCCACCAGTGTCACTGGATGTGTATTCTTTTCATGAACCACACCCAGTTCATTGCATGTGTGTTTTTCTCACAGACCACATAAGTATCCACCAGCGTCACTAGATGTGTGTTCTTTTCATGAACCACACCCAGTTCATTGCATGTGTGTTCTTCTCACAAACCATATATAGATCCATCAGAGTCATTGCATGTGTGTTCTTCTCATTAACCACAGCTAGAGCCAATGCATGTCTGTTCTTTCCACAAACAACATATGGATCCACCAGTGTGATTGCACGTGTGTTCTTTTCACAAACCACAGCCAATGTCATTGCATGTGTATTCTTTAAACAAACCACATATGGATCCACCTGTGTCATTGCATGTGTGTTCTTCTCATAGACCACATAAGGATCCACCAGTGTCACTGGATGTGTGTTATTTTCATGAACCACACCCAGTTCATTGCATGTGTGTTCTTCTCACAGACCACATAAGTATCCACCAGTGTCACTAGATGTGTGTTCTTTTCATGAAGCACACCTAGTTCATTGCATGTGTGTTCTTGTCAAAGACCACATAAGTATCCAACAGTGTCACCGGATGTGTTTTCTTTTCATGAACCACACCCAGTTCATTGCATGTGCGTTCTTTTCACAAACCATATATGGATCCATCAGAGTCATTGCATATGTGTTCTTCTCATTAACCACAGCTAGAGCCATTGCATGTCTGTTCTTTCCACAAACAACATATGGATCCGCCTGTGTGATTGCATGTGTGTTCTTTTTACAAACCACATCTAGTGTCATTGCATGTGTGTTCTTTCAACAAACTACATATGGATCCACCAGTGTCATTGTATGTGCGATCTTCTCACAGACCACATCTAGAGCCATTGCAGGTCTGTTCTTTCCACAAATAACATATGGATCGACGAGTGTGATTGCGTGTGTGTTCTTTTTGACAAACAACATCCAGTGATATTGCATGTGTGTTCTCTCCACAAACCACATATGGATCCACCAGTGTCACTTGATGTGAGTTCTTCTCACAAACCACATCCAGTGTCATTGCATGTGTGTTCTTTCCACAAACAACATATGGATCCACTAGTGTGATTGCATGTGCGTTTTTTTCACAAACCACAGCCAGTGTCATTGCATGTTTGTTCTTTCCACAAACCACATATGGATCCACCGGTGTCACTTGATGTGTGTTCTTTTCACAAACCACAGCCAGAGTCATTGCATGTATGTTCTTTCCACAAACCACATATGGATCCACCCAGTTCATTACATGTGTGTTCTTTTCATTAACCACAGCTAGAGCCATTGCATGTCTATTCTTTCCACAAACAACATATGGATCCACTAGTGTGATTGCATGTGTGTTCTTTTCACAAACCACAGCCAGTGTGATTGCATGTGTGTTCTTTTCACAAACCACAGCCAGTGTCATTGCATGTGTGTTCTTTCCACAAACCACATATGGATCCACCAGTGTCATTGCATGTGTATTCTTCTCACAAACCACATAAGGATCCACTAGTGTCACTGGTTGTGTGTTCTTTTCATGAACCACACCTAGTTCATTGCATGTGTGTTCTTCTCATAGACCACATAAGTATCCACCAGTGTCACCTGATGTGTGTTGTCTTCATGAACCACACCCAGTTCGTTGCATGTGTGTTCTTTTCACAAACCATATATGGATCCATCAGAGTCATTGCATGTGTGTTCTTCTCATTAACCACAGCTAGAGCCATTGCATGTCTGTTCTTTCCACAAGCAACATATGGATCCACCAATGTGATTGCATGTGTGTTCTTTTCGCAAACCACAGCCAGTGTCATTGCATGTGTGTTCTTTCCACAAACCACATATGGATCCACCGGTGTCGTTGCATGTGTGTTCTTCTCACAGACCACATAAGGATCAACCAGTGTCACTGGATGTGTGTTCTTTTCATGCACCACACCAAGTTCATTGCATGTGTGTTCTTCTCACAGACCACATAAGTATCCACCAGTGTCACTGGATGTGTGTTCTTCTCATGAACCACACCCAATTCATTGCATGTGTGTTCTTTTCACAAACCATATATGGATCCATCGGAGTCATTGCATGTGAGTTCATCTCATTAACCACAGCTAGAGTCATTGCATGTATGTTCTTTCCATAAACAACATATGGATCCACCAGTGTGATTGCATGTGTGTTCTTTTCACAAATGACATATGGATCCACCAGTGTCATTGCAAGTCTGTTCTTTCCACAAACCACATATGGATCCACCAGTGTCACTGGATGTGTGTTCTTTTCATGAACCACACCTAGTTCATTGCATGCTTGTTCTTTTCACAGACCACATATGGATCCACCAGTGTCATTGCATGTGTGTTCTTCTCACAGACCACAGCCAGATTCATTGTATGTCTGTTCTTTCCACAAACAACATATGGATCCACCAGTCTGATTGCATGTGTGTTCTTTTCACAAACCACAGCCAGTGTCATTGCATGTCTATTCTTTCCACAAAACACATATGGATCCACCTCTGTCATTGCATGTGTGTTCTTTTCATTAACCACAGCTAGAGTTATTGCATGGTTGTTCTTTCCACAAACAACATATGGATCCAACAGTGTGACTGCATGTGTGTTCTTTTCACAAACTACAGCGGGTGTCATCGCATGTGTGTTCTTTTCACAGACCACATATGGATCCACCTGTGTTATTGGAAATATGTTCGTTTCATTAACCACAGCTATTGCCATTGCATGTTTGTTCTTACCACAAACAACATATGGATCCAACAGTGTGATTGCATGTGTGTTCTTTTCACAAACTACAGCTGGTGTCATTGCATGTGTGTTCTTTCCACAAACCACATATGGATCAACTAGTGTCACTTGATGTGAGTTCTTCTCACAAACCACTACCAGAGTCATTGCATGTCTGTTCTTTCCACAAACCAGATATGGATCCACCAATGTCATTGCATATGTGTTCTTCTCACATACCACATAAGGATCCACCAGTGTCACTGAATGTATGTTCTTTTCATGAACCACACCTAGTTCATTGCATGTGTGTTCTTTTCACAGACCACATATGGATCCACCAGTGTTATGGCAAATATGTTCATTTCATTAACCATAGCTAGAGCCATTCCATGTCTGTTGTTTCCAGGAACCACCTATGGATCCAGTGTCACTGGATGTGTGTTATTTTCATGAACTACACCTAGTTCATTACACGCGTCTTATTTTCACAAACAACATATGGATCCACCCGTGTCACTGGATGTGTGTTCTTCTCACAAACCATAGCCAGAGCCATTACATGTTTGTTCTTTCCACAAACAACATATGGATCCACCAGTGTGATTGCATGTGTGTTCTTTTCACAAACCACACCCAATGTCATTGCATGTGTGTTCTTTCCACAACCCACATATGGATCCACCAGTGTCACTTGATGTGAGTTCTTCTCACAGACCACAGCCAGAGCCATTGCATGTCTGTTCTTTCCACAATAAACATATGGATCCACCAGTGTGATTACATGTCTGTTCTTTTAACAAACCATAGCTAGTGTCATTGCATGTGTGCTCTTTCCACAAACAACATATGGATCCACCACTGTCATTGCATGTGTGTTCTTTTCACAAACCATAGACAGTGTCATTGCATGTGTGTTCTTTCCACAAACCACATATGGATCCACCAGTGTCATTGCATGTGTATTCTTCTCACACACCACATAAGGATCCACCAGTATCACTGGATGTGTGTTCTTCTCACAGGCCACAGCTAGAGTCATTGCATGTGTGTTACTTCCACAAACAACATATGGATCCACCAGTGTGATTGCATGTGTGTTCTTTTCACAAACCACAGCCAGTGTCATTGCATGTTTATTCTTTCCACAAACCACATATGGATCCACCTGTGTCATTGCATGTGTGTTCTTCTCATAGACCACATCTAGAGCCATTGCAGGTCTATTCTTTCCACAAAAACATATGGATCGACGTGTGTGATTGCATGTGTGTTCTTTTTGACAAACAACATCCAGTGCTATTGCATGTGTGCTCTTTCCACAAACCACATATGGATCCACCAGTGTCACTTGATGTGAGTTCTTCTCACAAACCACAACCAGAGTCAATGCATGTATGTTCTTTCCACAAACAACATATGGATCCACCGGTGTGATTGCATGTGTGTTCTTTTCACAAACCACATCCAGTGTCATTGCATGTGTGTTCTTTCCACAAACAACATATGGATCCACTAGTGTGATTGCATGTGCGTTCTTTTCACAAACCACAGCCAGTGTCATTGCATGTGTGTTCTTTCCACAAACCACATATGGATCCACCGGTGTCACTTGATGTGTGTTCTTTTCACAAACCACAGCCAGAGTCATTGCATGTATGTTCTTTCCACAAACCACATATGGATCCACCCAGTTCATTACATGTGTGTTCTTTTCATTAACCACAGCTAGAGCCATTCCATGTCTATTCTTTCCACAAACAACATATGGATCCACCAGTGTGATTGCATGTGTGTTCTTTTCACAAACCACAGCCAGTGTCATTGCATGTGTGTTCTTTCCACAAACCACATATGGATCCAGAAGTGTCATTGCATGTGTATTCTTCTCACAAACCACATAAGGATCCACTAGTGTCACTGGTTGTGTGTTCTTTTCATGAACCACACCTAGTTCATTGCATGTGTGTTCTTCTCATAGACCACATAAGTATCCACCAGTGTCACGGGATGTGTGTTCTCTTCATGAACCACACCCAGTTTGTTGCATGTGTGTTCTTTTCACAAACCATATATGGATCCATCAGAGTCATTACATGTGTGTTCTTCTCATTAACCACAGCTAGAGCCATTGCATGTCTGTTCTTTCCACAAACAACATATGGATCCACCAATGTGATTGCATGTGTGTTCTTTTCACAAACCACAGCCAATGTCATTGCATGTGTGTTCTTTCCACAAACCACATATGGATCCACCAGTGTCATTGCATGTGTGTTCTTCTCACAGACCACATAAGGATCAACCAGTGTCACTGGATGTGTGTTCTTTTCATGCACCACACCAAGTTCATTGCATGTGCGTTCTTCTCAGAGACCACATAAGTATCCACCAGTGTCACTGCATGTGTGTTATTTTCATGAACCACACTCTGTTCATTTCATGTGTGTTCTTTTCACAAACCATATATGGATCCATCGGAGTCATTGCATGTGAGTTCATCTCATTAACTACAGCTAGAGCCATTGCATGTATGTTCTTTCCACAAACAACATATGGATCCACCAGTGTGATTTCATGTGTGTTCTTTTCACAAACGACATATGGATCCACCAGTGTCATTGCAAGTCTGTTCTTTCCACAAACCACATATGGATCCACCAGTGTCACTGGATGTGTGTTCTTTTCATGAACCACACCTAGTTCATTGCATGCTTGTTCTTTTCACAGACCACATATGGATCCTCCAGTGTCATTGCATGTGTGTTCTTCTCACAGACCATAGCCAGAGTCATTGTATCTCTGTTCTTTCCACAAACAACATATGGATCCACCAGTGTGATTGCATGTGTGTTCTTTTCACAAACCACAGCCAGTGTCATTGCATGTCTATTCTTGCCACAAAACACATATGGATCCAGCTCTGTCATTGCATGTGTGTTCTTCTCATTAACCACAGCTAGAGCCATTGCATGTTTGTTCTTTCCACAAACAACATATGGATCCAATAGTGTCATTGCATGTGTGTTCTTTTCACAAACTACAGCTGGTGTCATTGCATGTGTGTTCTTTCCACAAACCACATATGGATCCACTAGTGTCACTTGATGTGAGTTCTTCTCACAAACCACTACCAGAGTTATTGCATGTCTGTTCTTTCCACAAACCAGATATGGATCCACCAATATCATTGCATGTGTGTTCTTCTCATATACCACATAAGGATCAACCAGTGTTAATGGATGTATGTTCTTTTCATGAACCACACCTAGTTCATTGCATGTGTGTTCTTTTCACAGACCACATATGGATCCACCTGTGTTATTGCAAATATGTTCGTTTCATTAACCACAGCTAGAGCCATTGCATGTTTGTTCTTTCCACAAACAACATATGGATCCAACAGTGTGATTGCATGTGTGTTATTTTCACAAACTACAGCTGGTGTCATTGCATGTGTGTTCTTTCCACAAACCACGTATGGATCCACTAGTGTCACTTGATGTGAGTTCTTCTCACAAACCACTACCAGAGTCATTGCATGTCTGTTCTTTCCACAAACCAGATATGGATCCACCAATGTCATTGCATGTGTGTTCTTCTCACATACCACATAAGGATCCACCAGTGTCACTGGATGTATGTTCTTTTGATGAACCACACCTAGTTCATTGCATGTGTTTTCTTTTCACAGACCACATATGGATCCACCAGTGTTATTGCAAATATGTTCGTTTCATTAACCATAGCTAGAGCCATTGCATGTCTGTTGTTTCCACAAACCACCTATGGATCCAGTGTCACTGGATGTGTGTTCTTTTCATGAACTACACCCAGTTCATTACACGTGTCTTATTTTCACAAACAACATATGGATCCAACCGTGTCACTGATGTGTGTTCTTCTCACAAACCATAGCCAGAGCCATTACATGTCTGTTCTTTCCACAAACAACATATGGATCCACCAGTGTGATTGCATGTGTGTTCTTTTCACAAACCACACCCAGTGTCATTGCATGTGTGTTCTTTCCACAACCCACATATGGATCCACCAGTGTCACTTGATGTGAGTTCTTCTCACAGACCACAGCCAGAGCCATTGCATGTCTGTTCTTTCCACAATAAACATATGGATCCACCAGTGTGATTACATGTGTGTTCTTTTCACAAACCATAGCTAGTGTCATTGCATGTGTGCTCTTTCCACAAACAACATATGGATCCACCAGTGTCATTGCATGTGTGTTCTTTTCATAAACCATAGACAGTGTAATTGCATGTGTGTTCTTTCCACAAACCACATATGGATCCACCAGTGTCATTGCATGTGTATTCTTCTCACACACCACATAAGGATCCACCAGTGTCACTGGATGTGTGTTCTTCTCACAGGCCACAGCCAGAGTCATTGCATGTGTGTTATTTCCACAAACAACATACGGATCCACCAGTGTGATTGCATGTGTGTTCTTTTCACAAACCACAGCCAGTGTCATTGCATGTCTATTCTTTCCACAAAACACATATGGATCCACCTCTGTCATTGCATGTGTGTTCTTTTCATTAACCACAGCTAGAGTTATTGCATGGTTGTTCTTTCCACAAACAACATAAGGATCCAATAGTGTGACTGCATGTGTGTTCTTTTCACAAACTACAGCGGGTGTCATTGCATGTGTGTTCTTTTCACAGACCACATATGGATCCACCTGTGTTATTGCAAATATGTTCGTTTCATTAACCACAGCTAGAGCCATTGCATGTTTGTTCTTTCCACAAACAACATATGGATCCAACAGTATGATTGCATGTGTGTCCTTTTCACAAACTACAGCTGGTGTCATTGCATGTGTGTTCTTTCCACAAACCACATATGGATCAACTAGTGTCACTTGATGTGAGTTCTTCTCACAAACCACTACCAGAGTCATTGCATGTCTGTTCTTTCCACAAACCAGATATGGATCCACCAATGTCATTGCATGTGTGTTCTTCTCACATACCACATAAGGATCCACCAGTGTCACTGGATGTATGTTCTTTTCATGAACCACACCTAGTTCATTGCATGTGTTTTCTTTTCACAGACCACATATGGATCCACCAGTGTTATTGCAAATATGTTCATTTCATTAACCATAGCTAGAGCCATTCCATGTCTGTTGTTTCCACGAACCACCTATGGATCCAGTGTCACTGGATGTGTGTTCTTTTCATGAACTACACCCAGTTCATTACACGTGTCTTATTTTCACAAACAACATATGGATCCACCCGTGTCACTGGATGTGTGTTCTTCTCACAAACCATAGCCAGAGCCATTACATGTTTGTTCTTTCCACAAACAACATATGGATCCACCAGTGTGATTGCATGTGTGTTCTTTTCACAAACCACACCCAATGTCATTGCATGTGTGTTCTTTCCACAACCCACATATGGATCCACCAGTGTGATTACATGTCTGTTCTTTTCACAAACCATAGCTAGTGTCATTGCATGTGTGCTCTTTCCACAAACAACATATGGATCCACCACTGTCATTGCATGTGTGTTCTTTTCACAAACCATAGACAGTGTCATTGCATGTGTGTTCTTTCCACAAACCACATATGGATCCACCAGTGTCATTGCATGTGTATTGTTCTCACACACCACATAAGGATCCACCAGTATCACTGGATGTGTGTTCTTCTCACAGGCCACAGCTAGAGTCATTGCATGTGTGTTATTTCCACAAACAACATATGGATCCACCAGTGTGATTGCATGTGTGTTCTTTTCACAAACCACAGCCAGTGTCATTGCATGTTTATTCTTTCCACAAACCACATATGGATCCACCTGTGTCATTGCATGTGTGTTCTTCTCATAGACCACATCTAGAGCCATTGCAGGTCTGTTCTTTCCACAAACAACATATGGATCGACGAGTGTGATTGCATGTGTGTTCTTTTTGACAAACAACATCCAGTGCTATTGCATGTGTGTTCTTTCCACAAACCACATATGGATCCACCAGTGTCACTTGATGTGAGTTCTTCTCACAAACAACAACCAGAGTCAATGCATGTATGTTCTTTCCACAAACAACATATGGATCCACCGGTGTGATTGCATGTGTGTTCTTTTCACAAACCACATCCAGTGTCATTGCATGTGTGTTCTTTCCACAAACAACATATGGATCCACTAGTGTGATTACATGTGCGTTCTTTTCACAAACCACAGCCAGTGTCATTGCATGTGTGTTCTTTCCACAAACCACATATGGATCCACCGGTGTCACTTGATGTGTGTTCTTTTCACAAACCAGAGCCAGAGTCATTGCATGTATGTTCTTTCCACAAACCACATATGGATCCACCTAGTTCATTACATGTGTGTTCTTTTCATTAACCACAGCTAGAGCCATTCCATGTCTATTCTTTCCACAAACAACATATGGATCCACCAGTGTGATTGCATGTGTGTTCTTTTCACAAACCACAACCAGTGTCATTGCATGTGTGTTCTTTCCACAAACCACATATGGATCCGTAGTGTCATTGCATGTGTATTCTTCTCACAAACCACATAAGGATCCACTAGTGTCACTGGTTGTGTGTTCTTTTCATGAACCACACCTAGTTCATTGCATGTGTGTTCTTCTCATAGACCACATAAGTATCCACCAGTGTCACGGGATGTGTGTTCTCTTCATGAACCACACCCAGTTTGTTGCATGTGTGTTCTTTTCACAAACCATATATGGATCCATCAGAGTCATTGCATGTGTGTTCTTCTCATTAACCACAGCTAGAGCCATTGCATGTCTGTTCTTTCCACAAACAACATATGGATCCACCAATGTGATTGCATGTGAGTTCTTTTCACAAACCACAGCCAATGTCATTGCATGTGTGTTCTTTCCACAAACCACATATGGATCCACCAGTGTCATTGCATGTGTGTTCTTCTCACAGACCACATAAGGATCAACCAGTGTCACTGGATGTGTGTTCTTTTCATGCACCACACCAAGTTCATTGCATGTGCGTTCTTCTCAGAGACCACATAAGTATCCACCAGTGTCACTGCATGTGTGTTATTTTCATGAACCACACTCTGTTCATTTCATGTGTGTTCTTTTCACAAACCATATATGGATCCATCGGAGTCATTGCATGTGAGTTCATCTCATTAACCACAGCTAGAGCCATTGCATGTATGTTCTTTCCACAAACAACATATGGATCCACCAGTGTGATTGCATGTGTGTTCTTTTCACAAACGACATATGGATCCACCAGTGTCATTGCAAGTCTGTTCTTTCCACAAACCACATATGGATCCACCAGTGTCACTAGATGTGTGTTCTTTTCATGAACCACACCTAGTTCATTGCATGCTTGTTCTTTTCACAGACCACATATGGATCCACCAGTGTCATTGCATGTGTGTTCTTCTCACAGACCACAGCCAGAGTCATTGTATCTCTGTTCTTTCCACAAACAACATATGGATCCACCAGTGTGATTGCATGTGTGTTCTTGTCACAAACCACAGCCAGTGTCATTGCATGTCTATTCTTTCCACAAAACACATATGGATCCAGCTCTGTCATTGCATGTGTGTTCTTCTCATTAACCACAGCTAGAGCCATTGCATGTTTGTTCTTTCCACAAACAACATATGGATCCAACAGTGTGATTGCATGTGTGTTCTTTTCACAAACTACAGCTGGTGTCATTGCATGTGTGTTCTTTCCACAAACCACATATGGATCCACTAGTGTCACTTGATGTGAGTTCTTCTCACAAACCACTACCAGAGTTATTGCATGTCTGTTCTTTCCACAAACCAGATATGGATCCACCAATGTCATTGCATGTGTGTTCTTCTCATATACCACATAAGGATCCACCAGTGTCAATGGATGTATGTTCTTTTCATGAACCACACCTAGTCATTGCATGTGTGTTCTTTTCACAGACCACATATGGATCCACCTGTGTTATTGCAAATATGTTCGTTTCATTAACCACAGCTAGAGCCATTGCATGTTTGTTCTTTCCACAAACAACATATGGATCCAACAGTGTGATTGCATGTGTGTCCTTTTCACAAACTACAGCTGGTGTCATTGCATGTGTGTTCTTTCCACAAACCACATATGGATCAACTAGTGTCACTTGATGTGAGTTCTTCTCACAAACCACTACCAGAGTCATTGCATGTCTGTTCTTTCCACAAACCAGATATGGATCCACCAATGTCATTGCATGTGTGTTCTTCTCACATACCACATAAGGATCCACCAGTGTCACTGGATGTATGTTCTTTTCATGAACCACACCTAGTTCATTGCATGTGTTTTCTTTTCACAGACCACATATGGATCCACCAGTGTTATTGCAAATATGTTCATTTCATTAACCATAGCTAGAGCCATTCCATGTCTGTTGTTTCCACGAACCACCTATGGATCCAGTGTCACTGGATGTGTGTTCTTTTCATGAACTACACCCAGTTCATTACACGTGTCTTATTTTCACAAACAACATATGGATCCACCCGTGTCACTGGATGTGTGTTCTTCTCACAAACCATAGCCAGAGCCATTACATGTTTGTTCTTTCCACAAACAACATATGGATCCACCAGTGTGATTGCATGTGTGTTCTTTTCACAAACCACACCCAATGTCATTGCATGTGTGTTCTTTCCACAACCCACATATGGATCCACCAGTGTCACTTGATGTGAGTTCTTCTCACCGACCACAGCCAGAGCCATTGCATGTCTGTTCTTTCCACAATAAACATATGGATCCACCAGTGTGATTACATGTCTGTTCTTTTCACAAACCATAGCTAGTGTCATTGCATGTGTGCTCTTTCCACAAACAACATATGGATCCACCACTGTCATTGCATGTGTGTTCTTTTCACAAACCATAGACAGTGTCATTGCATGTGTGTTCTTTCCACAAACCACATATGGATCCACCAGTGTCATTGCATGTGTATTCTTCTCACACACCACATAAGGATCCACCAGTATCACTGGATGTGTGTTCTTCTCACAGGCCACAGCTAGAGTCATTGCATGTGTGTTATTTCCACAAACAACATATGGATCCACCAGTGTGATTGCATGTGTGTTCTTTTCACAAACCACAGCCAGTGTCATTGCATGTTTATTCTTTCCACAAACCACATATGGATCCACCTGTGTCATTGCATGTGTGTTCTTCTCATAGACCACATCTAGAGCCATTGCAGGTCTGTTCTTTCCACAAATAACATATGGATCGACGAGTGTGATTGCATGTGTGTTCTTTTTGACAAACAACATCCAGTGATATTGCATGTGTGTTCTTTCCACAAACCACATATGGATCCACCAGTGTCACTTGATGTGAGTTCTTCTCACAAACCACAACCAGAGTCAATGCATGTATGTTCTTTCCACAAACAACATATGGATCCACCGGTGTGATTGCATGTGTGTTCTTTTCACAAACCACATCCAGTGTCATTGCATGTGTGTTCTTTCCACAAACAACATATGGATCCACTAGTGTGATTGCATGTGCGTTCTTTTCACAAACCACAGCCAGTGTCATTGCATGTGTGTTCTTTCCACAAACCACATATGGATCCACCGGTGTCACTTGATGTGTGTTCTTTTCACAAACCATAGCCAGAGTCATTGCATGTATGTTCTTTCCACAAACCACATATGGATCCACCCAGTTCATTACATGTGTGTTCTTTTCATTAACCACAGCTAGAGCCATTCCATGTCTATTCTTTCCACAAACAACATATGGATCCACCAGTGTGATTGCATGTGTGTTCTTTTCACAAACCACAACCAGTGTCATTGCATGTGTGTTCTTTCCACAAACCACATATGGATCCAGAAGTGTCATTGCATGTGTATTCTTCTCACAAACCACATAAGGATCCACTAGTGTCACTGGTTGTGTGTTCTTTTCATGAACCACACCTAGTTCATTGCATGTGTGTTCTTCTCATAGACCACATAAGTATCCACCAGTGTCACGGGATGTGTGTTCTCTTCATGAACCACACCCAGTTTGTTGCATGTGTGTTCTTTTCACAAACCATATATGGATCCATCAGAGTCATTGCATGTGTGTTCTTCTCATTAACCACAGCTAGAGCCATTGCATGTCTGTTCTTTCCACAAACAACATATGGATCCACCAATGTGATTGCATGTGTGTTCTTTTCACAAACCACAGCCAATGTCATTGCATGTGTGTTCTTTCCACAAACCACATATGGATCCACCAGTGTCATTGCATGTGTGTTCTTCTCACAGACCACATAAGGATCAACCAGTGTCACTGGATGTGTGTTCTTTTCATGCACCACACCAAGTTCATTGCATGTGCGTTCTTCTCAGAGACCACATAAGTATCCACCAGTGTCACTGCATGTGTGTTATTTTCATGAACCACACTCTGTTCATTTTATGTGTGTTCTTTTCACAAACCATATATGGATCCATCGGAGTCATTGCATGTGAGTTCATCTCATTAACCACAGCTAGAGCCATTGCATGTATGTTCTTTCCACAAACAACATATGGATCCACCAGTGTGATTGCATGTGTGTTCTTTTCACAAACGACATATGGATCCACCAGTGTCATTGCAAGTCTGTTCTTTCCACAAACCACATATGGATCCACCAGTGTCACTGGATGTGTGTTCTTTTCATGAACCACACCTAGTTCATTGCATGCTTGTTCTTTTCACAGACCACATATGGATCCACCAGTGTCATTGCATGTGTGTTCTTCTCACAGACCACAGCCAGAGTCATTGTATCTCTGTTCTTTCCACAAACAACATATGGATCCACCAGTGTGATTGCATGTGTGTTCTTGTCACAAACCACAGCCAGTGTCATTGCATGTCTATTCTTTCCACAAAACACATATGGATCCAGCTCTATCATTGCATGTGTGTTCTTCTCATTAACCACAGCTAGAGCCATTGCATGTTTGTTCTTTCCACAAACAACATATGGATCCAACAGTGTGATTGCATGTGTGTTCTTTTCACAAACTACAGCTGGTGTCATTGCATGTGTGTTCTTTCCACAAACCACATATGGATCCCCTAGTGTCACTTGATGTGAGTTCTTCTCACAAACCACTACCAGAGTTATTGCATGTACATTCTTTCCACAAACCAGATATGGATCCACCAATGTCATTGCATGTGTGTTCTTCTCATATACCACATAAGGATCCACCAGTGTCAATGGATGTATGTTCTTTTCATGAACCACACCTAGTTCATTGCATGTGTGTTCTTTTCACAGACCACATATGGATCCACCTGTGTTATTGCAAATATGTTCGTTTCATTAACCACAGCTAGATCCATTGCATGTTTGTTCTTTCCACAAACAACATATGGATCCAACAGTGTGATTACATGTGTGTCCTTTTCACAAACTACAGCTGGTGTCATTGCATGTGTGTTCTTTCCACAAACCACATATGGATCAACTAGTGTCACTTGATGTGAGTTCTTCTCACAAACCACTACCAGAGTCATTGCATGTCTGTTCTTTCCACAAACCAGATATGGATCCACCAATGTCATTGCATGTGTGTTCTTCTCACATACCACATAAGGATCCACCAGTGTCCTTTGGATGTATGTTCTTTCATGAACCACACCTAGTTCATTGCATGTGTTTTCTTTTCACAGACCACATATGGATCCACAGTGTTGCAAATATGTTTGTTTCATTAACCATAGCTAGAGCCATTCCATGTCTGTTGTTTCCACGAACCACCTATGGATCCAGTGTCACTGGATGTGTGTTCTTTTCATGAACTACACCCAGTTCATTACACGTGTCTTATTTTCACAAACAACATATGGATCCACCCGTGTCACTGGATGTGTGTTCTTCTCACAAACCATAGCCAGAGCAATTACATGTGCGTTCTTTCCACAAACAACATATGGATCCACCAGTGTGATTGCATGTGTGTTCTTTTCACAAACCACACCCAGTGTCATTGCATGTGTGTTCTTTCCACAACCCACATATGGATCCACCAGTGTCACTTGATGTGAGTTCTTCTCACAGACCACAGCCATTGCATATGCATTCTTTCCACAATAAACATATGGATCCACCGGTGTGATTACATGTCATTCTTTTCACAAACCATAGCTAGTGTCATTGCATGTGTGCTCTTTCAAACAAACAACATATGGATCCACCACTGTCATTGCATGTGTGTTCTTTTCACAAACCATAGACAGTGTCATTGCATGTGTGTTCTTTCCACAAACCACATATGGATCCACCAGTGTCATTGCATGTGTATTCTTCTCACACACCACATAAGGATCCACCAGTATCACTGGATGTGTGTTCTTCTCACAGGCCACAGCTAGAGTCATTGCATGTGTGTTATTTCCACAAACAACATATGGATCCACCAGTGTGATTGCATGTGTGTTCTTTTCACAAACCACAGCCAGTGTCATTGCATGTTTATTCTTTCCACAAACCACATATGGATCCACCTGTGTCATTGCATTTGTGTTCTTCTCATAGACCACATCTAGAGCCATGGCAGGTCTGTTCTTTCCACAAATAACATATGGATCGACGAGTGTGATTGCATGTGTGTTCTTTTTGACAAACAACATCCAGTGATATTGCATGTGTGTTCTTTCCACAAACCACATATGGATCCACCAGTGTCACTTGATGTGAGTTCTTCTCACAAACCAGAACCAGAGTCAATGCATGTATGTTCTTTCCACAAACAACATATGGATCCACCTGTGTGATTGCATGTGTGTTATTTTCACAAACCACATCCAGTGTCATTGCATGTGTGTTCTTTCCACAAACAACATATGGATCCACTAGTGTGATTGCATGTGCGTTCTTTTCACAAACCACAGCCAGTGTCATTGCATGTGTGTTCTTTCCACAAACCACATATGGATCCACCGGTGTCACTTGATGTGTGTTCTTTTCACAAACCACAGCCAGAGTCATTGCATGTATGTTCTTTCCACAAACCACATATGGATCCACCCAGTTCATTACATGTGTGTTCTTTTCATTAACCACAGCTAGAGCCATTCCATGTCTATTCTTTCCACAAATAACATATGGATCCACCAGTGTGATTGCATGTGTGTTCTTTTCACAAACCACAACCAGTGTCATTGCATGTGTGTTCTTTCCACAAACCACATATGGATCCAGAAGTGTCATTGCATGTGTATTCTTCTCACAAACCACATAAGGATCCACTAGTGTCACTGGTTGTGTGTTCTTTTCATGAACCACACCTAGTTCATTGCATGTGTGTTCTTCTCATAGACCACATAAGTATCCACCAGTGTCACGGGATGTGTGTTCTCTTCATGAACCACACCCAGTTTGTTGCATGTGTGTTCTTTTCACAAACCATATATGGATCCATCAGAGTCATTGCATGTGTGTTCTTCTCATTAACCAAAGCTAGAGCCATTGCATGTCTGTTCTTTCCACAAACAACATATGGATCCACCAATGTGATTGCATGTGAGTTCTTTTCACAAACCACAGCCAATGTCATTGCATGTGTGTTCTTTCCACAAACCACATATGGATCCACCGGTGTCGTTGCATGTGTGTTCTTCTCACAGACCACATAAGGATCAACGGTGTCCTTTGGATGTGTGTTCTTTTCATGCACCACACCAAGTTCATTGCATGTCGTTCTTCTCGAGACCACATAAGTATCCACCAGTGTCCTTTGCATGTGTGTTATTTTCATGAACCACACTCTGTTCATTTCATGTGTGTTCTTTTCACAAACCATATATGGATCCATGGTCATTGCATGTGAGTTCATCTCATTAACCAGCTAGAGCCATTGCATGTATGTTCTTTCCACAAACAACATATGGATCCACCGGTGTGATTGCATGTGTGTTCTTTTCACAAACGACATATGGATCCACCAGTGTCATTGGCAAGTCTGTTCTTCCCACAAACCACATATGGATCCACCAGTGTCACTAGATGTGTGTTCTTTTCATGAACCACACCTAGTTCATTGCATGCTTGTTCTTTTCACAGACCACATATGGATCCACCAGTGTCATTGCATGTGTGTTCTTCTCACAGACCACGGCCCAGTCATTGTATCTCTGTTCTTTCCACAAACAACATATGGATCCACCAGTGTGATTGCATGTGTGTTCTTGTCACAAACCACAGCCAGTGTCATTGCATGTCTATTCTTTCCACAAAACACATATGGATCCAGCTCTGTCATTGCATGTGTGTTCTTCTCATTAACCACAGCTAGAGCCATTGCATGTTTGTTCTTTCCACAAACAACATATGGATCCAACAGTGTGATTGCATGTGTGTTCTTTTCACAAACTACAGCTGGTGTCATTGCATGTGTGTTCTTTCCACAAACCACATATGGATCCACTAGTGTCACTTGATGTGAGTTCTTCTCACAAACCACTACCAGAGTTATAGCATGTACATTCTTTCCACAAACCAGATATGGATCCACCAATGTCATTGCATGTGTGTTCTTCTCATATACCACATAAGGATCCACCAGTGTCAATGGATGTATGTTCTTTTCATGAACCACACCTAGTCATTGCATGTGTGTTCTTTTCACAGACCACATATGGATCCACCTGTGTTATTGCAAATATGTTCGTTTCATTAACCACAGCTAGAGCCATTGCATGTTTGTTCTTTCCACAAACAACATATGGATCCAACAGTGTGATTGCATGTGTGTCCTTTTCACAAACTACAGCTGGTGTCATTGCATGTGTGTTCTTTCCACAAACCACATATGGATCAACTAGTGTCACTTGATGTGAGTTCTTCTCACAAACCACTACCAGAGTCATTGCATGTCTGTTCTTTCCACAAACCAGATATGGATCCACCAATGTCATTGCATGTGTGTTCTTCTCACATACCACATAAGGATCCACAGTGTCCTTTGGATGTAGGTTCATTTCATGAACCACACCTAGTTCATTGCATGTGTTTTCTTTTCACAGACCACATATGGATCCACCAGTGTTATTGCAAATATGTTCATTTCATTAACCATAGCTAGAGCCATTCCATGTCTGTTGTTTCCACGAACCACCTATGGATCCAGTGTCACTGGATGTGTGTTCTTTTCATGAACTACACCCAGTTCATTACACGTGTCTTATTTTCACAAACAACATATGGATCCACCCGTGTCACTGGATGTGTGTTCTTCTCACAAACCATAGCCAGAGCCATTACATGTTTGTTCTTTCCACAAACAACATATGGATCCACCAGTGTGATTGCATGTGTGTTCTTTTCACAAACCACACCCAATGTCATTGCATGTGTGTTCTTTCCACAACCCACATATGGATCCACCAGTGTCACTTGATGTGAGTTCTTCTCACAGACCACAGCCAGAGCCATTGCATGTCTGTTCTTTCCACAATAAACATATGGATCCACCAGTGTGATTACATGTCTGTTCTTTTCACAAACCATAGCTAGTGTCATTGCATGTGTGCTCTTTCCACAAACAACATATGGATCCACCACTGTCATTGCATGTGTGTTCTTTTCACAAACCATAGACAGTGTCATTGCATGTGTGTTCTTTCCACAAACCACATATGGATCCACCAGTGTCATTGCATGTGTATTCTTCTCACACACCACATAAGGATCCACCAGTATCACTGGATGTGTGTTCTTCTCACAGGCCACAGCTAGAGTCATTGCATGTGTGTTATTTCCACAAACAACATATGGATCCACCAGTGTGATTGCATGTGTGTTCTTTTCACAAACCACAGCCAGTGTCATTGCATGTTTATTCTTTCCACAAACCACATATGGATCCACCTGTGTCATTGCATGTGTGTTCTTCTCATAGACCACATCTAGAGCCATTGCAGGTCTGTTCTTTCCACAAATAACATATGGATCGACGAGTGTGATTGCATGTGTGTTCTTTTTGACAAACAACATCCAGTGATATTGCATGTGTGTTCTTTCCACAAACCACATATGGATCCACCAGTGTCACTTGATGTGAGTTCTTCTCACAAACCACAACCAGAGCCAATGCATGTATGTTCTTTCCACAAACAACATATGGATCCACCGGTGTGATTGCATGTGTGTTCTTTTCACAAACCACATCCAGTGTCATTGCATGTGTGTTCTTTCCACAAACAACATATGGATCCACTAGTGTGATTGCATGTGCGTTCTTTTCACAAACCACAGCCAGTGTCATTGCATGTGTGTTCTTTCCACAAACCACATATGGATCCACCGGTGTCACTTGATGTGTGTTCTTTTCACAAACCATAGCCAGAGTCATTGCATGTATATTCTTTCCACAAACCACATATGGATCCACCCAGTTCATTACATGTGTGTTCTTCTCATAAACCACATCTAGAGCCATTGCATGTCTTTTCTTTCCACAAACAACATATGGATCCACCAGTGTGATTGCATGTGTGTTCTTTTCACAAACCACAGCCAGTGTCATTGCATGTGTGTTCTTTCCACAAACCACATATGGATCCAGAAGTGTCATTGCATGTGTATTCTTCTCACAAACCACATAAGGATCCACTAGTGTCACTGGTTGTGTGTTCTTTTCATGAACCACACCTAGTTCATTGCATGTGTGTTCTTCTCATAGACCACATAAGTATCCACCAGTGTCACGGGATGTGTGTTCTCTTCATGAACCACACCCAGTTTGTTGCATGTGTGTTCTTTTCACAAACCATATATGGATCCATCAGAGTCATTGCATGTGTGTTCTTCTCATTAACCACAGCTAGAGCCATTGCATGTCTGTTCTTTCCACAAACAACATATGGATCCAACAATGTGATTGCATGTGTGTTCTTTTCACAAACCACAGCCAATGTCATTGCATGTGTGTTCTTTCCACAAACCACATATGGATCCACCAGTGTCATTGCATGTGTGTTCTTCTCACAGACCACATAAGGATCAACCAGTGTCACTGGATGTGTGTTCTTTTCATGCACCACACCAAGTTCATTGCATGTGCGTTCTTCTCAGAGACCACATAAGTATCCACCAGTGTCACTGCATGTGTGTTATTTTCATGAACCACACTCTGTTCATTTTATGTGTGTTCTTTTCACAAACCATATATGGATCCATCGGAGTCATTGCATGTGAGTTCATCTCATTAACCACAGCTAGAGCCATTGCATGTATGTTCTTTCCACAAACAACATATGGATCCACCAGTGTGATTGCATGTGTGTTCTTTTCACAAACGACATATGGATCCACCAGTGTCATTGCAAGTCTGTTCTTTCCACAAACCACATATGGATCCACCAGTGTCACTGGATGTGTGTTCTTTTCATGAACCACACCTAGTTCATTGCATGCTTGTTCTTTTCACAGACCACATATGGATCCACCAGTGTCATTGCATGTGTGTTCTTCTCACAGACCACAGCCAGAGTCATTGTATCTCTGTTCTTTCCACAAACAACATATGGATCCACCAGTGTGATTGCATGTGTGTTCTTGTCACAAACCACAGCCAGTGTCATTGCATGTCTATTCTTTCCACAAAACACATATGGATCCAGCTCTATCATTGCATGTGTGTTCTTCTCATTAACCACAGCTAGAGCCATTGCATGTTTGTTCTTTCCACAAACAACATATGGATCCAACAGTGATTGCATGTTTGTTCTTTTCACAAACTACAGCTGGTGTCATTGCATGTGTGTTCTTTCCACAAACCACATATGGATCCCCTAGTGTCACTTGATGTGAGTTCTTCTCACAAACCACTACCAGAGTTATTGCATGTCTGTTCTTTCCACAAACCAGATATGGATCCACCAATGTCATTGCATGTGTGTTCTTCTCATATACCACATAAGGATCCACCAGTGTCAATGGATGTATGTTCTTTTCATGAACCACACCTAGTTCATTGCATGTGTGTTCTTTTCACAGACCACATATGGATCCACCTGTGTTATTGCAAATATGTTCGTTTCATTAACCACAGCTAGATCCATTGCATGTTTGTTCTTTCCACAGACAACATATGGATCCAACAGTGTGATTACATGTGTGTCCTTTTCACAAACTACAGCTGGTGTCATTGCATGTGTGTTCTTTCCACAAACCACATATGGATCAACTAGTGTCACTTGATGTGAGTTCTTCTCACAAACCACTACCAGAGTCATTGCATGTCTGTTCTTTCCACAAACCAGATATGGATCCACCAATGTCATTGCATGTGTGTTCTTCTCACATACCACATAAGGATCCACCAGTGTCACTGGATGTATGTTCTTTTCATGAACCACACCTAGTTCATTGCATGTGTTTTCTTTTCACAGACCACATATGGATCCACCAGTGTTATTGCAAATATGTTTGTTTCATTAACCATAGCTAGAGCCATTCCATGTCTGTTGTTTCCACGAACCACCTATGGATCCAGTGTCACTGGATGTGTGTTCTTTTCATGAACTACACCCAGTTCATTACACGTGTCTTATTTTCACAAACAACATATGGATCCACCCGTGTCACTGGATGTGTGTTCTTCTCACAAACCATAGCCAGAGCAATTACATGTGCGTTCTTTCCACAAACAACATATGGATCCACCAGTGTGATTGCATGTGTGTTCTTTTCACAAACCACACCCAGTGTCATTGCATGTGTGTTCTTTCCACAACCCACATATGGATCCACCAGTGTCACTTGATGTGAGTTCTTCTCACAGACCACAGCCAGAGCCATTGCATGTCTGTTCTTTCCACAATAAACATATGGATCCACCAGTGTGATTACATGTCTGTTCTTTTCACAAACCATAGCTAGTGTCATTGCATGTGTGCTCTTTCAAACAAACAACATATGGATCCACCACTGTCATTGCATGTGTGTTCTTTTCACAAACCATAGACAGTGTCATTGCATGTGTGTTCTTTCCACAAACCACATATGGATCCACCAGTGTCATTGCATGTGTATTCTTCTCACACACCACATAAGGATCCACCAGTATCCTTTGGATGTGTGTTCTTCTCACGAGCCACACTAGAGTCATTGCATGTGTGTTATTTCCACAAACAACATATGGATCCACCAGTGTGATTGCATGTGTGTTCTTTTCACAAACCACAGCCAGTGTCATTGCATGTTTATTCTTTCCACAAACCACATATGGATCCACCTGTGTCATTGCATTTGTGTTCTTCTCATAGACCACATCTAGAGCCATGGCAGGTCTGTTCTTTCCACAAATAACATATGGATCGACGAGTGTGATTGCATGTGTGTTCTTTTTGACAAACAACATCCAGTGATATTGCATGTGTGTTCTTTCCACAAACCACATATGGATCCACCAGTGTCACTTGATGTGAGTTCTTCTCACAAACCACAACCAGAGTCAATGCATGTATGTTCTTTCCACAAACAACATATGGATCCACCGGTGTGATTGCATGTGTGTTCTTTTCACAAACCACATCCAGTGTCATTGCATGTGTGCTCTTTCCACAAACAACATATGGATCCACTAGTGTGATTGCATGTGCGTTCTTTTCACAAACCACAGCCAGTGTCATTGCATGTGTGTTCTTTCCACAAACCACATATGGATCCACCGGTGTCACTTGATGTGTGTTCTTTTCACAAACCACAGCCAGAGTCATTGCATGTATGTTCTTTCCACAAACGACATATGGATCCACCCAGTTCATTACATGTGTGTTCTTTTCATTAACCACAGCTAGAGCCATTCCATGTCTATTCTTTCCACAAATAACATATGGATCCACCAGTGTGATTGCATGTGTGTTCTTTTCACAAACCACAACCAGTGTCATTGCATGTGTGTTCTTTCCACAAACCACATATGGATCCAGAAGTGTCATTGCATGTGTATTCTTCTCACAAACCACATAAGGATCCACTAGTGTCACTGGTTGTGTGTTCTTTTCATGAACCACACCTAGTTCATTGCATGTGTGTTCTTCTCATAGACCACATAAGTATCCACCAGTGTCACGGGATGTGTGTTCTCTTCATGAACCACACCCAGTTTGTTGCATGTTTGTTCTTTTCACAAACCATATATGGATCCATCAGAGTCATTGCATGTGTGTTCTTCTCATTAACCAAAGCTAGAGCCATTGCATGTCTGTTCTTTCCACAAACAACATATGGATCCACCAATGTGATTGCATGTGTGTTCTTTTCACAAACCATAGCCAATGTCATTGCATGTGTGTTCTTTCCACAAACCACATATGGATCCACCAGTGTCATTGCATGTGTGTTCTTCTCACAGACCACATAAGGATCAACCAGTGTCACTGGATGTGTGTTCTTTTCATGCACCACACCAAGTTCATTGCATGTGAGTTCTTCTCAGAGACCACATAAGTATCCACCAGTGTCACTGCATGTGTGTTATTTTCATGAACCACACTCTGTTCATTTCATGTGTGTTCTTTTCACAAACCATATATGGATCCATCGGAGTCATTGCATGTGAGTTCATCTCATTAACCACAGCTAGAGCCATTGCATGTATGTTCTTTCCACAAACAACATATGGATCCACCAGTGTGATTGCATGTGTGTTCTTTTCACAAACGACATATGGATCCACCAGTGTCATTGCAAGTCTGTTCTTTCCACAAACCACATATGGATCCACCAGTGTCACTGGATGTGTGTTCTTTTCATGAACCACACCTAGTTCATTGCATGCTTGTTCTTTTCACAGACCACATATGGATCCACCAGTGTCATTGCATGTGTGTTATTCTCACAGACCACAGCCAGAGTCATTGTATCTCTGTTCTTTCCACAAACAACATATGGATCCACCAGTGTGATTGCATGTGTGTTCTTATCACAAACCACAGCCAGTGTCATTGCATGTCTATTCTTTCCACAAAACACATATGGATCTAGCTCTGTCATTGCATGTGTGTTCTTCTCATTAACCACAGCTAGAGCCATTGCATGTTTGTTCTTTCCACAAACAACATATGGATCCAACAGTGTGATTGCATGTGTGTTCTTTTCACAAACTACAGCTGGTGTCACTGCATGTGTGTTCTTTCCACAAACCACATATGGATCCACTAGTGTCACTTGATGTGAGTTCTTCTCACAAACCACTACCAGAGTTATTGCATGTCTGTTCTTTCCACAAACCAGATATGGATCCACCAATGTCATTGCATGTGTGTTCTTCTCATATACCACATAAGGATCCAACAGTGTCAATGGATGTATGTTCTTTTCATGAACCACACCTAGTTCATTGCATGTGTGTTCTTTTCACAGACCACATATGGATCCACCTGTGTTATTGCAAATATGTTCGTTTCATTAACCACAGCTAGGGCCATTGCATGTTTGTTCTTTCCACAAACAACATATGGATCCAACAGTGTGATTGCATGTGTGTTCTTTTCACAAACTACAGCTGGTGTCATTGCATGTGTGTTCTTTCCACAAACCACATTTCGATCAACTAGTGTCACTTGATGTGAGTTCTTCTCACAAACCACTACCAGAGTCATTGCCTGTCTGTTCTTTCCACAAACCAGATATGGATCCACCAATGTCATTGCATGTGTGTTCTTCTCACATACCACATAAGGATCCACCAGTGTCACTGGATGTATGTTCTTTTCATTAACCACACCTAGTTCATTGCATGTATTTTCTTTTCACAAACCACATATGGATCCACCAGTGTTATTGCAAATATGTTCGTTTCACTAACCATAGCTAGAGCCATTCCATGTCTGTTGTTTCCACGAACCACCTATGGATCCAGTGTCACTGGATGTGTGTTCTTTTCATGAACTACACCCAGTTCATTACACGTGTCTTATTTTCACAAACAACATATGGATCCACCCGTGTCACTGGATGTGTGTTCTTCTCACAAACCATAGCCAGAGCCATTACATGTTTGTTCTTTCCACAAACAACATATGGATCCACCAGTGTGATTGCATGTGTGTTCTTTTCACAAACCACACCCAATGTCATTGCATGTGTGTTCTTTCCACAACCCACATATGGATCCACCAGTGTCACTTGATGTGAGTTCTTCTCACAGACCACAGCCAGAGCCATTGCATGTCTGTTCTTTCCACAATAAACATATGGATCCACCAGTGTGATTACATGTCTGTTCTTTTCACAAACCATATCTAGTGTCATTGCATGTGTGCTCTTTCCACAAAGAACATATGGATCCACCACTGTCATTGCATGTGTGTTCTTTTCACAAACCATAGACAGTGTCATTGCATGTGTGTTCTTTCCACAAACCACATATGGATCCACCAGTGTCATTGCATGTGTATTCTTCTCACACACCACATAAGGATCCACCAGTATCACTGGATGTGTGTTCTTCTCACAGGCCACAGCTAGAGTCATTGCATGTGTGTTATTTCCACAAACAACATATGGATCCACCAGTGTGATTGCATGTGTGTTCTTTTCACAAACCACAGCCAGTGTCATTGCATGTTTATTCTTTCCACAAACCACATATGGATCCACCTGTGTCATTGCATGTGTGTTCTTCTCATAGACCACATCTAGAGCCATTGCAGGTCTGTTCTTTCCACAAATAACATATGGATCGACGAGTGTGATTGCATGTGTGTTCTTTTTGACAAACAACATCCAGTGCTATTGCATGTGTGTTCTTTCCACAAACCACATATGGATCCACTAGTGTCACTTGATGTGAGTTCTTCTCACAAACCACAACCAGAGTCAATGCATGTATGTTCTTTCCACAAACAACATATGGATCCACCGGTGTGATTCCATGTGTGTTCTTTTCACAAACCACATCCAGTGTCATTGCATGTGTGTTCTTTCCACAAACAACATATGGATCCACTAGTGTGGTTGCATGTGCGTTCTTTTCACAAACCACAGCCAGTGTCATTGCATGTGTGTTCTTTCCACAAACCACATATGGATCCACCGGTGTCACTTGATGTGTGTTCTTTTCACAAACCACAGCCAGAGTCATTGCATGTATGTTCTTTCCACAAACCACATATGGATCCACCCAGTTCATTACATGTGTGTTCTTTTCATTAACCACAGCTAGAGCCATTCCATGTCTATTCTTTCCACAAACAACATATGGATCCACCAGTGTGATTGCATGTGTGTTCTTTTCACAAACCACAGCCAGTGTCATTGCATGTGTGTTCTTTCCACAAACCACATATGGATCCACCAGTGTCATTGCATGTGTGTTCTTCTCACAGACCACATAAGGATCAACTAGTGTCACTGGATGTGTGTTCTTTTCATGCACCACACCAAGTTCATTGCATGTGCGTTCTTCTCATAGACCACATAAGTATCCACTAGTGTCACTGGATGTGTGTTCTCTTCATGAACCACACGCAGTTTGTTGCATGTGTGTTCTTTTCACAAACCATATATGGATCCATCAGAGTCATTGCATGTGTGTTCTTCTCATTAACCACAGCTAGAGTCATTGCATGTCTGTTCTTTCCACAAACAACATATGGATCCACCAATGTGATTGCATGTGTGTTCTTTTCACAAACCACAGCCAATGTCATTGCATGTGTGTTCTTTCCACAAACCACATATGGATTCACCAGTGTCATTGCATGTGTGTTCTTCTCACAGACCACATAAGGATCAACCAGTGTCACTGGATGTGTGTTCTTTTCATGCACCACACCAAGTTCATTACATGTGCGTTCTTCTCAGAGACCACATAAGTATCCACCAGTGTCACTGCATGTGTGTTATTTTCATGAACCAAACTCTGTGCATTTCATGTGTGTTCTTTTCACAAACCATATATGGATCCATCGGAGTCATTGCATGTGAGTTCATCTCATTAACCACAGCTAGAGCCATTGCATGTATGTTCTTTCCACAAACAACATATGGATCCACCAAAGGTGATTGCATGTGTGTTCTTTTCACAAACGACATATGGATCCACCAGTGTCATTGCAAGTCTGTTCTTTCCACAAACCACATATGGATCCACCAGTGTCACTGGATGTGTGTTCTTTTCATGAACCACACCTAGTTCATTGCATGCTTGTTCTTTTCACAGACCACATATGGATCCACGAGTGTCATTGCATGTGTGTTCTTCTCACAGACCACAGCCAGAGTCATTGTATTTCTGTTCTTTCCACAAACAACATATGGATCCACCAGTGTGATTGCATGTGTGTTCTTTTCACAAACCACAGCCAGTGTCATTGCATGTCTATTCTTTCCACAAAACACATATGGATCCAGCTCTGTCATTGCATGTGTGTTCTTCTCATTAACCACTGCTAGAGCCATTGCATGTTTATTCTTTCCACAAACAACATATGGATCCAACAGTGTGATTGCATGTGTGTTCTTTTCACAAACTACAGCTGGTGTCATTGCATGTGTGTTCTTTCCACAAACCACATATGGATCCACTAGTGTCACTTGATGTGAGTTCTTCTCACAAACCACTACCAGAGTTATTGCATGTCTGTTCTTTCCACAAACCAGATATGGATCCACCAATGTCATTGCATGTGTGTTCTTCTCATATACCACATAAGGATCCACCAGTGTCAATGGATGTATGTTCTTTTCATGAACCACACCTAGTTCATTGCATGTGTGTTCTTTTCACAGACCACATATGGATCCACCTGTGTTATTGCAAATATGTTCTTTTCATTAACCACAGCTAGAGCCATTGCATGTTTGTTCTTTCCACAAACAACATATGGATCCAACAGTGTGATTGCATGTGTGTTATTTTCACAAACTACAGCTGGTGTCATTGCTTGTGTGTTCTTTCCACAAACCACATATGGATCCACTAGTGTCACTTGATGTGAGTTCTTCTCACAAACCACTACCAGAGTCATTGCATGTCTATTCTTTCCACAAACCAGATATGGATCCACCAATGTCATTGCATGTGTGTTCTTCTCACATACCACATAAGGATCCACCAGTGTCACTGAATGTATGTTCTTTTCATGAACCACACCTAGTTCATTGCATGTGTTTTCTTTTCACAGACCACATATGGATCCACCAGTGTTATGGCAAATATGTTCGTTTCATTAACCATAGCTAGAGCCATTGCATGTCTGCTGTTTCCACAAACCACCTATGGATCCAGTGTCACTGGATGTGTGTTCTTTTCATGAACTACACCCAGTTCATTACACGTGTCTTATTTTCACAAACAACATATGGATCCAACCGTGTCACTGGATGTGTGTTCTTCTCACAAACCATAGCCAGCATATGGATCCACCAGTGTGATTGCATGTGTGTTCTTTTCACAAACCACACCCAGTGTCATTGCATGTGTGTTCTTTCCACAACCCACATATGGATCCACCAGTGTCACTTGATGTGAGTTCTTCTCACAGACCACAGCCATGGCCATTGCATGTCTGTTCTTTCCACAATAAACATATGGATCCACCAGTGTGATTACATGTCTGTTCTTTTCACAAACCATAGCTAGTGTCATTGCATGTGTGCTCTTTCAAACAAACAACATATGGATCCACCACTGTCATTGCATGTGTGTTCTTTTCACAAACCATAGACAGTGTCATTGCATGTGTGTTCTTTCCACAAACCACATATGGATCCACCAGTGTCATTGCATGTGTATTCTTCTCACACACCACATAAGGATCCACCAGTATCACTGGATGTGTGTTCTTCTCACAGGCCACAGCTAGAGTCATTGCATGTGTGTTATTTCCACAAACAACATATGGATCCACCAGTGTGATTGCATGTGTGTTCTTTTCACAAACCACAGCCAGTGTCATTGCATGTTTATTCTTTCCACAAACCACATATGGATCCACCTGTGTCATTGCATGTGTGTTCTTCTCATAGACCACATCTAGAGCCATGGCAGGTCTGTTCTTTCCACAAATAACATATGGATCGACGAGTGTGATTGCATGTGTGTTCTTTTTGACAAACAACATCCAGTGATATTGCATGTGTGTTCTTTCCACAAACCACATATGGATCCACCAGTGTCACTTGATGTGAGTTCTTCTCACAAACCACAACCAGAGTCAATGCATGTATGTTCTTTCCACAAACAACATATGGATCCACCGGTGTGATGGCATGTGCGTTCTTTTCACAAACCACATCCAGTGTCATTGCATGTGTGTTCTTTCCACAAACAACATATGGATCCACTAGTGTGATTGCATGTGCGTTCTTTTCACAAACCACAGCCAGTGTCATTGCATGTGTGTTCTTTGCACAAACCACATATGGATCCACCGGTGTCACTTGATGTGTGTTCTTTTCACAAAGCACAGCCAGAGTCATTGCATCTATGTTCTTTCCACAAACCACATATGGATCCACCCAGTTCATTACATGTGTGTTCTTTTCATTAACCACAGCTAGAGCCATTGCATGTCTATTCTTTCCACAAACAACATATGGATCCACCAGTGTGATTGCATGTGTGTTCTTTTCACAAACCACAGCCATTGTCATTGCATTTGTGTTCTTTCCACAAACCACATATGGATCCAGAAGTGTCATTGCATGTGTATTCTTCTCACAAACCACATAAGGATCCACTAGTGTCACTGGTTGTGTGTTCTTTTCATGAACCACGCCTAGTTCATTGCATGTGTGTTCTTCTCATAGACCACATAAGTATCCACCAGTGTCACTGGATGTGTGTTCTCTTCATGAACCACACCCAGTTTGTTGCGTGTGTGTTCTTTTCACAAACCATATATGGATCCATCAGAGTCATTGCATGTGTGTTCTTCTCATTAACCACAGCTAGAGCCATTGCATGTCTGTTCTTTCGACAAACAACATATGGATCCACCAATGTGATTGCATGTGTGTTCTTTTCAAAAACCACACCCAATGTCATTGCATGTGTGTTCTTTCCACAAACCACATATGGATCCACCAGTGTCATTGCATGTGTGTTCTTCTCACAGACCACATAAGGATCAACCAGTGTCACTGGATGTGTGTTCTTTTCATGCACCACACCAAGTTCATTACATGTGCGTTCTTCTCAAAGACCACATAAGTATCCACCAGTGTCACTGCATGTGTGTTATTTTCATGAACCACACTCTGTTCATTTCATGTGTGTTCTTTTCACAAACCATATATGGATCCATCGGAGTCATTGCATGTCAGTTCATCTCATTAACCACAGCTAGAGCCATTGCATGTATGTTCTTTCCACAAACAACATATGGATCCACCAGTGTGATTGCATGTATGTTCTTTTCACAAACGACATATGGATCCACCAGTGTCATTGCAAGTCTGTTCTTTCCACAAACCACATATGGATCCACCAGTGTCACTGGATGTGTGTTCTTTTCATGAACCACACCTAGTTCATTGCATGCTTGTTCTTTTCACAGACCACATATGGATCCACGAGTGTCATTGCATGTGTGTTCTTCTCACAGACCACAGCCAGAGTCATTGTATCTCTGTTCTTTCCACAAACAACATATGGATCCACCAGTGTGATTGCATGTGTGTTCTTTTCACAAACCACAGCCAGTGTCATTGCATGTCTATTCTTTCCACAAAACACATATGGATCCAGCTCTGTCATTGCATGTGTGTTCTTCTCATTAACCACAGCTAGAGCCATTGCATGTTTATTCTTTCCACAAACAACATATGGATCCAACAGTGTGATTGCATGTGTGTTCTTTTCACAAACTACAGCTGGTGTCATTGCATGTGTGTTCTTTCCACAAACCACATATGGATCCACTAGTGTCACTTGATGTGAGTTCTTCTCACAAACCACTACCAGAGTTATTGCATGCCTGTTCTTTCCACAAACCAGATATGGATCCACCAATGTCATTGCATGTGTGTTCTTCTCATATACCACATAAGGATCCACCAGTGTCAATGGATGTATTTTCTTTTCATGAACCACACCTAGTTCATTGCATGTGTGTTCTTTTCACAGACCACATATGGATCCACCTGTGTTATTGCAAATATGTTCGTTTCATTAACCACAGCTAGAGCCATTGCATGTTTGTTCTTTCCACAAACAACATATGGATCCAACAGTGTGATTGCATGTGTGTTATTTTCACAAACTACAGCTGGTGTCATTGCATGTGTGTTCTTTCCACAAACCACATATGGATCCACTAGTGTCACTTGATGTGAGTTCTTCTCACAAACCACTACCAGAGTCATTGCATGTCTATTCTTTCCACAAACCAGATATGAATCCACCAATGTCATTGCATGTGTGTTCTTCTCACATACCACATAAGGATCCACCAGTGTCACTGAATGTATATTCTTTTCATGAACCACACCTAGTTCATTGCATGTGTTTTCTTTTCACAGACCACATATGGATCCACCAGTGTTATGGCAAATATGTTCGTTTCATTAACCATAGCTAGAGCCATTGCATGTCTGCTGTTTCCATAAACCACCTATGGATCCAGTGTCACTGGATTTTCATGAACTACACCCAGTTCATTACACGTGTCTTATTTTCACAAACAACATATGGATCCAACCGTGTCACTAGATGTGTGTTCTTCTCACAAACCATAGCCAGAGCCATTACATGTCTGTTCTTTCCACAAACAACATATGGATCCACCAGCGTGATTGCATGTGTGTTCTTTTCACAAACCACACCCAGTGTCATTGCATGTGTGTTCTTTCCACAACCCACATATGGATCCACCAGTGTCACTTGATGTGAGTTCTTCTCACAGACCACAGCCAGAGCCATTGCATGTCTATTCTTTCCACAATAAACATATGGATCCACCAGTGTGATTACATGTCTGTTCTTTTCACAAACCATAGCTAGTGTCATTGCATGTGTGCTCTTTCCACAAACAATATATGGATCCACCAGTGTCATTGCATGTGTGTTCTTTTCACAAACCATAGACAGTGTAATTGCATGTGTGTTCTTTCCACAAACTACATATGGATCCACCAGTGTCATTGCATGTGTATTCTTCTCACACACCACATAAGGATCCACCAGTGTCACTGGATGTGTGTTCTTCTCACAGGCCACAGCCAGAGTCATTGCATGTGTGTTATTTCCACAAACAACATATGGATCCACCAGTGTGATTGCATGTGTGTTCTTTTCACAAATCGTAGCCAGTGTCATTGCATGTTTATTCTTTCCATAAACCACATATGGATCCACCTGTGTCATTGCATGTGTGTTCTTCTCACATACCACATCTAGAGCCATTGCAGGTCTGTTCTTTCCACAAATAACATATGGATCGACGAGTGTGATTGCATGTGTGTTCTTTTTGACAAACAACATCCAGTGATATTGCATGTGTGTTCTTTCCACAAACCACATATGGATCCACCAGTGTCACTTGATGTGAGTTCTTCTCACAAACCACTACCAGAGTCAATGCATGTATGTTCTTTCCACAAACAACATATGGATCCACCGGTGTGATTGCATGTGCGTTCTTTTCACAAACCACATCCAGTGTCATTGCATGTGTGTTCTTTCCACAAACCACATTTCGATCCACCGGTGTCACTTGATGTGTGTTCTTTTCACAAAGCACAGCCAGAGTCATTGCATCTATGTTCTTTCCACAAACCACATATGGATCCACCCAGTTCATTACATGTGTGTTCTTTTCATTAACCACAGCTAGAGCCATTGCATGTCTATTCTTTCCACAAACAACATATGGATCCACCAGTGTGATTGCATGTGTGTTCTTTTCACAAACCACACCCAGTGTCATTGCATGTGTGTTCTTTCCACAAACCACATATGGATCCACTAGTGTCATTGCATGTGTATTCTTCTCACAAACCACATAAGGATCCACTAGTGTCACTGGTTATGTGTTCTTTTCATGAACCACGCCTAGTTCATTGCATGTGTGTTCTTCTCATAGACCACATAAGTATCCACCAGTGTCACTGGATGTGTGTTCTCTTCATGAACCACACGCAGTTTGTTGCATGTGTGTTCTTTTCACAAACCATATTTGGATCCATCAGAGTCATTGCATGTGTGTTCTTCTCACAAACCACAGCCAGAGCCATTGCATGTCTGTTCTTTCCACAAACAACATATGGATCCACCAATGTGATTGCATGTGTGTTCTTTTCACAAACCACACCCAGTGTCATTGCATGTGTGTTCTTTCCACAACCCACATATGGATCCACCAGTGTCACTTGATGTGAGTTCATCTCATTAACCACAGCTAGAGCCATTGCATGTATGTTCTTTCCACAAACAACATATGGATCCACCAGTGTGATTGCATGTGTGTTCTTTTCACAAACGACATATGGATCCACCAGTGTCATTGCAAGTCTGTTCTTTCCACAAACCACATATGGATCCACCAGTGTCACTGGATGTGTGTTCTTTTCATGAACCACACCTAGTTCATTGCATGCTTGTTCTTTTCACAGACCACATATGGATCCACCAGTGTCATTGCATGTGTGTTATTCTCACAGACCACAGCCAGAGTCATTGTATCTCTGTTCTTTCCACAAACAACATATGGATCCACCAGTGTGATTGCATGTGTGTTCTTATCACAAACCACAGCCAGTGTCATTGCATGTCTATTCTTTCCACAAAACACATATGGATCTAGCTCTGTCATTGCATGTGTGTTCTTTTCACAAACCACATCCAGTGTCATTGCATGTGTGTTCTTTCCACAAACAACATATGGATCCACTAGTGTGATTGCATGTGCGTTCTTTTCACAAACCACAGCTAGTGTCATTGCATGTGTGTTCTTTCCACAAACCACATTTCGATCCACCGGTGTCACTTGATGTGTGTTCTTTTCACAAAGCACAGCCAGAGTCATTGCATCTATGTTCTTTCCACAAACCACATATGGATCCACCCAGTTCATTACATGTGTGTTCTTTTCATTAACCACAGCTAGAGCCATTGCATGTCTATTCTTTCCACAAACAACATATGGATCCACCAGTGTGATTGCATGTGTGTTCTTTTCACAAACCACACCCAGTGTCATTGCATGTGTGTTCTTTCCACAAACCACATATGGATCCACTAGTGTCATTGCATGTGTATTCTTCTCACAAACCACATAAGGATCCACTAGTGTCACTGGTTATGTGTTCTTTTCATGAACCACGCCTAGTTCATTGCATGTGTGTTCTTCTCATAGACCACATAAGTATCCACCAGTGTCACTGGATGTGTGTTCTCTTCATGAACCACACGCAGTTTGTTGCATGTGTGTTCTTTTCACAAACCATATTTGGATCCATCAGAGTCATTGCATGTGTGTTCTTCTCACAAACCACAGCCAGAGCCATTGCATGTCTGTTCTTTCCACAAACAACATATGGATCCACCAATGTGATTGCATGTGTGTTCTTTTCACAAACCACACCCAGTGTAATTGCATGTGTGTTCTTTCCACAAACCACATATGGATCCACCAGTGTCATTGCATGTGTATTCTTCTCACACACCACATAAGGATCCACCAGTGTCACTGGATGTGTGTTCTTCTCACAGGCCACAGCCAGAGTCATTGCATGTGTGTTATTTCCACAAACAACATATGGATCCACCAGTGTGATTGCATGTGTGTTCTTTTCACAAACCACATCCAGTGTCATTGCATGTGTGTTCTTTCCACAAACAACGTATGGATCCACTAGTGTGATTGCATGTTCGTTCTTTTCACCAACCACAGCCAGTGTCATTGCAGGTGTGTTCTTTCCACAAACCACATTTCGATCCACCGGTGTCACTTGATGTGTGTTCTTTTCACAAAGCACAGCCAGAGTCATTGCATGTATGTTCTTTCCACAAACCACATATGGATCCACCCAGTTCATTACATGTGTGTTCTTTTCATTAACCACAGCTAGAGCCATTGCATGTCTATTCTTCCCACAAACAACATATGGATCCACCAGTGTGACTTGATGTGAGTTCTTCTCGCAAACCACAGCCAGAGTCATTGCATGTCTATTCTTTCCACAAACCACGTATGGATCCACCAGTGTCATTGCATGTGTATTCTTCTCACATACCACGTAAGGATCCACCAGTGTCACTGGATGTGTCTTCTTTTCATGAACCACACCCAGTTCATTGCATGTGTGTTCTTCTCATAGACCACAGCCAGAGCCATTACATGTTTGTTCTTTCCACAAACAACATATGGATCCACCAGTATGATTACATGTGCGTTCGTTTCACAAACCACAACCAGTGTCATTGCATGTCTATTCTTTCCACAAACCACATATGGATCCAGCAGTGTCACTTGATGTGAATTCTTCTCACAAACCACAGCCAAAGCCATTGCATGTCTGTTCTTTCCACAAACAACATATGGATCCACCAGTGTCACTTGATATGTGTTCTTTTCACAAACCACAGCCAGTGTCATTGCATGTGTGTTGTTTCCACAAACAATACATGGATCCACTAGTGTGATTGCATGTGTGTTCTTTTCACAAACCACAACCAGTGTCATTGCATGTGTGTTCTTTCCACAAACCACATATGGATCCACCAGTGTCACTTGATGTGTGTTGTTTTCACAAACCACAGCCAGAGTCATTGCATGTCTGTTCTTTCCACAAACCACATATGGATCCACCCAGTTCATTGCATCTGTGTTCTTTTCATTTACCATAGCTAGAGCCATTGCATGTCTGTTCTTTCCACAAACAACATATGGATCCACGAGTGTGATTGCATGTGTGTTCTTTTAACAAACCACAACCAGTGTCATTGCATGTGTGTTCTTTCCACAAACCACATATGGATCCACCAGTGTCATTGCATGTGTGTTCGTTCCACAAACCACATATGGATCCATCAGTGTCATTGCATGTGTGTTCTTCTCACAAACCACATAAGGATACACAAGTGTCACTGGATGTGTGTTCTTTTCATGAACCACACCCAGTTCATTGCATGTGTATTCTTTTCATAGACCACATATGGATCAACCAGTGTCATTGCATGTGTGTTCTTCTCACAGACCACAGCCAGAGTCATTGCATGTCTGTTATTTCCACCAACAACATATGGATCCACCAGTGTGATTGCATGTGTGTTCTTTTCACAAACCACAGCCAATATCATTGCATGTTAATTCTTTCCACAAACCACATATGGATCCACCTGTGTCATTGCATGTGTGTTCTTCTCACAGACCAAAGCTAGAGCCATTGCAAGTCTGTTCTTTCCACAAATAACATATGGATCCACTAGTGTGATTACATGTGTGTTCTTTTCACAAACCATAGACAGTGTCATTGCATGTGTGCTCTTTCCACAAACCACATATGGATCCACCAATGTCACTTGATGTGAGTTCTTTTCACAAACCACAGCCAGTGTCATTGCATGTGTGTTATTTCCACAAACAACATATGGATCCACTAGTGTGATTGCATGTGTGTTCTTTTCACAAACCACAGCCAGTGGCATTGCATGTGTGTTCTTTCCAGAAATTATGGATCCACCCAGTTCATTGCATGTGTTTTCTTATCATTATCCACAGCTAGAGCCATTGCATGTATATTCTTTCCATAAACAACATATGGATCCACCAGTGTGATTGCACGTGTGTTCTTTTCACAAACCATAGGCAGTGTCATTGGAGTTGTATTCTTTCCACAAACCACATATGGATCCACCAGTGTCATTGCATGTGTGTTCTTCTCATAGACAACATAAGGATCCACCAGTGTCACTGGATGTGTGTTCTTTTCATGAACCACACCCATTTCATTGCATGTGTGTTCTTCTCACAGACCACATAAGTATCAGCAGTGTCCCTCGATGTGTGTTCTTTTCATGAACCATACCCAGTTCATTGCATGTGTGTTCTTTTCACAAACCATATAAGGATCCATCAGAGTCATTGCATGTGTGTTCTTCTCATTAACCATAGCTAGAGCCATTGCATGTCTGTCCTTTCCACAAACAACTTATGGATCCACCAGTGTGATTGTATGTGTGTTCTTCTCAAAAACCATAGCCAGTGTCATTGCATGTGTGTTCTTTCAACAAACCACATATGGATCCACCAGTGTCATTGCATGTGTGTTCTTTCCACAAACCACATATGGATGCACCAGTGTCATTGCATGTGTGTTCTTCTCACATACCACATAAGGATCCACCACTGTCACTGGATGTGTGTTATTTTCATGAACCACACCCAGTTCATTGCATGTGTGTTCTTCTCACAGACCACATATGGATCCACCAGTGTCATTGCATGTGTGTTATTCTCACAGACCACAGCCAGAGTGATTTCATGTCTATTCTTTCCACAAACAACATATGGATCCACCAGTGTGATTACATGTGTGTTCTTTTCACAAACCATAGCCAGTGTCATTGCATGTCTAGACTTTCCACAAACCACATATGGATCTACCTCATGTGTGTTCTTGTCATTCACCATAGCTAGATCCATTGCATGTCTATTCTTTCCACAAACAACATATGGATCCACTAGTGTGATTGCATGTGTGTAATTTTCACCAACCACAGCCAGTGTCATTGCATGTGTGTTCTTTCCACAAACCACATAAGGATACAACAGTGTCACTTGATGTGAGTTCTTCTCACAAACCATAGCCAGAGTCATTGCATGCCTGTTCTTTCCACAAACCAGATATGGATCCACTAGTGTCATTGCATGTGTGTTCTTCTCACATACCACATAAGGATCCACCAGTGTCGCTGGATGTGTATTCTATTCATGAACCACACCCAGTTCATTGCATGTGTGTTCTTTTCACAGACCACATATGGATCCACCGGTGTCATTGCAGATATGTTCTTTTCATTAACCACAGCTAGAGCCATTGCATGTATGTTCTTTCTACAAACCACATATGGATCCACCAGTGTCACTGGATGTGTGTTCTTTTCATGAACCACACCCAGTTCATTACACGTGTGTTCTTCCACAAACCAGATATCGATTCACTAGTGTCACTGGATGTGTGTTCTTCTCACAGACCACAGCCAGAGCCATTGCATGTCTATTATTTCCACACACAACATATGGATCCACCTGCGTGATTGCATGTGTGTTCTCTTCACAAACCACACCCTGTGTCATTGCATGTGTGTTCTTTCCACAAACCATATATGGATCCACCAGTGTCACTTGATGTGAGTTCTTCTCACAGACCACAACCAGAGCCATTGCATGTCTGTTCTTTCCACAAATAGCATATGGATCCACCAGTGTGATTGCATGTGTGTTCTTTTCACAAACCACAGCCAGTGTCATTGCATGTGTGTTCTTTCCACAAACAACATATGGATCCACCAGTGTCATTGCATGTGTGTTCTTTTCATGAACCACACCCATTTCATTGCATGTCTATTCTTTCCACAAACAACATATGGATCCATCAGAGTCACTGGATGTGTGTTCTTTTCATTAACCACAGCTAGAGCCATTGCATGTCTGTTCTTTCCACAAACAACATATGTATCCACCAGTGTCATTGCATCTGTGTTCTTTTCATTAACCACAACTAGATTCATTGCATGTCTGTTCTTTCCAAAAACAACATATGGATCCACCAGTGTGATTGCATGTGTGTTCTTTTCACAAACCACAGCCAGTGTCATTGTATGTGTGTTCTTTCCACAAACCACATATATATCCACTAGTGTCACTTGATGTGTCTTCTTCTCACAAACCACAGCCAGAGTCATTGCATGTCTATTCTTTCCACAAACCAACATATGGATCCACTAGTGTCATTGCATGTGTGTTCTTCTCACAGACCACAGTGATACGTTGCAAACGTATCTATAATTTTTGATGTTCCATGCTTGTTCTATATCTACTTTCTTATGTTTTGTCCTCAGTTCGAAGTATTTTTATACACTTTCTAGAACTAACCTATTGACAAGTTGCCATAGTGTCAGTTGCCTGTTTTCTGCTGTTTTCAGTTTCAGAAAAGCTAAAAAATGAATATTATCGGAATTGGACAGGACAAAAGCCAATATGCCTATTTTTCCCGGAGCAACACGGAAACATGAAGCAGGGATGGAGTAGGGCACCAGGGTGGGCACACCATATGGTGGCGCGGGCTAGCCCTAGCCACGTCACCAGGTGGTGTGGTCCCCCTCGCCGCCCATCAACCTTGACTCTTCGCCTATAAGATGCCTCCCGATACAAAAACCCTAAGGAGAACAACCTCCAGCCATGAAAAGTTCTATATCACCGCTGCCACCGAAGGTTAGATTCGGGGGACGGAAAGTCTCTGTTCCGGCACCCTATCGGGACGGGGAAGTGCCACTGGAGCCATCTCCATCGATCTCCACCACCATCTCCATCGTCGTTGCTGATTCCCATGATGAGGAGGGAGTAGTTCTCTCTCGAGGCTAAGGTTTCTACTGGTAGCTATGTGTTCATCTCTCTCTCTATGCATGATCATATTGTGATCATGAGCTTTGTAATCAAGTAGGTTTACCTTGCTACTCAATTGCTTTGATAGATCTCTCCTCTCCCCATGTGTGTGAAAGTGACAGCATGCACACCATGGTGGCACTTAGGATAGAGATTACAAATACTTGTTATGAGTTATATTTGGAGTTGGATGTCTTTATGAAATTGTGGTGTTTGTTGGAACCATCTAGTGCTCAAGGTGACAGTGTGGGGTTATCTAGATGGGAAAGGCTTACTTTGAGGTGTGCTGTTATAGCCCTACCTTGGATTAGAGTGTCCAACCGGAGAGTAGTTCAGAGTAGTATCATGAAGATAATATATTTATATGAGAGTGTTCACTAGTGAAATAATGATCCCTAGGCCTTGTTTGTAAGCATTGAAACACCATTTGCAACTAGATCTGTTACATGTTTGCTTGCTTCCATCTTTATTTCAATTTACCTTTAGTCTCTTCCACGCCATCTAGCTCTTTTCTGGCACCGTTACCACTTATAATTATCTATACCACTTTTATTTCACTATCACTTCGCCGAACTAGTGCACCTATACAAAAAACAAGTGTATTGGGTGTGTTGGGGACACAAGAGACTTCTTGTATCTTGATTGCAGGGTTGCTTGAGAGGGGATACCTTTGACCACTTCCTCCCTGAGTTCGATAAACCTTGGGTGATCCACTTAAGGGAAAACTTGCTGCTGTTCTACAAACCTCTGCACTTGGAGGCCCAACAACTCCCTACAAGAATAGAAGTGCGTATACATCAAGCTATTTTCTGGCGCCGTTGCCGGGGAGGTAAGGTAAAAGGTACTCACATCCTCAGGTGTGAGTGCTCGAAGTTATTTCCTTTAGATTCTACAATTTTGTCTTTTTGTTTCTTGTTTTCACTAGTTACGCTTAATGGAAAACAACAACAAAATTAGAGAGCTTTTTAGTATTTTTCCTAATGTAGAACATGAATTGTCTGAAAAGAAAATTAAAAAACCCATGGAACTTTCTTTGCATGCTAATAACAATGTTATTAGTATGAATCTTTTGAACACCTTTGTTACTAATGATATGGAAACGTCTAAGCTTGGGGAAGTTAGTTTTTATGAAAATGATCTTTTTAATTCCCTAGCTTTAAAGAAGAAAATTTGCTCTGATGATACTTTATCTCCCATATGTGGTAATTCAAATGATACTTGTGATGTTTTAAATCCACATACTGAAAGCATCTCTTTTAAAATACCTATAAAAATTGTTGAACGTGTTATGAACAACTGTTATTTGGGAGATGGAACTGTACATCCTAGTGATCATTTACTGTTTATACACGAATTATGCGAGTTGTTCAAGTGTGCAGGTATTTCAATGAACCAAGTTAAGAGGAAGCTATTCCCTTTTTCACTTAAGGGAAAAGCAAGGGAGTGGTATGAGCTACTAGACGATCCTCATCATTTGGAGTGGAAGGAACTTGAATCTCTCTTTTACTGTAAATTTTATCCTCCTCATGAAATTCATAAAGATAGGAATTACATTTATAATTTTCATCCACATGATGGAGAAAGTATTGCCCAAGCATGGGGGAGATTGAAGTCACTAATGCACAAATGTCCCATTCATGAGCTCCCAGTAATATTATTATTAATAATTTTTATGCAAGGCTTTCAGGACATTACAAGGACTATCTAGATACATGTTTAGAGGGATCCTTCACAAGTAAGGAGGTCAAAGATAAGTGGGATCTTCTTGAAACAATTCAAAGCAATACCGAAGATTGGGATAAGGACAAAGGTAAAGAACCAGGTATAAACTATGAGTATGACTGCATTAAGTCTTTCGCTGAAACTGCAGATTTTCAAGAGCTTAGTGCTAAATATGGTCTTAATCCTCAAATTCTTGTTGATTGTTTTAGAGCCTTTTCTTCTCATATTAACGCTCCTAAAGAAAAATGGGACATGTATCATGAGCCTTTTAAAGACACTTGCATGGAAAATGAAATTGTTATAATGATAGCAATAAACATGCTCAAACCTCTGAAAGTACTATTTCTTATAAGCATGTTAATTTTTGTGGAATACATAGACCTTGTGAGAATAATAAAATTTAAGAAGAATATTGTATCACCCATAGGAATGAAAAAACTAGAATGTGGTATAGGGCTTGAAATGATCTTGGTAAAAAAGTTTGTGCCCTTTATCCTTTTATTTGTGAACTTTGCTTTGAAGTGGGTCATTTCAATTTTCAATGCTCAGGCCATAATATAGCCCTTCTAATCCAATGAGTACTGCAAGTTTGTATTGTGATGACATGATCACTCCTAATCAACATGATGAACTTACATTATTTTTGGGGTTTGAAGAGTTATCAAGAAAAACCTCTTTGGTAGATATGGCTGCTTTTGATATGAATAGTTTCCTACATGGTTGTCATCTTTATTGTGTTGATAATTGCCACAGAAATACTTACATAAAAAATATTATAGAAGATGAGATTTTACCAAAATATGATAGGACTAATATGTGTTTTGATCTTATTAATGAAAAGAAGGAATCCTCCAAAGTTTCTTCTCTTGTCTCTAATAATAAACCAGGGTATATGGAGAAGCTTCCTTTCAAGCCTCTCCCTCCTAAAGAGAAGAAGATAAAGAAGAAAAGGAGGAGTAAAAGGAGGGAGGAAACGATATTTCCCCTAAGCATGTTGCTCCTATTATAGTTTTTGATGAGTCTGAACTCGATGATGATCCTATGCCTGTTACCTATAGTAGTGATCATGATTGGGAAAAGCACACTTATTTTTATATTGAAAATCTCTTTGGTACCAATTCTGCAAATGATGATATTAATAATTGTTGTAATATTAGGGCTATCCATGTTCCTTCCAATGATGATATGTTTACAAATGAACACACTTTGGAAGATAGCTATTTTATTGAATTTGCTCCCACTATAATTAATAAGAATGACTATGTTTATGTGGGGAGTATTAATTCTTTTATGCATGTGGCTCATGATAAGAATGTTTTATGTGATAGTTATATTGTTAATTTTATTCATGATGCTACTGAAAGTTATTATGAGAGAGGGAAACATGGTTTTATGTATCTCAACAATATTAAGTTTCCCCTCTTTATGTTGAAAGTCTTGAAGTTGCACTTGTTTTGCTTTACTATGCTTGTTGCTTTGTGCTTTCATGACTTGTTTCTTTACAAGATTTCTATGCATAGGAAGTGGGTTAGACTTAAATGTGATTTGAATTTGCTTCTTGATGCTCTGTTTTACTTCAATTCATATTTCTTATGTGAGCACCTTCTCAAACTATCAAGCCTAACTTAAAGGCATTAAAGAAAAGTACTTATTGGGAGATAACCCAAAAGTTTTAGATGAGTCTTGGAAACTATTACCTCTGTAATAAACGCTCCTTATCCTTTTTCTTTGCTTTTTGTGCCAAGAGTAACCTCTAATGAGAGAGAAGTAATGCTTGGGAAAGTTGATGTCCCGAAACAGATTTTTGTGCTTCACCATAAAAATTCGTGTAAAATATCTGTACGACCTTTTGAGGCGTGCAATTTTGTGCTTCTGCCCCAGGTTGTTATCTAACTTTTGTCAGTTCAACACTTTTTGATTTGAGCAACAGAAGGTCTTCGAAAAAATTGGTTTTTGCCTGCTGGTCTGTTTTGACAGATTTCTGCCATTATTTGCATTTGCTTCTTGTTGGTTCCTTTTTGGGTTCTCTTTGGGGAATTGAGATTTTTGAGGGAAGTGCTACAGTATCTTGTGCTTTAATGGAAGTTTTATTGTTGTTGAAACTGAGCCCAAAGACTTATTATCTTGAGTGCACTAATGTTGCTAATAAAGATTGTGTGAAGTTTTGTATGAAGAAAAATTTCAGGTGTATGGAGAGAATGATGTAATGAGATGAAGAATGGACTAAAGCTCAAGCTTGGGGATGCCACCCGTGTCACCCCAAGAAATATCCAAGGAGTACAAGCGTCAAAGCTTGGGGATGCCCAAGGCATCCCCTTCTTCATCAATAAAAATCTCAGGTTCTTCCAAACACTTCATTTTTATTGTTTCATGCACAATTGTGTTGTTCTTGGAGCGTCTTTGTTTTCATTTTTGGTTTTTGTTTGCTTGGTTTTCTTAGTTTGCTTGAATAAATTGGTTGGACCCCCTCTTTCATACATTAGTTTTCAAATAGTTTGGTTTGGATTGGAAAAGAGTAGGAAAGTTCATGCTTAAGTGGTAAAGAGAGCTTATTTTTGATTGTGGCCTATGCTTTATCATGCCATGCTTGATATTGTTGTGGCTTTATGCTTAGTGATCTTTGCTTTAGCATGACATGTTATAAACAATTTATATTTCTTAATGTGCCTCGGAAGAATCATGCGTTGTTTTAGCATAGTATTGTGGTATTCTCCTTTGATGCTTTATTTGGGTTGACTTGGCGCATGCACACACCATGTTATGACTATCCCAAGTCTCCATAGCCTTTATGATCCTTTAGTTTTCCACTTATAATTTCACTTTATGCTTTGATTAATGATGTTTTGTCGCTCTGCATGATTATGGCCATTATTGCTCTCTTAGTTGGTCGCTCTCAGTCTTTTGTTAGCCTCCATAACCAAGTATGAGTTCCGCTCATGCATCCAACTCCTAAAACCAAGTTATTCCAAAGAGTCCACCATACCTACCTATTAGCATTTGCTATTCCAAGTATATTCATGTTTTTATCTACCTTCCGAATTAAACTTGTGATGTGAAAATTAGTGATTAAAGCTCTCACGAACTTGATGGCACACTTTACTTTCTTGCACTTAATAAACTTGAACCATTGCATCCATATTGGTTGCGTATATGCTTGCGCTTTATAAGTTGAAGTTAGCAGAACCATGTATCATGGGGAACGCTTTCAACATTGCACTTGTACATTGTACCTAGTTGATATCATGTTCTTTTGCTTATGGATCCCGACGCTGTGAAATAAAAGAGGAACTTGTAAGATCATGGAGTTTGTATTTGTGTTAGAGAAACGCCTGGGCCGCTAGCCCAAGCCATTCCTAATCATGGTGGAAACTTGCAGCATAACCATAATGAGCACTCTATGAAGCATCCTCAATAAAAACCTATGCAAATAGCAAATAAAAAGATCACTGAGATGCTCATTGTCTGCTTGCCTTGTCATTTTGATTATGGGATAGCTCCTGTATCATGTGCAAGGGGTACCCCGTTGGCGGTTCTCTATGATACATATGTACTTATAATGACAAGAGCTTACTTGTGACTAAAGTTGAGTAGCATGAGGTTCGGTCTTCGTAAGTAAGGGGCATGAGATTTTGGCTTATAACTTATCAAGCATATCCTCTTAGTTGTGTCACTTTAACCTTAATCTCCTAAAGATGGTTATGATAGGGCAATGAGAGCTGAAAGCTAATAAGTACCATAATTTTTGGAAGCTCTTTATGAAACTTGAATCTCTACTTCCTTCTATGAAGGAATTCCTTTTACTTTTATGTTGAGTCTCCACCTTCTATCTTTATGCACCTATTTTGAGAGCATAGTGGCCATTATTAGTTCTATGTGCATTGTCCCAAGACTTGTTGATTGATGCATAATTTTTATATTGCTTGTTCTTAAACTATTTGTATCTAGTCACTGTTATGAACTTTGAAGGTGTCCTATGCATTTATATTTGCTACTCTATGAGGGACAATCTGAATGCCATTATGCTATGTTTTCTTTATGTGAAACAAATAAATGTCTTGCAAAGCATTGTTATTCATGAATATTTTGTTTATGCCTTTTCTTGTTGCAACATAGTTGCTATGTCTTATTGTTAGAACTATATCTTTCATGCTATGTTGAAGTACTATGATCCCAGCTACCAATGTTTTACAAATACTTTGATCAAGTTTATGATGGTGCATGTCACCTCAAAAATTATTCTTTCTTTTTATCACTTACCCACTCGAGGATGAGCAAGAGTTAAGCTTGGGGATGTTGATACGTTGCAAACGTATCCATAATCTTTGATGTTCCATGCTTGGTTTTATCTACTTTCTTATGTTTTGTCTACACTTTGGAGTACTATCTATACACTTTCTTGGACTAACCTATTAACAAGAGCCACAGTGCCAGCTGCCTGTTTTCTGTTGTTTTTGGTTCCAGGAAAGTCAAAAAATGAATATTCTCGGAATTGGACGGGACAAAAGCCAAAGTCAGTTTTTCACCGAGGGAGACACGGAGCCAGAAGACGAGACAGAGAGGGGCCAGGGGCTGGCCACACCATGTGGTGGCGCGGGCTAGCCCTGGCCGCGCCACCAGGTGGTGTGGGCCCCTCAGGCCGCCACCGACCTTGCCTCTTCGCCTATAAGATGCCTCCCGATGCAAAAACCCAAAATCAAAAAGCCTCCAGCCACGAAAAGTTCCACAGCGCCGCTGCCACCGAAGGGGAGATTCGGGGATAGAAAGTCTCTGTTCCGGCACCCTGTCGGGACGGGGAAGTGCCCCCGGAGCCATCTCCATCGATCTCCACCACCATCTCCATCACCGTTGCTGATTCCCATGATGAGGAGGGAGTAGTTCTCTCTCGAGGCTAAGGGTTCTACCGGTAGCTATGTGTTCATCTCTCTCTCTATGCATGACCTTGTTGTGGTCATGAGCTTTGTAATCAAGTAGATCTACATTGCTACTCAAGTACTTTAATAGATCTCTGCTATCCCCATGTGTGTGAAAGTGACAGCGTGTACAGCATGGTGGCACTTAGGCTAGAGATTACAAATACTTGTTATGAGTTATATTTGGAGTTGGATGTCTTTATGAAATTGTGGTGCTTGTTGGAACCATCTAGCACTCAAGGTGACAGTTAGCCCTACCATGGATTCGAGTTTCCAACCGGAGAGTAGTTCAGCGTAGTATCATAAAGAAGAATATATTTATATGAGAGTGTTCACTAGTGAAAGTATGATCCCTAGGCCTTGTTTCTAAGCATTGAAACACCGTTTGCAACTAGATCTGTTACATGTTTGCTTGCTGCTATCTTTATTTCAGTTTTCCTTTAGTCTTTTCCCACGTCAACCACACGCCATCAAGCTATTTTCTAGCACCGTTACCACTTATAATTATCTATACCACTTGTATTTCACTATCTCTTCGCTGAACTAGTGCACCTATACACCTGACAAGTGTATTGGGTGTGTTGGGAACACAAGAGACTTCTTGTATCTTGATTGTAGGGTTGCATGAGAGGGGATACCTTTGACCACTTCCTCCCTGAGTTCGATAAACCTTGGGTGATCCAGTTAAGGGAAAACTTGCTGCTGTTCTACAAACCTCTGCACTTGGAGGCCCAACAACTGTCTACAAGAATAGAAGTGCGTAGACATCAGTCTTCTTCTCACAAACCACAGCCAGAGTCATTGCATGTCTATTCTTTCCACAAACCACATATGGATCCACAAGTGTCATTGCATGTGTGTTCTTCTCACATACCACAGCCAGACCCATTGCATGTCTGTTCTTTTCATTAACCACAGCTAGAGCCATTGCATGTCTGTTATTTCCACAAACCACATATGGATCCACCAGTGTCACTTGATGTGAGTTCTTCTCACAAACCACAGCCATAGTCATTGCATGTTTGTTCTTTTCACAAACCACATATGGATCCACCAGTGTCATTGCATGTGTGTTCTTCTCACATACCACATAAGGATCCACCAGTATCACTGGATGTGTGTTCTTTTCATGAACCACACCCAATTCATCGCATGTGTGTTCTTTGCATAGACTACATATGGATCCACCAGTGTCATTGCATGTGTGTTCTTGTCATTAACCACAACTAGAGCCATTGCATGTCTGTTCTTTCCACAAACCACATATGGATCCACCAGTGTCCCTAGATGTGTGTTCTTTTCATGAACCCCACCAGTTCATTGCATGTGTGTTCTTTTCACAAACAACATATGGATCAACCAGTGTCACTAGATGTGTGTTCTTCTCACAGACCACAGAAGGATCCACCAGTGTCACTGGATGTGTATTATTTTCATGAACCACACTCAGTTCATTGCATGTGTGTTCTTCTCACATACCACATAAGGATCCGCCAGTTTCACTGGATGTGTGTTCTTTTCATGAACCACACCCAGTTCATTGCATGTGTGTTCTTTTCACAAACCACATATGTATCCATCAGAGTCATTGCATGTGTGTTCTTCTCATTAACCATAGCTAGAGCCATTGCATGTTTGTTCTTTCCACAAACAACATATGGATCCACCAGTGTGATTGCATGTGTGTTCTTTTCACAAACCATAGCCAATGTCACTGGATGTGTGTTCTTCTCACAGACCACATAAGGATCCACCAGTGTCACTGGATGTGTGTTCTTTTCATGAACCACACCCAGTTCATTGGATATGTGTTCTTCTCATAGACAATGTAAGGATCCACCAGTGTCACAGGATGTGTGTTCTTTTCATGAACCACACCCAGTTCATTGCATGTGTGTTCTTTTCACAGACCAGATATGGTTCCACCAGTGTCATTGCATGTGTGTTCTTTTCATTAACCACAGCTAGAGCCATTGCATGTCTGTTCTTTCCACAAACCACATATGGATCCACCAGTGTCACTAGATGTGTGTTCTTTTCTTGAACCACACCCAATTCATTGCATGTGTGTTCTTTTCACAAACAACATATGGACCCATCAGAGTCACTGGATGTGTGTTGTTTTCATTAACCATAGCTAGAACCATTGCATGTCTATTCTTTCCGCAAACAATATATGTATCCACCAATGTCATTGCATGTGTGTTCTTTTCACAAACCACAGCCAGTATCATTGCATGTGTGTTCTTTCCACAAACCACATATGGATCCACCAGTGTCATTGCATGTGTGTTCTTCTCACACACCACATAAGGATCCACATGTGTCACTAGATGTGTGTTCTTCTCACAAACGACATAAGGATCCACCAGTGTCACTTGATGTGAGTTCTTCTCACAAACCACGGCCAGAGTCATTGCATGTATGTTCTTTCCACAAACCACATATGGATCCACCAGTGTCATTGCATGTGTGTTCTTCTCACATACCATGTAAGGATACACCAGTGTCACTGGATGTGTGTTCTTTTCATGAACCACACCCAATTCATTGGATGTGTGTTCTTTGCACATACCACATATGGATCCACCAGTGTCATTGCATGTGTGTTCTTCTCATTAACCACTGCTAGAGCCATTGCATGTCTATTCTTTCCACAAACCACATATGGATCCACCAGTGTCACTGGATGTGTGTTCTTTTCATGAACCACACCCAGTTCATTGCATGTGTGCTCTTTTCTGAACCAACATATGGATCCACCACTGTCACTAGATGTGTGTTCTTCTCATAGACCACATAAGGATCCACCACAGCTAGTGTCATTGTATGTGTGTTCTTTCCACAAACAACATATGGATCCACCAGTGTCATTGCATGTGTGTTCTTTTCATGAACCACACCCAGTTCATTACATTTCTATTCTTTCCATAAACAACATATGGATCCATAAGAGTCACTGGATGTGTGTTCTTTTCATTAACCACAGCTAGAGCCATTGTATGTCTGTTCTTCATTGCATGTCTTTTCTTCTCACAGACCACAGCCAGAGCCATTGCATGTCTGTTCTTTTCATTAACTACCTCTAGAGCCATTACATGTCTATTCTTTCCACAAACCACATATGGATCCACCAATGTCACTTGATGTGAGTTCTTCTCACAAACCACGGCCAGAGTCATTGCATGTATGTTCTTTCCACATACCACATATGGATCTACCAGTGTCATTGCATGTGTGTTCTTCGCACATACCACGTAAGGATCCACCAGTGTCACTGGATGTGTTTTCTTTTCATGAACCTCACCTAGTTCATTGCATGTGTGTTCTTTGCACAGACCACATATGGATCCACCAGTGTCATTGCATGTGTGTTCTTCTCATTAACCACAGCTAGATCCATTGCATGTCTGTTCTTTCCACAAACCACATATAGATCCACCAGTGTCACTAGATGTGTGTTCTTTTCATGAACCACACCCAGTTCATTGCATGTGTGTTCTTTGCGCAAACAACATATGGATCCACTAGTGTCACTAGATGTGTGTTCTTCTCAAAGACCACATAAGGAACCACCAGTGTCACTGGATATGTGTTGTTTTCATGAACCACATCCAGTTCATTACATGTGTGTTCTTCTCACATACCACATAAGGATCCACTAGTGTCACTGGATGTGTGTTCCTTTCATGAACTGCACCTAGTTCATTGCATGTGTGTTCTTCCTATTAACCATAGCTAGATCCATTGCATCTCCGTTCTTTCCACAAACAACATATGGATCCACCGATGTGATTGCATGTGTGTTCGTTTCACCAACCACAGTCAGTGTCACTGGATGTGTGTTCTTCTCACAGACCACATAAGGATCCACCAGTGTCACTGGATGTGTGTTCTTTTCATGAACCACACCTTGTTCATTGCATGTGTTTTCTTTTCATGAACCACACCTAGTTCATTGCATGTGTGTTCTTGTCACAGACCACATAAGGATCCACCAGTGTCACTAGATGTGTGTTCTTTTCATGAACCACACCTAGTTCATTGCATGTGTGTTCTTTTCACAAACCACGTATGGATCCACTAGTGTCATTGCATGTGTGTTCTTTTCATTAACCATAGCTAGAGCCATTGCACGTCTATTCTTTCCACAAACCACATATGGATCCACCAGTGTCACTGGATGTGTGTTCTTTTCATGAAGCACACCCAGTTCATTGCATGTGTGTTCTTTTCACAAACAACATATGGATCCATCATAGTCACTGGATGTGTGTTCTTTTCATTAACCACAGCTAGAGCCATTGCATGCCTGTTCTTTCCACAAACAACATATGTATCCACCAGTGTCATTGCATGTGGGTTCTTTTCACAAACCACAGCCAGTGCCATTGCATGTGTGTTCTTTCCACAAACGACATATGGACCCACCAGTGGCATGGCATGTGTGTTCTTCTCATAGAGCACATAAGGATCCACCAGTGTCACTGGATGTGTATTCTTTTCATGAACCACACCCAATTCATTGCATGTGTGTTCTTCTCACAGACCACATAAGGATCCACCAGTGTCACTGGATGTGTGTTCTTTTCATGAACCACACCTAGTTCATTGCATGTGTGTTCTTCTCACAGACCACATAAGGATCCACCAGTGTCACTGGATGTGTGTTCTTTTCATGAACCACACCTAGTTCATTGCATGTGTGTTCTTTTCACAAACCACGTATGGATCCACCAGTGTCATTGCATGTGTGTTCTTTTCATTAACCATAGCTAGAGCCATTGCACGTCTATTCTTTCCACAAACCACATATGGATCCACCAGTCACTGGATGTGTGTTCTTTTCATGAAGCACACCCAGTTCATTGCATGTGTGTTCTTTTCACAAACAACATATGGATCCATCAGAGTCACTGGATGTGTGTTGTTTTCATTAACCATAGCTAGAACCATTGCATGTCTATTCTTTCCGCAAACAACATATGTATCCACCAATGTCATTGCATGTGTGTTCTTTTCACAAACCACAGCCAGTATCATTGCATGTGTGTTCTTTCCACAAACCACATATGGATCCACCAGTGTCATTGCATGTGTGTTCTTCTCACACACCACATAAGGATCCACATGTGTCACTAGATGTGTGTTCTTCTCACAAACGACATAAGGATCCACCAGTGTCACTTGATGTGAGTTCTTCTCACAAACCACGGCCAGAGTCATTGCATGTATGTTCTTTCCACAAACCACATATGGATCCACCAGTGTCATTACATGTGTGTTCTTCTCACATACCATGTAAGGATACACCAGTGTCACTGGATGTGTGTTCTTTTCATGAACCACACCCAATTCATTGGATGTGTGTTCTTTGCACATACCACATATGGATCCACCAGTGTCATTGCATGTGTGTTCTTCTCATTAACCACAGCTAGATCCATTGCATGTCTATTCTTTCCACAAACCACATATGGATCCACCAGTGTCACTGGATGTGTGTTCTTTTCATGAACCACACCCAGTTCATTGCATGTGTGCTCTTTTCTGAACCAACATATGGATCCACCACTGTCACTAGATGTGTGTTCTTCTCATAGACCACATAAGGATCCACCAGTGTCACTAGATGTGTGTATATTTTCATGAACCACACCCAGTTGATTGCATGTGTGTTCTTCTCACAAACCACATAAGGATCCACCAGTGTCACTGGATGTTTGTTCTTTTCATGAACCACACCCAATTCATTGCATATGTGTTATTTTCACAAACCACATATGGATCCACCAGTGTCATTACATGTGTGTTCTTCATATTAACCACAGCTAGAGCCATTGCATGTATGTCCTTTCCACAAACAACATATGGATCCACCAGTGTGATTGCATGTGTGTTCTTTTCACAAACCACAGCCAGTGTCATTGCATGTCTGTTCTTTCCACAAACTACATTTGGATCCACCAGTGTCATTGCATGTGTGTTCTTCTCATTAACCACAGCTAGAGCCATTGCATGTCTATTCTTTGCACAAACAACATACGGATCCACCAATGTGATTGCATGTGTGTTCTTTTCACAAACCATAGCCAGTGTCATTGCATGTGTGTTCTTTCCACAAACCACATATGGATCCACCAATGTCACTTGATGTGAGTTCTTCTCACAAACCACAGCCAGAGTCATTGCACGTCTGTTCTTTCCACAAACCACATATGGATCCACCAGTGTAATTGCATGTGTGTACTTCTCACATACCACATAAGGATCCACCAGTGTCACTGGATGTGTATTCTTTTCATGAACCACACCCAGTTCATTGCATGTGTGTTCTTTTCACATACCACATATGCATACACCAATGTCATTGCATGTGAGTTCTTTCCATTAACCACAGCTAGAGCCATTGCATGTCTATTCTTTCCACAAACCAAATATGGATCCACTAGTGTCACTGAATGTGTGTTCTTTTCATGAACCACACCCAATTCATTGCACGTGTGTTCTTTTTACAAACAACATATGGATCCATCAGTGTCAATGGATGTGTGTTCTTCTCACAAACCACCGCCAGAGACATTGCATGTCTGTTCTTTCCACAAACAACATATGGATCCACCAGTGTGATTGCATGTGTGTTCTTTCTTCACAAACCACATCCTATGTTATGGCATGTGAGTTCTTCCACAAACCAAATATGGATCCACTAGTGTCACTTGATGTGAGCTCTTCTCACAGACCACAGCTAGAGCCATTGCATGTCCGTTCTTTCCATAAACAACATATGGAGCCACCAGTGTGATTGCATGTGTGTTCTTTTCACAAACCACAGCTAGTGTCATTGTATGTGTGTTCTTTCCACAAACAACATATGGATCCACCAGTGTCATTGCATGTGTGTTCTTTTCATGAACCACACCCAGTTCATTACATTTCTATTCTTTCCATAAACAACATATGGATCCATAAGAGTCACTGGATGTGTGTTCTTTTCATTAACCACAGCTAGAGCCATTGTATGTCTGTTCTTCGTTGCATGTCTTTTCTTCTCACAGACCACAGCCAGAGCCATTGCATGTCTGTTCTTTTCACTAACTACCTCTAGAGCCATTACATGTGTATTCTTTCCACAAACCACATATGGATCCACCAATGTCACTTGATGTGAGTTCTTCTCACAAACCACGGCCAGAGTCATTGCATGTATGTTCTTTCCACATACCACATATGGATCTACCAGTGTCATTGCATGTGTGTTCTTCGCACATACCACGTAAGGATCCACCAGTGTCACTGGATGTGTTTTCTTTTCATGAACCTCACCTAGTTCATTGCATGTGTGTTCTTTGCACAGACCACATATGGATCCACCAGTGTCATTGCATGTGTGTTCTTCTCATTAACCACAGCTAGATCCATTGCATGTCTGTTCTTTCCACAAACCACATATAGATCCACCAGTGTCACTAGATGTGTGTTCTTTTCATGAACCACACCCAGTTCATTGCATGTGTGTTCTTTGCGCAAACAACATATGGATCCACTAGTGTCACTAGATGTGTGTTCTTCTCAAAGACCACATAAGGAACCACCAGTGTCACTGGATATGTGTTGTTTTCATGAACCACATCCAGTTCATTACATGTGTGTTCTTCTCACATACCACATAAGGATCCACTAGTGTCACTGGATGTGTGTTCCTTTCATGAACCGCACCTAGTTCATTGCATGTGTGTTCTTCCTATTAACCATAGCTAGATCCATTGCATCTCCGTTCTTTCCACAAACAACATATGGATCCACCGGTGTGATTGCATGTGTGTTCGTTTCACAAACCACAGTCAGTGTCACTGGATGTGTGTTCTTCTCACAGACCACATAAGGATCCACCAGTGTCACTGGATGTGTGTTCTTTTCATGAACCACACCTAGTTCATTGCATGTGTGTTCTTGTCACAGACCACATAAGGATCCACCAGTGTCACTAGATGTGTGTTCTTTTCATGAACCACACCTAGTTCATTGCATGTGTGTTGTTTTCACAAACCACGTATGGATCCACTAGTGTCATTGCATGTGTGTTCTTTTCATTAACCATAGCTAGAGCCATTGCACGTCTATTCTTTCCACAAACCACATATGGATCCACCAGTGTCACTGGATGTGTGTTCTTTTCATGAATCACACCCAGTTCATTGCATGTGTGTTCTTTTCACAAACAACATATGGATCCATCATAGTCACTGGATGTGTGTTCTTTTCATTAACCACAGCTAGAGCCATTGCATGCCTGTTCTTTCCACAAACAACATATGTATCCACCAGTGTCATTGCATGTGGGTTCTTTTCACAAACCACAGCCAGTGCCATTGCATGTGTGTTCTTTCCACAAACGACATATGGACCCACCAGTGGCATGGCATGTGTGTTCTTCTCATAGAGCACATAAGGATCCACCAGTGTCACTGGATGTGTATTCTTTTCATGAACCACACCCAATTCATTGCATGTGTGTTCTTCTCACAGACCACATAAGGATCCACCAGTGTCACTGGATGTGTGTTCTTTTCATGAACCACACCTAGTTCATTGCATGTGTGTTCTTCTCACAGACCACATAAGGATCCACCAGTGTCACTGGATGTGTGTTCTTTTCATGAACCACACCTAGTTCATTGCATGTGTGTTCTTTTCACAAACCACGTATGGATCCACCAGTGTCATTGCATGTGTGTTCTTTTCATTAACCATAGCTAGAGCCATTGCACGTCTATTCTTTCCACAAACCACATATGGATCCACCAGTGTCACTGGATGTGTGTTCTTTTCATGAAGCACACCCAGTTCATTGCATGTGTGTTCTTTTCACAAACAACATATGGATCCATCATAGTCACTGAATGTGTGTTCTTTTCATTAACCACAGCTAGAGCCATTGCATGCCTGTTCTTTCCACAAACAACATATGTATCCACCAGTGTCATTGCATGTGGGTTCTTTTCACAAACCACACCCAGTGCCATTTCATGTGTGTTCTTTTCACAAACCATATATGGATCCATTAGTCATTGCATGTGTGTTCTTCTCATTAACCACATCTAGATCCATTGCATGTCTGTTCTTTCCACAAACAACATATGTATCCACCAATGTGATTGCATGTGTGTTATTTTACAAACCACAGCCAGTGTCATTGCATGTCTGTTCTTTCCACAAACTACATATGGATCCACTAGTGTCATTGCATGTGTGTTCTTCTCATTAACCACAGCTAGAGCGATTGCATGTCTATTATTTCCACAATAAACATACGGATCCACCAGTGTGATTGCATCTGTGTTCTTTTCACAAACCACAGCAAGTGTCATTGCATGTGTGTTCTTTCCACAGACCACATATGGATCCACCAGTGTCACTTGATGTGAGTTCTTCTCACAAACCACAGCCAGAGTCATTGCATTCCTGTTCTTTCCGCAAACCACATATGGATCCACTAGTATCATTGCATGTGTGTACTTCTCACATACCACATAAGGATCCACCAGTGTCATTGGATGTGTGTTCTTTTCATGAACCACACCCAGTTCATTGCATGTGTATTCTTTTCACAGACTACATATGGATCCACCAATGTCATTGAATGTGTGTTGTTTTCATTAACCACAGCTAGAGCCATTGCATGTCTATTCTTTCCACAAACAACATATGGATCAACCAGTGTCACTGGATGTGTGTTCTTTTCATGAACCACACCCAGTTCATTGCACGTGTGTTCTTTTCACAAACAACATATGGATCCACCAGTGTCACTAGATGTGTGTTCTTCTCACAAACCACAGCCAGAGACATTGCATGTCTGTTCTTTCCACAAACAACATATGGATCCACTAGTGTGATTACATGTGTGTTCTTTTCACAAACCACACCCAGTGTCATTGCATGTGTGTTCTTCCGCAAACCACATATGGATCCAGCAGTGTCACTTGATGTGAGTTCTTCTCACAGACCATAACCAGAGCCATTGCATGTCTGTTCTTTCCATAAACAACATATGGATCCACCAGTGTGATTGCATGTGTGTTCTTTTCACAAACCACGGCCAGTGTCATTGTATGTGTGTTCTTTCCACAAAAACATATGGGTCCACAAGTTTCATTGCATGTGTGTTCTTTTCAGGAACCACACCCAGTTCATTGCATGTCTATTCTTTGCATAAACAACATATGGATCCATAGGAGTCACTAGATGTGTGTTCTTTTCATTAACCACATCTAGAGCCATTGTATGTCTTTCTTTCCACAAAGAACATATGTATCCACCAGTGTCATTGCATGTGTGTTCTTTTCATTAACCACAGCTAGATTCATTGCATGTCTATTCTTTCCACAAACGACATATGGATCCACCAGTGTGATTGCATGTGTGTTCTTTTCACAAACCACAGCCAGTGTCATTGTATGTGTGTTCTTTACACAAACCACATATGGATCCACCAGTGTCACTTGATGTGTGTTCTTCTCACAAACCACAGCCATAGTCATTGCATGTCTATTCTTTCCACAAACCACATATGGATCCACCAGTGTCATTGCATGTGTGTTCTTCTCAAAGACCACAGCCAGAGCCATTACATGTCCGTTCTTTTCATTAACCACAACTAGAGCCATTGCATGTCTGTTCTTTCCACAAACCACATATGGATCCACCAGTGTCACTTGATGTGAGTTCTTCTCACAAACCATGGCCAGAGTCATTACATGTATGTTCTTTCCACAAACCACATATGGATCCACCAGTGTCATTGCATGTGTGTTCTTCTCACATACCACGTAAGGATCCACCAATGTCACTGGATGTGTGTTCTTTTCATGAACCTCACCCAGTTCATTGCATGTGTGTTCTTTGCACAGACCACATATGGATTCACCAGTGTCATTGCATGTGTGTTCTTCTCATTAACCACAGCTAGAGCCATTGCATGTCCGTTCTTTCAACAAACCACATATGGATCCACTAGTGTCACTAGATTTGTGTTCTTTTCATGAACCACACCCAGTTCATTGCATGTGTGTTTTTTGCACAAACAACATATGGATCCACTAGTGTCACTAGATGTGTGTTCTTCTCATAGACTGCATAAGGATCCAACAGTGTCACTAGATGTTGTCGTCGGATTGATGTCAAATACGCCATGAGGGGGTCCTCGAGGCGTGTGGAAGAGAGGGTGAGCACACAAGTTTACCCAGATTCGAATCCGCTGGCTTTGGACGGATCCTACTCCTGCTAGCAATCCAGTAATATGGCAAAGCCGGAATATGGGTTACAAGGGTTCGCCTGTGCGAGTTGAGATTGTAGACTATTGAGGGTGCCCTAAAGGCTCTCCCTAGGACGGCTTATATAGATATCCGGCCTAGGGTTTACAGGAGTGATCTATCCGGCTACATCTAAGAGTCAGTTACAGAGTACATCTTGAACTACAAGTAACACTATGGGCCTAAGTCAGTAAGTCTTATGGGCCTTCCCGTAGCCGGACTAGACTCCGTCTTTTCTCCCTGACTGGGCTGCCCGTGAAGCAAAGATCTAACCCGAAGTGGGCCCCCCTGGTCAGTGAGGAACTGTGAGGATACCTGAAAAGTATATCCCCAACAGCAGCCCCGGAAGTCTCCAAGATCCAAAGTCGGATTCATCATCGTATAGCTTGATCTTCGGCTTGCAGAATCTTGAAGGGTTCTTGAAACTTCAAAACAAAAGATACGATCCGGGTCTCAAAATTAAGTCGGACCTATCAGTACATTATTCGGATTTTCAAGCTTGATATTCAAACTAAGCCGGAACTTGGTCTCTGACACTGGTCATGGTCAAGTCACGTCACTGACAAACATCCTGTCAGCACGACCGTTGGTGGGTATGTCGTTCGCGGAACCGAGGCGCCGTTTCAATGCGTACGCGGAGATCGAGGCGACATAATCATCGCGTGGGACCTTCCTAGTTCCTTCGACGATGCGTGGTGGTTACACCGTGACTTTTGCACAAATCTTGGCGCGGTTAGGTGGTTATAAGGGGAGAGGATTTCCTTTTCCTCATATTCACATATTCCCCTTGCCGTTTCCTCTCCTCCACTTCTCCCTCGCGCACAGAGCTCCCCTGCTTCCCAGATTCCCAGTGCCACCCATCCAAGGTCACCGGCACACCAGAGGAATGGCTTCATCTTCATCATCCGGCTTGGCTGGATTCGCAGCGGTGGCGACGACGGTGGTGGCGGAGAAAGAAAGCAACCACGGGGTCTGGATCCCATGCCTCCTCGACTACGAGAAGATCCACAGCGTGGAGAATGAAGGGCTCCTCCACGCCAGCGACTGGCGGAGCGGTTTCGGCGAAACCATCCCCAACCCACACACCGACGAGCGGGTACACTTCGGCACCCACCTCGACAGAGGTTTGTCTTTCCCTCCCTTGGAATTCTATTCCGAGGTGATAGATCACTATGATGTTGAACTTCACCATCTTCCTCCCAACTCCATCTTAGAGATGAGCTCTTATGCAGCTTTTTATGAGGGATACCTCGGCATTAGGCCGAGTCTCACTTTATTCCGGTTCTATTTTCATGTTCGGAGAAACTCCATTACTGCCGGTAATCCTTATATTACCAGCACTATTAGCCTTTCAGTTAGACGCGAGCGTGTTTATCCTCGCATTTTAGCTAGTGAGTCGGTCAAACAGTGGCCGGCCACCTTCTTTTACCATAAGGATATTCCTGCTCCCGACAAAGCTACTGCTTTGTCGGCTTTCATCGACGGAGCCGCCACGGCCCTAGAGTCTTGGGACGAGGCTCCTCCGGCTCTCAGTGACGATCTAATCCTCACCAAGAGGCAGATTGAATACCTGATGAAGCACAAGGTCCTGAAAGGGTGCGACTTAGTCCAGTCCTGGGTGGCACACCGGATCTAGCCTCTCTAGTACCACGGCAACCGACTGATGCATTCCATCACTGCGTTGAAAAATGACTTCCTCCGCATCAGTCCCAAGCCTTTAGCAAATGGCTGATAAAGGAGCGGATCGAGAGAAAGATCCCGAATTTGTCTCTAGACATGCACACAGCAGAAGACCCTATAGTTCCGGTAAGCTTTAGCAATAAACCCTTTTTATGTGTTTCACATTTTCAGTTATTTTGCAATACTAAGATATTTTCTTCTTTTTAGCTTGACGACCTCCCCGAGTCGGAACTAGCTCCTATTGAGGGATATCCTCCGGAGTTTTCTCAGGAGGAGGAACTAGTCCCACTGCCGGACGTTGTGCCTACGAAGCGCAAGGCTCCGACAGTGGCCATCGGCACAAAGGAAGTGCCAGTTGTGAAGAGGTAACTTTCAACACAACTTCCGCCTTTGTACTTTACTCATATTTTCTTCTGAGATGTAATGTTTTCTATTCTATCACATTCTCAGAGCTAAACAGCTCATCAAGGGCAAGGGGAAGGGAACTTCTTCGAAGCCCCTGCGGCAGATAAAGCTGACTATGGATTCTCCTGCTGCGGCTCCTCTGACTCCTGCCCCTCAACCTTCTACAACGCCGGTGATTACTCCATCGCCGATTGTTGCAGAAGATCCGGCTCCTTCAATAGGGCCAACGACCCTTGAGTCACAGACTGACGCCACCATGTGTGGCTCGGGTTTAGATAAGGGTGAACCCTCTTCGGATAATGATCCCTCGGCAGAGACCTTCGCCGAAAACCTCCTAAACAATCTGGGACTTGCCAAATTTGGCTTTGTCTCAGAAATCTGCGGAGGAGATCCAACGGCTGGCCCGGCAATGCTTGGAGAACCGTAATCTCTCTGCCGAAGAAGAAGCACAAGAAGCGGAGGGCATCAAGTACTCCGACCTTCTTGAACAAGTCCGCCTTCGCGACGAGGGACTAAGAGCCGGTGTGCTTCCACCACCTCCAGTTATTCCACTCACCCTCGCCGAGAAGGTTACCACCGAGGTGAACATGTGCCTGAGCAAGCTCACACATGAACATCATGTAAGTCGGAATTCTAACTCACGTTTTTCTTTATTGTACTTTATATCATATCCTCTAGCCCCCAAGCATGAAGTTGGATATACAATCCGGGTTTATGCTTCCTTAGGATGCTAAAGAACGAACTAGTGTATCCCCCAAGGCTCGTGCTGATATTAGTAACAATATTAGCCCGAGTCTTCAGTAGACTTCTGACTCTGGGTATTCTGACTTATAGAATGTTAATTCATATAACCAGGATTTGTTGAAGAACAGCTGCAATAAGCGGAGAGAGATCAAAGCTCTCCGACTTAAAAATGATGAGCTGAAGGTTTCCAAGGATGAGGCCGAAGGTAAACATTCCGAGACTCAAAACTTGTCTTGTGTTTTCATAGTCGAAGATTTTTGTTGAACTGTTGTTCTTTTGTCTTACAGCACTGGTAAAGCAGTCATGTGCTATGATCGAAGAGGCCGAGAATTTGAAGACCTTGGTGGTGGAAAACAAGGATCTCCACCAAGAGCTTGACCAGCTTAAGGCGGATCATGAGAAGAGCATAGCTCAAGTCCTCGAATCCTCCTCCATGGCCACCGTGGAGCGTGATCGCAAGATTGCACTCCACGAGAAGAAAATCTCGGATCTCAACGACAAGCTTTGTAGAGAGAGGGACCTTTCCCAGGCGCTCTAGGATGAACTCCGGAGTCTTCGTGAAGAGAAGACCAAAGTTGATGACATCATCTTTGGTATGTTTCCATCTTTCTGACTTGTCTACATTCTTCGATTCTTGCAATGTCAGATTTTACTTAACCTTTTTGTGTTATATGTATAGGTCCTCTGAACTTGACGGACTCTGCTTTTGCCGAGCCTTGCACCCACCAACTTACCCAAGTCGGTGATTTGCTTCATGCCTTCTGCCAATCCATCGAGGACATTGGCGAAGCTCTCAAGGTTCCGGACATGCATAGCATGTCCGACTTTCAGGTGCGAGACAAGGCAAAGGAGATGCCGCAGCTTGTTCGGGACTGGAATATGTCCTACGCGCGATCAGCAGCACAGAACGCCCTCATCATGGTCATGAGCCACCATGGAAGCATGGAAATCTGGCAAGTGACCAGAGGGTTCTGCAAGGTGGATGAAGACAGACAGGAGCAAGACATCAAGGCCATCATGGACTCCTCCGCCGGATATGGGTGTCACGTAGCTGATTTAACCAGCTACGATACTCCCTTCTTCACCCACGTGGACACACCGCCTCCGCCTCCCGAAGAAGCAGCCGAAGTTTCTGACGATGGAGAAACCATATCGGAATTGGACATCTCGGATCGCTTTCAGGGCGCAGCTGATGTGTCCAGCGAGTCGGCAGCTCCTACCTCTTCTCTTTTGCTAGTGCTAAGTTTTTATCTATTCAACACTTTTGGCTTTAAATTTTGTGTTCCTGAAATGTTTGCATAAGCACTTGTACTTTTTTGTCTACACTTATCGTTTATCTGGCTTTCCGCCTCGTCCCTTTCGTGAGCCGGCTAAACCTTTAGCACGGAAACTTTTCCGAGCAACGGAGCTCAATTGCTAAACCAGTTTAAACTTGGAAAAAAGCCGGCTTCCAGTACCAACAATTCACTACTCGGAAAATACCCGCATCCGGTAATTAGACAAATAACCAAAGTATAGACTATGAAATTTAGAGTTATACCCGAAGGTAGCATTTTTAGAATCGTAAATCTAAACCAGAACAAACATGAGCATAAAGTACTTTCAAGTTTTCTGGGATTTTCGACTGTGACATGATCATTCCAAAATAAGATGGTAAAAACTTCTCAGAAAAAACTTGAGGCAACCAAAACTTATTTCTCACAGAACATGTACACATATATGATTACAAGAAGGATAAACTAAGAATAAAAGGGACATAGCTGAGCAATATTCCATGGTCTGTCTAACTCATCCGGATTTGTACCACCTCCAGCTCTCTTTCTCTTCTTAGTAGCAGGTCTCTCTTTGACTGGCCTCATATCAGTTAGACACTATGAACCATTGTGCAATACTCGACTAACCAGGAAGGGCCCTTCCCATACTAGGGAAAATTTGTGCTTTCTTTGTTGCACAAGCCGGAGAACCAAATCACCGTTATTGAAAGATCTGTTGCTGACTCTCTGGCTATGATACTTGCGTAACTTCTGCTGATAGGTTGTTGATCTCATTTCAGCAACGATGCAAACTTCTTCGACTAAGTCGAGATCATTTTATCGAGAAATCTCGGCATCCTCTTCGATATACATGGCCGCTCTAGGAGAAGTGTGAATCAAATCACTTGGAAGAACTGCTTCCGCGCCATAGACCAAGAAGAAAGGTGTGTATCGGGTTGACCTATTCGGAGTTGTTCGTAAACTCCATATTATAGAGGGTAATTCCTCTACCCAAGCCCCCGCAGCACGCCGTAGTGGTGCTTCGAGTCTCGGTTTTAGGCCTTGTAGGATTAAACCATTTGCTCTTTCGACTTGTCCATTAGCCCGTGGATGTGCGACTGACGCAATCTCAAGCCGGATATTTTGTTCGTCGCAGAATTCGGTCAGCTCTCCCATAGATAAATTACTCACGTTGTCCGTGATAATACTATGCGGATAACCACACCGGATTATAACATCCTCGACAAATCTTTTGGTTGTTGCTCCATCACTAGTGACAGGTTTAGCCTCAATCCATTTGGTGAACTTATCCACCATCACTAAGAGGTGAGTAAATACACTTGGAGCCTGTTTAAACGGTCCTACCATATCAAGCCCTGCATCGAAGGCCATGTTATAGGTATTGTTCGCACTGATCAGCCGAACATGAGCTTGTTTGGCGACTTTTGGCAGCCTTGCATGTCTTGACCAGCCGTTCGGCATCTGCCTTTGGTCAGAAGAAAAAACCGTGTCTGAAAGCTTTTGCCACTAAAGATTTGGCTGCAGCGTGGTGACCACACTCGCCTTCGTGGATTTCTCTTAGGATTTCCACTCCTTCTTCCAGAGATACGCAGCGCTGAAAAACCCCAGACACACTCCGCTTATAGAGCTCACCACTAACCACAGTATAGGTTTTTGCTCGTCGGATGATCTGTCGGCTCAGAACTTCGTCTTCGAGTAATTTGCCATCTACCAAATAGTAAAGGTAGGGTTGAGTCCAGCTGGGAATTACGGCCAGAACTGCTATCAAAGGTGAGTCGGATTTGGTCGGATATTCCTCATCCACTCCCTTTATTGAGGGAACTTTGAGGTGCTCTAAAAAAAGCCATCCGGAACCTCTTTCCGTGCAGAAGCTATTTGAGATAGTGCATCTGCTTCCTCATTTTCTGCTCGAGGGATGTGTTGAACCTCAAACCCTTCGAACGATTTAGATAAATCATCCATGACAACTTTATATGCTACCATGCGTTTATTTGCATTACAAATATCCGACACTTGCTGAGCAACAAGATCCGAATCTCCGTAACACATCAAACATCGAATGCCGATATCCTTAGCAATCCGGATTCCATGCAGCAGTGCTTCATACTCGGCAATATTATTTGTCGCTGTGAAGTAGATCTGCAACACGTATAGAAGTTTATCTCCTTCGGGTGATTTGAGCACCACACCAGCCCCGAGCCCCCGCCAGCCTTAGACCCATCAAAATATAGGGTCCAATATTCCGACTCAAGGAGGGTCATATTTTCCTTCTTCTCTGTCCAACCAGCAACAAAGTCAGCAAGGCTTTGGGATTTGATTGCCGTCCGAGGTTTGTACTCAATATCGAAAGCTGAGAGCTCTATGCCCCATTTGGCGACACGTTCTGCGGCATCACTGTTGTTGATTATATCTCTCATGGGAGTTGTGCTCACCATGGTAATTGGATGCTCCTGAAAATAGTGTCGTAGCTTACGAGATGCTAAGAAAACACCGTAAGCCAGCTTTTGATAGTGCGGATATCGTTGTTTCGATTCTGTCAAGACCTCGCTGACAAAATAAGTCGGACACTGCACCAAGTGTTCCTTATTTTCCTTCGGTCTCTCCACTACAATGACGATACTGACGACTTTGTTTGTCGCAGCAAGATAAAGCAACATCGGTTCATGTGGTTCTGGCGCAGCAAGGATAGGAGCAGATGAGAGTACTTTTTTCAAGTCTTGTAGTGCAACTTCAGCTTCGTCGGTCCATACAAAATCCTTGGTCTTTTTCAGGAGTTTGTATAATGGTGCGGCTCTTTCACCGAGCCGGCTTACAAACCGACTGACTGCAGCAATGCAACCAGTTAGTCTTTCTATGTCCTTCAGGCGAGTTGGCCTGGAAATATTGAGATAGCCTTGATCTTGTCCCGGTTCATGTCTATGCCTCTTTGAGACACGATGAAACCTAACAATTTTCCGGCAGGGATTCCAAAGAAGAATTTCTTCAGATTGAGCATGATGTTGTATTTTGTAGATTGGCGAATGTTTCCTCCAAGTCAGAAATCAATTTCCTTCTTTTTGGACATCACCGCAATATCATCCACATATGCATGTACATTGCGTCTGATTTGATCGTGGAGGCAACGCTGCATTGTGCGTTGGTACGTAGCTCCTGCGTTCTTCAGCCCAAAAGGCATCGTAACAAAACAGAAGGTTCTGAAGGGGGTTATGAATGAAGTTTTGACTTTGTCAGATTCCTTCATCCAGATTTGGTGATAACTGGAATATGCGTTGAGAAAACAGAGGAGTTCCGAGCCTGTTGTAGAATCGATAACTTGATCAATCCAAGGCAGAGCGAACGGATCTTTGGGACAAGCCTTGTTCAAGGTAGTATAATCAACACACATCCTTAAATCAGTGGTGTCCTTTTTAGGGACCATTACAGGATGGGCCGACCACTCAGTGTGGATGACCTCTTCTATGAATTTGGCTAACTCGAGCCGTGCAAGTTCCTTAGCTATTACCTTACGCTTTTCATCGCCGAAACGTCGTAAGGACTATTTGACAAGTTTAGCGTTCGGGTTTACATTTAAAGAGTGCTCAGCAAGTTCCCTAGATACTCCGGTCATTTCAGATGGCTGCCATGCGAAGATATCTTGATTTTCTTTGAGGAACTTGACGAGCGCGCTTTCCTATGCGCTATCTAGGCCTATGCCTATCTGAGTCACCTTGGAGGGGTCATCATCCTTCAACGGCCTCTTCATCTCTTCTGATGCCTTGAACTCCGGAATTGGCTTTGTCACCTCCTTCTTTGTTGTGGGCATCTCGAACGGATCTATGCTCTTCTTGATCTCCTGGTACTCCTGGGCGTGCAGCACGGCTTCAGCAAAGGCGGCATTTCCATCCTCGCACTCTCGCTCTTTCTTTGGGTCTCGCCTGATGGTAATCACGCCATTGGGACCTGGAATTTTCATCATATTCTAAATGTAACACGGATGAGCCATAAAAGCCCAGTAAGTCGGACGTCCGAATATAGCGTGGTACGCGCTCTTGACCAGGACCACTTCGAAGGAAAGTGCCTCCGTTTGATAGTTCTTTGGAGTTCCAAAGGTAACATCCAAAGTGATTTCTCCTAGGGAATTTGCTTGTCTTCCTAGGACAACCCCGTGAAAGATCACAGAGCTGTGGTTTAGCTGGGTCTCCAAGATCTTCATCCGGCATAGCGTTTCGACATAGAGAATATTAATACTGCTATCACCATCCATGAGAGTCTTGGAGAAACTATAACCGTCAATAAGTGGATTGACAATTAAGGCGTATTTTCCTCGCCTGTGTAGCTTAGGCGGATGATCAGCACGGTCAAATGTGATTGCCACTTCCGACCAGTCCAAGAATTGAGGGACAGCCAGAACTATTGCATTGAGCTCATGTAGAACTGCCTTTTTGACCTTTGCTGGTTGAGATCCGAGGAAGGTGATATAAGTGTCTTTCTTGGTCGGAAAATTTTTCTTCCCTTCCGGCTTGGGATTTGAAGCATCAGCTTCCTCCATGTCAGAATCTTCCTTAGTCTCTTTATCCTTTTTGAGATCCTTCTTTCCCTTCTTCCGCTTAGCTTTATAGCCAGCGGTATGATCTCTCTCAATGTCGTCATTGAAATGACACTCGGTGTTTGTGTGGGACGAGCCCCCATTGGCGTCTAAGTGATGCACACATGGGTTATTGGCAATGTCGGCCCAAGAGTAGGTTTTGCCTGGTTGCTAGTCTCCTCTACCTTGAACTCTTGAGGTCCCACGACCGCGTCCGTGGCCTCTACCACGTCCTCCTCGTCCTCCACACCCGAAAGTAGCAGTGACCACTGCCGTTTCCGCGTTGGGTTTTTCTTCCGAGGTATTCTTGTGCTTGTGAGCTTGTTGCTTTGGTTGTTTTGCCGACTATGGCACAACTAAGGCATTGAGTAATCCTCCACATCATCGTCAGCATCTGCATACTTGCTCGTTGTTTCTATCATCTCCCCCAAATCAGTGACTTTGTCACACTTCAAGCGATGTCGTAGTAAACCAATTGGGAGACCTTCAATGAAAGCTTCAATCGTATTTTTATCATTTACTCCTTCACAGGAGTTCTTGGTGTCGATCCATCATCCGAGGTAATCCCGGCAAGTTTCTCTGGCTTTCTAGGTGCAACGCTGTAGGTCTCCGACCGTACAGGGCCTCCGGTATGTGCCTTCAAAATTCCGAAAGAACACACTTTGCATGTCATACCAGTTGTGGATGGTGTTCTCCGGAAGTTCATTGAGCCATGATCGTGTTGTCTTCTGCAACATAAGTGGGAGATATCGGGTTGTGACTAGGCTGTTTCCACCTTTGGCGATGCAACAAGCTTGGAAGAAATCCTGTAGCTAGGTATCTGGTTGAGCTATACCGTCGTAGGCTTGAATACGTCTTGAGATAGCAAATCCTTCCGGGAATTTTTTAGCTCTTATGCGTGGTCTGAAGCACTTTGGGCCCACGTATATATCATCATTTTCATAGCGCCGTGCCTCTATATTGGAGTTGATCATGTGCCTTGCATCATTTGGGGATAAGGATCGTCCCAAGTGACGGCTATGGCTGCGGTGCCTTGGAGCTGGACTTCGGCTTCTGCCACCACCTCCTCCACCACGACGCCCTCCTTGGCCTCCTTGGGAGCAATTGTGATGGCTACTTGGCGGAGAGGGTGGAGCAGCTGGGTTATTTCTGGCTGATCGCCGGCCTCCATCCGGAGCGTCATTATTCTGGTTCCGAGGAGGGTCTTCATTGTGACGAGCCCTCTGCCGGCTTGTCTCGGCACGGTGTCCGTCGTTCCTTCGCCCGTCATTCGGACGGCTTGCATGTCTAGGAGGTGGCATTCTTTGTCGGTCCTCCTCCTGATGTTTCTCTTTATCTTCTTCCCTATGGTCTTTCGACTCTCACCGGGGGGATTCCTCGGATTCAGTGCAACAATTGCCTCTTGCTCCGCAACTGGGTTAACGTTACGCTAGTCACGAGCAGCTTTGTGGTGATGTCCTGAAGATCCGGTTCTTGAGTAATTGTCTTCTCGACGGTCGGAACGATGGTGCTGCTCCGGAACGCGTTGGGGTCTTACCTCAGCCCATGCCGGATCTGTGCAACATTGGTCAGAATCGGAGACCAGTTTTTGACTTCCAGACAGGGTGACCTTTTGTTGCTCCAGTCCCTTGTTGAGTAGTTTGATTTCCAACCGGATCTGCTCTGGGCCTGGATTAGCCGATAGGATTTCCCGAGACGCAACGGTGTTCTGTACTGGCGTTGGATACACCCAATCCCCATTGCTGTCGCATCGAGGCATCCCCTAGCTCTCCTCTGAAAAGGGCTTTGTGAATCTGTGAGAATTGGTTGTCATGAGTATGACGTCTCCTGGTCTTCTGATGTTCCCTGGAATTGTACTTCTCCGCAGTTGCCATGCGTTTCTTTTCCTCCTCAATGTTTTTGGCTTCATCGAGGAGTACTTGGTGACGCGCTTCTAGGGCCTGTGCCCTCTCGTCCAGCTCTTCAGCAGTAAGTTCTACAGCTGTAGGAATAGGTGTGGTTAATGCAGCATCGATGAGTTTACGCGCACCTTTAGTGATCACGTGTCCATCCACTGACTCTTCTTTTTTGGGCTCATCTGGGATAACTGCTCCATCCGAGTCTTCTTCATATTCCTTGGCAATCACCTCCTCTGCCGGAGGATCCTTCGTCGGGGTCTTATTCTTCTTCTTTGCCTTCTTGGCAGCGCCAGTAGCAAAGACAGCTTTGGATCCGTTTCCCAGATTCAAGCTCTGATCGGTACTTTCGGACACCTGAACCTCGGGATTATCTCCGATTTGCAAGGCATCCTGCATTTTGGGAGAGTTTTCCCCGGATCCTTCATCCATGGCTTCTTCTTCCTCTGCAGCTTTGGAGTTATACTCCTCTTCGTATTCCGTGGGGAACTTTCGGAAATCTGCTGACATCATCGACTCATCCAAGGATGCGGGTACATCGGCCTTTGTTCCGATCGCCTCCAGCACAGAGTCGGTGTTGTCTCCAGCATAGGCAGAGCCGGATCCGGATCCTACATATCCGATAAAGTGTGATGCGCCCCTCCTAAGATAACTGTGGTCTTCATAGTAGGCTTTGTCAAAACGTTTAATGGTCTCGAGGATTTTGTCTACGCCTGAGTTTTGCATCATCATGCGCCTTAGTGTGTGTCTCAAGAAAGGCCTATCTGTTCTGGCATCATTAGAGCCGGAACCAGCGTTGTTGTTGTGCTCCTCCTAGATTTTGACCTCAGCAGGTGGGTCGATCTGGGATTCGGTCTCTCCAGGGAGATCCACTCCAGATTCGACTTGGACCGCTAGGTTTGCTTCAGGCTCGGATTTCTCCACTATCTCCGCAATTGGTGCGGGCTGGGTGGGATTAGGGTTTTCTGAGATCCGGAACTCTGCCGCCACCACGGACAAAGGGGACCCAAAAATTTCTTCTGCCTCTATCATCACCACTGGGCTGGGTGGGACAGGTTCAGCAAAACCGATGTAAACATCGATCTCGCCAAAAGACATGATGGTGTAGGCAGCCACAGCCTCCTTAGCCAGAATCCAGGTCTCATCGAGAATGATGAGAGGGACGTCGCTGGCGTAGAGGATGCGACCGACAGCGATAGTTTTGCCGATTCCGATTCTTGCAGATTCCGATCGGAACGCAGATCCGAAGCTTACTTGCCCCACGGTGGGCGCCAACTGTCGTTGTATTAATGACAAGTACGCCATGAGGGGGTCCTCGAGGCGTGTGGAAGAGAGGGTTGTGAGACGTACGGTGTTCCGGGACCATGAGCACACAAGTTTACCCAGGTTCGAATCCGCCGACATTGGACAGATCCTACTCATGCTAGCAATCCAGTAATACGGCAGAGCCGGAATATGGGTTACAAGGGTTCGCCTGTGCGAGTTGAGATTGTAGACTATTGAGGGTGCCCTAAAGGCTCTCCCTAGGACGACTTATATAGATATCCGGCCTAGGGTTTACAGGAGAGATCTATCCGGCTACGTCTAATAGTCGGTTACAGAGTACATCTTCAACTACAAGTAACACTATGGGCCTAAGTCGGTAAGTCTTCTGGGCGTTCCCGTAGCCGTACTGGACTCCATCTTTTCTCCCTGACTGGGCCGCCCGTGAAGCAAAGCTCTAACCCGAAGTGGGCCACACTGGTCAGTGAGGAACTATGAGGATACTTGGAAAGTATATCCCCAACATATGTGTGTTATTTTCATGAACCACATCCATCTCATTACATGTGTGTTCTTCTCATAGACCACATAAGGATCCACCAGTGTCACTAGATGTTTGTTCTTTTCATGAACCACACCCAGTTCATTGCATGTGTGTTATTTTCACAAACCACATATGGATCCATCAGATTCATTGCATGTGTGTTCTTCCTATTAACCATAGCTAGATTCATTGCATGTCCGTTCTTTCCACAAACAACATATGGATCCACCAGTGTGATTGCATGTGTGTTCTTTTCACAAACCACAGCCAGTGTCATTGTATGTGTGTTCTTTCCACAAACCACATATGGACCCACCAGTGTCATTGCATGTGTGTTCTTCTCACAGACCACATAAGGATCCACTAGTGTCACTTGATGTGTGTTCTTTTCATGAACAACACCCAGTTCATTGCATGTGTATTCTTCTCACAGACCACATAAGTATCCACCAGTGTCACTGGATGTGTGTTCTTTTCATGAACCACGCCCAGTTCATTGCATGTGTGTTCTTCTCATAGACCACATAAGAATCCACTAGTGTCACTAGATGTGTTTTGTTTTCATGGACCACACCCAGTTCATTTCATGTGTGTTCTTTTCACAAACCATATATGGATCCATCAGTCATTGCATGTGTGTTCTTCTCATTAACCACAGCTACAGCCATTGCATGTCTGTTCTTTCCACAAACAACATATGGATCCACCAGTGTGATTGCATGTGTGTTATTTTCACAAACCATAGCTAGTGTCATTGCATGTGTGTTATTTCCACAAACAACATATGGATCCACCAGTGTCACTTGATGTGAGTTCTTCTCACAAACCACAGTGAGAGTCCCTTGCATGCTTGTTCTTTCCAAACCAGATATGGATCCACCAGTGTCATTGCATGTGGGTTCTTCTCACATACCACATAAGGATGCACCACTGTCACTAGATGTGTGTTCTTTTAATGAACCACACCCAGTTCATTGCATGTGTGTTCTTTCCAGATACCAAATATGGATCCACCGGTGTTATTGCATATATGTTCTTTTCATTAACCACAACTAGAGCCATTGCATGTCTATTCTTTCCACAAACCACATATGGATCCACCAGTGTCACTGGATGTGTGTTTTGTTCATGAACCACACCCAGTTCATTACACGTGTATTATTTTCACAAACAACATATGGATGCAGTAGTGTCACTGGATGTGTGTTCTTCTCACAGACCACAGCTAGAGCCATTGCATGTCTGTTCTTTCCACAAACAACATATGTATCCACAAGTGTGATTGCATGTGTGTTCTCTTCACAAACTACACCCAGTGTCATTGCATGTGTGTTCTTTCCACAAACCACATATGGATCCACTAGTGTCACTTGATGTGAGTTCTTCTCACAAACCACAACCAGAGCCATTGCATGTCTGTTCTTTCCACAAACAACATATGGATCCACCAGTGTGATTGCATGTGTTTTTTTCACAAACCATAGACAGTGTCACTGCATGTGTGTTCTTTCCACAAACAACATATGGATCCACCAGTGTCATTACATGTGTGTTCTTTTCATGAGCCACACCCATTTCATTGCATGTATGTTCTTTCCACAAACAACATATGGATCCATCAGAGTCATTGTATGTGTGTTCTTTTCATTAACCACAGCTAGAGCCATTGCATGTCTGTTCTTTCCACAAACAACATATGTATCCACTAGTGTCATTGCATGTGTGTTCTTTTCATTAACCACAGCTAGAGTCATTGCATGTCTGTTCTTTCCACAAACAACATATAGATCCACTAGTGTGATTGCGTGTGTGTTCTTTTCACAAACCACAGCCAGTGTCATTGTATGTGTGTTCTTTCCACAAACCACATATGGATCCACTAGTGTCACTTGATGTGTCTTCTTCTCACAAACCACAGCAAGAGTCATTGCATGTCTATTCTTTCCACAAACCACATTTCGATCCACCAGTGTCATTACATGTGTGTTCTTCTCACAGACCATAGCCAGAGCCATTGCAAGTCTATTCTTTTCATTAACCACAGCTAGAGCCATTGCATGTCTATTCTTTCCACAAACCACATACGGATCCATCAGTGTCAGTTGATGTGAGTTATTCTCACAAACCACGGCCAGAGTCATTGCATGTATGTTCTTTCCAGAAACCACATATGGATCCACCAGTGTCATTACATGTCTATTCTTCTCCCATACCACGTAAGGATACACTTGTGTCACTGGATGTGTGTTCTTTTCATGAACCACACCCAATTCATTGGATGTGTGTTCTTTGCACGGACCACATATGGATGCACTAGTGTCATTGCATGTGTGTTCTTCTCATTAACCATAGCTAGAGCCATTGCATGTAGGTTCTTTCCACAAACCACATATGGATCCACCAGTGTCACTAGATGTGTGTTCTTTTCATGAACCACACCCAGTTCATTGCATGTGAGTTCTTCTCATAGACCACATAAGGATCCACCAGTGTCACTAGATGTCTGTTCTTTTCATGAACCACACCAGTTAATTGCATGTGTGTTCTTTTCACAGACCACATATGGATCCACCAGTATCATTGCATGTGTGTTCTTTTCATTAACCACAGCTAGAGCCATTGCATGTCTGTTCTTTCCACAAACCACATATGGATCCACCAGTGTCACTGGATGTGTGTTCTTTTCATGAACACCCAGTTCATTGCATGTGTGTTCTTTTCACAAACAACATATGGATCCATCAGAGTCACTGGATGTGTGTTCTTTTAATTAACCACAACTAGAGCTATTGCATGTCTGTTCTTTCCAATAACAACATATGTATCCACCAATGTCATTGCATGTGTGTTATTTTCATTAACCACACCTAGAGTCATTGCATGTTCGTTCTTTCCACAAACAACATATGGATCCACCAATGTGATTGCATGTGTGTTCTTTTCACAAACCACACCCAGTGTCATTCTATGTGTGTTATTTCCACAAACCACATATGGATCCACCAGTGTCACTTGATGTGTGTAGTTTTTACAAACCACAGCCAGAGTCATTGCATGTCTGTTCTTTCCACAGACCACATATGGATCCACCCAGTTCATTGCATGTGTGTTCTTTTCATTAACCACAGCTAGAGCCATTGCATGTGTGTTCTTTCCACAGACAGCATATGGATCCAACAGTGTGATCGCATGTGTGTTCTTTTCAGAAACCACAGCCAATGTCATTGCATGTGTGTTCTTTCCACAAACCACATATGGATCCACCAGTGTCATTGCATGTATGTTCTTCTAACATACCACATAACGATTCACCAATGTCATTGGATGTGTTTTCTTTTCATGAACCACACCCGGTTCATTGCATGTTTGTTCTTCTCACAGACCACATAAGGATCCACCAGTGTCATTGGATGTATGTTCTTTCATGAACCACACCTAGGTCATTGCATGTGTGTTCTTTCAACATACCAGATATGGATCCATCAGAGTCAATGCATGTGTGTTCTTCTCATTAACCACAGCTAGAGCCATTGCATGTCTGTTCTTTCCACAAACAACATATGGATCCACCAGTGTGATTGCATGTGTGTTCTTTTCACAAACCACAGCCAGTGTCATTGCATGTGTGTTCTTTCCACAAACCACATATGGATCCACTAGTGTCATTGCATGTGTGTTATTCTCATAGACCACATAAGAATCAACCAGTGTCATTGGATGTATGTTCTTTTCATGAACCACACCTAGTTCATTGCATGTGTGTTCTTTCAACAGACCAGATATGGATCCATCAGAGTCAATGCATGTGTGTCCTTCTCATTAACCACAGCTAGAGCCATTGCATGTCCGTTCTTTCCACAAACAACATATGGATCCTCCAGTGTGATTGCATGTGTGTTCTTTTCACAAACCACAGCCAGTGTCATTGCATGTGTGTTCTTTCCACAAACCACGTATGGATCCACCAGTGTCATTGCATGTGTGTTATTCTCACAGACCACATAAGGATCCACCAGTGTCACTGGATGTGTGTTCTTTTCATGAACCACACCTAGTTCATTGCATGTGTGTTCTTTTCACAGACCATATATGGATCCACCAATGTCATTACATGTGTGTTCTTCTCACAGACCGTAGCCAGAGTCATTGCATGTCTGTTCTTTCCACAAACAACATATGGATCCACCAGTGTGATTGCATGTGCGTTCTTTTCACAAACCACAGACAGTGTCATTGCGTGTCTGTTCTTTCCACAAACCACATATGGATCCACCAGTGTCATTGCATGTGTTTTCTTCTCATTAACCATAGCTAGAGCCATTGCATGTCTGTTCTTTCCACAAACAACATATGGATCCACCAGTGTGATTGCATGTATTTTCTTTTTTACAAACCACAACCAGTGTCATTGCATGTGTGTTCTTTCCACAAACCACATATGGATCCACCAGTGTCACTTGATGTGAGTTCTTCTCACAAACCACAACCAGAGTCATTGCATGTGTGTTCTTTCCACAAACCACATATGGATCCACCAGTGCCATTGCATGTGTGTTCTTCTCACCTACCACATAAGGATCTACTAGTGTCACTGTATGTGTGTTCTTTTTATGAACCACACCCAGTTCATTGCATGTGTGTTCTTTTCACAGACCACATATGGATACACTAGTGTCATTGCATGTGTGTTCTTTTCATTAACCACAGCTAGAGCCATTGCATGTCTGTTCTTTCCACAAACTACATATGTATCCACCAGTGTCACTGGATGTGTGTTCTTTTCATGAACTTACCCAATTCATTGCATGTGTGTTCTTTTCACAAACAACATATAGATCCACCAGTGTCACTAGATGTGTGTTCTTCTCATAAACCACAGCCAGAGCCATTGCATGTCTGTTCTTTCCACAAACAACATATGGATCCACCAGTGTGATTGCATGTGTGTTCTTTTCACAAACCACAGCCAGTGTCATTGCATGTGTGTTCTTTCGACAAACCACATACGGATCCACCAGTGTCACTTGATGTGAGTTCTTTTCACATACCACAGCCAGAGCCATTGCATGTCTGTTCTTTCCAAAAAACCATATGGATCCACTAGTGTGATTGCATGTGTGTTCTTTTCACAAACCATAGCCAGTGTCATTGCATGTGTGTTCTTTCCACAAACAACATATGGATCCACCAGTGTCATTGCATGTGTGTTCTTTTCATGAACCACACCCAGTTCATTGCATGTCTATTCTTTCCACAAACAACATATGGATCGATCAGAGTCACTGGATGTGTGTTCTTTTCATTAACCACACCTAGAGCCATTGCATGTATGTTCTTTCCACAAACAACATATGTATCCACCAGTGCCATTGCAAGTGTGTTCTTTTCATTAACCACAGCTAGAGTCATTGCATGTCTGTTCTTTCCACAAACAACATATGGATCCACTAGTGTGATTGCATGTGTGTTCTTTTCAGAAACCACAGCCAGTGTCATTGTATGTGTGTTCTTTCCACAAACCACATATGCATGCACCAGTGTCACTTGATGTGTGTTCTTCTCTCAAACCATAGCCACAGTCATTGCATGTTTGTTCTTTCCACAAACCACATATGGATCCACCAGTGTCATTGCATGTGTGTTCTTCTCACATACCACATAAGGATCCACCAGTGTCAGTGGATGTGTGTTCTTCGCATTGACCACATATGGATCCTAACCTTAGGAGAGCCCTAACCTTAGCTCCCCAATGGTGGCCGTTAGAGCAAGTCTTTTAGAAGGCACGCCCTAACACAGTTGTTCTGCATGACGATTGTTACATACTATTCGATCGGGGCGCTTGGATGATTGAGATGGTCTTCGTGAGAGAGATCCACGAGTAGGCTGTTCTGCGGCATGATCGGCCATGATTTCTGCCCGCTTGCTCTAGACAAACTGGCAACACCAGGCTCTCCCCTTTTGCGAGTGTCACGACTCACGAGTTCAGTGGGCCATATGTCAATGTCACGTCCCCATTTCTTCTCTTCCTCCCCGTACTTCTCTTCATTCCCCTCGAAGCCACTTTCCCCACTTCTCTCCCAACTTGCCATAGCCGCAAGCCGACGGCGCCTCAGCTATCTCTCCAAGCAGCCCCCCTCTCCTCTCTCTCTCACCATGGTTCAAGGGGAGACGTGAGGAAACGCGGCGTGACGATAGGGACGATGATTTCAATGTGAGTCGTCTCATCTCTATCTCTATATATCATCTGTGGATAGTTATCTATTTTGAGCAAGATCTACTCTGTTTACTCATACGCGTATGATGTGTTAGGCCAACCAGATGTTGTATGACTCCGACTGTCACGGTTTAGCGGATGAAGACAGGCCTCTACTATGTAAACATGGATATGTGCCTGCTAAATTTGTAGTGCTTGAAGGACGAAACGTAGGCAGGAGGTTTTTACGGTGTCAAGGACATCGTGCAATGATGCAAGGTGGAAGTTGTAGTGTTGTCAAATGGGTAGATCCAGAGTGGACCAAATCGATGCAGAAAACACTACACAAACTATGGGAAATGATTTTTGAGTTGAAAGAATCCGTTCAGCTCACTTCTTGACAGTGTTGAGATGAAGTTATGGGAACCAGATGACACGACCAAGCTTAACTGAGATCTCAGGAGGGTGCAAGACAAGGTTAGCAAAGTCAAGAAGGAGAGGGACGTGGTGTTGGCCATGAAGGCTAAAGCAGAGCAAGAACTGACTCAAGCAAGGAATGATCTTCACCAGACCAAAGTCCTGTAGTTCACAACTACGAGTATTAACATGTGCATGAGGAAAAATGCAGAGAAAGAATTGAAGTTGTGCAAGAAAGATGCTAAAAGGAAGGAGCAAATGATTCGATCCTTGCTCTCGCAGGAAGATGCACACCGGGCTAAGATTTGGAAGATCAAGGAGATGTGTGATAACTAGTTCTATTTAGCTTGAGCTCCGTGCCTTTTTAAGTTGTAATAGTAGTACTTGTTGACCTAGCGGTCTGAACTAGTGGTCCCGGAGTCCTGGGAGGAAAAAACTTGGTCTCCCGTTAATCTGTCTTAACCCTGCATTACTTCCTTTTGTCTGATCATGGTGGTATTATGACATTGGTGGTTTGTTTAAACGTAATCTACGTGGATTGTGCCACATGCAAATGGCATAGCCACAATTTATAAAGTGGAAGCATGTACACCCGGTTAATGGAGATCCGGGAGCTTCGCCAGATGCAGGGGATGCAGGAGCAGGGAGGTGGTGAGATAGACGGGCTCAAGATTAGGCTAGAAAGTGGTATCGATTTCCTCCTCATCTCGGTTGCCAATGCTGTTTATGTTGCCATGTCGTTGTGCAGCAGCTGAAATCAGTTGTTGCTTCGTGGAGTGTAGTAGCTTAAATAATTTATTTATGTGCCACTTACATTCCATCGAATTTGGAGACATCCTGCCCCTCAGCAATCGTGGAACCGGTGCTGCGTGCTTTAGATAGTAGTGGCACAATCACAATTTCGGATTCAACTACTGACTCGGGCGTTTCCAAACCCTAAGTCGTGGTACATTTTACTCAGAGAACACGGGTAGATTGTTTCGCCCAACAAAGTTCCACACACAAAGCTCTAGAATTTAACTGAATTACATATATAGGTTCAAGTTCAACACATTACTATGCATCTTCATTGCCAGCAGCCTTCTTCCGCAGCCTGGGTGCCAAGCCTTCACGTCCACTGGCTTCTTCATTTCCTGCCTTCTTCCTCTTCCTCGGTGCCAATTTTCTTAGCTTCATGTACTTTGAATCGCTGGGACAATCAGCACCAGAATCGTGTACAGCATCATATTTCCACTTGTTTTTACCTTCTTCGGGCAGCAAAATGACTGACCCGGTAGTCATGTTTCTAACCTTGCGGTGCTTCCTGTCAAAGAAACAAGACTGTTGCATAACTACCCAATATCTATAGAGTAAATAAAACAAAAATTACAATTCAGCACAAACATGTGAACCCCAAGAGACTTTTGCTTACTAGGAGCTAATTGGGTTCGAGCGACCACCCTGTCCAAGAATAGAAGGGTGACTCCCAGTTGCAGCGGCTTCCACATCCAGTACATCACAATTCATCTCAAACATGCAAGCCGAAGCATACCTTTTCATCAACCCAATTAGCTGACTGTCACACGTTAGAGGAACCATGATGCCACGTTCGTCCATGAAGCTGAACTTTGCAGTCTTCTTCGGCCATATTTCATCATGATTACGCAAAGCAGCAACCATACCAGATATAGTGCAGATCTGTGCATGCACTTCTTCCATCGTGAAACAATGGTGTCCATACCACTTGCCCTTCACTCTTGCTGATTTAGAGTCGTACCTGAAGAGGACTACCGTAACTAGGTAAGGGTGGTCCACGGAGATCCCACTTGACAGAAAACTGTGGACAAAATATGTTTGTCAGCGTTGGGCTAACAAACAATTTTAGGTTCAATAGCCAGCTAGCAGTTATAATTAGCGTGAATAGCAAAGAGAGGTGTAGCTCACCCACATGTAGCCAGAACTTCTTCCTTGGTAGTAGGATCTGCCATCCCCTGAGTTGCTCGGCTTGTCGGCGGTGAAGGCGGGCTATAGCCTCGCAATGGCGGCTATGGCATGCGCCATTGGAGCTCGGAATCAGCGACTGGGCGTAGCAACTTGGCGCCGGAAGTCAAATGTCCAAAGGGATCATCCTGCCTGGAGGGTGGATTTTGATGCCACCAGTGCTAGGGGAAAGGAGGGAATGGATTTGTGAAATTGGTCAATGCATCCAATCCACTTAGTTCCTCGATTTGCCTAAGAGGTTGCCGCATTAGCGCTCGCATCACGGACAGATGACCAACATGTGGGTCCCGACCGTCTACTTCACGGGGCAGTTTAACAGAATGTTTGAATTTGGCAGGGGTGAGATGAGTTGCCGCAAAATGGCCCCTCTTAGTAGTTGGTAGCCCAACTTTATGAAACGTGGCAATTACAGGAAACTTGGGTACCGTCATGCACTCGCCCATGAACTTTCAGGCCGCAAACCAACAATCCCCTCATGAATAGGACATTTGAACATTAGTAACTTCAATCTCCCCCAAGCTTGAGTTGTACTCTCTCCATCAAGAGGCCAAAAGTTGTATATTTGATTCTGATCTTTATGAATCTCACTAGGAGGATAAAGTTTTGAATAAATGAGAGGTACTACTTCCTCCTATTCAAGAGCTTGACCATTCTTCAGCAGCTTGTACCATTCTTCAGCTCTTCCTTTTAGTGATAATGAGAATAACTTCTTCTTGACATGATCTGTTGTAATAACTACACACTTGAACAACCCGCATAATTCGTGTATAAAGAGCAAATGATCACCGGGATGGACAGTTCCATCTCCAAAATAGTAGTTATACATAACACGATCAACAATTCTTGTAGGTATTTTAAAAGTATCATTTTCAGCAGGTGGTGGTTCATCTACTACCTTAGCAGTGGTAGTAGCATTACGAAATAAGAAACTAAGTGAATTATTCATATTGAATTAAAGTAACTAACAGAAATAAACAATACTCACAGTAGAAGTTTCCTTTACTAGTTCCACTCTCCAATAGTGCTTCACTCCCCGGCAATGGCGCCAGAAAATAGTCTTGATGACCCATAAGTATAGGGGGTGTATCGCAGTATTTTCGATAAGTAAGAGTGTTGAACCCAACGAGGAGCAGAAGGTGTTGACGAGTGGCTTGGAGCAGGAATTCTCTGTAAATACTTAACAAACAGATTTTTAGGGTTTTTTTGATAATGTAGATAAATAAAGTGCGAGTAAATAAAAGACAATAATAATAAATGTAGCAAGTGGCACAATCCTTTCTTTAGCAAAGGACAAGCTGGTTGTATTACTTAAGATGAGCAAACAATCTCGAGGACACACGGGAATATCGTCAACTGCTTTCGCTTTATATAGTTGATTAATCTTCTTTAGTTTGATAAGTGTTGTGTGGGTGAACTTGTGCTAATGTACTGACCTTCCTAGGACTAATACATACTTGTGATTAAACCCCTTGCAAGCATCCGCAAGTACAAGAAAGTAATTAAGATAGAAACCTAACCACAACTTTAAACTCTGAGATCCTACACTCCCTTGTGCAAAGGTTTCCTAAAGGGGGTTTAGGTTTCTGTCACTCCAGTAACCCCTACGATTAGTAGTCAAATACACAATGCATTCCCCTAGGCCCATAAAGGTGAAGTGTCATGTAGTCGATGTTCACATGACACCACTAGAAGAATAACACCACAACTTAAATAACAAACTATTGAATCTTTCTCAACACAATTCCACTACTAACAACATGACTTCTCCCATGTCCTCAAGAACTAAACGAACTACTCACAAGACATCATATGGATCAAGATCGGAGATGAAATAATACTAATTAACAATCTGAACATGAACGATAATTCAATGGTTCCACTCAATAGCATCAAGTACAACAAGTAATCAACACCGGGAAAGTTTCCCCTAAGAACTATGCAAGATTCAACCCAATTGTTAAAGCGGTATGGAGTGGTGATGATGGTGCTGGTGGAGATGATGATGGAGATGATGATGATGATCCCGATGAAGTCTAGCTTGATGGTGGTGTTGATGGCGACGATCTCCTCTCTCCGAGAAGGAATTTCCCTGGCAGATTCCTGCCTGTCAGAGAGCTCTTTCTCTCTCTATAGTTTTCCGCCCCGCAGAGGCGGCCAAATCTTTCTGTGGTCGCTCCCCGAGTCTTAGGGTTTCGTGGGGATAATATACACCAAAGGGGAGAGCTAGAGGTGGGCCAAGGTGGCCACACCACCTAGTAGCGTGGCCTAGGGTAGCCTGCGCTAGGGGTGGTGTGGGCCCCCTGCAGCCCATCTCTGATCCCCCTTCTGGCATCCTTCGTCTTCTGGAAAAATAGGATTTTCCATGTATTTTCTGGAATTTTCTGATCTTCGCGAATTTTGCCTCCAAACAGTGCCTTTTCCATCAGAATCCTAACTTCAGCGGTCCATCCTCCAAAAGTCATCAACCATGCAAAAACAGATGAAATAACATAAGTATCATCTCTTAATATGAAATATATCAATGAATAACAGTAAATTATGATATAGAATAGTGATGCAAAATGGATGTATCAGTATGCTGGTCTTAGGGTCTTCGGATGTCTTTGCTACCCCAAGACCACAGCCGTTGCACCGCACAAGCTTGTGCCTCGCTTCGTGCCCTGCGTGTTTTAAGGGTATCCATCCCAATGTCACGGCTATCGCTGTCTTGGTTGTTCCACCCAAAAGATCATCATCTCTCGCCATGTTATATTCGACGAGCCTATATTTCCCTTTGCCACCACCATGTCCGCCACATATCCTACTCCTTCCCTGCACACTTATGATTTTCTGTAGGTTGAGTAGCCAATGTTGTCGATGTTGTTCACCGTGCCAGCCACAGGAAGCTCTGCCGCAGGCTCTACCGCGGGTGTGCAGCAGCCTGTCGCTACTGCCTCCCCTGCCGTGCACGTCCACTCTCTCGCGAGTTTGGACGCCTCTCCCACCACGGCCCGCTCGTTGCCTGCAACTGCCCTGTCGCTCGCCTCGTCACCTGCCACGTCTGCTTAGGATGATTCCTCGCCACGTGCGGCTGCTGCATCAATTCCACCACCGCCACCGCCTCCGGTCCGCCGACCACACCCTCCGCTTATGCCACCATCACACCGCATGCTTGCATGTGCGAAGACAGGCGTGGTGCAGCCAAAGACCATCTTCGATCTTCATGTTGAGGGGTTATATACTCTCCTGAAGACATACCGTGGAGTGCTCAAGGACCCTAATTGGCATGCAACTATGGTTGATGAGTATAATGCTCTTATCTCCAACAACACTTGGGACCTAGTTGATCCACCTTGCAATGCAAATATTGTCATAGGTAAGTGGATCTTTTGTCACAAGTTAAAGTCGGATGGTTCTCTTGATCGGTACAAGGCATGGTGGGTATTGCGAGGATTCACGCAATGTGAAGGTATTGATTTTCATGAAACTTCCAGTTCGGTTGTTAAACCCGGCACGATATGGACAGTTCCGTCACTTGCTCTTTCTATTGATTGGCTTATTCATCAGCTGGATGTCAAGAGTGCTTTCCTCAATGGCAAACTTGATGAGACGGTTTATGCTTGGAAACCCTCAGGTTTCATTGATTCCAATTCTCCTGAGAAGGTATGTCGCCTGAACAAATCCTTGTACGGGTTGAAGCAGGCTCCACGGGCATGGTTTTAGCGGTTTTCCTCCTATATTGCATCTCTTGGGTTCCTAAGTGCCAAGACTGACAGCTCATTGTTTGTCTATCGTCATGGCTCCGATATGGCTTATCTCCTGCTCTATGTGGATGACATAATTTTGACTATATCTTCCTCGAGACTGCTGCACAGTTTGATTGCTTCACTCCGTTCTGAGTACACCATGATGGACATGGGTGATTTACAGTACTTTCTGGGCATCTTCGTCAAGCGCAGCAAGGACTCTCTCTTTCTCTCGCAGGAGAAGTATGCTATGGAGCTCCTTGACCGCATCGGTACGTTACAGTGCAAGTCTATCTCCACACGAGTTGATACAACTTATAAGGTTGAAGCTCAGTCTAGTGATCCTGTGGCTGATCCTACAAAGTATCGCAGTATTGCAGGAGGTCTCCAGTACCTCACTTTTACTCGGCCTGATATCTCCTATGCAGTACAGTAGATATGTCTTCATATGCATGATCCACGGGCTAATCACTTGCTCCTTGTGAAGCATATTCTATGCTACATCCGCAGCACCACCGACTATGGTCTCACTTTGTGTCGACGCACCTCGAACAAACTGATGGCCTACTCTGACGCTGACTAGGCAGGTTATCCAGACACTCGACGGACTACTTCTGGCTATTGTGTGTTCCTCGGCACACATCTGGTGTTAATCGAGTGCGGAGGCTGAGTATCAAGCAATAGCAAAGATGGTGGCTGAACTGTGTTGGCTACGACAACTACTTCAGGAGCTTCATCGACCGGTGACTAATGCTTCCGTCGTCTTCTATGACAATGTGAGTTCAGTTTACATGACACAGAATCCAGTGCATCATCAGCGCATCAAACATGTGGAGATTGATCTACACTTTGTCAGAGATCGTGTGACAACTGGCGAGGTCAGGGTTCTACACGTTCCTAGTTCATCTCAGTTTGCGGACATCTTCACCAAAGAATTACCGTCGCCTCTCTTCTTAGATTTTTGGGACAGTCTTAATATTCATCGGACATCCATTTTCGACTGAGGGAGGGTGATAGAATATGTAACTGTGTCGTGTTTGTATAGGTATACAGTCACATTGTGTATTCCTTTTGTATGTGTTCGTGTTGTATGAGACTAGGACTCCCTTTGTAATCCTCCTATATAATGAGAAATACAAGGCACCGCTACGTGTGGTTTCCCCTATCTTACATAGGGGTTTGGTTTGGTGCCGAGCTCCTTTAGAGGAGTATATTTACTCCTCTAAAGTTTGAGAAATTTTATAATTTTCCACACATTAGTTGGATCCTTTATAATTTGCCACACACTACTTGAGCTTTTACTATTTGCCACACATTACACTGATTACTTTATAATTTTCCCTATTTTGCCTTTTGTATGTATATTAACTTTTTAAACTCTAGAATATAGTGTGCAATACAGTAGCTACGTACCCCTTGGAAAATATTCCTAGCTGAACCGAACCAGATCGATTGATCAGCTTATTCCCTCCTTTCCCTTGTTCAACGGAGGATGATACCACTTTGTAACACCCTCGAATCGGCCCTATGCAAGTTTCAGCGCTTCCCGCCAAACTCGCATAGAAACGATTCGAAGATGCCCACCAGGCACTTGCGTGCGGGTGGAAACAAAGTAATACCATTACACAATAGTTCATGATGGAACCCACATAACATATATATACAACAACGACTCCATGAGTCAAGAATACAGATATACAGTTCGAAGATCTAAATCACCTTGAAAACAATACAATATCTGAGTACGGATAAGATGCAAATGGGGCTAAGAGCCTTAAAGAATAACTAATGGCGTCCATAACCCTGCCCAGGCCAAGCTGGAAGGGTAACCCTACTAACAAAATCGAACTTATACCTGCTAAAAAGGGGTGCCGGCAAATGGCAAAGTTAAAAGAGAGCGGTCAGTACTGAGGTCAGTACACGACGAGTCTAGAATTCGGCGTCTCTCGCCTACATAGGTATAGTGGACTGAAGTGGCAGCGAAGCATGTACTAAACTACCTATAGAGACTCGATACAACTGTCGGCTATCAGAGAGGGATGAGAAAAACCTATTCGGAACCAACTTGATATAACACCAAACATACCCATCCTGGTATTTCCCCCTCGAGACCAAATGAGGAAGTCATGCCAAGGAAACTCACACCGTTGGCTGTTTTATTCATTCATTCCATGGTGGTTATCCAACTTACTAGTCATATCAAATCCGGGTCATATTATAACAGTAATCCTTTAGTTATAGTTGTATATGATCGAGAAATTGTGCTCCAAGTCGTCCTTAACCGTGGACATGGATTTTCGAAAAGATTTAACCCTGCAGGGGTGCACCAAAGTATCCACACGCACTTCAACCCTTATTTTTAGATCCGAATATGAGCAAGATCCTAAACATACACCCAACGGTATGTGACGGGGCTTCAGACACGACGTTTCCTAGACCCAAAGCAAGTACATGGGGGCCACCCCACTAAGCTACCCACAACAAAGTTGGCCTACCCCACTGGTATAGCCTGTAGGATAACCTAGCTAACAGATGATGTAGAGTGTCAAAACTACTTTACAAAATTTGGTTGGATAGATCTTATTAGGTCTGTTTTTACTCCTTACCTCTATGATATTCTCCTCTTATCCTTGCATGTTTGAATCTGCTCGCTTATCTTTTCTTTGAGTCCAGGAATTCTCGTGGTTGGGTTTCCATCGTACCTTCAGGGTTTCACTTCCTTCCTCTTGCAGTGGTGTTCTGCGTCGGGTCTTTGTGCTATCTAATGAATCTTTCATCTGTGTACCTTTCAGGTGACCCAATAGTCACTAATATTTTTCTTTGTATCTTCCGGTGTTTCCCTTGTCAACGACATCATCTACGTCAGATTCGATGAAGAGCCTGCATCACTCCTTTTTTTTCCAAATGTTGTTTGTCAAGATCTGTAGTCTGATTCCGAGAGTTGGTTGCATAGTTCTTCTATTCATGTACAGAGTAATGCTTTGAGTGCGGGATGGAGTCGCAACCATACCACTACTTTTATCATTCGCTTTTGTACAATGAATGGTGGACTAATGCAATTTTTACTCCTTCCATGGAAGTTAGAGGTGTCCTTACCTTTAACTTCGTCCTTTGATTATCCGGAGCATTCTCTCGACAAAAGTGAGCAATGACCCTTGTTGTTGGTGTCTCTGATTTCAAGATGGGAAAAGAATCTTTGTTAGTGGTGTTGCGAGGATCTACACAAAGCGAGAAGATTTAGATCATCAGCCTTTTTCTCTGTACCAGGAGGCGGATCTCGAGGCAAGATCCATTATTAGTGGTGTCGAATTGTAGCACCCCAGGAAATCCCCTAGTAGGAAATTGCTTGTTATTTTATTTTTCTGTATCATCATGACATCATAATGGATCATCATGTTTATCATACCACATTGCATGGAACATATAATTAAATTATTGCATTTAAATTAACTCAGTTGTATTTGGTTCTTGATATTTGTATTTGATCTTTGTATTTGCCTCCCTCTATTTCACCCTCCTTCTTGTTGGTGCCATACTTGATAGAACCATAATGTTCAACTTTGATTTAATTGATTCTTGCTAATTCTTTTGACAACAATGTCTAAATGGAGTTGGGGCATATCTCTTCAATTCATTCAATTACTAACAAGTGACTATTCGTTTGTCCTTGATCATGCTCTATCCAGACCACATATGGGTCATGAAGGATCTTTTTTTATGGTTGGATTTAATTCACTCCATATGACCATGTGGATCTATCTATATCCATAATTCAAGCCATATCTATTCATACTCATACTTTGTATTTATTGCTTTATTTGGATCTTCTTCTTTCTTTTACCATCGTGTGATCTTCTTATGTCCACATTCTTGTCTTTTGTTTGGTCTCTCATTAAATCTTTATCTAATCCTGACCTCTTTTTCTCTAAACCTACATAACCATGTGTACCCTAGCTACAAAAGCACCACATCCGATCCACCTCTTTCCCTCTCTCACATGTGCTACCTAACCAACCGAACTCCACTTTGTGTAGAAATGCACTGTCCGTTTCACATATACTTTTTGCTGATGATTCCCTTATCCTCATGAAAGCTGATATGACTAGTGCAACTTCCTTGCAACAAGTGTTGGATACTTACTATGCAAATTTAGGTCAGTTGGTGAGTTTATCCAAGTCAAGCAAGTTCTTTTCTCCAAATACCAATAGTCTATTAAGAGCGGAGATTTTTGATGTGCTTCACATCGATACCGAAGCACTTTTAGATAAATACTTGGGCCTGCCAACTGATAGTTGTGAGATTCGACACATTTTTTATGGTTTTTATTGATGGTTTTCTCCTGGATTTGATTGTTTTCTAGATTTACCTAACGCTAATACTTCGATAGTGAAGAAAACTTGGTTTTTAATATGTGTTTTAGGTTCTGAACATCAGCGAAAGGTTTTAACAAGAGAAACACAATATTCAGGCAAAAACAAGCAAGTCTCTTTTTGGAAGAAATCGAGGGAGGCATACAGAGGCTTTAACGAGCAACTATATAGCGGGAACTTTTTTCCAGCCGTATAGTTCCCGCCGCCTCCATCTTGTCAAAAGGGACAACTTCCGTGAAGAGGCCAGAGGCAAAATCATAACACAGCAGCCGCCATCCCATCTAGAAAGGAGAAATAAGAGATCCAGAGAAGAAGGGGGAGACGTTCTTCATCTTGCTCCACGATCTTTGACCTCCTAGCCATCACACCCTCATAGCCATTACTTGTACTTGAGAGAGAGAGATCTTCACTTTGCAAGATTAGGGTTTGAGATTGTTTCTTCCTATCTTGAATTGTGTTGGATTACTTTTCTATTCTTATTGTGGATCTCCATAGTAATATCGAGAAGAACTCCCTTTATTTAATTATATCGATGATGCTTTCTTCTCTCATGTGTGAGTAAGTTCCTTGGGCGTGGGAGATGTAAGGGATTGGTGATATGTGATGTGCTTCCATATATTTTCCATTAGTTTGTGATTGATTTTAATTACTATATTATGTGTGCTTGACTACCTGTGGGATGCCTAATGCTTGTTGTCCAATTAAGGGCCCAAACAACATGATGCTTTGTTCTACATAGATAGGATCTTGTTTGCTAGAAGACCGATGACCCTCGAGTGACACGGGGATATCAATGGGAAACTAGTTTGACTCGAGGATAACGAGGAACCACTATGCTTATTGCATTAGTCCGATCCAGGGAGCTTAATTCCTAATCAACCTGAAGGATCTTAATCGTCTAGTGTTTGACCATGGTTTTGGTAACATGCTAGTAGGATTATTGAAGTTGGGATGAAATCTACCAAGAGGAGTTCCAACTAATTATGGGTTGCTCGCCTACACATATATTTATAAGATTATAATTGTTACACTTATCATTCATCCACCTGGCACAGTCACTATCACCATGAACTGTATCTCCCCGCGCCTTTTTTGTCATCTACAGAAAACAACAAACAATCGAATCATTCTTTACTTTTATGCTTTTTATTCCTGAAGTTTACATTTTAGTTTTATTTAAATACATCCAGTTTAATCCAAATTTCATTCTTATTTCCACACTTGTAGTCAATTCACTCGAAGACCTGTGACAACTTTGAGTGTGACAGAGACTTCACTCATAAACACTTAGCTTTGGGCTCCCTGTGGATCGATATCTATACTTTGAAACTAGCTACAAACGATTTGTGCACTTGCAGACATCAAGCTATTTTATGGTGTCGTTGCCAGGGAGCTAAGTGCTAAGTGTTTGTCTCTTGACATTTCAAGTGTTACTACTGCAAAATGGTCTACCTAGGAGACAAAGGGTCTACATGCTCTGGTAGGACCTATTTACCAGATTATTTTGAGCGCGTGCCTGCTCAAAGGCGCGAGGAAATTATTGAAAAACTTTTAAGATCAAATAAGGTTGAAGTTGAAAATCTGAGTGATATTATGGAAATCATGTCTATTTATAGGACAACTCCCAAGAAACCTGAGAAAACTCTCAGAGAATACAGTGCTCCAAAATCTGCTTTCCTTAAACAACCAATAGAATTTCCTAACCCTGGAGTTAGAGAATATCGATTTGATGGTGGAATTATTCAGATTTTGCAGGAGAAAGCTTTCAGTGGAAGGGAAGATGAAGACTCAGGAAGACATATTAGAGAGTTTGACGATTTGATGACAACACTTGGACCAAAAGGTTTGCCGAGAGACTTCTCTCGTCTAATTTTTTTGTTGGTCTCTTAAAGGTAAAGCTCTAGACTGGTTATAATCTCTCCCTCACCATTACATTAAATGTTGGGAAAACTGTATTGTCAAATTCATAAACAGTTTTAATTCTTTTAAAAACGTAACTGAAACTAGAAAGAACATAGGCAACTTTAATTAGAACGTGGGAGAAAACTACCCACATGCATGGGATAGATTCTTTGGAATGATCAATAGAATTGGCTATTCTAAATCAACTATTTGCCATTTATTTTACCATGGTCTTAATACTCAAAGCAAAGAGTTGCTCGACTTATCAGCAGGAGGACCGATTAATACTTTAAATGTTAAAGCATGTATGGAATTAATGTCTACTAGGGCAAAGAATGATTCTCTATACAATCTTGATTTCGACACTAAGCTGGAAAAAGGGATGCTTCATATAAATCATGATCTTATGCCTGAAGTATGCAAAACAATGAAAGAAAGAGGTATACCTTTTGAACTTGTTAAGGAAAACAAAGTATACTTGTTACAAATTTTTACTAAAGAAGATGAAACTAGATTTTTTTTCAAGAATTAAAACATCGACAAGCAAAATATCATAATAACCTACATAAGAATTTTCAAAAACATAAAAAGATTTTGGTAGAACTCACAGAAAATTATGATGAGATTGGCCAAGAAATAAAATTATTTCACAAGTATGTTAGTATGATTTAAACCCAATGTGAACAAATAGCATCTGGTTATCAAATTTTTCTTCGAGATGATATAGATATTCTTGTTTCTACTAATGTTGTTACAAGAACAGGTGCAGTTGTTATAATACCATTATGACCACCAGAATATGAAGCTGAGAAAGAGCGAAAATAAAAAGCCTTGCTCAAAGCAAGCCAAGAATATGATACACTGGTGGATCCTCAAGATGAGACTACTCAAGAAACACAAGATCAAACCAAGGAGGACCAAAATGATGCACAAGATGACCGTTATGACTCTGATGCAGAGAGGGTTGATCCAAGAGAAGAAAAAGAGACAAGCAATGAAGATGAAGTTGTTGTAGTAGAAAAGAAGAAAAGCGACAAGCAACAACAAAAGAAAGCAACAAAAGAGCGGGAACAACAAAAGAAAGCAACAAAAGAGCCTGATCCCCCACAAAAGGTAAAAGACAAGAATAAGAATGGTGAGAAAAGGCTTCCTTATCCAGATCGAAAAAAGAAAGCACCAGATCAGGTAATCTATGATTCTTTCAAAAAGGCACTTGGTGATCTTTATCTAGAAATTCCATTTGCGGATGTGATGAGTGCATATTTGCATCATGTTTTACATTATTATTTTGCATTGTAGATGTAGGATCTTGGTATTTTACAGCGCTCGCGTGCACATTTTATGTCTGTTTTCACCAGGATCAGGACAGACGATGGATCCAATGGATACAATTCTTGGAGCAGTTGTATTGTGGATAAAAGGAGTCAAAAACAACATAAATCGCTTATTTGGGAAATATTAATAATACCAAAAGAAAAACAGGAGCGAAGAAGGGAGGCAGAGAGTCCAACGACCAACTATACGACCGGAGCAACTTTTCTGGCCGTATAGCTCCGGCCGTATAGTTGGCGTCGCCTCCGCCTCGTCAAATAGTTTCACCCCATGCAATTGGTTCGAGCATACGACATACAGAACACCCAGAAATCGTGAAAACCTCACCTCCAGGAGCCTAAGGCATCGATCTTCATCAACCACTGTTGCATCACCACCATCTGCATCCATCCCATCTACATCTTGTCTAGATCTTGTTGTAATTCCCGTACTCATTATGGATTTATACAAGTACTATTCACCTATGATTGTTTCCATTACCATTGCTATGATGTTGATTGCCTCCATGTCTGAGTATATCTCTAGTTCTTGGGGAGATGGAGAAACCCTAGCAAATGATTAAGGTGAGATAGACATTATTATGTTATACATCATCATGTGTATATGTTAATTGTCTTCATCTTGATATTTGGAGTTGTGCCCCTCCTTAATATTTGCCTCTTATGGGGACTCGATGAAGGGGATTACTTGTTGGTAGACGGAGGGATGATAGCACTTACTGTAACTATAAAGCTGTTGTTATTCTTTATGTACTAACTTGGGGGATCAAGGAGAACTCATCAAGCCATGTCCATGCCACGGGAGAAATCCCTTAATAGCGCGGTAACACGATGGTTCTTGGTTACTCTCTGATGTGGTTATGAGGACGATGTATGCAGCGGTTGCTGACAAATCATCCATATATGGATCTCCTCCCACATACATACACATTATGAGAATATTCGTTATAATACTCTTGATTGTTTAGTCTAAATTGCTAGCGGTGTATCCACTATTCCTTGAGAACGCCTTTTTCCTATTGTAGTTCCAAAGTTCTATTACACAGGTGATTCTTATTTTCTGCATTAAGTTTTGCTTTACTTTAAATCACCTTGTTCAACCAAAAACCCAAAAACAACTCTACTTTACTTGCATCTTAAAGTTATTTATTAAGTACTCTGTTTAGTTATACTTAAAAGCATTTTAGTATTTTGCCTACTGCTCCCTGTGGGATCGATATCTTTATTTCGAAACTAGTTACAAACGATATATGCACTTGCAGTCATCAAGCTATTTTCCGGTGCCATTGCCGGGGAGCTTAGCGCTATAAGTCACTTTACTTTTAGTTATTTACTTTCGTTGTACTAATTTTTACTTGAGTTGCAAGAGCACAACAATGGACAATACTCAGCATTTAAACCAACTTGAGGCAATAACGAAAATGGGTTTGCCCATGGACGCTTTTATAACTATCAACAAAAGCATAAATCCGGATTGATTCGAGATCCATCCTTTATTATTTGAATTATTACATTCTAAGAAATTTGCAGGAACCAATAAAGAAAGTCCATATGGACACTTACAATTCTTTGAAGACATTCTTAGTTACTTTATTTTCGACGACTGTAATCTTGATATGGTTAAAACTCGGTTGTTTAGACAAACTCTCTCTAATAATGTTTGCGAATCATACAAATCTTTTTGTGCAGAAGCACCAAGGACTTGGGAGGAATTGACAACGAAGTTCCTATAAAAATATTATTCTGAAAGCAAAGCTCACAGGATGAGAGGTATTATTATCAGTTTCAAAAATAATCCTAGTGAGGGCTTATATGAAGGATATCTAAGGTATACAAGCTACCTAGATAATTGCCCCCATCATCATTTGCCTGATTGGTTAATCACCCATACCTTTTATGGAGGGCTAAATATTGAAAATAGGACGAATCTAGACACCGCTTCAAATGGCAGTTTTCTATCTTATACCTATGAAGAGGCTTCAAATCTAATAATAAAAATGAGAGAAGCAACTAAAAAATTTAAAGATAAGGAAAATATTGCAAATAGTTTTTCTGAATATGCTTGCATTAATGATTTTCTTGCAGATGAGAGGATATATGCAATGATTAAAACCCTCGGTATTGATTCTTACTCAGTAAAGAAAATTATTGAGAATTATGCAAGGCATTTCCAGGTACCTACAGAATGGGAACCTCGTAAACCCCTCGAAGAAAAGAAGCGTGCAAGAGCACTAATGGAAGAGTTCTCCTCGATACCTATACAAGGGATCTTTGAAAAAGACAAAGAGATGAAGAACAAATACAGAAGAGACCGAAGAAACCAGAAAGGAATTCCAAAGCTACAAATATAAATAATGTTATAATAAAGGATCTTATGGAAGCATGAAAAGTGGAAGATCAAGTGGTTATGTTAGACCGTGAAACCTCAGAATTCATCAAAGGTAAGGTTCGAGGTAACGAAACTTCAAAACTAGTGACCCCTATATATTGTGGTGGAACTTTCTTATATGGAATTTGTGAACCAATTTCCACCATGAATATTATGCCTTCATCACTTTATGAAGAACTTTGCTACAACTTAAATAATCTAGATGTTGAACTGGTAGACACTATTATTAAATTGTCTAATAGAACCAATATAAAATCAGAAGAGGTACTCAGAAATATCTATGTCTTTATTGGCTCACTCATGTACCCTCTAGATTTTCATATTGTTGATATGCCTCGAGATTATTTTTGTCCTATTCTTTTAGGCAGGCCTTTTATTTCCATCACCAAAGCTCGAGTAGATAATCAGAAGGAAACTAATTCACTGAAGTTTGGAGAAGAGGAAATGGCATTCCACTTCGCCAAACTAAAGAAGAGGCCATATGAAGTGGAGGGTATCAAGGAACAAAAGACGATTGCTGAGCTAGTGGCAATTCATTTTAGTACTCCACAAGATGAATTAGAAAGGAGCTTGATAAATTGGGAAGAAGCACCAGATGATGAGAAGAAAGAAGACATGGATGATTACCATGATTCAATTACGGAAGCACAAAATCCACATGACTATGAAGAATTGGTAAGAACCGGAGATGAAGAACCTCCACCGATAGAATTGAAAAAACTTCCAGACACTATGAGGTATGAGTTTTTAGATAATGAAAATAAATGTCCTGTTATTATTAGCAAGAATCTATAAAAAATGAAATGAATAAACTCATTTCAGTTTTGGTTAAGCATCGTGAAGCCTTTGGATATACATTGAGTGATATTAAAGGAATAGATCCATCTATTGTAACACATAAGATTACCATGCTTGATGATGCTGAACCCGTAGTAGATACGCAACGAAGGCTTAATCCTAAGATGAAGGAAGTAGTAACAAAAGAAGTTATACGCTTACTTGATGTTGGCATAATATATCATATTTCTGACAGTAAGTGGGTTAGCCCAGCCCATTGCATACCAAGACAAGGTGGTTTTGATGCTGCTATGAATGAGGAAGGTGAGCTAGTTCCTATGAGGCCAATTGTAGGATATCGTATGTGCATTGATTTTAGGAAGCTAAATCGTGAGACACAGAAAAATCATAAACCTATAAAATTCATGGATAAAATCTTAGAAAGACTTAGTAATAATTCATACTTTTGTTATATTGATGGTTATTCTAGATACTCTCAAATTGCCATACAATCGGAAGATCAAGAGAAAACAACTTTCACTTGTCCTTATGGCACATATGCTTATAGATTAATTCCATTTGGCTTACGTAATGCAGTAGCAATTTTTCAGGAATGTGTTCTAAAGATTTTTGATGATTTTGTTGAGAAGACTATAGAAGTCCTAACAAACGATTTTGTCGTTTGTGGAACAACTTTTGATAATTGCCTCTATGATCTGACCAACGTTTTGCAGAGATGCAGGCAATCAAACTTGGTTTTAAATTGGGAGCAATGTCGTTTCATGGAAAGATAAGGTAAAGTTTTCGAGCACAAAGTTTCGGAGAAGGGAATAGAAATAGATAAAACTAATATAAATGCTATAGAAAATCTCCCAATACCTCAGGACATTAAAAACTAAAAAAAATCTAGGACATGCAGGTTTTTATAAGCGATTTCTAAAAGATTTTGCTAAACTTGCTATGCCCCTTACCAATCTTCTTGATAAAGAAACTCCATTCTATTTAGACCATGACTGCATTGTAGCTTTTGAGAACCTTAAGGATAAACTAGTTTCAGCACTTATCATGCAATCTTCAAAGTGGGATGAACCTTTCGAAATTATGTGCGATGCTAGTGATTATGCTTTAGGGGCTGCGTTGGGACAACGAGATGGAAAGAATATGAATGTTATTTATTACGCTAGTATACCTCTTAATAAGATTCAGAAGCATTATTCTACTACAAAAAAATAGTTTCTAGCTATAATTTTTGCTTGTGACAAATTTAGATCTTACATAATTAATTCTAAGTTAATAATTCATACGGATCACCAAGCTTTGCATCACCTCCTTGTGAAAAAGGATGCTAAGCCCAGGTTAATCAGGTGGGTTTTATTACTACAAGAATACGATTTGCAAATAGTAGATAGGAGGGGTAAGGATAATCCGGTAGCAGATCATCTCTCTAGGATGGAGGGAATAATTAATGACCCCGTACCTATTAATGAATCATTTTTGGGAGAATATTTAGCAAAGGTAGAAATTGCTGATCCATGGTATGCAGATTATGCTAACTATCTAGCAACAATTTTTTTACCTCCTGGTATGTCAAGAAATCAAAGAATGAAATTCTTTAATGACCTTAAATATTACTTTTGGGATGATCCATATCTATATCATCATGGACTTGACGGAATGATTCAGAAGTGTGTTCCTAATCATGAAATGAATGCGATATTGAAGGCTTGTCATGACAGTCCATATGGAGGGCATCATGCGGGTAAAAGAACTACTGCAAAGGTACTTCAATCCAGATTCTATTGGCCCACCTTACTCAAGGATGCACACAGGTATGTGGAATACTGTGATGCTTGCCAAAGAAGAGGTAATATAGGTAGGAGACAAGAAATGGTGATGAATTATAGTCAAATAATTAAACCCTTTGATGTATGGGGAATAGATTACATGGGACCATTTATAGAGTCAAATGGTTATACTCATATTCTTGTTGTTGTTGACAATGTTACTAGGTGGGTTGAAGCTATCCCAACAAATCATGTGGATGCAGCTACCTCAGTGAGGATGATCAAGGATGTCATATTCCCTAGGTTTGGAGTTCCTAGATTTTTAGTTACTGGCGGTGGTTCTCATTTTATGAAAGGGACTTTCAGGAAAATCCTTAGCAAGTATGGAGTAACTCACCGCGTTGGTTCACCATATCATCCCCAAATAAGTGGTCAAGTGGAACTCTTTAATAGAGAGCTGAAGACCATACTCAAGAAGATGATGGACAAATCAAGAAAATATTAGTCATACAAGTTAAATGACACTCTATGGGCATACCGTACTGCGTTTAAAAATCCAATGGGTATGACACCTTATAAGATGGTGTATAGTAAGGCATGCCATTTACCGTTAGAACTAGAACACCAAGCTTTTTGGGCAATCAAGAATCTAAATTATGATCTCAAAGCAGTAGAGGAAAAATGTTTATTAGATATGCATACTTTAGATGAGTTTAGAAGTGAAGCCTATAAGAATGCTAGGTTGTTTAAGGAAAAATTTAAAAGATGGCATGATAGAAAAATAGAGAATAAAACTTTTAAAAGTGGAGACAAAGTGTTGCTCTATAATTCTCGTCTTAAGTTATTTCCAGGAAAACTCAGATCGAAGTGGGAAGGTCCATATGTAGTTGAAGAAGCCTATTCATCGGGAGCAGTGAAGCTCCAAGGAAAAACACCCTCTCTTGCATGGGTGGTAAATGGACAACGCTTGAAGCATTATCGAGTGAAAGAAGATATAAGTACAATCACCATAGAGTTGAGCACCCCGAAGAAGTGATAAAGCAAAGATATACGTAGAACGACAATTACAAGAAGAATGGACTCAAGACGGAATGAGCGGTACTACGTTCAAGCTATTGACCATAAAAGAGCGGTTCATGGGAGGCAACCCATGTGAAATAAAGGTTTGAGTAAGTTTTTAAATTTTCAGCTAAAGTCTAGTTTGAGTATTGTTTTTAATGAGAACAATTCATGCTCTAGCAAAGAAGAAGGAAGATTGATGATGCCAAAATTGGTCGAAAATCTAAGCTGACATTTCTCTGTCAAAACACGATATTTCGTTAAGTTTTAGATTAATAAAGAATACTTGGAGAAGTAGAAAATTTTTGGTGGACATAGAAGGTTTAACGACCAACTATACGACGGGAATAAAAATTCCAGCCATATTGTTCCGATCGTATAGTTGTTGCGACATCAACGCTTCCATCCACAAAAGAGCTACAGCCTCCAGCCTCGAAAGATCTTCGTCATCCCTATATAGGCCCCTTTAGCAACATCCGTACAGCGAAGCCATGCATCATTAGAATTCCCTTCAGGAATAGTCGATCCCTTTTGTGAAATTCCGAGTTTATTATTATATTTGGAGCAATTTTGAGTTTGTGTTTATTTTATTGATATATGAATGGCTTCAGTATAATTTTACTTGCACTTGATGATAGCAATAGGAGTCTTCCACATCATTGGTATTAATGGAACACCTAGAGATAATTTGGTCAGTATGCTGTAAGTCTACGGTTTGATTTACAAAGAGAAATTATCTAAAACAATTGGAAAAAAAACCTTGAACAAATAAAAATGAAAGTGCTATCGAAATAGAGTGAGAACAAGTAGAGGTAGAATCTTCAAGTCATAATGACGCCTCATATACAATTGGAATTTGATAATTGAGTTTAAACTTTGAAATTCCTACATGAAGTGGAATGTATGGCTAGCTCCTTTGCACAACACTTAAACAAAAGTGTGAGCATGTATAAAAAAGAAAGAAAAGGAAGAATAAAAAGAGCGAGTGTGCAAAGACCAAATAGGCATATACCACTTCATTGTAGTATGACAAAGATACACTTTTAAGATTTTGAATCCCAAGTGAATACGTTGACCCTAAAAAAACTTGGGGCTACCTCGCTAACTCATTCGATCAAACCGAATACTTTTACATCATGTTGAGATTCATCTTTTATGAACTGTTAATCACTAAGGTGTGGAACCCTGCTAATACTATTCAGATGGTTCAAGTGAGGTACTACTCATGATCTTATTTTTATGTATCGTATATCATAAACATATGTTGCATCTGCCTCATTTATTTTATCGACTCAGCTTCATGAATATGAGGATCACATCCATTAAGCTAAAAACTTGCTCGGGACGAGCAAGAGTCTAAGCTTGGGGAAGTTGATGAGTGCATATTTGCATCATGTTTTATATTATTATTTTGCATTGTAGATGTAGGATCTTGGTATTTTAGGCGCTCGCACGCACATTTTATGTATGTTTTCACCAGGATCAGGACAGACGATGGATCCAATGGATACAATTCTTGGAGTAGTTATATTGTGGAGAAAAGGAGTCAAAACAGCGTAAATCGCTTATTTGGGAAATATTAATAGTACCAGAAGAAAACCAGGAGTGAAGAAGGGAGGCAGAGAGTCCAACAACCAACTATACGACCGGAGCAACTTTTCCGGCCATATAGCTCTGGACGTATAGTTGGCACCGCCTCTGCCTTGTCAAATAGTTTCACCCCGTGCAATTGGTTCGACGAGACGACATTCAGAACACCTAGAAATCGTGAAAACCTCACCTCCGAAAGGCATATGGAGGAGGAACTCATCCACAAGGGATCCATCTTCGCCCTACGCAGATCTGGGAAGCTAAGCCATCGATCTTCATCAACCACCGTTGCATCACCACCATCTCCATCCATCCCATCTACATCTCATTTAGATCTTGTTGTAATTCTTGTACTCATTGTGGATTTATACAAGTACTATTCACCTATGATTGTTTCCATTACCATTGCTATGATGTTGATGGCCTCCATTTCTGAGTAGATCTCTAGTTCTTGGGGAGATGGAGAAACCCTAGCAAATGATTAAGGTGAGATAGAGATTATTATGTTATACATCATCATGTGTATATGTTAATTGTCTTCATCTTGATATTGGGAGTTGTGCACCTCCTTAATATTTGCCTCTTATGGGGACTCGATGAAGGAGATTACTTGTTGGTAGCCGGGGGGATGATAGCACTTACTATAACTATAAAGTTGTTGTCATTCTTTACATACTAACTTGGGGACTCATCAAGCCATGTCCATGCCACGGGAGAAATCCCTTAATAGCGCGGTAACGCGATGGTTGTCGATTACTGTCTGTTGTGGTTATGAGGACGATGTGTGCAGCGGTTGCTGGAAAATTGTCCATATATGGAGCTCCTCCCACATACATACACATTATGAGAATATTCGTTATAATACTCTCGATTACTTAGTCTAAATTGCTAGCAGCGTATCCACTATTCCCTGAGAACACATTTTCCCTATTGTAGTTCCAAAGTTCTATTACACACGTGATTCTTATTTTCTGCATTAAGTTTTGCTTTACTTTTAATCGCCTTGTTCAACCAAAAACCCAAAAACCGAAAAACAACTCTACTTTACTTGCATCTTAAAGTTATTTCTTAAGTACTTCGTTTAGTTATAGTTAAAAGCATTTTAGTCTTTTACCTACTACTCCATGTGGGATTGATATCTTTATTTCAAACTAGCTATAAACGATCTGTGCACTTGCAGTCATCAGGATGGAATAAAAGTTCCCACGTATTCTAAATTCCTCTGTGATATTCTTAGTAGAAATAAATAACTGAAACCGTTGCCATGGTGACTAGTTATCCTGCTAATGGAAAGCTATTGTCTAAATCGAGAGATCCTGGAATACCAACTATTTCATGCTCAATTGGCAAAACTGATATTCACAATGCCCTGTGTGATTTAGGTGCAGGAGTTAGTGTAATGTCATATTCCCTCTATAAAAGGTTAGGATTAGGGGAGTATTCCCCTACTACTATCACTTTACATATAGCTGACAAGTGCACTAAACAACCCATTGGTATATTTGATGATGTTCTACTTAGAATAGTTGAGCATGCTATTCCCACTGATTTTAATATCCTTGAAATACCAGAGGATGAAAAATTATCCATAATACTTGGAAGGCCTTTCCTTAGTACTGCAGGAACATCAGTTGATTGTGCTGAGGGAAAAATAATTTTCAATGTTTATGATGCTGAAATCATCCGGTATTTTCCAAAGAATCTAGAAGCAGGAGAAAGATATATTCCACCAACAAAACGATTTCATGTGGTAAGTGCCTTTGATAAGGGGCAACCCAAGGTAAGAATTCGAGAACAGAGAAGGGGTTGAGTTATTCAACCATCCTTAATTAAATGCTTAATAGGAGTCAACCCATGACATTAATAAAATAAAATAAGGAATAAAGTGTTCATCATATTCTTATAACTTTTTCATAGACATTCTTGTAGAAGCGCGCCCGTAAAGATGCAGCTATCAAAAAGTAGTAGAAACATCGGTTGAACAAGTGTAGAATAAATATAAACATAAAAGTTTGAGTTTTATCTACAAAAACTAGCTTAATCATTTTGTCCATATTAAAAAGTGAACCTCCAGTTGAGGAGAAGAAGATAGGTAGAACTAGAAATCCTGCTCTATACATGCTGTTTTTGGTCGACAATTTTTACTGTCATTTTTTTGTCAAAGACAAGGTGTTTCGCTAAGTTTCAGGACAAGAAGGTATTCTCGAAAAAATAGATTTTTTTATAAGTACTGAAGGTTTAAAGACCAACTATACGGCAGGAATAAAAATTACAGCTGTATAGTTTGGCTGTATAGATATCTTTGCCATTGTAACACCCCGTCCACTCCTGGGCCCGAGGGGTGCCACTCCTGGCAGCTTAATAGGATATCTAGACTGGCCCCATAGACCAACACTAGTCTTTTCTGCGCACTTTGTCCTCACTCGTGCGCACCCGATTACCCAATTCCCGGTCGGTCACCCATCCTAGAATTTCTCTAGGCCAAGCACGCATAACCTTAGAGTTCTTTTGCTTCCGGAAAAGAAGTTGCAACTTGTTGATATGGGTATCCTATTAAGCCATGTGCCTGGATATCACATACACCCATCCTTTAGAAGATCGATGCCCTCATCGATCAAGCACACCCCAAGAATGTTCCCTCTTGGCACGCGTCTGTGCGTCTAGTGTCGGCACATGTGCCATGTCGTGTCCACTCTGGGCCACACGTGCCATGATCCACATGTCCCGCCACTGACCCGCACACACCCGTGTAATCGCAAGGGTCGGCTCTGATACCACTTTGTAACACCCCGTCCACTCCTGGGCCCGGGGGGTGTCACTCCTGGTAGCTTAATAGGATATCTAGACTGGCCCCATAGACCAACACTAGTCTTTTCTGCGCACTTTGTCCTCACTCGTGCGCACTAGGTTACCCACTTTCCGGTCAATCACCCATCCTAGAATTGCTCTAGGCCAAGCACGCTTAACCTTAGAGTTCTTTTCGAACGAGTTTCCGGAAAAGAAGTTGCAACTTGTTGATATGGGTATCCTATCAATCCTATTAAGCCATGTGCCTGGATCTCACAGCCATCAACAATTTTTTTTGCGTAGGCATAGAGGATTTAACGAAAAACTATAAGGTGGGAATACAAATTTTGGCCGTATAGCTCTGGTCGTATAGATATTGATGCCTTCATACAATTTGCTTCTAAAGGTACCGATGGTTTGACGACCAACTATACGGCGGGAATAAAAATTTCGGCCCTATAGTTCCAGTCGTATAGATATCGATGCCTATTTTAGAAATTTTATCTCGAAGGTACAGAGGGTTTAATGACCAACTATACGGCGAGATCATTATGATCTGGCTGTATAGTTGCGTCCGTATAGCACTGTTCTGCATAAAGAAACCCTAATTGGCAGCGTCGCCGCAACTATACGGCGGGAACAACATATCCTGCCCGTATAGTTGCGGCCGTATAGTTCAGCACGACCTCATAATCGCACCGGGGCGGCTAGGTTTCTTCTCCCTCCTCAATTTTCTCTCTCATATTCTCTCTCCAAACCTCTGAAAACCCACCTAGAACTTTTGATTCTTCGCGGATTTCATTCGTTTGAGTGGGGGAATCAACAGATCGGTATGTTTCTCTCCCTATACATGCTTTATTTTCAGATTTCCATTACTAGACAGTGGGGTGAAGTTTTAATTCGAGAGTTTTTTGGCCCTCTATATGGGAGGCGGATTTTGCAGATCCCCCTCAACACTCAAGGCTTCGATGATTTTGTGGTGTGGGGTCGTACAAAGCATGGAAGATATACTGTCCGATCTAGATACCATACTCAATGGAGGCATCAGTTTGGTCCATCGGCTGGAAAACTAGCTTTACCAGGATCCTCGGCCAATAACCCGGTTTGGAAAGTGCTGTGGAAATTGAAAATACCAAGTAAAATAAAAATATTTCTATGTCGAGCACTGCATGGAATTCTGCCCCTGAAATGCATACTCGCTAATAGGCATATAGGAACCTCAAGTGCATGTCCGGTTTGTTCTCAAGGACCGGAAGACATCTAGCATGTTCTCTTCCTTTGTCCATCAGCGAAGAATATGTGGAGTGCCTTGGGGATTGTGGAAATTATAGAAGAAGCCACCCATGTGGACCGTGCAGGTTCATCAGACATTGAAGTGCTGCTACGTCGTGATGATAATACTATGCAGTAGTTTGATGATATTGGACTGAAAGAATTAGTTTCAGTGACCTGTTGGTACCTCTGGTGGATTAGAAGGCGTCGGACGCATAACGAGACAGTACCTCCCTTATTCCAATGCAAGATATCTATCCTGACAATAGCAATGAATGCAGTGAAAAAACCTTCAATGATTCCTGGACAAGATGGATGCTAGAATAGACCTGAAACACGCCAGCTGAAAGTAAATGTTGATGCTTCATTTTTTGAGAGTTCTTGCTCAGGTCCTGTTGTAGTTGTTATTCGCGACTATCAAGGTAAGTTTGTTGCCGCTACGAGAAGACGTTACCATATGTAGCGATGACAGTGTTGGCTATGAAAGAAGGGCTTATGCTACTAAATAGATTGGGGTGCCACAATATCATAGCCGAATCTGACTCTACAGAAACTATTGATGCATGTATTGGTATTGAAGCTTGGTGGACAGACTCGGCTCCTATTTATGCAGACTGTGTTGATCTAGTAACCTTGATTGGAAAGGTGATTTTCAAATTATGTCCGAGGGAAGCAAATAAAACGGCACATGTGTTGGCAAGGGAATGTTTCTTAATAATATTTCTTGTAACTGGGACGATGAGCCCCCTAGTTTTCTTTTGAACAATCTCATTCACGATGTAACTATGGTATGATTTGGAAGCAGCAAGTTTAGAACGCATTCTTTTCCTTTTAGGATACCTAAGGAGATTGGAAGGTTTTTAATGACTTGCTGGTTTAATATAATATAGTATGATTTTACCTAAAAAACCGAACTCCACTTTGTTGTTCAAAGCCGGCCTAACTTCGACCCCCCTCTCTTGTGATCATCTCAAGCCAAAGCCAGATAGCCCCTTTTTCTTGTGCTTATGATCAACCAAACCAAACCTGAAGCCATCCTCGCTTGATCCCAGGCCGGTCCTATTTCTCTTCTCCAGCAACACGTGTGGTGCACGCTCACTCAAGCCTCGCTCGTGTGTTTTCCCTGCCAGCCTCGCATGCCATCAAAAGGCCAAGTAGCGTTGCAGCCTTCCTCTCCAACTACTCCACCTTATCTCCATCCTTCCCCATTGTTTCTTTCTTTTCTTCCACGAAACCCTCGCTCTACACCATGGCCGCTGCCTCCGGTTCCTCCAAGCCCACCTGTTCTCCATCGTAAACCGCCACCTCATCATGCCACGAGCACCGCAGGGTACCCTGCTGTCGTTTGGAGGTGAGAGAAGGATCGGGGATCCTCAGCATCGTCGACACGGTCTCCGTCCAGCTCACTCGCACACCATGGACACGACAACTTCCCCTTCACCGTGCCGCCAAATACGACCGTCTCCGGCTGAACTAACCTTCAACAACCACCCCACCGTAAGTCTGGAGTCTCCTTCCTCTTCCTCCTTGTCTTCCCCATCTTCTAGCTGCACTGATATGCGCCCAATTGCTCCTGTCCGAGCCGCTTCTACAATAGACGCCACGGCCATGTCATGCACACCGCCGTCCAGCAAGGGCATGCATGCGCTCTCCCCTACGCTACCACAGGCATCCTTCATCCCGGTGCACCAGCGTTGACTCGCGCATGGCCGAGACACCTGCCTTGAATTGTGTCGCGCTTTGCAGCAGCTCCAGCATCGGCAATGATAGCAGGTGCAGCTCTCCCCTCTGTTCCCATCACAATTCTGACAGCTTCAGATCACCTTCGTAGACTTTCTTCATGCTCCATTATTCTGGGTATATCTAGCTTCCGCCTGCATCAAACGACGCTCGATTTCGAGCTTTGTGCATGTCAGAATCCTCATCTGAAGTTGCGTCAATTTTTGGTCGTCGTCGTCAGTCTGCGCGCGTGTTTATTCTTCAGCAGATGCATGTGTGATGACCAACAAGTATAGGGGATGTATCGCAGTATTTTCGATAAGTAAGAGTGTTGAACCCAACAAGGAGCAGAAGGTGCTGGCTAGTGGTATGGATCGGGAATTCTCTGCAATTACTTAGCAAACGGATTTTTAGAGGTTTTTGATAAAGCAAGTAAACAAAGTACGAGTAAATAAAAGACAATAAGAATAAATGCAACAAGTAGCCCAATCCTTTATGCATCAAAGGAAAGCCGGTTGTATTTCTATAGATGACCAAACATTCTCGAGGACACATGGAAAGACTGTCAAGTACTTTCGCTTCACATAGTCGATTAATCTTCTCTAGCTTGCTAAGTGTTGTGTGGGTGAACCTATGCTAATGTACCGTCCCATCCAAGACTTAATACATACTTGTGATTAAACCCCCTTGCAAACATCCGTAAGTACAAGAAAGTAATTAAGGTACAAACCTAACCACAGCTTTAAACTCTAAGACCCTTACGTCCCTTGTGCAATGGTTTCCTAACGGGGGTTCAGGTTTCTGTCACTCTGGCAACCCCTACGATTAGTAGCCAAATACACAATGCATTCACCTAGGCCCATATAGGTGAAGTGTCATGTAGTCGACGTTCACATGACACCACTAGAAGAAGTACACCACAACTTAAATAACAATCTATTGAATCTTTCTCAACACAACTCCACTACTAACAACAAGACTTCTCCCATGTCCTCAAGAACAAAACGAACTACTCACAAGACATCATATGGATCATGATCATAGATGGAATAATGATGTATAACAATCTGGACATAAACAATAATTCAACGGTTCACTCAATAGCATCAACTACAAAGAGTAATCAACACCGAGAAAGTGTCCCCTATGAACTATGCAAGATTCAACGCAATTGTTACAGCAATATGGAGATGGTGATGAGGGTGCTGATGGTGATGATGGTGGTGATGATGATGATGATCCCGATGAAGTCCAGCTTGATGGTGGTGTTGATGGCGACGATCTCCCCTCTCCGGGAAGGAATTCCCCTGGCAGAAATCTGTCTGCCGGAGAGATATTTCTCTCTCGGTGTTTTTCGCCCCGCAGATGCAGCGGAATCTTTCTGTGGTCACTCCCCGAGTCTTAGGGTTTCGTGGGGATGATATACGCCAGAGGGGAGAGGCTGGAGTGGGCCAGGGCAGCCACACCACTCCCTGGCGTGGCCTAGGCTTGCCCGCGCCATGGGGTGGTGTGGGCCCCCTGTGGACCACCTCCACTCCATCTTCTGGCATCCTGAGTCTTCTGGAAAAATAGAATTTTCTGTATATTCTCCCGGATTTTCTGATCTACGCAAATTTTGCCTCCAAACAGCACCTTTTCCATCAGAATCCTGACTACAGCGGTCCATGCTCCAAAAGTCATCAACCATGCAAAAACAGATGAAATAACATAAGTATCACCTCTCAATACGAAATATATCAATGAATAATAGTGAATTAAGACATAGAATAGTGATGCAAAATGCACGTATCAACTCCCCCCAAGCTTAGACTTCGCTTGTCCCCAAGCGAAACTGAGCTCAATAAACATGACCTCAGGTTTATGGAGTGAAGAGTCGATAAAAGAATACGGACAAGAAGCATCACATTCATCAAATACATAGATCATAATAGAAGACAACTCACTATTATACAACTCAACTTGTAATAAGTAAAGGAAACACAATAAAGATACATAAAGTGAATCATAATTGGTAATGGCAAACTTAGCTCTTGGTCGAAGAATAGTTGATAATTTGCTGGAATTCACAAATAGCTGGTTTTTCAATGAAAGTTTTCAAAGTAGTAAACTTCAAGATAAGAGCAATGTGCAAAACAAGGAACATAAGAAACATGATGCATAAATCATCATATGAATGAATGAATCACATCAACTCAAAATACTTGTTGAGATAGAAGGGAATAGGTTTACTGACTCAACTACAAAGTAAAAGAAAGGCCCTTCGCAGAGGCAAGCAGGGATTGCAAGTCTCATAAAGAGATCCCAAAAATTATGATACTTACTAGCTTTCAGCTCTCATTGCCCTATCATAGGCATCTTTAGGTGATTAAGGTTAAAGTGACACAACTAAGAGGATATGCTTGACAAGTTATAAGTTGAAATCTCATGCCCCTTACTTATGAGTACCGATCCTCATGCTACTCAACTTCAGTCACGAGCAAGCTCTTGTCATTGTAAATACATGCGTATCATTGAGAACCGCCAACGGGGTACCCCTTGCACATGACACAGGAGCTATCCCATAATCACAATGACAAGGCAAGCAGACAGTGAGCATCTCAGCGATCTTTTTATTTGCTATTTGCATAGGTTTTTATTGAGGATGCTTCATAGAATGCTCACTATAGTTATGCTGCAAGTTTCCACCATGATTAGGCATGGCTTAGGCTAGCGGCCCAGGCGTTTCTCTAACACACATATAAACTTCATGATCTTACAAGTTCCACTTTTATTTCACACCGCCGTGATCCATAAGCAAAAGAACATGATATCAACTAGGTACAAAGTACCAAATAAAGTGTTGAAAGCGGTCTCCATGATACATGGTTCGGCTAACTTCAACTCATAAAGCGCAAGCATATATGCAACAAAGAAGGACCCAATGGTTCAGGTTTATTAAATGCAAGAAAATAAAGTGTGCCATCAAGTTCGTGAGAGATTTAATCACTAATTTTCACATAACAAGTTTAATTTGGGAGGTAGATAAAACAAGAATTTACTTGGAATAGCAATAATGCTACTAGGTAGGTATGGTGGACACAAATGGCAAAGGTTTTGGTTTTAAAGGAGGTGGATGCACGAGAACAAAACCCTCTCAGTATAGGTTTTTGGCTAGCAAGGCTGGGTAGCAAGTACAAGAGTTGAAGGAAACAACCAAACATACAAGTGATAAAGACAAACATGCAATCTTCCTTGGAAGAACAAAAGATCTTAACTAGAGAATACTAGACTTATGAGCAAATCAAGAAAGAAAGATGATGAAATTATTTTTTCTCTAGAGTACTTCTATGTTTTTCTTTTCAACTCTCAAAAAGGTGTTGCTACTGACCAAGCCAGGTTTGCCAAAACCAACTAAATTAACTCAAAGATCCCAAAGTGATACCAATACTAACAACAAGATCAATCATATAACCACGAATTGAAATCTAAAGCTATGCAAAAGAGTGAATGATAGAACTTCTCATTAATATTCCATAACGGCAACTCACACCAAGGGATACAATCTAACAAGAGAGGGGACACTTCCATAATGCAAACCATACTACATAATAACTCCTCTATTCATGATATGACTCTACTAATAAGGTAAAAAGATAGAAGATAGTGATATGATACCGCGGGACTCCCCCAAGCTTGGAACAAACCAAGGGGATGCCAAAGCTGACGACGAATTACTCCTTAGGTGGTGGTGGTATCCTCTTGATGAGCTCTCTGATCAGTTTCCCCAAGTCCTCAATCTCAAAACTGAGATTACGAATCAGCTGTGAATTTTGCTCAATGCGGCTCATGATCATGTCGTGTTGAGAATTCCAGCTCTTGCTATTCTTTCCCCACTCTTACTCCTTGAAGTCTTCTTTTCCTACATGGCTAGAACGAAGCAAATCCCAATTGGAGGGTAATTTCTCCTTGGGCATATTCTGGTATTGATGCTCATGGATAAGAGTGTGGAAAGGGTTCCTGGTGCATGGAGGAAGTGACCAGGGATCTGAAAGGTGATGAGGAGGCTTCCCTCCAATGGCTGGATTTGCCACCACTCCAATGCTTGCAACGGTAGTGCCGGTGTGCTTTGCCTCCTCTTCACCTTCACTCTTGATCTCCTTCTCCTTCCCGGGGTCTTGGAGGTCTTCCTCCATGGGCTCCTTCCCTTTATACTTGGCGGACACCATTGTGCTTCTAAACTTTCAGAGAGTATGTCATGACAGAAATAGATCGAAACAAAAACACGACAAAAACACGATATACGAACCTCGGGAGATCCGGGGGGTATATATTACGAAGTTTCATATCAAAAGGAAGGTACTAGGAGAAAATGAGTCAGAGGCGGAGTCTTGGGTGGCCTCACCACCTGGTGGCGCGGCCAGGGGTGGGCCCGCGCCATGGGGTGGTGTGGGCCACCCTGGCTCCGTTTCCGTCTCTTTTCCACTTCGTAGTTTTCCTTATTGACTGAAAGCTGCAGAAATATAGTTGGATTGTATTTTCGTGGAACTTTGCTTACCAGAACTATTACATATTTGGAAACAGACTCTGCAGGTCTCTGAATTTGGTATTTAGTGGACCCTTCCGGAGTCACCACTTGAATAAAATCAATATCTTCATCTTCATACACTTATTACTTGAGTCATAAAACCTTTCTCTTCCTTATTGCACCATTATCTCCACTTCCTGGAAATTTCTTTCACACAAAACTTCACACAGTTCTCATTAGCAACATTAGTATAAGTGAAGTGATAAAACCTTTTGAGTCCAACTTCAACTGAAAACCATCAAAACAAAATCTACTGTAGCAACTCCTTCCGAAAACCCAAAAAGAATTCAAAAAGGAAATCGAATAAAGAAGCAAATGCAAGATTGGCAAAATCTGTCAAAACAGACCAGCAGGTAAAGATCAATTTTTTCGAAAATCTTCTGTTGCTCAAATCAAAAAGTGCAAAACTAAGTAAAGTTAAATAACAACCTGAGTCATAAGCACAACAAATTATAGCTCAATCCAACATACAGAGATCTCTCACGAATTTTTACGGTGAAGCACAAAAATCTGTTTCGGGACAGTAACTTCCCCAAATCTTACTTCTCTCTCATTAGAGGTTGATCTTGACACGAAAACCAAACAAAACGGATAAGGAGCGGTTATTACTAAAGTAATAACTTCCAAGACTCAAAAAAACAAAAACAAACAAACTGAAAGCAAAAACAAATTGGGTTTTCTCCCATAAAGCTCTTTCTTTATAGCCATTAAGATGGGCATGATAATTTTGAGGAAGCTCTCATAGGAATATGAATTGAAGTGAAAGAGAGCATTAAGAAGCAAAAATACACACATTTAAGTCTAACCCACTTCCTATGCAAGGGGATTTTGTAAACAAACAAGTTGTTAAAACCAAAGGCAACTTGCATAAGAAGGCAAAAGAAGTGCAACATAAAAACTTTCAGCATAAAACAAGGAAACTTGATATTATTGAGATGCATAAGAACACTTTTCCCTCTCTCATAGTAACTTTCAGTATCATGCATAAACTTAACAATATAGCTATCACAAGGACCATCATAGCAATGATCACTTATTCTAACAGAAAACACAGGAATACTAGCTCTCATAACACTACTATGTGAAACAAAATTAGAGGTATCCTTACAAAGGATAGTGTGTTCCTCTTCCTCATACTTAGTGACAAAGTCTTTCACATTTGCTACAATAGGTTCATTAACCATTTGTTTTTCAGGTTCAACATCTTTATTCATACTTTCATTAACCATACTAGCTATCATAGAATGTTCCTTTACCTTAACTGGAAAAGGCATTTTCTCAATATAAGGTTCAGGTAAAATATGATTAGCAGTATAAACTTCAGTATTTCTTGCAGGAACACTCTTAGCAATATCTTTATAAGGTTCATGATACTTATTCCACTTCTTTTTAGGCACTTCAATATAGGAAGCAAAAGCCTTAAAATAAGAAGCAATATCTTGAGAGTCTAGACCATAAGCATTTTTAATATTTTGAAAGTCATCAGTTCCCATAAAAGATTCAATGCATTCATAATCATAATTTATACCTGACTTTCTACCTTTGTCATTCTCCCAAGCTTCATCATTGTCTTGAATATGGTCTAGAAGGTCCCATTTAGCTTCTTCTTCCATACGAGTGAATGATCCAGCACAAGAAGCATCCAATAAATCTTTATCATGTAGAGGGAGCCTTGCATAAAAGTTATTGATAATAATATTGTTGGGGAGCTCATGAATGGGACATTTGAGAATTAGTAACTTCAATCTCCCCCAAGCTTGAGCTGTACTCTCTCTCCATCAAGAGGCCAAAAGTTGTATATTTGATTCCGATCTTTATGAATCTCACTAGGAGGATAAAACTTTGAATAAAAGAGAGGCACTATTTCCTCCCATTCCAGAGCTTGACCATTCTTCAGCAGCTTATACCATTCCTCAGCTCTTCCTTTCAGCGATAATGAGAATAACTTCTTCTTAACTTGATATGTAGTAATACCTGCACACTTGAACAACCCGCATAATTCGTGTATAAAGAGTAAATGATCACCGGGATGGACAGTTCCATCCCCAATATAGTAGTTATCCATAACACGATCAATAATTCTTGTAGGTATTTTGAAAACATCATTCTCAGCAGGTGGTGGCTTGTCTACTACCTTAGCAATGGTAGTAGCATTACCAAATAAGAAACTCAGCGAATTATCCATAACAAAAATAAAGCAACTAGCAGAAGTAAACAATACTCACAGTAGAAGTTTCCTTTACCAGTTCCACTCTCCAATAGCGCTTCACTCCCCGGCAACGACGCTAGAAAATAGTCTTGATGACCCACAAGTATAGGGGGTGTATCGCAGTATTTTCGATAAGTAAGAGTGTCGAACCCAGCGAGGAGCAGAAGGTGCTGGCTAGTGGTATGGATCAGGAATTCTCTGGAAATACTTAGCAAACGGATTTTTAGGGGATTTCGATAAAGCAAGTAAACAAAGTACGAGTAAATAAAAGACAGTAAGAATAAATGCAGCAAGTGGCCCAATCCTTTATGCAGCAAAGGACAAGCCGGTTGTATTTCTATAGATGATCAAACATTCTCGAGGACACATGGGAAGACTGTGTCATGTAGTCAACGTTCACATGACACCACTAGAAGAAGTACACCATGACTTAAATAACAATCTATTGAATCTTTCTCAACACAACTCCACTACTAACAACAAGACTTCTCCCATGTCCTCAAGAACAAAACGAACTACTCACAAGACATCATATGGATCATGATCATAGATGGAATAATTATGTATAACAATCTGAACATAAACAATAATTCAACGGTTCACTCAATAGCATCAACTACAAAGAGTAATCAACACCGGGAAAGTTTCCCCTATGAACTATGCAAGATTCAACGCAATTGTTACAACAATATGGAGATGGTGATGAGGGTGCTGATGGTGATGATGGTGGTGATGATGATGATGATCCCGATGAGGTCCAGCTTGATGGTGGTGTTGATGGCGACGATCTCCCCTCTCCGGGAAGGAATTCCCCGGAAATCTGTCGGCGGAGAGATCTTTCTCTCTCGGTGTTTTCCGCCCCACAGAGGCGGCGGAATCTTTCTGTGGTCACTCCCCGAGTCTTAGGGTTTCGTGGGGATGATATACGCCAGAGGGGAGAGGCTGGAGTGGGCCAGGGCAGCCACACCACTCCCTGGCGTGGCCTAGGCTTGCCCGCGCCATGGGGTGGTGTGGGCCCCCTGTGGCCCACCTCCACTCCATCTTATGGCATCCTGAGTCTTCTAGAAAAATAGAATTTTCCGTATATTTTCCCGGATTTTCTAATCTTCGCGAATTTTGCCTCCAAACAGCACCTTTTCCATCAGAATCCTGACTGCAGCGGTCCATGCTCCAAAAGTCATCAACCATGCAAAAATAGATGAAATAACATAAGTATCACCTCTCAATACGAAATATATCAATGAATAATAGTGAATTAAGACATAGAATAGTGATGCAAAATGGACGTATCAATGTGTTGGTTTTGTACCTTGCATGTTTGTTGTATATGTTGTGCTTACCATGTTCTTGTCTTGAGTTGTCAAGTATATTTGTGTTTATTGGTTTGCACACCATGTATGAGTGTTTCTTGTGTTGGAGCTATTATTGAATTTTATTTGGTATCTTATTTAGCTCGTGTGAGAGATTAATGGACTATCCCATTTTGGGAGAGTGTTATGTATGGGAATTCCACAATCCTAAAATGTGTGTACATGAGGAATACCACCTAGTAGTGATTTAGCAATATTATCTAGTCTCTATGTGGTATGTTTCTCATGAGAAATTTAAGTTCTATAATGTCCATTAATTATCTCTATTTGGATTCGTTTGCCTCGGGTTGATATTTATTGGTTATCACATTATGGGGGAGTCATATGCTTAGTGCATATTACAAGCCTAGAAAATGTGAATATTCGAGGTTGTGTCACCTAGAATTGATATTGATAATTATCTAGCTCCTATGTGACACATTTGCTCAAACAAGTTTAATGCCTTTGTTTCTCATCTTTTGCATCTTGTTTGTGTGAGTGTTTCTTGGTATGTGTTTCTTCATTTTCGGATCCTTGTATCCTCATGGAAACCATTAGCTTCAATTCACTCCAATCACTAGTGATTGTGTTACTATTGGAAGCTACCAAGAATCACTCTCGAAGCATCAAGCTTAATTCTTATAATTTGATATATGCTTCTTGTTGTGAATATGATCTTGGATTTCATTGTAATCTACCTTGTGAAAATTATTCCCATTACTTCTTGTCCTTGGACACTTGGTAATCTATATATGGTAGAATCCTTTTGATCATATTCACTTTGGCCTTGGTTTAGTTTTTTCCTATCTTTGGCCAAGAAAATGTTTGGTGTTTCTCCCAAGATTTCCTTGCCTCCTATGGATCTTCTTAGTTTATTGGTATCCTCTAGTGTTTTATTTAAGATAAGTAGTAGTGATGATCTCATTTGTGTGCATTTTGCATTCAAAAGCAAAAATCCTAAATAATGTACTACTTATGGGTGAGCTCTCCTTTATTATTTAGAACACACCTATTTATGCTTCTTGCTTTGATCCATATCATGTTTTATGTTCTTGGAAATTCGATCTTTTCGTTTTGGTATTTTGTGCCATCGTGAAAAGTGTGAGAGTTTGGTTTATGTGTTGAAACTTTGCTCTTTTGGGAGTTGGTTTTGTCTCATTCCTCGTTTCATGGTTTGACCTTTTAGAATGAGATAAATCCTCGAGCTTGTGTGTTTTTATCTATCGATTGCTCTTTGGATTTTGTCTAGTTCATTTGTTGAACTTGTGATCCTTCATGTGTTGAATTGGATCTTTGATACAATTTGGACACATTTTGTCGTGTCACTCTTGTGTGTGCCATCTCGGTTTACTTGGTGTTTTTGTTCAAATTGTATCTCCTTGTTGGTTCTTGAAAGCCTTGTGCATGCATATTCTCTACATGTTTATTTCATGGCATGCTTGCTTTCTTAGATCCAATATATAGGGGAAACTCTACCAAATCCTAATTGGCTAAGATGTGCATGAAATTCAATTTCATATTAATATGCACATATTTATGTGGAGTCTCTCCTATGTATTGTAGTGTCACTAACTACTTTGGACCCAATATGTTTGGGAACCATTTTGTACTTAAATGTGTTTTAGGTACATTGGAGATATATTGGATGCTTGTCTCTCATGTTGGAGAAATGGTGCGTTCATGGAAATTGGAGGCAAGCCATAGGATGATCAACAAATTCATATCCTTTACATCCTACCAATTATATCTCGGTAACAAGTATCCCCTTCTCATGCTCATATTTCTTGCTTCCCACCATTTGTGGGTTGCCTTCTAGCATGAATTATTGTATATGTATCTATTGTGGTTCTAGCCTTGGTTTTAAGAGTACTACCTATTGCAAATGTGTGTAAGTTGAGATGAGTGCATATAATTGGGACTATACAAAATCATGCATATGATCCACCTATCCCAAATATGTCAATCTAGCAATTTTATTGCCTATCCTTTCCTCAACTTCTCTCATGTGCAATAGTGAGATTTTGCTAGTTGATTTTTCCTTTGCGATACTTGTTGCCTTTTCTCCATATATTCCAACCATCTCCTTTTCCCTTGGTGATTGTTGTAATATAGTGTGTGGGTGTTGGAAGTTCATTCATGAACAATAAGATAAATTTATGCCTTTGGCCATGCTTACAAGCAAAAATCTTATTGGTGTGTGTTATGACTTCATTTTGGTTTTCATGTGCTTTCTTGAGTATCTTGTTTATGTGTGGATGTTTCTTTACAGACATAAGTCTTTGTGATGCATTCCATTTAGAAACTTATACACATAAGAGAAGTTTTTTTTTGGTTGAGATTTTTATTCCTTGGATACCACCTTTTATTTCTTTGTTGATTCTTTGGTGGCTTCTGTTTGCATCTTCGGGCACTCATATTTATTCTCTCATGCCTTGTATTGTTAAATGAATATGGATGAGTGAGGATTCCATGATCATGCACCTTGTTCCCCAATATAATTATTATAATTGGTGCATAATCTTTGGGGAGCTCCTCTAATTCATTTAATAATACTTATTTGTCTTGTTTCTCGTTTGTTGTGTTTTAAATGCTTATGGGGAGCAAGGATTCCATATTTGTGCATGATGTATTCAAATGCAACTATTCTATTTATGCACAAATCTTGGGGAGCTTCTCCATTTTCATTTAAAACACTCTTTTGATCTTATCATAACATCTTATTTTGTTCATTTGGTCTCATTTGTTGTTTTCATTCGCTTCCTTTGGATCTTGTGATTGCTTGCGTCATTTGTTGATGCTTCCTTTATTTTATTTATTTGGCAATCTTTGGATCCGCAATATAGTTTTACTTCCTCCCAAGTATTCATCATTGGATTTGTGCGAATGCACACCTTTGGAGAAATTATAACTATATTGGCCTTCTAGAATTTGTCACCCATTTCGGCAATCGATGCCAATGGGGAGAAGTTTTAGAGGGTTTAAGGGAAGTTGGTTCTTGCTTTTAGTTTGTTCTTAAGCATTTGCCTTTCATGCTATTGCATCTTTGTGTTGCTTAGCATGTGATATATATAGGAAACTCCACCAATGATAATGATTGGCAATATATGCAATGAAATTCAAGTTCATCACACTTGCATAGATTGTGGGGGAGTTTTCTCTATATATTGTGGTGGTACCAATATCACATACTTGTGTAGTATTTGATATTGGGACTACCATTTTATTCATTAAATTCATTATATAAACCCTCTCATAGGGATTGTCATCAATTACCAAAATGGGGGAGATTGAAAGAGCATGTGGGCCCCCATGTGTGGTTTTGGTAATTAATGACAATCTTTATGGACTAATGTGTGTATTAAGTTGTACTTGTAGGAATTGTCCATTGGCATCTCTTGGAGCATGTGTTGGCTTCAAGGTTGATGAAATGAAGAAGAATATGCATTGTGGAAGCTCAATATGCGCCATCCCTAGAAGATCTCATGTTTGGTGCTTGCCATCCTCGGTATTTATGGATCGATGAAGACAAGGCCAAAGGATGCTCAAGTCAAAGGTATTCTTGATAGGTTTTCCCTTTTACCGGTCTCGTGTTGACCGGGTTTAGGATAGATAGCCGTACTATCAAGAGAGGCTCTCGAGTGGGTATCTCGATCATATCATTCGGAGAGAGCTCAAACCTTTTCATACTTGCATCATCATTTGGTTGTTTTGTCTTATCCATGTGAGGATATAGAGCTTGTGGTAATCTTCATAACAAGCTCTTGTTCATCAAAATCGGATCTCCCTTTTATATCTTGTTGCGATTTTGATCTTGGCGGTTTTCGGATTCTCACCGAGTGAGGTATCTCCCATTATACTACTTGATACTTTCTCACTTGGTGATATCCAATATTTCTAATTTTTGTTGGGTAGCTCTTGTCTTCCCCTTTCTAACGCAATTGGAATCAGGTCAATCGGAGTTACCAATCAAAAGTTATGGTCGTTTGTTTATTTGCCTTTTTAATTTAAAAAGAAAAGAAAAACCGTTTCTTCTGGCCCATCCGGTAGCACCGCCCGAGCGGGCCGGTACTACCGGTCGGCCCAGTCGCCCCGCTGCTGCTCTCTGTCTCGTCCGGTTGCCCTGGCCGACAGTACCGGCCCAAAGCGGTAGTCCCGCCCGGGCGGGCCGGTACTACCGGACCGGCCCACGAGCTCGTGCCCAGCTGTTGGCCGCCGCTCGCTCAGCTCCCGTGCCTGCCTTCGCGCTCCCGCTCTCTCTCCCCTGCCTCGCCGCCGCCGCTGCCTTGGGCCGCGCTCCCGGCCCAGCTTGCTAGCTCGCCCAGCCCTTCGCTGCTCGCTGCTTCGCTTGCCCGCTCGCCATCGCTCGCTGGCGCCCCGCGCGTTCCTCGATCCCCTCCCGTATCGCTGCTCCCGTTCCTGGCTGCTGGGCTACCGAGCGGTAGTACCGGGCCCATCCGGTACTACCGGCTCTGGCCAAAAAATCTGCCCCAACGGGCTGATTCTCCCCCTCTTATAAATAGCCTTTTGCCTTATCTTTTAAGGCTGCTTCTTCCTCATTTCTTTCTCAAGCCTTTTCCTATTTGACTTAATCTTCTTGGCTTGATTTCTTCCTTCCCCTCCATTGATTCTTGTCAATATTTGAGGGGTAGTTAGAGGGGATCTAGATCTACACTTTGACCAATCAAAATCCACTCTTTGTGAGTGAATCTTTGGATCTAGATCTTTAGGGCTTTTTGTGATTCCCTTTTGTGTTCTTCCTCTCTTATTCCCCCAAGTGCTTTAGTAGTCTTGTTGGAATTTGAGAGTGAAGATTTGGAGCCTCTTTGTGGTGTTCTTGCCTTTTGCATTTGGTGCATTGGTGTGTGTTCTCTCCGGAGGATTTGGTTGGTGATATTCATTGTTGCTAGTCCCTCTTGGGTTCTTGGAACCCTAGACGGTTGTATGGCCTTTGTGGCGTGTGCTTGGGGTCTTCAATTGAGTTGTGAAGCTCCCCCAAGATTGAGGCCTTGGTGGCGATTATTGGGAGCCTCCAATTAAGTTGTGGAGATAGCCCCAATCTTGTACGGGTTCGGTGACCACCCTTAAGTGTCCCATAGTGGAACGGGTGCTTGCCCGCGTGGTGGGTGCTCGGGAGAATAGGGTGAGGCCTTGGTGGCGTTGGTGGTCTTAGTACCGCCCACCCCTCCAACGAGACGTACTCCCTTGTTGGGAGGAACTCGGTAAAATATCGTCGTCCCCGCATGACTCGGTTATCTCTATACCCGAGCTCTTTACTTATGCAATTTACTTTGTGATAGCCATCGTGCTTGAAGTAATTATCTTGCTATCATATTGTTGCTTGTTTTGCCTAGCATAAGTTGTTGGTGCACATAGGTGAACCTTAGTATATCTAGGCTTTGTGCTTAACAAAAGAAAACGCTAGTTTTATTCCGCCTTTGTTAAGCCCATCTCGTAGAAGTTTTAATCGCCTATTCACCCCTCTCTAGGCGACATCCGTGATCTTTTAGGTATGTTTGGTGATAGTATCTGGTTGGTTCCGCATAGGTATTTTTCATCCCTCTCTGATAGCCGACAATTGTATCGAGTCTCTATAGGTTGTTTAGTGTATGCACTCTGCCGCTTTAGTCCACCATACCTATGTAGGCGAGAGCCACTGAATTTTAGACTCGTCGTGTACTGGCCTCAGTACTGACCGCTCCCTTTCCTTTGCCCTTTGTCGGCACTCCTTTTGTTTAACAGGTATGAGTTCGACGTCGTTAGAGGGTTATCCTTCTGGCTTGGCCTAAGTAGGGTTATGGACACCATTGGTTATTCTTCGGGGCTCTTAGCTCAGTTTGCTTCTTATCCGTACTCGGTTGTTGTATCATTTTCAAGGTGATTTGGATCTTTGTATTGTATATCTGTATTCTTGACTCATTGAGTCATTGTTTTATATATATGTTTTGTGGGTTCCATCGTGAACTATTGTGTAATGATATTATTTTGTTTTCCACACACACGCAAGTGCCTGATGGGCATCGTTAAATCGTTTCTATGTGGGTTTGGCGAAAATCGCGGAAACCTGCATAGGACCGATTCGAGAGTGTTACAGAGGAGAAATAGAGGAGTCGGTGCGGGAGTGCCGCCGCCAACAGAGGCTGGACCACGGGTGGCACAACCATGATCGGAGACCATGAACAACAACCACGATCCAGGTACCCATCCGCTCTCTTGACTTTCCCTCCTTCTCATCATTTTTTTGCCATATTTCCGTTGGAGAAGGTAGCAAGCGCGCTGACAATCTTGATCACTTGGACAATTTGGTGTGCGAGGAACATGTTCTTTGATCGTAGGTGTGGTTTAGGAACAGAGTTGTGTTTCAGGTCTGGTCGTAGGTATGCTTTAAGTTCAGGTCGTTCCTGTACTTTCAGAGTACGTGGTGATACAAGGATGCAATTGAGGAATTTATCCTTTCTGAATCAACCGTACTATTTATAGAAAATTTAGCTATGTGATCTTAGATGCAAACTACAAACAACCGAGTGGTTTTAAATTTGATGCACTGTAGCAAAACATATGTATGAACTTATGCTTTGATTGGTACTGTTGAATTTCTAGCGATTTTGTTTCCTCACAAACTGAAAATTCCTACTTGTTTTTCAGTAGGGCACCGATGACGGATACTACCAACTTGTCTACTTCTAATTTTGTCCAGTTCAATGAAGGAAGTAGTTCAATTGATACAGTAATTGATTGGTCCTAAATTGAGATAGCACCTCCGAATGAATATGAAATCGATGTTCCTATAGCAGAAGAGAACTTGTGCTTGATGCTTGGTATTAATGATAAATCTAGGCATCGACGAGCTAAAGCTAGAGCAGCTATCAAAGCTTCCATTGCCAATATCAATGCTTGTATGGATGATATTAATGAGGTTTTACTTGTTGATGCGGCTCTTCCTGTTTCTAACCATATGCCCGAAGAGAATCACTTTTGGTATGACAAAGAACATCCTGTGATAGAGGAAGGTTCCTTGTTTCCTTCTATGGAAGATTTCAAGATGCTCTTGAGAACATTTGCTATTAGAGGAAAGTTTGATATTCAAATACAGGATAGTGACACTACTAGATTTATAGGTCGTTGTAAAGGAGAAGTATGCCATTATTGGAGAATAACAGCTAGGATAATAGAAGATGGAAAAACGGTCCGGGTATTGACTTATCTAACATCAACCTTTTATGTTTTAGTTGCACCTATTTTATAAAGTGACATGCAAGTAATGGATGGTATTGTGTTTTCCTACATGTTAACAAAATAGTAAAGCCTCATAATTGTTCATCAACTGCTGAAGTGATCTCAAGCATGGCAGACCAAGCATAGGTGGCAGAAAAGTCAATTGGCATACTTCAGACTGAACCAAACATTGGTGCTGGTGAGCTACAAAAAAGGTTAAAAGCCGAGTATAAAGTTACTACTGGGTACCAGACTGTTTGGAGGGCCAAAGAGAAGGCCATGGATAAATTGTATGGTACATGGGAGAAGGCCATGGATAAATTATATGGTACATGGGAATAGAGCTTTCGGAATCTATGGAACTTCAAAGCTGAGATTGAGAAGAGATCTCCGGATAGCATTGTAGAGGTTGATGTGAAGAGTGAAGAGTGTATTTCTGCAGATTTTTTATGGCAGTCAAGCCATGCATGGATGACTTTTTGAATGGTTGTAGGTCATATGTTAGTATAGACTCCACCTTTATGAATGGAAAGTGGAACGGTCAGTTAGCAGCATGCACAACACTAGATGGACATAACTGGATGTTTCCCTTAGCATTTGGATTCTTTGCTTCGGAAACCGAGGATAACGGGACTTGGTTTATGCAACAATTGCATAGGGCAATAGGACATCTTCGAAATCTAGCTATATGTACAGACGCATGCAAAGGGTTAGAGAATGTAGTTAAAAATGTGTTTCCTCAAGCTGAGCAAAGGGAATGCTTTAGGCACCTAATGGGAAACTTCAAAAAAAAGTTTCATGGAGATGTTTTTGGTTGGATGTGGCCAGCAACCAAGGCTTATCGTATAGAGACATTTAACCACCATATGGCCAAGGTATTTGCAGCTAAATCAGAGGTAGGTACCTACTTGAGTACTTATCACAACTTAAAGTGGATGAGATGTGACTTCAACATGGAAATAAAATGTGATTACATTCACAATAATCTAGCCGAGAGCTTCAGTAGCTGGATCAGAGGAATGAAGGACCTTCCCCCAGATGAGCTAGCAGACTCACTTAGAGAGAAAATCATGAAGCTTTTTCATAGGCGCAGATAGGTTGGGAAAATGCTCCGTGGAATTATACTACCTACTATCATTCAACAAATAAATAATAGGACTAGACAAATTGCTCATTTGGATGTTGGAAGATCAACATGAGAAAGTTGTGAGGTCAAGGACATCAAGAAGAATAACCTTAGGAATGCTGTGAAGATAGGAAATCATGAGTGCACTTGCCTAGAATGGCAGCACACCGGGAATCCTTGCGATCATGCACTTGTATTTCTTATAGGGACCGCAAATACAAACTCCCGTCCATATGTGCATCAGTACTACTCGATGGGTATGTTCCGGACATCCTATGCTGGAGAGATTGAACCCATCACAGATAAGTCTCAGTGGCCTCATGTTACTATAGATTTTGAGATGGTGCCACCAATCTCAAAGAGACCCATTGGGAGACAGAGGAAACCGAGAATCAAAGGTTGTCTCAAAGATGGTGGTGGTAGCAGTAAAGGGAAGAAAAAGAGAGTAGATGGCAAAGGAAAAGAGCAGGACAATGACGATGAAGAGAAGGCACAAGAAAATGGTGTCCAAGGGAAAGCAAAAGAGAAGAAGAGATTTGGCACCAGAAATAGATGCAAATAATGTGGAGAGTTGGGGCACAAGAAAACATCATGTCCACAAAATGAACCTACAGAAAGGTAGCATTTGTATTATCATATTTGTGTCACATCTATATTAATATCTTATTTCTAATGTCTTGCATATTGAAATAGAAAGAAAAAGACGAAAAAGGTTCATAAAGGTGAGAATCCAGTTTGTACACATGTGATTGAGCAAGTGGTATTTTCAGCTAATGTTAGGACACCAAAAAGAATGACAATCACGCTGCCTCGTAGTCTTCATGATAGCCCGGGGCCTATTACCAGGAGGTAAATCCTTCTGCTTGCTTTCATATGCACAAAATCATGGGAAAGCATATATTTTTCTAACCTAATGTTTAAATTATAGGAGACTTGCTATGGCGACGGCTGGAGATGATGCATCACAACCACATGTGACAACTAATGCATCTCTAGTGAGACCTGGTTTTGAGGTGTCGTTAAGTTCAAATACATGCAAGAAAAAGTTAACTCCAAAGAGGAGGAAACTGTGATTTTATTGCGTTAAGACTTTTTTCAATTCTAAGATAGATGTGTTGGTATTTTTATTTGTTGAATAATATACACAGAATATATGGATGGATATGCTGTCAACATTTTCATATCTAACACAACTAATGCATCTCCAGCATGCATATGCTGTACTAAAGTTGAAGTTATTTTGTTAGTCTATAAAACTAGAGACTGTAATAGAGGTCCCTGTCAGGTTGTGTTTGTTCTTTTCAGAGTAAAGCAAGTTGGTTTCTTTTGATTAGGAGACATGAAGTAATTTTACATGATTTAGAGTTGTGAACTTTTGTGGTGGTTTTGATGAAGATTCTTCATTTCTGTACAGCCTGCAGTTCTTCCTGTTTATTGCATTGGGTAGGCGTACCTTTGCTGTTACTAAGATGGCAGCATCTAAAATTGTGCAGAACTCAGGCATGCTACAATGGATAATTAGTTAACTGATAATGGATCGAACAATCAGGCTGGAACATTCTCTATCCTCTTCCAATAATAATCTCTACAGAGATACAAATTACACGATGCTAATGAGTCAATTTCACTGCTGAAGTTGCTTGTGCTTAGCAAGCAAGAACAACCACACATATCAATTCATCTTGAATTGTTGCCATCTACCAATATTGTTGGCACAACACTGTTGAACTTGCGAATCTCCACCAAACTCTAAGAGTAGGGAGGCATTGCCTCGAGGAGGGATTCTGCCCTTGGTCTGGTCAGTGTCGTCGGCGGGCAGCAATGCGGCATCTCAGCACCTCCTGCTCTGTCGTTCGTGGTCACTGATGGGAGAAAGTTCCTAGCGCCTGGGCTGTCCGTTGTGGCCGGCAGCGGCGCTCCCTCCCGCCCACCCCCGGCCACCTAATTCTCCTCTGCTGCATGGGGAACTGTAAGCAACTCGTTTTGTATCGATAGAACACCATGTCCAACCAGGTACCGTATTGCACACTGTATTCTAGAATTAAAAAAAATAACGTACCTGTAAAATAAGAAGGACTGTGCTATTTAGGGCACGTGCTCCAGATTAGCATTCCGTGGGCACGGATTTAATCATGCATGCATGTGCGCCACCTGCCACGTTGGTTTCCTTTTTGTTTCTACACTTTAAAATGTTTTATCTCTTCAATCGTAATTCGAAATTCAGATCCATTTTCGCGGTTGACTTTGTTATGATGAGATCTTCGAAAATAGATCCTATGTTGATAGGTTTTGACAATATTTTTTGACCCCTAGTTGCCAGATTATGGTCACTTGGTCACCAGGTAAAGTGAATCTAGTTACCAGGTTAAAATCAACTGGTTACCAGAGGTTTCTGAACTTTCTTTCTCAATAATATAATACTTATATGATAGTAATACAGTATTTTACATGTTTAGAATGGATCAAGTATCTACTTTCTGTACATACAAATCATTGTTATTATTAGAAACATGTAAAAATTATCTGGTGACTATGTATTATGTAGCTGGTAACTGTTAGCTATCATTCTAGTAGCTCTAGTATAGTAATCTAGCAACTAGCGATGGAAAAAAATATCGTCAAAACGTATCAAGATGAGATCTTGTTTTGAAGTATTCGTCGAGACGAACTCAGCGGTGAAGATGGATCATCGATCGGACTAACGGTTTAGAAGATAAATCATTTTGATTTTTCGGATTTGGAAAAGATTTCCTCCATGCATAATGTCTTCAGCTCCTCCTGCTACCTTATAAGCTGAGATGCTAATGACATGGCGCCGAACGGGAGCTATTCCTGGAGCACGTCCATTTATTAGAATAATCGAAATAAGAAATAAGGCAAATTATAAAGCAATCTGTGTAATGTGTAGCAAATAGTAAAAGACAAAGTAATATGTGGCAAATTATAAAGACTCAAGCTAATGTGTGGCAAATTATAAAATCTCCCGCAAAAATGAGTGAAGCAATATAGTATTATTAGAGACATTAGTCCTTCCACAACGTATGATTTTTCTGTGCCAAATCGCTTTTCAGGCATCGGGCACCGATGCCCAACGCTGCATAGGTGGTGCCGCAAATTTTTTCAGAAAATCAGAGCAACTAGGTGCTCCGATGCCTAAACTCGGCGGCCAATAAAATATTCCTACTACTGAATCGGAGCAACAAGCACGACCATCTCCCTCGTCGGCAAGCACGAGTAGGAGGTAGACCAAAACGAGGAATAGAAAGGTCATAGACGGAGAGAGAGCCAGGACACCCCGCGGCCTTGTGCCTCCGCCGACACACTCTTGGCCCGCTGCCCAGGCCGTGCCGTGCCGCCAACCCCCGCTAGAACCTGCCCGTGCCGCTAATGGCCCAAAATATATCGAGCTCGTTGGAGAACCCCAAGAGGAAGGTATGATGAGCACAGCAGCAAGTTTTCCCTCAGTTATGAAACCAAGGTTTAATCGAACCAGTAGCAGCAAGAAAACACCCCAAAGGTGTTGCTAGCTGAACTTTGGCAGGGCGCACTACCGGTGCCAGTAGCAACGTGGAAACCTGCACAACACAGCCACAGAACTTTGTCCCCAACTTGCGATGAGGTTGACAATCTCACCGGTTTTGCTGAAAACAAAGGATTAAACGTATCGAGTGGAAGAAAGTAATAGTTTGCAGAAAGTTAACACAAAGTAGTAAATAGTTGATTGTAGATTGAAAGTAAAAGAAAGGACCGGGGTCCATAGTTCACTAGAGGTGTCTCTCCTTAAGATAGATGACACGTTGGATGAACAAATTACAGCGGGGCAATTACCAAACATCGAGAAAGCATACAAGCATATACTACTCATCTTGACTCCTTTGAGATTCGATTGGGCATTACAACATTATACATAGACCGTTATCCAACTGCATCTATGACTAATAATCCACCTTCAGGTTATCATCCGAACCCCCTCCAGTATTAAGTTGCAAGCAACGGATAATTACATTACGAATTGGTTGTAAAGTAAACAATACGATTGTTCTATGAACAAAAGATTGTTGTTTTCTCCCTAGTATCAACAACACATCTAGTACCTTAGAGATTTCTGTCACTTCCCCAGGTTACTAGAGGCATGAACCCACTATCGAACATAAATACTAACTCTTGGAGTTGCTAGCATCTACTTGGCCAAAATAGCTACTAACAACGGAAAGCATGCAAGATCACAAATAACAAAGACATGATAGAATCAATAATCAATCTGAAATAGCATCTCAATATCCATCGGATCCCCACAAACACAACATGTAGAATTACAAATAGATGATCTTGATCATGAACAGAGCTCACAAGATCTAAACATGATAGCACAAAGGAGGAGAACCAACCATCTAGCTACTAAATGGACACGTAGTCCAGAGATAAACTACTCATACATCACACCGGAGGCTTGCATGATGATGAAGAAGGCCTGTGGTGAATTCTCTCCGGTGGTGCCGAAGAGCTTCAGTCCCTCCCGATCTAGGGATGGAGATGACAATGACTACAAACTCTTCGTGGATTTTGATCGGGTCCTTAGGGTTTCCGTGGACGAGGAATATATAGGCGGAAGGAGAGGCCGAGGTTGCAGGCGGCCAGACCACCGGCGCTGGCGTGCCTGGCCAGGCCAGTGTGGTGGCCAAGCCCCAGCCCCTCTCCATCTCGTGTTCTGGCTCCAGGTGTCCCTCGGGGAAAAACTGACTTTGGCTTTTGTCCCATCCAATTCTGAGAATATTCATTTTCTGACTTTCCTGGAACCAAAAACATCAGAAAACAGGCAGCTGGCACTATGGCTCTTGTTAATAGGTTAGTACAAGAAATCATATGAAAAGTACTCCAAAGTATGGACAAAACGTAAGAAAGTAGATAAAACCAAGCATGGAACATCAAAAATTATAGATACATTTGCAATGTATCAACATCCCCAAGCTTAACTCCTGCTCGTCCTCGAGTAGGTAAGTGATAAAAAGAAAGAATAATTTTTAGGCGACATGCACCACCATAAACTTGATCAAAGTATTTGTAAAACATTCAAAGCTGGGATCATAGTACTTCAATCATAACATGAAAGACAAAGTTCTAGCAATAAGACAAATAAACTATGTTGCAACACGAAAAGGCACAAACAAAAGATTAATGAATAACAATGCTTTGCAAGACGTTTGTTTGTTTCATATAAAGAAAACATAGCATAGTAGTATTCAGCCTGTCCCTCATAGAGTAGCAAACATAAATGCATAGGACACCTTCAAAGTTCATAAGAGTGACTAGATACAAATAGTTTAAAACAAGAAATATCAAAGCTATGCATCAATCAACAAGTCTTGGGACAATGCACATAGAACTAAGAATGGTCACTATGCTCTCAAAGTAGGTGCATAAAGATAGAAGGTGGAGACTCAACATAAAAGTAAAATAAAGGCCTTCATAAAAGGAAGTAGGGATTCAAGTCTCATAAAGAGCTTCCAAAAATTATGGTACTTATAGCTTTTAGCTCTAATTGCCCCTATCATAAGCATCTTGAAGTGATTAAGGTTAAAGTGAACAAACTATGGTGTACATGCTTGACGAAGTATAAGTTAGAAATCTCATGTCCCTTGTATACGAGGGCCACTCCTCATGCTACTCAAGTTTAGTCGCCGGTAAGTTCTTGCCATCGTAAGTACATGTGTATCATAGAGAACCGCCAACGGGGTACCCCTTGCCCGATGATACGGAAGAATCCCCATATCAAAATGACAAGGCAAGCAAACAACGAGCATCTCAGTAATCTTCTTATTTACCATGGGAATATGGTGCTTTTTTCTCTCTTTCCTCTTTTCATAATCTCTTTTTTTCTCTTTTTTTCTCAATATAGGACTCTTTTTTTATAAGAAGAATGCTTCATAGACAGCTCATTATGGTTACGCTGCAGGTTTCCACCATGTCAGCATGGATTAGACCAGCGGCCCAGGCGTTTCTCTAATACATATACATAACTCCATGGACTTACAAGCTCCCCTTTCATTTCACACCGATGACATCCATATATAAAAGAGCATGATATCAACTAGGTACAAGTACAATGTGCAATGTTGAAAGCGTTCCCCATGACATCATGGTTCTGCTAATTCCCAACATATAAGTGCAAGCATATACAACATAGACGACACAATGGTTCAAGTTTATTAAGGGCAAGAAAAGTAAAGTGTGCCATCAAGTTCGTGAGAGCTTTAATCACTAGTTTTCTCATAACAAGTTTAATTCGGAAGGTAAACAAAAGCTTGAATATACTTGGAGTAGCATAAGCTAGTAGGTAGGTATGGTGGACTCTTTGGAATAACTTGGTTTAGGGAGTTGGATGCATGAGTGGAACTCATACTTGGTTGTGGAGGCTAGCAAAAGACTGGGAGCGACAAACTAAGAGAGCAATAATGGCCATAATCATGCAGAGCGACAAAACATCATTGATCAAACCATAAAGTGATACTACAAGTTGAAAACTAAAGGATCATAAAGGCTATGGTGACTTGAGAGAGTCATAACATGGTGTGAGCATGTGCCAAGTCAACCCAAATAAAGCATCAAAGGAGAATACCACTATACTATGCTTTAATATGCTAAAACAACGCATGATTCATCCAAGGCACATTAAGCAATCTCAATTGTTTATAACAAGTCATGCTACAACAAAGAATACTAAGCATAAAGCCAAAACAATATCAAGCATGGCAAGACAAAGCATAGGCCATAGTCAAAAACGAGCTCTTTTTACCACATAAGCATGAACTTTCCTACTCTTTTCCAAACCAAACTATTTGAAAACCAATGTATGAAAGAGGGGGTCCAACCAATTTATTCAGCAAACTAAGAAAACAAAAGAAAATGAAAAACCAAAGCAAAAACAAAAAAGAAGACGCTCCAAGAACAACACAACTGTGCATGAAACAATAAAAATGAAGCGTTTGGAAGGAACCTGGGATTTTTATTGATGAAGAGGGGGATGCCTTGGGAATCCCCAAGCTTTGATGCCTGTACTTCTTGGATATTTCTTGGGGTGACACGTGTGGCATCCCCAAGCTTGAGATTTAGTCCATCCTTCATCTCATTACTCATTCCTTCCATACACCTGAAATTTTTCCTTCATACAAAACTTCACACAATCTTTATTAGCAACATTAGTGCACTAAAGATAATAAGTCTTAAGGTTCAGTTATAACACCAATAAACTTCCATTAGAACACTAGCTACTGTAGCACTTCCCTCAAAAAGCTCAATTCCCCAAAAGAACTCAAAAAGGAACCAACAAGAAGCAAATGCAGAAAATGGCAGAAATCTATCAAAACAGGCCAACAGGTAAAGACGAATTTTTTTGAAGACCTTTTGTTGCTCAAATCAAAAAATGTTAAACTAACGAAAGTTAGATAAAAACCTGGTTCAGAAGCACAAAAAATTTACGCCTCAAAAAGACGTTCAGAGAGTTTACACGAATTTCTACGGTGAAGCACAGAAATCTGTTTTGGGATAGCAACTTTCCCAATCATTACTTCTCTCTCATTAGAGGTTACTCTTGGCACAAAAAGCAAACAAAAGGATAAGGAGCAGTTATTACTGAAGTAATAACTTCCAAGACTCATCTAAAACTTTTGGGTTATCTCCCAATAAGTACTTTTCTTTAACGCCTTTAAGTTAGGCATAAGAAGCAAGAAAAAGAATCAAGTGTTCTCAAATGAAGAAGCATTAAGACCAAATTTCTTACCCATATCTCTCTTACTTTTATTCTTAACCTTGGGGAAATATGATTGTTTGGTGGAGAAGAAAGGTGCATGGTCCCCTTTCCCACATCTATTATTGCTCCAAGGAGTTCTAATAGGGACCTTCCAAGTGTAATTTGTCCTTTTCCTGCACATTCAATAACAAGATAATCAGTAGAAATCATTTTCCCAAGGATCTTTGTAAACACTCCTTCAGCTATTCCAGTAGGTAATATGGTAGCATTATTAGCCAGAGATATTTCTTTTCCTCCTTCAGTAAGCCCCCAAAGATTCAAAGATTCATAAATATCTTTGGGCATAAGACAAAATTCAGACATGATATCATAGAGGGCTTGAAAAGTTTCAGTGTTTATCTCAATCTTTATTGTAGGGAGCCACTTTGATGGTTCAGAATTTATTGGAACATAATTATGATGCTCCATAAGCGTATTATAGCAATCTTTTAAGCTAGCAGTACCAGTCTCAAGAGTGTTCAATCTAGCAAATATTCTTGCGAAAGAAATATCAGTTTGGCTAGGAAAGTTGTAAGTAAGGATCAATTTCTTTATAGCATTAATAGCATCATCCTCATTACATTGGAGTAAATCTCCTCCCACAATAGCATCTAAAGCATATCTATAGCAAAGAGCAATTCCAAGGTAAAAACTGCTAAGGAACAAGCTTTGAGTCATTTTAGGCTCAGTTTTTTCATGTAGATCAGAGATTCTAGACCAAGCTTCCTTAAAACTTTCCTCAATTCCTTGTTTAAAAGTGAAAATCATTTCCTCAGGTGACATAGTGATTGGAGCAAGGCTAGACATAGTGGAAACTTGAGAAAGGAACTAATTTTTTGTGTGTTTTCAAATAAGAAAGCAAACTAGTAAAACTAAATTTTTTTGTGTGTTTTTGATAAAGAAAGAAGCAAACAAAGCAAAAATAAACTAAGCAAAACAAAAATAACAAAGTAAAGAGATTGTTTATGAGGGACTCCCCTTGTGAAGATGTCCCTGACTCCCCGACAACGGCGCCAGAAAAGTGCTTGATGGCTCAGTGTTGATGTAGAGCTCGTTGGGGAACCCCAAGAGGAAGGTATGATGAGCACAACAGCAAGTTTCCCTCAGTTATGAAACCAAGGTTTAATCAAACCAGTAGGATCAAGGAAACACCCCAAAGGTGTTGCTAGCTGAGCCTTGGCAGGGCGCACTACCGGTGCTAGTAGCAACGTGGAGACCTACAGAACACAACCACAGAACTTTGTCCCCAACTTGCGATGAGGTTGTCAATCTCACCGGTTTTGCTGAAAACAAAGGATTAAACGTATCGAATGGAAGGAAGTAAAAGTCTGCAGAAAGTAAACGCAAAGCAGTAAACAGTTTGTAGATTGTATGTAAAAGAAAGGACCGGGATCCATAGTTCACTAGAGGTGGTCTCCTTAAGATAGATAACATGTTGGGTGAATAAATTATAGTGGGGCAATTGACAAACATCGAGAAAGCAATACATGCATATACTAATTATCTTGACTCCTTTGGAACTTGATTGGGCATTACAACATTATATATAGACCGCCATCTGTTGGGGGATACCCTCGGGTAGGGTCACGCTGGGGTATAGAGGCCGAGTTAGCCGAGGTACGGCAAGGTCAAAGCGAATGCTGGCCGAGTCACCTCAAGGAAGGCCGACTTACGGAGTAACCCGGACCGGAGGATGTCCACCTTATTGAGTCCCGGCCTACGTATGTCATATGCCGGCAGGTTTTATGTAACTTGTATATAGGTACCCACGAGGCCGGATTAACCAGGCACGATCCGGGTTATATCAGGCTTGCAAGATAAGAAAGGTATCTTGCTGGTCAAAAGGTGGTCACTGTACGCTGGAGCATGAGCGAAGCGGATAGAGGAAAGGACCACCGAGGCGTGGCCGACAAGGGTGACGCGCTCTGTGTCGGATGACGCTGGCGCCGCAGAGGCTTACGTAGCCTCTGCATGTCTTACGATGGCGAAAGGTAACCCGGTCGGTTTGCTATTTTGGGAAGAGGCATTTTCCCAGGAATATGCCTCCACATATGCCCTAATTGGAGACCTAGCCTCCCCTTTATAAGGAGCGCTAGGGCCTCTGTAGAACGGCTTGGCATTTGAGTAGTTGGTTCCTTGGAGATAGGCAGTGGTGAGAGTAAGAGAACTCCTTCTTCCTCCTCTCCCCAATACAGCTCAAGGAGCATTTGTAACCTTGTGAACTTGGAGAATACCAAACATATGTGTGTGGATATTCAAAGTGTACAAGATCCAGGCCAAGGGGAACTTAACCCGGATCTAGGCGTGTGTATATTCGAAGTGTACAAGATACAGGCCAAGTGGAACTTAACCTGGCTCTAGGTGTGTGCATATTCAAAGCTACTAAGGAGTTATTCTAGTTCTCTAAGGAGCATCCGGCCGAGTAACAAGTTACCCCCCCGGAGGATCGGGGACTAATGGATATATCTCTAAGCACTTGTGCACGTTAAAGAAAGGACAAAGTGACATACCTCCATCATCCGGCTAGCAAGGTTGATAGCCTTGGATGCGGTGTTCATTTGGGCACTGAATTCGGCGGGCCCAAACTTCTCTAGGAGATCATCGTTGAGATTGACGAACTCCGCTCTGTTCCAATTATCTACATATTCGATCAGAGTCGAAGGATAACTATCTCCACTGAGCATGTACGGCGTAACCAAGCCCTTGGCGTGGGCCTCCCTCCTCGCAACTTGGGCGGCAGCAGGGCTGGTATGTAGTGAGAGTTGCTTGCTAGCTAACCCGGGGGAGGCATCTTTCTTCGGCACATTCTTCTTCGGCAGCATGGACGCGAGCGTGCGCTGTCGAGCCTCGATGGATGTTGCCCTGGTGGCATCAGCACTTTTCTTGGCCTTGGGCTGCTGCTGAGAGGCTGAGGTTTGAGCTGCAGATTTGGACTTGGGTGCAGCCTTGGTGCTAGATGGGCCCTCTCGGCGAGTCTTGGAAGACTCGGACATGGCAGAAGGAGTTGGTGCTGGTACTTGTGCTGCCGATGGTACTTGTGGTGCTGCTGTTGGTGCTGCTATTGGTGCTTGTGCTGGTGCTGGTCTTGGCAGTGGTACTGTTGGTACCTCGGAGGTGGTAGGTTGTGGCTGAGCGATGAGGAGCTGGGAGCATCCGCTGCCTCGGCAGAGCCATTTCCTCCTGCTCCAAGGTTACCCTCCTCTGGACGAGGTGGGCTAGAACCCGGAGCAGCCACTAAACCCTCCTGAATGGGGCTCAGCGGGCGTGTATCATCGCCACGAGGGGGAGATGGGCTATGCCGGAAGGAAGAGGAGATGCTGGAGCCACTCTGAGGAACCTCCACCGCAGCCCTGCCGAATCAAACGACGAATAATAAGTTATAACAAAAGAAAGGCATATAGATTGAAAAGCACGAAGCGGAGAATTGGACAAAGAGAAAAGTGACTTACTCATTAGAAGTCAAAGGCTCCTTGGGCTTCCGAGCTATTCGAGTCGTGGCCTTAGTCGGAGGCTTGGTGGTGGCCTTGTTTGCGGACTACTTTCACCTCTTGGTTATTTTAGGAGGTCCGGAAGAAGCAGCGGAAGTGGCAGCCCGTTTCTTAGACGCGGCTGTGACTGGCTCACTCGTGGTGAGAGGAGGATCTTCGTGGATCTGCCCAGCCAGGTTAGCTGAAGCCGGAAATGCGTAAGAAATGGGCAAAGCATCAAATGCCTCCATCACCTCAATGTCGGAATCATCTTCATCATCAGGCCAATCCCTTAAGGAAGAGAAGTTACTAGTGGGTCACTTGGTTGCATCAGGGAATGGCAGGAACATTTCCTGATCCGGATCCTCCTCGTCCGAGACAAGTTGATCCTTCGCCCATTTGAGGGAAGGCTCGGTGCCATCTTCGAGGGTTTGCTGAAGAAACAACTAAGAAGGAAATACAAAAGGATCAAATAAACAACATACTCTGACATAGGATATAACTCGGAAAAAGATCGAATCACGAGATTTAACGTAGGAGGAGGCTTGTCCCGGCAGTAATGCTCCATCCCCCACTCCCAATCAATGGAGAAGTCTTTGTTGGTCGTAAAGAGGGCCTTGACCCGGCGGAATATCTCGATATTATTCAATTCGAAGGAAGAGGTCCGGTTGGGGTCAAGTCACCAGCTCATGTGGCAAAGTTTATGTGTGCGCTTCTAGAGAGGGGAGATCTGGCTGCGGACGAATGTGATCATCGCGTCCTCGTTGCGCAGCCCCAGATCCTTCAGCTCCTGGAATCGTTTGTTGACTTGATTCGCCAAGACATTTGGTTTCTTGGAAACCTGATCCCACAAATCCGGATTAGGAGGACCCGGAGCATAGGGGCACAGCCAGATCAGATCTTCATCCGTGCCATTTCTGACATAGAAGAAGGTTCGGGCCCAGCCCTTGCAGGAGTCAAGCCCCGTGACTCGGAGGAAGACGGATTGTTTTCGAGGAGAGATGGAGGCGACACCAAATTGAGTCAGATGTTTGTCCTCCGGGCCAAGCAGCTTATTCGGAATTACGTTCCTTCGCAAACCGAAGAACCAGATCCAGAGCTCTTTGGTGGGCCACAGGCCGACATATCCTTCTACGGTGGAGGCGAATGAAGAAAGGGACGTAATGGCATTTGCCGGAAGATGGTGTGGTTGGAGTTCGTAGATGTTGAGGAAATCATGGAAGTAATCGCTCACAGGCAGGCCAAAGTCGCACTGGAAGTGAGATAGGAAGACGGCGAACTCACCTAGATTGGGTGAGGGGGCAAGTTCTTCAGCGGCGAGGCGAGAAATCACGTAGTCGGGGATGCGGCGGGTGCGGTAGAGCTAGTCCAGGTCATCCTGGCACACCCAGGAACCAGCCCAGGCACCGCGCTCCGTGTTTTCCGCCCCTTCCTCCATCTCTTCTTCAGCGACGGCGAGTTCCTCTTCGGTCATCTCTAGGTCACTTTCTTCACCGGCCCTATCGGAGGTGGGGGCAGAGGTCTAGATTGACGCGGACCCATGGCGGTGAAGCAGTGCGGGAGCGGCAGCGAGGCAAGTGCAAAAAAGCACGCAGTGTGGGCGCTGCTGGAAGATCTGGCAGGCAAGCTACTGCTAGGAAGAAGAAGAGACAGAGAGGCAGAGGGGCGCGAGAAGGGGAAAATGGCCAAGGGGCGCGCCCCTCCCCTATTTAACCACGCCCCAGTGGTGGGTAGTGGGATCGTGTTGCGCGTCGAGGCCAGACGATGTGTCCGTGTATCACCCGGGTCAGCCAATCAGAGGCAAGCCACAGGAAGGGCCACAGGGCATAGGAGATCCCACGACGCGACATGGTGATACAGTTAACGAGGAGGCAGTCGCGACGCAGCGTGTATGATAACGACAATAAGTGTAATGCGGCGCAGCCCTTAAAATGAGGCAAGATAATAATTACCCTCCACGTGGGACGTGGGGAAGCGTACGAGAGAAGGAAGGATAACCCGGAAAACTGAAGGGTGACCCGGCCAGCGAGTGAAAACTCGGAATGTGCCAAGGGAAAGCTAGCCCATGAAATCTGGGCTATGAGGTAACTCGGAAAGGGAGCAAAAGGCTCGGTAAATTGAACCTGCCATGGCCTGAGCAGCTGAAGCTGCTAAGACCGCACCAGCTTCGGGGACTAATGTTGGGGGGATACCCCTGGGTAGGGTCACACCGGGGGGGGCCGAGTTAGATGAGGTACGGCAAGGTCAAAGCGAATGCTAGCCGTGTCACCTCAAGGCAGGCCGACTTACAGAGTAACCCGGACTGGAGGATGTCCACCTTACCGAGTCCCGGCCGACATATGTCATATGCCGGCAGGTTTTATGTAACTTGTACATAGGTACCCACGGGGCCGGATTAACCAGGCACGATCCGGGTTATATCAGGCTTGCAAGAGAAGAAAGGTATCTTGCTGGTTAAAAGGTGGTCACTGTACGCTGGAGCATGAGCGAAGCGGATAGAGGAAAGGACCACCGAGGCGTGGCCGACAAGGGTGACGCGCCCTGTGTCGGATGACGCTGGCGCCGCAGAGGCTTACGTAGCCTCTGCATGGCTTACGATGGCGAAAGGTAACCCGGTCGGTGTGCTATTTTGGGAAGAGGCATATTCCCAGGAATATGCCTCCACATATGCCCTAATTGGAGACCTAGCCTCCCCTTTATAAGGAGCGCTAGGGCCTCTGTAGAACAGCTTGGCATTTGAGTAGTTGGTTCCTTGGAGATAGGCAGTGGTGAGAGTAAGAGAACTCCTTCTTCCTACTCTCCCCAATACAGCTCAAGGAGCATTTGTAACCTTGTGAACTTGGAGAATACCAAACATATGTGTGTGGAATCACCACACTATCCCTCCATGGATTCCTCTAGAGCATATTGGCCCCACCTTTAGCCTATCCATGACATCTGCCGTGACACCACCACGACACCATCCAACTGCATCTATGACTAATAATCCACCTTCAGGTTATCATCCGAACCCCCTCCAGTATTAAGTTGCAAGCAACAGATTATTGCTTTACGAATTGCGTGTAAAGTAAACAATACGATTGTTCTATGAACAAAGGATTGTTGTTTTCTCCCTAGTAGCAACATCACATCTAGTACCTTAGAGATTGTTGTCACTTCCCCAGATTACCATAGGCATGAACCCACTATCGAGCATAAATACTAACTCTTGGAGTTACTAGCATATACTTGGCCAAGATAGATACTAACAACGGAAAGCATGCAAGATCACAAATAACAAAGACATGATAGAATCAATAATCAATCTGAAATAGCATCGCCATATCCATCGGATCCCCGCAAACACAACATCCAGAATTACAAGTAGATGATCTTGATCATGAACGGAGCTCACAAGATCTAGACATGAAAGCACAAAGGAGGAGAACCAGCCATCTAGCTACGACATGGAGCCGTAGTCCAAAGATGAAATACTCACGCATCACACCGGAGGCTTGCATGATGATGAAGAAGGCCTCCAGGGTGAATTCCCCTCTCTAGCAGGGTGTCGGGAAGATCTTCAGATACCCTCGATCTAGGGATGGAGATGACGGCTGCTACAGACTCTTTCGTGGAATTTTGATCAGGCACTTAGGGTTTTTGTCCCGAGGGCAATATATAGGCGGAAGGAGAGGCCGAGGGGGTGCTGGGGTTGGCCAGACCACCCCTGGCACGGGCCAGGCCTGGCCGCATGGCTAGGTGGTGTGGCCGGCCCCCGGCCCTTCTCTGTCTCGTATTCTGGCATCTGATGACTTCAAGAAAAATAGGCACTTCGGCTGTTGTCCCGTCCAATTCCGAGAATATTCATTTTCCGACTTTCCTGGAACCAAAAACAACAGAAAATAGGCAGATGTTATTGTGGCTCTTGTTAATAGGTTAGTCCAAGAAATCATATGAAAAGTACTCCAAAGTGTGGACAAAACACAAGAAAGTAGATAAAACCAAGCATGGAACATCAAAAATTATAGATACATTTGCAATGTATCAGTAGGTATGGTGGACTCTTTGGAATAACTTGGTTTTAGGAATTGGATGCATGAGTGGAACTCATACTTCCTTGCGGAGGCTAGCAAAAGACTGGGAGCGACAAACTAAGAGATAAATAATGGCCATAATCATGCAGAGTGATAAAACATCATTGATCAAAGCATAAAGTGATACTACAAGTTGAAAACTAAAGGATCGTAAAGGCTTATGGTGACTTGTGATAGTCATAACATGGTGTGAGCATGTGCCAAGTCAACCCAAACAAGTCATGCTACAGCAAATAATACTAAGCATAAAGCCAAAACAATATCGAGCATGGCATGACAAAGCATAGGCCACAGTCAAAAACAAGCTCTCTTTACCACTTAAGCATGAACTTTCCTACTCTTTTCCAATCTAAACCAAACTATTTGAAAACCAATGTATGAAAGAGGGGGTCCAACCAATTTATTCAGCAAACTAAGAAAACCAAGCAAACGAAAAAACCAAAATGAAAACAAAAAGGAAGACGCTCCAAAAACAACACAACTGTGCATGAAACAATAAAAATGAAGCGTTTGGAAGAAACCTAGGATTTTTATTGATGAAGAGGGGGATGCCTTAGGCATCCCCAAGCTTTGACGCTTGTACTTCTTAGATATTTCTTGGGGTGATACGTGTGACATCCCCAAGCTTGAGCTTTAGTCCATTCTTCATCTCATTACTCATTCCTTCCATACACCTGAAATTTTTCCTTCATACAAAACATCACACAATCTTTATTAGCAACATTAGTGCACTCAAAATAATATGTCATTAGGTTCAGTTCCAACACCAATAAAACTTCATTAAAACACTAGCTACTGTAGCACTTCGCTCAAAAAGCTCAATTCCCCAAAAGAACTCAAAAAGGAACCAACAAGAAGCAAATGCAAAAAATGACAGAAATCTATCAATACAGACCAGCAGGTAAAGACGAATTTTTTCGAAGACCTTATGTTGCTCAAACCAAAAAGTGTTGAACTAAATAAAGTTAGATAACAACCTGGGGAAGAAGCACAAACATTCACGCCTCAAAAGGACGTACGGAGATTTTACACGAATTTTTACGGTGAAGCACAGAAAACTATTTCGGGACAACAACTTTCCCAATCATTACTTCTCTCTCATTAGAGGTTACTCTTGGCACAAAAATGAAATAAAAAGGATAAGGAGCGGTTATTACTGAAGTAATAACTTCCAAGACTCATCTAAAACTTTTGGGTTATCTCCCAATAAGTAGTTTTCTTTAACACCTTTAAGTTAGGCATAAGAAGCAAGAAAAATAATCAAGTGTTCTCAAATGAAGAAGCATTAAGAGCAAATTTTGTTTTCATAGGAGAGGCAAAAGAAATCTTCTCTCTCTCTTCTTAGAAAAGTGTTCTATACCTTTCTTGAGTGGGAGTTGATATTTAATGATGCATTCTTTCATATCAATAATGGCACCAACAGTTTTAAGAAAAGGTCTTTCCAAAGTAATAGGACAAGAAGCATTGCATTCAACATCCAAAACATAGAAATCAACGGGGACATAGGCATTGTTAACCATAATAAGAACATCATTAATACTCCCCATGAGTTTCTTTTTAGCATTATCATCAAGTGGGACATTCAAATAGCAAGCTTCAAGTGGTGGCAAATCAAGCATATCATAAATCCTTCTAGGCATAATAGAAACACTACTATCAAGATCACATAAAGCTTTGAAATCAAAATCATTCACTTTCATATTAATGATGGGTTCCCAACCATCTTCTTGTTTTATAGGAATAGAAGCTTTATGTTTCATCTTTTCTTCTTTAATCTTTATGAGGGCATCAGTAATGTGTTTTGTAAAGGCCATATTCATAGCACTAGCATTAGGACTTTTAGCAAGCTTTTGTAGAACTTAATAACTTCAGAGATGTTGCAACCATCAAGATCAAAATCATAATTATCATCTAATGTAGTAGAGCTATTACTAGCATCAACACTAGTGGTAGTGATAGTATAAACACTAATGTTTCTAGCAATTTCATCTTCTCTTTCCCACTTAGCATGCAATTCAGCTAATAGTCTAACATTTTCATCAATTCTAACTTGTATGGCATTAGTAGCTGCAAAGGGATTCTCATTAGTTTCAGGTTTAGCAGCCATTTTATTAATCAAAGAGGATTGAGTTTCAGAAAAAGATGATATATTTCTTTCAGCATTAGAAAGTTTCAACTGCAAATTAGGAATTTCCCTATTCAAATTCTCAAGTTGATGACTAATATTCTTCAAAATGGTAGATTGTTCCTCCATAGTTTTAGTAAATAATTTGTTTTGTTCATATTGCATTTGCATGAAGTTTTTAGTGGCTCTTTCAACTTCTAAAATTCTTCCCTCACTAGGTGTTCCAGGTTTGCCATTATAACCATAAGTATTATTAGGAGGGTGAGGCCTATAATTGTTATTACCATAAGCATTGTTGCCAAAATTGTTATTTCTTATAAAGTTCACATCAACTTGCTCTTCTTGAGCAACCAAAGAGGCTAAGGGAACATTATTTGGATCAATATGGGCTTTCCCATTAACAAGCATAGACATAATAACATCAATCTTATCACTCAAGGAAGACGTTTCTTCAACAGAATTTACCTTCTTACCTTGTGGAGCTCTTTCAGTGTGCCATTTAGAATAGTTAACCATCACATTATCTAGAAGCTTTGTTGCAGCACCCAAAGTAATGGTCATAAAGGTACCTCCAGTAGCAGAATCCAATAGATTTCTTGAAGAATAGTTCAATCCTGCATAAAAGGTTTGGATAATCATCCAAGCAGTCAGTCCATGAGTGGGATAATTCTTTACCAAAGATTTCATTCTTTCCTAAGCTTGAGCAACATGTTCATTATCAGATTGTTTAAAATTTATTATTTCACTTCTCATAGATATAATCTTAGCAGGAGGATAGTATTTTCCAATGAAAGCATCTTTGCATTTAGTCCAAGAATCAATACTATTCCTAGTTAGGGAATTTAACCATTCTTTAGCTTTTCCTCTCAAATAGAAGGGAAACAATTTAAGCTTAATAATATCTCCACCTATATCCCTATGCTTGTGCATCTCACATAGTTCAACAAAGTTATTTAGATGAGCTACAGCATCTTCATTACCAATACTAGAAAATTGTTCTCTCATAACAAGATTGAGTAAAGTAGGTTTTATCTCAAAGAAAGTAGCTTCAGGAACAGGTGGAGCAATTGGTGTGCTTATAAAATCATTGTTGTTGGTGCTACTGAAGTCACACAACTTAGTGTTTTCAAGAGTAGTCATTTTTTTGTGTTTTTATAAAGAAAGCAAACTTGTAAAACTAATTTTTTGTGTGTTTTTGATAAACAAACAAGCAAACAAAGCAAAAGGAAACTAAGCAAAACAAAAACAACAAAGTAAATAGATTGGTTATGAGGGACTCCCCTTGTGAAGATGTCCTTGACTCCTTGACAACGACGCCAGAAAAATAGCTACTGGCGCGTGGTTGACGTGGGAGCTTCTTCTTCTTCAGTCCCCAGCAACGGCGCTAGAAAAATAGCTTGATGGCCCAAAATAAATCGAGCTCGTTGGGGAACCCCAAGAGGAAGGTATGATGAGCACAAAAACAAGTTTTCCCTCATTTATGAAACCAAGGTTTTCTCGAACCAGTAGGAGCAAGGAAATACCCCAAAGGTGTTGCTAGCTGAATTTTGGCAGGGCGCACTACCGGTGCCAGCAGCAACGTGGAGACCTACACAACACAACCACAGAACTTTGTCCCCAACTTGTGATGAGGTTGTCAATCTCACCGGTTTTGCTGAAAACAAAGGATTAAACGTATCGAGTCGAAGAGAGTAATAGTTTGCAGAAAGTAAACACAAAGCAGTAAACAGTTGATTGTAGATTGAAAGTAAAAGAAAGGATCAGGGTCCATAGTTCACTAGAGGTGGCTCTCCTTAAGATAGATGACACGTTGGGTGAACAAATTACAGCGGGGCAATTGACAAACATCGATAACGCATACAAGCATATACTACTCATCTTGACTCCTTTGACATTCGATTAGGCATTACAACATTATACATAGACCGTCATCCAACTGCATCTATGACTAATAATCCACCTTCAGGTTATCATCTGAACCCCCTCCAGTATTAAGTTGCAAACAACGGATAATTGCATTATGAATTATGTGTAAAGTAAAAAATATGATTGTTCTATGAACAAAGGATTGTTGTTTTCTCCCTAGTAGCAACAGCACATCTAGTACCTTAGAGATTTCCGTCACTTCCCCAGATTACCAGAGGCATGAACCCACTATCGAGAATAAATACTAACTCTTGGAGTTACTAGCATCTACTTGGCCAAGATAGCTACTAACAACGGAAAGCATGCAAGATCACAAATAACAAAGAGACATGATAGAATCAATAATCAAATCTGAAATAGCATCTCAATATCCATCGGAACCCCGCAAACACAATATGCAAAATTACAAATAGATGATCTTGATCATGAACATAGCTCACAAGATCTAAACATGATAGCACAAAGGAGGAGAACCAGCCATCTAGCTACTACATGGACCCATAGTCCAAAGATGAACTACTCACGCATCACACTGGAGGCTTGCATGATGATGAAGAAGGCCTCCAGGGTGAATTCCCCTCTCCGACAGGGTGCCGGGAAGAGCTTCAGATCCCTCCCGATCTAGGGATGGATATGGCGGCGGCTATAGACTCTTTCGTGGATTTTTGATCGGGTCCTTAGGGTTTCCGTATCAGAGGCAATATATAGGCGGAAGGAGAGGCCAAGGGGGTGCCTGGGGCGGCCAGACCACCCCTGGCGCGGCTGCCTGGCCACGCTGCCGTGGTGTGGCTGGGCCCAGCCCCTCTGTCTCGTATTCGCTATAGGTGTCCCTCGGTGAAAACTGACTTTGGCTTTTGTCCCGTCAATTCGAGAATATTCATTTTCCGACATTCACGGAACCAAAACAGCAGGAAAGCAGGCGGTAACCGTGGCTCTTGTTAATAGGTTAGTCCAAGAAATCATATGAAAAGTACTCAAAGTGTAGACAAAACATAAGAAAGTAGATAAAACCAAGCATGGAACATCAAAAATTATAGATACATTTGCAATGTGTCAGCCGCCCCCAACTTCCACCGCCTCTTCCTCTGCCCACCCTTCCTCTCCCTCTCTACTCCACACTGTATTCCCTCACTGATCCATACAGAATCAGGAATAAGAGGTGAGGAATTAGATGAATTTTATTTGAGGAGAAAAGGGGATTTTTCTCTATTGCGATGAGAAAGACAAGGAAAGGAGGATACCGGGGGGCGGTCGAGTTTTCAACGCTAATATGGGTCCCACTTCTTTTTTACAGGCATCGATCATTTTCAGGAACGCTGTGAGACCGGTGCGTGAAATATTTCTCAAGGCATCGACTGACTGCCCACTTTTCACCATTTGGGCACCGGACACGTTGTGGAAGGCCTTATAACTGAACAATCTAGGGGCTCCCTCACGAGCTGAGCGTTTTCAGCCATTGGATTGCGCTTAGGCATTTTCAGACGTTTGATCTTCGTTACTTCTAGCATGCCCTAGAGAACGCTACATAGGCCACCCGTGGCTAATTGGACCCGAAAATCACATCTACTCTAGGCCAAAAGGATCGCATGGAGCGAACTAGATAGCGATGTAGAAAAAAAAAGTGTTGCAGGACAGAGCGATGCAGAGGGGGAGGAGGACCCAAGCTGCGGCGGGATGGATCGGGAGTGATGTAGGAAGGGAGGAGAGTGACCCAGGAGAGGCGATGCGTGAGAGGAGGGCGATCCACGCGATGCGAGCGATGCACCTAGACCATGGGCCCATGCCTCAAGCTGGTCAATGGAGAGGGGCATTGAATGCCGATGCGGCACACACGGAGCCTCATCAAAAGATGAAAGAGTGTCTAGGAGAAACTAGACAGTACTCATATATAGGAGAAGGTGAGATTCGAACTCAGTCTATCTAGCACACCCAGAAGACCCCTGAGATGTTGCGACAGCGATGAGATGCATACCATCATGATTGAAGTTTATGCGTCAATGGTTCTGAGGTTAATTTTCAGTTCCTCCAACCCATTAATGGTCGCAATCGTGCACAACTCGCCATCAGCCAGTGGTGATGGATTTATGGTACTTTACTACCTATATGCCTACCGTCGCCTATATATATTATTTTGTTGTCTCAAGCTCTCATCCCTCCTCGAGGATCAATGGTTGTCTGATAGATTGCTTCTGTGTCCTGTGATCTATTCCTTTTCCACCCAATCATCGTCACCGGCTATACTATTGGAATTTGGTGAGTTTTGGGTTGTTGGCCCATTGGACAAATTCTGAAATTCTCCTTGGCCCATTTGTGCATGGCAGCATATGGCTGTGCTAGTGGTGTCAAAGTTTAGTCCCACATTGCTAGTTGAGTGAGAGTTACACCTCCTTATATACCAGGTTGTTCCACCACTCACTAAGATGTGAGAAGAAGAGCAGCTCTCGTGCACTCCTCCTCCGATGCTGCCCGCCTCGCCTCGACATGCCTCGCCTCAAAACAATGCGCGCGCGCACCGCGGGTTGCGAGAATCTCGCCGAATCGAGCTTTATTTTTGCTAGTCAGGAAAATTAATCTTGGATTAATTACGAGGCATTAGCGGACGCGTTAATTAGTCAGCTATTTCTAGTCTTTATGGGACGTGGGCTGTTACCGACTCGGACGTGGGCTGAGTCCCACTATCTCCCTGACTTGCTCTATATAAGTGTCTACGCTAAACCTAATCGACATCGCTTACCACATGTGTCTCCTTCTAGTCTATTGCGCCGCTGCCTTCGTCTTCCCCATCCCGGCTTGCAGTGTGCACCACAAATCGGGACAATAGGCCTCCGGAACCCCGCCTTCTTGTGAACCTGTACGTGTGAGGGGCGATCAGGTTTTTGGGGAGCGCTTCCGCATGACTACTGACACCATCACGGACGACTCCTTCCCTGACGAGGACTTCTTCCCGGACATCGGTAGCCTCTACATCGACGACATGGCTGACAACGCTGCTACCATCATTGCTGCTATGGCTGCTACTACCGTTGCAGCTGCTGCTGCCGCTGCTCTACCATATGTAATAATGAACTTCTTATTTCAGATTCTGCTAGAGTTTCTTATTCTAGCGTTTGGTGTAGATGTGATAAGTTTATCTTATTTAGATGTAATCTGTTCATCTACTTTATTGATCTGCATGATTAGTTTTGGTACTGTTTGTATGATCATGTCTTATCAGTTTATTATTCGGAATAAATCATATGGATTATTGCTTATATTTTCAACAATCCAATAACCTGATTATAGGCAACTGAATTCTACCAGTGTAGCTGCGGCTACTAGGCCTCCTTCGTTTGATGGTATGCACTATAAGAGATGGCGCGCGAGAGCAATTCTATGGTTTAAAAACCTAAACTGCTATAGCGCCACTCTTGGCAAACCTGAAGGAGATCTTTCTGTTGAGCAGGAAGCGGCCTTTAAGAAAGTCGATACCATGTTTATGGCGGCTCTATTCAGTATTCTTGGGGACAACATTGTTGACCCACATATGTCATTTGATAATGGCAAAGACGCGTGGGATGCGCTCGAGGCCAAGTTTTGGGTCTCGGATGCTGGCACCGAGTTGTATGTTATGGAGCAATTCTATGACTACAAGATGGTTGATGAGCGCTCCGTCATTGAGCAAGCTCATGAGATACAATCACTTGCCAAAGAACTTGAGCAGTTCAAGTGTACCTTACGGGACAAGTTTGTGGCCGAAGGCATTATCGCCAAGCTTCCTCCCATGTGGAGGAACTTTGCTACTTCTCTGAAATATAAGAGACAAGAGTTTTCTGTTACGGATCTCATTGGGTCTCTTCATGTGGAAGAGAAGGTGAGAGCAAAGGACACACATGCTCGAGTACTTGAGGGAGCTTCTAGTGCCAATTTGGTACAGAAGAAAAAATTCTAATCCCACAAGTTCAAGAATAATAACAAGTATGATGGCAAAGGAAAGTTTGATGGCAAGAACAAGGCCACTCACTCCACCAACTTTAATAGGAAGAATGATAAGAAGAAAGTCTCTTGCCACGTCTGTGGCGATCCTGATCATTGGGCTCCTAGATGCCCTAATCGCTTTGACAAGCGGCAACATGGGAACAGCGACAAGACCGCTGATGTTGTTATTAGCGATACTGATATGAAGGACACTGGGTACGGTATTTTACCTACTATCCTTTCAGTATGTCATTATCCTGATTGGTGGATTGACACGGGTGCTAATACACATGTATGTTCTGATATATCCATGTTCTCTTCTTATCAGGTCGCAAGGACTTCCTCCATGCTGATGGGAAATGGCTCACGTGCTTTTGTTCATGGTGTTGGTACGATCAATCTGAAGTTTACTTCGGGGAAGACCATACAGCTGAAGAATGTGCAGCACGTTCCCTCCATCAATAAGAATCTCGTCAGCCGATCGCTTCTATGTCGAGATGGTTTTAAGTTGGTGTTTGAGTCCAATAAAGTTGTAATTTCTAAGTATGTACAATTTGTTGGAAAGGGTTATGAGTGTGGAGGTCTGTTCCGCTTATCTTTGTTAGACTCATGTACTAAAGTTATTAATCATGTTTGTAATGATAATGAGCCCAATATTTGGCATTCATGACTTTGTCATATTATCTTTGGTTGCATGACACGGCTAGCCAATATGAGTTTAATTCCGAAATTTACCACTGTCAAAGGTTCTAAGTGGCAAGTTTGTGTGCAAGCAAAGCAACCCCGCAAGTCTCATACGGCTGCGGAACCGAGAAACTTAGCACCACTAGAACTTATACATTCGGATCTTTGTGAGATGAATGGTGTGCTGACACGAGGTGGAAAAATATACTTTATGATGTTGATTGATGACTCCACTAGATACTGCTATGTTTATCTTCTGAAATCTAAAGATGAAGCTTTGAGTTACTTCAAAAACTATAAAGCTGAAGCAGAAAACCAACTTGATCTTAAAATCAAGCGGTTAAGGTTGGATCGTGGTGGAGAGTACTTTTCAAATGAATTTGATATATTCTGTATAGAACATGGTATTATCCATGAGAGGTCACCTCCCTACTCACCTCAGTCAAATGGGGTGGCCAAAAGAAAGAACCGCACTCTCACTGATTTGGTTACTGCCATGTTAGATACATCGGGTCTTTCCAAGGAATGGTGGGGGAGGCGCTAATGACTGCGTGTCATGTCCTAAACCGTGTTCCCGTAAAGGATAAAACCATGACTCCATTTGAGGAATGGGAGAAGAAAAGGCTTAAACTCTCTTACTTACAAACTTGGGGATGTTTGGCGAAAGTCAATATTCCAGATAATTCATATTAAATCTTTACATGAAAAAAGGGGTAGAGGAGTGCCTGGAAGGTACTAGGGGGGCCACTAGGCAGGCACACCACCTGGTGGGGCGACCAGCCCTGGGGCACGCCTACCTATGGTGTAGGCCACCCCTGGCCCTCCACTCACTCTCTCACTTGCCACTTTCTTCTCTCTCTCCGGAGTAAACACCAGTTCATTGCTCAAAATCGCGTTCTTGCTATGTTTGCCCTCGATTTTTTGATCTCCTTGCTCAGCCCATCTTTGCTGCTGAAATTTGGAGCATTTGTTCTCCGGTATGTGACTCCTCCACTTGTCCAAGTAGATTTGTGTTTAGTGGATTATATCTTGAGAATTTTGCTGCTGTAGGTGACAGGTTATGAGAGCTTGTAAGCTTGTTTGATGCTTAGAGATATAGTTTTGATGCATGTTTAGGCCTCTTACAAGTTCCTATGAGTAGTGCCCTTCATTATATTCACTTTGCAATCACTTGTTTAATGGATTTAAAAAAAAATCAGAATAGAAGATGAATGAGCATCAACTAAACCAACATGAACTGAGGGTGCCTGAGGTTATGAAGGTTCACCGAGAAGAGGAAGTTTTTCCTTCCATCTATCCATGTTACGAATTTATGAGGGCTGCAGGAATTTCCCAGGACTTCCATACTTTGGTTGCTAATGCAGGATTGGAGCACTTTGTGGAGGATGAACCCTGTCAATTTGTGAAATTAACTATGTATGTAGTGCAGGACTTTCGATTTAGTCACTCTTTGCCTAACCCTATGGTCCATTACAAAATTTACAATATAGCTGTCGACCTCTCTCTTGATGAATTTTGTGCAGCTATTAAGGTACCTCAGTGGGGATCATGTGGAAGGATTAAGGAGCGACCTGCACCACTCATGGACTTGTACGCAGAAATTTGCCAAGGGAGCAGCTTCTCGAAGGAGAACGGGAAAATCCATAACATTCATCTCCCTTCTATTCGCTACTTTGCCTACTTTATTGCCAAGTGTGTTCTTGCTAGGAAAACTGCCAATAAGTTATCTTCATATGATCTAGCATTCATCTCTGCTGCTCTTAAACAAGATAGGTCTTACAACTTGGGAGCTTTGATAGCTTTCCGTCTTGCTACTAACCGCGAGAAAGGTGGAATTTGTGGGGGCCTCATTGCTTCTCGTTTATTAGCGTTGCATGGTTTGGTGCCCCATCATCTAGACCTATAGTTTCCCATAGAAAGGCTTGATCTTAATTCCATAATACAACATAAATTTGTTTCTTCTTGGGCTAATCTGAGTGAGTTGTCTTATGAAATAACCTTTCTCAAAGCTGGTTGGAGAAAGAGCAAGTCCGAGCGTGTTGTTCTTTTGCCTGCACCTATTTTGTTTAACCTTGATAACATGGTAGGATGGTCCCTCACGGAGGAGGAGCTTGATACGTACTTGGGAGAACTCTCCCAACAGGAGCAGGATACTAGAAGGGAGATCACGGATGATTCGGTCCAGCCCTCGAATGAGAGGGAGTCTTCATACCAGCAGCCTACCTATGATTGGGGAGCTTAATCTTCTTCCCAAGGGCCCAACTACGATCATTCTTAAAATGACCCGCCTGCTTGGAACCCTTACTCGTATCTGGATTGACACCCACTTAGGCCAAAAGCCTAAGCTTAGGGGGAGGTACGCCGACATTGCACTCATCTCCATATCATTTTGCGTCGGTACTTTGTATATTCATGTTTCGTTCTCTTTTTAGTTTTTGTTCTTTCTTTGTTTTTGCTTTCTAAAAACACAAAAAAAAAACCAAAAATATTTCTGTTGTTTCTCTTTGTTTACTTCTTCTTCTTTTTTCCTTGGTTTGTTTTTCCCTTTTTTTGCTTTGTTTGAACTATTCGAAAAACCCAAAAAGATTTTGCTTTGCCTGTTCTTCCTTTTTGGTTCTTGTTTTAAAAATCGAAAGCACCAAAATATTTGTTGTTCTTCTTTGGTTTTGTGTGTTTTGTTGCAGGGTTCAGCAGTCCTCGGTGGAATTTGGTTTTGTATTATTATTCAAGCCACACAAGTGAAGGGCAATAATGAGGATTAATGACAACTTGAGGTGTGGTAAGAGGCTGGTAACAAACTCTATTTGTTTTCATTTTTGTACATATACTCATCATTGTGGGCATGCTTAGTCTGTTCGTGTAGGGTGTATGTTATTTATGGATGCTTAGTAGCTCTTGCTTTCATATGATTAGTTCCAGCTTTCTAATAGTTTGTAGCATGTCATATGATTGCTTGATTGCATTACTCTATTCATAACTTAGTATGACACTGTGGTATCCTCCTCTGAATGTTTCACTTGAATTGACTTGGCACATGCTCACGCATGCATATGACTAAAATAATCAGTTGAGCCTCGATGAATTATTTTGCCTTAAGGGTCTGGAATCACTTTCATGCCATGATTAGTCCTGTTTTGTTGCAAGCATGATTATGACAACTACTGCTCTCTCGTTTGTCGCTCCCTTACTATTGCTAGCCTTCGCTTACACTGAGTATGTTTTACTCGTGTTTCCAACTCCCTAAAACCAGATATTTCCAAAAGTGTCCACCATACCTACCTATTAGCATTATTTGTCGTTCCATGCATATTTAGTGTGCCTCGTTTTCTTCCGAATAAAATGTTTGCTTGTTATGAGAAAGTTAGTTAGTAAAGCTCCCACGAACTTGATGGCACACTTTACTTTCTTGCACTTAATAATCTTGAACCATTGCGTCCATCTTTGTTGCGTATATGCTTGCGCTTTATAAGTTGAAGTTAGCAGAACCATGTATCATGGGGAACGCTTTCAACATTTCACGGGCACTTTGTACCCTGTTGATATCATGATTCTTTTGCTTATGGATCCCGGCGGTGTGAAATAAAAGGGGAACTTGTGAGATCATGGAGTTTGTATATGTGTTAGAGAAACGCCTAGGCCGCTAGCCTAAGCCATGCCTAATCATGGTGGAAACTTGCAGCATAACCATAATGAGCATTCTATGAAGCATCCTCAATAAAAATCTATGCACATAGTAAATAAAAAGATCGCTGAGATGCTCATTGTCTGCTTGCCTTGTCATTTTGATTATGGGATAGCTCCTGTATCATGTGCAAGGGGTACCACGTTGGCGGTTCTCTATGATACATATGTACTTACAATGACAAGAGCTTACTTGTGACTGAAGTTGAGTAGCATGAGGTCTGGTACTCGTAAGTAAGGGGCATGAGACTTTAGCTTATAACTTGTCAAGCATATCCTCTTAGTTGTGTCACTTTAACCTTAACCACTTAAAGATGCTTATGATAGGGGCAATGAGAGCTCAAAGCTAACGAGTACCATACTTTCAGCATTTGGAAGCCCTTCAAACTTTTCAAAACCTTTTCGTTTTCCTTGTTGAGTCTCCACATATTCTATGAGCACCTTCTTGAGAGCATAGTTGCCATTCTTAGTATAATGTGCTTGTCTCAAAACTTGATTATTGGTGTTATGACTTTGATGCTTGTATCTTTGATATCTTTAATTTTAGTCTTCACCTGAACTTCAGAGGTGCCTTGGCATTCATAATCAAAGGCAGGCGGGATACCACTCTATCATACCTTGTTATGAGAATTGTAATGGTGCTTATGTTTATGCTTCATGCTACTTATTATTTTTGAGTTGGAATCTCTTCATAGCTTGCAATGCCTATTAAGTAAACTTAGTTGCATACTCCTTATTATGAATTGTCTAAGCAGTTGATCACGTGCTGAGAATATATACATCATATGAAGCAAATGTGTTCGTGAAAGTTTCTTTTATCGCACTTAGTTTTCAACTGAATTGCTTGAGGACAAGTAATAAGCTATGCTTGGGGGGAGTTGATACGTCCAAAACGTATCTACTTTCCCGAACACTTTTGCTATTGTTTCTCCTCTAAACTTGTGCGATTTGGATGCAACTAACACGGACCGACGCTGTTTTCAGCAGAATTGCCTTGGTGTTTAGTTTTTGTGCAGAAAATCAACTATCAGGAAAAATCCCGGAAAATATGCCAAAAATCCTATTTCACCAGAAGACTCCTAGAGCCAGAATACGAGACGGAGGGGGGCTGGGCCCAGGCCACACCACCTGGCCGCGCGGGCTAGGCTTGGTCGCGCCAGGGGGTGGTCTGGCCGCCCCAGACACCCCCTCGGTCTCCCTCTTCGCCTATAAGATGCCTTCTGACCTAAAAACTCAGGGGGGTTCGACGTTTTTCTAGAAAGAGTTCCGCTCCGCCGCCCACCACCAGATTTCGTGATTCGGAACCAGAAACTCCGTTCTTGCACCTTGCCGGGACGGGTAATTGGAGGAGATCATCACCATCATCATCACCATCGCTTCTCCATCGACCATCCATGTTTCCCCCATCTATGAGTGAGTAATCCCCCACTGTAGGCTATGGGGATGGTAGGGATTGGATGAGATCGTTCATGTAATGGCATCGGATTGTTAGGGCATGGTGCCTAGTATCTTCTATTAGTGCTTTTTGACTTTGTTGCGACTTGTTATGCTTAATGCTTGTCACTAGGGCCTGAGTGCCATAATTTCAGATTTGAACATGTTATTGATTCATTATGATAGTATTGTTTATGGTCTTACCTACAAGTTGTATACACACGTTGTTGTCCGGAACCAATGGCCCCGAAGTGACAGAAATCGGGATAACCGGAGGGAATGGCTTTGATGTGAGGATCACATGTGTTCATGGAGTGTTAATGCTTTCTATGGTGCTCTATTAAAAGGAGCACCTTAATTGCTAGTAGTTCTCTTGAGGCCCCGCTGCAAACGGGCTGGCAGGACAAAAGATGTTGTGCAAGTTCTCATTGTGAGCACGTATGACTATATATGGGACACATGCCTAGGATTATCTAGTACTTGGATGCTTTATCTTATTTATCTGCAATTGCCCTATGTTCTGATTGCTATGTGAATTGTTTTGTCCATGCAACGCCCGTCCATCCATCCCTATGCCTACCGCACTCGAATCCTACTGTTCACTGCTATTGTTACTACTGTTTTTACTTTACTACCGCTGTTACTTTACTATTCCTACTACAAAACTGTTGTTACTGATAAACTGTTGTGAGCAAGATTGTTTCCAGGTACAGCTGAATTGACAACTCAGTTGTTAAGGCTTATAAATATTCTTTGGCTCCCCTTGTGTCGAATCAATAAATTGGGTTTCACTTCCCTCGAAAATACTGCGATACACCCCCTATACTTGTGGGTCATCAATATTCGGGACAAACCTCGCTGTTATAGAGGAGGCCAAAGAGTTCCTATCTCGCTGCTTTGAGATGAAGGACTTGGGAGTGGCTGATGTAATCTTAAACATCAAGCTACGGAAGGATGACAATGGTGGGATTACACTGCTTCAGTCCCACTATGTGGAAAAGATATTGAGTCGCTTTGGCTATAGCGACTGCAAGTCTTCTCCAACGCCTTATGATCCGAGTGTGCTACTTCGAAAGAATCGAAGGAATGCTAAACATCAATTGAGATATTCTCAAATCATTGTCTCACTCATGTATTTAGCCGTGCTACGAGACCTGACATCTCCTTTGCTGTAAGAAAACTGAGTCGATTTGTTTCAAATCCTGGAGATGATCATTGGCATGCTCTTGAGAGAGTTTTGCGCTATTTGAAAGGCACTACGAGTTATGGTATTCACTATACTGGGTATCTACGAGTACTTGAGGGGTATAGGGATTCAAACTGGATATCTGATGCTGATGAGATTAAGGCCACAAGTGGCTATTTATTTACACTTGGTGGTGGCGTTGTTTCCTGGAAGTCTTGCAAGCAGACCATCTTAACGAGGTCAACTATGGAAGCAGAACTCACAGCATTAGACACAGCCACTATTGAAGCAGAGTGGCTTCGTGAGCTTTTGATGGACTTACTTGTGGTTGAAAAACTTATACCCGCCATCCCGATGAACTGCGATCGTCAAAGTTAACAGTTCTAAGGATAGTATGAAGTCATCAAGGCATGTGAAGAGGAGATTGAAATCTGTTAGGAAACTGAGAAACTCCGGAGTTATTGCGTTGGATTATATCCAAACATCTAAGAACTTGGCAGATCCCTTCACAAAGGGTTTATCACGTAATGTGATATATAATGCATCGAGGGGGATGGGTTTGAGACCCACACAATGAGTTGTTCGCAATGGCAACCCACTCTATGTGATTGGAGATCCCGCGAATTAGAGCTGAGAGACAAGTTGTTGATCAGCTGAGAGGAGAGTATTCCCATATTATATTTACATCTCCATAAAGATTCAATACTCTCTTATTCTGCATGGCAGGTTGATATTTATCTTAATGTGTTCCAAGTGGCTTTTCTAAGTAGAGATGTTGTCCTACAGAACATCTATTGAGGAACACACCTATATGAGTCTAACTGTCAAACGTCGCTGTATGTGAGAGTTGGGTGCTCTCTAATAAACTCATGATAGGCCCTGGAGTATGACGCATAAGCTCCAAACCGCGGGGAAGCTCTGCGACAACCCTGTACCGGTCTAGATTTTGTGTGAAACTAGTGTGCAGAAAACTTGTAGTTCAAGGCATAGTTCACTATTCAAGTTGCTCGCTAGTGTAGCATGAAGTCTAATGTGGAAGCTCAACTTAATAGTCTCCACTACACACCAGTATATAGAACAATATTCTGCAATAGAAATGAGGCGATGTGCCAATGAGACTTAGTGGGGGATTGTTGGAATTTGGTGAGTTTTGGGCTATTGGCCCATTAGACAAATCCTGAAATTCTCCTTGGCCCATTTATGCATGGCAGCATATGGCTGTGCTAGTGGTGTCAAAGTTTCGTCCCACATTGCTAGTTGAGTGAGAGTTACACCTCCTTATATACTAGGTTGTTCCACCACTCACTAAGATGTGAGAAGAAGAGTAGCTCTCGTGCACTCTGTCATGGAAATGGCCACGGCAGTCGCTGCCATCGGCAGCGATTGATCGAATCGTGAGGAAGAGTTGGCGTCCATCTGTGGTGCGAGATGGGGGCGGATGCACATGGGTTTACCCAGGTTCGGCCCCCCGGAGGGTAAAGACCTACTCCTTCTAGATTAGATTATTGGAGAGCGAGTTACAGGGGTGGCGAGCTCGGCGTCTAAGCAACGAGTCGCTTGAAGGGGGTGTATGATGAACGTGCGTCCTTAGGATACCCTAGGGAGGTTTATATATGAGGCACCTCGCTAGGGTTTACAAGCTACAACCGAACAAGATAAGGATTTAGAGGTTTTGACCTAATCCGACTGGGCTTCTGTTACACTTCTGGGCCTCCAGTCTCCAGTCGCCGGGCCTCTCCTTCCGTCGTAGTCCAGTCGCCGTCCTTCAGGCGCACTCGCAGGCCCTTCGGCCTAATTGAAACGTCTTGTTGGGCATACCCCCTTTGGCATATCCCCATCAGTAGTCCCTGAGGCCGTCGTTGATGAAGGTGCAGGTGTTCCTTTGGTGATCGGAGTAGGCGAGCCCAATTTGGACGCCCAGTCGAGTCGGCGATGGACTCCAACAGAACCAAGGAGAATTTTCCCAGGTTTCCATCCGCCACCCCAATGAATGTTACTTCTGCCAAGTCGCCGCCTCAGCGAGTGGAAAAGACTGGCGGGTAGCGGGTGGAATGGAGGAGTTGGACCGTCAATTCTGGTCAAACTATCCGTTGGAATTTCCAACGGTAACTTCGGCGCAATTACCATGAGTAACGGCTACCCCGATTTTGGCGGGTGGCGTTCCCATATAAGAGGAGTGATGATTCATTTCTGCAAATCTTCTCCGCATTCTTCATTCTCCCATATTCGTTTTTCTTGTCTTCAATCTCCCTGCCTTCAACCTTCCGATTCGTCCTTTCCGCACCGTGCGATTCCACGTCCAACCCAATGGCGCCTCCCAAAGGCTCATGGGGAAAGTCCAAGTGCACCACAGCCCAGCTCAAGTCCTTTGAGGACGCCGGAGTCCTCCGCAAGGGGAACTGGCGGGTTTCCCCCTCCTCCGAGACCGAGCCAAAGCCGCGACCCGGCGAATTCATCTGCTTCCCCGGCCATCTTGAGAGGGGTCTGGGATTCCCCACTTCACTCTTCTTCCGCCGCTTATGCATGTATTACGTGATCAAGCCATCAGATCTCAGTCCGCACAGCATCGAGCAGCTGGTGATCTTCGTCGCCTTCTACGAATGCTATCTCAGCTGCAGACCATATTTCCCGATGTGGTTGGAGATCTTCCACGGCCGCATCGGGTGCAAGGCGTCCGGTGGTTTGATGTTGGCCGCAGGTGGCGTCACATTCCAATTGAAGCTGAAGGCCAATTTCATCAAGCTCCTCCTGCCGAAGAAGGCCGCCAGCGAGTGGAAGAAGAGCTGGTTCTATGTGAAAGAATCCACTCCCTCCAACGAGGTGGCACTTCCCGAGTTCATCACCGAGAGGAGCGAGCCTCGCCGGTTGGCACCGAAGAAGCTCCCGAAGACCAGCGGATGGCCGTCACGGAAATGATGGACCAGATCCAGAAGCTGAAGGACCAGGGGTTGATCCTGATCAACCTCTACAACTGCTGGCTCGGGCGGCATCTGGTTCCACTGGCGGCTCGGCCGCATTGGGTGTATGAATACAGCGGGAAGCACGACCCCTCCTGAACCAGCAAGGAATCATGGGAGGCCAAGGACTACAAGGCCGCCCTGAAAAAGATCACTGATGCAGAGTTCACCAGCATGGTGGTCGGGCTCGCCTCGTACACTCCTATGAAGAATGAAGCCCCCACAGTAAGTTTTCTTCCTAGTCGCTATTTCCATACCTCAGTTCTCAGTCGCTGCGTTTTGTGTTTACTCGTGGTGGTTCTCAGCTTTTTCAAGTGTTGGAGGGCTAGCTCCCTCCGCTTGATGAAGAGGTTCCCTAGGAACTGGAGGAAGACTCCGAGGGAGACTCTTCTGACAGCGACGGGGAGGAGGAGGAGGTTCCTCCCCCAGCGCATGTGGCTCGCAAGACCCGTATGCAGAAACAACGTGAGTTCGAGGCGAGCCGCAGCCTGGACGAACACGACGGAGGCGACGAGGTCGCGCAGGAGCACACGTCCCGGCGTACTGCTACGCCATTAAAGCCCACACGCAAGCCCAAGTCACCATCGAAGAAGCCAACGTCACTGTCCAAATCGGCGGTGGTGTTCGAGTCGGATGATGACTCGATGATGAAGATTCCCCCGAAGTCTCGCACAAAGCCCCAAAGGATGCGATCCCGACGAAGGGGTTGGAGGGCAAGGACACTGAGGTAGTGGTAGAGGTTCCCCTGGCAGCGATTGCGCCGACGGTCTCGAGGGTTCCAAGCCAAGAAGCGGCTAAGGCGATGACGTCTAAGTCGCCACAGCCGTCAAGGGCGGCCGCGTCTTCGGAGCCGGAGATCCCGGCGACTGCGGCTTCATCGTCAAGGAAGCCCACGGTGTCATGGGCTTCAGACGTCTTCGAGAGGGGGCTCACTCGCAAGCTGGGTCCCGAGTTGGACAAGCCTGCCCACATCAGCACCGGGCTTCGCGTCCTCCCGGCCGCTAAGTGAGTATTGGTTCTTCATCCCGATTCGCCTCGCTCTTTTTGTATTGTTGTTATATTGATTGTGGGAACTCGTGCAGGTCGGGGGCCAAGAAGATTGGTCATCCTTCGGTGGCTAAGATTCCACCGGTCGCCCCCACAGGAGAGGGCGACCTCCCGAAGAAGAGAAAGGCCACCGGAGATGTGGCGACCGCGGAAGGCGCGAAGAAGCAGAAGGGGGCACCGACGATGTCGCAGCCAAGGACGGCGCCGCAGAGCCCGATGTTACGTCAGTCACCGAAGAAGTGGTGGCGGCGCGATCGGAACCAGTCTTGGTTGCGTCCGTGCCGGAAGCGCCGGCCCCAACAACTAGTGCCCCTGCCAGAGCGTCGGCGACGTTCCCACGCTTCATGGCTAGGGGGTTTCCAGTCGTGGCGGACACCCAGTCTCCGCAGAGTCGAGAGATCGTGGATGCGAACATTGGGTCCCGTCGTGGGCACACTTCCTTCACGATCCCGTCGACTGACGCTGGAGAACTTCATAAGATGCTTGGCGCCGCTATTCAGGTATGCCCAGTCCCCTAGTTCTTAGTCGCTGAATTTCAGCGGCTGGGAACTGAACTTCTTCCTACTCTCCAGTCCCCGAATTCCTGGTCGCTGAATTTCAGCGGCTAGGAATTGAACTTTTTTCCTACTCTCCAGTCCCCGAATTCCTGGTCGCTGAATTTCAGTGGCAAGGAATTGGGAGTTGATATTGGTAAGTGCTTAGGCGTGTTGTTTGTTTGCAGGGATTGCAAAGGGAGTTGACCGATCGGCTGGCCGCGAGAGAGCGCTTGGAGCGTGATCTGCGCGAAGCGCAAGAGGCGAACCAGCGGCTTCAGGAAACTATTGGTGAGTATCTGTTTTTCTTTCTTTTCCTCTGTCAGGTGTGAACTAGTGGTGTATGGCGCGCTGACGGTATCTCTTTCAGATGGTTTCCCGGCTGCGATTTCCAAAGCACGCGAAGGGTATGTTCTAGTCTCTGAGCTGGACACGGCGAATGGATGAATTGCCTCCCTGATCCAGGACTTGGAGGAGGCGAGAGCGGCCTCAGTTTCTTCGGTGGACCGAGCGAAGGCTGTTGTTGCTGCGGCTGAGGAGGAACGCAAACCCACGGATTCCATCATTGTGGGGCTGCACAACGAGCAAGCCGCCTTGGAGAAGCATGTCACGGAGAGCTGCCGCAAACTCCTTGGTGAGTCTCCGTCTTTGCTTGACTTGTTTGGTGAGTCCCTGATTGGGGAGGTCCGTAGTTTCACTGACATCTAATTTGCAGCTGTGATAGGTCAAAGCGACCCGGTGGTTCAGACCTACAACGCTTCGCAGTGCGTGACTGCCGTGGTGAACGCAGCCACGGCTTCAGCGCTATGCGTCCAAGCGGTTCTTCAAGGCATGTCCCCCACCGAGGTTATTCCTGGGGGAATTACAGAGTTGTGGCACTATCTGGAGGAAGTGCCTGTCGTCGTGGAGTGGATAGCGCGCTCGGCGTTTAGGCGTGGGGCCACCACGGCGTTGAGCTTGGGTCTCGCCCACTTCCTCGACGACTTCGACCTTGACAACGTGACGAGTGGATACCCATTGGCGACTGGCACGGTGGAGATGTCCGAGGTGCTAAAGTTGACTGCGAAGGCCACCCCTTACGCTGATCGGGTCCTAGCTATGGGGGATCTGCTGCCATACCAGGAGACGGTGTTGGCACCTGGCGACCCTGAGCCGGAGCATCGTGATATGAAGTCGGAGCAGCCCTTCCAGTCGGCGTTGTCGAAGTCGGTGATGACGTACCCGACGAACCCGTGGCAGCCTTTTGTTCGTGTCAAGGGGGGTGGTGCCGCTTCTTCATTAGGACCTATAGAATAAACAATGTAGTTGTGCAGCTTGTGATGTATGCCAAGTGGCGACTGCTGTAATGTATTTTGTAATGTATGCCAAGGGGAGTTAATAGACTTGTATTGCGACTAGGATTGTGTGGTGTGTTTGTTTTTGGTTGAGCGAGTCCCCGAGCGCGTCCGCCCTTTAATGGGTTATAACTCGATTGTATACTTTTGTGTATTGTTTTGGTTGTGCACTGTTTTATCTCTCGCATCTTCTGAGTGGCGAGTCCCCGAGCGTGAGTAGGACTGATTTGTAGGCGAGTCCCCGAGCGTGGTGCTTGACCATATTGGTCATGTTCCTGTTGTAGGTTGTGAATGCGTTGCTTGTAACGCGTCTCCTCCCCTGGCCCGGAGAGCCAGTCGCTTGGCGAGTCCAAGGCAACTCTCTTACTTGGTGTGTTCCCGAGCCGTGTGGTGGTTCCCGTTTTGCGGAGTCCCCGTGCGTGATACTTAACCGTTCGAGTCGCTTTGCACGAGAATGGGAGGGACAGGTCGCTGTGAGAAGCGTGTAATGGTTGTCTTGGCCCGGTGGGCCAGTCGGGCTAGGCGACTCCAATGGCGACTCCGGGTTGGCGTTTTCGTGGACGACCCAAGGCTCGAATATTTCCGGTGCCCTTGTGCCGCACTACTTAGCCGTGTCGGTCGCTCGACCAGAAGTTGACTTCTGTAAGTAGCGTATTGCTAATATGTACGAGTGCGAGTGGCACAAGAATATGGCGAGTGGACACAATTTGTGCGATCCGGATGAATTTCATTATATATGTCAGCGGAGTACAATGTGAGGTTCTAAGTATAGAACTTTCTGAAGAGGTTTACATTCCACGGCCTCCCGACCTCGAGCTGACCGTCACCCCGTATGTCGATGAGATAGTAGGCGTCGTTGCCAAGGACTCGGCCTATGGTGAATGGTCCCTCCCATGGGGGGAGAGTTTGTACATGCCCTTATTGTCTTGGGCCAGTCGTAGGACCAGGTTGCCCTCCTGGAAGGTGCGAGTTCGCACTCGGCAGCTGTGGTAGCGGCGGAGTCCTTGCTGGTATATGGTGGTGAGAGAGCGAGCCAGGTCACGTGCCTCATCGAGTTGATCGATGCTGTCTTGGCAGGCAACCTCGTTGGTCGCCTCGACGTAATTGGTGACTCGAGGTGAGTCGTGCTCTAGATCAGTTGGCATTACGGCCTCGGCGCCATACACCATGAAGAAGGGCGTGAACCCCGTGGAGCGATTGACGGAGGTGCGGATCCGCCATATCACAAAGGGGAGTTTGTCAACCCAACATCCTGGGGTGCGCTCGAGGGGCACCTAGAGTCGCGGCTTGATCCCATGGAGGACACTCTAGTTGGCGCATTCTGCTTGGCCATTTGACTCCGGGTGGGCGACTGACGCGAGGTCGAATCGTATGCCATGTTCTTCACAAAATTCCGCCATGGCCCCCATGGCGAAGTTGGTGCCATTGTCTGTTATGATGTTGTGCGGGTAGCTGTACCGATAGATGAGCTCGCGTAAGAACTTGGTGGATGTCTTGCCGTCGCACTTTTTAATTGGCTTGGCCTCGACCCATTTGGTGAATTTGTCGACTGCAACCAGGAGGTGAGCGAAGCCAGACGGGGCCTTCTTGAACGGGCCTACTGATGGCTCAATGCACGGCGCCCAGAAAAATGCTTGTTGGCGGTGTTGATGTAAAGCTCGTTGGGAACCCCAAGAGGAAGGTATGATGAGCACAGCAGCAAGTTTCCTTCAGTTATGCAACCAAGGTTTAATCGAACCAGTAGGAGCAAGGAAACACCCCAAAGGTGTTACTAGCTAAGCTTTGGCAGGGCGCACTACCGGTGCTAGTAGCAACGTGGAGACCTGCACAGCACAACCACAGAACTTTGTCCCCAACTTGCGATGAGGGTGTCAATCTCACCGTGTTTTGCGGAAAACAAAGGATTAAACGTATCGAATGGAAAGAAGTAAAAGTTTGCAGAAAGTAAACACAAAGCAGTAAAAGATTGTAGATTGTATGTAAAAGACAAGGACCGGGATCCATAGTTCACTAGAGGTGGCTCTCCTTAGATAGATAACATGCTGGGTGAACAAATTACAGCGGGGCAATTGACAAACACCGACAAAGCAATACATGCATATACTAATCATCTTGACTCCTCTGATACTTGATTGGGCATTACAACATAATACATAGACCGCCATCCAACTGCATCTATGACTAATAATCCACCTTCAGGTTATCATCCGAACCCCCTCCAGTATTAAGTTGCAAGCAACATATTATTGCTTTACGAACTGCGTGTAAAGTAAACAATATGATTGTTCTATGAACAAAGGATTGTTGTTTTCTCCCTAGTAGCAACAACACATCTAGTACCTTAGAGATTTCTATCACTTCCCCAGATTACCAGAGGCATGCACCCACTATCGAGCATAAATACTAACTCTTGGAGTTGCTAGCATCTACTTGGCCAAGATAGCTACTAACAACGAAAAGCATGCAAGATCTCAAATAGCAAAGACATGATAGAATCAATAATCAATCTGAAATAGCATCTCAATATCCATCGGATCCCCGCAAACACAACATGTATGAATTACAAATAGATGATCTTGATCATGAACGAAGATCACAAGATCTAAACATGAAAGCACAAAGGAGGAGAAACCAGCCATCTAGTTACTACATGGATCCGTAGTCCAAGGATGAACTACTTACGCATCACACCGGAGGCTTGCACGGTGATGAAGAAGGCCTCCAGGGTGAATTCCCCTCTCCGGCAGGGTGCCGGGAAGAGCTTCAGATCCCTCCCAATCTAGGGATGGATATGACGGTGGCTACAGACTCTTTCATGGATTTTTGATCGGTCCCTTAGGGTTTTCGTCCTGAGGGCAATATATAGGCGGAAGGAGAGGCCGAGGGGGTGCCGGGAGTGGCCACACCACCCCCTGGCGTGGGCCAGGCCTGGCCGCACGACCAGGTGGTGTGGCCGGCCCCTGGCCCTTCTCCGTCTCATATTCTGGCACTTGATCACTTCCGGAAAAATAGGCACTTTGGCTTTTGTCCAGTCCAATTCCGAGAATATTCATTTTCTGACTTTCCTGGAACCAAAAATAGCAGAAAACAGGCAGCTAGAATTGTGGCTCTTGTTAATAGGTTAGTCCAAGAAATCATATGAAAAGTACTCCAAAGTTGGAACAAAACACAAGAAAGTGGACAAAACCAAGCATGGAACATCAAAAATTATAGATACATTTGCAATGTATCAACATCCCCAAGCTTAACTACTGCTCGTCCTCGAGTAGGTAAGTGATAAAAAGAAATAATTTTTGAGGTGACATGCACCATCAAAGACTTGATCAAAGTATTTGCAAAACATTAAAAGCTGGGGTCATAGTACTTCAATCATAACATGAAAGACAAAGTTCTAGCAATAAGCAAAGAAACTATGATGCAACATGAAAAGGCACAAACAAAAAATTCATGAATAACAATGCTTTGCAAGACGTTATTTGTTTCACATAAAGAAAACATGGCATAATAGTATTCAGCTTGTCCCTCAATAGAGTAGTAAATATAAATGCATAGGACACCTTCAAAGTTCATAAGAGTGACTAGATACAATAGTTTAAAACAAGCAATAATAAGTTATGCATCAATCAACTAGTCTTGGGACAATGCACATAGAACTAAGAATGGCCACTATGCTCTCAAAGTAAGTGCATAAAGATAGAAGGTGGAGACCCAATATAATGGTGGAAGAAAGGCCTTTATAGAAGGAAGTAGGGATTCGTCTCATAAAGAGCTTCCAAAAATTATAGTACTTATAGCTTTCAGCTCTCATTGCCCCTATCATAAGCATCTTGAAGTTATTAAGGTTAAAGTGAACAAACTATGGTGTACATGCTTGACGAAGTATAAGTCAGAAATCTCATGTCCCTTGTATACGAGGGCCGCTCCTCATGCTACTCAAGTTTAGTCACCGGTAAGTTCTTGTCATCGTAAGTACATGTGCATCATTGAGAACCTCCAACGGGGTACCCCTTGCCCGACGATACGGGAGAATCCCCATATCAAAATGACAATGCGAGCAGACAATGAGCATCTCAGCATTCTTCTTATTTACCATGGGAATATGGTGTTTTTTCTCTCTTTCCTCTTTTCATAGTATCTTTTTTCTCTTTTTTTCAATATAGGACTCTCTTTTATAAGAAGAATGCTTCATAGACAGCTCATTATGGTTATGCTGCAGGTTTCCACCATGTCAGCATGGATTAGACCAGCAGCCCAGGCGTTCTCTAACACATATACATAACTCCATGGACTTACAAGCTCCCCTTTCATTTCACACCGACGACATCCATATACAAAAGAGCATGATATCAACTAGGTACAAGTACCAAGTGCAATGTTGAAAGCCCCATGAAAGCATGGTTCTGCTAATTCCCAACAAATAAGTGCAAGCATATACAACATAGAAGACACAATGGTTCAAGTTTATTAAGGGCAAGTAAAGTAAAGTGTGTCATCAAGTTCGTGAGAGCTTTAATCACTAGTTTTCTCATAACAAGTGGAAGGTAAACAAAAGCATGAATATACTTGGAATAACATAAGCTAATAGGTAGGTATGGTGAACTCTTTGGAATAACTTGGTTTAGGGAGTTGGATGCATGAGTGAAACTCGTACTTTGTTGTGGAGGCTAGCAAAAGACTAGGAGCGACAAACTAAGAGAGCAATAATGGCCATAATCATGCAGAGCGACAAAACATCATTGATCAAAGCATAAAGTGATACTACAAGTTGAAAACTAAAGGATCATAAAGGCTATGGTGACTTGAGATAGTCATAACATGGTGTGAGCATGTGCCAAGTCAACCCAAATAAAGCATCAAAGGAGAATACAACTATACTATGCTTTAATATGCTAAAACAACGCATGATTCATCCAAGGCACATTAAGCAATCTCAATTGTTTATAACAACTCATGCTACAGCAAAGTATACTAAGCATAAATCCAAAACAATATCAAGCATGGCATGACAAAGCATAGGCCACGGTCAAAAACGAGCTCTTTTTACCACATAAGCATGAACTTTCCTACTCTTTTCCAAACCAAACCAAACTATTTGCAAACCAATGTATGAAAAAGGGGGTCCAACCAATTTATTCAGAAAACTAAGCAAACCAAATCAAACGAAAAAACAAAACAAAAACGAAAAAGAAGACGCTCCAAGAAAAACACAACTGTGCATGAACCAATAAAAATGAAGCGTTTGGAAGAAACCTGGAATTTTTATTGATGAAGAAGGGATGCCTTGGGCATCCCCAAGCTTAGACGCTTGAACCTGTTGGATATTTCTTGGGGTGACACGCGTGTCATCCCCAAGCTTGAGCTTTAGTCCATCCTTCATCTCATTACTCATTCCTTCCATACACCTGAAATTTTTCCTTCATACAAAACTTCACACAATCTCATTAGCAACATTAGTGCACTTAAGATAAATAAGTCTCAAGGTTCAGTTATAAAACCAAATAAACTTCCATTAGAACACTAGGTACTGTAGCACTTCCCTCAAAAAGCTCAATTCCCCAACAGAATTCAAGAAGGAACCAACAAGAAGCAAACGCAGAAAATGGCAGAAATCTGTCAAAACAGACCAACAGGTAAAGACGAATTTTTTCGAAGACCTTATGTTGCTCAAATAAAAAAGTGTTGAACTAACGAAAGTTAGATAACAACCTGGGTCAGAAGTACAAAAAATTACAGCTCAATCCGACATACAGAGCTCTCTCACGAATTTTTACGGTGAAGCACAAAAATCTGTTTCGGGACAGTAACTTTCCCAATCATTACTTCACTCTCATTAGAGGTTACTCTTGGCACAAAAAGAAAATAATAAGGATAAGGAGAGGTTATTACAGAGGTAATAACTTCCAAGACTCATCTAAAACTCTTGGGTTATCTCCCAACAAGTACTTTTCTTTAACGCCTTTAAGTTAGACATAAGAAGCAAAGAAAGAATCAAGTGTTTTCAAATGAAGAAGCATTAAGATCAATACCAGAAATATTTTCAACAAGGCAAGGCATATCATCCAAGTAAGTTCTAGAGGATCCTCTCTCAATACTCTTAGGTTCACTATTCTCATCAAAAGGGTTTGCAGGAACAATCCAATCAAGATTCTTTTCTATGGCATCATGTATTGCTACTAGTTTAAAGGGTATTGGTATCTTAGGTTCCTCCCCATTAGGTTCGGTTTTGATCATCTTTTCTCATGTACCAACAACATCTACACATGAGCCTAGCATATTGAAACGTTCAAAAACTTTTCTAGCTTCCTTGGCAACATCATAGAACTCCTTAAACAAAGTTTTTAGAATAAAATCCCTCTTTTCGGGGTCCTCAATTTCTTTAAGCTTAAGAAACATTACTTGCATTAAGGGGTTGAGATTAACAAACCTAGCTTCTAACATGTGAATTAAAGAAGCTGCAGAAATCTCATAGTTTGGAGCAAGTTCTGCAAGGGATCTATCCTCGGTATCTTCATGCTTACTAACATGATTAAAGAATTCTTCAATGTTATCTTTCCCAATTATAGAACCACTACCAATTGAAAGGTCTTTCAAGGTGAAAGTAGGGATCAACATGGTGAGCTAAGGAAGGGGTGACAACTAAAGGAGACTTAATTTTTTTGTGTTTTTGATAAAGAAAGCAAACTAGTAAACTATTTTTTTGTGTTTTTTTGAAGAACAAAATAAGCAAACAAATCAAAAAGAAACTAAGCAAAACAAAAACAACAAAGTAAAGAGATTGGTTATGAGGGACTCCCCTTGTGAAGATGTCCTTGACTCCCCGGCAATGGTGCTAGAAAAATGTCTAATGGCGTATAGTTGACGTGGGAGTTTCTTCTTCTTCGTTCCCCGACAACGGTGCCAGAAAAATACTTGATGGCTCAATGCACGGCGCCCAGAAAAATACTTGTTGGCGGTGTTGATGTAGAGCTTGTTGGGAACCCCAAGAGGAAGGTATGATGAGCTCAGTAGCAAGTTTCCCTTAGTTATGAAACCAAGGTTTAATCGAACTAGTAGGAGCAAGGAAACACCCCAAAGGTGTTACTAGCTGAGCTTTGGCAGGCCGCACTACCGGTGCTAGTAGCAACGTGGAGACCTGCACAACACAACCATAGAACTTTGTCCCCAACTTGCGATGAGGTTGTCAATCTCATCGTGTTTTGTGGAAAACAAAGGATTAAACGTATCGAATGGAAAGAAGTAAAGGTTTGCAGAAAGTAAACACAAAGTAGTAAAAGATTGTAGTTTGTATGTAAAAGACAAGGACCGGGATCCATAGTTCACTAGAGGTGGCTCTCCTTAGATAGATAACATGCTGGGTGAACAAATTATAGCGGGGCAATTGACAAACACCGAGAAAGCAATACATGCATATACTAATCATCTTGACTCCTCTGATACTTGATTGGGCATTACAACATAATACATAGACCGCCATCCAACTGCATCTATGACTAATAATCCACCTTCAGGTTATCATCCGAAACCCCTCTAGTATTAAGTTGCAAGCAACAGATTATTGCTTTACGAACTGCGTGTAAAGTAAACAATACGATTGTTCTATGAACAAAGGATTGTTGTTTTCTCCCTAGTAGCAACAGCACATCTAGTACCTTAGAGACCTGTCACTTCCCCAGATTACCATAGGCATGAACCCACTATCGAGCATAAATACTAACTCTTGGAGTTGCTGGCATCTACTTGGCCAAGATAGCTACTAACAATGAAAAGCATGCAAGATCTCAAATAACAAAGACATGATAGAATCCATAATCAATCTGAAATAGCATCTCAATATCCATCGGATCCCCGCAAACACAACATGTATGAATTACAAATAGATGATCTTGATCATGAACGGAGCTCACAAGATCTAAACATGAAAGCACAAAGGAGGAGAAACCAGCCATCTAGCTACTACATGGATCCGTAGTCCAAGGATGAACTACTCACGCATCACACCGGAGGCTTGCATGGTGATGAAGAAGGCCTCCAGGGTGAATTCCCCTCTCTGGCAGGGTGCCGGGAAGAGCTTCAGATCCCTCCCAATCTAGGGATGGAGATGACGACGGCTACAGAATCTTTCGTGGATTTTTGATCGGGCCCTTAGGGTTTTTGTCCCCAGGGAAATATATAGGCGGAAGGAGAGGCCGAGGGGGTGCCGGGAGCGGCCACACCACCCCCTAGCGCGGGTCAGGCCTGGCCGCACGGCCAGGTGGTGTGGCCGGCCCCTGGCCCTTCTCCGTCTCGTATTCTGGCAATTGATCACTTTCGGAAAAATAGGCACTTTGCCTTTTGTCCCGTCCAATTCCGAGAATATTCATTTTCTGACTTTCCTGGAACCAAAAAGAGCAGAAAACAGGTAGCTCGCACTGTGGCTCTTGTTAATAAGTTAGTCCAAGAAATCATATGAAAAGTACTCCAAAGTTGGAACAAAACACAAGAAAGTGGATAAAACCAAGCATGGAACATCAAAAATTATAGATACATTTGCAATGTATCACCTACCATGTCCATGCCCCATACGGCGAATGGCCATGTGATGGGGATGGTCTTGAGTGCCGAGCCAGGGATGTGCGTCTGGTGGGCGTACTTCTGGCACCCGACGTATCGTTCGACGATGTTGGTGGCGTCAGCGTGTGCGGTGAGCCAGTAGAAACCGTGTCGCATGGCCTTGGTGACTAGCGACTTGGCGCCGGCGTGATGGCCGTAGTCACCGGTGTGAATGTCCTGGAGGATCTTGCGGCCTTCTTCTGGCTATACGCAGCGCTGGAACACGCCGGCCATGCTGCGTCTGTGGAGCTCGCCGTTGATGATGACGAAGGATTTGCAGCGGTGCACGATCATTCGCGCCTCTGTCTCATTTCTTGGTAGGATTTTGTGCTCCAAGAAGGCGATGTATGGTGTTGTCCAGTCGCTAGGTTCCACAACCATGGCGACTAAGGCCGGTTCTGGTTGAAGTGGTATCTCGACGTCGATCTCTTTTGGTGGGCTGACCGACGGTTTGTGGATGATGTCGAAGAAGACGCCTACTGGTGGTGCTTGTCGGGTCGATCCGATGTGGGAAAGGGCGTCTGCCTCCTCGTTTTTGCGCCTGTCGATCCACTCGATGGAGTAGCCGTCGAAGTGTCCTCCCAACTGGTCGACAGCTTGGCGGTACGCGATCATTGTTGGGGAGACGGCGTCGCACGTCCCGGCGACTTGGCCAGCGACTAGGTCGGAGTTGCCATAGCATCGTAGGCGATTGACGTTCATCTCCTTAGCGGCTCTCATGCTGTGAAGGAGGGCCTCGTATTCTGCCATGTTGTTGGTGCAGGGCTTGAAGTTGAGGTGGAGCACGTAGCGGAGCTTGTCTCCTTTGGGAGAGGTCAGTATGACCCCATCCCCTGCGCCGTCGGCGTTTTTGGAGCCGTCAAAATGGAGTGACTAGTAGTGGAGATACGGGAGCTTCTCTGGCTGCTGTGCTTCTTCCCAGTCTGCAAGGAAATCAGCCAGGGCTTGTGACTTAATCGCTTTGCGGGGCTCGTATTTGATGTTGTGGACACCGATTTCGACAGCCCACTTGGCGACTCGCCCGGTCGCCTCACGATTGCGTATGATGTCTTGCAGGGGCGCGGAGGAGACCACCATTATTGGGTGCTCCTAGAAGTAGTGTGGGAGTCGCCGCTGTGCTCAGAATACCGCATACATTAGTTTTTGGTATTGCGGGTAGCGTTGTCGAGAGTCCGTCAGGACTTCGCTGATGTAGTAGACAGGGCACTATATGAGGTGCTCCTTGCCCTCCTCCGGTCGTTTGATGACCATCACGGTGCTGACAACTCGAGTAGAGGCCGCGACGTAGACGAGCATTGGCTCTTTGTCGAGTGGGGCAGCGAGTAGTGGAGCCGCGAGTAGCACTTCTTTGAGCGCTTTGAGTGTGTTGTCGGCCTCCGCGTCCCATTGGAACATGGGGTTCTTGCGCATCAAGCGGTAGAGGGGCATTGCCTTCTCGCCTAGTCGGGGGATGAAGCGATTGAGGGCCGCGACTCGCCCTGCCAACTTCTGGATATCACGCAGGCACTCGGGTTTCCCGAGTCGCGCGATGGTGTCGATCTTAGTGGGGTTGGATTTGATGCCTCACTTGGAGACTACATATCCCAGGAGCTGTCCGGTGGGGACGCCGAAGGTGCATTTTATGGGGTTCAGCTTGATGTTGTACCTCCGCAGGTTTGCGAAGGTTTCGGCTAGGTTGGCGAGCAGGTCATCCTGGCGGGTGGATTTTACCACCACGTCGTCGATGTAGACATGAATGTTGCGGCCAATTTGGCTTGCTAGGCACTCCTGCATGCATCTCTGGTATGTGGCGCCTGTGTTCTTGAGGCCGAACGTCATGGCCGTGTAGCAGAAGGCGCCGAATGGCGTGATGAACGTCGTCTTCTCCTCGTCCTTGACCGCCATCTTGATCTGGTTATAACCAGAGTAGGCATTGAGGAAGCACAGCGACTCCGATCCCGCGGTCGAGTCGATGATCTGATCGATGCGCGGTAGGACGAACTCCTCCTTCGGGCAGGCGCTGTTGAGGTTGGTGTAGTCGATACACATTCTCCATGTGTTGTTCTTTTTTAGGACTAGGACTGGGTTTGCCAGCCACTTGGAGTACTTGATTGGCCGGATGAAGCCTGCGGCTAGTAGGCACTAGACTTCTTCGCTCTTCATTGAAGGGCCATAGCGACTGCTTTACTGGTCGCACTTTGGGGTCGGCGTTGAGTTTGTGCTCAGCGAGTTCCCTCAGGACACCTGGCATGTCAAATGGCTTCCATGCAAAGATGTCGCGGTTCTCACGGAGGAACCCGATGAGCGCGCTTTCCTATGCGGGGCTCATGTGCGCCCCGATGGTGACCGTCTGGCTGGAGTCGCCTGGGACGAGCTCGACGGTGCGGGTGTGCGTGGTCGCCTTGAACGTCGAGTTCGCGGCGGTTGGTTTCTTTAAGATTGTGGGGTCGTCCTTGTTGATGTTGCCCGCGTATTTCGCGAGCTCCTCCGCGTGGTCGGTTTCCGTAGCGATGACGGCGTCGGCGAGCTCGGCGCCCTTGTCCTCGCATTCCACGGCCATGTCGGGGTCGCCGTGGATGGTGATGATGTCGCTTGGCCCGGGGAGCTTCATCATGTTGTAGGCGTAGTGTGGGGTCGCCATTAACTTTGCGAATGCCTGGCGGCCTAGGACGCAGTGGTAGGGGCTGCAGAAGTTCACCAGCTCGAATACAATCCTCTCCGTGCGGTAGTTTGCCAGAGTGCCGAAGGTGACTGGCAGTGTCACTTTCCCGACCGGGTACGCCTTCCGACCGGGGACGATACTGTGGAAGGTCGTTAGGGTTGGCTCAATGGCTGCTTCTGGGAGCTGGAGCCTCTTGAACGTGTCTAGGTACAGGATGTTGATGGAACTCCCACCGTCCATTAGTGTCTTGGGTAGCCAGTAGTCGGCCACTTTGGGCCTGACTACCAGGGCGACTAGCCCTGGGTATTCGATTCTTGGTGCATGGTCCTGGCGACTCCAGGTGATGCTTTGCTCGGACCAGTTGAGGAAGCGAGGGATGTCGACCTATGTCACCGCGTTGACGGCGACCGCGCGGGCGAGCACCTTCTTCTCGCGCTTGGTGCCTAGTCCTGTGAAGGTGTGTAGCGAGCCGAGGGCGGTGCCGAAGCCGCCACCGTTCTCGTTATCCCGAGGTGGAATGTTATTGGGGTCCTCCCTTGCTCCTCTTGCCTTCTCGATCTCTTTGAGAGAGTGGCAATCAGTGGTGGTGTGGGTGGCGGGTTTTCCCTCCCTGCTATGGTAGATGCAGGGCTGATTGAGCAGGGCAGCAGGGTCGAATTTCGGCCTCGCTGTGTTGTTGGAGCGGTAGTTTCTACTGTCGCGGTAGTTACCTCCGTCGCGGCGGTAGTTCTTGGAGTCGTGCTGGCCGTAGCCGGCATTGGTGACAAAGTCGACTCGCCCGTCCGTGCGGCGCTTGCCAGTGATGCGGGTGTTGCTGTAGCGCATGTCACGTAGGCGCCCGCTGTCGTGGATGCTGGTTCGACGTCGTCCTCCCGACTCATCGTCAGAGTCTTTGTTGGGATCTTCCTCCGCGTAGCGCTTGGCGATCTCGAGGAGGTCGGGGATGTTGCCGAGCATCCAGTAGACCCTCTTGATCTTAGCGACCAGGGGTTCATACCGGCACGCGTTCTTGAAGCAATGTATCACCGTGTCTGGGTGGATGCCGGAGGCGTTGATCCACAGTTCTTGCCATCTTTGGATCCAACGGCGAGTCGACTCGCATTGTCCCTGGATGCCTCGCTCCAGATCTTCTATGGTGGTGGCGCGGGTGTAGGAGCCCTCGAAGTGCCTGACGAAGGCGTCCCGCATTTCTTCCCAGGAATTGATGTTGTCGGCGGGGAGCGTGTTGATCCATTGCCGGGTTGCACCCTCCATCATCAGGGGGAGGTAGCGAGTGGCGAGCATGTCGGTGTGGCCTGCGATTCCCATTGCCATGAGGTATGTGTCCAGCCAGACAGTGGGATCGTACGTCGGGTCATACTTTTCGATCTCCTTGGGGGCCTTGAAGTTGGCGGGGTATTTTTCCCTGCGGATCATGGGCCCGAAGCATTGCGACCCGACTCGACTGAGCGAGCCTCTTGGTTTCGGGTCGCCACAGTTGGTGAGGATGTGCCTCAGGTCGTTGGGCTAGCGTGACCGCCACACCTGGTTGTTGATGATGTTCGTTCAGGCATCGAGGGGCTGTCCGTTGGTGGCGACCGTGTTATTCGCCGGTCGTGGCTCGTTGGTGGACAACGCGGGGTTGGCGACCCGTGGTTGGTTCTCCAAGGGCTGCGGTGGTGGGCAAGTCAATGCGTTGGCGATGGTGGGGTGGCCGCTTGATGCCGCCCTGCTTGCTGAAGAGCGGGAGTACATCCGCCCCTGCGGGTCGACTCCCGCAGTTTGTTGCTCGACGGCCCTCACGAGTAGGGCCTTGGCATACTGGATCTGTAGCGTGTCGTCGCCTTGGACGTCGAGGTTGGCGATTGCGGCATCGGCCGCGATGACGTTGTCCATCGGGGTGGAGTATAGTGGTGGTCCATTGGCGTCGCGGGCTTGAGGCGAGATGATGATCTGCGGTTGGTCCGGAGGGGGCGTGCAGTCGATGGGTGGTGGAGGGGCTCCAGTCGCCGGTGCGCCAGGTGGTGGTCTCGCGGGGTTGCTTCCACCTGGCGGCACGTTCTCGCAGTATTCGCGCTCGGCGGCGCGTGCGGGGTCGCTTTCGTCATTGAAGTTCAGGGCGCGCGCCACGGGCGTTGGAGTTCAGCGGAGTCTGATGCGGCGCTGGTGATAGAGCGACAGCTCCCGCGCCGTTTCCCGCTCGAGGCGGTATTTCTCACGCTCGGCGAGTTCGTTGCGTTGCGCCTCCGCGAGCCGCAGGTGGGCTTCCTCCACTTCTGTGGCCGTCGTAGTCGGCGGGATCGGCGTGGCGAATGGATCTGGCGGGGCGGCCGTGCTCCCTGCCATGTAGATCGCGTTGAAGCGATTGGATCTGGCGCGGAAGTCCTCGGGCGATTCCGAGTCGGAGTCGGAGTCGAAGATTCCGAGGATGGAGGGGTCCTCGAAATCCTCCGGGTTGGAGACTCGCGTGATGGAGTTCTCTCGTGATGCAGTGGTGATAGATCCGTCGACTGAGGCAGGGGTCATGGAGTCGGCGTCGTCGTTTAGGGCATCGTCATTGGTGGCGGCGTTGGTCTCGGCCGCGTCGCTGGCGGCCGAGTCGTACTCGGTGACGAGGCTCCTAATGGAGCGGACCTGCTCCTCCGAGAGCAGATCGCGGTGCGGCGGCGATCCGCCGATGATCACCGTTGTAGCTGGGTCGACCGCGCCGGTGAAGCCGACGAAGAGGTTGATGGAGCCGACCGGCATCACCGCGCCGTGAGTGACCGGGCGTGACGCCCGGATGTAGCTGTTGGGCAGGATCTGTAAGATCCTGCCGATGGCGATCATGCGACCGGTGGCGAGCGGCCGATCGATCAGCGAGTAGGGTCTCGCCGCAGAACTCAGGGCAGTACCGCTATGCCCCACGGTGGGCGCCACTATCGTGGAAATGGCCACTGCAGTCGCTGCCATCGGCAGCGATTGATCGAATCGTGAGGAAGAGTTGGCGGCCATCTGCGGTGCGAGATGGGGGCGGATGCACATGGGTTTACCCAGGTTCGGCCCCCCGGAGGGTAAAGACCTACTCCTGCTAGATTAGATTATTGGAGAGCGAGTTACAGGGGTGGCGAGTTCAGCGTCTAAGAAACGAGTCGCTTGAAGGGGTGTATGATGAACGTGTGTCCTTAGGATACCCTAGGGAGGTTTATATATGAGGCACCTCGCTAGGGTTTACAAGCTACAACCGAACAAGATAAGGATTCAGAGGTTTTGACCTAATCCGACCGGTTTCATTACGCTTGGCCTCCGATCTCGATGCTGGCCTCTCCTTCCGTCGTAGTCCAGTCGCCGTCCTTTAGGCGCACTCGCAGGCCCTTTGGCCTAATCGGAACGTCCTGTTGGGCATACCCCCGTTGGCATATCCCCATCACACTCCTCCTCCAACGCCGCTCGCCTCGCCTCGTCACGACGCGCGCGCGTTCCGCGGGTTGCGGGAATCTCGCCGAGCCGAACTTTATTTTTGTTAGTCGGGAAAATTAATCTTGGATTAATTACGAGTCATTAACGGACGTGTTAATTAGTCAGCCGTTTTCAGTCTTTATGGGACGTGGACTGTTACCGACTCGGACGTGGACTGAGTCCCACGATCTCCCTGACCTGCTCTATATAAGCATCTGCGCTAAACCTAATTGGTATCGCTTACCACACGTGTCTCCTTCCATTTTATTGCGCCGCCGCCTTCGTATTTCCCATCCCGGCTTGTGGCGTGCACCGCAGATCGGGACAGTAGGTCTCCGGAACCCCCGCCTTCTTGTGAACCTGTACGGGTGAGGGGCGATCAGGTTTTTGGGAAACGCTTCCGCGCGACTACTGACGCCATCACAGACGACTTCTTTCCAGACATCGGTAGCCTCTACATCGACGACATGGCTGACGACGCTGCTACCACTGCTGCTGCTACTGCTGCCGCTGCTCTGCCGCACGTAATACTGAACTTCTTATTTCAGATTCTGCTAGAGTTTCTTATTCTAGCGTTCGGTGTAGATGTGATATGTTTATCTTATTTAGATGTAATCTGTTTATCTACTTTATTGAACTGTATGATTAATTTTGGTACTGTCTGTATGATCATTTTTTATCAGTTTATTATTCGGATTAAATTATATGGATTATTGCTTATATTTTCAACATATACAATCCTAATTCTCCAAAGTCCATGTTTTGCAGGTAGTGTTTATCCTCAAATTCTTGGAATTACATCCTCGAGATTGGTCGGATATATTTGATTGTGAATTTCTGTAACTGGTTATCGCCGCCACTTTTTGACGAACTGTCATGTCTGAGGTAACCCACCTGCAACTCCTCCCTCTTCCATCTTCTCCCCAGTTGCCTAGACGAGTGCAGCAAGCTCCGGTCGGCGGGCACATCCGCTAGGCTCCATGGAACGATCTCGGCCTGGTCCGATTCGGTTTCAAGCTGATGTGATGGTCCGTAAATTTATTTTGCTGAGTAAGTTTTCTGTTATACTGTCCACGTTGTTTATATACTCCTACTGAAACAGATATATACTGAGCTATTCCATTTATATATCACAATTGACGAACTATTAATAAACTTAATATAAAATCATTCTATTCATATCGTCCAGGTGTGGTCAACTGTGAAGATGCAGATGGGGAGATGCAAAAGATGTCTCTCAGGGTCCTCTCCTCTTCCCCCTGTGGGATGGCGAATGCAGTGCGTCCCTCCTCCTTCAGTCCATACTGCCATCCCCTTTCAATGATATGATTGGCCACTTGCAAATTTCATTGTCCAAGTCGTTTTGTACTACTATCTGCTGCTGGCAACATATTTCTAGATTTTATGAAATTAGGTGATTAAGTAGTATGCCATTTCATTCATGTTTCATCCGAGGGTATTCGTAGATGTATATGACCTTTGCAAGAAGATGTTGATATCTTCTCTTTCTTCCTAATTTTGTCCCTTGTATGCTCCCAATATCCCGGTTGGACACATCCATGGTTTAAAAAATATATATGAAATCTTAAAAACGAGTTAGTGATTAGTTGGTTTGTGGAGTAGATCTGACAGAAAATTTGTTACAATACTAGATTGGTTTACGATTTGGGAACTCTTGATTACTAAATCAAACTGCCTTTAGATAGAGATAGGAGTTCATATACGGATACAAGTATGTTACCATGTGGCTTCATATTTGACTTTCCGATTTCTTTTTTGTTGCAGGACTGTGTGAACTTAGGGATTTTGTTCCCTGCAGCCTATTTTTCTACCTACTTGTATGCCACTTGAAATCTATCTAACCCACATCATATTCTTATTATCCTCATTAATTTGGTGATTACTGAGTAATAACATATTTTAGTTTCATGTGCTTCTTAGGTGTACCTATTTCTCCGCTTAAATGCATATCACCAAAGGTTTATGTTTCTCCTTCTGTAAAATTCTCAAAGTCGTATCTTTTGTTTATTTCCTTTATATGAGTGAAGAGTAATAGAAAATTAAATTGAAGTTTGCTTCACGATGTTTATCAGTGTGTCACTTTGCCACAAACATTGACTATGAGTTCTCCACGCCGTTATGTTGTGAAAACTACATTCTTCGAGTATGTTTCTTGATTAATACAAATAAACTAACAGATATATGCCCTCAAAGGAAGAAAAACATGAGCGAACAGGAAGAAAACTTGTGCGATATTGCATCAGATACATGTCAAATATGTTTAGTTATCTTTGTCTCCAGGATATTAGTTATTTTTCACTTTGGAATTTCTAACGCTACTTCCATAAATGTTATATGTAGCTCAAACAACCTCCATGCCATCTATTTAGTTTCGGAGAGGGGCCATGCTAGCTATTAAGGAACTACTTAATTCAAGAGGAAGAAGGATCCTAGAGTCCTCCAATTGTTGCAAAGTTTGTCTTCTCACATTTTTTCTTCCATCTACCGCAGATTGTGGGACTAAAGGTCTAATTTTACTCTTGTACGCGTGTAATTTATTTTGAAGTCCTTTGGTCATTTTGTGAAATATACCATTTTTCTTCCATCTACTGCAGATTGTGGGATTAAAGGTCTAATTTTGCTCTTGTACGCATGTAATTTATTTTCAATTCCTTTGGTCATTTTGTGAATACACCATTTGATTTTTGCTCTCTATTTCGTAGTATAGGAGTATTCAGCACACTCAGCAACGTGAGCATTCTATTTCATGAGCTGTCAGGTTTGTTTGATTTGCTTTGATTTTGTCTGTTTGTAATGAAATACATTAATATAGATAATCCAGGGCTTTAGTCACATCTTGCTCTCAGGTTGCTCAAATTCCGTAAGCTACTAATGCACTATTCTAAACTAAAACCACTGCAACTTCTTAACATTGGGTACAAAAAGTGCAGCCTGATCTTACTACGAAATGAGGCCGGTGAGTTCAACAGTGACTATTTATACCTTCAATTTTTATGAACATGCATGTAAGTGACATTTCACAATTCCCATGTACAAACCTCACGTGAAGTTCATTCACAATCCCAACTACCGAGGGAGTAGTTTTTATCACACAATCCCAACTACCGAGGGAGTAGTTTTTATCAAAAATTCTACAGAGTAGCTGAACAAACCTTCGACAATGATAGTAGGTGAAAGCTCTATAATAGCAAGAAACACCTCTAAGCATGAATGATATGGAGCTGAAATCTCTATCAGACTAATTTGGACAGTGCAGCAACGCTGTCCTTCTGTTACTAACAAATATACGGGAGTTCATGGAAATTCATGTTCCTGCTTCATCTCATACTTAACTTTTTTTACTCCCTCTGATCCGATTGAATTGCTGCCCAAACCTGCGATAATTATATCGGTTCGGAATTTGTACTATCTTTTTGTTACTTACAAGTATATTATGTTATGAAACTCCTATCATCTTATTCTCAAAATAGACGGGCGCGACAACGCGCGCCATCATGATCTAGTACATGTTAAAGAAAATCACAAATGCCTTATATTAGCACGGAGGGCGTACGGGAGCTTGTTTGGTTCTTGACTATAATTTGCCAAGCCAAAGTTTAATAATTTGATATGTGTTTGGTTTTTGCCACACTTTATTATTTACTAGCTAAATGCATGTGGGTTGCGGCGGAAGAAGTTAGTCATTGTTGTGCCGGTTGTAAGTGTTTTTTAACCAGTGGCATGTCATAACATGGATATTTTTTAACTTGCTCAGTGGCATCCACTTCTCAATCAATTGATTCTTCCAATTCACAAGTAGAATATTTCTTTTCTCCAAACCACATCTTCCTCTTCCTTGGCGTGCTTCCTTTTCATCTCCTCGTGAAGTGCGCGCCGCTGTCGTTTGGCTGGCACCATCCCGCTTAATTAGCCGACACATTTAGTTTATCATCAGCCCACACAATCCTTCACAATAATCTGTCCCGTTCAATTAGGCAGCCCATAGGTATATACATAAGCGGTGGCAGTTATGGGTAATATATGGTTTTGTGGGAGGATAAAAAGATCCCAAAAAACTATTGGACGACAAGCCTGTGTTTCACTGGGAGAGAAAAATCTAGGTCGCACAGACACCTAATGTAGGTTTTGTTGTGGCCCCATCGCAGAAACAACATGTCAAAACAAGCCTGCTTCAGTGCGTCGACGATGTGCTCCATGTCTACATGACCATAAAAGTATGCTGCAAACAATAAATATATCATGATTTTGGGAGACGTGCACTCCAGGCGTTATGGATTATGACCATGTCTTGAAAGGCTAAAGATGTCGTAGAAGAAGTGGACCGACGACGTCTCCGATGAGAGGGTAGATCCCTAGATAGGTTTATGAATGCCCCTCCTTCGAGCGCACGTTCGTTGGTGTTTTGTAATGTGATTGGCAAGGGTGTCCTTTTTACATAAGTGTTAAAGGTTGGTCTTGGTAAGCTCTCATAGATGTCCTTGTGTTAGATGCATGCCAAAGTATGGTTCAACCGTCAATATGATGCATGTAATAACTGCTCCCGTCCTTTCCTCTCGTGATAGAAAGAGGCGAAAGGGCGGTGGCCCTCATCCCTACGTTCCCACTCTTCGCCGGCGACACAGTGGGTGCCCTCTCCCTACGTATGCTGCTCCGGCGGTGGGAGGGGCGGGGACTCCGGTTTTGCGCCATAGCACTGTAGATAGGGTAGTTAGGGTTACAGTTTCTGGCGGCGGCGCTACGGTGGTTGCGGTGGCGGTCAAAGAATAATCTTTCCCCAACACCAGCACCACTACGTTGGCGTACTTAGTGACGGTGACGAGGAGTTTGTGGGAGGCGTCTTCCCCTGCTCCGGTGGGGTGGGGGATCTTGTGTTCCTTTGTTTCGTGCAAGAGTTCTGGTTCCTGGGCTTGACTGGCAAGACGGCGTTGGCGGTTAGGTAGCGGGATTTTGTCTTAGGTCCTCTTCGCTGCTTCGTTGGCGTTCACTCCAACGCCATCGATGAAGACTCCGGGGATTTGTGTAGGAGCGGCTTCAGTTCCGTGAAGTTCTTGCCAGCGGCGGCTGACAAGAGGTTGAAGTTGGGCTTGGCGAAGATGGGTGACTTCCCGGCTATGGAGGGGCTGCTCTAGAAAAAAAGCTTGAAGAGGAGCGGTGGCAGCGGCGTACCACCGTCTCGTCTTGGTTGCTGGCGTAGTCAGGATCCAGAGGGATGTCTTTGTGTCCTGGGTCTCCTTGTAAGGCTGTTGCTTTATTATTATCATCTTTTCCCCGTTAAAAAAATGTTGTACGTGATAGAATTTTCATACCCGTACACGCGATGGACTGACGCAAATTTGCTTCTGGATTATATCTCGCTCTTACTCCCTCCGTATCGAAATGGATGTTAGAATTTTTTTTAAATCTGGATGTATCTATATGAATTTTTTTTTAAATCTGGATGTATCTATATAGTACTACCTCCAATCTATATTAGTTGATAGATTTATCTAGATATAGATATATCTAACACTAAAAATGTGTCTAGATACATTTAATATGAGTTGAAGGGAGTACTAAATAGTGTCTAGATATATCCTTATTTAGACATATTTTCGATAGTTTTTTATTAGTTTTCTCTCTATCTCTGTAAACGACGCAAAAGAATAGAGCAGCTATCCAAATTTATATGCAAGCGGAAATGTGGCGCTGTCCGGTCTAAGCGGTTTTGCGCGCCTCCTGTTGCCCTCCTCTGAGGTGCCTTCCACCGCCGTCGCCAGGGCTCTCGGCCCGCCCCACCACTCCACACACCACGCTGTGCGCCGTCGGCGCCTCCCTTTGCCCCTCCGCCGCCGTCGCCAGGGCTCTCGGCCCCACCCACTCCCACCTCCTCTTCGCGGTTCAGAGATCGTTGGCCACGCTGTGCGCCATCCATCTAGGCGGTTTACGCTTGATTTTAAAGATCAATTAACGGGGCGGTACTGCTTATCTGTTTGTCGAACGGGCTTGCTGGTTTCACGCACATTAAAAACGTATTTGAACTGGTGGGATGATTTTTTGTTTTCCAAAAGGAGCGGATACGTATCTGTTTGTCAGCCCAGTTAAAAGGAACCGACACATATATAAAAGGAACCGACACATATTTGTTTGCCGGCCCAGTTAATGCTTCGGCTCGGGAGTAGTCACTGTAAGGGTAATTAGTAGCCACTGTAAGGATAATTTCGTCCAAAAAAGTATTAGACCGGAAGAAACAATCCATTCTTTATTATTAGGTACTAGCAAAATGCCCGCTTGCGGCGGAAGGAAAAACTATATGCTTATATACCTTCTCTGGGCAGACATATATCCGTCAGGAGCCACGTGGAGCTCAAATTATCCCCCCGTGGTTGCTCCAGCGGTGGCAGGAGCAAAGAAAATACAAAGTAATTTATTTGTTATCTAAGTACAATAGATGATATGGCAATTTTAGTACTCTGGTTAAAAAAACTAATTATCATTAAAGAAATTAGAGAACGACATGGCTCTTTAAAAAAAAGGTACAATGCAAAGCTAGCACCTTAAGTGATTGATGATCAAAAAAGTTTCATACAAAGTGTATGCTTGAAAATAAGATAGAACCAGCTTCACCTCACATGATCAAACCTGCACACGCCAAGGAGGCATCGGCATCATCTGGACCCATGCACGCAGCAACGCACACCCAGCGGCCCACGCACGGTCACGACCCTGACACGACGTGCACAACTCACGCACGCACGCGAAAACAGCGCCAACTGCCCGATCGACCACACCCCATCGTCTACCTCCGACCCGCGCCCTCATCTCCTCGATGCCCCGCCGCCGGACGCGCCGCCCAGCGCGATCCCCTCCTCTCGAGGCCCTCATCCTCGCCGGCCCGCGCCCGAGCGCCATCCCCGTAGCCCGGTGTCTCCTCTGCCGCGTTTCCTCCGCCCCACGCCGAGCCTAGGATCCCATCGTCGACGCCTCCTTCCACCTCCGGCCGGCAGCCGCCATGGCCTCAAGCCCCGTCGCCTCTTCCCGAGCTCCGCCGCCGACCTACATGGCGTACGCCCCTTCCCCTCGACCCCGAGCCATGGCACGCTGCCTCTCTCCGCAGGCAGAGTTTCACTGCTCCTTGTCTGCAGCGCCGCCACCCGGCCTCTCCAGCTCGCGACCTCGCCAGCCGTCGCCTCCTCTTCGTTCTCGATACACCCTCGACCTCGCCCCGAGCGCCGCTGCCCTCTCCATCAACCTCTTCCCCCCTCCCACTCGATCTCGAGCCGCCGCTGACCAGGGCCCCTCCGTAGCCAGGCCCTGGCGCCTCTCGCGGGCTTACACCACTGCTATTCGCGCAGCCGCATCTGCCGCTCGACGTCGAGCGCCTCCTTACCTCTGCTCCGGCTCTGCGCCTCCTGAGCCCATCGTCCTCGACCACCAGGGGGAGGGCTCTGTATCGCACCCTGCCCAAACGACGAAATAGGAAACCGATATTTTGAATAAAACAGACGACGGACAGAAAAAATAAATAATACTGAGATTTCATTTATAATCCGCATTGGGATGTGCGCTTCCGATTGCAGCCCCTAGTGATCACCCATCCTCCTATACATATCTTAATTTAGGCTATGGTGGACTGATCCATCATTTTCTTTTGTCTTTCAACTTTCTTTTCTTAAGCAGTTCTATGGGTCTAGACTACGCCACGTTGCACATTGTCTTAGTTTTGGTGTGGTAAGCATCGATGATCATGTCATAAAGGATTCATAAAAAGATCGATTATACATTAAATAATAAGGTGATTTGAGAAAATAATATTCAGAATATGATCTTCTTTGCAACTATCAGGGATGATGTGCAAATTTAGAGTGTACCGACCCCAATATATTTGTCACACTTCTGTAGAGTGTGCCAACGCATGTCTTCTGGTGTATTCGATTGGGCCGTACGTGGCCTGCGAGTACTGCTACTTGCTTTTTTACTAATGGTTGGGGCAGCCTTCACTCGCCGCTATCACCGATTTTCAGCGCGTCCAACCTCCAAAGGAAATCTCACACACAACCAGGACCGACAGGAGGCGCCTCCGTCTTCCCCCACAACGACCAAGGCACGTTGACCTTCTCGATTGGCCGCCTTGGACGCCACTGGTCGCACGGAGCCGTCCACCATCTGGGCTGTGCTCTGCCTCACCAAAAACCTTCATCTCCTTCCCGGCGGCCACCATCCCGCTAGTTAGCCTGCAACACCAATCTCTCCCATTGAATTAGGCAACCCCACTTATTTAGTTAGAGCACACAGACCTTGATTGATTATAAGCCCACAATCCTTTCTTCTAATTGATGCTCGTGTGATTCCCGAGTACGTGCTGAGGCGCAAAAAGACCGTATATGAATTGGTAAGGCTCATCCTCGCGCAACAGGGTGGTACTAAACTCATGAGTTGTACCAAATTTGATTTGATTCAAGGTCAAAGCAACCAGGCCCTATCTGCCGCCCCAGTCCTGGGCGTGCATGTGGCCCGGCCCATCGCGCTGGTGAGGTTTCTAACCGATGTACGATCCAGACAAGCTACTCGGATCGAGTAAAAGAATCGTCTTTTTTCTGGTGGTACCGGTGGTAATACGTGATTTGGTGGGAGGGCAATAGCCGATGTACGATCCGGACAAGCTACTCAGATCGAGTAAAAGAACCGTTTTTTTTTCTGGTGGTACCGGTGGTAATACGTGATTTGGTGGGAGGGCAAAAGAGTCTAAAAAACGTTGGACCGAAAAAAACAATCCGTCTTTTATTATCTATCTACTAATTTCTTTTCAGGTAGGTTCGTCCGTACCCAGATTTTCCGTCCGCTTTTTACTTGACGGTTTTGCCCCTGCTGTTTCGATGTATTTACCCACCATGCCACCTCTGAGTATCTTTATGCGGTTCGCTGGGAAAAAGGTCCCGACCTGCTCCTACCATGGTTCCACCCATCGCCGAATATCCCCTATTCCACCCTCCATCCCTCTTCTTCCTCGCAGAGACCAAACCAGCTGGCCGAGGCCGGACGAGACGAGGCAAGCGGGGGTACAAGCCCGACCACCTTCTCCTTCCAACCATCCCCGGATCTCCACATCCCCCGCTATTCCAATTCCACCATCTCCTCCCCTCTTCTTGATCCCAGAAACCAAACCGGCGTCTGCTGGCCGGAGCCGGACGAGGCAAGTGGAGAGGTATTGAGGTAGGTTCGTCTTCAGATTTTTCCGTTCACCTTTTTTTTCCGGTTTTGCCCCTATATGTTTGCCTAATTTACACCACTGCCACCGCCAAGTGACACGTCCGGTGAAAGAAAAAAGAAAAAGGACTCAAAACTCCTCTCGATGGTCAACTCACGCGACCCACACATCCCGCGATCCCCTTCTGCCTCCAGCGCCGCCGCCATGTCCCCATCGCCAAGCTCCCTCCTCTTCGCTCGTCGATGTTCCTCTCCCCGCCGCCTCGCTCACGGACGCCCTCGCGAGACCGACGCCAGCATGCCCCTGCAGCTCGTCCTGCCTCAGCTGGATCTCACTTCCGCCGTCGGAGGACCACCATTCCACGCCGTGGACCTGGACTCTTCTGTTGCCCCCCAATTCCTCGCCAATTTGTTGAGCTCCATCCTAGGACTCTTCCGTCAAGGCAGAAGGTCTCTAACCTCCAACCCATCTTCCTCGATCTGGGTCTAGCATAAAATCCATTCGAGGTAGCCGTGGAGGCCGCACGACTCCCCCACCCGGCGCTGCCGGCCGGGATTGGAGCGTCGCCGCCGAGTTCGGTCGCCAGTTGTCGGTCCACTGCCTACACCGGCCGGGATTGGAGCAGTCTTTTTTTTTGAACGGGCGGATTGGAGCAGTCGATATGGTGTTGTGCATCGCGTAGCAATCTTCCCCGGCCAACCATCTCGGCTGTGTGAGTGGGGGTAGAAAACAAGAGGAAAAAGATCTCGGCGGAGGAGGTGGAGCTGCATCGCTCCAATCTTCCCGGGCCAACCATCTCAACTGTGTCGATTGGGGGTAGAAAACAAGAGAAAAAAAGAGCTCGGCGGAGGTGGAGCTGCATCGCTCCGGTCCGGTCAGCGCCGTTGGCTTGGAGGAGGTAGCCGGGGTGGTCCAGCTCTTTTTGTTGCTTGGATATGCAGGGATTTAGGGACAGACAGGAGCAGGGGCAGCAGATGGAGAGAGTGGATAGAAGATGGCGTCCGGTGCTACGGCAATGGCGGCCAGAAGTCTCTTGCCTATACCATCTTCTGGTTTCTGCATTCAGCCGATTCTGATTTTCTATTAATTATTAGTTTTTAGTTAGCTATAAGTACTAGCGTAGATCTGAGCAACGGTAGCAAAGGGATTTTTGGTGTATGGGAGATAATAGGAGCGTTGACTGTGTGGGCGACATCATAGCTAACCAGATTATTTCTTTTTCTTTATTGTTACTCCTCTCCCTAGGACTAGGACCTGAGCACTACGATTTTTTTTCATTTGTTTGTACTAGCAACCAGCAATGTTGGCTACATCTTAGTTCTTAGACTTTTAGGCTTAGCCAGGTAGGCCAAAGTAATCTAATTTACCAAAATGTCCAATAATTGTAAATAGATGTATTTTCTCCATTTAAAAATATAAGATATTTTTTATTTTTCCTGAAACACATGTATCTAAAATAATGTGTAGATTCGGAACAAAATGAGTAAATCTACACACTAAAAATTATCTAGATACATGTGTTTTAGAAAATGGCTAAAACATCTTGTATTCTGGAACAGGGAGAGTAGTACTTATTGTATAGGATATGGCCGATACAAGTTTTGTAAGTGGCACCAGATGCGGGGTCCATGAGTTCTTTTCCATCTAGACCTGGTCTCGATGGGATGAGTTCACTTACAATTAAGATGGTGAATGGACCGAAAACAACGAGTTAATAGTGGCGGTGGGCCGGCGGCAATGATGAGATCATCTTGGATAGAGTGATCGACATCATCAAGTCAATGCTGAAGGCATGCGTAGATGTCGGTGGCGAGATGGACAAACTAGATGAGGACATCGCCATGAAAGTAATATTATAGAGGGAGCTCCAAGGCGAGAGGAAGAACTTGCCCTTCTACAAACTCAAGGACAATATGATCAAGGACATTAAGAAGTACTTTACTATCCATTGCCTGACAGATGGGCTCCCGCCATATACCCAATACCTCCACACTCAGGGTACATGGCGAAAAAAACTAGATAGCGTCGTCTTAAGTGTGAGAAGATAACCGCCAAGAAAGAATCGACATCTTTAACGCTAACATTATAAGAGTCATACTTCGATGCTTCTAAAACGATATCTAGGTTTTATTCCCGATGCAACGCACGGGCATTCCGCTAGTTATTATATATTATATTATATATTATATATATATTATATATATTATATTATATATTATATATATATAGGTATAGATATATATATAGATATAGATAGTACCTAGCGTCATAGAGCCAAATCTCGTGTCCATTTTTCAGCTACACTTGTCAAACTTTGGCATGCCATACCGTGGCCGGGAACGGACCCTGGATTCCGAGATGGCTACGGTGCTTTCCCGTGAAACTACAGAGAAAGGGAGAGGAAAAACAGTGTACCCCGCCCACATCGAGCCCAAAGCCCAGTTTGGACGAGACACACGGACGCATCACACATGGCGACGCCCATGGAAGAGGACCTGCCGGAGGCGGGGGCGCCGCCGCCCACGGCCGTCGCCGGAGGAGGCGCCGAAGACGGAGATAAGCCCGCCGACAGGCCGCCTTGGGACTCCGACTCGGACTCGTCGGACTCCGACGACGGAGGGGACGGCGGCGACGAGCTCCGCATCCAGACCCTGGAGCGCACCCTCCAGGAGCAGCCTCTGGACTACGACTCCCACGTGCAGGTACCCCGCCTGCCGCATCCCTCTCTCGCGCCGCCATGCCTAGTCTCGCTGACTGACTAGGGCTTTGAGCGGGTTTTGTGACGCCTACGGGTTGATTCGAGCTCCACGGCGGTGTCTACCTCCACTCTAGGTTTTTGATTCAGGGCGTTACGCATGTGTACTGTGGCGCTGGTTTTTTCCATTGGAACGACGGTTTCGGTGTGTCTGGGCTCATTTTGTTAGAAATATTAAGTATGCTCTTAATTTCTATGTCCATCTGTAAGTCGTGCAGTAAATTGGCGTCTTTCTTATGCCAGTAGCTGAATTTTGGTCGCCGTAGGCGGAGATTGATACGATCATCATATGACTAGCTCGATATTTGGTTGATGTTTGCTGTTTTGCTTATGTAATTTGATGGTTGCTTTCTGTTTACTGGTTTGCTTCATAGTTGGAATGCTTTGGCTGCCTTAGATAAAGTGGGTAGTGTTGACTGATAGTGAGTGTCCTATGACCAGATTAATGTTGATGAGTATTTTGCTGGTTCCTCTTGTGTTTTGGCAGCTCATACAACTCTTGAGAAAATCTGGGAATATCGAGAAGCTTCGTGCTGCAAGGGAGGAAATGAACAAGTACTTCCCTCTCACACCAAAGATGTGGCAGGATTGGGCGAAGGATGAGATTTCGTTGAGCTCTGGGTTTGTGATTCTCTTCTCTGGAAGTGATTTCCTCAAGTATTTATGTTATCAGCACTAAACCTTCTCTACTGTATTTGTTATTACAGTCGTGGATCTTTCGATGACATTGAAAAGCTATATGAATGTGGAGTGCAAGAGTATCTGGTATGTCGAACTGGTTTTGTGGAATTGAGTTAGAATGTTGAGCGCGTGGAGTGCTAACTTTCTTGTTGATCATGGTATTGCAGAGTATAAAGTTATGGCGGGATCACCTTGATTATGTTGAGGAGCATGATCAGTCGGTGTCACAATGTACACAATCTGGTCTCTCAAAAATGAGGGATTTGTACGAGCGTGCGATCACTGCAGGGGGTCTACATGTGACTGAAGGCAGCAAACTCTGGGAAGCCTACAGGGAATATGAGATGGCTATATTGACCATGAGTGATGGCAATGATGAGGAGAAGGCAAAGCAGATTCAACGCATACGCGTGCTCTTCCACCGCCAGCTATCTGTGCCTTTGGCTGACATCGACTCAACACTTGCTGAGTATAAGAGCTGGGAAGCTGAAGAAGGCAGTGGAAAGGACCAAGATTCCCATTTTAAGGATGTTCCCCCAAATGTACTATCTGCTTACAAAAAGGCCAGTGAGATGTACAATACACGGAAGCAGTACGAGGATCAACTAAGTGACACGACTGAATCCGAAACTAATAAACTGCAAGTGTTTCTGGTATGGCAAAGTTTTTCTTTACCAAATATTTGTTTGCAGTAAACTCATTGTTTTGGTTGTTTTTTGGGGATGAAACAGAAATACATCAAATTTGAGGAGTCTTCTGGTGACCCTGCTCGTGTCCAAGTTCTGTATGAGCGGGCCGTTTCTGAGCTTCCTGTTTCAAGTGATCTATGGATGGGATACACGAGTTACCTGGACAGAACACTGAAGGTTTTCTCTGAAACCGCGATGCCATAATACATCTAGATCTGTAGATCAAATGATGATGTTTTCTTCTAAATGTTAATAATTGCTTAATTTCTGATTTTTTTTGCAGGTGCCTGCTATACTCAAAAGTGTTTACCACAGGGCTACGAGAAACTGTACATGGATTAGTGATCTATGGGTCCGTTACTTGCTGTCTTTGGAGCGCATTCACGCGTCTGAAGACGAGCTGCGACATGTAAGTTCCTTGGGTCTCCATGTTGGTATGTAGTTGGTTTTTTTCTATAATTTAGAAGCTCAAAATCGTAGTTGTAAGCAAAGGAAATGGCATCATTCAGTGTACAAAGTATGGATCCACTGTTCGTAGTTCAGTTTATCATATGTTTACTGTGTTTTGTCTTTATAATTTAGGAACTCAAAATTGTAAGTGTGGATAAAACTGGCATGATTCAGTGTCCAAAGTCTGGCTCCACTGTCCAGTACTCCATCTTTAAAAATGACCAGAGGGCCTATCTGCCTATTTTTAAGCTTCCATTTCTTTTGAATAACTAAGGGTTTCCAAATTGTGTTCACGTCTCTTGGCAGTTAAGTACCCTTCACGTAAGCACATGCTGCCAATATGAAGTAATTACAATAAAATGATTGTGTATTTAGGTAGAGAAATGGAGATCTGCTGCTATTTTATACTGAGAACCCCATAATAAGGTGGATGAAAGTTCATTTTAACATAGTGTTTGCTAGGATGTTAGGAGATTTAATTTGTGTATCTTTCTTAGCTCCTAGTATGTTATGTGATAGTGTTCCAGTAAAAATATGGGTTATTATTTCAATATGAAAAGAGCTATTTATATGGGAAAGAGATAAGACTAGAGATAGAGATCTAGTCCGTATCTGTATCCTTTGGATTGTTTCACAGGGTTAGGCCTGCCTATGTAAGGAACAATATATTTATCAATTATTATTCAAGCAATAAGAGACTAATAAATCTATTATCTCCCTTGTTCGCCCCCCTAAACCATGTCCTACTCCCCAACCTGCCATGGCAGTGTTACCTAGTTTGTTCCATAGTAACTTGATAATATCCTAAAGCAACAAGCAATTCCTGAGAATACTGTATGTCATGTAATGTTTGATGTGTTCACTGTACTTTTTTTACCTTCATTATGGTTGTTTGTCTTGTCCTTATTTTATTCTTCTATATATAAGGAAATAAAAACATATATGTACGTGTATCTTGTTTTCAGGTCTTTGATCAGGCGATTCGATGTTCTTTTCCAAGCATGAAAGAGGTGATTTATCTGCACTTGTAACCTCTCTCACCCACACTCACACCCCCACAATCACTCGTGCGCGAGCATGTGGGCACAGCACATTTTGTTGCATCTTGGAAGTCACTGTTATCGGGATAGTAATTGTAAAATATAGTAATCTGCTTGCTTTTTAAAAATAGCTGTGTTTTCCTGGACAAACTAACACTTTCTTTTGAGAACTCTTGACTAATGGCCTGTAATTACCTGTCAACTGATCTAGTAAGTCCTAATATACCTTTCATTTGGATGATTGCATTTTGCAGTATCTCGACATTTATCTTACTCGAGTTGATAGTTTAAGACGAAGGATGCCAGCTGGTTTGGATTTCGAACTGATTAGGCAGACATTTCTGGTACATTCTCTATGAACTTAATTTGCACATACATTTTATTTTATGTTTATCAGACTTAATTATCATTATCTTGTTTGAAAGGAGAGTTAACTATGGGTATATAATATCAGGCTGCTGCTGAGTTTCTCTCACCACAACTAGGAACTGAGGAGTTATTGCTCTTGCATGCATACTGGGCCAAATTGGAGTGTAATATTGGCAAAGATCTGGCTGCAGCACGTGGAGTTTGGGAAAATATTATCAAGAAAAGGTTATATTATTATTTTGTGCTGAGTTCATACAATTTTCTCATTGCTGGCACTCAGTTGAATCTGTTATTCTTCCAGTGGGTCTGTTTTGGAGGTCTGGCAGCACTATATTTCAATGGAGACAGAAATGGGACATATTCATGAGGCACGATCACTTTATAAGCGTTGTTATAGCAAAAAATTTGCCGGGTCTGGATCAGAGGTAAGCTCTTGAGCAACTACAAGAATGTTTCCTTCCTTCCTGTTTGGTTTGTAAACCAACTGCCAGTGATATTTCCTGTGCACTGTGCTGACTGATCTAGCCTGTACAAATGATAGAATGTTACGAGATGTTATATATATCCAAAAGCATATCAGGCCTATCCATGGTAATTAAGTATTAGAGCTGAATTAGTAGCACACCTATCTAATTTGGGTTATCTTCAAGTAGATAAACTAATTTCTAATTATAATGTGCAACAGTTGCAACCAAATTGTTAAGGGAAACGGGAGGCTAGCATTTATGTCAAATTTAGGAGGTACTGTAGCTGTCCAGACGTCGTATGACATGAGAACTCTTCTGTTGTTCTAAGGTTCTTATCCAGCCTACAATTAAGTCATTCAGGTGGACTTGAACTGTACACCAAAGATGAGCACCATGATATGATCTCCAAATATGGTTTTCCTTGCTTGTTGAACCTAACTCTTAATAGTAGCTGTAGCTGAACACCCAAATGAACTTTCTTTGTATTTCATGATAATTGTATTGCAAAAGGAATCCTGACTCATAGTTTCTCCAAATGAACTGCATTATTTGAAACAGATATCTTCATTGCCATAGTGCATTCTATTTGCATCGTGCTTTATGTTTTATCTTGACAAAATAATGGACACTGATGACTGCCACTTGCTAGGCCATATGCCATGCATGGATAAGATTCGAAAGGGAGCATGGCTCCTTGGATGATTATGACCTTGCTATAAAAAAGGTATGCCACTCAACAAATTCTTTTTGGGCTTTATCATTTTCCTTTGATTGAATTTAAGCCACACCAGCTATTACGGTGAGCATGATGTCTGCTAGTTTTCTATAGTTCTTAAGTATTGTCTTTTTTGAATGGAGAGTTATCAGGTTGGACATTTAGTTGTGTGACTCTATTAGTTCGTCATGAATCTGGTTTTGTCTTGATACATTGGAGGGATAATTGTCTAACGGTGACTAATGTTTGACAAGTACAACATTTTTTTCATTGTTCCATTAAACTGGATCTTTCTGGTGAAAAATGTTTAATTGGCCTGATGCATCTTTCATATCCCTCTAAACACTATAACTGTGTGTATGTGAGCGAATGATACTTGGATTGGTTATAAATATGCTTATAAGCATGAAACATTCCTTTGATGCACTCTGTCCTATAGAGCAACTCATAAGATCTGCTATTCTGCTTGATTATTCTCCATAACATGATAATGCCATGAGTTAATTTTCCTGGTCCCGTTTGCATAATGTTTGATCATATGCTACAATACCATAAAAGCTTACATGAAAGACTAGTCCTCTGTCCAAATCATGATTTGTTAAATCTTTTGTATTTGTAGTTTTGAAATGGGTTACCATATCCCACATGTCATGTTAAACCTGCTTTGCAATTTAACTTTGTGTCTTACATTAGTGTACAGTAGGTTATCGTGTAAACTATAGTCGATTAACTTATCATCATGCTATTTTACCAGGTCACCCCTCGTTTAAAGGAGCTTATGATGTTCAAGGCTCAGGAGGAGGCTAAATCTAACCCATCTTCAGCTCCCAAAGAAACATCGTATGCAAATGATTCCTCCCAGAAAAGAAAACCAAGTAAAATGACCAGCAAAGTGCAGCCTCCTGCTAAGAAAAGGAAAGATAATCCACCTAAAAGGACTCTGCCATCAGATGATCACGGATCAAAGGAACAAGACACAAACAGTCATCTTCAAGAAGCTGGTGAGATCAGCAAGGGGAAGGCCGAGGCATCTATGGAAATGAAAGTTGAAGGTGTCAGCCAAGGAGGAAATACAAGTTCAACTCAACCGAAGCCATACTTCTACAGTGACAAATGCACTGCTTATATGTCAAATATAGACTTGACAGTACGCCACTTTTGTTTCTTATATGCACTTAAGGTACGAACTTCAATAAACTAAGTGTCTACTCTCTGTATAGGCTACTGAGATGCACATCCGCCGTTTCTTTGCTGACATTGGTGGTGTGGCAGACATAAGGTTGCTGAGGGACAGATTCACCAAAAAATCGAGGGTACATGTCGAGTCCTTAGCATTGGATGTTTGTATATTTCAGCATTCTTGTATCAATGTATCATTTTTTAGAATCCCAAGCTGTAATTATGTCATAGTTATCTTCTAATGGTTAGTTCTTGTGCTTAGCATGTTTGCAAAGTTAAGCGAAACGGTTCTATCATCCTGCTGCTTTTCACATTATGCTTAATTTTTAAAATTGCGAGAATTCTTAGTCTTAAAGTTTATGGAGTGCATGCTCAGAACATTTAATCTTCTGTGTTGATATGTTTTCCGATTGTTTTTTTAGGGACTGGCGTATGTGGACTTTTTAGACAAAGAACATCTTGAAGCAGCCATTAGAAAGAACAAGCAGAAGCTGCTCAGTAAGAAAGTAAGTATTGCCTATTCAGATCCAAGCAAGAGTAAGAAGAACCGTGAAGCAGGCACTGCCTCCAAAGGCCAGGGTATGCTCTTTGACTGAGACCACACTTCTCTGGTTAATAGTAGAATCGTGGTGTTTCCACATTTCCAAATTATATAAACCCAAAGCATATACCTACTGTGTATACCAGTAAGGAATAGAAACTTTAGAGCTGGCAGACATTTCTCCATCATCAACTTTTTGCTATGTACTTTTAGTCGGATACCACGTAACAAGCAAACTGGTAGTGAATTTGCTATGCTATTTTATAGTGGAGCAGCGCAAAAGTCTCAGTTCAGTAAATATCTACATTGTTTTTTTGGTTCCTTACTGAATTCTTTACAGTCAAAGAGGCACTTGTGAGTTGTCACTGGCTTCTGAGAACCTGTTGGCATTGAGCATGTACTTTTAGGCTTATACTCACTATTGCCATAGTAGGGTTGTATCTCCTATGCATGTCTGCACTGGCGCATAGGTGGTTACTTTATAATCTTATTCTTGAGATGCTGTACAACTTTTATGAATTCTATTTCCTCTTTTTTTTTCCTCGAGGACATGTGACTTAATGATTTCCCTGCAATAGATTGATATGTCTTATATGAGCATAAACAGAAAATAATAAAATCCACTGGTCCTTTCTAGGCACCTTAATTGTCACAATTATGACATAGGCTACATCCTTGTAGCTTCAGATTCTGACCAATCTGACTTATCCGAACTCGTTTCTACAGATAAATTGCCTTCTGGAGGTGATCATGATGAAAAAGCGCCAGCTGATGGTACTTCAGAGAAGGAAGTGCCAAAAGGCGACGCGAAAATCACAGGAAGGAGCACGCTGTTTGCGCCGAGGTCTTTGATCAAACCACTTGGTTGGAACAAGAGTGAGAAGCCGGACGTTGCTGTGGAAGAGCTAAAATCAAATGATGATTTCAGAAATCTGTTGCTTAAGAAGTGATGTTGGTAGGCAGGTTAGTTCTTTGGTATCTTGGTGTCCGTTATATGCTAGACTGATACCATGTACTCCCTCCGTTTTAAAATATAAGATGTTTTAGCTTTATGAATAAAATGTATCTAGACCTCTTTTAATGTCTAGGTTCATCTAGGTTTGGAGTGAACCTAGACACTAAAATGAGTGTAGATACACTCCTTTCACAAAACTAAAACATCTTATATTTTGAAACGGAGGGAGTACTTGTTGAATGAAACCTCCCTGCGAGATCTCTCATGAATACACGGAATTGTTAATCTGACCTTTGACCCACCCCTACTGTCAGTGTGTTCTTTTGGCACAGCAAATATTGGTTGCAACATTGGTACTCCCTCCGACCCATATTAGTTGACTCGAATTTGTCTAGATTCGAATGTATCTAGACATGTTTTAGTATTAAATCTAGATAAATCCAACTCAACTAATATGGGTCGGAGGGAGTACTAGTTTTTTGGCACCCAAATGTCAGAGGTCACTGAATCCAGCCGTTTTTCTTTGTTTGTCATGTAGTGCTATTTTTTTGAGCCAAACAAGGCACTGGGAGAACCGATAGTAAAGAGCGGCTGTCATGGCCAGCGGTTGCGGGCAAAATCCAAGAGAGCTATGTCGGCGGAAACCTGCTGCCCCATGTTATTATGTCATACAGCGCCACGACCACGAGACGGAGCTGATCGCACTCCTTGCCGCACAGCGGCGTATCCCCTGCAGACCGCCGCGATGTCCATGTGCACGGCTGCGAGGTCAGTGACTGCGGTGTTAGCAATGAGCCGGCTTAGACTCGACGGTTTTCGTAGTCTCGAACGAGAAATGCAACTTAACTTGGTTAAAAGTGTAATTGATTAAGACTTGCATCATACCAAAACCGATAAAAATGAAAATCACGAATCTTGTTTCCAGAAGAGCGTACTAAGAAGTAAGAAATGTGTTTCAAAATTCAAATATAGTACTCCCTCCGGTCCATATTAATAGTTTCAACTTTGTCTAGATACAAACGAACCTAATTTAAATCCTTAACTAGATACATTTAAATCTAGACAAAGTTGAGAACAATATGGATTCGAGGAGTACCAAAGCTCTAATGATGTTTTCTAAAACTTTTCGCTTGCAATTGCAAGCCTTAATATACCACACCATACAGCAAACCTAGCCGAGCAAATTATTGCCACACGATTAGCTAGCTGTTCCGTCTGCCGTGACTTCCCCGCCGTTTTGTTTTGCAACCGTGTGATTCTCCTCGCTCTTCCTTTACGCTTGCGTAGGTCGCTATTGGTCTCCAGGTCCAGGGAGGTGAGCTCGATGTTGTATTTGAGGTAGCTGGCCATGGCGGCGATCATGGTGGACTTGCTGGTGCCCGGTGGTCCGTAGAACTTGGTTAAAATTTTGAACTAATAATAAGTAGAAATTAGGTGGATCCCACTTGCATCTCTAGCCCTAGGCGCCGGTCGGACGAAAATCGGAAAATCCACGCCGAAAATCAGCTGTCTCTCCACTTGGATCCCTTTTAAGCGGCATATCGTCAAAGAAGGGTTTAAAATAAAGTTCTTTTAGGATTAAGCTTATTTTCGCCTCTTAAAAGATTTTCACCTCTTTAAGGGAAGCTTCAGTTCATAGTTTCGCACAACTTTAATGTTGTAAGTTTTATGATTTAATATTTCTATACGAGTAGATCTACGAGTAGATCTACGTGTACGTACGATATATTAGGACAGCTTAGATCTACTTGGTTATGATTGTTAAAACGAAAAACTTACGACACAAAAGTTATGTAAAATGGTGAGGCGCCTCGAAGTAAATTTCAAACGGTCGCCCGTGTATAAAGAATTTAGCAAAATTCATTCATACAACGTATAAACATGAACACGAAGTAGACCCCTAAGTCAACAACCGGTCGTGGGAATGGATTCACAGCATCAATTGACATCTTTTTCATGTACAACTTATTTTGGATCGGTGCATAGTTATGTAGATAAGAGGGAATTAAGTTAACCACGTTGTGAGGAAAGTTCAGGTGCCTGGGTTGCTTTTGGTCTGCCCGTGAAAACTGCCGAAATCGATGTTTTCGGCTGGTCAACTTTTAACCTGCTATAAATCTCGTGTCATGTAAAAAATCGATGCGGCCGGCGAGTCAAACTATCCATGCCCCATGCGAGAAAGAAATATCGGGCCAACCAAACAGGGAATTTGAACAGAAATAACCCAAAGAAATAACATATTCACGAAATAAACTTGGGCCAAAAATATCCATGAAACTAACCCTTTTTGCAACGCCGTGAACGTTCACGGCGCCGCACTCTGAAGCGCAATGCCACGATTGGTGGCGCCGCACGGCTGTCAGCATGGCATCGCCATGGTCTCGTGGGCCCCAGTTCCGTAAGTGTGGCGCCACACACTATGGCGCCGCACTTTAGGTCTTGTACCAGCGCGCGCGCCCGTCCCAGCCCGACCCTCACCTCATTTTTCTCCTAGCCCACGAATAGAGAAGGGCGCATGGCGGCTAGGGTTCCACCCCACACTTGATCCTCCTCAGAAAATCGGCCAGATTTGGGGATTTCTTGCAAGAATCGTGCTCCCAATCCCCTCCACTAGGTATTCTCTCTAAATCCTCTCAATTCCATCCACAAATTTCTTACTTTTTGTCTCTTATTTGCAATTTTTGGTGAAACCGTAGATTGTATGGGATAGTCAAATTAATATGAATCATTGCCATGTTTACTTGATTTTTAGGTATAGGAATACTTGTAAGATGGATAGTGAAACCCTAGGTTCTATGGGATAGTGAAACCCTAGGTTCTATGGGATGATTAATCAAGTTTTGTTAGTATGGAATTATAGGTAGAATATGAATACTTGTAAAGTTAGAACTATAGGTATGAGTGGAAATTAATGGTAGAGTAAGATTGAATGTTTGTTCATGCCAGAATAATTATAGATAGAGTGAAAATTATTGTTTGTATTGTTTACAAGTATGACATGTGATATTTATTGATTCTATTGTTCTTATTGTTTCATTGTGCCACTAGGATGACTCTTCTTAATCCTCACTACAATGTTCAACACCGTTCCTATAAGTTGTCAGAGAAGAGACATGTACTAAAAAAATCCACACGATAGTTCCTATTGCTCCGGTTTGTTGAGATGTAAATCTAACCTAGGCCATTGTATGTTTGAAGAAGCTTGTACCTCTTCGACTTAGGTATCACGAGGTCTTGTCGGCCAAGAACCTGACTTACGATGAGCGGTACACTCCGTACATTGAGAAGCTAGGACTCCTCCACTTTATCCACATGGTCACTCGGTCGACACCGAAGTTTAACCCTGCTGTGATCACCGCGCTTGTCGACTGGTGGAGACCAGAGACACACACATTTCACCTTAGGACCGGTGAGACTACGGTGACCTTGCAGGACATGAGCATGATCCTAGCACTCCCAATTGAGGGAAACCCTATGTGCATAAGCACATATTCAGAGGGGTGGCGTGAGAAGATGGTCAGCCTTATAGGGAAGTATCCACCCGAGGTTATAAACACGAAGGGGGAAACACTAAGGGTCACTATAGGGGCCCCTTTCAGTTAGATCAGACAAAATTTCAAGACCTGCCCCCAGGATGCTGACGAGGACACGGTCATGACGTACGCTCGTGTGTATGTGTGGTACATCATCACGAGGACTCTCTTTCCTGACAGCAGTGTGGATCGTGCTTAGTGGCATTGACTTAAGGTGCTCACAGTTTTTGACTCAGATTTCAGCTGGGGTTCGGCGGCATTGGCTTGGTTGTACCGTCAAGTAATTGCTTGTTTACAAAGTTGTCTATGTTTGCATGACCTCAAAAAACACTGTTTTACTAAACGGTGTATCACTTCATGTGCAGCTGGATGATACCTGTCTTAGGAGCGCAACCGACGGATGCATCGGTGGTTGTTTGCTCCTTCTTTCGGTGTGGAGCTCGGAACGCTTCCCAGTTGGACGGCCGAGATTGCTGAGCTACAACCCTTATGTTGATGATGGCAATAACCTCATGCTCCCCATATGGGCTTACAAGTGGGATGTGGTCTCCGATCCCCCAACCGACCCTGTGGCGGCGTACAGGAGGTACACCAACGAGTTTGACATGATAACCATGGATCAGGTAATTTCCTAGCATGCGGTCAATTCTATGTTATTAATGTGTAATCTTTGAACTTGACATGAGTGTGGTATGTTGCAGGTGACCTGGGAGCCATACGGTCCAAGGGGGAACTTTGGTGTCCCGGACGACTATGTGCTTAACCCAAAGTGCACGGAAGAAGCCCATCTGTGGCTAATGTGTTGCCCCATGGTATGCATGTGTGCGGCTGAGCATCACCAGCCACAACGTGTCATGACCCAGTTTGGGTTATTTCAGGTGAACCCTCCCGAGTGGAAGGACACGGACATAGGGCTCCATGGGTAAGATATCAACCGCCTTCGCCTGTGATGTAATATCTTTCAAGAAATAACGCTTTATGACTTCTTGTTGTGAAGCTTGGATAGGAAGAAGTAGAGGAAGGAGAAGGATTGGGACAAGCTTCACAGGAAGTACGTTGACAAATTCAAAAGGTGTGTGATTGAGGCTAAGAAAGCAAAAGGAACACAGGAAAGGGCGTTCAATCAGGATGCTTTCAACAACTACATCACCTGGTTTCTTGAGAACACGCGGGTGGAGATGTACCCACGAGCATTCCGCTCAGAAATCTTGGAGGAGCCATTGCTATTCGATGAGCTTACAACTGAAGAATACAACAGGATAGTCAGAGAAGGGAGACAAGCCGAGTATGCTCCATTGGTCAACTTCGTGGTAATTTTTGCCGAATGTTTGTTTTCCTTCTTGCCCCTTACTACACCTTGCAAGGAGGCTTTACTTGTTTACTCTTGTCTATGACAGCGAGCGGAGGTAAGAAAGTCGGCCGATGCATGCGAGGATGATTTCGAGACATACCCACGCGGAGAGAAGGGAGAGAGTTTGTTTAGAGGGTTTGTTAAGAAACAGGCCCTACGGTTAAGGCAGCTTTCGAACTTGCTAGGTTTTCGTGACCCCGAGGTGGCAACACCGTCCGCGTCACGGTCCAACACGCCCCCTGACCCTTCTGGCGATCATCACTCCCCATCCGAGGATGAGGCGGACACACCTGAGATAGCAAAGCATTGTAGTACGATGAACCCTTGCATTACTATATGTCCTTACCATTGTTCTTTTGTTGACAACCCCAAGATGAAGAAAGCGTCGACGACGAGATGACGTTGGGCACATACACTCGTTATAAGGTCCACGAGCGGTCCGACTACATGCTCAAGCCAAGGCAACCCAAGAAGCCTTACACACCCAACCCTTCCATGGCCAAGGAAACGAAGGCAAAGAAGGCCAAGAAGACTTACAGGTTGGAGTCTGATGATGAGGAACCGGTCACGAGGAAGCTTCCTACGAGAAGAGGCCAAGGGAAGAGGACGACCCATGGGAAGTAGTTGGGGAGAAGTAGTTGTGGTCGTGTACTTTATGAACTTGTCGTGAACTTGTTGTCAACTTGTTAGCCTCTAGACATGATCTATGAACTTGCTTTGAATTAGCTTTGTCATGTGAACTTGTGGTACACAAAAGACTCCATCTACTTGTGCCAACTTATGTAGATAGATTTGTACCAGAGCTAGAAGTTGGTGATCCCCTTAGCACTAGCATCCTGAGATGCACTAGCATCTGGGAGTTGGTGATCCCCTTAGCACCAGGAATGTGCGGCGCCATGGCAGACGGCGCTGCACATGTGCAACGCCGTGGGACCTGGCGCCGCACATGCACGCAGGGTCTGGCGCCGCAGCAGAGTCTGGCGCCGCACGTGTAGTTACACGGTGGCGCCGCACCTTGTGCAACGCCATCCACCATCTACTTTTCTCCGAATGTGCGGCGCCATGGTGGTTGGCGCCACACTTGCAATGCACAGAGCGGTGGAGCCGCACCCTGTGCAACACCGTCTTCCATGGCGTCGCACATTCAAAGAAAAGTAGACAGAAGGTTCTGTCTACTTTTCTCCGAATGTGCGGTGCCATGGCGGGTGGCGCCACACGTGCAACGTGTAGAGCGGTGGCGCCGCACCCTGTGCAACGCAGTCTGTGGTGGCGCCGCACGTTGGGAGAAAAGTAGACATAACCTTCTGTCTATTTTTCTCCGAATGTGTGGTGCCATAGAGGGTGGCGCCACACGTGCAACACATAGAGCGGTGGCGCTGCACCCTGTGCAACGGCACAACTTACGACGCCGCACGTTCCTGTGACACTACAAACATACATTTTCATGTCGTTTCACGGGCTATTTATCGGCAAATAAGGACAACACAATGTCATAGTTCATGACATACTCAATATTACACGTAGTCATAGTTCACAACATACTAAATCTCACACAACGTCATAGTTCACGAGATACTCAATATTACATAGTCATAGTTCACGACATACTCAACCTCACACAACCACTTGTTGTTTCTCCTTCTCACAACCATGATAGACCTTCTTCTATTGTGTCAAACAAGGTCCTTTCCCCTTTGCCTTTCTCTTCCTCTCTTCTTCCTTTGCTTCCTTCTTTTCCCTTAGGTCACAGGCCAATTGAACCATCGACTCAAAGTATGCTCTACTCTCCAATGTCTTCTTCTTCTCTTCTTCTTGAGCTCTTTCTTCCCTTATGAGACGAGCCTCATTTTCCAACATCTCAAAATGAAGCTTATTTCCCTCTCTTTCCTTATGGCAGCCAATTCAACGTTCTTTGTCCATTTGGCCTTAAATATCCTTAGTCGTTCCTCTTCTGCCTCTTTAAGCTTCCTCCTCTCACGCCTTTGCATCGCCCTACACTCAAGATCCATGCGCAACTTGTCCTCCCTCTTCGCCTCTTCCGCCTCTCCCTCCTTCTTCTCACGTTCGGCTCTCTCCTTTTCCTTCAACCTCCTAATAGCCTCCTCCTACACTCCACGTGTCTCATCATCATTGGGTTGCGTAGCCATACCTATAAGAAAATTTGCAAGTAAGCAATAGTAATAACAAGTAAGAAATATTAATAACAAGCAAGCATATAATGGAGAAATATACGAATCTCATCATCATTGGCCTCCCCACACACCCCCTTTCCCTTGTTGGGTTGTGTAGCCATACCTATAAGAAAAAGTTAGCAAGTAAGCAATAGTAGCATATAATGGAGATACATATGAAATTCCAAGTAACCTATCATACTAGCCATACCTATGAGCATACAAAATTGGTCCTGCCAAGTAACCTATCATACTAGCCAGATTTGGTCCACGCCCTCTTCCTCTTCTAATCCCAAGTGATCGACCTCTTTGTTGCCTAGGAGCTTCTTGCCTACGAACATGTTGCCTACCACTTGGTTGGCTAGGGACTTGTTGGCTAGCACTTGGTTGGCTAGGGACTTGTTGGCTATTTCTCCTTTGACTTGGCACTTGTTGCCTATTTATCCTTTGACTTGGTGCATGTTGGCTATTTCTCCTTGGGGTTGGCGCTTGTTGGCTACGGCTAGGGACGTGTTGGCTACCACTCGGTTGGCTAGGTACCTATTGGCTACCACTCGGTTGGCTACTATTGGAAATATGCCCTAGAGACAAATAGTAGTAAGGACTATTATCATATTTCATATAGTTTATGATTAAGTTTTATATCATGCTATAACTGTATTGAGTGGAAACATCAATACACGTGTGATATACAAACAAACCAGGGGTTCCTAGTGAAACTCTAGTCACTGGTTCATTGGTCAACATATGATCATGTTTCTTGATCATGTGTCATTTATGCCAGTTGGAAATGAGGTCATCTCATTCTGAGAATGAGATGATGAACCAATACCCAACCTAAACATCGTGATTCGATCATGTCACGAAGTTCAAGTTACGATGATTAGAAATGGATCCTCGTAGACTATTCCTTAGACCGTGAGGCTATATTAATCACTGTCTCCTGAGAGTGCTTAGATAGCATCAAACGCCATTTGGTAAAATGGTGGTTATAAAGGTGTGTTCAGGTATTCGGAGGAAACCGTAGAGGCAATATATGTCAAGAGCAGGATTTGTCTGTCCATGTGACGGGAAGATACTCAAGGGCCCACTCGGAGAAGTTATATCCAATAGTTGCGCAGCGTGTGATTAGATCACGAGGATATCACTTGTCAGAACGAGTCAAATAGCATTGTTCAGTAACGAGATTGAACTCGACATGAAGATGTCATTGATCAGGTCTCAGGCAATGCAAGTATCGAATGACAAAGGGAATAAGACACGACTGTCTCAGTTCAAACGACGAAAGATCTTCGTGGAACGCACAGGGGTCACATGGCCATCCAGGTCCCTCTGTCGATCATTGGTGTGGGAGTGTCCCGACCATGTCTGGAGTGTTCCCGAACCATAGGGTATCACGCTTAAGGGCTTGATGATGCTTAGAGAGTGTTTATGGGATTGGTAGAATCACCGAAGAAAAGAAGGGAGAAAACTGGAAGAGTTTCGATAAGTTCGGAGGATGTCCGGAGTGGAGGTGGAAGGTGTTCCATGGCCACGGAGATTAAATAATATGTGAATGAATGTTAAATATTGATTTAATCATTTATTCATAATGATTTAATAAAGAGAAAATCAATTAAAAGGTCAAAAGGCTTAATGGAGGGAAAGGAGAGAGGGAGAGGGACCAAGGGGGAGGCCGGCTGGGCCTTGCCCTCCCTCCCGTGGGCCCACTAGGGGTGGCCGGCATCCTCCCCACCCCCTCCTCTCCTTTAGTCCCACCCCGGGACTTGAGGGGAGGTAGTACCTCCCCTCCCCCTATATAAGGTGGGGTATTTAACCTAGAAAATACAACCGAATAATCAATAAAGGTCTCCCCACTTTTGGGAGGACCTCTAATTGATATTTTCTCTCTCCCCTCTCTCGTAACCGTGGTCCCAAGTCTGAACTACGCGAGCGAGAGACATCTTCACCGCGGAGCGCCGTCGTGCTGCGGGATTCGGATCCGGGAGCTCTACTTCCACAACTGCTGCTGGATCGGGAAAGCGGGAGTCATCGTCAGGCACCGGACGTGTGTAACTCCCACGAGGTGTCACACTTGAGGCACTCAAGTCGTTGGAGCCAGAAGGAGCGCAAGGACTTCATCACGACCTTGAGGTCGGCTTCGTCTCGTGTACATCAACCACGCTCTCCTGAGCGTTGACAAGGCTTTTCGGTCTTCAAGGGTAAGTTCGCGAAAAGCCCCTCCCGTTACTGTATTGCTAATAGATAGGTCCTGGCAACTTCAAGGGTTCAGGGGCGTAGAGTAAAATTTATTGTTTTTATGCGCGGAACCCCTACAGTGGTATCAGAGCTAGATCTATGTGTAGTAATGCTAGTACGGGTAGAACACACGAGATGTAGCATGTGGGCGTTGATCTTTTAGTTGTTACCCTCCCACGTGTACTTGTGTATACCGCAGTAATGCTTGATGAAGTGGCCCCCAACCTACTTTACGCGTTCATTCGCGAGACTGGTACACGCTTGACATACGGCTTGTACCATATAAAGTGGCTTAGGGGGGTGTCTGTCTCTCTCGCATTAGTTGGTATACCATTTGCAACGGAGGGCCCCGAAAGGGGTGTAGTAGAGACAACTACTTGATCAGCGCCAGTTGAAAGTTCGTAGGTAAGAACGGTTCTTGTACGAAAGCCCATTCAGCCACGTAAAACATGCAAATATAAAGTAGAGGCGTCTAACTTTGTTTTGCAGGGGGGCGTTGCTTTGTGATATGGTTGTGGCAAAGGTAAAGTAATTACCTTTTGTTGCATAGTAGTAGATAGTCACGAAGGTGACGAACTACCACGTCGGAAGGACACTGGTACCCTAGTGTCTACGGCGCCGGAACCCTGGCACGGGAACTCGGTGACGATGGATGGAGATCACGACGTGAAGGACCATATCACATAGCATTTACATTCAATGTTATTGTTTGAATGTCTTATTGTGTGCTAGTATTAGATACTCGATGGTAGCCTAATAAGAAGATCCCTGTTAAAATTACCAACGATTGCGTTCCCCCTTAGTGTGCACCACCAAGAAAGTTTTTCGGTATGAGGCGATCCAGGGTGACAGGCCTGGGTGTCATACATATCTACGTTCACATATAGTGTGTGTAAGCCATGTTGCACAGCGAATACACTAAGGTTGAGTTGGCAAGCCTAGCACGCTAGAGAAGTGTGGCCTTAGAACACGGATGGTCGAAAGATCGAGCACGAGTCGCATGAATGATGTGACCGATGTTTAGCATCCACCCTTGAACCCACATAGATGGTCGTGACGATCGGGGGATATGTGGCTGATAGGGGTCGTGTTATCACTAGGAACCCTCACTGGGGATAGGTGTTTCTGAGTGGAGTTATTATTAACTCATTTAATTATAAACTTAGTCTAAATTCCTTTTGCAATTATAAATGTAGATGGGTTCTTTCGTGTTGACAACTAAATGGTTAGAAGGAGAGAAGCTCAGATTAGATGGATCGAACTTCTCCACTTGGGTTGCCAGTCTCCATGTTCTCCTTAGCGAGAACAACATGGTCGACTACATACTCGACATGATGGATCTGGATCCGTCCATGGACCTTGAAACCCCAGAGGAGCAGAAAGACCGCTATCTCCGTCGCGAGATGGCCTCCTATATTTCAGTTGTGATGCGTTTCGGAATGGTGGACGAGCTGTGGCCTTTTGTGGGTGATGTCAACCCTCGTTCGGTGATGCTACAACTTAGGACACATTTCGTGGATCAGAGACGCATCTGGGAGCATGAGTTGATGGGAGACTTCCTCGCCATTAAGACGGAGGAGAACTCGTCACTGGACAGCCACTTATAGCACATGCATGATGTGTACATGAGGCCAGCATACTTCCTAGACGTCTGGATTTTAGGCTCTTTCGCAAATGCTGCTGTGCTGCGGTCGCTGCCACCAAGCTACCAAGCACAAGTCAGGACTTGCGTAATGAGGGGCAACATGGAAATGCAGTTCCACCGGTTCATGACACATCTCAGGAATGTGTTGGTTGAACCAGATGTCGCTCAGGTCGTCAACGACAAAGGTATATATTTGATATACAGTTTTATAAATGTTATAATCTTGCAAACACATTTGTAGTATTAAAATATATCTGATACTTGTTCTGTTTTGGTGAAAACAGGTCCTTCTGCATGAGAGGTGCTTGCTGGAGAGGAGGTGACGTTGCGTGTTGATGGCGAGCATGATGATGATGGCCGACGACACTCTCCCTCGACATTTCTCATTTAGTTCGTGTTTAGGATGATTAATGTAATCAAGAGATTGTGAACTTCTTTAGTGTGTCTCACACATCGTGAGACGGTTATTCATATCAGTTTGTAACAAACAGTTGTTCTGCTTTTATGAATGATTTATATTCGTGTTCATATCTTGTTTGATTATGTGTGAATTATCCTTGTTGTTTGAAACTAATTGATAATGTATGAACATTTGTAAAACATTAAAATGCCTTGTTTAAAATACCCAACTTAATGATATTTCATTAATGAATGAAACCATTGTTTAAATTCAAAGTTATGTGATAATATGTGAAAGTCATTCGATTTCTTTTCACATATAAATCATGCCTAAGTTCAGCGAATAACTTGAACACCATGTATTACTTGAATACAAAGTGTTTGATGAATTGTTAAAAGTAAATACATATTCGATGTATTGGAGTTTAACATCAATGATAATTATCATTAAATGATTGTTTAAATGTGTAAAGAAGTTTACCAAAGGAAACATGAATATGAAACTATTTGATTTGATCAAAGTGTTTCATCAACGAAGGGTATAAATGTAAAGGAGAATCAAATTGCTATGATTTGATCAATAGTAATGAAATTCAACTTTATAAGAATGGCATAAAAGAAACTGTGGAATGCAAAGTGTTTTGAAACATCAAAATGCAAAGCATCACAATATGATATCAGATATCAAAAGGGGTTGAATAGAAGGCACCAAATAAATCGTTGTAGTATATATGTAGAGACCATTATATTAGAAATAGTTAGCACTCAATTAGAATTAGTGAACCATTTGAATTCGTGAAAGTTTTGGGGTTATTCGATATAACCAAAACAATAGCGAATAATTCCTTGTAGTATATTCATTGGAAACTTTGAATACAAAACCCATAGCTCAAACCAAAAGGAAAGCAAGATTCGTATTGCTTGGATTTTGGTACATTCTTGAGAAAGCTCACTTCAGTGATGTTTCTCAATTATGGAGCAAATGGAAAATAGTGTAAAACACGATGAGGATTCAAAACCCTGCATCAGAGTGTTGAGAAGCGCAACGGACAGCGTTCCTGAACGATTCCCTTCACGGAAGGAAAGAATCAATGATTTTGATCATTGTGTTTTTCCCTCAATTATTGTTTTTCACTACATGAAGTAGGATTCAAAATGTAAATCCATATCTTGTATGGAAACATTTGTGAATCACTTGTCATGATTTTTGGAATATGACATACCTACAAACTACAAAGGATGGTAAACTAGAATTGTGAGAAATCCTAAAAGCAAAATTCCCTTGAGATTAGAAAGCAATTCATTGCTGAATCTCACAAGTAAAGGAGTTACTTGATTTTTCCCAAAAGACTGCAAAGCCATAGTAGGAAAAAGGGGTGAATGACAAAAGCACAATTTGTCAAGTATTGGATAAATTCAAATGAATTTGATTCATGTATGCTAAATGTCTAGTGGATTTAAAACTAGTAAAGTACTAGTATCTCATAGTAAATCTCCTAGTTTGATATTTGATCAAAAGATTTTGAAGTTATTCAAAACAGTAAGGAGATATGCAATTTGCATAAAATTGAGTGGGAGCTATGAAAGTCTTCCTGAAACAATATGTGATTGACATATTTTTAAGTGGGAGCAATATAAGACTCAAATTCAAATATGTAGGAACATAGTTTGAGTAAGAGTACTGACTCATACCCAAATATGTTAGGAACATATTTTGAGTGGGAGCTTATAGGAGTAATTCTTAAATATGTTAAGGATGAAAGCGCAAATACTTATAAATAAGGATTTATAAGATGTAGAAGTTGATAATGACCGTATTATGATATTATTCCTTAAAGGATTCTGAGAGCTGTTTCAAAATCGAAGTTAATTAAGGAACTAGTCCTTAATGACTCAAATTAGGAATAGTATTAAGTTTAACATCAATGGTTAAAAGAAAGAAAAGGATGATCATCATCCGCTATGTTGAGACATAGGTTCTATCTCAGTAAACCATGATGATAACTTAGCATAATATATGATCCAATTAAGGAACGTTTGAAAGTGATTAAGTTCGAATCACAGAATGTTGAGCTAAGTTTGTCCATAGAGTCTAATAGAGAACTGTAGACATTTTTTTCAAATCCATAAAGGATGACATATCTTAAAGCATAAAGAGTTATGTTATAAGGGAATATGTTGGAAACTCCTGTAGATACCAATTAAAGTCAAATAGGAAGCGAGGTGAACAAAACATCGAAAGTTGCACGGAGTGCACTAGTGTTTCGATGAATACATTTATAATAATAGATAAGGGTACCATCTAAAGTGTTGTATAAAGTTATGGCGGGGCTAATTCTCTTTTAACGTAGAATGATGTGTCCCAGGTGAAATGGATCGTATGGGCACCTAGAGGGGGGAGGGTGAATAGGTGCTACACCAATTTTTATTTCTTTTTCAATTTTAGGCTTAGCACAAAGGGTAAATTCTCTAGATAGATTATTGGGTGGAATTTCCCTATATGCAAACCTATCTACTAGCGAGTAAAGAGCGAGTGGAAGAGGAACGAGTAAACCAAAGTGAAGCACGCGGAGACACAGGATTTGTTTGACCGCAGTTCCTTCCTTGTTAAGGGAAGTACGTCGGCGTTGGAGGGGTGGGCGGTACTAAGACCACCACGCCACAAAAGGCCTCACCCTGTTCTCCGATGGATCTCGCCACAACAGGCCTGATCCACCTTCCACTATAGGTACCCTTCGAGGCGGGCACCGGCGACTTTACACAACTAGCGGGGAAACAACTCCACAACAACTTGGAGGCTCCCGAAATGACAACAAGCTGCCACAAAAACAAACTTATCAAATACAATAAACAAGATCTAGGTATTGACAAGAATACTAGATCAAGGATTTCTCCAGGTGAATAGAGAGGAGTTGAAGTGCTTGATTCTTGATGATGATGATGAACTTCTCCTCCTTCAATTCCACCAAAGATCAAGACCTTCGGGTGGTTGAAGTGGGAGATCGAGATTTAGAGCTCTTGCACAAGGTCTGGTCAAATTCGAATGAATCAAGTAGACTGAACGTTGGGGAAGAAGGGATATTTATACCCCCCTTCAGAAACCAGCCGTTGCAACCTTTGGGGGCCGGATTATCCGGCAAAAGTGAGGGCCGGATTATCCGGTCTGGGGAAACACCGCCCTAGACTCGGAATATCCGGCAGATAATCCGCCCCCTCTCAGACCAACATGCCGAGCTTGCCCTTGATCAACTTCTGGGGGCCGGATTATCCGGCCCTATGCGAAGGCCGGATTATCCGGCATGGGGAAGAAAAACCGCCCCAGTTCAGATTTTCCGGTAGAAAATCCGACCGGATACCGAGCAACGCGCCTTGGCTCCTTTTGCTCGAAAACTGGGGGCCGGATTATCCGGCCCATGCGACACCCGGATTATCCGGCCTGGGAAGGAAAAACCGCCCCAGTTCGGATTTTCTGGGAGAAAATCCGATCGGGTACCAAGCGACGCGCCTTGGCTTCCTTGAGAGATGAGGTAGGCCGGATTATCCGGCCCTTGGTGATTATCCGGCACCCCTCAAAACTTCCTGCACACTTAGCACACGTGAAAAGTCTCCATAGTATTGTTATCTAACACGCAAAACATAGGAAAACATGAAATGTTCTTTCAATCTCCCCCTTTTTGGTGTTAGATGACAATACCAGGATTTGCAGGAGAAAGACACAAGACGGACAGACATAACTTATGAAAGAGACTCCCCCTCAATGTGTGTATAATAGAGTTTTGCATTGAAATACAAATGCACACAAATAGGTGAATCTATTCCATAGACATGTGAGGAAAAAACACATACCACCGAAGTAGAGAATAGGCATCCTTGACATAAATCACAATTATTACCGGATAACCAATATGAGCACGCCTTCCGTGATATACCTCCAGCAATAGGATATGAGTAGATAGATCCATAAGCATAGTCCATAATATGAAGTCCATAGGCATAGCATAATCCAGACAACCACAAAGAGTCTCAAACAACCAAATCACAAATTTAAAGTTCAACGCTAAATGGGCATAAGCAGAAAATAACGAATAGAAAAGTGTATGCCCTTATGCCCGACCCATGCAAATCCACGGACAACCTAATACAACTACTTCTCCCCCTTTGGCATCGAGACACCAAAAAGGGAGAAGAGCGATGCCAGCGCCCCATGGGATCACTCATTGTAGTCCTCGTCCTCGTCCACTTCTTCATTCTCTTCCTCATCCTCATCTTCAAGTTCCTCAGTGTCACCTTCCTCATCTTCATCAGCAGCGGACGCAGAGGGGAACAAGTGACGCTCTAGCTCACCATAGTTCAGCCCGGAGGAAGAGTTCCACCGAGCATACAGAGTGAGAGGTGAAGGAGCCGGAGGAGCACCCGAAGCGCCGGACACGTGGTGGAGAATGAGCTGCTGGGAGTGAGCCAACTCATGGCGCTGCTTGTATGCCTCGTACTGACCCTTGCGCGTGTCCACACCCATGCAGAGAATGTGACGCTGGAACCAGTTCAGCTGCTTGATCTCACGGGCCATGGGAGGCACATGGGGCCTGCGAGCATCCCTCATGAGGCCCTCAGGAGCAGAGGAGGGGTGAGAAGTCTTCCAAACCTTGTTGTATATCTTCTTGGCCTTGTGCACCGAGTCAATGTAGAATTCCTCAGCAGGAAGCAGGTGACAGATAAGCATCATAATGTAGGGCGCATAGGGAATGGACAGACGGTTGAACATAGCATCACACAGCTCATGGTAGATGAAGGCCATGACATCTAGCCTGTACTACACTGACTCGTCCTCACAGGAAGCAACCTCATGAGAAAATTTAAGTAGTTGAACAAGGTGACCACGGATGCTGTCATTGTTGCCCCCACTCGGAGTAATGGAGTCACGGAAGAGACCCACCAACGCAGCATAGATGGGAGCAAGACCAGCCACAGTACCAACAATGCCATTGTCCACAGTGCACGGAGAGAGAGCGACATCCTTGGTGGGCTTCAACTGAGTGATGATGCGGTGGCCACTGGCTCTATCCCTTCTGCGGAAGGAGTACCCCAGAACCTCAGCAAACACGTGAAAATCAGCAGTCATTGGCCTGTCATGAGTCATCCACTTCATAGTGCGATGCTCATCCCCACAAATCACCAAAGTGGAGAAGAACTGCTTCACCACCTCAGAGTCAAAGGAGCACTGGAGAGACATGAGATCGTGTAGCCCCATCCTCTCAGCCACATACATCGCATCCACAAGATGCGCCTTCTCCAAAGCATCAACAAGTACCAGTGGGTGCATAGGCCTAATGTTCAGCCTGGCATAGATGTCTTCATAAATCCCCTTCTGTTCTGCACACCAAAAACGGGTATCCCCCAGCTCAACATCACGAGGCAACTCAGCAAACAAGTCACGGTGACGGATGGCGGAAAAGGAGACTGCATCCAAATCCCTGTAGTTGATCTTGGGCTCCTTGCCCTTCCTCTTGGACACCCCCTTCCTAGTCCTCTTGGATTGTTCAGCCATTCGCCTCTCTTCGTTCTTCCTTCTCCTCAATTCAACTTCGTCCACTAGGTTACCTTGACCGTCGTCCCGAAAGTACTTGGTGCGAGGACGACGCTTGTAGGTCTTGGAAACACCGGAACCACCTGTGAGGAGAATAAGGGCGATAGCAAGGGGATAAGCATACACACAAGTCCAGGAGAGAGCATGGAAAAAGTAGTCAAAAAGTTCATAGGACAAAACTACTCAATGCATACACATAGTGAAACTGAAGCAGAGTCAAATCTGTCAGGCCGGATTATCTGGCCTGGCCAGGGGCGGATAATCCGGCCCTGACAGAAATTTTCGATTTCACCGAGATTGCATGCAAAAAAGTAGATCGGGCCTAGAAACTGCAAGACTATGATTTCTATGCGGAAACACATCCTTCTAGACAACGTTCCACCCAACAAGATACACATCTAGCCAAAGATGGGGAGAGAGGGAGTTACCCTCACTCATTGGAGGAATAACGCGGAGGAGAATGTACCTGGAGGCGCGGAGAAGAAGATTCGGGGAGGCCCAGAAAATCCGGTGGCTGGAGAGGCTCCAGGGAGGGTGAGGGGCGGCAGGCGGCGGCTGTGGAGGAGGAGAGGGCTGGGGGAGAAGTGCTGCTCGATATGAGCCCTTCCCCCCGAGCCCTACCCTTTAAGATGAAATCCACCAGGGCCGGATTATCCGGCCAACACTTGGGCCGGATTATCCGGCCTAAATTCTGGAATTCTGTTATACACAGAACCAGGTCCACGTGTCCCCAAACAACACCCCCACAAGGTGTACAAGGGACTTGTGTGCAAGAATAGATGGCTTAGGGGTAGGGAAGGCTTAGGATTAAGAGAGCCAAACTGAGATGGTACTAGACACTCAAAATTGCAAAATCCAAATCAAATAAAAGCCAAGATTGAGTGTGATTCCCATAAGAACATGAGAGAGCAAGTAACAACCAAAAAGATCCAATTCTCCTCAAGGGAGGGGGCGGTGGCCGAAGCCACCTTGTTGGAGTGTATGGTGTGACACCGCGAAGATATATCTTGGGTTCACGACCAATACTCATCAATAAGCTCACATATCACAAAATGATATTAAGATAAATGATTTATCTTGCTTTTGGCATTATGGGGGAGGGTTAGCCCAATGAGTTAGGACCACACTCCCCCTATATTCATGCCTACACCTAGACCAAACAAGGATTGAGATGTACGAGTGAGTGCATGGGTAATTAAGACAAGCTCCCGGAATCAATGATATTTAGCTCATTCTTCAAATAGCAGAATCTTGCTTCATCAAGTGGCTTTGTAAAAATATCCACTAGTTGGTTCTTCGTGCTCACAAAGGATAGATCAATATCGTCGCGAGCAACATGGTCTCTAATAAAATGATTCCGAATCTCAACATGCTTCGTCCTAGTGTGCTGAACAGGATTGTACGCAATTTTGATTGCACTTTCATTATCACATAAAAGAGGAACTTTGTCACAATTGACACTGTATTCCTTTAGAGTTTGCCTCATCCACAATAATTGAGTACAAGCGCTGGCAGCAGCAACATATTCAACTTCGGCGGTGGAGAGAGATATACAATTCTGCTTTTTGGAGGACCAACATACAAGAGATCTTCCCAAGAATTGACAAGCTCCAGAAGTGGATTTCCGATCATCCTTATCACCAGCCCAATCTGAGTCAGTATAACCACATAAAGAGAAATTGGAGCCCTTGGGATACCAGAGACCAAAGTTGGGGGAATGAACCAAATATCGAAAGATCCTCTTGACCGCCACTAAGTGGATTTCTTTAGGAGCTGCTTGATACCTTGCACACACTCCCACACTCAACACAATATCGGGTCTAGATGCACATAGGTAAAGAAGAGAGCTGATCATGGACCGGTATACCTTTTGGTCCACATCTTTACCATGAGGGTTAAGTTCAAGATGACACTTTGTTTGCATTGGAGTGGCGACACCATTTAGATCCGTCATCTTGAATCTCTTGAGCATGTCTTGGATGTACTTTGCTTGATTAATAAAGGTTCCTTATCTAAGTTGTTTGATCTCGAATCCAAGAAAGAACCGTAATTCCCCCATCATAGACATCTCAAACCTGTCAGTCATAAGCTTTGAAAATTCATCGTTAAAAGCTTTGTTAGTAGAACCGAAGATGATATTGTCTACATATAGTTGGCATACGAAGAGATCCCCCTTAACCTTCTTAGTAAAAAGAGTGGGGTCGATTTGCCCAACTTCGAAGCCACGATCTAACAAAAGCTCTTTAAGGTGCTCATACCACGCACGTGGGGCTTGTTTAAGGCCATAGAGTGCCTTATCGAGTTTGTAGACATGGTTTGGAAAGTTAGGATCCTCAAACCCCGGGGGTTTCTTTACGTATACCAACTCATGTAGAGGACCGTTAAGGAAGGCACTCTTGACGTCCATTTGCTGCAACTTAAAATTGTTATGTGCAGCATAAGCAAGAAGGATACGGATGGACTCAAGGCGAGTCACAGGAGCATAGGTCTCGCCGAAGTCGATGCCCTCAACTTGGGAGTACCTTGTGCCACAAGTCTTGCCTTGTTCCTCACAACAATGCCATTCTCATCTTGCTTGTTCTTGAAAATCTACTTGGTGCTGATAACATTGCGGCACTCTTTGGGTTTCTCCACTAGTTTCCAGACTTTGTTGCGCTCGAAATTATTCAATTCTTCATGCATAGCAACAACCCAGTCTGGGTCTTCAAGAGCTTCAAAGACCTTCTTAGTTTCCACCATGGAGATATGAGCTTGATGCTCAACCAAACTGGCCAATTCTCTTCTTGTAGAAACCCTTCATCGAAGATCACCAACAACCTTGTCGAGAGTGTGACCCCTCAACTCAAGGTTACGATCAGCCCGAGCCTTGCGACGAAGTTCAATAAGTTTGTTGTCTCTTGGAGGAGGAGATTCATCACTTGCGTCTTCATTGGAAGCATTTTCTCCGCCTTGATCAGTAACTGGAACATCAGTAGCAGGTGGTGGAGACGCATGTCCTTGAGGTGAATCCGTAGCCGTAACAGGAGGCTGCAGAACTGGAGAGTCAGGGCCGGATAATCCGGCTGATGGAGAGGCCGGATAATCCGGCCTGGGAGTACTTGCCGCAACTTCTTCAGGAGGCCTGGGACTTGCTTGAACTGGTGAGGGGCCGGATAATTCGGGGCTAGCCGGAAAATCCGTCCTGGAGCTTGCGTTGAAATCTTCACCAGCAGGAGCAACATGGTCAACTGTAGCAGGGTGGCCGGATAATCCGGTGCCGACCGGAAAATCCGGCCTGGAGCTTTCTGGAACATCTTAACCTTCAGCAGTTGATGGAGATGGTGTAGAAGTTGCCCCCGTGGTTGGAGCATGTTGAGTATGTGTAGATGAGAGCTCTATATGAGTAGAGCATTGTCCTTCCCGGTCCGCCACAAGGGGTTCCTCAATGAGGCGGAAGAATCCCACGCCCATTCTTCTTATGGAATCTTGGGGTATTTCAACATCTGCATCACAAACACCAACTTGCTTCGCACGGGAACCGTCAGTTTCCTCGAACACCACACTACAAGATTCTACAACAGTTCCGGAGAGCTTATTGTAGACTCTATAAGTGTGGGATTCGACACCATAACCAACAAAAATACCTTCTAAAGCCTTAGATTCAAACTTAGATAAACAAAATTCTTTGTCGTGGTGGTGTCACGGCAGATTCCATGGATAGGCTGAAGGTGGGGACTAATATGCGCTAGGGGAATCCAGGGAGGGATAGTAGAGTGATTCTCTACACAGAAGCTTCGTATTGATGTTCAGTCTCCAAGATTACAAGTGCTCCTCGAGCTGTATTGACAAGAGGAGGAAGAAGAAACTCTCTTACTCTTGCCTAGTAACTAGCCCCAAAACCCTAGATCCACAAGTGTTATCCTTGCTATGTATCTGAAAAGACCCAACCCCCTTACCAGAACCCCAACCCCCCTTATATAGGGGTGGTTCGGTCCTGGCCTAGGGCATACGTGGAGGCATATTCTTAGGAATATGCCTCCTCCCAAAGTAGTAACCCGACAGGGGTGCTTTTCCCCCACGTCACTCTTGCTTTAGCGATGTTGCCTCTGCGGCGCCTGCGTCAGCCGACGTGAGCGCCGTCACCCTTGTCGGCCACGATCCGGTGGTCCTGCCCTTGCTTTATTCACTCATCCAGTACGCACCGGGCCTTCTTTTTGACTAGAGATATTCCTTCCTTCTCCTAGAAGCCAAACGAGGGTCCGGATCACAGTTGATCCGGCCACACTTGTTCCTGCATATAAGCTAGACAAGCGTCTCCAACTTACTCCTTGAGTCGGACGAGACAATGCTAGGCGACCCCCCTGGTCCGGGTTACTCCGTGATCCGGCCTGCCTTGAGGTGACTCGGCCAGCATCCGCTTTGACCTTGCCGAACATCGGCTAACTCGGCCCTTATACCCCGGAGTGACCCTACCCAGGGTTATCCCCCCAACATTAGTCCCCGAATCTTGTGCGGCCTTAGCGGCCTTGGTCGCTAAGGCCACATCAGGTTCATTCGTATCTAAGCCTCGGATGTTTAGCTCCGGGTTAACTTTTTTTGTCTCGGATTATATGGATTTACGTTCCCTTCGCATGCTCCAAGTTTTCACTTACCGACTGGGTCACCACTTTGGCTCGGATCATATGGTTTTACTTTCCCTCTGCACGGTTCAAGTTTTCACTTGCCGGCCGGGTTACCACCGTGGCTCGGATCCGGGCCTTGCTTCCTTCTGTCGTACGCCAACCCACGTGACGGTTAATCATTACGTTGCCTTATTTTAAGGGCCTGCGCAGTAACCGCCGCAGCAAATGTCAGTGATTACTGTGCGGGGGTTACGTCACGTCTGTCTCCTTGTTTACCGCAGCTGCACGTCGTGTCATGGGATCACATTTACTCTGCGGCCCCCGGTGTGGCTCCTCTCTGATTGGTCGATGCTGGTGATACATGGCCACACCGTGTGGTTTTCCTGCGCAGCACGATCCCACTCGCTGATGACTGGGGGCGGTTAAATAGGGGAGGGGCACGCTCCTTAGAACTTTTCCATCTCGCGCCTCGCCTGCTTCCTCTTCTTCTTCCTCGCAACCGCATTGCCGCCAGCGTTCTTGAGCAGCGCCGCTGCACCTTCTCCGTTCCTCCGCACCGCAGTCACCGCTGCACCTCTGTTTAGCCACGGGTCCTCGTCAGTCTAGACCGCAAACCCCCGCCGCCGCTAGCTCCAGCGAGGACAGCGGAATCGAAATGACGGAGGAGGAGCTCATCGTCGTTGAGCAGGAGATGGAGGAGGACGCCACAAGCAGCGGCCTTGGGCCGGCTCCTGGGTCTGCGAGGACGACATCGACTGGCTCTATCGGACCCGGCGCATTCCCGTCGGCGTTGCCGCTTGTCTCCCCTCCTCGGAGTTGGCCCCCTCACCCAATCCGGGTGAGTTCGTTGTTTTCCTATCCCATTTCCAACGGGGATTTGGGCTTCCAGTGAGTGATTTCTTCCGGGACTGGATCCGTACCTTTCACCTGCAACCACATCATCTCCCGGCGAACGCCATCACCTCTCTGTCCACTTTCGTTTCTTTGATCGAGGGCTACACCGGGCTATGGCCTACGAAGGAGCTATGGATTCGGTTCTTCGGCCTCCGCCGCAACGTCGTCCCCAACATCCACGTCGAGTCAGAGGACAAGCAGCTAACTCAGTTCAGAGCTGCCTCGATCTCGCCCCGGAGGTATTCAATCTTTCCCCGGGTCACCGGGCTTGACTCCTGCAAAGGATGGGCCCGGACCTTCTTCTACGTCCGGAACGAAGGCACGGAAGATTTGATCCGGTTGCTGCCCTACGCTCCGGGTCCCCCTAACACGGATTTCTGGGAGGAGGTTGCCAAGAAACCTACGGCTCTGGCCAACCAAGTGAACAAAAGATTTGTAGAGCTGAAGAAGCTCGGATTGCACAACGAGGATGCCATGATCACATTAAATGCATAACTGAATCTCTCCCTTCAAATGCGCACTCACAAGTTGTGCCATATGAGCTTCGGCCGACTCCAACCGAACCTCCTCGTTCGAGTTGAGCAATACGGAGATCTTCCGCCGGGTCAAGGCTCTTTTCACCACCCATAAGGACTTCTCCGCCGAATGGACGTGGGGAATCGAGCATTACTGTCGTGACAGGCTCCCTCCCGCGGTAAGCTTCACGGGGTAAACTTATTTCGGATCAGTTTCATGTCGGTTGTTATCATATTTTTGACTTTGCTCCCTGTGCTTTTTTCTCAGCTGTTTCTCCAGCAAACCCTCGAGGATGGCCTGGATCCGACTCTTAAGTGGGCCCGGGACCATGAAATTCCGGATGAGGAGGAGCCGGACCAGGAGATGTTCCTCCCCACACCCGATGCCACCAAACGACCCAGCGGTAAATTCTCTTCTCTTAGAGATTGGCCAGAAGATGAGGATGACTCGGATATCGATGTGATTAAACCCGTTGAGGCTGTCCCTCTTTCTTTTGCCTTCTCGGCATCAGCTAACCCCGGTGGGCACATCCACGAGGATTCTCCACTTGCCACGGGCGAGCCTGTTCCGGTGGCGTCAAAGAAGAAGCGCGGATCCGCGTCGAGTTCTTCTTCCGAACCTTCTCAGCCTTCCAAAAGGCAAAAGAAGGCCGGAGACAAGACTGCCTCCAAACGGGCAGGCAAAGCCCCGGCACGGAGGGCCCGGAAACCTAAGGAGGCCGAGACCTCGAATGTGTAAGTTCTTTTTTCACTGCGCAACACACTTCTCCCTGCTTTGGGGTAATTTCACTCCTGACATTATGTTCTCTTGCAGGGCTCCTGTGGAGGTCCCTCAGAGCGGATCGAGCATCTCCTCTCCTCTTCGGTCCAGTCATTCCCCTCCTCGCGACGACGAGTCACGCCCGCTGAGCCCTATTCCGGAGGGCTCTGCGGCTGCTCTGGGTTCCGCAGTACCTCCTTCAAAGGGACGCGACCTCGGATCAGGAGGGGTCGGATCAGCCGAGGCAACGGCGTCCGGCACTTCGGCATTGCCGCAACCAGCAACTACCAAGTCTACCGCAACTCCAGCACCAGCAGCAGTCCAGCACCAGCCACCGAACCAGCGCCTGTCTTGGCTCCGAAGAAACCAACAGCAGCTCCAACGCCAGCCACCAAAGCTCCCGTGCCAAGTTCATCTGCCTCGTCTGAGTCATCTCAAGCTCGGCGAGGACCCACTCCAGCGGCTTCCAAGGGCAAATCCACTGTGGTCACTTCCTCCCAGCAGGCCAAAGGCAAATCCACCTCCGTCGAGGCTGGGCAGCGAACCTTGTCGTCGATGCTTCCAAAGAAATCACCAGCGATGACGGATCCTCCTGCCGAGCCAGCTGACTCGCAGCAGATGGTTCTTCACACTAGCCCGGCTCTCGCCCTGATTGAAAGGAAAGAAGCTCACGCCAAGGGCTTGGTGGCACCTCACATGCCCACTGGCGAACGGTATCCTCGGAGCCTCATCGAGTTTGTCATGAACTGGAATAAGGCGGAGTTCGTCTACAACGACGATCTTCCGGAAAAGTTCGGCCTAGCTGAATTTTCTGCTCAGATGAATACCGCCGCCAAGGCCATTAACCTCACTGGGCGTATGATGGAGGCACGTTGTTTCTTCTTTACATGCTGTAGATAATAACCATTAGTCCTCGAGCCTCCGGGGGAGTAACTTGTTACTCGGCCGGATGCTCCTTAGAAGATCAACGTAGCCGCATGTAAACTTCAAATATGCACACACCTAGAGCCGGGTTAAGTTCCGCTTGGCCCGGATCTTGTACACTTTGAATATGCACACACCTAGAGCTGGGTTAAGTTCCGCTTAGCCCGGATCTTGTACACTTCGGATATGCACACACCTAGAGCCGGGTTAAGTTCCGCTTGGCCCGGATCTTGCACACTTCGAATATGCACACACCTAGAGCCGGGTTAAGTTCCACTTGGCCCGGATCTTGTACACTTCGAATATGCACACACCTATAGCCGGGTTAAGTTCCGCTTGGCCCGGATCTTGCACACTTCGAATATGCACACACCTAGAGCCGGGTTAAGTTCCGCTTGGCCCAGATCTTGTACACTTCGAATATGCACCGAACTAACTTCACATTCCTGTACTCTTGACAGGTAACCACCAACCATCGAAGCGCCGAGTTTCAGCGCCTGCTTGATACCCACAAGATCTTGCGCGCAAAACACGTTGCACTTGGCGCGGAGCATGAAAAGAGGGGTAATTTCCTCTCTTAACACCTCACCGTTTCGTTTGTTTCTGCCAGACTAACCTCCCTATTCGGTTTTTTGCAGCTGGGGTGGAGGCTGAAAACAAGATTATGCGGAAAAACTTAGAGGAAATCCGGGGTATGTCCCCTTTCGGCCAACATCGCTGTGTTTTCCATTCTTTCTATTTCTTGGCTCGGCAAACATTCACTCCTCGGCTTTGCCAGGTCAACACACTATTTCAGCATCGCTTGAGGATAGTGTGCCCGTGCCTGATATGATGCTGCATTTTCTCGAACAAGCAGGACAGCATCAAGCCGAGCTGAAGAAGAAGGACGATGAGCTTGCCCTCCTCCGGACCAAGGACGTCGAGATAGCCAAACTCAAGGCCGAGATGGAGAAGATGAAGGCCCAACACAAAACCGAGCTCTAGAAAGTTGGCCAGAACTTCACCGAAGAGCGTGAGCGCTTTACCCTTCAGATCTCCAAGGACCAGGATCTGCTCAAGGAACTGTCTGCTTGGGTCGGCGCTTGTCGAGCTTGAACAACTTCGCCAGAGACGCGATAGTTGTATCAAGGAGTTGACCCGATCCATCGCCATATCTCACGAAGTTTCTTCTCCTTGCCCGACCTAGTTTTCCGGTTAGCTCATATGCCTTTGCTTCAAGATCCTCCCTTTCCTTATTTTCGATAACTTTCCGGAGGGTACCGCCATCGCCAAGCGTTGCCAAATTCCGCCAAGAGAGGGGTACTCCCATCGCTCCTGATGGTGAGAGCATCCCCTTGGACATGGAGGACTTGCTGGTTAGCGTGTCAGCTCGGGTGGAAACTATCAAGAACTATGGAAAAGATCTCCTCGATGCTGCGGTCCGGATCTTCAACACATTCTGGCCAAGCGAGGATGCTCCGGAAAGGATCACTCTCCTTGCAGAAAAACTGATGGAGATTGAGACTCAACTTGACCTCTGGAGGGAATCCGTTGGGCGTGCCGCGGCAGATACCCTTCTCCATCATATCCTTTCATGGTATGAGAAAATCGATCTGAGCCTCCTCACCCGTCGGCGCACCGGATCCAAATGGACCGATGATCCAGAGTGGGTAGCTCGGCGCCAGGCTTGCGCCTACAGCCTCATCGAATATTCTCCACCATGATGGTTGAGGGAGCTTCCTAGAATCCGGCGAGGAGGAGCAGATGGAGAACGCGGAGGATGGGTCGGGCGATGATGGAGAAGATGCTGCTTCAGATATTGAAGATAGTGATGATGACGCCGAACTTCCTCCTCCTGCCGCTCCTTAGTTGAAAAAACTTGAAAATTTATCAGATCCCCGGTATGCCGGGTGCAATTGTATGCTGAATACATAATATTTTTCTACTATGCTTGTATGCTGGATTAACTTGGGCGTAGTCCCCGAGTTTCATTTTCTTGTTCGTCCAATTCTCCGCTCGATCCGTGTCTACCTTGATTCAGTTTTACGACTTACGAATCCGAGCCTCAAGAATCGTTTTAACAATACTGAGAAACTTTGAGGCTTGGCTCAAAATAATTCAACATAATAGCTTGAAAGTAAATACGGGGTTAGTCCAAAAAACAAACGTTAGCTGGAATAGGATCGTTTCCTTAGTAGTTTTTCATGTGCTACGCAATTACAAACTTGTTCCCTTGCTTGCCATGAAGCCAATTCTTGTTGGACAACAGCAAGTCGAAAGGTTGGGTTTTTGGTGCTCACACATTACTAATCCGGGTTAAGTGAAACGAGTCATTCCAGCTAACGCATAAAAAATAACCACAATCATTTATTAAGGCAGTCCTCGAGTTACTGCTTGAGGCTCCGCTATTTCATTGATAGGCTCATTGCCGACATACATACCGACATATGAGGATGACTTGGGTACATACATTCTTTAGCTAAGTGTAGAAGGGGTGAAGTAGTGCTACATTCCACGGTCGCTTGGATTCCTCTCCGGACCTGTCTGCCTTGTTCTTTTCCTGTGGCTTTGCATCTATGAGATAGTAAGAGTCATTGTGCAATGCTTTGCTCACAATAAATGGTCCTTCCCATGGGGGGGATAATTTATGCATGCCAGTGGTACGCTGTACCAACCGGAGCACCAGATCGCCTTCCCGGAAGACTCAGGGGCACACTTTCTGGCTATGATAGCGTCGGAGATTTTGCTGATATATGGCGGATCCGACAAAGCCGCCTCTCTCGCTTCTTCTAGCAGATCAACATCATTTTGTCGGGCTTCTTGCACTTCGGCTTTTGTGTATTGGGTGACTCTAGGCGAATCATGCTCTATGTCGGCTGGTAATACAGCTTCTGCCCCATATACCAGAAAGAACGGCGTGTAGCCGGTTGATCGATTCGGAGTTGTTCTTAAACTCCACAATACCGCTGGTAGTTCTTCTATCCAGCACCCCGCTGATCTTTGTAGCGGCTCAATGAGCCGAGGTTTTATCCCGGATAGCACTAATCCGTTGGATCTTTCCACTTGTCCGTTCGACGCGGGGTGGGCTACCGAGGCTATGTCGAGTCGGATTTTCTTATCCCGGCAGAATCGTGCGAATGCTCCTTCAGCAAAATTGGTGCCGTTGTCAGTTATGATACTATGAGGATAACCGTATCTCAAGATGATGTCTTTGAGAAATGTCACAACCGTAGCTCCATCACATTTTCTTATAGGCTTCACTTCGATCCATTTTGTAAACTTGTCCACCATGACCAGAATGTGCGTCATGTTCCCTTTTGCTGGTTTGAACGGGCCAACCATATCCAAGCACCACACAGCAAATGGCCATGTAATTGGTATGGTTTTGAGTTCCGACATAGGCATATGTGTCTTGGTGGCGTATCTTTGGCAACCATTGCATTTTCTCACCAGATCCTCTGCTTTCTCCAAGGCTCGTGGCCAGTAAAATCCATGCCGGAACGCCTTTGCCACTAAGGCCCGGGATGAGGCATGATGCCCGCATTCTCCTTGGTGTATATCTCGGAGGATATCGAGTCCTTCTTCCGGATCAACACACCGCTGGAGGACATTGGTTACACTCCGTTTGTACAGCTCAGAATTGATGATGGTGTAAGCTTTGGCTCTCCTCTGAGTTTGCCTGGCTAGCACTTCCTCAGTGGGTAAGGTTCCATCTTTCAAGAACTGATATAGGCAAAGCCCGGTATGCTATCGTCAAGAGAACATCTCCTCATCAATTTCCATCCGATCCACCGGCATAACTTCAGCCGGATCACGCTGAACAGTCCCCGGGTCTGGTGAGGTAGTCCCCGGGTTTGCCGAGGTAGTCCCCAGGTCCGGCGTACTACTTCCCATGTCAATGTCCATGGGCTCAGCTACGGATTCCGCATTTTCCGGGACATAGATTGAATCGGTTCCTGGGGACGGCCTGATAGATGGCTTTCTGAGGTGCTCCAATGCAACACCCGGTGGAATTGCACGGTCGGTCGAGCCGAGCTTGACGACATGTCGGTAACCGTTTTCCACGCGAGGTACATGATGAAACTCGCATCCCTCAAAGTAACCCGAGATTTTACGCACATGAAATATGTATAGTGCCATGTTTGGATCCAGGCGTCCACACTCCGGACACTTGTCAGACACTAGATCTGAGTCGCCAAAGCAGATTATCCGACATATGCCAATTTCCTTTGCCACTTTTAGACCATGCACAAGAGCTCGTGCTCGATGACATTGTTTGATGCATGAAATGGATCTGCTGTCGTACTTGAGCTGATCCTTCTTTGGCGAGGTAAGCACAACCCCAGCACCTAATCCGGTTTTGGTCTTTGATCCGTCAAAGTGCATCCTCCAGTAGTTCGGATCCGGTGGCGGTGTTTCATATTGTACCTCGGCCCAATCCACGAAAAAGTCCGCTACAGCCCGGGACTTGATCGCTTCTCTTCTATCATATTAGCGCCAGATGGTGCTAGCTCAATTGCCCATTTCGCAATTCTGCCATTCGCATCTTTGTTACCCATTATCTCGGATATGGGGGCTTCGCATATCACTTTGATGGGATGCTCCTCAAAGTAGTGCTTTAACTTCTTTGCCGCCATATAAACTCCATATGCCACCTTTTGAAAATGCGATTAGTTCTGTTTTGAGGCAGATAATACCTCGCTCAAGTAATACACTGGTCTCTGCACCGACTTACCCTCTTCATCTCGTTCCACTACAATTACTGCACTTACAACTCGGTTGGTTGCGGCTATGTAGAGCAACATTGGCTCCTTCGACAGTGGAGAAGCTAACACTGGTGCAGTGGCCAACATCTTTTTCAAGTGGGCAAAAGCTTCATCGGCCTGCGGCGTCCAAACGAATTTATCTGATTTTTTCATGAGTTGGTAGAGAGGCAGTGCCTTTTCCCCTAACCGACATACAAACCGACTCAATGACGCCATGCATCCAGTGAACTTCTGAACGTCGTTGAGACACTTCGGCAGCTCCATTCGTTCGATGGCTCGGATTTTAGTTGGGTTAACCTCGATACCTCGGTGAGACGAAATCGAGTAATTTCCCAGCCGGGACACCGAAGGTACATTTCTCCGGGTTAAGCTTCATCCGGAATCTCCTCAAGTTCGCGAATGTTTGCCTTATGTCGTCAAGGAGCGTTGCGCTTTCCTTGGTCTTGATAACCACATCATCCACATAGACTTGTACATTTTGACCTATTTGATCGTGCAAACATTTTTGCATACATCTTTGGTGCGTTGCTCCTGCGTTTTGTAAACCAAACGGCATGGTGCGACAGCAATAAGCCCCGTACGGGGTAATAAAGGCAGTTTTTATTTAATCATCCGGGTTCAGGGGTATCTGGTGGAAACCAGAATAAGCATCAATAAATGACAACAGTTCACATCCCGCGGTAGAGTCGATGACCTGATCTATCCTCGGCAGTGGAAATGGATCTTTCGTACACGCCTTGTTCAGGTTCGTGTAATCGATACACATACGCCAAACCACCGCCACGTTCGGATCATCCTTTTTCTTTTCTACCAGCACCGGATTAGAGAGCCAATCCAGATACAGCACTTCCATGATGAATCCTGCTGCTAGCAACCGAGCTATCTCGTCATCAATGACCTTTCTCCTATCCTCGGCGAAGCGTCGGAGAGGCTGCTTCACCGGCCTTGCTCCGGGTCTTACGTTCAAAGAGTGCTCGGCCAACTCCCTCGGAACACCTTGAAAGTCCTGTGTGGACCAAGCAAAAATATCCCGATTCTCACGGAGGAAGTTGACGAGCTCGCTTTCCTATTTGTCAGTTAACCCGGCCCCAATTGTCACGGTACGCTCCGGAAACATGTTATCCACCGGGATCTTCTTGGTGTCCTTCGCGGCTTGAAATGAAACGCTTCCATGCGGGTTACTTAACGCCGGCATATACTGTTGCGCGGACTGAGCTAATGCCGCCACCTCTTGGATTTTTATTTTCTCTTGGGCAATTACGAGTGACTCGGCTAGGTTAGACCCGGCTGAAGCGCACTCAATAGAACGTCGGAAATCCCCAGCGATAGTAATTGCACCATTTGGCCCGGGCAACTTCATCTTCAGATAGCCAACATGGCAACTTGCCATGAACTTGCTCAGTGCTGGTCTCCCGAGTAATGCATGATACGCGCTCTCCAAGTTTACCCCCTCAAACTCTAGATTTTCGGTTCGGCAGTTATCCCTCGTACCAAATAGCACGTCGACCCAGACTTTGCCTATCGGTTCGCAGGATATGCCGGGCACGATACCGTGGAAAGTTGTTCTTGTAGCCTGGAGCATGTTCTCCGAGATGTCCAACTTGCGCATCGTATCCGCATACATGATGTTAATGCTACTGCCATTGTCGATCCGTACCTTGGAGAACCTCACATTAATGTTTGGTCCAATGAACGTCGGATCTAACACTAGTGCATACGAGCCCGGACTTGGCATAAGCTTGGGATGATCTTTGACGCTCCAGGTAATTTCCTGGTCCGACCAAGACATGTACCTCGTCACTGCAGGCATAACCATGTTAACCTCCATATGTCGGTGCTGCAAGCTTTTTCTATCTGTTTCCTCTGTTGTGAACACACAATAGCTCTGGTGATGTTCCCTGTACTCATTTCTTCCCTCGTTTCCGGAGTACCTCTGATCCGGTTGTTGCTGGTTTTCCACCTGATGCACTGCATCCCTTCTTCACTGTTGTCATACCTCGGCGGAGGGGAGGCAACATCAGTTGCTGCGTGTTTGCTCCGGAGAGCAATTGCTGTCGGGGTAACTCCTGCCGAGGTTGATCATTCCGAGGTGCCTGAGCATTCCCTGAACCACCTTGTTCTATCTTGCGCATCCACTCACATTGTCTCGTCGTGTGACCCGCCGGGCTGCTCGGATTTGGCGTGTGAAACTTGCACGGCTGGTCCAACATTGACTCGTAGGTATACCTCAGACGATCTTTCTTTTCTTGCCATTGCTTCTTCTGCTCCGGAGTCCACGTTTTCTTGCCATCATTTCGAGGAGTCCATTGCCCTCCTGTTCTCTGGCGTTGGTTGCTCCCTGCGCCGGGCTGGTCTTGATTCACGGCCGCAACTTGTTGCGAACCATATCGATGGTATGGTCTATCGTCTCTCCTTTTCCCCTGTAATCGTTCCTCCGGGATGACCCGGATCCGTCCCTCGGATAGTACTCCTCATTTGACTCGTTCGACGCGATCCTAGGTTGAGTCGGATCACCCAAGGCATAAGAATCCGCGATCCGGATCATCTCTGCCAATGTGACTGGCATTTTCCTTTGCAATTTCATCCACAACTCGCTGCCATATCTACATCCTTGTGCGAACCATGCTATAGCCTGTGACTCTATGACTCCCTCACACGAGTTCCTCATGGTACACCACCGGGTCAAGAATTCACGGTCCGTTTCGTTAGATCTCTGCTTGCACATTGCCAGGGTCTGCGGTCTATTCGGTCTCCGTCGTGCTTGAGAAGTTGCTGATGAACATTTCTTCAAAATCTATCCAGCAATTGATACTTCCGGGTGGCAAATTATTCAGCCAAACCCTAGCTGGACCTTCCAACATTTGGGGTACATATCGTACGGCCCACCTCAAGTTGCCAGTTGTAATTTTCACAGCTGTTGCGTAGTTTATTAGCCAATCCTCCGGCTTTGTACTGCCGTCATACGTCTTCGTGCCTCTGGGTAATTGGAAATTGGGTACTGGCGGTTCCTTCATGATCCGGGGTCCGAAGCACGCTGGACCAGGAGGACCTTGACATTCGATCTGTTCCAACCTATACAGGCGATCCAGGTTTAGCCTGGCGTCATCCGGCATCAAGTCTCTGCTTCCCAATCTCGACCCTATCACGTGATAGTCCGGTCTTGCGTATCCCGCATTTGTCATCTCCGAGTCTCCATCATTGTATCGGTCTTGCTCTCGTTGTGCTCCTCTCTGTTGCATACCATGGCCGGCACTTTGCTCTTGCCTTGGTGCAATCCGCTGCTGCGGTTGACCCGCTCCTGCCGAGTTTCGCTGTCCGGTATTGCCGTTGGCAGCATTCCCTTGACCGGCATTGCCTTGGTCGTGGTTACCTCGGCCAGCTTCGCCTCGGCTCATACTTCGTCGATCGTCGTTTTTCCGCACCTCTTTTTCCTTTCCCGCACGCGTTGGGTCATACGGAACGATCTGCTTGTTCCGTCTGGCCGAGGTTACTACCTCTTCTCTTCTAGGGCCACCATGAGGCGATGATGCGGCTCCAGCGGATTTCTCTGGGTTACCCATCACCGAATGTACGATCTTAGAAGCTCCAACTCTCTCCGGGTTGCCTCTTAACAGCTCCTCATTCTGCCTGTTCGTGATACGAACCAGCTCGTTCACCCGGTCTTGCTGTCTTTGGGGGGCTTCACCCGTTAGACCCTCTAGCTCGGACGCCGCGGCATCTGCTGCTCTGAGGTTCTTCGCCGGGGTACTATACTTCGGCAACCCCACAGACAGATAGTTTTCCGACCCTTCTAGTCCATCATCACCTTCTCTGTTCATCTTGCTTATGAGTTTTCTCCCTTTTACCCTCACTGCATCAACCTTGTTCGCTTTCGCGTACTCACGCAGCGTCATGTTCAACGACTGTTGAGCCGCTGCTATTTTCTTTGCGCCCTCCAGTATCTTTCGCCGGGTCTCCTCTAGCTCGGCCTGTGCCTGAGCCGGATCTACCACTGCTGCCACCGGGTTAGCCAAGCTATCCATATCTTCCCTCAGCACGTTCTCAGGCCTCTCTAGTGGAGGACCCCTAGCTTTCCTTGGTGCCTTTGGTGTTACCTCCGGGTCTGGCACCGGATCCTTGTTCGCGCCCGCGCCTAGCGCAGTCATCATCACCTCTGCATGGTCCGAGGAGCGAGCGATACGCGCCCCGCGAGCCACAGTGAGGGGTGGTTCCCCCGCATCAACGACGCGACGCGGATGAACGCAAGACACGTCCACAGCAACATAGACCTTGTGCGCGCCGAGCTTGACGAAGACGCCATTGCGCGGAAGGGGGCGCGTGCCGAAGGAGCCAACGTTGTCGCTGATGTAGTTCAGCGCACCGAAGCGCCGAACGAGCCCGGAGACGATGCGTTCACCGGTGCCGATGAAATTTCCCGTCCGGATCTTCACCCTGCTAGCACCGCTAGCCCCACGGTGGGTGCCAACTGTCGTGGTGGTGTCACGACAGATGCCATGGATAGGCTGAAGGTGGGGACTAATATGCGCTAGGGGAATCCAGGGAGGGATAGTAGAGTGATTCTCTACACAGAAGCTTCGTATTGATGTTCAGTCTCCAAGATTACAAGTGCTCCTCGAGCTGTATTGACAAGAGGAGGAAGAAGAAACTCTCTTACTCTTGCCTACTAACTAGCTCCAAAACCCTAGATCCACAAGTGTTATCCTTGCTATGTATCTGAAAAGACCCAACCCCCTTACCAGAACCCCAACCCCCCCTTATATAGGGGTGGTTCGGTCCTGGCCTAGGGCATACGTGGAGGCATATTCCTAAGAATATGCCTCCTCCCAAAGTAGTAACCCGACAGGAGTGCTTTTCCCCCACGCCACTCTTGCTTTAGCGACATTGCCTCTGTGGCGCCTGCGTCAGCCGACGTGAGCGTCGTCACCCTTGTCGGCCACAATCCGGTGGTCCTGCCCTTGCTTTATTCGCTCATCCAGTACACACCGGACCTTCTTTTTGACCAGAGATATTCCTTCCTTCTCCTAGAAGCCAAACGAGGGTCCGGATCACAGTTGATCCGGCCACACCTGTTCCTGCATATAAGCTAGACAAGCGTCTCCGACTTACTCCTTGAGTCGGACGAGACAATGCTAGGTGACCTCCCTGGTCCGGGTTACTCCGTGATCCGGCCTGCCTTGAGGTGACTCGGCCAGCATCCGCTTTGACCTTGCCGAACCTCGGCTAACTCGGCCCTTATACCCCGGAGTGACCCTACCCGGGGTTATCCCCCCAACATTCTTTAATAAGAAAGAAACACTTACACCCGAATACTCGAAAGTATGAGATGTTTGGCTTGTTACCGGTAAGTATTTCATACGGAGTCTTGTCCAAGATCTTGTGGAGGTATAAACGGTTGGAAGAATGACAAGCAGTAGAGATTGCTTCAGCCCAGAAGTTATATGGAGATTTAAATTCAGCTGACATTGATCTTGCCATGTCCATTAGAGTTTGATTCTTCCTCTCGACTACACCATTTTGTTGAGGGGTGTACGCAGTAGAATATTGATGTCTTATCCCCTCTTCACTTAGGAACTCATTTAAGGTGTAGTTCTTGAACTCCGAGCCGTTATCACTCCTTATAGCCAGAATGGGGACATTGTGTTGACGTTGAACCTCGTTGGCGAAGTCGATGACAGTTTGTTGAGTTTCACTCTTCAACTTGAAGAAATAACCCCAAGTGTATCTTGAGTAATCATCAACAATCACTAGACAATAATTCTTCCCACCGAGGCTTGCATGATATGGAGGTCCGAAGAGGTCCACATGAAGGAGCTCCAAAATCCTTTTTGAAGAGATAATGGTTTTCCTTCGATGAGGTGAATCATGCATTTTCCCTTCAACGCACACCCTGCAAACACGATCTTTGGCAAAAGAGACATTTTCTTTTAGTCCAAGAATGTGGCCACCCTTGTGGAGACTTTGCAAAGTTCTCATATTGACGTGAGCTAGTCGGCGATGCCATAGCCAACCCGCGTCAGCCTTTCTGAAAAGACACATCGGGTCTGTAGTGGTTTTCTCCGAAAAGTCCACCACGTACAGGTCGTTTTCGACATATCCCACGAAAGCGACTTTTAGAGACTTGCTCCACAAGAGTACCACTAAATCAGCATCAATGTAAACTGCAAAGCTCATCTTACCAAGGGCACGAACTGAAAGTAAGTTATACCCGAGGGTCTCAACAAGCATGACGTCCACGAGAGAGATATCGTGAGCCACCACAACTTTGCCGAGACCCAATACCTCAGATTTTGACTTGTCACCATAGGAGACGGTAATGTGATCAAGATTTGGCCGCATCTGCATGATGATCTCCTTGCTTCCGGTCATATGACTCGTACACCCGCTATCGAGTACCCATTTAGAACCACCGGAAGCATAGCCCTGCAAGAAAGTTACTTCTTGGTTTTAGGTACCCATTTTTCAATGGGTCCTCTCATGTTAGTAACAAGGGTCTTGGGAACCCAAATAGACCAAGGAATGTAACAATCATAAGGCCCTACATAACTAGCATAAACATCACCATAACAATCACAATATAGTTCAAAATTAGGATTGTTGATCCCTGCAAAACCATCATAATTAGTCTTATCATTGGTAATGTTGCTAGTCTTTGATTGAGCAGTCTTGTTGTTCTTCTTCTTCTTGTTTTTCTTGCTCTTTATCTTGGGTATGTAACCAAGACCTTCTTTACTATTGTTTGTCCTTTGTCTACTCAGTATCTCATCAATAACCCCTTTACCTTTGTGTTGAGAACTTCTTGCAAGATCTTCTTTTCCAAAGGATGAAGTGGAGGTACTTGGCACATCATACCGTTTCAATTGAGTTTGGAGCTGGTCATGAGACTCATTTAGAGTAGAATGATCACTCTTCAATGCCTTTTGAGCACTTTCAAGATTATCAAACTTCTCCAAAAGTCTAGCATGAATAGCCCCAAAATCAATCTTTTCTTTCTTTAGTTTCTTTACCTTGGCAAGAGCATGGTCACGTTCTTTAATGAGCTGAGCTACAACTTCTTCTTGTGACTCCTCAAGGGATTCGAGTCTTTCTTCCAAAGAAACTCGAGCTTCCTCTTCCTCTTCCAAGGCATTCTTCAAAGAAGCTATCTCCAAGGCATCTTCTCTTTCAATTCTGCCCTTTTCTTCAAGGAGATCTTCGGCTTGAGCAAGTTGACTCATAAGAGCATCAAAATGGAATTTGTGCTCACCTTGTAGGTTAGTGAAAAAAGTATCCAAGGCAATAAGTTCTTCTTTCATTTCAAGACTGTCATGATCATCCATATCCAAAATTATGTTAGTCTTAGGAAATGAAGAGCTAGAAGTTGATACCTCGGATCCTCTTGCCATTAGGCAAGTGGCATTGTTGTTGATGGCGTTCTCGTTCGGTGAGTCGAAGAGAGAGGAGGGAGTCGATATGGTGTCTATAGCAGCCACTTCGCAGGAACAATCCTCATCCTCTTCATCTTCACTTGTGAAGGAGTATTCCTCTTGAGCTACAAGGAGAATCTTGGGTTGCTTCTTGACAGGGCCATTTTTCTTAATAAACGGCTTCTTCTTAGGAGCTTTAGATTTCTCTTTAAGAATGAGCCTGCCACCATTGTCTTCTCTATTTTGATAAGGACACTCGGCAACAAAGTGCATTCTATCTCCACAGTTGAAGCAAGTTCTCAATCTTGGGCCACTTTCTCTTCTTCCATTTGACCCGTTCTTGCGCTCAAGGTCAGACTTGGCTTTGGCAGGGTCCTTCCAAAAGTTCCTTGCATAGAATGCCATGTACTCACCATGAGCACGTTTGACCTCATCGGGGCAGTCCATGGATACCCCCTCAAAAACTCCTTCATATTCCTCTAGCTCAACAACATTGGCTTTGAGAGCCACATTGACACCCTTTTGCATCCCAATGGCCGGAGCACGGGCATCTTCAGCATTCTTTGCTGCCACTTTGAATGACGCCATTTCTTGCATGACTTTGTTGGATGTCATTTGATGATAGTTGTGTCTACCTTGCAGGCTCTTCAAATCCGTTGGCTCGAAAGGCATTAAGGCACTCACATATTTTCTTTTTATCCATGCATCATCAATGTGAGTGGCCCCATGCTTCCGAAATGTTGTTGCGATACCCTTGAGTCTTCTATACATGTCCTCATGGTTTTCACCATCCAACATGTAGAATCCCTCAGCTTCATTACTAAGGGCATCATACATGTTTCTTCTCATGCTTTCGTTTCCAACGAAAAGGTCCGTAAGAGCATCCCACGCCTCTTTAGCTGTGTTGAGATGTTCAATGTGTGGCATGTCCTTGGGACCCACACCCAGCTGTATCATGTGGAGAGAGGTGGCATTCAACTGGCTATCCACAACTTCCCTTCTCGTTAGATTGGTTTGATCTCCAATATGAAGACCTTCTTCAATAATCCTCCACAATTCAATAGAGGAGCTGCAAACATGAGATTTCATTAGGAATTGCCATTGGTTAAAGGAGGATGCAGTGAGCTTGGGTGGATCACCCCTATTGTTTATATGAGGATGAGGGATAGGTGGGTCGGGGGAATATACGTGGCGAACCTCACTATATTCCTCCTTACCATTTCCATTTTTGGAGGTGGAGCCATTTAGTTTTTCACCTTCCACATCATCATCCTTGGATCCAGTGTTACCCTTTTCCTTAGATGATGGTGTGGGAGCCTAAGAGGAGGATGGAGATGGGGCTATGGATGATGTAAGGCGAGCAATCATTTGATTCATCTCCTCCATCTTGGCCTCAAAGGATTTCAACAAGGTTGTTTCCAATGACTTGAGATCATCTATTGTGACCTTATCCACATCCTAATTTCCATCATCCTTGGTACCCATACTACTCTTAGGCGGTTAAGCCCGAATTAAGAGCCGGAGCTCTGATACCAATTGAAATGGATTGTATGGGCACCTAGAGGGGGGGGTGAATAGGTGCTACACCAATTTTTAATTCTTTTTCAATTTTAGGCTTAGCATAAAGGATAAATTCTCTAGATAGACTATTGGGTGGAATTTCCCTATATGCAAACCTATCTACTAGCGAGTAAAGAGTGAGTGGAAGAGGAACGAGTAAACCAAAGTGAAGCACACGGAGACACAGGATTTGTTTGACCGCAGTTCCTTCCTTGTTAAGGAAAGTACGTTTGCGTTGGAGGGTTGGGTGGTACTAAGACCACCACGCCACAAAAGGCCTCACCCTGTTCTTCGATGGATCTCGCCACAATAGGCCTAATCCACCTTCCACTATAGGTACCCTTCGAGGCGGGCACCGGCGCCTTTACACAACTAGCAGGGCAACAACTCCACAACAACTTGGAGGCTCTCGAAATGACAACAAGCTGCCACAAAAACAAACTTATCAAATACAATAAACAAGATCTAGGTATTGACAAGAATACTAGATCAAAGATTTCTCCAAGTGAATGGAGAGGAGTTGAAGCACTTGATTCTTGATGATGATGATGAACTTCTCCTCCTTCAATTCCACCAAAGATCAAGACCTTCGGGTGGTTGAAGTGGGATATCAAGATTTAGAGCTCTTGCACAAGGTCTGGTCAAATTTGAATGAATCAAGTAGACTGAACGTTGGGGAAGAAGGGATATTTATACCCCCCTTCAGAAACCAGCCGTTGCAACCTTTGGGGGCCGGATTATCCGGCCCAAGTGAGGGCCGGATTATCTGGTCTGGGGAAACACCGCCCCAGACTCAGAATATCCGGAAGATAATCCACCCCCTCTCAGAGCGACGTGCCGAGCTTGCCCTTGATCAACTTTTGGGGGCCAGATTATCCGGCCCTATGCAGAGGCCGGATTATCCGGCCTGGGGAAGAAAAACCGCCCCAATTCGGATTTTCTGGTAGAAAATCCGACCGGATACCGAGCGACACGCCTTGGCTCCTTTTGCTCGAAAACTGGGGGCCGGATTATCCGGCCCATGAGACACCCGGATTATCCGGCCTGGGGAGGAAAAACCGCCCCAGTACGGATTTTCCAGGAGAAAATCCGACCGGGTACCGAGCGACGCGCCATGGCTTCCTTGAGAGATGAGGTAAGCCGGATTATCCGGCCCTTGGTGGGGCGGATTATCCGCCCCCCCCCCCTCAAAACTTCCTGCACACTTAGCACACATGAAAAGTCTCCATAGTATTGTTATCTAACACACAAAACATAGGAAAACATGAAATGTTCTTTCACCAGGGCACAATGCCCATGAGAAAGCCCTCGAGGTTGATCTAACGTCACTGTAGGCTCCTGGAATCAGGCCTCGTTCTGCTGCCATAACAACGATGCATACACATAGATGCTGTCATGTGATGATAGAATATTAATGTCAATCAAAGTGACATTAGTAAGTTGCAAAGGATATGGGACTGTAAAGTACAGACCCAAGACTCAACCTCTTCCATGAGCAAGCATGTTCTAGGTACCGGTTATATGGTGCCAATAATTAAGAACAAATGCAACTAGTGTATTTGTACTCTAGTGCAAGTGGGAGACTGTTGGAAATATGCCCTAGAGACAAATAGTAGTAAGGACTATTATCATATTTCATATAGTTTTGATTAAGTTTTATATCATGCTATAACTGTATTGAGTGGAAACATCAATACACGTGTGATATACAAACAAACTAGGGGTTCCCAGTGAAACTCTAGTCACTGGTTCATTGGTCAACAGATGATCATGTTTCCTGATCATGTGGCATTTATGCCGATTGAATGAGGTCATCTCATTCTGAGAATGAGATGATGAACCAATACCCAACCTAAACATCATGATTCGATCATGTCACGAAGTTCAAGTTACGATGATTAGAAATGGATCCTCGTAGACTATTCCTTAGACCGTGAGGCTATATCAATCACTGTCTCCCGAGAGTGCTTAGATAGCATCAAACGCCATCTGGTAAAAAGGTGGTTATAAAGGTGTGTTTAGGTATTCGGAGGAAACCGTAGAGGCAATATATGTCAAGAGCGGGATTTGTCCGTCCATGTGACAGGAAGATACTCAAGGGCCCACTCAGAGAAGTTATATCCAATAGCTGCGCATCGTGTGATTAGATCACGAGGATATCACTTGTCGGAACGAGTCAAATAGCATTGTTTAGTAACGAGATTGAACTCGACATGAAGATATCATTGATCAGGTCTCGGGCAATCCAAGTATCGAATGACAAAGGGAATAAGACACGACTGTCCCGGTTCAAACGACGAAAGATCTTCGTGGAACGCATAGGGGTCACATGGCCATCCAGGTCCCTCTATCGATCATTGGTGCGGGAGTGTCCCGACCATGTCTCAAGTGTTCCCGAACCGTAGGGTATCACGCTTAAGGGCTTGATGATGCTTAGAGAGTGTTTATGGGATCGGTAGAATCACCGAAGAAAAGAAGGGAGAAAACCGGAAGGGTTTCGGTAAGTCCGAAGGATGTCCGGAGTGGAGGTGGAAGGTGTTCCATGGCCATGGAGATTAAATAATATGTGAATGAATGTTAAATATTGATTTAATCATTTATTCATAATTATTTAATAAAGAGAAAATCAATTAAAAGGTCAAAAGGCTTAATGGGCCAATTTCCGGAGGGAAAGGGCCCATGAGGGAAAGGAGAGAGGGAGAGGGACCAAGGGGGCAGGCCGTCTGGGCCTTGCCCCCCCCGTGGGGCCCACTAGGGGTGGCCGGCGACCTCCCCACCCCCTCCTCTCCTTTAGTCCCACCCCGGGACTTGAGGGGAGGTAGTACCTCCCCTCCCCTATATAAGGTGGGGTATTTGGCCTAGAAAATACAACCGAATAATCAATAAAGGTCTCCCTACTTTTGGGAGGACCTCTAATTGATATTTTCTCTCTCCCCTCTCTCTCTCTCGTGACCGTGGTCCCAAGTCCGATCAGTGGCGAGAGACATCTTCATCATGAGCCAGCTGCTGAGATTCGGATCCGGGAGCTCTACTTCTACAACTGCTGCTGGATCGGGGAAGCGGGAGTCATCGTCAGGCACCGGGCGTGTGTAACTCCCACGAGGTGTCACACTTGAGGCACTCAAGTCGTTGGAGCCAGAAGGAGCGCAAGGACTTCATCACGACCTTGAGGTCGGCTTCGGCTCATCTACATCAACCACGCTCTCCTGAGCGTTGACAAGGCTTTTCGGTCTTCAAGGGTAAGTTCGTGAAAATCCCCTCCTGTTACTATATTGCTAATAGATAGGTCCTGACAGCTTCAAGGGTTTAAGGGCGTAGAGTAAAATTTATTGTTTTTATGCGCGGAACCCCTACAGCTACCACTTGGTTGGCTTGTGCTTGCTTCATTTCCTTTTGCTCTCTTTCTTTGGGTACACTTTCGTGCATTATGCCCTTCAGCATTACATGTTCCACACCGTCCTCTCTCACGTGGCTCTTGGAATTAGTTGTTGCCCGTTTCTCGGCCACCACCACTTCCCCATCCGTCCATGTCACTCCTAAAGCGCTTTGTTTTGCGTCTTCCACGTTTAACGACCTTCCATTCTGGATCGGGCCATACTTGAATTCCATGGTACTCCGGCCATTGAGATTGGTCCAGGTATGGGTGATATCTAGGAGCCCATATCTTCTTAGTAGTCTCGATTGAGAATTCGGACTCTCTCACCGTGAGAGGATTATTCCAATCAACATGTCGCCTTCGAGCTGCCATTAGCAAGTGCGAGCAAGCAAGATGAAGCAACAATGGCCTGCCACAAGTGCACTCACTGTTGGAGATATGCCCAAGAGGCAATAATAAAGTGGTTATTATTATATCTTTATGTTTATGATAAATGTTTACATCCCATGCTATAATTGTATTATTAGGAAACACTAATACTTGTGTGTTTTGTAAACATAAAAGAGTCCCTAGTAAGCCTCTTGTTAAACTAGCTTGTTGATTAATGGATGATCATGGTTTCCTGATCATGGACATTGGATGTCGTTAATAACAAGATTATATCATTAGGAGAATGATGTGATGGACACACACCCGTAGTAAGCATAACATAAGATCAAGTCATTAAGTTCGTTTGCTATAAGCTTTAAAATACATAGTAACCTAATCCTTCGACCATGAGGTTATGTTAATCACCATCACCGGATGGGTACTTTGATGACATCAAACACCGCCAGAATCGGGTGGTCATAAAGGTGTCATTGGGTATTCTGAAAGTATGTGTTGAAGCGCATGGACCAAGATTGGGATTTGTCCATCCATATGACGGATAGATATGCTCTGGGCCCTCTCGGTGGAATGTCATCTGATTAGCTTGCAAGCATGTGACTGGGTCACAAGGTATGACATAACATGGAACGAGTAAAGAGTACTTATCAGTAACGAGGTAGAACTAGGTATGGAGATACCGACGATTAAACCTCGGATAAGTATAGTATCGCGTGACAAAGGGAATTGGTTTCGTATGTAAATGGTTCTATCGATCACGAAGTCATCGTTGAGTATGTGGGAGCCATTATGGATCTCCAGGTCCCGCTGATGGTTATTGATAGGAGATGTGTCTCTGTCATGTCTACATATTCACGAACCGTAGGGTGACACACTTAAGGTTCGAAGTTGTTTTAAGTAGATATGGAATGTGCGTTGGAGACTGAATGTTGTTCGGAGTCTCGGATTGGATCCGGGACATCACGAGGAGATCCGGAATTGTCCGGAGAATAAGATTCATATATTGGGGATCATTTTTTGAGTTAGGAAATGTTCCGGAGTATTTGTATGAGGTTTCTAGAAGGTTTCGGAATGTTCCCGAAGGTTCTGGAAGATTTCTTGGAGTTTTCTTGAAAACCAAGAAAGGATCAAGGAGTCCTTGTAGGGTAAGACAAGGAGTCGTGGGGGGGAGGACTCCTCCCTCCACCTCCCAATCCGCCGGCCAAGGAGGGAGGGGAGTCCTACAAGGACTCCCCCGTCCCATGGCGCCTCCCCCCTTTAAATAGAGGGGTAGGGCGCCACCTCCAAGAGCTCCTCCACAACTCCAAATCTCCGCCGCCTCTCTCCTCCTCCTTTCTTCTGCTCAGGCTTAGGCGAAGCCCTGCAGAATTCTCTACTCCACCACCACCACCACACCATCGTGCTGCTGTGATTCCGTGGAGAAGATCTACTACCTCCGCTGCTCACTGGAACGAGGAGAGGAAGGTCTGCTTCGACTCCGCACGTGTGACCGACTGCGGAAGCACTGCCGGAACGCGGCGTTGGAAGGATCGTCCACACGATCTTGAGATCGGCAAGTGATCGACTACATCAACCACGAGATCCAATCTTGTTAACGCTTTTGGGTCTACAAGGGTTAGTACCGATCTATCTCGTTGCACATGTCTAATAGATTAGATCTTGGCTTTTATCTAGATTAGATCTGGGTTTTGTTCGTTCTTGCGGTAGAAATTTTTTGTTTTCCATGCTACGAATTCATCAGTGGTATCAGAGCCGTATCTATGCGTAGATCTGTTGCACGAGTAGAACACAATGTTTTTGTGGGCGTTGATGCTTTTGTTGTTGGTGTCTTAGCGTGTACTTTGCATCTTGCGGCATGATGGGATGAAGCGGCTCGGGCTAACATTACATGTCATCGCACATGAGACTTGCTCCACGCTTGACGTGCAACTTGCTTTGCACAAGTGGCGTTGCGGGTGTCTGTCTCTCCCACCATAGTTAAGATTCAATTTACAATGAGCATCTGACAACACTTGTATCAACGTTGTGGTTCTTGTTCGTAGGTAAGATCGGTCTTATGCGAAAGCCCCAAACCACGTAAAACATGCAAAGAAAATTAGAGGCGTCTAACTTTTTTTTGCAGGGGTTTTGTGATGTGATATGGCCATTATGTGATTATGATTATATTTGATGTATGCAGTGATCCTTGTTGTAATATGGCAACCGGCAGGAGCCTAATGGTTGTCTTTTAATTCTGTTAAGACCTACGTGTCTATTCATCTTGTAATAGCTTTATTCCAAGTAGTTGTAATAGTTACTAGTGATGATGGACAACCATGAAGCGGCGCCACTGACCTTGACGCAATGCTGGTGATGATGGAGATCATGTTCGTGCTTTGGAGATGGAGATCAAAGGCGCAAGAAGAAAGGGCCATATCATATCACACTTATTATGAATTGCCTGTGATGTTAATCCTTTATGCATCTTGTATTGCTTAGATCGCGACGGTAGCATTATAAGATGATCCCTCTCACTAAATATCAAGTAATAAAGTGTTCATCCTTAGTTGGCACCGTTGCTAAGACTCGTCGTTTCGAAGCATCTCGTGATGATCGGGTGTGATAGACTCTACGTGTGCATACAATGGGTGCAAGCCAGATTTGCACATGCGGAAACTAAGGTTAACCTTGACGAGCCTAGCATGTACAGACATGGTCTCGGAACACGGAATACCGAAAGGTAAAGCATGAGTCATATGGATGATATGATGAACATGTTGATTGTTCGCCTTTAAAGCTACATCATCTCACGTGATGATCGGACTTGGTGTAGTGGATTTGGTTCGTGTAATCACTAAAACAACTCGAGGGATGTTGTTTTTGAGTGGGAGTTCATTTGTAATTTGGATTAGTCGAACTCAATTTATCATAAACACAATCAAAGTGAATTTGCATAGTTTTTTGTAGTCATTGGCATCCGTTCACCACCTTACGCTTAGTCATAGTTGAGATAGTAGAACTATAGAAATTCTGGATATTTACTTTACGAACTGGTATCGTATTGTTTTGAATGTCAATTTAAAGTTTATAAGTCCTATTGCAAACTTTCAGCAAACTCTATTTGCTCCATGAAGTTTAATAAGTAGTATTAAATCAAGAGTAACAATTCCAGTGTTAGTATCTAATGTATCATGTTTGCCTCCATGATTCTTGATACTCAAAAGATTGTTTTTAATATCAAGTTTATCTTAGAGCTGAAAGCAATGTTTCAGAAACCATCATATGTGAAAGGTATTGCGATATCTAAAACAATGTGTTGGTTACAACATGATAGAGTATACGTCCTCATATTTGATGAGAATTTGTGAAGGTTGGAGACGCTAGTCGTCCTAATCCTCCAAAAGGTTTTGAAAAAGAAACATTATACTCGCAATTCACCTTTATAAGCTATAGCAGCTTGATCATGAAAGTTGTCATGATAAGGATGAATAGAAGATGTAAGTAAAATGTTTACTACACTAAAATATTACTAAAGAATGGATTTTTGAAAGAACACCAAACATTTGATGATGGTGATCCACCTCAAAGTGCAAGTCCAAAGGTATTAGTAGTTGACTATATACGCTTTGTACCATGTGTCATGTTGATGACACCACTTTTGATGTTGATAGATTCTTTTAAAAGAAAAGGAATTGCTGAAAGAGAATCTATAAAATATTTGGCAGAAAATAAAAGGTTGGAGATGTCCAACTTAGGCATATAGAAGATATACATGTTATGGTTGTATTCCTTGCTTGTTAAACAATGTGGTTCTCCGGTATTGGATACCGAATTGGTTGGTATGAAGTGTCATACAGGACAACACAATTCATGAACTGCAATGGCCTAAGTAACTAGCAAGAGAATATGTGATGATGTTCATCGAAAACAAACAAAGGGTTGTTGTGTTGCTCGTTAAACGTCAAAGCTTGCCTTCAAGATTTGTTTCAATAATTGTTATTTTGATCAGGTATTATGACGACAAAAGGTTGTTCAAATAATTACCGTATTCCATAATAGATGGATGATATACAAGTCTGGTTGGAGAAATAACGACCATAAAACTAATGCTAAAATGTCGCAAGACAAATGATTGAAAGATCACTTGCGAAGTGACATCGCTGTTTAAATTATATTGAAAGGGATACATGAAGAAACTCCATGTTGATGGATTTTTTGGAGTCTTTGATTTGGATCAAATGACGCTTGTAATACTTTCCTGGAGATAATTAAAACTCCGTCAGAGGCCAAAGAGGAATGACGACTAACTGATTGGAATTTGTACATATTGATGTATATAGTCCATTATGTGTAGTCGTGGGCGATGGATTTCAACTTCATATGCTTTCTCCGAATATTTGAGTGAGTATATGTATATACTTACTCAATAAGGAAGAAGTATGAAACATTTGAAAAATGTTCAAAGACTTTCAAGATGAAGTGGAAAATCATTGTAACAAGAAAATAAAAGAGTTTATGATTGGATCATAAAGAAAGATGTTTGAGTTACAAGTTTAGCAAAACACCTAAGATTTGAGGAATCATTCCATGGATTTGCATTTCCCAAAACACCATAGGAGTATGGAGTGTTCGAGATATGTAATGAAACCTTGTTTTACATGGTAAGATCAAAGGTGTCATTTATAAAACTGCCATTATATATTAAAGATTAAATCTTTAGTGACTACTGCTTTTACACTGAAAAGAGCTCCATCGTGATCCATTGAAATGACACCATATGAGTTATGGTTTGGGATAAAACCCGAATTGTCTTTTCTTAAATTTTGGTATGTTATGCATAAGTAAAATGTTTACAACCAAAGTCGGATAAGCATGTCTTTGTAGGTTATCCCAAAGAATTTGTTGGGAATTTCTCCATAACGCCGAGGACAAAAGAGTTTGTCGCTTGGAACGTCAAGTTTCTTGAGAAGGAATTTTTCGTGAAAAGTTAAGTGGGAGGACAATAGAACTTTGATAAGGTTGTTGAACCTTAGCTATATGTGCTAAGTAGCGCAGCGCCGGAAAGTGTCCCGGTGACGGCCACAATGCTCATGGCTCTCGTGATTACAAAAGGTGTGATCTCGGAGATTAGAGTTCCTATAGAACCGTGTGGGTCGGTAAGAATCAAATAGTAAGATTTGATAAGCAAGTCGTTATTGTATTGACAATGATGAACCGACTACATGCAAAGAAGCAATGATGGGCCCTGACTCCATAAAATGACTACAAGTCATAGAATCCGTGATAGTATCCATACACGAGAAATCAAGTTTCTGAACTTAGAAGACCCTCCGGAAAGGCGTGAAGCCTATCGGTCGTGTTTGGATTTATAAAGAAATAAGACATGGATGTTTAACATCTATGAAATAGTCGACATGTCAGAAAGAAGTTTACGACAATGTTCAAGGAGTTGACTATGACAAGATTTGATCTTTCATAGCGATATATAGTCTTGACGGATTGATGTAGCAACCACTACATATAATTTGGTATATGGTAGTTGAATAAACAAAACAAGTTCTAATAGAATGGTTACCTAGGACGTGTACATGACACGATCCAAAGGGTTTTGTTAATTCAAAGGATGCTAAAAGAGTATGCAAAACTTCAATGGTTGAAGTAAGCATGGCGGAGTTGGAATCTTCACCATGGTGAAACTGTTAAAAGAGTTTAAATTCATCGGAGATGATGAAGATGCTTGCATTTGCAAGAAATTAAGTGGGAGCGCTGAGACATATTTCTAATACACTATGTAGAGGACATATTATTGATTGGAAATGATGTATCTTGTATTGACACAGGTTAAGAATTTCATTTCGATGAAAGACTTAGGCATAACCCAAGAATTAGGCATCAATGTCTATATGGATAGATTGAGGCGCTAATATGGTTTTGCCAAATGTACATAGATAAGATGTTGAATGAGTTCAATATGGAAACAACAAGAAAGGTTCTTGACGCACGGAAAGGACTGAATCAAGATTCGAGTGTGTTGACACGAGATTCAAGTGTTTTGACACTTGGTGAAATCACAAGAATATTTTGATCAATCATTATTTGAGATGTACACATCCAGATATGTCCTATGCTCTAAATGTTATGAGCATATACCAGAATGACTCATAAGATGATCATTAGACAATAGTAGGATATTCCTATGATCTTTGGAAGAACTAAGAATATATTATTTATATAGTGGTGACAAATAGTTCATTGTAAATTGTTACATTGATACTAGTTTTGTCACAAGTTAAGTTTATCTCAATTTAGACTATGGGTAGCACAATGTAATGGAAAGGATGTTCCATGATGGATTTGGATGAGTTCCAAAGTTGAGACATTGTGACTGATACTACAACAAAAGGCTAAGTATATAAACTGCTGTAGTAGCAGCAAAGGAGGGCATTTGTGTTAAGTAGTTTGTTATCAAACTAGGTGTGGTTCAAAGTGGGCTAATACTATGAAGATATATTGTGTGACAATAATATCAACATATTTTGAGCCGAAGGAACTAAAGGTCTCACCAAAGGACCAAATTTATACAATGCCATCTCATTAGAGAATGAGTAATGCGTAGAGACGCAAGGACATGCAAATACACACGGACCTGGAAGTGTCAGATCCGAAGATTTTGTTTACCACTAGAAATAGTGTCTATACAACACCAGAAAGCCATAGGTGTTGAATGCACAAGTTTTTAACTAGATTATTGACTCTAGTGCAAGTGGGAGACTGTTGGAGATATGCCCAAGAGGCAATAATAAAGTGGTTATTATTATATCTTTATGTTTATGATAAATGTTTACATCCCATGCTATAATTGTATTATTAGGAAACACTAATACTTGTGTGTTTTGTAAACATAAAAGAGTCCCTAGTAAGCCTCTTGTTAAACTAGCTTGTTGATTAATGGATGATCATGGTTTCCTGATCATGGACATTGGATGTCGTTAATAACAAGATTATATCATTAGGAGAATGATGTGATGGACACACACCCGTAGTAAGCATAGCATAAGATCAAGTCATTAAGTTCGTTTGCTATAAGCTTTAAAATACATAGTAACCTAATCCTTCGACCATGAGGTTATGTTAATCACCATCACCGGATGGGTACTTTGATGACATCAAACACCGCTTCGTAACTGGGTGGTCATAAAGGTGTCATTGGGTATTCTGAAAGTATGTGTTGAAGCGCATGGACCAAGATTGGGATTTGTCCATCCATATGACGGATAGATATGCTCTGGGCCCTCTCGGTGGAATGTCATCTGATTAGCTTGCAAGCATGTGACTGGGTCACAAGGTATGACATAACATGGAACGAGTAAAGAGTACTTATCAGTAACGAGGTAGAACTAGGTATGGAGATACCGACGATCAAACCTCAGATAAGTATAGTATCGCGTGACAAAGGGAATTGGTTTCGTATGTAAATGTTTCTATCGATCACGAAGTCATCGTTGAGTATGTGGGAGCCATTATGGATCTCCAGGTCCCGCTGATGGTTATTGATAGGAGATGTGTCTCTGTCATGTCTACATATTCACGAACCGTAGGGTGACACACTTAAGGTTCGAAGTTGTTTTAAGTAGATATGGAATGTGCGTTGGAGACTGAATGTTGTTCGGAGTCTCGGATTGGATCCGGGACATCACGAGGAGATCCGGAATTGTCCGGAGAATAAGATTCATATATTGGGGATCATTTTTTGAGTTAGGAAATGTTCCGGAGTATTTGTATGAGGTTTCTAGAAGGTTTCGGAATGTTCCGGAAGGTTCTGGAAGATTTCTTGGAGTTTTCTTGAAAACCAAGAAAGGATCAAGGAGTCCTTGTAGGGTAAGACAAGGAGTCGTGGGGGGGAGGACTCCTCCCCCCACCTCCCAATCCGCCGGCCAAGGAGGGAGGGGAGTCCTACAAGGACTCCCCCGTCCCATGGCGCCTCCCCCCTTTAAATAGAGGGGTAGGGCGCCACCTCCAAGAGCTCCTCCACAACTCCAAATCTCCGCCGCCTCTCTCCTCCTCCTTTCTTCTGCTCAGGCTTAGGCGAAGCCCTGCAGAATTCTCTACTCCACCACCACCACCACACCGTCGTGCTGCTGTGATTCCGTGGAGAAGATCTACTACCTCCGTTGCTCATTGGAACAAGGAGAGGAAGGTCTGCTTCGACTCCGCACGTGTGACCGACTGCGGAAGCACTGCCGGAACGCGGCGTCGGAAGGATCGTCCACACGATCTTGAGATCGGCAAGTGATCGACTACATCAACCACGAGATCCAATCTCGTTAACGCTTTTGGGTCTACAAGGGTTAGTACCGATCTATCTCGTTGCACATGTCTAATAGATTAGATCTTGGCTTTTATCTAGATTAGATCTGGGTTTTGTTCGTTCTTGCGGTAGAATTTTTTTGTTTTCCATGCTACGAACCCATCACTCACAAGTTTTGAGCGAGACCTTGAACGCTCGACCTCCGTGTTGGACACCATCAGCCGTGATTCCTCCTGGCTCTGTAACTTGGTAAATTAGCTCGTCATTATCAAATTCCATGACAACTTGGGAGTCCACTTTCTTTGACTGAAATTGCATCCAATCGTCAACCTTCGGTGGGAACTTGTATTTATGCTTGTCCTTGTAGTCTCCCGCAATCTTCCTATCTGTTTCAGCTGAGTACTTTAGAAAAAATACTCATTCATCTTGTCGAATGTGTATTGGACTATTGCCGTGACGGGCAATGCACGAACACCTTTGAGCAACTTGTTGAAGCATTCTGCCATATTGCTTATCATTTGACCGTACCTTCGGCCACCATCATCAAAAGCTCGTGCCCACTTTCCCATATGTCCAATGTTCCTAATGAGAAACTCTTTGCCCCCCGCATTGAGTTCTTTGTTATGGAACAATTTGTTGTACAAGTTTGAGAAACGGCGCTCCATGAAAGCAAGACAACAATCGTGTAGATCATCGGACAATTCCTTGCTCTTGCATGCCCTATAGAAGTTTGAAATAAAATGTCTCATCACCATCGATGGTGCAATGGGACATGTCCGGGAATCTCAATCATCACCGCATTGAGAATTCCTTGATGATGATCCGAGATGACACATAATTCCCTTTGAGCGGGTAAGACCTTGGTTCTCAAAATATGGAAGAACCATTCCCAATTGTCATTGTTTTCCACCTCAACCAAAGCAAAACCCAAAGGAACCAACCGGTTGTTGGCATCGCTAGCTTTGCAATCAAGATAGTGCCCTTGTATTATCCGGTCAAGAAGGTGCCATCAACGGATATAACATGCCTACAATGTTCAAAAGCCCGAACATATTGCTCGAAACCCCAAAATGCACGTCCAAATACTCGAACGGTTCTTCTGTTCATTATCCTTGTCTTGTTCCCATAAGGTTCAATCACATGAATCATGCCCGGGTTAGCATTGGTCATCGCTAACAAAAACCGAGGGATTCAGTTATAAGATTCCTCCCAATCACCATACAGCATCTTAAATGCGGCTTGCTTCGCCTTCCATGCCTTCCCGTACTTCACCTCGTAGTGAAAGAGGGCTTTCACAAGCTCTTGGACCATCTTGATGGTCATTATTGGAAACGACTTGATGTTATTGGAAAGCCTATAAGCAATAAACTCGTAGGTGAGTTGTCGATGCTCGTGCTTCACATCCTTGCCATCCACCGTCGGGCCTCGGCACATGTGAGTTGATACACAACTAGATATGTGACAACTTGGACCTCCCTTAAATGGTCTTGCACGCACAGTCCAAGGACATCCATCCTCCTCGCATTTAACCGTTTAACGCTTCTTCACGTCCGAGTGCACCACCGTGTAAGGGCGATGATGCTTAACCGAGAAGTCCTTTACCCATTGCTTGTAGCATCCCAATTGTCTAACAATTGCAATGCTACTAGCCTAGTCTATATAGATGCTACTTCAAATATATAATTGTTGCATCATCATTATATCATGCTCATGTCATCATGCCACCTTGCATTTGAGCATCATATAAAACCCTTTTCCATTTGGTTCTTATCTCATCTGCATTATTAATTGTATTTGCCTCTTGATATTGTATTTGGTTCTGGATATATTGATTAAATGCCCAAGTTGAGTTGGGGGCATATCTTTTATTTACTCCACCACCTTTTCTTCCACCACCTTATAATTCCACCATCCAACTAAATATGAGCTTGGCATTTACTGGTTTTACTTCTAGCTCATGTGGGTTGGGATGGATCCAATTCTTTGCCACATGCTCTCATCTTGGCATCATGCTGTTTTCACAATATTGATATATGAGAGCCACATGGCCACCTTTGCATGCCTTGTGAGTGGGACCCTTTCTTCTAGCTTCCATATGGTTTGTCATGGAATTATGCTCATGTTGGAATAGTTGGGACTATTGATCATCTAGTGGAACATACACACTGGCAAGCCCCAATTTTACTCAAACATGATCATCTCCATCTATTCCCCCTGGAGCTATCTCTAAAATCCTTTCTGCTTAGGCCTTACTCCACATTTAGGAATGCATAGTAATAATGCCATGTAAATCATCTTGTTTTCACAACATAAGCATGGCATTAAATATCATGCATGGGCCATGCAAGAACCATATTTTGCTAGCTTTGGTTTTAGTTGCATTTTGAGTAGATCTTTTGCAAAACCACATCACCTTTTCCTCTCTTTTCTAGTCTTGGTCTTGTTGGGGTTTGGTTTGTGCTTGGCTTGGTCTTGACAAATGAACACCCTAGCAACTAACCTTTCCCCCTCTCTTCAAACCCTAAACCTACCTATCCATCTCATCTAATCTACCATACCCTCTCTAAACCTAAACCCTAAGCACCCTTTCTCCTCCTTCTAAGCCACCCCACCATGGCCTACCCTAGCTGGCCCCACCGCCACCCTCTCTCCGCCACCTCTCCCTGCCCTAGCTACCACCCCAAACCCTAACCTAGCTCTGCAGCCTAGCTCCACCCCTAACCCGAGCCTCCCCTCTCTTGCTCCTTCCCTGCCCTAGGGGCCCCCAGCCCGAGCACCACCTCTCTGCCCTGCCCTACCCCACCTGGCAGCTTCCCTTGCCCCTGCCCTGGTCCTGCCCGAGCCTACCACGTGAGGAAGGAGAGGAAAAAGGTGGCACCGAGCCACCTTTTTCATCTACACCTTCCCCCGGCACCTCTCTCTCTCTACCACTGCTACCATCCCCACCACCTCCGCCTCGCCCACTACCCCCAGATCCAACCCCACCGCCTCTCCCTCTTCTCCACCGACGCTACCTCCTCCCTCTGCCACTGCCTCCACCGCCTCGACGATCCGGACCTTGAGCCAGACCGTGGAGTGGTGCAGTGGACCGAGGAGACCCCTGCTGCAGCCCGCACGGAACCGCCAAGAGGAAGCCCTGCATCGCCAGAACCATCAACGCATGCCGGAACCCTAGATCATCTGTCACTTTGCGCCGCCGTCGACCTCGCTCCCTACATGATCCAGGCCCTCCAACGACCTTGGCGAGCCACGCTACCTCCCGGACACCTCCCCTTTCTTGTTCGTTTCTGGATGAGCGGGTCACGGCGCCCTCGGTGCCTGGCGTGAACGTCGGCGTCGTCTCGCTCGCGCCAAACCCTATCTAGCCGCTACCCCCTCTCGAACTACCCAACCCCATCAGAAGCGCGCCGCTGGCGCCATGGCGATCGCGAGTTCGATCCCCACCCTCGCCACTGCTGCGGCGAGAGAGGAAGATCAACATGGTAGTGGCCACTTTGCGCTTAACCCCCTGGTCTTTTTGCCGCTCTTCCCGCGATCCCAAGCCCCACCTGTCTGTGTCTCTGCCGTTTTACAAAAAGGCTCCCGACAAACCTGGCAATCAACCCGCAGTCCTCGCTATGCCGCGTGGCACACCCCTTGGTCGCCCGCTGACGCGTGGGCCTGCGAAGACCCCCGGCCCCACCTGTCATCCGCTAGGGCTAGAAGAGCTCATGATGAGAATGTTTCAGCAGCTTTTGGTCCAGTCAGCCGTGGCCCCACATGTCGGCGTCTGCGGCTAGGTTCACTGGAGTATAAAAAGTATTTTCGGCTTATCTGTTTTATTTCAAATTTATTTCAAATCAATTCAAATTCAAATATAATTCTGTTTTTAAATAACTTTCAAAATATAAACCCAAATAATGCAAATAATATATGTTTTCAAATCAGAAAAATGTGAGGATTTCAAATATGCAATCCAAAATATATTTTGAACACTTAAATTTCCAAGTTTATTTAAATTACAATAAATGCCCCTTTTTCCTTAAATAATTAATAACTTTTGATTTATAAATCCAAATTTAACAAATAATATGTCTAAAATGATTAGCTCGACGAGACCTTTCTGTTTATGCATTCCATGGTTTGATTTGAAGCATGCATCATATAAATATGTTGTGGACAGCAACTTAATTGTGAATAAATTGGGGCCAAAACTAAATAAAATGGTTTATTCTTGTGTTCCACACCTCACCCATGCCATGCTACTTATTTGCCATGCAAATTGTGCATCATTCATCATGGCATGATTGTTTGCTTGACGCATTTATTCATATGCTTGTGCTCTTTATTTATGTTGGCCCTTGTTTGTTTGGTTCTTCTTCGAATAGACGCTGAGTAGGGGATATATCAAGAGAACCAAGAGCACTACCCAGATCCATTCCTTGCTTCAACTGAGCTGCCAGGCAAGCACTACCACATGCTTGCATACATACAGTACCTATTGCCTCTATCTTATTCTTGCATCATTGAGTCGCGATTGCATTAAATTGAATCCCAAGTATTGCATAGCCTTTATTTTTTTTTAAACCCCACCGAAGCTTGTTCCTCCACCCCATGAGCCATTACTACAGGAGTTGTTTGAGCCATGCGAGTCGTAGAACAGCATGTGTAGGGTATGTGAGTGTCTGATGGATAACGAGGTACCTAAACAACTTAACCTGAGTAGTAATGGGATAACTAATGAAAGTGGCATCGGTGAGCCATATTCGCTATTTGGTTTTTCAGGCTCACTTGTGTCCCGTAAGACCCCGAGTACTTGATTCCTGTTCCAAGATTATTCGCGCTATCCACATCCGGGAGGCTTATGGACCCCCCGAGCTTGATTCATTCTTATTTCTTGGGGCCACAAACTAGTTTGAGGATTTATTTACTATCCTGTACTTATGCCATGCTTTCTTGCTTTATTTACGATTGTGTGAGGAGCACGCTGTACTGTTTAGGAAGCGAGTGTTTTCATGATATCGAGTCCAGCTTTGGGACTCGCCGTTCTGACCATTGGCGCAAACCTTGAGTCCGTCTCGAGTCATTAACTTCTATGGTAGCTTAATGGGGTGGCCCCTGAAATATTTCTGAATCCTGTGATTGCTTTGTCGACGCCTCGTTGGGTTTTGATTTGGTTTTCCGAGGCATAGCGAGTGTGTGTGTTATTTGTGCACCCTCAGGTAAAACTTTCTGAAAGCCGTGTCCGCGGTTATGGACGACTTGGAGCACAGTTTCTCGATCATAGACAAGCCTAACTAAAGTACCGCTTATAAATTGACTAGACTAGGTACTTGACTAGTAAATAGTGCAATACTCACGGAATGGATAATAAAACTGCCAACGGATGGGGGAATGTTCGTCCGCTTCCTCGTCGGTAAGCGAGGAGGAGGATGGATCTGTTAAGATTACCTTCATAACTGTTATAACTGTTGTTATTAATTCACGGACATCCGCTCTATCTACGGTTAGGCGGATGGTTAGCGGTATCTAGAATTGCTAGGGTTTATCTTTTGCTGCAATTATGTTACCCGAGTTGTGTCCCTTTAGAGGCATAAAGACTTGAGTACCCTAGGGTCTCACACGATAAATTATTGGTTCGATGAACAGTACCCTCATAAGATGGATCTTTGGGTGGAAGAGACAGACGATGTGGGCAACGATCATTCGGTGTAGAGATTAGGAACGGGATCCGTGAGATCTGTAAGGGATGTGCTTATTTATGGGGCATCTTATGCCGATTTGCTTCTTATCCGTACTCGGATTCTGTCTTCCGCTTCCGCTTGATACTCTGTTGAATGATGTATGAGGAGATATCCTACACTATTATATCTATCTAGGATATTTGGATCTTGCCGTATGGCGTTGCTATATTTCCTTTCTTTTTAGATGGAATGGCTCTGATGTACTATTGTATGGTGGCTTGCATACATACTCATTTGTGTATGTAGTTGATCCCTTTGCCGATTCACGCCCGTTCTTGTCCCGATGTTTGGAAATGGTTGGGACGGCCGAAAGGTCTACCTGTGAGTGGCATTTGGGCCCCACCGTACTATTTCAACCATTTCTGAACATCCAGGCTTGTACTAGGAGCGTAATTCACCGAGGTAGTTACATTGCTTAAATTCCAACAAGGTCTTGAACCTCGATCCACGAGAAAAGCCATTATTCTCTTGATTACCATCCCGGTAAGAACTTGACCTTGGTCCAAGCACTATGCCCTTCCCGCCATGAACTGTGGCTTCATCAGCGAGACTAACATCACGGAACAAATATACCATGTGGTCTCGTCCCAATACGTTATCGTGGATTTCGGCCTCTCTAGCCGTGAACCCCTCCTCGTCAAGTTCTTCTTCGGGACCATCATCATCCGAGTCCGATGCATAGCATCGAATATATGGGATGTCACGGTCCATGTTCTCTTGCGTAAGATATTTGTCCAAATATCCAACATTGTTGTCGTGGAGCTCAACCTCATTCTCATCGTGCAAATAATCATCATTTTGCTCTTCCAACACTTCATCTTGGTTCTTCGAAATCGGGCTCAATGTTTGGGTAAATGGAGGTTCAATCAATACCTCTTGGTTTATTGGTGGGGGACTCCTAGAACCCAATGGGGAGGCACTACGGTTCAAATCCAAGTGCAAGTTATTATCAAACTTCTTGGTAGAAAATAGTTCAAGAGCTTTGTCTAGCGACTCCGTCACCACCTCCTTGTATGCAACCCAACGGGGCTCGGAGAAGATACGCATGGTCTTCCAACGGGTGTGCATTCCAAAAGCCACATTATGTCTTCCCTCCAACTCAACAACATCATTTGGGTCCATCCATTTCAATTCAATCCTAACTTGCTCCAAGACCTCGGCGTAGGTGGGACTACGCTCAAACACCAAGTCAAGCTCATCCGGGTCCGGTTCTATATTACCTCTCAAAAAGGCATCCTTGTCTACATGGTGAACATGAACAATTCTTGACATTCCTAAAATAATCACAACAATAATACCATGGTCAACATACTCAATACATACTTATTGGTAACATTAACACAATACCTATCCCTATGCCAATTCAACAATACCCTATGCCAAAATCTACCATACATCTTGCATAACAACCTAGGGTTTCCAAGATATGGGTCAAACCAAGAATTTAATTGGTGAAAAAAAAAAGGGAAGAATACCTCTAGGCACTTGGGGATCGAAATCCACGGAGAGAAATTTCCAATTTGGTCTCTTGGAGGGAGGGATTTGAAGGAGCCGAATCTCGCCGCCACCCTGTCTTCTCTGTTCGTGGGGGAGGCTGGGTAAGTGAGGGTCGGGTTGGGGCGGGCGCGCGCGCTGGTACAAGACCTAAAGTGCGGCGCCACGCGCCGTGGCGTTGCATATAGTAGTACGGCGCCGTAGTGTGTGGCGCCGCACTTACGGAACTGTGGCCCACGAGACCACGGCGATGACACGCTGGCAGTCGTGCGGCGCCACCAGTCGTGACGTTGCGCTTCAGAGTGCGGCGCCGTCGTTCATGGTGTTGCAAAAAGAGTTAGTTCCGTGAATTTTTTGTGGCCCGAGTTTATTTTGTAAATTTGTTATTTTTTTGAGTTATTTCTGTTCAAATTCCCAACCAAACACGCCCTGCCTAAGATTCTCCACCGAAGCTCAGCTTCCCACGCACGTGACACGTCCGTGCCGTGCAGCCACTGCTGGTTCCGGCACACTAGTGTGCGCGGCCACCCCGCAGTGCGCGGACCTGCCGGCGCCCACGAGGCCACGACAGCCACGCACTTCCCCTTGACCAGCGTGCGGGCATCCGCGTCGGCCATGCCAGACAAGTCTATGTAGACCTGCTCCCCGCTGGCTTACCTCCACACAATGGCCATGGTGCATGGCAACCTCCTGCCGGCGAACATCCTGTTCGAGGACGACCAGCATGCGCGCGGGCTCGTCGCGGCGCTCAAGCATGCCGGGGACATGGTGCTGCCGTACGTGGAACCACGGTGGCTTGCGATGGGATAGGAGCTGTGTGACCTGCACTGCACGCGCTGGGAGTGTGCTGCTCCGGTTGGTCAGAGCACAGACATGGCGGCGTTCGTGGCGAGGAAGACGACGAAGGAGGCGGCCGGCAGCGGGGCGGGGCAAGGCATATGGCACGATATGGTGGAGGCGAGCAACGGAGGTTGGCCGATGGAGCCGGGGCGTACCACCGAGGTGGCCCTCCTCCGGGTGAGATGAGATGCTGCGACGACGGAGTACCGCGTACGTCGTGGTCGCCCGACCAACTGACCAAGAGCTGATGGGGGGCGTGCTAGAGGCCGCGACCGCGCGACGAGCGCTGCGTCTGACAGCGACGGCGGCGCACCGTCCTAGTACCTCTGCCCTATCTTCAAGGTTGACACATTAGTACATTACGTGTTTGATCGATCATCTGCAGAGCATGGATTTCTGAAATCACGTGAGCCGAACCGAACGACTGTTTTAGACATAGCCAACAAATCCATGTATTTCACTCTCGATTCGGCATATCGCGATCTGTCACCGCATTTTGTTAATTCTGCGCCTTGGAAGAGGGCGCGGCAACGGAACTTTGGAACGGATCTCCCTGGTTAGTGGTTACCGTGACCCCGTGAGCTGGTTTGTGATCGCCAACTGTTTTCGTTAATTCTTGTAAGGTGCGGAACAACAGGAGATCAGACCCTCTGTAGTTTATGCAGACTAGTTGAATGCTCATGCCGTGCTACGGTATACTCTATTCGTCTAAAAATATAAGACATTTTAGCTTGTGAAATGAATTATCTAGACGTTTTTAGTATATAGATTCACTCCGAATCTCTACGAACCTTCACACTAAATGACGTCTAGATATTCGATTCACAAAGCTAAAATGTCTTATGTTTCTGACCGGAGGGAGTACAAGGTTTTATGCTGCCACATGTTTATTATCGCCACGTATAAAATATAAATTAAACGTAAATGTCTACCCATAGAATAGCTATTAAATATCTTTTGGTGGTGTACAACCCAGTAAGTATTCGGTCTCTTCTGAAAGCATCGCCTTATGTCCTATATCGGGGGATTATCTCGCGGGGTCCATAGAGTCTATTTATGTCCCATCGGTGATCAATACGTGTCATGCATACAAAATCATCTCTCTATATGTACCTCAATTGGTTGTGTACTGAAGTATATTTATCCATAACTCCCGCTTCATTTTAATATTATATGTTTAAAAAGTGGACATTAATCAGTTATACTAAATAATCAGCGATGAAAAAAGCACTTCTTATTTCTTCCTAAATATAATAACAGTTAGGACATGCTTCATTTACATGTTTAAAAAAATGTAAACATGCATAGAAATTAGGTTATCCCAACAAGGCAAATCGCTGGTTAGGAAAGGCATCATAAATTAAAAAGACTCTTTCGGTTCATAGAGAGCTGGTCTTGGTCGGTCCATACTCCACGGGAACCAACTCACGGTCCCTCTCTTTCTCACACGTACATCGTCACTCCTCCCCTAAATCCACCACCGCTACTGTTTTGCCAGGAGACGAATCCACACCCTGCTATCATGCTACACATCACTTCATCCCATCTCCCCTTCCCAAATATGTCGGCGACCCACTTCCGCTCAACTCCCCTCTCCTCTCTTGGTCAGGGGATCATGATGTCCTCTCCTCCTCTCTTTCCGACGTCGGCAGCTCGAGTGGAATGACAAGGGGCTATGTCTCCTTCCTCAGTTCCCTTGAGTCCCAGAGTCTCACAACAGTGGCCAGACCTGAGCAAGAAAAAGGAACAACGCAACTGTTGCCGACCTCAGCCACTCAATCCCCAACTTACACTGATGACTTAAGGTCTGTCCACTAATTTTCCTTTCAGTATTTAATTATTAGAATTGAACATAGTAGATCATTGTAGTTTCCAAGATGGGCTATAATATTAGAGGAATAATTGCTAGTTAATTGCATGGTAAGCCAAAAGTAAATTGTCAGTGTAGACTGCAAGAATAGATAATTCAAAGGATCTCAGTTTAGCTTGTACAAGTTCTATAGCCAAAAGCCCAATTACTGAATCTTGGTACAACTTTTGCAAAAAGAAATTTGTTGCTCGTATGGCAAACTTCAAACATTGAATCTAGGGAGCTGAATGCAGAGTAGGACTCAGCCATATTTAGCTTCTTTTAATCCAGCTGACAAACACAACTACTTTCAGTAACTTTCCCTTAGGAAAATGCTATGTAATTTATGATTACTATTGGGAAATATATAATAGTAAATGTAAGCAACCATGTTGAATTCATGCATCTAAGCATCGTTGAAATCCGAACCAGGAATTAAAGTAGATAGATACCAAAACCTAGGAGTTGGAAAAGCGGAGTTGCTTTGCTGATGGAGCACCACAATTATTCCAGGCGGACGAGGAGGCATCGGAAATCGGAAACGGGGCAGGGGATGCAGAGTGCGCTAAGATGTCCATACGCGTACTCCTGCGCCGCGAAGGCCGGTCAGCCGAGAAGGTCCGTGCGCAAGACGAACCGCTCCACGGGGCCTTCCTCGCTGACGCACGCTGACACGTGCCTCTATGCACTAGCATGCCGCCGCGGCCGTCATAGTCATCGAACTCAAGCTCCCTGGGCCCGTCCTCAGCGGTGCCACCTGTGTCCCTGCATACGGCGCTGAGTCGTGGAACTTCGTGAAGGTAGTGCTCATGGCCGCCGGCGAGGGGACTCGCCCACCGCCCAAGTCGTCGATAACCGTTAGGGAAAGGGAGTCTCTGCGTCTTTATTTGCGTCGTTTTTTCGCTTTGCCTTTTTTAGTGCAGCGTCGTTACCTTAGAGGGTGTGGAAAGCGGGGAGAGATTGCGGGAAGGACGGGTGAAACGCTCATGTGCATGTAAACTTAAATTATTTTTAGAAGGTTACTATGATTAGGTCCGTCGACATCAGGTCCGTCACGGGTGCTTATTCTAGTTTGATTTTTTTGTTGCGATAGAAAAAGTTTGTTAGTCAATTAGTTATGTTGTTGAGTAGATATGGGCTAAAAAATAGGAACAGCTCTAGTTTCTTGTTACGGTGGCATTAGTTAGGGATATTATAACTGAGACAAGAGAGAGCTCTCTCACACCCTCAGCATTTTCGACCGTACGATCTCCTTCCTGGTCGTTTCTGGCCGTTTGATGTGTTGTAATCTCGTATTGGGCCGAGTATCCTAAGGCAGCTACTCTGGACAACAAATTGGAGGTCCGTAGTTGATTTGGGCCGCATAGAGAGCCCATGTAGCTCTGCCTCAGCCGATCAGTGATTTCGGATCGAGAGAAAAAAGTACAGGGAGGAGAAGAGCCAACAATTCGGTGAGCGAGGACCTCACCCACCATCGTCATTGCCACCGTCACTGGCGAAGATGCCGGTAAGGATGGTCGACACCGCCACGCCTTCCCCCTGGCCCTCCTGAGGTTCTGCCCACTCCTCTACCCTCACCTCCCATCTCTCTTATAACGCATGCCTGACCTGCCCGTTCTGCTAATCTGCTTATCGTACGATTCCTAGATCTTGATCCGATCAAACTCTGGTCTAGCACTTACGTGGGATCGATCTAGAGCGTTCTTACTCTGGATTGGTCTTAGATTGATCGGGAGAGCATGTGTAATTTGTGCTGATTTAGGATTTGCATACTTCTTCCTATGTAAGAAACTGATTTAGGATATATGGTGTACGGACACTCATGCAGTGCAATGCGTTTTTGTATTTAGAGGATACATATGACACTGTTAAACTGTAGCTCGAGTGCCAAGAGTATTGGTCCAGAACTGATTGGGTTCAGTCTCTAATTTTTTTGGTGATTTTTTGTCAAGTGTTTAAGGATGCCTCCTAGATAATTAATTGTTGAAAATGTTTGAATTTCAACACTCGAGTGTGAATTTGTGTCACAGTGCTAGAGGTCCCGAAACCATTGAGCATGTGAAAAGTTGTGCTCTATACCGTTCAAAGCAAGAAGTTGTCTTGGGAAAAACAAAGAAACACAATCGAGATCTTGTTCTCGGAAGAACAAGTTAATCAAAGATTTGGTCCACGCTTTTTTGCATTGGTGGTTTGAAATAAATTTTGAAAAATTAACATGCCTATTGCTTTTTCGTTCCTACTACAAACAAAATAATGTTTTTTCTCTACAGCCCGAGCTCTCTTTATGGTGCCTGTAGCGGGCAGTCACAATACCTAATCACGCGCTTAGGCACTGACGGTGGCAGCGTGCCATGCTGCCCCCTTCTCAGCATGCAGATCAGCGTGACATCCCCTCATCTTTCTCAATCAATGAGGACCGAGAGGATATGTGTGTGATCTTCTAAATGTAGTCATTTTTCATATCCCTGGCACTATTTGTTTGCTTTAATACTAAAGGCCGATTTGGATTATTGCTACACTTACAGGTAATCTAGACAATGGCACATTAGCTTGAAAAGTAAGTCAATAGAACCTTCTATATCTGCCACCATATGATCTGATTTGTGTCTGTTCCTAAATAGGTGTGGTATTATTCCTAATATTTCAGCGTGTGCAAGTGATAAGAAAGCACTAAACATCAGAAGCTCCAGAAATGTGCTCTCTTATTTGTTGTTCTTTGCTGGACAAAGGGAAAGGTATAGTTCTAACATTACATTATTTTCTCTTATATATTCATATTTTTTTCTTTAGTCCATGTTACTTTGAAGGTGTCCGTTAGTATCAACCTTGCTTTGATAAACACTTAAACTAAGCAAACACGTGTATGCTATTTGATTATTTCTTATGGTAAGACTAAGAGAAACTGCAACAATATGTTTTGATTCCCACCTGTTGCATTAGCCATCAGATCTTGCAGGTTATCCCTTCACTCTAGCTGACTCATTTTCCTGTTTATTTACTGAAGTATTATCTCATCTGTCTTCTGATTTTTAATTTCTCTTTTTTTATACAGAAAATATCTTTTGTCTCTTGTCGCTCCTGCTACCACCCTAGCATATCAAAGATACTACACTTCTTAACTACTACCTCCGTCCCAAGGCTTAAGGCCTATAATTTTTTAAAAAAGAAAACTATGTAAAGTTTGACCAAGTTTTTAGAAAAAATATTAATATTTACAATATGAAATATATACCCTTGATACATCATGAACCATATTTTCATGTGGTATCTATATGATATCACAGTTCTTGATAGTTTTTTCAAAAAGTTTGGTCAAACTTCCATAACTTGACTTTTCAAAAAAATTATAGGCCTTAAGCCTTGGAATAGAGGGAGTATGAGTGTCAACAACCGGGTTTTTAATCCCAGATGCCTGTTATGTCATATATCGCAATCCCAAGATTACCATTTTTGCGAGACATAACAGATTGGATATCACAGTACATCATCCATTACAAACCATAATAAGGTCTTACACGAATAAAAGATCTCATGATCCAGTCTTAATACAACAAGCAACGGAATAAATTATAAGCGTAGCGGTGGGGTTCATCTTCAGAGGCACAAACAATGCTGATGATGGAAGATAGTCCTAGTTATCATAGTCGTCCTGCTGTCCGCCATCTTGGTAGTCTCCTTCATAGTCTGGCCATAGGAATAGCTAGGGACAAAATCCATGAGTACTCTTTAGGTACTCGCAAACTATCACTAACAAGTAAGGTAGCTCTAGTGGGAAATGCTAACTCTAAGTTTATTTGTAAAGTTAAGTTTGCAACCTAAGCTAAGTTCAGAAACAAAGAAAGATAAAATAAAGTTCTAGAATCACTTAAGTTGGGAAGCTAGTGTCATAGTCACAAACTTGTTGTGGTCAAGTCAAGATTCATCAGTCATCTCATAAGTCATTTTAAAAACATCTGACAACGAAACAGTATGGCCACTCAGCTCCATAATCATGACGCGTTATTCAAGAGTTTGAATCTCTGCAGAGGTGGTACACTTTCACCACAAGATTCGATACATCTATCAGGGATAATCCTGAATCATCATACTTAGTATGCAGATAATCAAACATAACCTTTCTTTTACACACTCTAGTATAAGCACCTCTCATATGAGTATGGCCTCCCAACCATGACCATCTGTCATCTTGGGCACTGCATAGGTGGACAATATTGAGAGATAGCCTCAGCTCAAACCTCTCCCGCGAGGGAACTAATACTAATGCATATAAACTTCCGGCTAAGCCTTACCCAATTTAGGTATTGTGGTTGTACGGTAAAATTGGAATGGTATCGCATCCGAATCCAACCATCAGTTTTTGTAAAAGGGTTAAGGCTCATGCCTCAACATTTTCATCATCATAAACCATTTGTGTTTCTCAACACATGTCAAAACATCTCAATAGAATGACTCATCATTCCAAGGTTTTTACAATTCATTTTCACCAAGTATTCTCATCTAAAGTGACTCAAGTTTTAGTTTAGCTCCAAACTACTAAGTTAAGGGTGTTCACTAAGGTGGGATGCTAATCTCAATCTCATGCCATAGAATGACATCTAAAGTTATCTAGATAGGTCAAGTTTAATACTTTTTATGCTACCTTCACACAAGTAAAGAACTTTAATAAAATAAAGAAAGTAAAAGCTTGGAAATAAAACTTGGAGTAGGTAATAGTCAAAGTGGTATAACCCAAAGCATGCCTAATGCACCTTGCTTAGGTTATCTAGTTTAATTCTAGCTTGCTAACAATAGCTTGCCTTGGTTGGTGTAGTGGTTGAAGTTTTCTTCCTCTTCCTCTTGGTAGAACTCCTCCTCCTCGAAAGCTTGGTCGGTACTATCATCTATAAACACATACGGTATACACAATCACTAAACAATACTTAACTAGTCTACTTACCACTCTAAGGTACACATTTGATGATCTATTATCATCACAAACATCACAAGGTTTTATTAACTAGCTTCATTCTTTTTATTTGAGAAATGCTCATTGAAATTAACTAAGATTTAATATTCTCCAATTAAAATAGGGGATCATGTGGACACATGTCATCACCACATATTCTAACATATAGGAATATGATTTAAAGGTTGGATCACATTTAAATAAGTTTAAGTTTAATATTTAATGATTTAAAGTGACTAGAAATGCCTATATAGCATTATTTTGGTACTAGTCCAAAGTCACTGCATGTAAACCTTAATATTATTACATATTCAGATAGGTATGGTTAAATGTGATTTTTGAGAGTTAGAATCAACTCAAAAGCTATTATGGTTGATTTTATAAAAATGTTTGAATGTGCAAAAGCTTCTGTCTTGCTATTTTTACTAGGAGAGATCTCTAACTCTAAATGAATTAAATCTAACGGGCTTGGACAGATCTTTTCAGAGGCTTTCCAATAAAATTAGAACCACTCAATTTGGTTTAGTAAATCTTTCTGAATTTATTTTTGAACTAAGGGACATAATTGGATTTAAACTTAAATAGAAAAACACTTATTTGAATTCATGGGCTAGCGCGGGAAAGGAAATGGGCCGGCCCAGTGACGCTCAGCGGCGCAGAAGGCGGCTGACAGGTTGGTCCCGCTTATCAACGAGACTTAAAACCCGAAACGGTATCAAGCGATCTGGGCCACACGATTAGAACGCGGATCAACGGCTCACAGTCGTCGTCGACGACGGACTCGTCGCCAGCGTGACCAAATCCTAAACGGCCGATGGGGGTCTACTGGGGACGTACCGGGGCTCCAGCTAGTGCAGCGAGGCGGGCGATCGAACTGGACGGCGACGGCAGACTCAGGCGAGGTCACGACAGGGGCTGCGGTGGACGGAATTGACGACAGCGTCCCCTCCTCTGCAGCGGGCTCCTCCGATGCAATTCTGACAAACTACGACTCGAGTGGCTCCGGCGAGAGAGGGGAAACGATCAGTGGCGAGAGGAGAGTGAAATGGTGTGTGGAATTCATGCTGGCGAGGCCTGCTTATATAGGCGCGACGGTGAGACCGAGAGGTGTGGGCGGAGCTTGTCGGTGACAACGACACATAGGGCTATCGGCGTGGGTGAGGTAGGCGGACGGTGGGCGGTTCCCTGGCGGTCAGCTGCGGCGCAATGGCGCGGCTAGGGGTGGTGGCATATGGTCGGGAGCGTCGCGCGCTCTGGGAGACAAAGGCGGTGCTCGACGTGGCGCTCGGCGACTGTGGATCGCGTGGCGGTGCACGGCCGTGTCTGGCGGGTTGCTGGGGTCGAGGCAGAGCGGCGTGCGTGGTATGGCGTCGAGGCGCGGTCTGCTGCGTGCTGGCGGCGATCGTGCTCTGGCGCGCTCTGGCTGCACGCAGAGAGAAAGGGCGCCGCTGCTGGGGAGTGATCCAGGGGCTGAGGTTGATCGAGGGGTGGACCATGGGTGACGGTGAGGTCACGCCATGCTTCCTAGAGCGGCGGAGAGGGGTTGGCGGTCTGCTGCTGCGTTGGCACGGTTGGCCGGCGAGCATGTCCTCGGGGTGGCGTGGTACTGCTGCTAGGGACAAGGGGGTGGGGTGATTAGGCTTTGGTTAGAGCTAGGAGGGACAAAGGAAGTAAATTGAGGTCAAATGGGTGGCAAAACCCTGTAGAAACAGTGAGCTAGAATTAGAGTGTGATTCATGCCTGCCAGGTGTTCGACACAATGGCCGCATGAACGAAATATTTGAATTTTGGGCTGATTTTTGGTGGAGTGATGTAACTTATGCTTAAGCATCTAGGTTTGTTTGGGATTTAAAAATGGAGTTCATTTGAGTGGTTTTTGAATAAGTGTGATCTAGATACCTACACTTGGTTCTATTTTCAAATGTCATTTAAATTTAGTGTTTGCACGTTTTTGGGATGAAACAAAGTGGGCCTTGGTACATCACTACTTGTACTAGCAAGGAGTGCAAAGAACCACAATTGTTTCTGTTAAGATTTGAGTTTTAGGAATAGCCAAAGTAGACATGGTGATTAAAATGGCAAAAATGACCATTTGCTTATTTTATTCTTTTTGATTTGTTTTTCTTTGGGGTTTGTTTGGGAATGATTTAGATGAGGTTTAATTTACCTTAGAATCATTTTACAATCAATGGATCACTCAAATATGGCAATTCAAAACAACTCCTAATTTAAATACACACACATATGAATGTTTAATGATTTTAAATGATTTTTTTTGTTAACCCTAAATTTGATGATTTGGATCTTAATAACCTTGGATTAGAGTTTTGGGATGTTACAATCAGTAAGCAGATACTTTTAGTACATGTTTTTTTTTCTAAAACTGCCCCAACTGCCACAACTGACTGTACTATTTGAAGGAAAATTATGCATGGTAAACCATTCCGCACATTTGATCATTCATGTTGTACCTACACTATTATGCTAAATTAGTTGTGTGCTATTTAAATTTACTCGCAAATACAAACTTTGTTGACCTGATGTACATATGTGCATATTAAACAAAACTAATCAACATCCCCATTATGTGAAACTTTGGTCTGGACTATATTTAATGAAGATTTCAGCATGAATGAGCAGATCAATGATTCCAAGTCCGGTGCTTACCATTTTATGATTTATTATTTTGGATTAAAATAGATTTTTAGCGCACACAGACAAGTTTGCTATATGTACTATTGGAGTCCGATGTCTGCACCAACTTATGAAAAATGTGATGTTGCACTCCTGTTGTGTGTAGCATTTTATTCTGAACTTTCATATACCATGAACATTGCATTAGTTGTATATAATATGAAATATTGTTGATTTTCAAATAAAAATAGATTTCAGATTTTCTCAAGTGCACAATCTTGATGACACCGACAAACATAAATCATTGATCATAAAAATAAGAATCATTTTATTTTGGGATTAACAAAATTTAACTTATATGTCTTTTGTCTCTATTTTTTTAAATTCCCTACCATTGCATTGTATAAATTGATGGGCGCGGCAACACGCGCCACCATGATCTAGTATTCCTAATAATTATAGCAAGTGTGACACCACCACTTTGCTTTTAATAGTAAAGAGATTAAGATGTATGGTGCCTGAAGCTGTTCAACATTCGTACACAACAGTGGACTAGACACTAAAATGGTGTAGTACAGTATTTGATAAATAAAAGAAACCACAGGTTACAAGCCTGATGCCGACTGCCAAGCGGAATAGGCTCATGCTAATTATGAAATTAGTACTCTAAGAACAAGAGATAAGTAACGCCACCTCAGCCCTGAAAACAGCATCCAGATCTTCTTTTTTTGAGATCTCAGCATCCAGATCTATTGTGCATTATTATTGATACGATCCTACTGTTTCAGGTATTGATTCAGAAAATTGTAGAACAAAAGCCACATGTTACAAGCCTGATTCCTACTACAGTATGATGCTGACTGCCATGGGGAAGACCTCATATACTAATTACTAGTCCCTCCGTTTCACAATATAAGTCTTTTTTGCGCTGACTTACATTGGGTAACAGAGGGAGTAGTACTTATGAGTCAGATCAGATAAGTAACATTGTATCAGACAGGAAAACAGCATCAAACCTGAAGCCAGCAGAACGAATTTTTCTTTCATATACTAACACATGACACACTTCCATAAATTTCAAGGACTAGTCATTCAGATTGGCAACTGTTTCAAGTTTTTGATTCAGATAAAATCGTACTAGAATAAAACCCGCATGTTATAAGCCTAATGCAAAATAAGAAGTCAACTATAACTTTAAAAAAGGCATGATGCTGACAGACAAGCGGAAAAGGCACATAAGAAGTTGGCAATGATGCAACCTATCAGCCATAAACATTGACAATACATCTAAAAAATATTGCATCAGACAGAAGAAAATCAAATCAGAACGAAATTTTCCTTCCGAACACACATCCATTAATTCATTCCAAGACTCATTGATAAGTTTCTGCCGGAAGCTACGACGCAAGTAGCCTCCTTACAGAAGAGGAAAACCACCACACATGATTGCTCTTTATTAAGCGCCCACGAGGTCTCATAGAAATCTAAATTTGAACCCAACACACACACACACTCATCCCTAAATAAAATGCAGCTAAATCCCACTAAATCTGACCCTGGGGGCGCGACGACGACGGCTCACTCTAGTTGCTGCCCTTGCTGACGAGCTCCAGGGCGGCAGCTGTGGTGGGCAGCGCCGGGATGGCTCCCTTCTGGGTGGTGCAGATGGCCCCACACGCGTTCGAGAACTGGAGCACCTCCCTCAGCTTCGCCTCATTCTAAAGAATCAACAGAAGGCTTCAGTTAGTAAAATGTACTTAATGGAATTAAGTCTGCTGCTGATGACGGTTGCTTACGTGGAAGATGGAGTCGTCCTTGGAGACGTTAAGGAGGAGTGAGCCGACGAAGGCGTCGCCCGCACCGGTGGTGTCGATGGTCTTCACGGCGTACCCTGGCACAGAGCCCTTGAAGTCCTTGGTGAAGTACCTGCACCCCTTCTCGCCGTCGGTGACGATGAGCAGCTTGAGCCCCTCGAACCACAGAGACAGCACGTTCTTCTCATCGTTGGCGTCGCCCTGGGTGAGGAAGGCCACCTCGTCGTCACTGACCTTGATGAAGTCGGCCTCCTTCCAGATGCTCATGATGCCGTCACGGGCGGCCTGCTCCGAGGGCCAGAGCGGGAGGCGCACGTTCGGGTCATATGAGCAGAGGATGCCCCCGGCCTTGGCGGCACGCATCGCAGCCATGTGCGCTGAGCGGCAGGGTTCCGTGATGAGCGAGATGGATCCGTAGTGGAAGACGCGGGCGCGACGGATCAGGTCAAGGTTGAGCTCAGCCTCGGTGAGGAGCATGTCGGCAGAGGGGTTGCGGTAGAACATGAATTCCCGCTCGCCGTTGGACTTGAGGGTGACGAAGGCCAGGGCGGTGCGAGCGTGCTGGTCGAACAGGCACCCATCGGCGTTCACCCCGTTCTTCTTCAGGATGTCCACCAGCATGTGACCGAACTCGTCGTCGCCAAACTGCAGAAGCCATCATCGATCAATCAGAATTTCAGATAGACAATATTTTTTTTGCGGTTTTTTTTTTTTGCCTTCAGGCAGACAATATTGATGGAACGACAAAGCTGTATAGAAAATACAATCAAGGTTAACAATTTTTTGATTCTAGTGGAAGAAAAAAACTATTCTTTTCAAAGTACAATGGCTGCTTCTTGTGTTATGATTAGCGTTTAGATTTGTGCTGTTAATGACCGCAGGTGCAGGTAATAAAAGCCGTCAGATCCGAGTCAGCTGGGCCCCACGAATGCGCTCGCGTGGAGTATGTTACACGTGATCCGAAAGGCCAAGAAAAGGCCACTAGCATCGAGAGCGGCTCCATAACACCAACGGGGCCAAAGCATCAATTTTATTTTATACTACAACTGCACACGATGCTCACGATTATTGTGATAAGCTAAGATGATGATTGATTCGATATTAAATTTATTCGCAACAAAATTAACGATGCAAATGGGTTTACATATTATATTATATTAAGAAAAAGAAAATGAGGTCACGTCACGTGAGGTGAGGTGACAACAAAGAAGTCGTTTGTCTGGCGCCACCCACTTCATTACCACTCGCAGAAAGCGATGATTGCTACTGGTACCACTTTTGCCTCGGGTCATAGCTCTGCAACTACTAGATCTCCTAACCAGAAATAGATTATATCCGAGACGAAGAGGTTTTGATAGGTGCACCGAAGTTACACTGACATGTGGTCACATGGCTTCACATGTCAGGACAGATAAGATCGCGTATGTACTATATGATGGGATATCTAAATTTTCTAAACTAATCGATCAGTGATCTCATACTACCAATCCCGCAGAGGTCAACGCCCGATCTCCACCCTCCACCGACGATCCGACGAACGGGGACGCCCCACCAGCAATTCCCATGGTCAGATCCGAAACAGAGCACACTAGTAGTAGTAGATCCGAGCCTACCAAACACGATCCAACGGGGTCGCACCGGCTAGGCCACCCCATCAGCGAGATCTAACAAGAACGCAAATGGGAGAGGTATGGCGGCGATCAGTGCGAATATTAGTACCTTTCCGACGAAGGCGGAGGAGCCGCCTAGCTTAGAGATAGCGCATGCGACGTTTGCGGGCGCGCCTCCGGGCGCCTTGACGAAGCCACCGGACTCGGCGAGCGAGACGCCGGCCACGTCCGGCACGAAGTCGATCAGCATCTCGCCGAAGGAGACAACCAGGCCTGGGGCCGCCGCCGCCGCGGGAGCAACTCCGTCACCGAGAGGCGCCATCGAGAGCAGAGGAAAGTTGGGCGAAACGCGAGTGGACCAAAGAAGAATGGAACACGGGAGCTCAGTACAGCGATGGTGGATCGATGAAGAATGGAGGGGGAAGGGCCAGCTTATAAAGACTGCGGGGTGCGGGTTCATGACTTGGCGCAGGGTAATTAGCCTTATCCTCGTCGTGGGATTAGGATCCGCATTTCCCTCTGTTGGACTAATCCCGCCAGTCATCGATCGGGCTCCGCTACTTGCTGCTTCGGCTGACTGACTTGTGGGTCCAGGAATTGTTTAGACCCGTCATTAGACGGTACGGGTGGGTCGGTGGTGGAGGATGAGAGCCCACCTATTAAACCGGGTTCTGATCGATCAGTAATTATCCACTGCCGTGATTGATGGAGTATCTCGTCTCCAAATTTACTCTGTTGATTGATTGATTGAAATTACCCTATCGTACGCACCGTTGGTTAATCGGATTTGTTTTAACGCGAGAAAGTTTCCAACTGATTCTCCTTCAATTTCGGAGCCATCTGAAACATACTCGGTTCCAGCTAAGTAGACCCAAGTGCGACTGGCTGCGTGTTTCAGGAACAGAAAAGGACACCAATTTGCCAAGGACGGCTGAGATTCTAAGAACATGCTGGATCATGGGCTGCATGCAGTTCGCCAAGACCGTCTGATCCATGTGCCCAGCTGCATGAAGATTTGAGCCAGCTTGCTTGGTAGTACTCCTACTAGCTTCCAATTTTCAATTAAAACCACTGGCTCCAGAACTGAGATGCAAAACCGACGCCTCACGTAAATTTAATACTACTACTTCGTGTGGTGCACGTTACTGATGCGACAAATTTAAAAAGCAGAAACTCTTGTCCTTTTCTATTGTGCAGCGAGCGAGGTCTGTGCTAGCTGCAGCTGGACGTGTTTTTATTTGATTTCTGCTGCAGCTGGAAAAAGGTCCGCTTTAAGTACTAGATGTTGTGAGTTTCAAGTTAGCTCCCGGTAGTTAGGCCAAACGATCGCTATAATCTCGACCTGCTGGTAGGGCACAATATAATTAGTCCGGAATAATATCTCAAGGATCCATAATAAAAAAATTCAAAATGGGAAGCGGAGTCCCGGCCTCTGCATTAATCGATGCACACAATCTTTATTTTTATTAGAACCACATTGTTTGGCAAAAGCCATTACAAAGATGATACACATCGGAACCACAAAAACTAAACACTCAGCAAAAACGATAATTGTATCAACAGCTCCCCAACGAGATCTACCAAACCCCTATCAACCTGTTTCGACCCCCCCACCCCCACCCCCACCCCCCCATGGTCACCCACATTGTTGCCACTCGCCAAGAGAAGCTGGAGTGCCTTGGTACGATGACACGAACTCAAGTGAAGGGAGTCCCAGAACTGCACAGCATATCCACGGAGTTGTGCCCACGCACAAGCTCCGGATGTCGCCGCCTCCAAAATCTTCCGCCAACCCGTCGTCAGCATGTAGATCAAAGCGCAGACTCTCGCCACACCAGCCACCAACACCGCCTCGGTGCCAAGCAGCACCACCCCCCCGCGCGCTAGCCGCTCCATCCTCATGCCGCTTCCGTCCAACGCTGCTCCACAAGCGATGCTCCCAAGAGAGAACGCGATACCGACACCGCGGCACCCCCATCGCCCGATCCGAAGATCTTAGGGTTTCCCCCGGAGTAGCACGATCGAGGTCGACACAAGGTACACGGCGATGCCTTCATCAAGGTAACGACGTGGTAACGCCGACATCGCCTGCCAATGGTTCGGTTTTCACCGGCACCTATGTCTCCCCGCCTTGCTGCTAGGACTGGAAGACAGATCGCGAGATCTGCCAAACCAGCCGCAGGCCGACCACCTTCGACGAAGAAGATGAGCACCTCCACCAAATCCAGGGCCCTTCGTCGATCCCTACAGCCGTTGAGAACTCCAAAAGTGATGCCCTCAAGAGGGGAACGATGTATAGGACACCGCCATCGCTCGATCCCTCGGGATCTGAGGTTTCCCCCGGAGATTTCTTGGCTAGAGGGACAAGGGGCACCAGATCGCCGTCCGCCACGTCACTGCTCCTCCGGCCATGCCGCAGCCGCCACACGCTAGAGATGCCACGCGCTGAGGTGCCCGACGCGCACCCCATTCACAACGAAGATTAGCGTCCGCGCGCCGATCTCGGGGAAGGCGAAGATCCCCGCCGGGCTGCGCCAAGCTTTGCTGCAGCCACGGCCTTGTTGGCAGCGGGGGAGAGAGGAGGGAAGGGAGTTGGGGGAGGCTGAGGAGCGGCTAGGGTTCCCCCCGTCGCCACACGAGGGCGAGAAGAGGGAGACTGGTCCTATGGAGCCGCCGCACTAACAGTTGGCGGAGAATTCAAACCTGCTGACACAGTCGAGGAGTCAAGGATCCATAATAATAATTATCTTACAAACAATTCTGAACCTGCCAGCGGGGCTAAACAAAAAAAATCATGGCCATGAATAATACACCGCCAAAAAAGAAGAATCCATGAGTTACGGCTACCTATTGTCTATCCAAATGTCCAGCACATGAATCATAATCTTTTTCAAGAAACGAATTTCCACTGCAACCATCTCTTTGGCCGGGAATCTCCACGCGTAACAGTAGTTTTGGGGTTAGGGAATCGGGTTCTCTCATCTTCGATTGATGGATGCAAAGTGGACGTAAGGGAACAACCTAAATATACAGGTTCAAGTCCATTTCATGGCCACTCCATAATGTGCGCGGATCGATTGGTCATCATCCACGAATGTGGTGGACTTAATCTGGATATTCAGGTTATCAGGAAAGAAAAAGAAGAATTTAAATGATGGCTATGATGCTTATATAGCTATCGTGTATATGTGTGTCATACTCCATTATCTATGTTCGAAAACTTGCACAAAGAAAATGTTTTGAGCTAATATAATTTTAGCAAGGGACTTTTTGTTTCTCCTGTTGCCTTTTTTTTTGGTATGAGCTCAATTTGTTTCCAATTATTTAGTCACTCCATATACATTGAACTACTAGAATCTGTTCAATTTTTTGCCAGAATATTAAAGGAAAGCGGGAAACTTTCAAATTTTTGAAAAAGTTCAAGTGTGGCCCCCTCTGTAGAAAAACCCTGAAGAGAACGGCCTCCTCTTCCATATTGCACTTGAGAGTTTGTGAAGTGAGCATAGCTCAACTGGTGGGAGAGTGGATGTACAGACCCAACACCTGGGTTTAAATCCTCACAGAGACGAATTTAGATTCCTATTTATACTTGAGGACCAGACTATCCTACTACTCATGCAATCTATCCTTGAGGACAAGGTTTGGTACTTAACCAAGGTTAAAAATCATGGTACTCATTCTTAATGTCTATGTGCATCCCTGGTTGGTGCAGAGGCCGGGAAGTGAAATTCTCCCCCAATTTGAGGGAAGTGAGCATGGCTCAACTGGTTGGGGGAGTGGATATACAAACCTAGCACCTTGGTTCAAATCTCCACAAAGGCGAATTTAGTTTTCTATTTATACTTGAGGACCAGGCTATCCTGTTACTCATGCAATCTATCCTTGAGGACCAGGGTTGGTACTTAACCAAGTTTAAAAAACCTGGTACTCATTCTTAATGGCTATGTGCATCCCTAGTTGGTGTAGAGGCCGGGAAATGAAATTCTCCTCCAATTTAGGGAAACATGAGACGCATCTGACCCCCCGTGCGGCGGCGCCTTCGCCGCACCTGGGATCCCTCCATCCCTGCGCTCAACCCCTCTCCTCTTCGTCTCTCCCACTTCCGCTGCCGGGGGCACCACTGGGCAAAGAGCACGCAGTGTGGCAGCGGTGGGGTACCTGCTGGTTGCGGTCAGGTGTGGCAGCAGTGGCGCACACTGCTCCTCCATTGGCTGCATGCATGCTAGCGACGGCGGCCGGAGGAGCAACGACGGCAGGCGGCAGGGCAGTTTGGGCCCGATCTGGACCCGGTTGGTCCTAGAGGGTCTTGATCCCCTTCTCTAGTTTTGTCCTACGCATGGCATTGATGGCTTGCTGCTCTACTCGCATCACCAGGGATCCGGGGTAGCGGCCCCGGGCATGGCGGCGACAACCTCCTCCTTCTGCTGGAGGTGGGCAGCGAGATATGGTGGATCCCGGGATCCCATGCCTTGCACAATAAATGATGAGGACATATACATGGATTATGATGATTCTGACTGCCTGAACTGGAAGGAAATATTGAGTCAAATTAATAATGACTATCAGGTGAATTCATTCCTAATTGAACCTGATGTTTTACTTAATGAGAACTTTATACTACCTAAGTCTATGCATCTTTGTATGATCAGGTTTATTGATAACACAAGCGTTGCACGAGGAGGAGGAGAGTTGCAGCAAGAAGGACAAGCGCTGATTTCCAATATCAACAAGCGCGCGAGGGAGGAGCGGGAGGCATGCGCACTAGGAGGCAATGAGGAAATCACGTATGAGCAAGAGAGAGAGAGAGATGGCGCACCAAGAATTACATGTTTGAGGTGTTCCACGATGTTTGGACTGCGTGCCAATAAGGCCGAACCCATATATAGGTCGGTATGTATCAGTTTGAGTCGAACCGAGTCAGTTTGGGCCAAGTTATGGCTGTTTTTAGGCCCGTTTAGAGGGGAGGACGCCCCAGCCCTCATATAAACCTCCGTAGCCGTCACAAGTTAGGGCTTAGACCACGTTAAAATATTTTGGAGTTGTTTCTTTCATAGAACCTATGGAATTACCATGTGTTCGAATCTGCCAACTATAATTGAGTGTGATCTGTTGTTCCATTGAGAATTAGTAGATTGCATACTACCGTTCGTGGTCACGGTTGCGTGCACAAGAGTGTGGTGTTGTGAATATCCTACAAGGTTCGAGAGTTGTTGCATTGGCATCAGGGATCGAGCGGGAGAGATCATAGCTACGCACTAGTTATCTATCATCCACCATCATCATCGCCATCCGCTTACTGAGAAGATCGGGCCACCCCATATCATCTTGGTATGTATCAGTTTGAGTCGAACCGAGTCAGTTTGGGCCAAGTTATGGCTATTTTTAGGCCCATTTAGAGGGGACGACGCCCCAGCCCTCATATAAACCTCCGTAGCCATCACAAGTTAGGGTTTAGACCACATTAAAATATTTTGGAGTTGTTTCTTTCATAGAACCTCTAGAATTACCCTGTGTTCGAATCTGCCAACTATAATTGAGTGTGATCTGTTGTTCCATTGGGAATTAGTAGATTGCATACTACCCCAGTGGATCACACCAGATGGAAAAGGGCCAGTGGGCCACCACCCCCCACTGGCTGGCCAGCTGGCCCGCGCAGGTGGTGTGGCGCTCCGGCACCCCCTCGGCCTCTCCTTTCGCCTGTATATTGCCCTCGGGATGAAAACCCTAAGTACCCGATCAAAAATCCACGAAAGAGTCTATAGTCACCGTCATCTCCATCCCTAGATCGAGAGGGATCTGAAGCTCTTCCGGCACCGCCGAGAGGGAATTCACCACGAGGCCTTCTTCATCACCATGCAAGCCTCCGGTGTGATGCGTGAGTAGTTCATCCTTGGAATATAGATCCATGTAGTAGCTAGATGGCTGGTTCTCCTCCTTTGTGCTTTCATGTCTAGATCTTGTGAGCTCCGTTCATGATCAAGATCATCTATTTGTAATTCTGCATGTTGTGTTTGCGGGGATCCGATGGATATTGAGATGCTATTTCAGATTGATTATTGATTCTATCATGTCTTTGTTATTTGAGATCTTGCATGCTTTCCGTTGTTAGTAGCTATCTTGGCCAAGTAGATGCTAGCAACTCCAAGAGTTAGTATTTATGCCTCTGGTAATCTGGGGAAGTGACAGAAATCTCTAAGGTACTAGATGTGCTTTTGGTACTAGGGAGAAAACAACAATCCTTTGTTCATAGAACAATCGTATTGTTTATTTTACACGAAGTTCGTAAAGCAATAATCTGTTGCTTGCAACTTAATACTGGAGGGGGTTCGGATGATGACCTGAAGGTGGATTATTAGTCATAGATGCAGTTGGATGGCTGTCTATGTATTATGTTGTAATGCCCAATCAAGTCTCAAAGGAGTCAAGATGATTAGTATATGCATGTATTGCTTTCTCGGTGTTTGTCAATTTTCCCGCTGTAATTTGTTCACCCAACATGTTATCTATCTAAGGAGAGCCACCTCTAGTGAACTATGGATCCCGGTCCTTGTCTTTTACCTACAATCTACAATCTTTTACTTCTTTGTGTTTATTTTCTGCAAACTATTACTTCTTTCCATTCTATACGTTTAATCGTTTGTTTTCTGCAAAACACGGTGAGATTGACAACCTCATCGCAAGTTGGGGACAGAGTTCTGTGGTTGTGTTGTGTAGGTCTCCATGTTGCTACTAGCACCGGTAGTGCGCCTTGCCAAGGCTCAGCTAGCAACACCTTTGGGGTGTTTCCCTGCTCCTACTGGTTCGATTAAACCTTGGTTTCATAACTGAGGGAAACTTGCTGCTGTGCTCATCATACCTTCCTCTTGGGGTTCCCAACGAGCTCTACATCAACACCGCCATCAAGCATATTTCTGGGCGCCATGCATTGAGCCATCAACATGCTTGATGAAATATAAGTTAGGAATCTCATGTCCCTTGTATATGAGGGTCGCTCCTCATGCTACTCAAGTTTAGTCACCGGTAAGTTCTTGTCATCGTAAGTACATGTGTATCATAGAGAACCGCCAACGGGGTACCCCTTGCCCGATGATACGGAAGAATCCCCATATCAAAATGACAAGGCAAGCAGACAACGAGCATCTCAGCAATCTTCTTATTTACCATGGGAATATGGTGCTTTTTTTCTCTCTTTCCTCTTTTCATAATTTTTTTTTCTTTTTCTCTTTTTTCTCAATATAGGACTCTTTTTTTATAAGAAGAATGCTTCATTGACAGCTCATTATGGTTACACTACAGGTTTCCACCATGTCAGCATGGATTAGACCAGCGGCCCAGGTGTTTCTCTAACACATATACATAACTCCATGGACTTACAAGCTCCCCTTTCATTTCACACCGACGACATCCATAGACAAAAGAGCATGATATCAACTAGGTACAAGTAACAAGTGCAATGTTTAAAGCATTCCCCATGACAGCATGGTTCTGCTAATTCCCAACAAATAAGTGCAAGCATATACAACATAGACGACACAATGGTTCAAGTTTATTAAGGGCAAGAAAAGTAAAGTGTGCCATCAAGTTCGTGAGAGCTTTAATCACTAGTTTTCTCATAACAAGTTTAATCTGGAAGGTAAACAAAAGCATGAATATACTTGGAATAGCATAATCTAATAGGTAGGTATGCTGGACTCTTTGGAATAACTTGGTTTAGGGGGTTGGATGCATGAGTGGAACTCATACTTGGTTGTGGAGGCTAGCAAAAGACTGGGAGTGACAAACTAAGAGAGCAATAATGGCCATAATCATGCAGAGCGACAAAACATCATTGATCAAAGCATAAAGTGATATTACAAGTTGAAAACTAAAGGATCATAAAGGCTATGATGACTTGAGATAGTCATAACATGGTGTGAGCATGCGCCAAGTCAACCCAAATAAAGCATCAAAGGAGAATACCACTATACTATGCTTTAATATGCTAAAACAACGCATGATTCATCCAAGGCACATTAAGCAATCTCAATTTTTTATAAAAATTCATGCTACAACAAAGAATACTAAGCATAAAGCCAAAACAATATCAAGCATTGCATGACAAAGCATAGGCCACAGTCAAAAACAAGCTCTTTTTACCACATAAGCATGAACTTTCCTACTCTTTTCCAATCCAAACCAAACTATTTGCAAACCAATGTATGAAAGAGGGGGTCCAACCAATTTATTCAGAAAACTAAGCAAACCAAGCAAACGAAAAACCAAAACGAAAATGGAAAAGAAGACGCTCCAAGAACAACACAACTGTGCATGAAACAATAAAAATGAAGCGTTTGGAAGAAACCTGGGATTTTTATTGATGAGAGGGGGATGCCTTGGGCATACCCTAGCTTTGACGCTTGTACTTCTTGGATATTTGTTGGGATGACACGCGTGTCATCCCCAAGCTTGAGATTTAGTCCATCCTTCATCTCATTACTCATTCCTTCTATACACCTCAAATTTTTATTCATACAAAACTTCACACAATCTTTATTAGCAACATTAGTGCACTTAAGACAAATAAGTCTTAAAGTTCAGTTCCTACACCAAATAAACTTCCGTTAGAACACTAGCTACTGTAGTACTTCCCTAAAAAAGCTCAATTACCCAAAAGAACTCAAAAAGGAACCAACAAGAAGCAAATGCAGAAAATGGCAGAAATCACAAAGGCATCAGCAGGTAAAGACGAATTTTTTCGAAGACCTTATGTTGCTCAAATAAAAAAGTGTTGAACTAACGAAAGTTAGATAACAACCTAGGAAGAAGCACAAAAATGTACGCCTCGAAAATACGTTCAGAGATGTTACATGAATTTTTACGGTGAAGCACAGAAATTTGTTTCGGAATAGCAACTTTTCCAATCATTACTTCTCTCTCATTAGAGGTTACCCTTGGCACAAAAAGTAAATAAAAAGTATAAGAAGCGGTTATTATTGAAGTAATAAATTCCAAGACTCATCTAAAACTTTTGGGTTATCTCCCAATAAGTACTTTTCTTTAACGCCTTTAAGTTAGGCATAAGAAGCAAGAAAAAGGATCAAGTGTTCTCAAATGAAGAAGCATTAAGACCAATACCAGAAATATTTTCAACAAGGCAAGGTATATCATCCAAATAAGTTCTAGAGGATCCTCTCTCAATGCTCTTAGATTCACTATTTTCATCAAAAGGGTTTTCAGGAACAATCCAATCAAGATTCTTTTCTATGGTTTCATGTATTGCTGCTAGTTTAAAGGGTATTGGTATCTTAGGTTCCTCCCCATTAGGTTCTGTTTTGTTCATCTTTTCTCGTGTACCAACAACATCTACACATGAGCCTAGCATATTGAAACGTTCAAAGACTTTCCTAGCTTCCGTGGCTACATCATAGAACTCCTTAAACAAAGTTTCTAGAATAAAATCCCTCTTTTCAGGGTCCTCAATTTCTTTAAGCTTAAGAAACATTACTTGCATTAAGGGGTTGAGGTTAACAAACCTAGCTTCTAACATGTGAATTAAAAAAGCTGCAGCAATCTCATAGTTTGGAGCAAGTTCTGCAAGGGATCTATCCTCAGTATCTTCATGCGTACTAACATGATTAAAGAATTCTTCAATATTATCTTTCCCAATTATAGAACCACTACCAATTGAAAGGTCTTTCAGGGTGAATTTAGGGATCAACATGGTGAGCTAAGGAAGAGGTGACAACTAAAGGTGACTTAATTTTTTTGTGTTTTTGGTAAAGAAAGCAAACTAGTAAAACTATTTTTTTGTGTTTTTTTATAACAAAACAAAAAGGAACTAAGCAAAACAAAAATAACAAAGTAAAGAGATTGGTTATGAGGGACTCCCCTTGTGAAGATGTCCTTGACTCCCCGGCAATGGCGCCAGAAAAATGCTTGATGGCTTAGTGTTGATGTAGAGCTCGTTGGGAACCCCAAGAGGAAGGTATGATGAGCACAGCAGCAAGTTTCCCTCAGTTATGAAACCAAGGTTTAATCGAACCAGTAGGAGCAGGGAAACACCCCAAAGGTGTTGCTAGCTGAGCCTTGGCAAGGCGCACTACCGGTGCTAGTAGCAACGTGGAGACCTACACAACACAACCACAGAACTCTGTCCCCAACTTGCGATGAGGTTGTCAATCTCACCGTGTTTTGCTGAAAACAAAGGATTAAACGTATCGAATGGAAGGAAGTAAAAATTGCAGAAAGTAAACACAAAGCAGTAAACAGTTTGTAGATTGTATGTAAAGAAAAGGACCGGGATCCATAGTTCACTAGAGGTGGCTCTTCTTAAGATAGATAACATGCTGGGTGAACAAATTATAGCGGGGAAATTGACAAACACCGAGAAAGCAATACATGCATATACGAATCATCTTGACTCCTTTAAGACTTGATTGTGCATTACAACATTATACATAGACCGCCATCCAACTGCATCTATGACTAATAATCCACCTTCAGGTTATCATCCGACCCCCTCCAGTATTAAGTTGCAAGCAACAGATTATTGCTTTATGAATTACGTGTAAAGTAAACAATACGATTGTTCTATGAACAAAGGATTGTTGTTTTCTCCCTAGTAGCAACAGCACATCTAGTACCTTAGAGATTTCTGTCACTTTCCCAGATTACCAGAGGCAGGAACCCACTATCGAGCATAAATACTAACTCTTGGAGTTGCTAGCATCTACTTGGACAAGATAGCTACTAACAACGGAAAGCATGCAAGATCATAAATAACAAAGACATGATAGAATCAATAATCAATCTGAAATAGCATCTCAATATCCATCGGATCCCCGCAAACACAACATGCAGAATTACAAATAGATGATCTTGATCATGAACGACGCTCACAAGATCTAAACATGAAAGCACAAAGGAGGAGAACCAGCCATCTAGATACTACATGGATCCGTAGTCCAAGGATGAACTACTCACGCATCACATCGGAGGCTTGCATGGTGATGAAGAAGGCCTCGTGGTGAATTCCTCTCGGCGGTGCCGGAAGAGCTTCAGATCCTCCCGATCTAGGGATGGAGATGACAGCGACTCTGAACTCTTTCGTGGATTTTTGATCGGGTACTTAGGGTTTTCGTCCCGAGGGCATCTTATAGGCGGAAGGAGAGGCCGAGGGGGTGCCTGGGCTGGCCACACCACCCCTGGCGTGGCCAGGCTGGCCGTCTTGACAGTGGCCCCTGCTCCTCTCCGCCTCATGACGGCATCTGATGACTTCCAAAAAAATAGGCACTTTGGCTTTTATCCCGTCCAATTCCGAGAATATTCATTTTCTCACTTTCCTGGAACCAAAAACAGCAGAAAACAGGCAGCTGGCATTGTGGCTCTTGTTAATAGTTTAGTCCAAGAAATCATATGAAAAGTACTCCAAAGTGTGGACAAAACACAAGAAAGTGGATAAAACCAAGCATGGAACATCAAAATTTATAGATACATTTGCAATGTATCACCTATACCTATAATGCTGCAAAATCTTTCCAATGGCATGGTAAAAGGCAGATTATAAATTCCGAAAGAAACAGTTGATTGATAGGGGTGTTAGTGAAAACAAAACTCTCAACGAATGTTTTGGTGAGCATGGCATATTGCTCACTCTCATCTTCTATGTATGAGGTCAAACCAACCCTCTGAATGAATAGTAAGAAATCATCGAGAATCCCTGTAGCTCGTAAGAAGGTATAACAAGGAAAAGTAGATGGGTGAGCATCCCCCTCATCTCCTTCATTACCAACGCGTGGTGCAATGAGATCTTCGTTGTATGAAAGTCTAAACTGAGAGGCTGATCTTGAAGGCCTTGACCTCCTAGGTGCGTCCCTCTCAAATATTTCTCCAAAGGTGTGGTTGTTCATCTTTGATATTCTGAAATTTAAACATCTATTAAACAAGTGATTGCAAAGTGAATATATAATGAAGGGCACTACTCATAGGGACTTGTAAGAGGCCTAAACATGCATCAAAACAATATATCTAAGCATTGAACGATCTTACAAGCTCTCATAACCTGTTACCTACAGTAGCAAAATACTCAAGATATAAACCACTAAACAAAAATCTACTTGGACAAGCGGAGAAGTCACATACCGGAGAACAAATGCTCCAAATTTCAGCAGCAAAGATGGGCTGAGCAAGGAGATCGAAAAATCGAAGGCAAGAACAGCAAGAACACGATTTTGAGGAATGAACTGGTGTTTTCTCGGGAGAGAGAGCAGTGGCAAGTGAGAGAGTGAGTGGAGGGCCAAGGGTGGCCCACACCATGGCCAGGCGCGCCCCTGGGCTGGTCGCGCCACTAGGTGGTGTGCCTGCCTGGTGGGCCCCCTGGTACCTTCCAGGCACTTCTCTGCCCCTTTTTTTGCGTAAAAATTTAATATGAATTTTCTGGAATTTTTTGAGACATTTTATTTTTGAGCAATTTTCAGGCATAGATGAATGATTTTCGGACAGAAAAAGTTTCTGGAATGATGCAATGACAAAACAAAGCTAAACTTCAGAAGTTCTAAGACACTCTGAAAAGCAAGCAACTAACAACAGAAAAGTAAACTAAACAAAAGCAAAAACTAAAATGGATAGAATAAAAGTAAGCGAATATAATCATGGTGAAAACATTGTTTTGTTCAATGAAATCCTTTTGTTAGCAAGGTTGATCAGGTCTTGTTACCAAAACAATTTTATATGAAACAAAACTTTGTATTCCACTAATGATTATGTTACCTCAACCTTGATAGCAACGGTCCCAATCATAATAGTTTCAAATTTTTCTCTTGGTATGGGACAATATATTTCTCCAACTTGAATGCCATCAACATGTTCAATTGAATTTAAGCCATAAGTCCTATTAAATTTTCTTGGGGAAATAGACAGTATGCTCTTTGTCATTAACATTAAAGGTCACCTTTCCTTGATTACAATTAATAATTGCTCCTGCGGTGTTAAGAAAAGGTCTCCCAAGAATAATAGACATATTATCATCTTCCGGCATTTCAAGCGTAACAAAATCAGTTAATATCAAGCAATTATGAGCCACTTGAACAGGTACATCCTCACATATACCAACTGGAATAGTAGTAGATTTATCATCCATTTGCAAAAATATATCAGTTGGTATTAGTTTTTCCAGTTGAAGTCTCTTGTAAAGAGAAGAAGGCATGACACTAACTCCTGCTCCCAAATCACACAAAGCAGTTCTAACATAACTATTTTTAATAGAGCACGTGATAGTTGGAATCCCTAGGTCTCCAAGTTTCTTTGGAACCTTACCATTAAAGGAATAATTAGCAAGCAAAGTAGCTATTTCTTTATTAGGGATCTTCCTTTTATTCAAGACAATATCGTTCATATAATTTGAATAAGGAGGCAATTTAATAGCATCAGTCAAAGGAATTTGCAAGAATAAAGATTTCATCCAGTCACAAAACTTATTATAGTGTTCATCTTCCTTTAACTTGTATTTCTTATCAGGGAAAGGCATAGGTTTTTGGACCCAAGGCTCTCTTTCACTACCATGTTTCTTAGCAACAAAATCTTCTTTAGTGTATGTAGTATTCTTAGTGTGCCTTTCAGGTTCTTCTTCAACCTTTTCTTTATCAGGAACATCATTTTCTTCATTACCACTTTCAGTTTCAGCATCAGAGACATATATACTATTAGGATCTTTAGCAGTTTCAGAGGGTTCTACAATAGTTTTATGTTTCTTTTTTCTTTTCTTACGAGTAGTACCACTATTTTCAGCTTGTTGAGAATCCTGCTCCATTCTTTTAGGATGCCCCTCAGGATACAGAGGATCCTAGGTAGCAGCACCACTTCTAGTTCTAATTTCATAAGCATGTTTTTCTTTGGCAGCATTAACTAGCAAGTCTTTTTGCACTTTAATAAGTTGATCTATTTGAGTTTGAACCATTTGAAAATGTTTAACAAGCATTTTAACATCATTAGAGGTTCTTTCCACAATATCTTTTAACTCAACAATAACTCTAGAGTTTTCCATTAGATGATTTTGCACCCTTTTATTAAAATTATCTTGCTTAACAATAAAGATATCGAATTTTTCTAAGCATTGATCAGGAGGTTTAGAGTAAGGGATATCACCTTCATCAAAATGTTGGAGAGAGTGTAGCTCAATAGTGGATGAGTGGAGAATTGACTTACATAATTCTTCTATAGGAGGTAAATTCTTGACATCTGCATCTTTAATTCCCTTCTCCTTAAGACATTTTTTAGCTTCCTTTATCACTTCATCATTTAGTTTAATAACTCCCCTCGATGTTGGTATAGGAGCAGGTATAGCTGGTTCAAATATAATTGTTTCAGGTATATCTGGTTCAGAAGGAGTCCAGTCTTCAATGTGGTGCACGTTACTGATGCACGAGTAGGGTGCGACAAACTTAAAAAGAAGAAACTCTTGTCATTTTCTATTGTGCAGTGAGGTCTATGCTAGCTGTAGCTGGACGTGTTTTTATTTGATTTCTGCTGCAGCTGGAAAAAGGTCCGCTTTAAGTCGATTGTGTGAGTTTGAAGTTATCTCCCGGTAGTTAGGCCAAACGATCGCTATAATCTTGACCTGCTGGTGGGCCACAATATAATTAGTCCGGAATAATATCTCTAAGGATCCATAATATTTTTTTTTGAAATGGGGGGCAGATCCCCGGCCTCTGCATCAAGCGATGCACATAATCTTTATTTTTATTAGAACCACATTGTTTGGCAAAAACCATTACAAAGATGATATGCACCGGAAGCACCAAAACTAAACACTGAGCAAAAACGATAACTGTATCGCCAGCTCCCCAACGATATCTATCAAACCCCTATCAACCTGTTTCGACCCCCCATGGTCACCCACACTATTGCCACTTGCCAAGAGAAGCTGGACTGCTTTGGTACATCGGCACAAACTCAAGTGAAGGGAGTCCTAGAACCGCACAACATATCCACAGAGTTGTACCCACGCACAGGCTCCGGATGTCACCGCCTCCAAAATCTTCCACCAACCTGTCGTCAGCATGTAGATCAAAGCGCAGACTCTCGCCACACCAGCCACCGACACCGCCTCGGTGCCAAGCAGCAACACCCCCACGCGCTAGCCGCTCCATCCTCCTGCTGCTTCCGTCCAATGCTGCTCCACTAGCGATGCTCCCAGGAGAGAACACGATACCGATACCGCGGCACCGCCATCGCCCGACCCAAAGATCTTAGGGTTCCCCTGGAGTAGCACGATCGAGGCCGACACAAGGTGCATGGCGATGCCTTCATCAAGGTAACGATGTGGTAATGCCGCCATCGCCTGCCAATGGCTCGGTTTTCACCGGCACCTATGTCTCCCCGCCTCGCTGCTAGGACTGGAAGACAGATCGCGAGATCTGCCAAACCAGCCACATGCCGACCACCTTCGACGAAGAAGATGAGCACCTCCACCAAATCCAGGGCCCTTCGTTGATCCCTACAGCCAGTGAGTACTCCAAAAGCGATGCCCTCAAGAGGGGAACGATGTATAGGACACCGCCATCGCTCGATCCCTCGGGATCTGAGGTTTCCCCCGGAGATTTCTTGGCTAGAGGGACGAGGGGCACTAGATCGCCGTCCGCTATGTCGCAGCTCCTCCGGCCATGCTGCAGCCGCCACACGCTAGAGATGCCACGCCGCTGAGGTGCCCGACGCGCACCCCATCCAAAATGAAGATTGGCGTCCCGCGCCGCCGATCTACGCCAAGGAAGACGAGAGATCCCTCCGCCGCCGGCTGCGACCAGGCTTTGCCTGGCCACGACCTTGTTGGCAGCGGGGGAGAGAGGAGGGAAGGGAGTTGGGGGAGGCTGAGGAGGCGGCGGCTAGGGTTTCCCCCCGTCGCCACTCGGGGACGAGAGGAGGGAGACTGGTTCTATGGAGCCGCCGCACTAACAGTTGGCAGAGAATTCAAACCTGCTGGACACAGTCCAGGAGTCAAGGATCCATAATAATAATTATCTTACAAACAATTCTGAACCTGCCAGCGGGGCTAAACTAAAAAAATCATGGCCATGAATAATGCACCGCCAAAAAAGAAGAATCCATGAGTTACGGCTGCCTATTGTCTATCCAAATATCTGGCACATGAATCATTATCTTTTTCAAGAAACGAATTTCCACTGCCACCATCTCTTTGGCCGGGAATCTCCACGTGAAACAGGAGTTTTGGGGTTAGGGAATCGGGTTCTCTCATCTTCGACTGATGGATGCAAATTGTACGTAAGGGAACAACCTAAATATACAGGTTCAAGTCCATTTCATGGCCACTCCATGATGTGCGCATGATCGATTGATTGGTCATCATCCATGAATGTGGTGGACTTTATCTGGATGTTTAGGTTCTCAGGAAAGACAAGAATTTAAATGATGGCTATGATGCTTATATAGTTATCGTGTATATGTGCGTCATACTCCATTACCTATGTTCGAAAACTTGCAGAAGAAAATGTTTTGAGCTAATATTATTTTTGGTTTCTCCTGTTGCGTTTTGGTATGAGCTCAATTTGTTTCCAATTTACTTTTTTTTAGGAGAAAGCTCATCTATATTACTGCAGAACCATAGTGACATGGGTATAATTACTCGGATGCTTATGTTTGGTTACCCTAACTATACGAAGGTTCACGACCGATGAAGACCAAGAAGAAAGCCTAGGGAGTATCAGACGGAAGGCGTAGTTTGTCTAGATAAGGAAATAGAAACCCGCTTTGTGTTGGTGTTGTAATCATAAAACTGTAACCTATCCGTAGACGGCATCGGGACCCAGCCTATTATATATAGGCTGAGAGGAGCCAACTGAGAGGTACGGAAAAACTCTTGAGCGATTTGTAACCTCATTGTCCACCAATAATCAGACGACTTCGACTCTCTTGTTTGTCTGATCAGCCGACGAAATCCCGAGCGTTCTCTTTTTCTCGAAACCCTAAGTTCATAACCATAGGTATTGCCAATGTTACGCCTCGTCAATTGGCGCCATATGTGGGAAACCTGAACGCTGGAGTCATGGATTCAGCGAAACCCTTTTCATCAAGCAACAATCCGACGGAAGCGGCACCACGCCCGCCCATCCCCGTCTCGGTTCCCGTCGACTTCAATGTCGGATCCGATCTCATCATCGGAAGTTTCCACTTTCGCGTAGCGGAACCCGAATAACTACACCTATCGACTCCGATTTCATCGAGACCGTCGGTCAAAAAAGTTGCGCCTACGGCGATACCCGCATCTTCTATTGGATCATCCGCAAAATCCGCGCCGGAGCTGGCAAACGGCAAAGAAAACTCTGGAAGATCAGCAGATCTGGGGGATTTTGACGGTCTCTACGATGGTCTCTCCTTTGGATCAGATTCCCAGCTAATACCACCACGTAGATCAAGCTTAGTAAACACAGAACCCGAAGAAAGCGGCGAAAGTATCGACTTCGGAATCAGGATGGCCAAAATCTACCCAGAATAGAAACTGTTGGACTTCACTGATCCCCTGAACAGTGTCTCCCTCGGATTTGATGACGACGTCACTAGTTCATATATAACGCACCACTAAGTGTGCGTGATTACCGGGGATGCCTCAACTCAGCGCGACTCCAATGGTAATCCTATCCTGGATCCCAATGATATTTTGTCGGATGACAATACAGGAGATCACGGAAACGAAGGAGACCCGGCAAAAAACCGCATAATCCAAGGAGGAGGAGAGCCACGTAAGGCGAGCGGCAAACCCTCCGGTTACCACCCGGAGCATGGAAAAAAGCAAGGGACGCAATATTGGGTGCGGTCCCAATGACAGCTGATGCCACATGCGAAGAACTAATGGCCTACCAATACCCGCTACATCACAAGAAAAGGGATCTACTAAGGATGCAGAGGCAACTCGATGAAAGAAAAAGGCTAGCCGACGAATCCAGTCTTCGGCGGGCTCAGCTAAGTTCTACCCGAGAATCAGGCAGTGTAACTGGAGGAGCACAGCCAAGAAGAGGAGCCTCACGACTGCAGAACATCCCCGAAACTGAAAGAAACGAACTGACCCAAGACCTCGATCTATCATTTATGTCAGTAGATCAAACGGTACACATCAAAGCAAAAAGAGCTCATGCCGCAATTCTTGCTGCGCAAAGATATCTGATCACAACTCAACTCGCACTCGACAATCCCCGTGCAGCTCTCCATCGCTCCGCTCTCATGAACCTTGGTATGGTGGGCGCATCTCTTGCACAAGCAGAACAAGGAATCACATGACAACCCGACAGATCCCCTCGCTGTCGCAGTAGCCCTCGGCGGGTGGGACACACTAGACGACCGCGGTTGCCACATCGGGTGCAGATTTTGAGCTCTGAGCCATGAAATGACGCAAGAGACGACATCACACAGCGCATGATCGACAGATTAAGGGTAGAGCGAGCAGTCGAAGATACTACGACGGTGAAAGCGAGGACGAGTATGAATTTTGTGGACCCAGTTGCTTTACCTGATGGGTTCACAATACTTAGTAAGGATTTCAAAATCCTCATGACCGCCAGAAGTACGATGGCCTCTAGGAACCCGAAGATTGGTTGGCAGATTACCTGGCTACTGTCAAATTACAAGGTGACTCCAATGCCACTGCAATGTAAAGCCTACGACTGCACTTAATCGATGTCGCCCGATCCTGGCTAAGGCAGTTACCCAAAGAATCCATCAGCAGCTGGAATGATCTTGAAGATAAGTTCATCCAAAATTTGGACTCCATGTTCAAGTGACCTGCATCCTTGGAGAAATTGCGAGCGTGCAAGCAGAAATCCGGAGAATCAATACGAGCCTTCATCCAGCGGTGGAACATCATCAAAAATCCTGCTAAGGCTATATCCGATGAAAGGGCCATTGACGCCTTCAATGACGACCTTCGCCGATGAGAATTCATAGAAGATATGGGACGGGTCAAGCCCAAACCAATTTCATAGCTGATGGACATGGCAAATCGTTGGGCTGACGGAGAAGACACATTACACAACAAGCGAGCGCATTCACCCGAAGAAGACCGGGACATGCACAACAATGATAGGAGACGATCAAGTAACGACGGATACAGTGGACCAATCTATGTTGCAGCTGGGTTCTCATTAGAGGACAACCGAAGAAATGACGATCACAACAATGGATACCGTAGCAACAAAGACGACGCTGGGGGAAGCCAACCAACATGGCGATAACAACTAAGAGCTCGGGACCCACCAATGTCCACAATACATATGCTGGAAGGACCCTGCAATATGGACTTCTATGTCAATTCAACATGAAAAGGAAATCAAACCACCTCATGAAGGATTGCCTAACGTTTTTAAAGATGCAGGAGGTGTGCAATGCAAAAGTAACCAAGGCAGCCAGCCGAGGATACATGATGACCCACAAGTATAGGGGGTGTATCGCAGTATTTTTGATAAGTAAGAATGTCGAACCCAACGAGGAGCAGAAGGTGCTGGCTAGTGGTATGGATCAGGAATTCTCTGCAAATACTTAGCAAACGGATTTTTAGGGTTTTTTGATAAAGCAGGTAAACAAAGTACGAGTAAATAAAAGACAATAGGAATAAATGCAGCAAGTGGCCCAATCCTTTATACAGCAAAGGACAAGCCAGTTGTATTACTTAAGATGACCAAACGTTCTCGAGGACACATGGGAAGACTGTCAAGTGCTTTCGCTTCATATAGTTGATCAGTCTTCTTTAGCTTGCTAAGTGTTGTGTGGGTGAACCTGTGCTAATGTACCGACCTTACTAGGACTAATACATACTTGTGATTATACCCCTTGCAAACATCCGTAAGTACAAGAAAGTAATTAAGGTAGAAACCTAACCACAGCTTTAAACTCTAAGACCCTTACGCCCCTTGTGCAATGTTTTCCTAACGGGGGTTCAGGTTTCTATCACTCCGGCAACCCCTACGATTAGTAGCCAAATACACAATGCATTCCCCTAGGCCCATATAGGTGAAGTGTCATGTAGTCGACGTTCACATGACAACACTAGAAGAAGTACACCACAACTTAAATATCAAACTATTGAATATTTCTCAACACAATTCCACTACTAACAACTGGTTTTCAAAGATAGCTTTCAAAGTAGTAAACATCAAGATACGAGCAATGTTCAAAACAAGGAACATAAGAAACATGATTGAATAAATCATCATATGAATGAATGAAACACAACAACTCAAAATACTTGCTAAGATAGAAGGGAATCGGTTTACTGACTCGACTACAAAGTAAAAAAGAAAGGACCTTCACAGAGGGAAGCAGGGATTGCAAGTCTCATAAAGAGCTCCCAAAAATTATGATACTTACTAGCTTTCAGCTCTCGTTGCCCCTATCATAGGCATATTTTGGTGATAAAGGTTAAAATGACACAACTAAGAGGATATGCTTGACAAGTTATAAGTTGAAATCTCATGCCCCTTACTTATGAGTACCGAACCTCATGCTACTCAACTTCAGTCACGAGTAAGCTCTTGTCATTGTAAATACACATATATCATTGAGAACCGCCAATGGGGTACCCCTTGCACATGACACAGGAGCTATCCCATAATCAAAATGTCAAGGCAAGCAGATAGTGAGCATCTCAGCGATCTTTTTATTTGCTATTTGCATAGGTTTTTAGTGAGCATCTCAGTGAGGATGCTTCATAGGTTTTTAGGAGTTATGCTGCAAGTTTCCACCATGATTAGGCATGGCTTAGGCTAGCGGCCTAGGCGTTTCTCTAACACACATATAAACTCCATGATCTTACAAGTTCCACTTTTATTTCACACCGCCGGGATCCATAGGCAAAAGAATCATGATATCAACTAGGTACAAAGTACCATGGCAGTGTTGAAAGCGTTCCCCATGATACATGGTTCTGCTAACTTCAACTCATAAAGCGCAAGCATATACGCAACAAATAAGGACCCAATGGTTCAAGTTTATTAAATGCAAGAAAATTAAAGTGTGCCATCAAGTTCGTTAGAGCTTTAATCACTAATTTTCACATAACAAGTTTAATTTGGGAGGTAGATAAAACAAGAATTTACTTGGAATAGCAATTATGCTAATAGGTAGGTATGGTGGACACAAATGGCGTGGGTTTTGGTTTAAAGGAGTGGATGCACGAGAAGAATTCCCTCTCGGTACATGTTTTTGGCTAGCAAGGCTGGGTAGCAAGTATAAGTGTTGAAGGAAACAAACAAACATACAAGTGATAAAGACAAACATGCAATCTTCCTTGGAAGCACAAAAGATCTTAACTAGAGAATACTAAACTTATGAGCAAATCAAGAAAGAAAGATGATGAAATTATATTTCTTCAGAGTACTTTTATCTTTTCTTTCAATTCTCAAAAATAGTGTTGCTACTGACCGAGCCAGGTTTGCCAAAACCAACTAAATTAACTCAATGATCCCAAAGTGATACCAATACTAACAAAAATATCAATCATATAACCATGAATTGAAAACTAATATAAGCTATGCAAAAGAGTAAATGATAGAACTTCTCATTAATATTCCATAACAGCAACTCACACCAAGGGATACATATCTAACGAGAGAGGGGACACTTCCATAATGCAAACCATCCTACATGATAACTTCTCTATTCATGATATGACTCTACTAATAAGGTAAAAAGATAGAAGATAGTGATGTGATACCGCGACACTCCCCCAAGATTAGAACAAACCAAGGGGATGCCAAACCTGATGACGAATTACTCCTTCGGTGGTATCCTCTTTATGAGCTGTCCCCAAGTCCTCGATCTCAAAGTGGAGATTATGAATCAGATGTGAGTTTTGCTCAATGCGGCTCATGATCATGTCGGGTTGAGAATTCCAGCTCTTGCTATTCTTTCCCCACTCTTCCTCCTTGAAGTCTTCTTTTCCTGCATGGCTAGAATGAGGCAAATCCCAACTGGAGGGTAATTTCCCTTTGGGCATATTCTGGTATTGATGCTCATGGATAAGGGTATGGAAAGGATTCTTGGTGCATGGAGGAAGTGACCGTGGAGCCAAACAGTGACAAGGAGTTTTCCCCTCAGTCTGCATCCATGCAGTCCTTCTGATCCTAGCAGGGTTCGCCACCACTCCAATGCTTGCAATGGTAGTGCCGGTGTGCTTTGCCTCCTCTTCACCTTCACTCTTGATCTCCTTCTCCTTCTCGGGGTCTTGGAGGTATTCTTCCATAGGCTCCTTCCCTTTCTCCTTGGCGGACACCATTGTGCTTCTAAACCTTCAAAGAGTATGTCCCGTAAGCAGATCAAACGAAACAGCGAAAACATGATATACGAACCTCGGGAGATCCGGGGGATTATATATTACGAAGTTTCATGACGAAAGGAAGGTACTGGGAGAAAACGAGTCGGAGGCGGAGCCCGGGGTGGACTCGCTGCCTGGTGGCGTGGCCAGGGGTGGGCCCGCGCCACAGGGTGGTGTGAGCCACCCTGGCTCTGTTTCCGTCCCTCTTTCACTTCGTATCTTTCCTTATTGACTCGAAACTATAAAAATATAGTTGGATAGTATTTTTGTGAAACTTTTCTTACCAGAACTGTTACCTATTTGAAAGCGGGCTCTTCTGGTTTCTGAATTTGGTATCTAGTAGATTCTTTTGGAGTCACCACTTGAATAACATCAATATCTTCATCTTCATACACTTATTACTTGAGTCATGAAACCTTTCTCTTTCTCATTACACCATTATCTCCACTTCCTAGAAATTTCTTTCACACAAAACTTCACGCAATTCTCATTAGCAACATTAGTATAAGTGAAGTGATAAAACCTTTTGAGTTCAACTTCAACTGAAAACCATAAAAACATAAGCTACTGTAGCAACTCCTTCCGAAAACCCAAAAAGAATTCAAAAAGGAAATCGATTAAAGAAGCAAATGCAAGAGTGGCAAAATCTGTCAAAATAGACCAGCAGGTAAAGATAATTTTTTCGAAAATCTTCTGTTGCTCAAATCAAAAAGTGCAAAACTAACGAAAGTTAAAAAACAACCTGAGGCATAAGCACCAAAAATTACAGCTCAATCCGACATACAGAGACCTCTCACGAAGTTTTACGGTGCAGCACAAAAATCTGTTTCAAGACAGCAACTTCCCCAAATATTACTTCTCTCTCATTAGAAGTTGATCTTGACACAAAAACCAAACAAAAAGGATAAGGAGTGGTTATTACCGGAGTAATAACTTCCAAGACTCAAAGAAAAAAAAAACTGAAAGCAAAAACAAATTGGGTGATCTCCCCAAAAGCTCTTTCTTTATAGCCATTAAGATGGGCATGATAATTTTGAAGATGCTCACTCAGGAATATGAATTGAAGTGAAAGAGAGCATTAAGAAGCAAAAACACACACACATTTAAGTCTAACCCACTTCCTATGCAAGGGAATTTTGTAAACAAACAAGTTGTTGAAACTAGAGGCTACTTGCATAAGAAGGCAAAAGAAGTGCAACATAAAAACTTTCAGCATAAAATGAGGAAACTTGATATTATTGAGATGCATAAGAACATGTTTCCCTATTTAATAGTAACTTTCAGTATCATGCATAAACTTAACAATATAACTATCACAAGGACCATCGTGACAATGATCACTTGTTCTAACAGAAAACACAGGAATACTAGCTCTCATAACACTACTTTGTGAAACAATATTAGAGGTATCCTTACAAAGGATAGTGTGTCCCTCTTCTTCATATTTAGTAACAAAGTCTTTCACATTTGCTATTATAGGTTCATCAACCATTTGTTTATCAGGTTTAACAGCTTTATTTGCACTTTCATTAACCATACTAGTTATCATAAAATGTTCCTTTATCTTAACTGGGAAAGGCATTTTCTCAAAGTAAGGTTTAGGTAAGACATGATTAGCAGTATAAACTTCAGTATTTCTTGCAGGAACACTCTTAGCAACATCTTCATAAGGTTCATGATACTTATTCCACTTCATTTTAGGCACTTCAATGTAGGAAGCAAAAGCCTTAAAATAAGAAGCAATAGCTTGAGAGTCTAGACCATAAGCATTTTTAATATTTTGAAAGTCATCAATTCCCATAAAAGATTCAATGCATTCATAATCATAATTTATACCTGACTTTGTACCTTTGTCATTCTCCCAAGCTTCAGCATTGTCTTGAATACGGTCCAGAAGATCCCATTTAGCTTCTTCTTCCACGTGAGTGAATGATCCAGCACAAGAAGCATCCAATCAATCCTTGTCATGTAGAGGGAGCCTTGCATAAAAGTTATTGATAATAATATTGTTGGGGAGCTCATGAATGGGACATCTGAGCATTAGTAACTTCAATCTCCCCCAAGCTTGAGCTATACTCTCTCCATCAAGAGGCCAAAAGTTGTATATTTGATTCCGATCTTTATGAATCTCACTAGGAGGATAAAACTTTGAATAAAAGAGAGGCATAATTTCCTCCCATTCTAGAGCTTGACCATTCTTCAGCAGCTTATACCATTCCTCAGCTCTTCCTTTCAGCGACAATGAGAATAACTTCTTCTTAACTTGATCTGTAGTAATACCTGCACATTTGAACAACCCGCATAATTCGTGTATAAAGAGCAAATGATCACCGGGATGGACAGTTCCATCCCCAACATAATAGTTATCCATAACACGATCAATAGTTCTTGTAGGTATTTTGAAAGCATCATTCTCAGCAGATGGTGGCTTATCTACTACCTTAGCAGTGGTAGTAGCATTACCAAATAAGAAACTCAGCGAACTATCCATAACGAAAATAAAGCAACTAGCAGAAGTAAACAATACTCATAGTAGAAGTTTCCTTTACCAGTTCCACTCTCGAATAGCGCTTCACTCCCCGGCAACGGCGCTAGAAAATAGTCTTGATGATCCACAAGTAAAGGGGGTGTATCGGAGTATTTTTGATAAGTAAGAGTGTCGAACCCAACGAGGAGTAGAAGGTGCTGGCTACTGGTATGGATCAGGAATTCTCTGCAAATACTTAGCAAACGGATTTTTAGGGGGTTTTGATAAAGCAAGTAAATAAAGTACGAGTAAATAAAAGACAATAGGAATAAATGCAGCAAGTGGCCCAATCCTTTATACAGCAAAGTACAAGCCGCTTGTATTACTTAAGATGACCAAACGTTCTCGAGGACACATGGGAAGACTGTCAAGTGCTTTCGCTTCATATAGTTGATTAATCTTCTTTAGCTTGCTAAGTGTTGTGTGGGTGAACCTGTGCTAATGTATCGACCTTCCTAGGACTAATACATACTTGTGATTATACCCCTTGCAAACATCTGTAAGTACAAGAAAGTAATTAAGGTAGAAACCTAACCACAACTTTAAACTCTAAGACCCTTACGTCCCTTGTGCAATGGTTTCCTAACGGGGGTTCAGGTTTCTGTCACTCCGGTAACTCCTACGATTAGTAGCCAAATACACAATGCATTCCCCTAGGCCCATATAGGTGAAGTGTCATGTAGTCAATGTTCACATGTCACCACTAGAAGAAGAACACCACAACTTAAATACCAAACTATTGAATCTTTCTCAACACAATTCCACTACTAACAACATGACTTCTCCCATGTCCTCAAGAACAAAACGAACTACTCACAAGACATCATATGGATCATGATCAGATATGGAATAATGATGTATAACAATCTGAACATAAACAATAATTCAATGGTTCACTCAATAGCATCAACTACAAAGAGTAATCAATACCGGGAAAGTTTCCCCTATGAACTATGCAAGATTCAACTCAATTATTACAACAATATGGAGATGGTGATGAGGGTGCTGATGGTGATGATGGTGGTCATGATGATGATGATAATCCCGATGAAGTCCAGCTTGATGGTGGTGTTGATGGCGACGATCTCCCCTCTCCGGGAAGGAATTCCCCCCGGCAGAAATCTGTCTGCCGGAGATATCTTTCTCTCTCGGTGTTTTCCGCATCGCAAAGGAGGCGGAATCTTTCTGTGGTTGCTCCCCGAGTCTTAGGGTTTCGGGAGGAATATATACGCCAGAGGGGAGTGCCAGGGGTGGACCAGGACGGCCACACCACCTGGTGGCCTTGACCCTAATACGCCTTGGTGGTGTGGGCCCCCTATGGCCCATCTCCAGCCCCCTTCTGGCTTCCTTCGTCTTTTGGAAAAATAGGATTTTCCGTATATTTTCCCGGATTTTCTGATCTTCACGAATTTTGCCTCCAAATAGCACCTTTTCCATCAGAATCCTGACTACAGCGGTCCATGCTCCAAAAGTCATCAACCATGCAAAAACAGATAAAATAACATAAGTATCACCTCTCAATACGAAATATATCAATGAATAATAGTGAATTATGACATAGAATAGTGATGCAAAATGGACATATCAACTCCCCCCAAGCTTAGACTTCGCTTGTCCCCAAGAGAAACTGAGCTCAATAAACATGACCTCAGGTTTATGGAGTGAAGAGTCGATAAAAGAATAAGGACAAGAAGCATCACATTCATCAATACATAGATCATAATAGAAGACAACTCACTATTACATAACTCAACTTGCAATGAGTAAAGGAAACACAATAAAGATACATAAAGTGAATCATAATTGGTAATGGCAAACTTAGCTCTTGGTCGGAGAATAGTTGATAATTTGCTGGAGTTCACAAATAACTGGTTTTCAAAGATAGCTTTCAAAGTAGTAAACATCAAGATAAGAGCAATGTGCAAAACAAGGAACATAAGAAACATGATTGAATAAATCATCATATGAATGAATGAAACACAACAACTCAAAATACTTGCTGAGATAGAAGGGAATAGGTTTACTGACTCCACTACAAAGTAAAAAGAAAGGACCTTCGTAGAGGGAAGCGGGGATTGCAAGTCTCATAAAGAGCTCCCAAAAATTATGATACTTACTAGCTTTCAGCTCTCATTGCCCCTATCATAGGCATCTTTTGGTGATAAAGGTTAAAGTGACACAACTAAGAGGATATGCTTGACAATTTATAAGTTGAAATCTCATGCCCTTACTTATGAGTACCGAACCTCATGCTACTCAACTTCAGTCACGAGTAAGCTCTTGTCATTGTAAATACACATGTATCATTGAGAACCACCAATGGGGTACCCCTTGCACATGACACAGGAGCTATCCCATAATCAAAATGTCAAGGCAAGCAGATAGTGAGCATCTCAGCGATCTTTTTATTTGCTATTTGCATAGGTTTTTAGTGAGGATGCTTCATAGAATGCCCACTATAGTTATGCTGCAAGTGTCCACCATGATTAGGCATGGCTTAGGCTAGCGGCCTAGGCGTTTCTCTAACACACATATAAACTCCATGATCTTACAAGTTCCACTTTTATTTCACACCGCCGGGATCCATAGGCAAAAGAATCATGATATCAACTAGGTACAAAGTACCATGGCAGTGTTGAAAGCGTTCCCCATGATACATGGTTCTGCTAACTTCAACTCATAAAGCGCAAGCATATACACAACAAATAAGGGCCCAATGGTTCAAGTTTATTAAATGCAAGAAAATTAAAGTGTGCAATCAAGTTCGTTAGAGCTATAATCACTAATTTTCACATAACAAGTTTAATTTGGGAGGTAGATAAAACAAGAATTTACTTGGAATAGCAATAATGCTAATAGGTAGGTATGGTGGACACAAATTGCGTGGGTTTTGGTTTAAAGGAGTGGATGCACGAGAAGAATTCCCTCTCAGTACAAGTTTTTGGCTAGCAAGACTGGGTAGCAAGTATAAGAGTTGAAGGAAACAAACAAACATAGAAGTGATAAAGACAAACATGCAATCTTCCTTGGAAGCACAAAAGATCTTAACTAGAGAATACTAAACTTATGAGCAAATCAAGAAAGAAAGATGATGAAATTATATTTCTTCAGAGTACTTTTATCTTTTCTTTCAACTCTCAAAAATAGTGTTGCTACTGACCGAGCCAGGTTTGCGAAAACCAACTAAATTAACTCAATGATCCCAAAGTGATACCAATACTAACAACACGATCAATCATATAACCACGAATTGAAAACTAATATAAGCTATTATAAAGAGTAAATGATAGAACTTCTCATTAATATTCCATAACGGCAACTTAGGCATGAAAAACTCAAATTTGAGGTCATGGACTAGCCATCACAATACCACGTGATCCTGGGACGCCTAGCTTTCGCCAGGTTCATGGCGGTACCCCACTATGCATACCTGGTACTAAAAATGCCAGCCCCCAATGGAATCATAACCATGGGAGGAAGCTTCACTTGTTCGAATAATTGTGACTGAGAGTTCAACAAAATATCAGAATCTTTCAAGATGGAAGCAGAATTTGGACAGCTAAAAATTGCAGACGGAGAGCTATTACCCGAAGGGCGTGTCCCCATCAAACAAACTCCAGAAAATCAGGTGTACCACGCAGCCCCCAAAGCCGACCTATCTGGCCTCCAACGTTGGTCCCGCATAGTGATACATTGCAAATGTATATATAATTTTTGATGTTCCATGCTTGGTTTTATCCACTTTCTTGTGTTTTGTTCCAACTTTGGAGTACTTTTCATATGATTTCTTGGACTAACCTATTAACAAGAGCCACACAGTGCCGCCTGCATTTTCTCTGTTTTGGTTCCAAGAAAGTCAGAAAATGAATATTATTGGAATTGGACGGGACAAAAGCCAAAGTGCCTATTTTTCCGGATGTCATCAAGTGCCGAATCTGAGACGAGAGAGGGCGGAGGCGGCCACACCACTGGTCATGCGACCAGGCCTGGCCCGCGCCAGGGGGTGGTGTGGCCAGCCCAAGCACCCCCTCGGCCTCCCCTTATGACTATAAGATGCCCTCGGGACGAAAACCCTAAGTACCTGATCAAAAATCCACGAAAGAGTCTATAGCCGCCGTCATCTCCATCCCTAGATCGGGAGGGATCTGAAGCTCTTCCCGGCACTCTGCCGGAGAGGGGATTTCACCCTGGAGGCCTTCTTCATCACCATGCAAGCCTCCAGTGTGATGAGTGAGTATTTCATCCTTGGACTACGGATCCATGTAGTAGCTAGATGGCTGGTTCTCCTCCTTTGTGCTTTCATGTCTAGATCTTGTGAGCTCCGTTCATGATCAAGATCATCTATTTGTAATTCTGCACGTTGTGTTTGCGGGGATCCGATGGATATTGAGATGCTATTTTAGATTGATTATTGATTCTATCATGTCTTTGTTATTTGTGATCTTGCATGCTTTCTGTTGTTAGTAGCTATCTTGGCCAAGTAGATGCTAGCAACTCCAAGAGTTAGTATTTATGCTCGATAGTGGGTTCATGCCTCTGGTAATCTGGGGAAGTGACATAAATCTCTAAGGTACTAGATGTGCTGTTGCTACTAGGGAGAAAACAACAATCCTTTGTTCATAGAACAATCATATTGTTTACTTTACATGCAGTTCGTAAAGCAATAATATGTTGCTTGCAACTTAATACTGGAGGGGGTTCGGATGATGACCTGAAGGTGGATTATTAGTCATAGATGCAGTTGGATGGCGGTCTATGTATAATGTTGTAATGCCCAATCAAGTATCAAAGGAGTCAAGATGATTAGTATATGTATGTATTGCTTTCTCGATGTTTGTCAATTGCCTCGCTGTAATTTGTTCACCCAGCATGTTATCTATCTAAGGAGAGCCACCTCTAGTGAACTATGGATCCCGGTCCTTGTCTTTTACATACAATCTATAAATTGTTTACTGCTTTGTGTTTACTTTCTGCAAACTTTTACTTCTTTCCATTCGATACGTTTAATCCTTTGTTTTCCGCAAAACACGCTGAGATTGACAACCTCATCGCAAGTTGGGGACAAAGTTCAGTGGTTGTGTTGTGCAGGTCTCCACGTTGCTACTAGCACCGGTAGTGCGCCCTGCCAAAGCTCAGCTAGTAACACCTTTGGGGTGTTTCCTTGCTCCTACTGGTTCGATTAAACCTTTGTTTCATAACTGAGGGGAACTTGCTGCTGTGCTCATCATACCTTCCTCTTGGGGTTCCCAATGAGCTCTACATCATCATTGCTCCAGCATTTCTCTGGGCGCCATACTCAGAGCCATCACATAGGAAGGCGCGCTCGTCGTTTTCCCCTATGAGAATTGGGAGACTCTTTTGGACTCAATTACTATACAAGAACTCTTTTGGATGTTCTTTTACCTTTATGCATTTTATATTCAATAAGACCAATGGCCAGGCGAGCACACCAAAACATGTACCCTCTACGATTCATTGATAAACAAAGATAAGTTCCCAAAACTAGGTCTCAAGCTTTCTTCTGTTCCATTTTGTTCATCAATCCGATATTAGGGGCTATATCAACCGTAACTGATCATCAACCCACCCGATACTCGGGGGCTTCACCAAGCATATCATATCAAAATCTTCAGCTGCAATAATCATTATTGGTGCCTTGGGAGGCGGCCAACAGAGCATTCATTTGACTGCACAGACGTTGATTTTCCTCCCTCCCGCATAGCCGAATATCTGTGAGAAAGCAAAGAAGATCAATTCCCACGACTGAGCAAGAAAAACTCAGGAGCGTTGGGGAAACTTACATAGCATATTCTCGCTCACCCTGGAAATTTCCTCCAAAAAATATGCTTCACAATCCAGGGCCTTGCGCATCTTTGACTGATACATGTCCACCATTGCTTGTACAACCTGAAGATTACCCTCGAGCCTCTTCACCTACTCAATCTTTTCTGCATATAATGGTGGATCAATCATGCGAACAATAGCAATTTCGGATGCACCCACATCACATGAAGATGGATGCGCATATGAAGCCTGAGTGGACCCAAACGAAGCCGCCAAGTCATAGAATATCTGGCAGAGTAGACAAAAAATACAGGAATTTCAGTACACAAGGGGCAATTTGTACGCGTGAAAAATAGATACACCAGATCTTTCTCGGCAAAAGGAGTGATTAAACAAAAGAAACAAAGTTTATTATAGGGCGAAATAAAAAAGAGACCCCTACAAATGCAAACTAAACCACGGGGCAGTTTTTTCCGCAGACAAAGTGGCACTGGCAGATGGAGCGTCGAAGAAGGGATAATTGGAGCGGCTCGCTGTAGGAGCATCGGCCTAAGATTGGGCTGTGGATTTTTTCGGCCCTGCACCTATGCCTAGGAGCAGCCGAGAATACTTCTTGGCCTTCTTAATATAAGGTTTTAAGTCAACTGCTTGGCCATCTTTGGTGACTGAAACAGAGGAGCTAACCTTCCGCCAGTTGACCTTTTCGTCATGTGCTATTGCCAAAGTCATAGAAGTCTCGGTGCTGCTCTTTGACTGCGTCATGTTGTAGCCAACCAGCGGGTTCGGATCAACGCTGAAAACAGTAACAAGGTTGTTCAAATCTGTCGACACCTCCTTGGTTAGAAAAATCTCGGCATGAAGACTCTTGAAGGCACGACTTGAACGAATCAGAAGATTGTGTCCACAAACACTGTTGGCTTTTAAAGTACCAACAACATCCGATAAAGGGTTAACCTCTTGTCCTCATCCAGAACCAGAGACTTACCAGTGAGCTCTGCAATACAAAGACTTATAAGACCAAGAACCAAAGGAAAATATGAGAGACAAAATACAAATTATCTTTTGAAGAGAGGAAACTCACGAGTGAAAGAAGTGTTGAGGGTATCCCATCACTTCCAGGGGCAGACCTACATAGAGCTTAGGGGTGTCACAGGACACCTGGTCCATTTTGATTTCCCCCTAGCATAATCTATACTTAGCTGTGTGTGACACCCGTAGAAAAGCTCAAATGATATCAAGTATATGGTTGTGCACCCCTCTAATGTTTACCCTGGGTCTGCCACTAATCACTTCTAAAGATTTTCATCTCGTACGGCAAGAGCAATTGTTTGCTTCTCCCTCTCTTTGGCGTCAGCCTTGGCCTTCTGCTTTGCCTCCTCTAGAGCTTTCTCAGCGACCCGTAGTTTGGCCTCCAAATCATCGACACGCTTTACTGCCTCGTCCCAGATAGCCCCGGATTCTTTGGAAACGTCTTAACAATCCCAAGGGAGCATAAAATCAATAAAATTAAATGACACAAATTTCTTTAAGAGGCAATGGAAACAAACCTTTGGATTCTTCAGCTTCGTTGTGGATCTTGATAAAGTTAGAGACCATATCAACCATCTCGCGCATCAGCGGTTGTCAATACAAAGAATAGGAAGTTGGAAAAATAAGAACAAGGATAAGCCAAAACAAACAGCATCCGAAAAAAGTACTTACATCCTGCATGTCAACCTCAGTGGGATTTTCCGATATCACCACTCATTTATCCGCAAATTTTCTTCTTTCTTGTGGCAGCGGCTTCACCAGAGTGGCAACATCTTTTTGGATCATCTTTCCCGCAAGAGATGCATATGTTTTCTTCGGATCCGCTGACGGCTTAGGCGCCTTGACTGGAGGAGGAGCAGTAGAAGTACCAAGGGGGGACATGGGAGGATCTTCTTCTTCATCATCACTACAAAAGCAAAGTAAAAACTCTGGGAAACTATCATCATCAAAAAACAAGAGAGAAACAAACAATACTCACGAGGAAACATTCTACGTCATCCAGAAGAGATTCAATTGCGGCTGCCGATGAAACAGGAGTAGCGTGGAGCGGCTTTGAGCCAGTTGTATCATCCAAGTCCTCAACTATTTCTGTAGCCTCAGCGCTTCCTTTTCTCACCACTAGGAACCCTTTGAAAACCTTCAGACTGAGCCGAAGCAACAGACTGGTTATGCAAATAAGACGAAGCAATAGATGCCTCCACTTCTTCATCAGCAGCAGTACCAGCCCTAGTAAAATCTTCGGATAAAGAGGTACTGGCTAGAAGCTCACCACTTTTAGGAAGAGGAGGAAGGGCAGAGAGGTGACCATCAAGGGGACAAATATATAAGCGACAAAGTACAATGGCATAAAAACAAAAGGGGAAATCAATGGAAACTTACATTTGTGAGACGATTTTTCTTGCCAAAAGGCGTTACCCTACAATCTAAAGGAATTGGGCTTTTCTTGGTTAGCGTGGTGAAGGCACGAACCCTCTTCTCGTACATCTTGAGAGTGAGGTCATCTAGAGAAATCCTCATAGGATCCTTCTTTCCAGTGTAAGCCCACATGCCAGATAACCTTGCCTGAAGAGGTTGAATACGTACCAAAGAAAGTATGCCAGGATCTGTAATCCGGATAGCTCCTTGCCAATCTCAGTACGCAACTTCTCTATCCGTGTTAGCAAGGGTTTGATCTCTGTCATTTCTTTGGGAGTTGTGCGTTGGTCCCATGAATCAAGCCTTTAGTAGGTCTTTTTATGGTCAAAAGGGGCCATCCCAAAGGTCCGGCCCTTGCTTTTCTAGTCCTTAATGTAAAACCATTTGGTTTTCCACCCTTGGACAGAATCTAAAATTTTGATGTCGAAATAATCAACCTCAGAATGAGCAGAGAAAATGGCGCCACCAACATCATGAAAATAGTATCGGTTGTGTTGCGGCGAACATAAAAGAAATACTTCCACATGCCCCAATGTGGATGAATCCCGAGGAAGCACTCGCAAAGAGTGATAAAACAAGAAACATGGAGAATGGAATTGGGCGTGAACTAGTAAAGATGCACGTCGTAGACAAAGCGAAGACCGCGGAGGAACTCATGAACAGGAAGGGAGAGGCCGTGATACAGGAAGGAAAGGAACATTACCTACCTGCCAAATTCGGGGGTCGGAGCAGCCTTGTCCCCTAGGAGCTTGAAGGAACCCTCCTCTAGGAGGCTGTTATTGTGTGCTTCGTGCAGATCTCATGGAGTACACTTCGTGGGAGCCCATCCAAGGGCTCTCCTCTTTGTGGTCTTGGCGGTAGCAGTGGAAGTTCCAACCTTGCTTTTCCCCATGGTGGCTAGAGAGCGACACAGGCGCGCAAGGAGGAAGAAATAGGCGAAAGCAACAAACGCAGGGGCGGCGCAAGGAAGAAGAAGCAGGAAGAAAGGGGAGGTAGTAAAACAGTAAAGGGACTCTCCCTCGTTTATAAACGGAAGACGCGCCAAGATCAGCCGTTCGATAAAACAACGAACCATCAAAACACGTAGGATGATGACACGTGTCAAAGTTTCACAAAAGGATAAAAATTATGGGCAGAGATTACCACGGTAAACACGAAGGAAATCACACGCCTGAAGGACATGTGGTCAAAAATCTCCGCTGACACGCTGCTCAAGCGTCATCATTACTGCATCATGGGCCCATGATGACCCACAAGTATAGAGGGTGTTTCGCAGTATTTTCGAGAAGTAAGAGTGTCGAACCCAACGAGGAGTAGAAGGTGCTGGCTAGTGGTATGGATCAGGAATTCTCTGCAAATACTTAGCAAACGGACTTTTAGGGGTTTTTGATAATGCAAGTAAATAAAGTACGAGTAAATAAAAGACAATAGGAATAAATGCAGCAACTGGCCCAATCCTTTATTCAGCAAAGGACAAGCCGGTTGTATTACTTAAGATGACCAAACGTTCTCGAGGACACACGTGAAGACTGTCAAGTGCTTTCGCTTCATATAGTTGATTAATCTTCTTTAGCTTGCTAAGTGTTGTGTGGGTGAACATGTGCTAATGTACCGACCTTCCTAGGACTAATACATACTTGTGATTATACCCCTTGCAAACATCTGTAAGTACAAGAAAGTAATTAAGGTAGAAACCTAACCACAGCTTTAAACTCTAAGACCTTGACGTCCCTTGTGCAATGGTTTCCTAGCGGGGGTTCAGGTTTCTGTCACTCCGGCAACCCCTACGATTAGTAGCCAAATACACAATGCATTCCCCTAGGCCCATATAGGTGAAGTGTCATGTAGTCGACGTTCACATGACACCACTAGAAGAAGTACACCACAACTTAAATATCAAACTGTTGAATCTTTCTCAGCACAACTCCACTACTAACAACATGACTTCTCCCATGTCCTCAAAAACAAAACGAACTACTCACAAGACATCGTATGGATCATGATCAGAGATGGAATAATGATGTATAACAATCTAAACATAAACAATAATTCAATGGTTCCACTCAATAGCATCAACTACAAAGAGTAATCAACACCGAGAAAGTTTCCCCTAAGAACTATGCAAGATTCAACCCAATTGTTACAACAATATGGAGATGGTGATGATGGTGCTGATGGTGCTGCTGATGATGATGATCCTGATGAAGTCCAGATTGATGGTGGTGTTGATGGCGACGATCTCCCCTCTCCGGGAAGGAATTTCCCCGGCAGAAATCTGTCTGCCGGAGAGATCTTTTTCTCTCGGTGTTTTTCGCCCCGCAGAGGTGGTGGAAATCTTTCTGTGGTCGCTCCTCGAGTATTAGGGTTTCGGGAGGATTATATATGCTAGAGGGGAGAGCCAGGGGTGGACCAGGGCGGCCACACCACCTGGTGGCGCAGCCTAGGCTGGCCCGCGCCAGGGGTGGTGTGGGCCCCTTGTGGCCTATCTCATCCTCCCCTTCAGGCTTCCTTCATCTTCTAGAAAAATAGGATTTTCCATGTATTTTTCCGGATTTTCTGATCTTCGCGAATTTCGCCTCCAAACAACACCTTTTCCATTAGAATCCTGACTCCAGTGGTCCATGCTCCAAAAGTCATCAACCATGCAAAAACAGATGAAATAACATAAGTATCATCTCTTAATATGAAATATATCAATGAATAAGAGTAAATTATGATATACAATAGTGATGCAAAATGGACGTATCAACTCCCCCCAATCTTAGACTTCGCTTGTCCCCAAGTGAAACTGAGCTCAATAAACATGACCTCATGTTTATGGAGTGAAGAGTCGATAAAAGAATACGGACAAGAAGCATCACATTCATCAATACATAGATCATAATAGAAGACAACTCACTATTATATAACTTAACTTGCAATAAGTAAAGGAAACACAATAAAGATACATAAAGTGAATCATAATTGGTAGTGGCAAACTTAGCTCTTGGTCGAAGAATAGTTGACAATTTGCTGGAGCTCACAAATAACTGATTTTCAATGATAGCTTTCAAAGTAGTAATCACCAAGATAAGAGCAATGTGCAAAACAAGGAACATAAGAAACATGATTGAATAAACCATCATATGAATGAATGAAACATAACAACACAAAATACTTGCTTAGATAGAAGGGAATAGATTTGCTGACTCAACTGAAAAGTAAAAGAAAGGTCCTTCACAGAGGGAAGCAGGGATTTCTAGTTTCATAAAGAGCTCCCAAAAATTATGATACTTATTAGCTTTTAGCTCCCATTGCCCCTATCATAGGCATTTTTAGGTGATTAAGGTTAAAGTGATCAAATATGAGGATATGCTTCACAAGTTGCAAGTTGAAAATATCAAGTCCCTTGAATATAAGGGCTGCTCCTCATGCTATTCAAGTTTAGTCACCAGTAAGTTCTTGTCATAGTAAGCACATGTGTATCATGAAGAACTGCCAACGGAAGAATCCCCATATCAAAATGACAAGGCAATCAGACAACATGCATCTCAACAATATTCTTATTTACCATGGGAATATGGCGCTTTTTTCTCTCTTTCCTCTTTCTCATCCTTTTTTTTCTTTTTCTCTTTTTTCTCAATCTCAAATCTCTTTTTTATAAGAAGAATGCTTCATAGATGCTCATTATGGTTACGCTGCAGGTTTCCACCATGATAGCATGGATTAGACCGGTGGCCCGGGCGTTTCTCTAACACACATGCATAACTCCATGGACTTACAAGTTCCCCTTTCATTTCAAACCAATGAAATCCATAGACACAAGAACATGATATCAACTAGGTACAAAGTACCAGTGCAATGTTGAAAGTGTTCCCCATGACATCATGGTTCTGCTAATTCACAACTTACAAAGCGTAAGCATATATGCAACATAGATGGGCACAATGGTTCAAGTTTATTAAGTGTAAGAAAGTAAAGTGTGCCATCAAGTTTGTGAGAGCTTTAATCACTAATTTTGACATAACAAGTTTAATTTGGAAGGTAGATAAAAACAAGAATTTACTTGGAATAGCAATAATGCTAATAGGTAGGTATGGTGGACACAAATGTCATAGGTTTTGGTTCAAGGATTGGATGCACGAGAAGAATTCCCTCTTAGTACAGATTTTTGGCTAGCAAGGTTGGGTAGCAAGTACAAGAGTTGAAGGAAACAAACAAACATACAAGTGATAAAAACAAACATGCAATCTTCCTTGGAAGCACAACAGATCTTAACAAGAGAATACTAAACTTATGAGCAAATCAAGAAAGAAAGATGATGAAATTATATTTCTTTATGAGTACTTTTATCTTTTTCATTCAATTCTCAAAAATAGTGTTGCTACTGACCAAGCCAGGTTTTCCAAAACCAACTAAATTAACTCAATGATCCCAAAGTGATACCAATACTAACAACAAGATCAATCATATAACCTCGAATTGAAAACTAATATAAGATATGCAAAAGAGTAAATGATAGAACTTCTCATTAATATTCCATGATGGCAACTCACACCAAGGGATACATATCTAACGAGGGAGGGGACACTTCCAAAATGCAAACCATCCTACATGATAACTTCTATATTCATGATATGACTCTACTAAAAAGGTAAAAAAGATAGATGATAGTGATGTGATACCGCGACACTCACCAAGCTTGGAAAAAACCAAGGGGATGCCAAAACTGATGACGAATTACTCCTTCAGTGATGGTGGTATCCTCTCGATGAGCTCTTTGATCAGTTTCCCCAAGTCCTCAATCTCGAAGGTGAGAGTATGAATCAACTCCGAGTTGTGCTCGATGCGGTGCATGATCATGTCAGGTTGTGGATCCCAGCTCTTACGATTCTTTTCCCACTCTTCCTCAATTAAGTCTTGTTTTCCTGCATGGCTAGAATGAGGCAAATCCCAATTGGAGGGTAATTTCTCCTTGGGCATATTCTGGTGTTGATGCTTATGGATAAGGGTGTGGAAAGGATTCTTGGCGCGTGGAGGAAGTGACCGTGGAGCCAAACAGTGACGCGGTGGTTTCCCTCCAGTTGACATCCGTGCAGTCCTCCTGACCATGGTAGATCTTGTCAACACTCCAATGCTTGCAATGGTAGTGCTGGTGTGCTTCGCCTCCTCTTCTCCTTCAATCTTGATCTCCTTCTCCTGCCTGGGGTCTTGGAGATATTCCTCCATAGGCTCCTTTCCTTTATCCTTGGCGGACACCATTGTGCTTCTAAACTTTCAAGAATAGTTCCTGGCAGAAATAGATCGAAACAAAAACACAACGAGAGCACGATATACGGACCTCGAGAGATCCAGGGGATTATATATTACAAAGTTTCACAACAAAAGGAAGGTACTGGGAGAAAACGGGTCGGATATGGAGTCCGGAGTGGCCACACCACCTGGTGGCGCGGCCAGGGGTGGGCCCGCGCCACAGGGTGGTGTGAGCCACCCTGGCTCCGTTTTCGTCCCTCTTTCGCTTCGTAGCTTTCCTTATTGGCTAAAAACTGCAAAAATATAACTAGAAAGATCTTTTGCGGAACATTTCTTACCAGAACTGTTACCTATTCGAAAACGGACTCTGCAGGTTTCTGAATTTGGTCTTTGATAAATTTTTCTGGAGTTATAACTTGAAAAGCATCAACATCTTCATTATAAGAGTCCCCAACAATGTAGTGCTTAAGTCGCTGCCCATTCACCACTTTTGTAGTGTTATCTTTTAAAGAAGAAATCTTTATTGCTCCTGAGCGGTACACTTCTTCATAACGAAAGGCCCTTCCCATTTTGACAGTTAGTTTCCCTGCAAAAAATTTGAGACGAGACCTATACAATAGAACTTTCTCACCAACATGGAATTCTCACTTAAGTATTCGTTTGTCATGCCATCTTTTAACTTTTTCCTTAAAGAGTCTAGCATTCTCATAAGCTTCACTCCTCCATTCATCCAAAGAACTTAAGTCAAATAATCTTTTTTCAGCACCAAGCTTACAATCTCTATTAAGTTCTTTAAATGCCCAATAAGCTTTGTGTTCTAATGCTAAAGGTAGGTGACAAGCTTTCCCATAAACCATTTTATAAGGAGACATCCCCATAGGGTTTTTATAGGCAGTCCTATAAGCCCATAAAGCATCATTCAACTTTTTAGCCCAGTTTTTTTCTAGATCTATTAACAGTATTTTGCAAGATGGATTTAATTTTTCTATTTGATAACTCTACTTGCCCACTAGTTTGGGGATGATAAGCTGAAGCAATTCTATGATTAACATCATATTTAGCAAGGGTCTTTCTAAAACCACCATGAATGAAATGAGAACCTCCATCAGTCATGAGATACCTAGGCACTCCAAACCTGGGAAAGATAACATCCTTAAGCATTTTTTAGAGAGGTCTCCCCGTCAGCACTCTTCGTAGGTATGGCCTCTACCCACTTAGTAACATAATCAACAGCAACAAGAATGTGAGTATAACCTTTCGAGGGATGAAAATGACCCATAAAGTCAAATCCCCAGCAATCAAAATGTTCAATAACTAGAGAGTAGTTCATAGGCATTTCATTGCGTCTAGAAATATTACCAACACGCTGACACTCATCACAAGATAAAACGAATTTTCTTGCATCTTTAAAAAGGGTAGGCCAGTAGAAACCTGATTGAAGCACCTTTTGCGCAGTTCTATCTCCCGCATGATGTCCCCCATAGGCACTACCATGACATTTCCGCAATATCTCCTTTTGTTCATATTATAGAACACATCTTCGCATAATACCATCCACTCCTTCTTTATATAAATGTGGGTCATCCCAAAAATAATGCCTCAAATCGTAAAAGAACTTCCTTCTTTGCTGAGCTGTGAAAGTTGGAGGCAAATACTTGGAGACAATAAAGTTAGCATAGTCAGCATACCAAGGGCTCCCTCGTGAGCTTACCCCTATTGATGCCAACTGTTCATTCGGGAAACTATCATTAACATGCATAGGATCAAAAGGGATATTTTCCAACCGAGAGAAATTATCAGCAACAGGATTTTCAGCACCTTTCCTATCTACAATATGTAGATCAAACTCTTGTAAAAGCAACACCCATCTAATAAGCCTAGGCTTAGCATCCTTCTTCGTCATAAGATACTTAATAGCAGCGTGATCAATATGAATAGTGAATTTTGAGTCTACAATATAAGGTCTAAACTTATCACAAGCAAAAAACGACAGCCAGGAATTCTTTTTCGGTAGTAGCATAATTCCTTTGAGCAGCGTCAAGGGTTTTACTAGCATAATGAATAAAGTTTAACTTTTTATCTATTCGTTGCCCAAGGACAGCACCTATAGCAAACTCACTAGCATCACACATTATTTCAAAGGGTAAACTCCAATCAGGTGGTTGAACGATAGGAGCTGTAGTTAAAGCCTTCTTAAGAGTTTCAAAAGCTTCCTTACAATCATCATCAAAAACAAAGGGTACATCTTTTTGAAGAAGATTAGTGAGGGGCTTTGATATCTTAGAGAAATCTTTAATAAACCTTCTATAGAAACCAGCATGACCAAGGATACTACAAATACCTTTGATGTCTCTTCAGCAGGGCATTTTCTCAATTGCCTCAACTTTAGCTCTATCCACCTCTATGCCTCTTTCGGAAACCTTATGCCCAAGGACAATCCCTTCATTAACCATGAAGTGGCATTTCTCCCAATTAAGAACAAGATTAGTTTCTTCACACCTCTACAAAACTTTATCAAGGTTGTGCAGACAATTATCAAAAGAAGTTCCATAGACGGAGAAGTCATCCATGAACACTCCACAATTTCCTCACAAAAACCATGAAAGATAGCAGACATGCATCTTTGAAAAGTAGCAGGAGCATTACATAAACCAAAAGGCATACGTCTATAATCATAGGTTCCGTAAGGGCATGTAAAAATAGTTTTTTCTTGATCTTGTTGTTTAATAGCAATTTGAGAGAAATCGGAATATCCATCAAGAAAACAAAATGGGTCTTTTTAGACAAAATTTCTAAAATTTGATCGATAAAAGGAAGTGGGTAATGATCTTTCTTAGTAACTTTGTTAACTTTCCTGAAATCAATGCACATTCTATAGCCTACTACTATTCTTTGGGGAATAAGCTCATCATTTTCATTAGGAACAACGGTAATTCCTCCTTTTTTGGAACATAATGAATAGGACTAACCCATTCACTATCAGCAATAGGGTAAATAATACCAGCATCAAGGAGTTTCAATACCTCATTTCTTACCACTTCCATCATCTTAGGATTTAGACGCCGTTGGTGCTCTACTACTGCTTTGCATCTGGTTCTATATTGATAGCATGCTGACATATAGTAGGAGAAATCCCTTTTAAATCATCCAGAGTATAGCCCATAGCCCCTCGGTGTTTCTTCAAAACCTCCAATAATCGTTCCTGTTCCTTCCCTAAAAGTTTAGAGCTAATAATAACAGGATATATCTTTTTATCATCAATGTAAGCATATTTAAGTTCATCAGGGAGAGGTTTTAGATCGAAAACCGAATCCTTTTTAGGTGGCAATGTGGTACCCAAGTCTTCTACATGCAAGTTATGCTTAAGCATCTTAGGATGATGACGGAGGATCTCGTCAATCTCATTCCTTTCTTCCATGAAGATCTCACTTTTGTGGTCTTCCATAAATTGCCGCAAAGCATTGTTAGGAGCAAGAGAAATAGACGCAAGTTGTTCAACTCGAAAATCCTCATTATGGGTTTCATTTTCACAAGGTTCTTTAGTAAATTTTGAAAAATTAAACTCATAAGATTCCCCATCAAACTTAGTCAAGATTTTCTCCCTATTGCAATCTATAATAGCTCCACAAGTACTCAAGAATGGTCTACCAAAAATGATGGGATAAGTTTTACTAGCAGCTAAACCAAGTACTAGAAAATCAGTAGGATATTTAATCTTACCACAAAGAACTTCTACGTCCCGCAGAATACCAATTGGAGAAATGGTTTCTCTATTAGCAAGGTGAATAACCACATTAATCTCTTCCAACTCGCATGGACTGATTTCATGCATAATTTCTTTATAAAGCTCATAATGATTAGCACTTGAACGTGCAGCAATATCACACAAACCATAGTAGCAACGATCACCAATTCTAACAGAAAGTACAGGGAAACTAGCCTTTTTAGTTCTATTGGGATGTGAGACAATATTAGAAGCGTCCTCACAAAAGACCATACGCATTACTAATATTTTGAAAGTCATCAGTTCCCATAAAAGATTCAATGCATTCATAATCATAATTTATACCTGACTTTCTACCTTTGTCATTCTCCCAAGCTTCAGCATTGTCTTGAATACGGTCCAGAAGATCCCATTTAGCTTCTTCTTCTATGCGAGTGAATGATCCAGCGCAAGAAGCATCCAATAAATCCTTAACATGAAGAGAAAGCCTTGCATAAAAGTTATTGATAATAATATTGTCGGGGAGCTCATGAATGGGACATTTGAGCATTAGTAACTTCAATCTCCCCCAAGCTTGAGCTTTACTCTCTCCATCAAGAGGCCAAAAGTTGTATATTTGATTCTGATCTTTATGAATCTCACTAGGAGGATAAAACTTTGAATAAAAGAGAGGTACTATTTCCTCCCATTCAAGAGCTTGACCATTCTTCAGCAGCTTATACCATTCCTCAGCTCTTCCTTTTAGTGATAATGAGAATAACTTCTTCTTCTTCACTTGATCTATAGTAATACCTGCACACTTGAACAACCTGCATAATTCGTGTATAAAGAGAAAATGATCACTGGGATGGACAGTTCCATCCCCAACATAGTAGTTATCCATAACACGATCAATAATTCTTGTAGGTATTTTAAAAGTATCATTCTCAGCAGGTGGTGGTTCATCTACTACCTTAGCAGTGGTAGTAGCATTACGAAACAACAAACTCAGCGAATTATCCATATTGAAAATAAAGCAACTAAAAGAAATAAACAATACTCACAATAGAGGTTTCCTTTACCAGTTCCACTCTCCAATAGCGCTTCACTCCCCGGCAACGGCGCCAGTCTTGATGACCCACAAGTACAGGGGGTGTATCGCAGTATTTTTGATAAGTAAGAGTGTCGAACCCAACGAGGAGCAGAAGGTGCTGGCTAGTGGTATGGATCAGGAATTCTCTTCAAATACTTAGCAAACGGATTTTTAGGGTTTTTTGATAATGCAAGTAAATAAAGTACGAGTAAATAAAAGACAATAGGAATAAATGCAGAAATTGGCCTAATCCTTTATTCAGCAAAGGACAAGCCGGTTGTATTACTTAAGATGACCAAACGTTCTTGCGGACACACGGGAAGACTGTCAAGTCCTTTCGCTTCATATAGTTGATTAATCTTCTTTAGCTTGCTAAGTGTTGTGTGGGTGAACCTGTGCTAATGTACCGACCTTCCTATGACTAATACATACTTGTGATTATACCCCTTGCAAACATCCGTAAGTACAAGAAAGTAATTAAGGTAGAAACCTAACCACAACTTTAAACTCTAAGACCTTGACGTCCCTTGGGCAATGGTTTCCTAACGGGGGTTCAGGTTTCTGTCACTCTGGCAACCCCTACGATTAGTAGCCAAATACACAATGCATTCTCCTAGGCCCATATAGGTGAAGTGTCATGTAGTCGACGTTCACATGACACCACTAGAAGAAGTACACCACAACTTAAATATCAAACTATTGAATCTTTCTCAACACAACTCCACTACTAACAACATGACTTCTCCCATGTCCTCAAGAACAAAACAAACTACTCACAAGACATCGTATGGATCATGATCAGAGATGGAATAATGATGTATAACAATCTGAACATAAACAATAATTCAATGGTTCCACTCAATAACATCAACTACAAAGAGTAATCAACACCGGGAAAGTTTCCCCTAAGAACTATGCAAGATTCAATCCAATTGTTACAACAATATGGAGATGGTGATGATGGTGCTGATGGTGGTGATGGTGATGATGATCCCGATGAAGTCCAGCTTGATGGTGGTGTTGATGGCGACGATCTCCCCTCTTCAGGAAGGAATTCCCCTGGCAGAGATCTGTTTGTCGGAGAGATCTTTCTCTCTCGGTGTTTTCTGCCCCGTAGAGGCGGCGGAATCTTTCTGTGGTCGCTCCCCGAGTATTAGGGTTTCGGGAGGATTATATACGCCAGAGGGGAGAGCCAGGGGTGGACTAGGGCGGCCACACCACCTGGTGGCACAGCCTAGGCTGGCCCGCGGTAGGGGGTGGTGTGGGCCCCCTGTGGCCTATCTCATCCTCCCCTTATGGCTTCCTTTGTCTTCTGAAAAAAAAGGATTTTCCATGTATTTTTCCGGATTTTCTGATCTTCGTGAATTTCGCCTCCAAACAACACGTTTTCCATCAGAATCCTGACTGCAGCGGTCCATGCTCCAAAAAGTCATCAACCATGCAAAAACAGATGAAATAACATAAGTATCATCTCTCAATATGAAATATACCAATGAATAATAGTAAGAAAGGACCCGAGAAAGTAGTTACAATACCTGAGTTGAAATTCGATTGTAGCCTCGGGGCTACTCCCATCGGGAGCGCTGGCTGTGCACCCGACAAAATGACATGATAGTTCTAAAAAATTACTGAAATTAAATATTTCTATGGATGACTAAAAGCTTTGAGCCTATGTCCCGATGCGGGCATCCGAACATAGCCTCAGGGGCTACTCCCATCGGGAGACCTGTCGTGCACCTGATAGAAAACTTTGCTCTATAAGGTCAAAACATGATCCAAAGAAAAATTATCCTCGTGTATTGAAAACACACCCGAGAAAAAGATCTGATAAAGGGGAAAAGAAAGAAAAAGAACTTATGAGTATTACATCAGTGTATCCTTAAAAGGTTACTCCCATTGGAAGTGTCTACAAAACATCATCCAAGAAAATTAAAAGCTGATAAACTTCAATAATTCCAGCAGCTAAACAAGACTGTCGATAAAATTATACAAAAATCTCGAATCACGTCTGACACGATAAAACTCCGAATGTTGTGTCCATGACACAAAGGCAAGACCACGGGATTCGTCCCGCGTGGCCTGGTAAACGTATAAGAATGCGCTCTGCTAGTAAATTATTCGTATCAACGATACGATGAATAATCCCGATGGACGCGTTGGGTACCCGATATAATAGAACTGAAATTTAGTATTCGACAATACCTCAACGACTTGAACTGAATTATGCCAGGAAATTTCCGAGTTCAAGCCTAGGGACTTGAATTTGATGTAGGTCCACAGTGTTTTTGCTTAGGAGCAATTAACTGATTCTCGATCCGTTGGATGGATCAGGCCTGTAGTACCAAACCCTACAAACTTGAAAATAAAAAAGTTTAAAAATATCTCATAAAACTTCAGATCATAAATACTGAAAATATCCTTGAGACTTAGCCCGAATCTACAATTCGGATGGAGTCCTGGGGGCTACTAACATGAGTATGATTACTCGGGTGCTTATGTTTGGTTACCCTAAATATATGAAGGTCCACGACCCATGAAGACCAAGAAGAAAGCCCAGGAAGCATCCGACGGAAGGCGTAGTTTGTCTAGATAAGGAAATAGAAACCAGCTTTGTGTTGGTGTTGTAATCATAAAACTGTAACCTATCCGTATACGGCCTCGGGATACAACCTATTATATATATTCTAGGAGGAGTCAGCGGATATGTACGGAAAAAACTCCTAAGCTCTCTGTAACCTCATTGTCCATCAATAATCAGAAGACTTCGACACCCTTGTTTGTCTGATCAGCTGACGAAATCCTCAGCGTTAGCTTTTCCTAGAAACCCTAAGTCCATAAGCATGGACATTGCCAAGATTACTCCTCATCACATAGTTTACAATATCATGGTTTACAAGATCAACAATAGCAGCAGGGTACCGGTGCAGCCACTTGTTGCTGACCACAGACCGGCTCGCCAGGCGGACAAGCTCATGAGCACCGGTATTGAGCTTTCTCTTGATGTATGACATAATGCACATAGGCAGCAAGGATTTTGCATGCTTGATCTCCTTATAGATTCCCCACTACACAGAGTAATCAGGGCCTAGCTTGTTGATGTTATTGACTGCATTGGTGCAATCAGATTCCAGCGCAACAACACTCACGTTGTAGTTGATGGCGAGTTGCAGGCCAGCAAGGATAACACAGGCATGGACTTCTTTAGTGTCTCGGTAGGCTTCGATCGTTTTGCTGATGGCCTCCATGAGACCAACGCAATGGTCGCGAGCCACTACTCCAATAGCCGAAGCACCATCCTCCGGAGAGAAAGAGGCGTCGACGTTAATTTTGATGGTTCCTTCAGCAGGCGGAGCCCATACCTCCTCCTCATCATTCGTATCCATGTTTACAATTCATTTCCAATTTACTCACTACATATACATTCAATTTTTTGCTGAGCAAAGTGTTGTTTTTAAATAGTTTTGCTAGAAAATTAAAGGAAAGCAGAAAAACTTCCAAAATTTTGAAATAGTTCAAGTGTGGCCCCGTTTGTAGAAAAACCTAGAGAGAACGACATTATCTTCCATATTGCACTTGACGTGAGATTGTGCCATCAAAAAAGGTGTCAGAAACGGTGCCAAACTAAGCCCTAGAAAACCCCGAGCCCAAGCCTAGTTTAGGGATGGGCTTGTAAAGCCCGACACGAAAATGTCAATCCTGTATTGGCCTAGCTTGAGGCCTGGAAAATATGCTCCCGAGGACCAGGCTTGGTGTTTAACCAAGTTTGAAATACTGGTACTCATGCTTAATGGATGTGTGCATTCCTAGTTGGTGTAGAGGTCGGGAAAGTGAAATTCTCCCCCAATTTTTACCCATGCGCTCACGTACTTAGGATTCACATGTCAATACCATAGCCGCCAGACGATCTATGGTTTTCTCTACTTTCCCTGGCGGTCACCGATCTTTGGCGAGACACTTCACTTTCCCTGCCATCTGACCTTCCTCTCCTCCCGTGCAAGCATTCTACTCGGGCTGACCAAGGGGTCGAATCGCTCGACTGCCCAGCCTTGGTAGGATCGCTCATTAGAGGCGTGTGGAGGTTTTGGGATGACAGAGTCATCAGAGATAGGCAACGCGAGCGAATCAGCGGCCAAGGCTAGCCTAGAGCCATCGCTAGAGGAGTTCCTGAAGAGTCTTAGTCTGAAGTAGGAAGACATAGAGGGATTTGTTGTTGGCAAGACTAAGGTGGAAACTTTGAAGGAAGATATGAAGTGGCTAGCGGTGATGCGTCTGCTGACGCCAAAACCTTTCAGCGCTACATCGTTGAAGAAGACGATGAGGTTTTCCTGGGCTTTGGCTCAGTAGATCTCGTTCCGTGATATCAATGAGAATCATTTTTTGGTTGTCCAAGCTAGTTGCTTTGGAGACTGGAGGAGGATCACAGAGCAGGGTCCATGGTTATTTACGGATCATGGATTGCTGATCGAAAAGTTTGATGGAAGCCACAGTGCTGTTGTGGTGGAACTTAAATGCATGGGTGAGAATACAAGACATCCCCGAGCTATTCCAAAAAAGCAGCTGATCAGCGGAGTCGCAGTGAGTGTAGGTGACATAGGTATACCAAAAGGGTATGTAAGATGGGCCTACCAAGTTTGGCCTTGCAGGAGCTCACATGACAAGCCATCGGTAATGATGAAGCCCATGAAGATTCGGGTGGCCCCAGGCCCATGAAATATGCGACTCCCTGATAGACACGACAAGCTTTAGATAGAAGGTTTGAAATACAACCCTAACTTGTAAACTGACTCAGACGTATCCTGAGACCCGACCTCCTCATATAAAGGCCTGGAGGGAATGAGGAGGAGGACACTGAAACCCTAGCACATACACCCACCAGATTACATCCTCACACCATTCCCTTCAAGGCACCCTCTATAACCTTCGGTTCATCATCAATCAATAGCAGACATGCAGGAGTAGGGTTTTCCCTCTTAGGGCCTGAACCTGGGTAAACATCATGTCCTTGAATTGCTTGCCTGTTAGCAGAACAAGCTCTCCACAGCTCCCCTCTTCCTCTAAATCCAAGTCCATAAACTATGGGCATTGACATTTTAACCCCACATCAATTGGCGCCGTTTGAGGGAAGTGGGCATGCTGATGTTCCGACTTCGGCGGCCCCATCGCTTGCTATCTTTGACTTGTCTGCATCGTGAAGGGAATATGCCCAAGTGGCAATAATAGAGTGGTTATTATCTTATTCCATGTTTATGATAAATGTTTATTTTGCATCCTATAATTGTATTAAATGAAAGCGTTAATACATGTGTGTTTAATAAACAAAATACAAAGTTCCTAGTAATGCCTCTCATATAAACTAGCTCATTGATTAACAAGATGATCAAGGTTTCCTGATCATGGGCATTGGATGTTGTTAATAACAAGGTCACAACATTGGTGGAATGATGTGATGAACATTCATCTAAAGTATAGCATTACGATCAAAGTCATTATGTTTATATTGCTATAACATCATACGAAATGCTAGTCCTTAGACCATGAGACCATGTTAATCACTAACACCGGAAGAGTCTCTTGATAACATCAAACGTCACACCGTAATAGGGCGACTATAAAGGTGGGTTCAGTGCTACGAAGGTGTTATGTAGAGGCTCATGGATCAAGAGTGGGAATTTTGCATCCCTATAACGGATAGACATACTCAGGGCCCTCTCGGTGATATCAGATTGAAATAGCCTGCAAGCAAGTGATGTGATCACCAGAATGTTATATCATGGGAACAAGAAAAGAGTGCATGTCGGTAACAAGATTAAACTAGGTATTGAGATACCGATGATCGAATCTCAGACATGTAATATATCGCGAGACAAAGGGATTTAGTTACGATGTTAAAGTTTCACACGATCACAAGAGTCATCGTTGAATGTGTGGGAGTCAGTACAGATCTCCAGGTCCCGCTGTTGATTATTGATCGGAGAGGGGTCTCGATCATGTCTGCATTGTTCACGAACCGTAGGGTGACACACTTAAGGGATACCGACACCATTTGGAGCAAATATGTTTTAGATAAAGATTTAAGAAAGCATTGGAATCATTTCGATGGAAACCGAAATTGTTTCGGGTGAAATTGCAGAAACTGGTTCTGCATGTGATATTGAAATGTTGCAGGGGGTTTTATGTGAATGTCTGTTAATTAAAGTAATTAACAAAATTCTGAATAAAATAAATAAAATATTTTTATTTAATGAGAGCTTGCATTAAATTTGGTGGAAATTTAATGGAGGTGAGTGGAACTATGAGTGGGAGGCTAATTATGTGAGTGGGAGATCCACCCACATGAATGTGGAAGAGGTGGGGGCACATCCCTTGGCTGCCGGCCATGGTGAGGAGATGCCCCCCTATCCATATAAAAGGCCCCCACTCCATCCTCTCATATTACACCTCCTCGTGAAGGATCTCTCTCCCCCTCTAGTTATTCCCCATGGTCTCAGATTAGCGAGATACATGTTCCCGGTGGCTTTATCTGGAAAGAAGTTACTACTTTTGCTGCTTTCTTGGAGCAAGGGATAGAGGTTGTCGGGGTACTATACATGTGTGCGATCATGGATGCACCGCTGCTTTGTGGTGTTGGACTTGGTGGTACTGGACTTGCTGGAGCTAGATCTGATGGACGTGTTAGAGCCAGACCCGCTGGACTTGCTGGACTTCATCACGATCTTGAGGTTTCAAGTGTACGACTACATCATCCACGAGTTCCAACTCGCTAACAAAGCTTGGTTTTCTTCGAGAGTAAGTTCTCTATGGATGTACATCCACCCGTTGCTTGTATCTAGTAGATAGATCTTGGCGTATAGTTCCCATCATAGGAATTTTTTTGTTTTCTATGTTGCGAACCCAATAGTGGTATCAGAGCCAGATCTATGCGTAGGTGCTTTGCACGGGTAGTACACATATGTTTATATGTGCACAATGATGATCATGTTATTGCTTCTTTCATGTATTTTGGATATTGGTGGCATAGTGGGATGAAGCGGCCCAGACCAACTTTACATGTCATCGCACATGAAACCGGTTCCACGACTGACATGCAACTAGTTTTGCATAAGTGTCTAGCGGGTGTCTGTCTCTCCTACTATAGTCAATATCTGATTTACCATGAGTTGCTAATAACTTAGTTATCATTGTTGTGGTTCCATGTTCGTAGGTAAGACCGGTTCTATCTTCGAAATCCCTAAGCCACGTAAAACTTGCAATGGATAAATTAGAGACATCTAGTCTAGATTGTTGTTGGGCTAGTGTCATGATATGGTAATGTAGTAAGTTGATGTATGGTAGATACTGGTACGTTGCAAACGTATCCATAATTTTTGATGTTCCATGCTTGGTTTTATCTACTTTCTTATGTTTTGTCCACACTTTGGAGTACTTTTCATATGATTTCTTGGACTAACCTATTAACAAGAGCCATAGTGCCAGCTGTCTGTTTTCCGCTGTTTTTGGTTCCAGGAAAGTCAGAAAATGAATATTCTCAGAATTGGACAGGACAAAAGACAAAGTCAGTTTTTCACCGAGGGACACTTGGAGCCAGAATACGAGACGGAGAGGGGTTGGGGCCCGGCAACACCACCTGGCCGGGCGGCCAGGCCTGGCCCGCGCCAGGGGGTGGTCTGGCCGCCCTAGGCATCCCCTCGGCCTCTCCTTCCGCCTATAAGTTGCCTCCGATACAGAAACCCTAAGTACTAGATCAAAATTCCACGAAAGAGTCTGTAGCCACCGTCATCTCCATCCCTAGATCGGAAGGGATCTGAAGCTCTTCCCGGCACCCTGCCGGAGAGGGGAATTCACCCTAGAGGCCTTCTTCATCATCATGCAAGCCTCCGGTGTGATGCGTGAGCAGTTCATCTCTGGACTACGGGTCCACGTAGTAGCTAGATGGCTGGTTCTCCTCCTTTGTGCTATCATGTTTAGATCTTGTGAGCTCTGTTCATGATCAAGATCATCTATTTGTAATTCTGCATGTTGTGTTTGCGGGGATCCGATGGATATTGAGATGCTATTTCAGATTGATTACTGATTCTATCATGTCTTTGTTATTTGTGATCTTGCATGATTTCCGTTGTTAGTAGCTATCTTGGCCAAGTAGATGCTAGCAACTCCAAGAGTTAGTATTTATGCTCGATAGTGGGTTCATGCCTCCGTAACTGGGAAGTGACAGAAATCTCTAAGGTACTAGATGTGATGTTGCTACTAGGGAGAAAACAACAATCCTTTGTGCATAGAACAATCGTATTGTTTACTTTACACGCAATTCGTAATGCAATTATCCGTTGCTTGCAACTTAATACTGGAGGGGGTTCGGATGATAACCTGAAGGTGGATTATTAGTCATAGATGCAGTTGGATGGCGGTCTATGTATAATGTTGTAATGCCCAATCAAGTCTCAAAGGAGTCAAGATGAGTAGTATATGCTTATTGCTTTCTCGATGTTTGTCAATTTCCCCGCTGTAATTTGTTCACCCAACATGTCCTCTTTCTTAAGGAAAGCCACCGCTAGTGAACTATTGACCCCGGTCCTTTCTTTTACTATTAATCTACAATCAACTCTTTACTGCTTTGTGTTTACTTTCTGCAAACTATTACTTTCTTCCACTCGATACGTTTAATCATTTGTTTTCCGCAAAACCGGTGAGATTGACAACCTCATCGCAAGTTGGGGACAGAGTTATGTGGTTGTGTTGTGCAGGTCTCCACGTTGCTGCTGGCACCGGTAGTGTGCCCTGCTATAGTCCAGCTAGCTACACCTTTGGGATGTTTCCTTGCTCCTACTAGATTGATAACCTTGGTTTCATAACTGAGGGAAAACTTGCTGCTGTGCTCATCATACCTTCCTCTTGGGTTCCCCAACGAGCTCGATATATTTTGGGCCATCAAGCTATTTTTCTAGCGCCGTTGCCGGGGAGTCAAGGACATCTTCACAAGGGGAGTCCCTCATAACCAATCTCTTTACTTTGTTATTTTTTTTGCTTAGTTTACTTTTGCTTTGTTTGCTTGTTTCTTTATCAAAAACACGCAAAAAATAGTTTTACTAGTTTGCTTTCTTTATTAAAACACAAAAAAAATTAGTTCCTATCTTGAGTTGCCATTATGTCTAGCATTTCTCCAATCACTATGTCACCTGAGGAAATGATTTTCACTTTTAAACAAGTAATTGAAGAGAGTTTCAAAGAAGCTTGGTCTAGAATCTCTAATCTACATGAAAAAAACCGAACCTAAAATGACTCTTAGCTTGTTTCTTAGCAGTTTCTACCATGGAATTGCTCTTTGCTATAGATATGCTTTAGATGCTTTTGTGGGAGAAGATTTCCTCCAATGCAATGAGGATGATGTTGTTAATGCCATAAATAAATTGGTCTTTACTTACAACTTGCCTAGCAAATCTGATTCTTCTTTCATAAACATATTTGCTAGATTGAATACTCTCGAGACCAGCACTGCTAGTTTGAAAGATTGCTATAATACACTTAGAGAGCATCATAACTATGTTCCAATAAATTCTGAACCCTCAGAATGGCTTCCCACAGTAAAGATTGCTATAAACAATGAAAGTTTTCATGCTCGCTATGATATCATGTCTGAATTTTGCCTTATGCCCAAAGATATTTATGAATCTTTGAATCTTTGGGGGCTTTCTGAAGGAGGAGAAGAAATTTTTCTTGCTAATAATGCCACAATATTACCCATTGGAATAGTTGAAGGAGTGTTTACAAAGATCCTAGGGAAAATGGTTTCTACTGATTATCTTGTTATTGAATGTGTAGGAAAAGGACAAATCACACTTGGAAGATCCCTATTAAAACTCCTTGGAGCAATAATATATGTGGAAAAGGGCACCATGCACTTTGTTTCTCCACCAAGCATTCATAAGTTCCCCAAGGCTAAGAATAAAAGTAAGAGAGGTAATGGCAAGAAATTTGGTTTTAATGCTTCTTCATTTGAGAATACTTGATTCTTTTTCTTGCTTCTTATGCCTAACTTAAAGGCGTTAAAGAAAAGTACTTATTGGGAGATAACCCAAAAGTTTTAGATAAGTCTTGGAAGTTATTACTTCTGTAATAACCGCTCCTTATCCTTTTTTTTTTGTGCCAAGAGTAACCTCTAATGAGAGAGAAGTAATGATTCGGAAAGTTGCTGCCCCGAAACAGATTTATGTGCTTCACCATAAAAATTCGTGTAAAATCTCTGTACGTCCTTTTGAGGCGTGAAATTTTGTGCTTCTGCCCCAGGTTGTTATCTAACTTTCGTTAGTTCAATACTTTTCAATTTGAGCAATAGAAGTTCTTCGAAAAAATTCATCTTTACTTGCTGGTTTGTTTTGACAGATTTCTGCCATTTTCTGCATTTGCTTCTTGTTGGTTCCTATTTGAGTTATTTTGGAGAATTTAGCTTTTTTAGGGAAGTGCTACAGTAGCTAGTGTTTTAATGGAAGTTTTATTGGTGTTGGAACTGAGCCTAAAGACTTATTATCTTAAGTGCACTAATGTTGCTAATAAAGATTGTGTGAAGTTTTGTATGAAGAAAAAATTTCAGGTGTATGGAAGGAATGAGTAATGAGATGAAGGATGGACTAAAACTCAAGCTTGGGGATGCCACGCGTATAAACCCAAGAAATATCCAAGAAGTACAAGCATCAAAGCTTGGGGATGCCCAAGGCATCCCCCTCTTCATCAATAAAAATCCTAGGTTTCTTCCAAACACTTCATTTTTATTGTTTCATGCACAGTTGTGTTGTTCTTGGAGCGTCTTCTTTTTCGTTTTTGTTTTTCGTTTTCTTTGTTTTCTTAGTTTGCTGAATAAATTGGTTGGACCCCCTCTTTCATACATCGGTTTTCAAATAGTTTAGTTTGGATTGAAAAAGAGTAGGAAAGTTCATGCTTAAGTAGTAAAGAGAGCTTGTTTTTGACTATGGCCTATGCTTTCTCATGACATGCTTGATATTGTTTTGGCTTTATGCTTAGTATTATTTGCTGTAGCATGACTTGTTATAAACAATTGAGATTGCTTAATGTGCCTTGGAAGGATCATGCGTTGTTTTAGCATATTAAAGCATAGTATTATGGTATTCTCCTTTGATGCTTTATTTGGGTTGACTTGGCGCATGCTCACACAGTGTTATGACTATCCCAAGTCACCATAGCCTTTATGATCCTTTAGTTTTCAACTTGTAATATCACTTTATGCTTTGATCAATGATGTTTTGTCGCTCTGCATGATTATAGCCATTATTGCTCTGTTAGTTTGTCGATCCTAGTCTTTTGCTAGCCTCCACAACCAAGTATGAGTTCCACTCATGCATCCAACTCCTAAAACCAAGTTATTCCAAGGAGTCCACCATACCTACCTATTAGCATATGCTATTCCAAGTATATCCATGTTTTTATCTACCTTCCGAATTAAACTTGTTATGAGAAAAGTAGTGATTAAAGCTCTCACGAACTTGATGGCACACTTTACTTTTCTTGCCCTTAATAAACTTGAACCATTATGTCATCTATGTTGTATATGCTTGCACTTATTTTTTGGGGATTAGCAGAACCATGTTGTCATGGGGAACGCTTTCAACATTGCACTTGTACTTTGTACCTAGTTGATATCATGCTCTTTTGTCTATGGATGTCATTGGTGTGAAATGAAAGGGGAGCTTGTAAGTCCATGGAGTTATTTATATGTGTTAGAGAAATGCCTGGGCCGCTGGTCTAATCCATGCTAACATGGTGGAAACCTGCAGCGTAACCATAATGAGTTGTCTATGAAGAATTCTTCTTATAAAAAAGAGTCAGATATTGAGAAAAAAGAGAAAAATAAAAAAATAGATTATGAAAAGAGGTAAGAGAGAAAAAAGCACCATATTCCCATGGTAAATAAGAAGAATGCTGAGATGCTCGTTGTCTACTTGCCTTGTCATTTTGATATGGGGATTCTTCCGTATCATCGGGCAAGGGGTACCTCGTTGGCGGTTCTCTATGATACACATGTACTTACGATGGCAAGAACTTACCGGTGACTAAACTTGAGTAGCATGAGGAGCAGCCCTCGTATTCAAGGGACATGAGATTTCCAACTTATACTTCATCAAGCATATACACCATAGTGTGTGCACTTTAACCTTAATCACTTCAAGATGCTTATGATAGGGGCAATGAAAGCTGAAAGCTATTAAGTACCATAGTTTTTGGAAGCTCTTTATGAAACTTGAATCCCTACTTCCTTCTATGAAGGCCTTTCTTCCACTTTTATATTGAGTCTCCACCTTTATGCACCTACTTTGAGAGCATAGTGACCATTCTTAGTTCTATGTGCATTGTCCCAAGACTTGTTGATTGATGCATAGCTTTGATATTGCTTGTTTTAAACTATTTGTATCTAATCACTCTTATGAACTTTGAACGTGTCCTATGCATTTATGTTTGCTACTCTATGAGGGATAAGCTGAATGCTACTATTCTATGCTATGTTTTCTTTATGTGAAACAAACAAACGTCTTGCAAAGCATTGTTATTCATTAATCTTTTGTTTGTGCCTTTTCATGTTGCAACATAGTTTCTTTGTCTTATTGCTAAAACTTTGTCTTTCATGTTATGGTTGAAGTACTATGATCCTAGCTTTGGATGTTTTACAAATACTTTGATCAAGTTTATGATGGTGCATGTCACCTCAAAAATTATTCTTTCTTTTTATCACTTACCTACTCGAGGACGAGCAGGAGTTAAGCTTGGGGATGTTGATACGTTGCAAACGTATCCATAATTTTTGATGTTCCATGCTTGGTTTTATCTACTTTCTTATGTTTTGTTCACACTTTGGAGTACTTTTCATATGATTTCTTGGACTAACCTATTAACAAGAGCCACAGTGCCAGCTGCCTGTTTTCTGCTGTTTTTGGTTCCAGGAAAGTCAGAAAATGAATATTATCGGAATTGGACGGGACAAAAGCCAAAGTTAGTTTTTCACCGAGGGACACCTAGAGCTAGAATACAAGACGGAGAGGGGCTGGGGCCCGGCCACACTACCTAGCCGTGCAGCCAGGCCTGGCACGTGCCAGGGGGTGGTCTGGCCACCCCAGGCACCCCCTCGGCCTCTCGTTCCACCTATAAGTTGCCTCCAATACAGAAACCCTAAGTACCCGATCAAAATTCCACGAAAGAGTCTGTAGCCGCTGTCATCTCCATCCCTAGATCGGGAGGGATCTAAAGCTCTTCCCGACACCCTGCCGGAGAGGGGAATTCACCCTGGAGGCCTTCTTCATCATCATGCAAGCCTCCGTTGTGATGCATGAGTAGTTCATCTCTAGACTACGGGTCCATGTAGTAGCTAGATGGCTGGTTCTCCTCCTTTGTGCTATCATGTTTAGATCTTGTGAGCTCCGTTCATGATCAAGATCATCTATTTGTAATTCTGCATGTTGTGTTTGCGGGGATCTGATGGATATTCAGATGCTATTTCAGATTGATTCTATCATGTCTTTGTTATTTGTGATCTTGCATGCTTTCCGTTGTTAGTAGCTATCTTGGCCAAGTATATGCTAGCAACTGCAAGAGTTAGTATTTATGCTTGATAGTGGGTTCATGCCTCTGGTAATCTGGGGAAGTGACAGAAATCTCTAAGGTACTAGATGTGTTGTTGCTACTAGGGAGAAAACAACAATCCTTTGTTCATAGAACAATTGTATTGTTTACTTTACACGCAATTCGTAATGCAATTATCCGTTGCTTGCAACTTAATACTGGAGGGGGTTCGGATGATAACCTGAAGGTGGATTATTAGTCATAGATGCAGTTGAATGGCGGTCTATGTATAATGTTTTAATGCCCAATCAAGTCTTAAAGGAGTCAAGATGAGTAGTATATGCTTATTGCTTTCTCGATGTTTGTGAATTGCCCCGCTGTAATTTGTTCACCCAACATGTCATCTATCTTAAGGGGAGCCACCACTAGTGAACTATGGACTCCGGTCCTTTCTTTTACTATAAATCTACAATCAACTCTTTACTACTTTGTGTTTACTTTCTGCAAACTATTACTTTCTTCCACTCGATACATTTAATCCTTTGTTTTCAGCAAAACCGGTGAGACTGACAACCTCATCGCAAGTTGGGGACAGAGTTCTGTGGTTGTGTTGTGTAGGTCTCCACGTTGCTGCTGGCACCGGTAGTGCGCCCTGCTATAGTCCAGCTAGCTACACCTTTGGGGTGTTTCCTTGCTCCTACTGGATTGATAACCTTGGTTTCATAACTGAGGGAAAAGTTGTTGTTGTGCTCATCATACCTTCCTCTTGAGGGTTCCCCAACAAGCTCGATATATTTTGGGCCATCAGATACCCTTACAACACACCTAACGTGTAAGTTCCATAGACCTTGGACTTACACACAAAGGAATGATAGAGATCATACCACGATGCACATGATAGTGATCAAATGCATGGACCATATCATTCCACTTTACACATATGATGTTTGCATCTTATATTGCTAGTTTGGCATTTTTAGTAGCACTATTAGATGATCCCTCATTTTGATATCAAGATAAAAATGTGTTCTTTCTTAAGTACACACTGTTTATGTTTCGCCGCTTCAAGACATCACGTGATGATCGGGTGTACTTGAATCCACGATCATATTTCGGGTGTAAGACAGTTTTACACACGTGAGTACTAAGGTTCTTACTTGGAGAGCCTAGCATGTACTGACATGGCCTCGGAACACGGACCAAAAGGTTAAGCATGAGTCATATAGGTTATATGATGCCCATATTGATGCTCGCCTTTGAAACTACACCGACTCACGTGATGATCGGACTTGGTGTAGTGGATTTGGTTCATGTAATCACCAAAAAGACACGAGGGATGTTGTTTTTGAGTAGGAGTTCATTTCTAATTTGGATTAGTCAAACTCAATTTGTCATAAACTAAATCGAAGTGAATTTGCATAATTTGTTGTAGCCATTAGCATCCGTTTACTACCTTATGATTAGCTTTAATTGAGATAATAGAACTATAGAATTCTGGATATTTACTTCATGAACTGGTATTGTATTGTTTTGAATGTCAATTTTAGAAGTCCTATTGCAAACTTTTATCAAACTCTGTTTACTCCATGAAGTTTAATAAGTAATATTAAATGGAGAGTAAGAATTCCAATGTTAGTATCTAAAGTATCATGTTTGCCTCCATGATTCTTGATATTCAAAAGTTAATTTTAATATCGAGGTTATCTAGGAGCTGAAAGAATTGTTTCAGAAGCCATCATGCATGGAAAATATTTTGATATCTGAAACAATGTTTATGGTTGCAATATGATATTGTATAATTTGACAAAATACATGTTCTCACATTGTATGAGAATTTGCGAAGGTTGGAGGCGCTAGACGTCCTAATCTCCCAAACAGGTTTTGGGAACTGACATTATACTCACAATTCGTCCTTATAAGCCCTAGTAGGTTGATAATTAAAGTTGTCATGATAAGGATGAATAGAATATGTAAGTAAAATGTTTACTACACTAAAATATTACTAAAGTATGGATTTTGAAAGAACACCAAACATTTCATGATGGTGATCTACTTCAAAGTGCAAGTCCAAAGGTATTAGTATTTTACTATACATGCTTTGGACTATGTGTCATATGTATGACACCACTGTTGATGTTGATAGATTCTTTTAAAAGGAAAAGAAAATGTTACAAGAGAATCTATAAAATATTTGGCAGAAAATAAAAGACTGGTAATATCCATTTAAGGTATATGGATGATATACATGTTATGGTTATATTCTTTGCTTGTTAAACAATGTGGTTCTTGGGTATTGGATACCGAATTGGTTGGTATGAAATATCATACAGAACGACACAATTCACGAACTACAATGGCCTAAGTAACTAGCAAAATAATATGTGATGATGTTCATCGAAAACAAATAAAGTGTTATTGTATTTCTCGTTGACATTAGAGCCTGCCTTCCAGATTTGTTTAAATAATTGTTATTTTGTTCTAGTATAATGAGAACAATAGTTATTCAAATAATTACCGTATTCCATAAAAGATGGATGAACTTTTATAAGTCTAGTTGGAGAAATCACATCCATAAAACTAGTGCTAAAATGTCACAAGACAAATGGTTGAAAGATCACTTACGAAGTGACATCGCCGTTTAAATTATATTGGAAAGATAACATGAAGAAACTCCATTTTTAATGGATTTTTGGAGTCTTTTAATTTTGATCAATTAACACTTGTGAAACTTTCCTCGGGATAATTGAAACTCCATTCATAGGCCAAAGAGGAACGGAGGACTAACTTATTGGAAATTGTGCATGATGATGTGCATAGTCCATTATATGTAGTCATGTGCGGTGCATCTTTCGACTTCATATGCTTTCTCCGGAAATTTGAGTGAATATATCTATATATTTACTTAATAATCAAGAAGTATGAAACATTTGAAAAAAATTCAAAGACTTTCAAGATGAAGTGGAAAATCATTGTAACAATAAAATAAAAGAGTTTATGATTTGATAATAAAGGAAGGTATTTGAGTTATAGGTTTAGCAAACCACCTAAGATTTCAGGAATTGTTCCATGGATTTGCATTTCCTGATAAACCATAGGAGTATGGTATATTTGAGAGATCAAATAAAACCTTGTTTGACATGGTAAGATCAAAGGTGTCATTTATAAAACTGCCATTATATTTTAAGGATTAAAGCTTTAGAGACTACCGCTTTTATACCGAAAAGAGCACCATCGTGATCCGTTGAAATGACACCATATAAGTTATGGTTTGGGATAAAACCCGAATTGTCTTTTCTTAAATTTTGGTATGCTATGCATAAGTAAATATTTACAACCAAATTCGGATAAGCACGTCTTTGTAGGTTATCCCAAATAATTTGTTGGGTATTCCTCCATAACACCGAGAACAAACGAATTTGTCGATTGGAACATTAAGTTTCTTGAAAAAGATTTTTTCGCCAAAAGTTAAGTGGGAGGAGAATAGAACTTTGATAAGGTTATTGAACCTTAGCTATATGTGCTAAGTAGCGCAGCACCGGAAAGTGTTCCAGTGGCGGCCACAATGCGCATGGCTCCCGTGATTACAAAGGTTGTGATCTTGGAGATTAGAGTTCCTATTTGAACCATATGCATCGGGTAACAATCAAATAATGAGATTTGATAAGCAAGTCGTTATTGTTTTGACAATAATGAACCGATTGTATGCAAAAAAGCGATGATGGGCCCTGACTCCATAGAATGACTAGAAGTCATAAAATCCGTGATAGTTTCCATACACGAGAAATCAAGCTTTTGAACTTGGAAGACCCTCCGAAAAGGCATGAAGCCTATCGGTCGTTTTTGGATCTATAAAGAAATAGACATGGATGTTTCACATCTATGAAATAATCGACATGTCAAAAATAAATTTACGACAATGTTTAAGGAGTTGACTATGACAAGATTTGATCTTTCATAGCGATATTTAGCCTTGACGGATTAATCTAGCAACCACTACATATAATTTGGTATATGGTAGTTGAACAAACAAAACAATGTTCTTCTAATAGAATGGTTACCTAGGACGTGTACATGACAATGTCCGAAGGGTTTTGTTAATTCAAAGGGTGCTAAAAGGGCATGCAACAATAGTTGAAGTGAGCATAGCAGAGTTGGAATCTTCACCATGATGAAAATATTAAAGGAGTTTAATTTCATCGGAGATGATGAAGATGCTTGCATTTGCAAGAAATTAAGTGGGAGCGCTGAGACAAATTTCCATTACATTATGCAGAGTATATATTGTTGATTGGAAATGATGTATCTTTTATTGACATGGGTTAAGATTTTCATTTTGATGAAAGACTTGGGCAAAACCGGAATATTCGGCATCAGAGTCTATATGGATATATTGAGGCGCTAATATGGTTGTGCCAGACGTACATATATGAGATATTGAAAAATGTTCAATATGGAAACAACAAGAAAGGTTCTTGCTGCATGGAAAGGATCGTATCAAGATTCAAGTGTTTCAACACTTGGTGAGTAAAATCACATGAAGATTTTGATCAATAATACCGTGATATGTACATATCCAGATATGTCCAATGCTCTAAATGTTATGAGCATATACCAGAATGATTCATAAGATGATGATTGGACGATAGTAATGATATTCTTATGAGCTTTGCAAGAACTAAGAATAAATCATGTTTAAGCGACAAATAGTTGATAATAGTTCATTGTAATATGTTACATTGATACTAATTTGTCACAAGATACAAATTAAATTTATCTTAATTTAAGCTATGGGTGGCACAATATTATGGAAAGGAAATTCCATCGTGGATTTGGATGAGTTCCAAAGTTAAGACATTGTGACGGATACTATAACAAAAAGGCTAAGTATATGATTGCCATAGTAGCAGCAAATGAGGGCATTTGTGTCAAGTAGTTTGTTATTAAACTAGGTGTGGTTCACAGTGGGATAATACTATGAAGATATATTGTACGAAAATACTATCGACATATTTTAACCCAGAAAGAACTAAAGGTCTCACCAAATGACCAAATTTATACAAAGCCATCTCATTAGAGAATGAGTGATGCGTAGAGACACAAAGACATGCAAATACACACGGACCTAAAAGTGCCAGATCCAGAGATTATGTTAACTACTAGCAAACACGTATATTCAACACCTAGGTGTTGTATATACAAGTTTACAAACTATATTATTGACTCTAGAGCAAGTGGGAGACTGAAGGGAATATGGTCAAGAGGCAATAATAAAGTGGTTATTATCTTATTCCATGTCTATGATAAATTTTTATTTTGCATGCTATAATTGTATTAATTGGAAACGTTAATACATGTGTGTTTAATAAACAAAATACAAAGTTCCTAGTAATGCCTCTCATATAAACTAGCTCGCTGATTAACAAGATGATCAAGGTTTCCTTATCATGGACATTGGATGTTGTTAATAACAAGGTCACAACATTGGTGGAATGATGTGATGAACATTCATCCGAAGTAGAGCATTACGATCAAATTCATTATGGTTATATTGCTATAGCATCATACGAAGTAATCCTAGTCCTTAGACCATGAGATCATGTTAATCACTAACACCGGAAGAGTATCTTGATAACATCAAACGTCACACCGTAATAGGGTGACTATAAAGGTGGGTTCAGTTCTACGAAGGTGTTATGTAGAGGCTCATGGATCAAGAGTGGGATTTGTGCATCCCGATGACGGATAGATATACTCAGGGCCCTCTCGGTGATATCACATTGAAATAGCTTGCAAGCAAGTGATGTGATAACTAGAATGTTATATCACGGGAACGAGAAAAGAGTGCATGTTGGTAACGAGATCAAACTAGGTATTGAGATACCGATGATCGAATATTGGACATATAATATATCGCGAGACAAAAGGATTTAGTTACGATGTTAAAGATTCACACGATCACAAGGGTCATCGTTGAATGTGTGGGAGTCAGTTCAGATCTCCAGGTCCCGCTGCTGATTATTAATCGGAGAGGGGTCTCGATTATGTCTGCATTATTCGTGAACCGTAGGGTAACACACTTAAGGGATACCGAAACTATTTGGAGCAAATATGTTTTAGATAAATATTTAAGAAAGCGCTAGAATCATTTCGATGGAAACCGAAATTATTTCGGGTGAAATTGCAGAAACTGATTCTGCATGTGATATTGAAATGTTGCAGGGGTTTTCTGTGAACGTTTTTTAATTAAAGTAATTAACAAAATTCTGAATAAAATAAATAATTTTTTTTATTTAATAAGAGCTTGCATTAAATTTGGTGAAAATTTAATGGAGGTGAGTGCAACTATGAGTGGGAGGCGAATTATGTGAGTGGGAGCTCCACCCACATGAATGTGGAAGAGGTGGGGGAACCTCCCTTGGCCGCCGACCATGGTGAGGGGCTGCCCCCTTCTCCCTATAAAATTCCCCCACTCCTTCCTCTCATCTTACACCTCCTCATGAAGGATCTCTCTCCCCCTCTAGTTATTCCCCATGGTCTCGGATTAGCGAGATACATGTTCCCAGTGGCTTTATCTGGAAAGAAGTTGCTGCTTCTACGGCTTTGCTAGAGCAAGGGACGGAGGTTGTCGGGATACCGGACGTGTGTGCGATCACAGATGCACCGCTGCTTTGCGATGCTGGACTTGGTGGTGCTGGACTTGCTGGAGCTAGATCTGATGGACGTGCTGGAGCCGGACCTGCTGGACTTGCTGGACTTCATCACAATTTTGAGATCGGCAAGTGTATGACTACATCATCCACGAGTTCCAACTCGATAACAAAGCTTGGTTGTCTTCGAGGATAAGTTCAATATGGATGTATATCCACCCGTTGTTTGTATCTAGTAGATAGATCTTGGCGTATAGTTCCCATCGTAGGATTTTTTTTGTTTTCTATGCTGCGAACCCAACACATCGGAGGGACGCCTCAGGGCGCCTTCGACTTCACCATTCACTTGTTGGCCACGCACCCGGTGTTCGACTCCCTCAACGTCGAGGCTGACATGATGATCAGCAACTTCAGATTCTAGGTCGGCAAGACCTGCACTCTGCGCGTCCCGGACCAGATCCGATCGGTCCCGGAGCAGTCGATCCCACCATTGATTTCCCAGGCTTCATTGATCCCGCCTCCAGTCATGACTCTCGGCGAGCTGAACGCCTCCTCCTCGGCCTACGACCCGGATAGCAACAACAGTTGCGACTCTGATCTGAGCAACCTGCTCGAAGGCGACCACGATGTTGGATCTGATCTGAAAAGCTCAGGGAGCAACATGTATACCTCAACCACTACTACTACGCTGTCATCATTGCCAACACCGGCAGTGTCGCTGGCAACGACAACGGCACTAGCGCCAATCCCGAGGCCGGAAATGGGGCCACCCGCAACGACGACAACGACATGCCCCATATCCACCTCACGGATGCGGAGTGCGAGAGCGTCAAGCAGGCCCCGTCGGGCGGCATGCCTTTGCCCCCCTATTCATCGCGAGAAGTACGAATGGCATACCATTGGTACCCGAATAGGGAGTTCCGCTGCCAGCGGGCGCTCTAGGCACAACTCGGAGAACGGCGATGACTCGTCGATGAGTCTAAGTGCTCGATGGGCAAGACTGTCCTCGATTGGTGGGTCCTCCTCGAAGGGGAACCACGACGCGGGGACGTCCAAAAGACGCCCTCGAACGGACCTAATGGACTAAGAGGCCAAGTGTGACGCCACCCGACAACTGGACTTCTCGTTCATGTCTATAGATGTGCAGGGTGTAGGGGTTGCGCGCCTGAAAACAATAATTTTTCTTACGCCGAGAACCCTAATGTCAGGATCTATCTATTAGTAATGGAGTAACTTAGAGTCGTTCTAAAGTCTGATGGCTTATGCGACTCCAACGACTCCTAGTAGAACCACAAGTGCAGCACCTCTAAGAGAGTTACACATTTCGTGTCGTGTTGGGTTGTATGATCTGGACTTTGGCCATCCTTTGGTCTCTTCTTCTTAATATATCGGTAATATATCGGTTTGTCGTTCATACGTGGATGCATTTAAACACAGAACACGAGAGAGCAAGTGATCATCTTACTAATATAAGAATAATACGATTATAAAAGGTATATATGGGCCCACATCTCGTACACGATATTGTCAATACGAATTGGACAAAGCGAAATTAAAACCAACCCACAAACTCATCCTAAAAACTCACTAAATTCAGCTAGAACTCTGTAAATTCAAGCCCGACGATCGACGTGATGACGACCGGCACGCTTTAGTCGCTGCCCTTGCTGATGAGCTCCAGGGCGGCGGCGGTGGTTGGCAGCGCTGGGATGGCTCCCTTCTGGGTGGTGCAGATGGCCCCGCACGCGTTCGAGAACTGCAGTACCTTCCTTAGCTTCTCCTCGTTCTGATCAATCGAAAACGATCAGTAACATTTATGCAGTGGAATTAAATCTACTGATAAAAACAGGTGACGGGTTGCTTACGTAGAAGATGGAGTCGTCCTTGGCGACGTTGACGAGGAGCGAGCCGACGAAGGCGTCGCCTGCGCCGGTGGTATCAACGGTCTTGACAGCGTACCCTGGCATGGAGCCCTTGAAGTCCTTGGTGAAGTACCTGCAACCCCTCTCGCCGTCGGTGACCACGAGCAGCTTGAGCCCCTCGAACCACAGAGACAGCACGTTCTTCTCGTCGTTGGCGTCGCCCTGGGTGAGGAAGGCCACCTCCTCGTCGCTCACCTTGATGAAGTCGGCCTCCTTCCAGATGCTCATGATGCCGTCGCGGGCCGCCTGCGCCGAGGGCCACAGCGGGAGGCGCACATTGGGGTCGTACGAGCAGAGGAGGCCCGCGGCCTTGGCGGCGCGCGTGGCGGCCACGTGAGCCGAGCGGCACGGCTCCGTGCGAGATGGAGCCGTAGTGGAAGATGCGGGCGCGGCGGATCAGGTCCAGGTTCAGCTCCGCCTCCGTCAGGAGCATGTCGGCCGACGGGTTGCGGTAGAACATGAACTCGCGCTCGCCGTTGGACTTGAGGGTGACGAAGGCCAGGGCGGTGCGGGCGTGCTGGTCGAACAGGCACCCCTCGGCGTTCACGCCGTTCTGCTTCAGGATCTCCACCAGCATATGCCCGAACTCGTCGTCGCCAAACTGCAGAAAGAAACATCATCGATCGACAAGAATTTCAGACACATGCTACAAGATCGATGGATGCCACGGTGCGACCACATATACACTGCAACGTGGCGCACGCATAGCGACACAGGGAGATCAATGATATACTGATATCAGAGAGGGAGAGGACGATCGGTACCTTGCCGACGAAGGCGGAGGAGCCGCCGAGCTTGGAGACGGCGCATGCGACGTTGGCGGGCGCGCCTCCCGGCGCCTTGACGAAGCCACCGGACTCGGCGAGCGAGACGCCAGCCACGTTGGGCACGAAGTCGATCAGCATCTCCCCGAAGGAGACCACAAAGCCTGGGGCGGCCGCCGCCGCGGGAGCAACTCCATCACCGAGAGGCGCCATGGAGCAAAGGAAAATCGAGCGAAAAGAAACGCGAGTGGTTCAAAAGAATCGAGAACGGGGGCTTGGAACGAGTTGCTGCGGTGGTGGATCGATGGGGGGTGGACAGTTTATGAAGGCTCATGGCTTGACCAAGGGGGTAAGGGCATATACAACAGTTGATAAGACAGTCTTATTTTATACATGCCACATCATTTAATATGATAATAAAATATGACATACAATGGGTTGTTTTTTTAGTCTTATCTTTAGCACTAGATGTTTCTAAATATGTGGTGAGACATATTGTTGCTAAAAGATGATCTCTTAGCCAAAATAAAGCAGACGTCTTTTTTTCGTTTCTCTCTACTCCAACTCAGCAATCATCCTATGTGACATTGCTAAGATAAGACCATTGTACATGCCCTAATTAGGCTTATCCTGATCGGGTTAACTTTCGTTTTTTGGCTCTAACATAACGAAAATCCCGCCCGTGTTCTGTTTGAATTGGATAATCGCTGCTTGGATGCGTGTAGGATATGCTGGGCCCGCATGTCATTGAAGGTAACGAGTCAGATAATGAGGTTAGTCTGGTTGTGGATGAGAGCCTACTTGTCTCCGGTTCGTGGCGATGGTATTTGCCCGGCGATTTATCTGGGTCGTGATTTGTCTGATCTCCTAAAGTAATTATCCTTTTTTACTAGTACTACTTGAAGTAATTATCCTCTGCTGTGTAGCATTATCTAGTCGGTATGATGATTACCGTTGGTGTAATCCTAATTTGTTTTTGGCCACGTGCCTTATTCCCTTTTGTTTATAGAAAAGGATACTGTTCCTCCAGGGGTGAAACGAATCGATCCCCCGGATCCTGTCCCGCACGCGCAACCGCTGAAGACAACACAAGCTCCTTTCGCCGGCGCGTCCTGCCCCCGCCTTGCTCCTTCCGCCGGCAAGCCACCCCCGCCCTGCTCCTCCGCCGGACGTGCGCGTCCCAGCCCTGCTCCTCTGCCGGACATGGCGATCTCGTCGGAGATGGAGGCCTCGGCCGGCGCGCCCCGCCCCAGCCCTGCTACTCCCGTCGGCGAGCGAGCCTCCCCATCCTGCTCTCCTCCCGCCGGCGCGCCGCCCAAGCCCTGCTCCTCCGCCGGCGCAGGCGATCCCGCCCTGCTCCGCCGTCTCTCCCCACGGCGCTGGCCTGCTCTACCGCCTCCCATGGCGCCGACGCATGGACGGCAATGCTGCTAGCCTAGGACAGTGGTGCAAGCATCGGGTTAATGTTTGCATCAAAACGGCAGTTTATTTTTGCTACATTTATATTATTTTTTAGCTACATACTCATATTTGTTTTATTTGTTTTGCTACTTTTCACTATTCTTTTCCAAGTTGATTTTGCTACATTTGTAAATTTTATTTGTTACAAATGTTTTGCAGTTTTGCTATAATATCGTTAAGTTTTTGCTACGAGGTTTCCTGTGAGGTCTCCAGGCGAAAGTCTCCGGGTTTTTTTTTTGCTACATTAGCGCATTTGTTTTGCTGCCACCGTGTTATGGTTTTGCTATAATAGAGTAAAGTTTTTGTTACAAGGTCTCCGAGGAGATCTCCCGGCGAAAGTCTTCGGCGAGTCTCCGGCGAAGACGGATTGCTACATTAGCAAAAAAAATGACATAGTCTCTGGCGAAACTCTGGCAAGGTCTCCGGCGAGATTTTTCTTTTTCAGTTTTGTCCCGTGGATAAACCTTTTTTTAGCAAAAATGTATTTTTTTTTAGCAAAAGCAGGCACGTTTGTGGCAAATGCAGGATTTGGAGGCTTTTTGGACACGTGTCAGCAGGAGGAGGTGGGAGATCCAGGGGAAATATCCCCGGTGAACGCGTAACACGCCCCTTTGTTTATTATAAGATCATATACAATGCAAGATGTTGTTGTAAATAGAAGAGGTGTCTAGTCAAACGTCTCTCTTAAAATAAATAAGCTCTATTGTTTAATAAAAAAATATCTATTTCTCTAAGTGTATGTACAATGGTAGTGAAGACTTGTCTCTCTTACCTATTCACGCTATTTAGAGAGACACGCTGTACATCACACTATTTCTTATTGTCATCTCTACAATTAATTAAATTTAAAAAGAAAATTGTGTTGTTAAGGGAAGAATTTGGTACCGTGGTTGGCTAAGAAAATACAACCTTCTCTTTCTTAGTTCTCTTTTCTTCAACTAAGCAAAAATCTAACGTGGGAGTGCTAAGAAAAGACTGATGTGACCCTATTGTATATGGCCTAAGCATCTTTACGTGCCCTAAAAAATCTGATTCTCTTTTAGTTTTGGAACCATATAGATGTACTTAGAAGATCTCTAGGCTCTCTAATCGACAACATCACCGGATAAGCGCTATTGGGGGCGCTGACACAAATTACCACCTTATAGGGGGTGGTTCTCCCAAGGGCACCACCAATAAGTTTTTTCTTAATTAATTTAAATTAATGAATTTAAAATAAATGCTGATTTTTTTGACATAGGGGAAGCCCTACGGTGTTAAATTTATATTAATATAGCAAATCGCTGAATTTTATTCCGATTCTTTTCATAGATCTGAACAAAATTTAATACAAACATAATCTAAACCATAGATCTAGCCACACCAGAATGTGTTGTAGGCGAGCTTGTCCCCACCCTCATCGTTGTCATTGTCACCGAGATTGATGTAGTTGCAGCTCCTGTATGCCGACCATGCTTCTTGACTGCTAGAACGATGTTTGCCAACTCGTGCCGGGCGGCGTTAAGCCCCGCCCACTCATCCTGGTCAGCGGGGTAATGCTAGGGTGACTGCACCAGGTGCATCGCAAGCCATGTCGCTAACTCCTCCTCCTTCACCTTCTTCTACAACGAGTTCTTTAGGTGTCGGAAGGAGACACAACCTTGCGGTGGCGATGACTTCACCTCCGTATTGACGCCGCAGAAGACAATGCCACATGTCCGCGCCACTAGAGTGCGAAAGAAGATGGTATCAGTGGCGGATCCAGAGGCGAGAGGTGGCCAGGCCACCACTATGGTTCGCCCCCCCAACCATACGTAACAGGGGCCAGTAGTCCGGCCATTAGCACCAGGGTCCAGGGCTAATTGTAATTCCTATTTCCAAAGCATATCCAGTGTGGGCCAAGCCCAAAGGAATTTGGCAAGGGCCAAAAGCCACGATGGCATCTACGTACCTGTTGAGGAAGCTAGGCACGGCATGTACCTGTTGACTCGGTAGATGGAGCTGTAGTTGGCAGCAATCAATCTCAATTCTCATCTAATCGGTTTAGCTCAGCATCGCCGATCGCCGCTGCCGCACAGGATTCCGCATCGACCTGCCGACTGTTGTTGACTACGACCACGTCGCCACGCTCAATTCCCCTCCCGACCACACAAAGGTATTCTGTAATCTCTCCCAATGTCCGCCACACCCACGCGTTCAATTTTCTCCATCGCTAGTTATTGCCGTTTCCCATTGCCCCATTGGCCATTATTCTTGCTACTTTAATTACTAAAGTCTATGTACTCTGTCAATTATACTGGATTATTGTTTATTTTATTCTTGTAGAGTAGTGTATCATGAAGAGGAAGACACCGCCAATTAATAAATATTTTAAGCCGATTGGTTCGACCTCCAACTCTATGGCTGAAAATTCTAGTCAGCCCGCGGAGATAGAGATTATGGAGCAGGCTACCATACATAATGGACCCACTCCCGATCTAGTTGATGCGTAGACGTCGGATCAAATTATTGAGTCATCTGTCGTGGTACCAGAACAAACTAGAGTCGGAAGCACAACATATGAGCGAGATCCTGCAAAGCGCCAACATGTCTAGGAATTGCCTATTGATAAGCAAGTGGAAGCACATCAATTCTATGTTTTCGAGGGACCATAACAGCCATACATGAGAGTGTATCCATATAGTACTGATGATTCAAAACATCGTCGCCAGTTCCAGTTTAGCTGGTTCAAGAAATTTCCTTGGCTTGAGTATTCACCTTCGGCAAATTGTGCATATTGCTTTCCTTGTTTCCTCTTTTCCAGAAAGCCAAACGGGAAGTGCGGCTCGGATACATTCACTATTTTGGGCTTCGATAAGTGGAAGAAGGTAAATAGTGAAAAAGATTGTGCTTTTCTGACTCATATGGGCAAAGATGCTAGTTTGGCCCATAACTACTCAACTCGCTCTTTTGAGAATTTTAAAGATAGCACGACTCATATTGATAAGGTGATTGAGAAAGCATCCGCAAAAACAATTGCAGATGCTAGACTAAGGCTCAAAGTTACAACTGATTTTATCAGGTAAGCAATAATTTATTACATCTTCTATCATAGCACATATAATACTATACATGTTGTACCATTTAATAAGTATTTTTGTGACATGATGCGGGTGGTTAACATTTCAGGCTTGTGCTTTCAGAGTCCATGATGAATCTCCAGGATCCATAAACAAGGGTAACTTCCTTGAATTATTAAAGTTCTTGGCTCCTTATAATCCAGAGGTGAAAGATGTCTTAGATAATGCTCCTGAGAATGCGAAGTACATTGCTCATTCAGTTCAGCAGGAAATTCTTAGTTTACTTTCTCGGAAGGTACAAACAACAATTAGAGAAGAAATTGGCAATAGCAAATTTTGTATAATGGTTGATGAAGCCCGTGATGAATCTAAAAAGGAGCAAATGGCATTAGTACTTCGATTTGTTAACAGTGAAGGGCTTATAAGGGAGCGTTTCCTTGATGTTGTTCATGTTAACGACACGGCTGCATTGACTCTCAAGGAGTCAGTTTGTGCTATTCTAGCAGATAAAAACTTAAGTGTGCAAGACATTAGAGGCCATGGATATGATGGAGCAAGTAATATGCGAGGGGAATGGAATGGACTGAAGGCTTTGATTTTGAAGGAGTTTCCTTATGCTATTATGTTCACTCAGTTGGCTCTTGTTGCGGCATCAAGGGAGGTATAAGAAGTGCACAATTTTTTTCAGCATGCAATTTTCATTATAAATGTTGTTAGTGCATCGTCTAAACGAAATGATGAGTTACTAGCAAATCAAGCTGCAGAAATTGCACGTGAAATTGAATTAGGGAAGATTGATACTGGAAAAGGGACAAATCAGATAGGCTCTTTACAGAGGCAGGGGGACACTAGATGGAGTTCCCATTTTAAGTCAATTCAGAGCTTGAAGAAGATGTTTGGTGCTGCAATTGCTGTCTTGTGAAGTATAGCAAATGATCGCTCAGTATCAAGATATTCTCGAGGAGATGTTGGAGGCGCCCTGAAGATAATTATCTTTTTTGATTTTGTGTTCATTCTGCACCTAATGGAGAAAATCATGAAAATTACTGATGTCTTGTGCCAGAAGCTCTAGAAGAAATCTTTGGATATTCTGAATGCATTGGATTCAGTTTCAAACACAAAGATACTATTGGGTAATCTTAGAGAAGATGGTTGGGAACCTCTTTTAGAGGAGGTCAAGGCTTTTTGTGTGAAACAGGAAATTGAAATCCCCGATATGAGTCTCAAGTAAGTCCTTTTTTCTCGATCTCTTTAGTAGAATAATATTTAATCACAATTACTTTCCTCTAACATATATTATATTTTGTAATATGTAGGTATGTTGATATGACTAAGTCTCGGAACAAACATGATAACACCACAATGAATCATCACTACAAAGAAGATGTGTTTTATGTGGCGATTGATCAACAATTGGTTGAGCTAAATGAGCGATTTAGTGTTCAAACTACAGAGCTCCTCACACTTTGTGCATCCTTGGATCCACGACATGAATCATTTGACATGAAAAATATTTGCACCCTTGCAGAGAAGTTCTATCCAGCAGATTTTTCCAGTCAAGAACGGGCTCAGTTGGAGTCACAACTTCCACATTTTCAGTTAGATGTTTGCAATCATCCAGAGCTCAATACGCTGTCATCACTTGCTGATTTGACAGCCGGACTAGTTAAAACAGGTAAAGTGTCTATGTATTCAATGGTTGATAGACTATTGCGCCTGGTCATCACTCTCCCCGTGTCAACTGCAACCACAGAGCGAGCTTTTTCAGCAATGAAGCTTATCGAGACACGTCTTCGAAATAAAATGGGTGATGACTTTCTTCGGCATTATATGGTTGTATACATTAAGAATGAAATAGCTGCAAAAATAGACGTTGAAGAGATCATTGATTTGTTTGATAGGCTTGAACGTAGATCCAAATTCAAACTAATAGAAATGTAGTTTATTTTACTTAGAAAACATATATTATTGCGGATGATATACATAGCATAGTTATGAGACTTGATATATTTTCTTGTGGCATCACTTTTATGATCGAATGTCTTCTTGGCCCCCCCTATGTTCAAATCCTGGATCCGCCCCTGGATGGTACTGACGCGCTTCCTCGACGTGGAGCGTGGCTCTTCCCTCTTTTCTTTAATAATAGCATATATATATTATTTTAATTCGTAAAAGTTCTAGTGGCGTGCCTATAAAACGCAAATTACCAGTGGCGTGTCACAGCCACACCACTAAGTTCCTGGAACCGGTGACGTGCGATGGACATGCCACCGGTAGAGTATACCAATGGCGTAAGAGCAGTTGCGTGTATTGACACGCTACTAAAGTGTGTTTTGGCACGCCAATGATAACCTATTATGCTCCAGTGTCTGCCGGTGTTAACATTAGTTTTTCTTTTCTTTCTCTTCTTTTCCTTTTGGTCTTGTTTGTGTTATTGGTCCAACAATTATACTGAGTGGTTGTTTTATTAATATAGAGGATGAAAAGTTTGTTTCTAGAGTAGCCCTAATATGAAGGCTATTAGGAGGCCGGCTGGTCAAGATGGGAATGGGCCGGTCTGGACCTAGCCTTGTGGCCCTAGGGCCAATTTTCAAAGGCCATGGGTCGACCGATTCCAAGAAAACCCCGCAGTCTCATTGGCCCATTGGTACCCAAGGACTGACCCAAAATTTAGCTTAAATACACATGTTTTTCAGCTCTATATAGACGGAGGACATTTTACAGAAGATATTATAGCAAGACAGAAAAATAAATACCTAAGTAGTTATGATAATATGAAACAAACAGATGTTACAAAGGAAGCTCAAATTCAGTTTCAATTATTTTCAATTCAGTACATGCCAATCAACTAGATTTATTAGCATCTAGCCGAAAACTTCAAGGAGAAGCTATTACATTTCATCATCTATTTAGCTAAAGATTTCAAGGAGGAGCGGTTACATTTCATCACCTACCTGAGGTTATATGAAAGTTAGAGAGCATGAATGAAAATTAGTACAATCGACACATGCACATACATGGACGAGCCCGCGGCCACAGGGGCAACCGAATCGGAATACACAAAAAGCTTGCTTGTCCTACGAAGGTTTCGGAGGTAGAAGAAAGCATAATCTCTATCTCTACTATCTAAAAAAAATATGGATGTTCCGTTTTCTGCCCTACGTCTGGTCCTTCGTCATGCTGGTGCACACACGCATGCAGTCATGCCTAATTTAGCTCTCGCACCATCAGGCTAATTGGAAGCACGCCCGTAGTCATTAGACTGAATCCCGACTGTCCACCGCCGCTCGTTCGTGCTGGATCCCACATGTCCGCCGCTCCCTTCCTCGCGCACAGCCGCCGCTGTCCTCCACCTCTCAACCTCGCGCGCGGCCGTGTCCACCTTCATCACTCGTGGCTGTCGCCGGCCTCCAGCGCTCTACCTCAAGCGCCGACGCATCCATCCTCCTCATGCGTGGCCGCCGCTTGACTCCCCGCCCACCTGCCAGATCCACTCACATCCCTTCCGATGCAACAACACGTGATGGGGTCTCCTGGTGTAGTGCCATAACCTGCAGTGGGGAGGGGTAGGTTGTCAACACAGGGTTGTGGTTCCACAACTTTGCCACCCAGGACAGCCAGTTCTAGGTCGCCCTCTCTCTCTCCCTCTCAAACCGTTCTCTATTGCGACTTTTTTAGAGATGCATCATCCTGAATTTTTTTCGACTAACAGGGATCTCTCCCCAGTTCCATTCAAGCAATGAAACTTACAGAGTTCTCAAGAGTATCAAAGCGACACCAAAAGGATTACAATAACACTCCAGTCTAGCAACTACTCAAACTACCACCCAAACGCTAAACTGGCAGTAAAACCGAGCTCCGGGACCTAAATAAAGAGCACTATCCAAAAGACCACGACCAACGAAATATTAGTGAATTACAGACCCTCTGAATTATCACGGTCGCAACATCAAATATCAGAACACCACATGAATCGAGTCAGATTGCTCAGGGTGTTCCTGAAGTTGCTCCAGCGATGCTGCCCCTCGATAGGCTGAGGTTGTGGTATTCTTCCAAGTGGAAATCCACCCAAAGTGCACACACTTCAAGGCGCTGGGAGGGTCAGCGGTTTTCTCAGATTTTGCATCATCCTGGTCATGAAGCAATCGATAAGCCCCCCTCCAAATCTTTGAAAGGGACCTTCCATTCCTTCAGATAGAGCAGAACCAGACGCCAAACCTGTTTCATATTAATCCAAGTTTTTCTATTAAAAAAATGCTATTTCTATTGTTCCACAGCGCCCAGAGGACAGCCGAGGTCACAACATTAAATGTAAGCACCTTTTATTAGCAAGCCATTTAGAGGCTACAGATTCATAATCCACGACATGAAAGGAAAACACTTCAAAAACCTCCTCCCAAAGCTGCCTAGCTACAATGCATTCGAAAAGGAGGTGTTTGACCGTTTCAATTTCCTTACAAAGCTCGCATTCTAGTGGCTTTGGCATAGCTCTAGCCCTCAGGTTATCTCTAGTCATGATCTTATTCTGAGAAACTAGCCAAAGAAACACCTGGATTCTAGGTGGAATTTTTAGATTCCAAACAGCAGGGAGATAAACTGGCGTAATCCCTCTAAAGTTCACTAAAGCATACATGGATTTGGAAGAATAAAACCCATTAGTTTCATATTGCCATATTAGTTGATCATGTTCATCAGAGAAAGCAACTGCTCTAGAAATATTCTGTAGGTCAAACCATTGAACCATCATATCATCAGAGAAGGTTCTCCTAAAATCGCATTTTAGCTGGAATCCATCCCAGAGGTCAGCAATGGTTTTAGTTTGCTGAATAGAAACAATATACAAATCCAAAAATTGTGAGGCTAAAGGTGAGTTTCCAAACCAGATATCCTCCCAAAATCTGACCTTCCTACCATTCCCAACATGCCATCTATAACCAAACTTAGTTGCCCTAGTAGCCCACATCACCCCTTTCCAGAAGGTAGAAGGATGGGTTTCTTGGCAACATAGGATATTTGGGTTTTTTGTGTTATATTTAGCATCAATCACTCTCCTCCAAAGAGCCCCCTCTCTTTGAATATACCTCCTAACCCAAGACCCTATTAAGCACAGGTTCAGATCTTGTAGGTTTGGTATTCCCATCCCTCCAAAATCTTTTTTCATGCATACTGAGGGCCAGTTGGCTAGATGAATCTTATGGTTCCCTTCTTCATCATTCCAAAAGAAATTTGCTATTTGGGTATCAATCAGACTCAGAGCCCAATTTGGAAACTTGAAAAAGGAAAGCAAATAAATAGGTATACTAGCTAAACATGCTTGTATAAGAACTCTTTTTGCAGTAGAGGAGAGTAGCTTCCCCCTCCAGCTAGCAATCCTTCTAATGATATTTTCTATCAAAGGTTGCAAATCTACTCTTCTCACTTTACTGTGATGAAGAGGGATCCCTAGGTACTTAACAGGGAAATCACCAACCACACATTGAAAAATCTCAATGAAAGGCTGGAGTTCCTCCTTTGACATGTTAATTGGGATCAATTCACTCTTATGATAATTGATCCTCATTCCTGAAAGTTGTTAAAAACAGGTTTATATCCATTTGAGGTTAATTGCTACCCTATCATCATATTCTAAGAATAACAAAGTGTCATCTGCATATTGTAGACAGGCAACACCACCAGACAAGAAATTAGGACAAAGCCCTCTAATAAGCCCTTGGTTGGCCCCTTTAACCAGCATCTTAGAGAAAACATCTACAACAATGTTAAAAAGCAGGGGAGCAATAGGGTCTCCTTGCCTCAGCCCTTTCCCTGTCAAAAAGAAGTCACTTTCAGTGTCATTCACCTTGACACCAACTGATCCTCCTTGGGTGATCTGTCTAATTAATCTAATGAATTAAGGACAAAAACCCCTAACCTCTAAAATTTCAAACAGAAAATCTAAATTCACTCTATCATAAGCTTTTTCATAGTCAATTTTAAAGACCATCCCTTTCTGCTTTTTCCTATGTACCTCATGAATAATTTCATGAGCAGTGGCTACACTTTCAAGAATAAACTTACCCTTGATAAAAGTAGATTGTTGATGATCTATCAGTCTACCAATCACAGTAGCTAATCTGTTAGTCATAACCTTAGTGAAGATCTTAAAGGAACAGTTCAACAAGCTAATAGGCCTAAACTTTTTCATTTCCTTAGCATCCCCTTCTTTTGGAATAAGAGTAATCATAGCAAAATTCAGTCTATAAAGGTCTAGTTCATCCCTGTTCCAGGCATTAAACATATCTAACAAATCAAAGGAAACAATATCCCAGAAATGTTGATAGAACATGGAAGAGAGGCCATCAGGCCCAGGAGCCCCATCAGAATAGGAACCAAAGATAGCTTCCTTGATTTCCTCTAATGTAAAGGGTGCTCCCAGCAACTCATTTTCACTATCCTTAATCTTCTCTTCTTTAGTAAAGAAGTCCTGCCTTAGTCTAATACCAGGTCTTTCTTCTTTACTAAAGAGGATCTTATAATACTCAGAGGCTACCCCTAGCATATCTTTAATTTCAGTGACTGGGCCATCTGGTCCATCCAACACATGAATTAGCTTTTTCCTACGTCTCTGGTTAGCCACTGCATGAAAGTATGCTGTATTTCTATCTCCTTCTACAATATCCCTATCTCTAGATCTTTGTCTGGCCTTGGTCTCCTCCATGATCCAGTGACTATTCATCTCTTGGAGAATAGCTTCAAATCTGAGCTTTTCTCCAACAGAGAGTGACTGGGACTCAGACTTAATATCTAAACTATCATATTCTTCCATTAGAGCCTTTTTATGTTTTCTAAGGTCAGCCTCTAGATTAATACTCCAACCTTTAGCTAGTCTCCTAAACAATCTAACCCTACCCTGCCATCTGTCCATGACATTAGCACTATTAGACTGTAGGGACCAAGCTTTAATGACTATCTCTCTAAACTCTGGTATAGCAATCCACCACTTTTCAAATTTAAAACTACTCTTTTTAGGAAAATGACCTTCCCCAGAGTCCCAAATAATTGGAGTATGATCACTTCCCATTCTAGCTAAAGCCCTAGCATGGGCAAGAGGGAAATGGGCATCAAACTCAGTAGTACAAAATAATCTATCAATTCTACTCATAATCAGGTCTTCCTGATTATTCCCCCAAGTAAAGGTTCTATTATCTAGACCAATCTCCATCAGAGCCCACAAATCTACCCAGACATTAAACTTGTTAGCCCATCTATAATCTATATTGTGATTGCTCTTATCCTCAACTGATCTTACTAAATTGAAATCATCTCCCACTATGGCAGGGCCCTGCCAATCAATGAAAAGTTCATGGAGTTCAGAAATAAACTCCTGTTTCCTCTCCTCATAAGCAGACCCATACACAGTAGTGATCCTACACATAAAACCATCTAATAAATTTCTAACTAACACACTAACAGAAAAAGTTTTGATACCCCAGGATAAGGTTTCAAACAAATCTAGATTAACACCTACCAAAATTCCACCAGCAGAGCCAATGGAAGGAAGAAAATTCCAAGAAAAAATTATATTCCCTAAAATGGTTTTCAAAAAGGAATTACTAAAAGACTCTTTCTTAGTTTCCTGAAAACCAGTATAGTCTAGGTACAAAGGAACTAAATTATCCTCTATATATTTCTTCCTGCCTACTGCAGAAAGACTTCTACTATTCCAGAAGCACACTAACATTTACCTACTTTCTTGGGGTGCTTGCCCCGAGATTTCCTAACTACTTCAGTCCATTTATCCACTACCTCTTCTAAGCCATCTTTACTAGATTCCCTATCTAAACTATCTAAATTCACACACTTACCACTAGTACTATCTTCTACTTCATTAATATCTAAGCCAATGGCAGTAGCCATATTATCTAATTCATTTGCTTCTAAAAAAATGGAAGGGATTCTAGGACATTATACCTTTCATCTTTCTTGGAGTCTCTAGATTAACCACTTTCTTCCTCTCTTGTGCTTTCTCAATAATATTCTGAGCCCTGTCTATCCTGCTACTCTGTCTAGTTGGTTGCACAAGACCCCATTTCCTCTGCCTCTTTTTAAACCCCTGAGTCACAGTATCAGAGTTAACATCAATCTCCTCAAAGATGGGCATAATGTCATCAGGGAGTTGTGGCCACTCCTGCCTCAGCCCCTGATCAGCCTCTTCTACCTAGATTTCCTGCTCAATAGTCATAGACCTACTCTCTTCTTCACTCCAGAACTCATGCACCTCAGCATCCACCTTTGAAATATCTAGAGACCCGTCCCAAACAAAATCTCCATTCATATCTACTAATCCTCTCTGGACCAGCAGCTGGAAAACTGCTGAAGCAGTAGAGGGAGCACCCTCCTGAAGTCTCTTTGATCTGTTCTTATCATGTTGGCCAGTAGGTAGGTTGGAGTTGTTGTTAGAGGTATTGGCCCCTCTGCTAGCACCTCCTTCTCCCTCATGTAATCTACCCTGATCAGTTTGCCCTTGCTGGTTAGCACCCCCAGAGCCATCCCTCTTATTCCTATCCTCTAGTTCATCTCCCAGCAAAAAGTCATCCTCCTGGAAATCCCCCACTTCAACCAGGTCTAGAGTAAAACCCAGCTGGAATAGGTGACCATGGAAGTCAAAGAGCCTACTAGCAGGTAGCTTATTAGGGTCTCTACACCTAATTTTCACTCTTACATCCTTGGCATTGTTCTTGAAGATGCTCAGCCAGTCAACATCTTGAAGAATACCACATACTAATACAGCTTGGTCTAGAATGTTCCATTCACACCACTTGGACTGCAACCCAGTGATCTTGATCCAAGCATCAGACAAGGATTCAATAGGTTCAGGGTCTTCATTCCAAGCCTCAACTTTAACCCAAACTCTGTCTTTAACTAAAGCAAATTTTGGATATCCTATAACTTGCTCCACATTGATATGAGGTGGAAATTTAACCAAGAAGGAGCCATTGCACCCCAGCTCTCTGATCTTCCAGGGCCAATTGGTCTTGTAAATCTTGGAGAAATTAGCAGCTAGTTCTTCGTCAGAGATTTCCCCCTCTTCCACTAACACCACTCCACAGTTCTTGGTGGAAGCAACTGGGTTAAGGATCACTTCAGGAGACTCAACATGGTAAAAGCCTAAACCATTAGCTCCATTTCCTACATACTTGGCAACTTGGTTGGGCCTTTTCCTGCAGGACAATTCTGCACTGAATGCACCAGAGACTTACAGATGAAGCACATCTGTGCTTTGTCACAGGAACTCTGATGATGTCCAGGCTCACCACAACACAAACAGATTGTATCCTGATAGCTCATCTGAGGGGGAACCATACCAACAGAAGAGCTCATAGCCTGATCCTTCATAGTTCCAGATCCTTTCTTCTTGGGCTTAGGTACAGGCTTAGGCTTACTGGCTTGTTCCCCAACCTGAGCCTGATCTTGCATGGGGGCACTACCCTGGGGCGCCACCCACTGATTTGAGTGCATCCCAAACTGTTGAGGGGGAGGAAAACCATGAAAAGGCCCAGGAAAACCCCATGGAGGAGGCATATTACTTGGATGAAATTCAAAGGGTGGTTGGTTGGGGAAGAACTGGGGTTGCATCTGCCCAAACTCAAAATTGGCTTGCTGCTGTTGCATCTGACCAAGATTTGGTTGCTGCCATCCTTCCAGGCCAGAATTTCCAGCCTTCCCTCTCCCCCTTCCTCGTCCACGGTCAGCCATGAGCACCTCACTGTTCTCAAGCACTACAGGATCTGGTTCCACAAAGTCAGCACCCAGACACTGCACCCCTGAAGTTTCCTCCGCCGCCAAAATAGGGAGAAGAGGAAACCTAGCTACCAGGCGAAGCCTTGGTGTCCTAGCTTTGCACGTTGAGATCTGCACCTATGCTAATCTTGGCGGTAGGTAGGAGCTCCTAGATGGCCCATGGTAGGTAAGACGTGGAGGAATATCCCAGAGCTGGTCAAAAAACCCTAGTCCTTTGAGCCCATCCCCACTTTTGTCCCCACTGTGAGCTGGCCCCCTCCATAGCCTGAATTTTCTCCCTCCTTGATGCTCCTTTGCTTTCTCCCGCGCAACCTGGGAAACTCCTCCCTCTGCACCTACTTCTTCAGTTGCTGGGCGAACAACTCCAAAGTCTGGGCAATCACCTGAGCTTGCGCCTCTAGCTGCAGAAGCGCCACAATCGCCGTCATCTCCTTCCTTGAGAACTCTGGCAGCATCTGAATCGAGCCCTCGGTCTGCGAGAGAGAATGCCTCACCGACTGCTCCACCCGGGAGAGAAGGGAGGTAGCTCTCTGAGGTCTCCCTCTCTTCCTGGCCCGAATCGGAGCTCGAGCCCCTGCTACCTGATGAACTGATGCAGCCCCCCTTCTGACAGGGATTTCAGACTTCTCTCCTTCCTTCGTCGAACACGATGTCTCCGAGGCCACAGACCCATTGTGCTCTTCCTGACCTCCGCCTCCAATGTCAATGGGGCCAAATGAGCCGATGCAGAGGCCACCGGGGGGATGGGACCTTCTGGTGCTCCATCCGCCTCCGACTCGACCTTGGTTTGCTCGCCCCCAATCGGACACCTCGTTGCCGAGAAGCGGAGCGGAAGTCAGACCCCTTTCTCCCTCCGCGATCCTCTTCTGAATCTCCCCTGGATCCTTGGAACGCGCCATACGAGCACTCCTCGCCCTCATCTCTGAAGATCGCTAGCGTCAATCGCCTGGCAGTTCTAGATCTGAAACTCAATCTCCTCACGAATGACGAGAATCAAGCCGGAGTAGAGGGTTTCGTGGAAGCAGGGGATGAGGACGCCAGTACACTCTCGCCACACCCCTCTCTCCTAGGCCCTCCATGGTAGTTGATCGAACCCAACCCGCCATGAACAGGACCTCGGTCTATGACAGGTGTCACGAGAGCGAGGGGGGAGAGTGGGGGACATTTACTGCAGGGAGAAAATGTAACTCCTATAACCTAAACAATTTCTGGATCCCAATCAATTCGCCCCCGGCTTCAGCTCCACCTCGACAAGGACGAGCACATGCCATTGGAGTCCACCACACCTCGCCATTGTGCCCCATCAGGGTTGTTGTCATAGGCAAAGGAGAAGATGTGTTGAGGGGCTCATTGAACTCTCTCGATGCATGGGAGGAGGTAGTCCCTATGCCTTCATTTTTTAATGATCTATCTTCCTTATGTGTGAGAATTTGCATATTGGAAGCTATGATTCAAGCGTGTTTGGGGGTATTTGGAGAAATTGGGATCTTGGATTCATGTTGGTGCGGGGCCTATAGGGCATCATATGAATTTAATGGTTTACTGTTATTTCGGATTTAGGATTTTCATTATTTAGTGTATTTAATATTTACCGGGAGATCATCCTTGTTAATTGGTTATTAATTGTTTCAGATTTTCCAATTGTTGATGCTCTCTAATTATCTTCTTGTTAGCAAGGCTGGCATGCACAACGGATAGTCATGTGAACGTGGAGGAATTTTGTGAGCCTCACATATGTGGAACTACAACGCGTCAATATCCATACCATCACACAGGACACACTCATCTTTGACGATGACCAAGCAACAACTGTCATCTAACAGCACAACTTTGTACATGGGAGATGAAGCAACAATTTGGGTATTGATGCTTAACACATTCCGCGTACTTATATGAATCGTATAGAAGGTTTGTAGTCCTTATACGCTATTGATCTTAATATCTATGCTCAACTGGAAAAGGGGAAGAGTCTAGACATTTGCACTATATCAGATAGAGCTGATAGATTGGAATAAATGTCTTTTTTCCGAAGTTGTGATGAAATTTTATCAGTTGTTGATGACGCTTTGTTGCTATTACCAAACTCAGTTCAAAGATATCATACTTGAGTTCTTTAGATAGCCTAGTTCAACTGGTTGGGGGAGTGGATGTACAAACTCAACACCTGAGTTCAAATCCCCACGAAAGCGAATTAAGGTTCCTATTTATACTTAAGGACCAGGCTCTCCTGGTACTCATGCAATTTATTCTGAGGACCAGGCTTGGTACTTAAACAAGTTTAAAAATCTTGGTACTCATGCTTAATGGCTGTGTGCATCCCTAGTTGGTGTAGAGGTCGGGGAAGTGAAAATCCTCCCTCCATTTAAGAGGATTAGGAGGCAACAGGAATCTGATATCGGTTTTCTGGCTCGGGTCTCCCTCTCGTCTCCCGAGTCGCTCCTCCCTCGGGCGACTCCGGAGGCTCCCTTCCTCCCGCCCGCCTCCCCCCGATCCCTATCCTCCCGGCTGTCACTGCTGCCGTCTCCGGTGGTGGTGGCGGCGCCCATCTCGTCCGAACTGACGGTGGGAAGGGGAGGTGTCCCAGGCGGTGCCGCATGAGGGATGATGGGCACCGGTGGTGGGCACTAGGCGGCATGGTCAGGAGGCTAGGGCCTGAGGCCCTCCAGCGGAGAGGATACATGGAGGTGGCGACGGATCACCCTATAGCCGTTCCGACAAGGAGGCGGCGGCGCGATCTGTGCCTAGATGACCGAGATCTGGTCAGATCTGGGTCGTTCGGTCCAACGAGGGCTTCGGCCATGGGTTCCGGCGGTACACGCTGGTGCTTCTGCAGCCAAGTACTTGTTGGCCCCTCCTATGTTGCCCTCTCCCGCTGGATGGTGGATGGCGGCGTGGGGGCTGCGAGTCTTGCGAATAATGGCGGGCGGTCCTAGGGTTCCTTCTGCGATAAGACGAAGATCTGCTTGTTACTTGCCCTCGTTCATCTGATCTGGACCGGTGTGTTCCGGATGGCTCCGCCGGCAAACTCCCATGGACGAATATGTCTGGAGATTGCTGGATCAGAAGGTATTCATGTTGGAATTATGCCCTAGAGGCAATAATAAAGATGTTATTATTATAATTCTTGTTCATGATAAAGTTTATATTCCATGCTAGAATTGTATTAAGCGGAAACATTAATACTTGTGTGGTTTGTGAACAACACCGTGTCCCTAGTACGCCTCTATGGACTAGCTCATTGATCAATGATGGTTAAGGTTTCCTAACCATAGACATGAGTTGTCAATTGATAATGAGATCATATCATTGGGAGAATGATATGGTGGACAGACCCAAACTAAGCGAAGCAATTAGATCGTGTCATCGTGTTCGTCTTTGCGAAGCTTTTCTTATGTCAAATATTGTATTCCTTAGACCATGAGATAATGCAACTCCCTGGTATCGGAAGAAAGCTTTGAGGTCATCAAACGCCATCCTATGAGAGGGTGATCATAAAGGTGTCTCTCAGGTGATCGGAAAGTATCTGTTGGGTTGTATGTATCGAGATGGGATTTGTCCCTCCCAAGTCGGAGAGATATACTTCGGTCCCACTCGGTAATCGATATCAACACCGCTTGCAAGCATGTGGTTAAGGAGTTAATCACAAAGTGATATTGGATTACGGAACGAGTAAAGTACTTGCTGTGAACGAGATTGAACTAGGTATGACGATACCGACGATCGAATCTCGGGCAAGTAAAATATCGCGAGACGAAGGGAATATATATATGGGATTGATTGAATCCTGGCATCGTGGTTCATCCGATATGATCATCGATGAATGTGTGGGAGTCAATATGGGTGCCTGCACCCTGTTGATTATTGATAGAAGATCATGTCTCGCATATTCTCGAACCGCAGGTCACACATAACGTGTCTCGGCTAGGATAGATTGGACAATTGGTTTATGAATTTTGTTCGTAGTCTCGGATGGGATCCGGGATATCACGAGAGGTTCGGAATGGTCCGGAGAATAAGATTCATATAAAGGCGGCAGTTTTGGAGTTCGAATTGTTAGGGTTAATCGGTATTGTACCGAAGCTTCTAGAACCTTCGGAAGGGGCCAACGTGGTCCCACCTTCCGGGAGGGGGCATGGGCCTATGAGGGAGTGTCCTGGCCGCATTGGGCCAGGGGCACAAGGCCCCATAGGGCCCAGCCAATCCTAGAGAGTTTAAATCGTTTAAACTAGAGATAAGATAGGGTTTCTAGAAGGGAGAGTTTAAATCGTTTAAACTAGAGATAGGCTTGGAGGATGGGCAAGGGCTGGCCGCACCCCCCCTCTATATATAGAGGGCTGGTGCGCCCCCTCCCCCCTGACCTACACCTTCCTCCAAGCCCTAGCTGCCTTGCTACCTTCCTCTCTCCCTCCCGACTGTTTGTAGGCGAAGCCCTGCTGCAGAAATTCTCCACCATATACACCACGCCGTCGTGCTGTAGATCCAATCTATCTCTCCACCATACTTGATAGTCCGAGGAAGGAGGAGACGTCGAGGTGCCGCACGTGTGCATCTCACGGAGGCACCGCCACTTGTGGTGCTAGATCGGATCGGATCGCGAGGAGGAGAAGCGAGTACGACTACATCACCCACGTTAAATGAGCGTTCACTGCGAATCTTCAAGGGTATGAAGATCTAATCCAATCTCTCTCGTTGTTTGCATCTCCTAGATTAGATCTTGGCTTTCCTTCTGTTCGCTTCCGTAGAAAATTTTGATTTACTATGCTGCAAAACCCTTCAGTGGTATCAGAGCTAGATCTATGCGTAGATGTGATTCACGAGTAGAACGCAACATGGTTGTTGCGGGCGTTGATGTTTTCTGTTGCAAGCCTCTTGTTTGTGTTCTTCTTATGACGCGGGATAGTGAGATTGAAGCGGTCCAGGCCAACCTTACGCGACGTCGTTCGCGAGACCGGCTCCGCACTTGACGTGTGGCTTGTACCACATGCGGTGGTGGATGTCAGTTTCTCTCACTATAGTTGTCATGGGATTAACACCGGAGTTTGGCAACCATAATATCACCGTTGTGGCTTTCCGTAGGTAAGAATCGTTCTTAGCATCTACTCCCATAAGCCACGTAAAACATGCAACAACAAAGTAGAGGCGTCTAACTTGTTTTTGCAGGGAGTGTTTTCTGTGATATGGTATGGCCCAAGATGTGATGTGTATAATGTATGCAATGATCATGTTTTGTAATGTTTCACGACTTGCATGTCGATGAGTACACAACCGGCAGGAGCCATATGGTTGTCTTTATAATTGTGTATGACCTGCGAGTCAACTTCTTATACGCCATGTAATAGCTTTACTTTATCGCTAAGTAGTTAGCAATAGTTGTAGTTGCTATTCGTGGTGGAGGCAATCATGGTGGAGTGATGGAGATCATGCCGGAACGCACAAGATGGAGATCATTGCGCGAAGATTGGCTATACCATGTCACATAAAGTTATATGCATGTGATGTTTATCCTTTTATGTATCTTATCATGCTTAGATCGCGACGGTAGCATTATAAGATGATTCCTCACTTAAAGATCAAGATAAATCTGTGTTCTCCCCAAGTATGCACCGTTGCGAAAGTTCGTCGTGTCCAAGCATCACGTGATGATCGGGTGCTATAGACTCTACGCTCACATACAACGGGTGCAAGCCAGTTTTTGCACACGCGGAAATACTTGGGTCTAGCTTGACGAGCCTAGCATGTACAAACATGGCCTCGGAACACAAGAACCGAAAGGTTAAGCATGAGTCATATGAATGATATGATCGACACTTCGTTGTCCACCATTGAAACCACATCTCTTCTCGTGAAGATCGGATTAGGTGTGGTGAATTTGGATCGTGTTCACTAAGCAACTTGAGGATGTTGAATTTAGTGGAGTTCATCTAGTAATTTGATTAAGTTGAACTATTTATCATGAACATAGTCTAAATTGTACTTGCAAATATCTGTAGATCACATGGCCAAGTCCAACTTCAACTTCAACGTTTTTGCTGAAAGAAAAGCTTAGAAACAATGGGTCTAACTTCACCAACTGGTTCAATCTAAGAATCATTCTCTCTGGCGGTCAAAAGGACTATGTCCTTGAGAAAGCGTTAGGTAACCCCCTAACAAGCTACTTGGCTGATGAGAAAGCTGTCTATCGACTTGCAAAGATGATTATGGTGTGATTAAGAGCACCATGTTGTTTGCTATGGAACCGAAACTTCAAAATCGTTTTGAAAACTATCCGGGCCCTTTGAGATTCTCAAGAGTTGAAAACCATGTTTGGACTCAGGCCCGTTCAGAGATATGAGATCTCGAGAAGTTCTTTAGCGCAAGATGGAGGAAGGAGTTCCGTTAGTGAGCACGCCATTAAGATGTCGGGCTACACTCAACACCTTGAGCAACTGACGCAAGATTCGGAGGAGCTCAAGATTGACAGGGTTCTGCAATCACTCCCTCCCAGCTACAAGAGTTTTGTAGTGACTCATAATCAGATTGGTTCCACTGATACGATCACCGAGCTCTTCGAAGTCAAGGCTGCGGAGGTGGACATCAAGAAGGATAATCATGTGTTGATGGTCAACAAGCCCTCCTTTAAGAAAGGTAAAGGTGCAAAGAAGCCCTTCAAGAAAGAGGCGGCAAACGCGTTGCCCCTCGAGAAGAAGCTCAAGTCCGACCCAAGCCGGAAACTGAGTGCTTCTATTGCAAGGACAAGGGTCCTTTGGGCGCATAATCGTCCAAGTACTTAGCGGACAAGAAGGCTGGCACCATCAAAGGTATATTTGATATACATGTTATTGATGTTTCCTTACTAGCCCTCGTTGTAGTGCCTGGGTATTTGATACGGTTCGGTTGCTAATATTTGTAACTCAAGCAGGAGCTACGGAATGAGCGGCTGACTGCGAGGATGAGGTGACGATCTTGGCGTTGGCAACGGATCAAGAGTTGATGTGATGGTCGTCGACACGCTCTCCTTAGTTTTACCTTGAGATTAGTTTTAAACCTTAATAAATGTTATTATGTGCCTGCGTTGAGCATGAACATTATTTCTGGATCATGTTTATTGCAAGACGGTTATTCATTTAAATCGGAGAATAATGGTTGTTCTATTTATATGAGTAACATCTTTTATGGTCATGCACCTCATGTGAGTGGTTTATTTCTTCTAAATCTCGAAAAGGATGAAACACACATCCATAACGTTGAGGCTAAGAGATGCAAAGTAGATAGTGATAATACTACTTATTTGTGGCACTGTCGTCTAGGTCATATTGGTGTAAAGCGCATGAAGAAACTCCATTCTGATGGACTTTTGGAGTCTCTTGATTTTGAATCATTTGACACATGCGAACCATGCCTCATGGGCAAGATGATCAAAACCCGTTCTCCTATGATGGAGCGAGCAACGGACTTGTTGGAAATCATACATACCGATGTATGCGACCGATGAGTGTTTCGACGCGGTGGATATCGCTATTTTCTCACTTTTACCGATGACTTAAGTAGATATGGGTATATCTATTTAATGAAACATAAATCTGAAACGTTTGAAAAGTTCAAAGAATTTCAGAATGAAGTGGTGAACCATCGTAACAGAAAGATTAAGTTTCTACGATCCGATCGTGGGGGCGAATATTTGAGTTATGATTTTCTCACGCAAGCAAGTGGAATCGTTTCACAACTCACGCCACCCGGAACACCACAGCGCAATGGTGTATCTGAACGCCGGAATCGAACCCTATTAGATATGGTCCGATCGATGATGTCTCTTACTGATTTGCCGTTATCATTTTGGGGTTATGCATTAGAAACCGCTGCATTCACTTTAAATAGGGCTCCATCTAAATCCGTTGAGACGACACCGTATGAACTGTGGTTTGGTGCTAAACCTAAGTTGTCGTTTCTTAAAGTTTGGGGATGCGAAGCTTACGTCAAGAAGTTGATGCCGGACAAGCTCGAACCCAAAGCGGAGAAATGCGTCTTCATAGGATACCCTAAGGAAACTATTGGGTATACCTTCTATCACAGAACCAAGGCAAAGTGTTTGTCATGAAAGAACAGTTCCTTTCTTGAGAAGGAGTTTCTCTCGAAAGAAGTGAGTGGGAGGAAAGTAGAGCTAGACGAGGTTATTGAACCTTCTCTTGAATTGGAGAGTAGCTCAGCACCTGAAATTGTTCCAAAGGTCGCCACACCAACAATAGAGGAAGCTAATGACAAGGATCATGAAGCTTGGACGATGTCACTCTTGAACGTCGCAGGTCGACAAGGTCGCGTGCCCCTCTGAGTGGTAATGGCAACCTGTCTTATTTGTCTTGTTAGTAGAAGACAAAGAACCTACGAACTATGAGGAAGCGATGATGAGCCCAGACTCGAGAAATGGCTAGAAGCCATGAAATCCAATTGGGATCCATGAGCGAAAACCAAGTATGGACTTTGGTGGACCCTCCTAGCGATCAAAGGTCGTTGAGTGCAAATGGATCTTCAAAAGAAAACGGACGGATGGTAATGTTACCGTCTATAAAGCACGGCTTGTTGCGAAAGGTTTTCGACAAGTTCAAGGTGTTGACTACGATGAGACTTTCTCTCCGTAGCGATGTTTAAGTCCATTCAAATTTTATTAGCAATTGCTGCGTTTCATGATTATGAAATATGGCAAATGGATGTCAAGACCGCTTTCCTCAATGGCAACATTGATGAAGAGTTGTATATGATACAACCCAAGGTTTTGTCGATCCTAAGGATGCTAATAAAGTATGCAAACTTCAGCGTTCCATTTATGGATCAAGCAAGCATCTCGGAGTTGGAACCTTCGTTTGATCAAGTGATGAAGAGCTTTGGATTTGTTCCAAATTGCTCTGAAGCTTGCATCTACAAGAAAGTGAGTGGGAGCTCGGTGGCGTTTCGGTACTATATGTGGATGACATATTGATTATTGAAATGACATCAACATGCTTAACGATGTGAAGAGTTATTTGAACAAGTGTTTTTCAATGAAAGACCTAGGTGAAGCTGCTTATATATTGGGCATCAAAATCTATAGAGATAGACAAAGACGCCTGATAGCTTTAAGCCAAAGTACATACCTAGACAAAGTTCAAAAGATTCAGAATGGATAAGGCATTGAAAGGTTCAGGCCTATGTTGTCGAGTAAGATATTGAGCAAGGCTCGGTCCAGCCTACGGTAAATGATAGGGAAGCTATGAGCAAAGTGCCTTATGCCTCGCCATAGGTTCCATCATGTATGCCATGTGTACTAGACCGGATGTGTCCAATGCTCTTAGTTTGACGGCAGATATCAAAGTGATCCAGAGTGGAACATTGGACAGTGAAGAACATCCTAAGGTACCTAAATAGGACTAAAGAAATGTTCTTAGTCTATGGGGTGATGAACAACTCGTCAGAAAAGGTTACGTCGACGCTAGTTTCGACACCGACAAGGATGATTCTAAATCTCTGACAGGATACGGGTATATTTTGAATGGAGGAGCTGTGAGCTGGAGACGCTGCAAGCAAAGCGTGATCGCGGGATCTACAGTAGAAGCGGAATCCAGGGCTGCTGCAGAAGCGTCACGTGAAGGAGTTTGGATCGAAACTTCATCATCGAGCTTGGCGTGGTTCCAAGTGCATTGGACCCACGGAGATATTGTGTGACAACACCGGCGCCATAGCACTCGCTAAGGAACCAAGATATCATCCAAGGACCAAGCATATCAACTAAGTTTCATATAATCCGAGATTATATAGCGATGGAGATCAAGATCAGCAAAGTACATACAGATCTAAATGTCGCAGATCCATTGAATAAACCTCTTCCACGTGTAAAACATGATCAGCACCTCAGTGCCATGGGTGTGAGATTGTTGCCAAATGTAAACTAGATTATTGACTCTAGTGCAAGTGGGAGACTGTTGGAATTATGCCCTAGAGTCAATAATAAAGATGTTATTATTATAATTCTTGTTCATGATAAAGTTTATATTCCATGCTAGAATTGTATTAAGCAGAAACATTAATACTTGTGTGGTTTGTGAACAACACCGTGTCCCTAGTACGCCTCTATGGACTAGCTCATTGATCAATGATGGTTAAGGTTTCCTAACCATAGACATGAGTTGTCAATTGATAATGAGATCATATCATTGGGAGAATGATATGGTGGATGCACCCAAACTAAGCGAAGCAATTAGATCGTGTCATCGTGTTCGTCTTTGCAAAGCTTTTCTTATGTCAAATATTGTATTCCTTAGACCATGAGATAATGCAACTCCCTGGTATCGGAAGAAAGCTTTGAGGTCATCAAACGTCATCCTATGAGAGGGTGATCATAAAGGTGTCTCTCAGGTGATCGGAAAGTATCTGTTGGGTATGTATCGAGATGGGATTTGTCCTCCCAAGTCGGGAGAGATATACTTGGCCCACTCGTAATCGATATCAACACCGCTTGCAAGCATGTGGTTAAGGAGTTAATCACAAAGTGATATTGGATTACGAACGAGTAAAGTACTTGCTATGAACGAGATTGAACTAGGTATGACGATACCGACGATCGAATCTCGGGCAAGTAAAATATCGCGAGACGAAGGGAATATATATATGGGATTGATTGAATCCTGGCATCGTGGTTCATCCGATATGATCATCGATGAATGTGTGGAGTCAATATGGGTGCCTGCACTCAATTGTTGATTATTGATAGAAGATCATGTCTGCATATTCTCGAACCCGAGGTCACACACTTAACGTGTCTCGACGCTAGGATAGATTGGACAATTGGTTTATGAATTTTGTTCGAGTCTCGGATGGGATCCGGATATCACGAGAGGTTCCGAATGGTCCGGAGAATAAGATTCATATAAGGCGGTCAGTTTTGGAGTTCTGAATTGTTCCGGGTTAATCGGTATTGTACCGGAAGCTTCTAGAACCTTCCGGAAGGGGGCCAACGTGGTCCCACCTTCTGGGAGGGGGCATGGGCCTATGAGGGAGTGTCCTGGCCGCATTGGGCCAGGGGCACAAGGCCCCATAGGGCCCAGCCAATCCTAGAGAGTTTAAATCGTTTAAACTAGAGATAAGATAGGGTTTCTAGAAGGGAGAGTTTAAATCGTTTAAACTAGAGATAGGCTTGGAGGATGGGCAAGGGCTGGCCGCACCCCCCCTCTATATATAGAGGGCTGGTGCTCCCCCTCCCCCCCCATCTACACCTTCCTCCAAGCCCTAGCTGCCTTGCTACCTTCCTCTCTCCTCTCCGACGCTTGTGGAAGCGAAGCCCTGCGGCAGAAATTCTCCACCATATACACCACGCCGTCGTGATGTAGATCCAATCTATCTCTCCACCATACTTGCTGGTCCGAGGAAGGAGGAGACGTCGAGGTGCCGCACGTGTGCATCTCACGGAGGCACCGCCACTTGTGGTGCTAGATCGGATCGGATCGCGAGGAGGAGAAGCGAGTACGACTACATCACTCACGTTCGATTTAACGTTCATTGCTGTAATCTTCAAGGGTATGAAGATCTAATCCAATCTCTCTCGTTGTTTGCATCTCCTAGATTAGATCTTGGCTTTCCTTTTGTTCACTTCCGTAGAAAATTTTGATTTACTATGCTGCGAAACCCTTCAATTCAGTCGTGCGCACCCATGTTTTTCTGGCCGTTTGGTTTCAGCGGGAGCGTTGTGAAGCTCTGCTATCTGTTACCATCATGCGTCATGTCTTCGATGATCCATGGTGAAGTAAGAGGCGGAAAATGTCAAGAAAGGAGGAAGATGAGGGCTGTGATGGTGGTTTGAGTCTTTGTGGTGCCGAGGAACTGGCTGTGTGGTTTGTGACTCGCAGCAGCGACTGTTTGTGGGAGCGGCAACACATGAGGAGTTCCCAGTCTTACCTTGCAGGGTGAAAATCCAAGGTATGGCCTTAATTGGTTGTGTCTGGCAATGGCCTTGTTGAAGGCATTGTTTTGCGAGCAAGGACTTTCACCAGGGTGAAAACCTATGATCTTTGATCGGGCGATGACGGCGTTTATGCACTGTTTCCTTCTTGAAGGTGTTGCTATTGGAGTGGTTGGACGACTGGTGTTGTTATGGTGGTGTTAGTGTCGTTGCTTTGAGGAATAGTTCTCTGTAGCGGAACTTTTCTTTTTTATAATTCTTCTTCCTTTTTTCTAGGCTGTGTGCATCCGTAAGGCTGCTAGGGCATGCGTTGTTGCTGAGGCTGGGTGTAATTGGTATCTCCGCGATATTAATATATACTCCTTTCCAAAAAAATACTAGATTGGAGTTTCAAATTAGTAGAGTTCTCAACTAGAGAGCTTGTAATCTAGATTCTAAGATCTATATTCTCACATATTCTTGAATTTTCAGGCTTGAATTCTTCATTTTTCATGTGCACCATTGGTGACACATGTTTTATTATGAACAGATTGAAAACACAGGTCACTAAGGTTAGTACAGTCGGCATGTATCTTCTGTGCTTTTCATCTCTATTACCGTTGGTTGGGAAATGATTTATTTTTATTATTTGGCTGATTTCTTCGCACCAAAATTAGTAAGGATGCATATAGGGTTGAGTTCAAACCTGAAATAAGATTCTTGAATTCTTGATTTAATCAAGGTTATATATCATCATATATCTCTATTGTGCCTTTTCCGAGGGCAATGTGCATATTGTGGATTGTTAATAATATGTTTTTAATTTTAGGATGCAATCAATGGTGAGGAACATGTAAAAAATGAAGGATGCATATTCACGGATTCTCTAGTAATATGCTCTGGCAACATGCATAAGCAAAGTTATAAATATTCCTCTTCTCAGTTGTCTATATATGCTGTCGTGATGGTTTTAATTCATTTTTGAAATCTTTGTCAAAATTCAACCATCGAACTTCCATATATAATGACATATTCACCGTTGATGATAGTGTTCTTTCTGCATTTGTTGAACTTTCATAACTTCCATGTATCTAGGCAATGACGGTTGGCAACTGTTTGGATGGCCTCCAAGTTGTGTGCTTATCCCAGTTTCAAGGCCATGGGAGCTGAAACACTGTTCTTTTCCCTGATACTTGATGACACTAAGTTTTTATGTTGTTTTTCCATGTACTTGATGCAGCCCATCCTACGGACGCTACTACATATGCACCACCAAGTCCCCCAAGTGGACCCATGACTCGTGCCCGGGCCAAACTCCTACAAGCTAAGGTGAACTCGCTCCTCTCCTCGTGCCAATTTGATACATCCTTGGACGGTGTGCTATTTCATGAAACTACTCTATGCATCATCAGGTACGAAGCCCCAACACAACACCAAGCACCCAAGGATGGAGAACAAGGAGTAGGGCGTGAGCCAGAAGCTGCTGGAGCTGCTCAGACCGGAGTCTCCGGCCTGCGCACATCGGAATCTCCGGTATGACAAAGTCTCTAGCCTGAAGACCTCGGAGTCTCTAGCCCACCTCCGGTCTGACCCCCGAATCGAGCTCGAGTATAGTCTGTCTGCCCCTCCGGAGATGGACCAGAATCTCCGGTCCACCACACCGTAGTCTCCGGACCTAGCGACGCCAGGCATGTAAAAGGCCTTTGGGCCTTCGGCCCATGTACCTCTTAGTCCATCCAGACCTTATCTATTATCCCTAAAGTACCCCTGACTTTGTGGTTGGCCTATATATAGCCCCCCACCTCTATTGTAAACCCTAGGCATAATATTTGGAATTAGTGGAAACCCCTTGTGGATCTATCTAGTTCTTGCCCCATGCTCCTTTGACCAAGGAGCACCAAATATCCCGAACCTCGTTGGAGTTTGCATCGTGCCTCCGTGTTGTACAAGGCCTAGGCATCGGAGTCCCTTTGCCTAGACGTCAAGATCTCATCGAGTCTCCCTACTCGCCGTGCCAGTTCGAGAGAGAGACCTCCGCCCGACGCTGATCCTAGGGATTGCGCCGGACCGGTCACCACCGGCGTGAACTATTGGTGTGTATCATTTTGCGTGAGTGTGTTTGTCGTGTTCTCCATGCATGAGTTTGTCATGTTCATCCGCCTCTCCTTCTCCCGCACTCCACCCTCGATTTGAAAGGGATTTGTGAAAGATCGGGCCACCCTAGAGGTTTTCCCTCAACATATTGGTATCAAGAGCTTCGTTTCTCACAAATTCCCCCACCATTTTTTCTTCTCTCCACCAAAAAATTCAAAAATACCCAAAAAAAGCCCCAAATTTGCCTTTGGATCGATCTCTTGATTTGGAGTGTTATTTGTGGTTTTGATCCGACCAAATCTTGTCTTAGGTATTGGTACAACTTTATCCTGTGTTTTCCCAGCCCAATTTGGCCATTTTTTCGCGGATTTGAGGACCCAAGGCGTGGATTTCCGCTCAAGAACACGAGCAGTTTGAGCTCTGCCTTCTGACTGGAGTTTCCGGACCTGTAGACCAGAGTCTCTAGCCTACGCCGGAGTCTCCGGCCTGAGCACATCGGAGTCTCCGACCTGAAGCGGAGTTTCCGGCCAGAGACCCCAGAGTCTCCAGCCCTGATGCCTGATTTTGACAATTTTGCCTCTTATCTTCCATTGGCTAACTTCCTCTTGTTTGTTTGTGCCCGTGTGCGTGTCATCAACTAGCAACAAGCTTCCGCATCAACAACTTCCGCGCTCATCGACACCACGGCCCAAGAACATCATCCCGCACCACCAACGTCAAGTTCATCATCACAAATGAGGGTATAACTTGCGTCACCTTGTTAACCCCTATCTTCCTTTGTGTGTACCTATCCCACGAGAGTGGCTCATCTTGTGTTTTCTTGAGCATTGTACATTTGTCCTTGGATAGTGAGAGTGCAAGAAATAGCAAGTGTGACTAGGTAACATCAAGGGAGAGCAAAAAAAGATACAAAGAAAAAGAAAAATAGTCTACCATAGCAAAAGAGAGTCTCAAAGCTTGTAAGCAAGAGAGAAAGAAGAGCTCCCAAGGCAAGTGCAAAAATCCGTTCCTCATTTTTCTTCTTTGCAAATGAGCCACGGTCTCTCCATGTATTGGCACGACACCGAGCATAGGCTTCGTTAGGACATCATGTTTGCTCATTTTCATAGTCGTGTCAATCCCAACGATGAGTCAGGCCAACCACCTCCCCAAGAAGAAGTACATGGACCGTACATGACGCGAGCAAGCCACTTCATTGTCCGACAAGATTTCCGTGAACGTTGCCAAGCTCTTGAGACACGACAAGATGAACAATTTGGCAAAACACAAGATGAGTTCAAGAACATCGACAACCGCTTTGATGGCCTCGAAAGGCAAATGCACACAATGCATCATAACTTTGGCCATCAAAATGAAGCACTCCAACGCTCCGTCTCCGAAACAAATGACAAACTTTGTGTCCTCATCGACGGAATGGCAATACCGTGTTCACGTGCATCAAGCTCGTCAAGCGCTTAATTGTCGTCATGCTCCTCTTCAACAAGATCTTCATCCAAGTTCTCCAAGACGCAATGACGCCCCCATGGTTGAAGATGGAAGTTCTTCGAACTATGTACCTTCCCCATGGCACGCCGCAATCTCAAGCTATGATGGTGATTTCTTTTCAAGGCCTCAAGCACGACGTGAAGCACACCATAATCACGCAAGGGAACTAGTGATACAACAAGCACAACCACATGAAGAACCGCGAGTGGAACCTTGAGTCCAACCTCAACTACATCTCCATCATCACCGTGACATTCTTGCAACAACAAGTGATGGCTCCAACTTGGACGATCAAGCTCGCCGTTGTCATGAAGCTCTCCACAATCCTCATCTTTGTCATCACGGGCATGAACCTCCACACCAACACCATGGTCACCATGATGAGCCTCCTCCGCGACATCAAAACTTGGAGCGTCAAGTGATACATATTGAGCGATGCCCACCACGTCATGAGGCTCAAGACCATGATCTTTGCCATGAGGCCCATGTGCCTAATCCACATCACCAACCGAGGAACGAGCCTCCTCTTCGTCATCAACCGCGTCATGGGGCTCCCCATCCGCAACACCCTCATGAGGCCCAAGCGCCTCAACCTCGTCAACAACCGCGCCAAGAGCAAGAGCAAGCTCCTCAATAAGGACACGAGAACTAAGTTCCACCCACTCAACCACAAGAACATCATCAAGGTCACCAAGCTCGTCGCAATGACCGCAATGATGAAGAAACTTTCGACAAGCTCAAGTTCACAATGCCCAAGTTTAACGAATCCAATGACCTTGAAGAATACCTTTCATGGGCACTCATATTCGATAAGATTAGCATGAAGATGGTCGCCATGGCTTCGCTTGAGTTTGATGATTACGCCAACCTTTGATGGGAACAAGTTCAAGTTGCTCATGACGCAAGACACGAGCCACCAATCACAACTTGGCATGACATGAAGGCTCATATGAGATCTCGTTTTGTCCCGGCGCACTACAAGCACGACCTCTTCAACAACCTTCAATCGCTTCGTCAAGGGAGAAAGACCGTGGAAGAGTACTTCAAGGAAATGGAGCTCAACATGATCCGCGCCAACATTGAAGAGCACAAGGAGAAAAATATGGTATGTTTCCTTGTTGGCTTGAACCACCCAATCAAGCGCATCGTCGAGTTCCAAACATACAACAACATGATTGATCTTGTGCACATCGCAACAAAGGTCGAATATCAAGTGCAAGAGGATATCAAGTACAACAAGCCCAAGACGTATTTCACCTACAAGCAAGCTTCAACCGCTACGCCAACAACCTTCAATGGAACCTCCTTAAGTACCTCCAAGCCTTCCTTCAAGTCCACACTTCCTCAAGGAAAACTGCCCCCAAGTGGCAAACAAGCAAAGAGTGATACACCTTTCAACGGTGAATGCTACAAGTGTGGAGGCAAAGGACGCAAGTCAGCTGATGGCTCTGTGTATGGCGCCAGAAAAGTGTTGGTGCGATGTTGATGTAGAGCTCGTTGGGAACCCCAAGAGGAAGGTATGATGAGAACAGCATCAAGTTTCCCTTAGTATGAAACCAAGGTTTAATCGAACCAGTAGGAGCAAGGAAACACCCCAAAGGTGTAGCTAGCTGAACGATGGCAGGGCGCACTACCGGTGCCAGCATCAACGTGGAGACCTGCACAACACAACCACAGAAATTTGTCCCCAACTTGCGATGAGGTTGTCAATATCACCGTGTTTTGCGGAAAACAAAGGTTTAAACGTATTGAATGGAAAGAAGTAAAAGTTTGCAGAAAGTAAACACAAAACAGTAAACAGTTTGTAAATTGTATGTAAAAGACAAGGACCGGGATCCATAGTTCACTAGAGGTGGCTCTCCTTAAGATAGATAACATGCTGGGTGAATAAATTACAGCGGGGCAATTGACAAACATCTAGAAAGCAATACATGCATATACTAGTCATCTTGACTCCTTTGGAACTTGATTGGGCATTACAACATTATACATAGACCGCCATCCAACTTCATCTATGACTAATAATCCACCTTCAGGTTATCATCCGAACCCCCTCCAGTATTAAGTTGCAAGCAACAGAGTATTGCTTTACGAATTGCGTGTAAAGTAAACAATATGATTGTTCTATGAACAAAGTATTGTTGTTTTCTCCCTAGTAGCAACAGCACATCTAGTACCTTAGAGATTTCTGTCACTTCCCCAGATTACCAGAGGCATGAAGCCACTATCGAGCATAAATACTAACTCTTGGAGTTGCTAGCATCTACTTGGCCAAGATAGCTACTAACAACGGAAAGTATGCAAGATCACAAATAACAAAGACATGGTAGAATCAATAATCAATCTGAAATAGCATCTGAATATCCATCGGAGCCCCGCAAACACAACATGCATAATTACAAATAGATGATCTTGATCATGAACGGAGCTCACAAGATCTAGACATGAAAGCACAAAGGAGGAGAACCAGCCATCTAGCTACTACATGGATCCGTAGTCCAAGGATGAACTACTCACGCATCACACCGAAGGCTTGCATGATGATGAAGAAGGCCTCCAGGGTGAATTCCCCTCTCCGGCAGGGTGCCAGGAAGAGCTTCAGATCCCTCCCGATCTGGGGATGGAGATGACGGCGGCTACAGACTCTTTCGTAGATTTTTGATTGGTCCATTAGGGTTTTCGTCCCGAGGGCAATATATAGGCGGAAGGGGGGCCGAGGGGGTGCCGGAGGCGGCCACACCACCCCCTAGCGTGGGCCAGGCTGGGCCATGCGGCCAGGTGGTGTGGTGGCCCCTAGCCCCTCTCTGTCTCGTATTCTGGCATCTGATGACTTCCGGAAAAATAGGCACTTTGGCTTTTGTCCCGTCCAATTCCGAGAATATTCATTTTCTGACTTTCCTGGAACCAAAAACAGCAGGAAGCAAAGGCAATCGTGGCTCTTGTTAATAGGTTAGTCCAAGAAATCATATGAAAAGTACTCCAAAGTGTGGACAAAACACAAGAAAGTGGATAAAACCAAGCATGGAACATCAAAAATTATAGATACATTTGCAATGTATCATCGGCTGAGTGGGGAAACAAGAAAGTTTTGTTCATCCATGACAATGGCGATGAAGAGTACTTGAGTGAAGATGAATTTGATGCCCGAGTCAAGGAAGCAATAGCAAGGCAACGAGTGGAAGATGACCAAGAACTCCTCATGTGTGAACATGACGCAAGTCCATCGCTTGTCGTCACAAGGATCTTGAACACTCAAGCATAAGAGCATGAAGACCAACGCTCAAATATCTTCCAAACACGAGCCGGCATCAAGTGCAAATCTATCAAAGTGATCATTGATGGAGGGAGTTTCCACAACCTTGCTAGCACCGAGTTGTGTGAGAAGCTCAACCTCACACTCCATCCGCACAAGCACCCCTACCACATGCAATGGTTAAGTGACCAAGGGTCCATGAAAATTAAACATACCGTGTCGGTAACCTTCGCCATTGGTCCTTACAAAGACATGGAGTGCGATGTTGTTCCCATGAAGGTTTTCCATATGCTACTTGGCTAACCATGGAAATTCGACATGGCTGCTATACATGATGGTCGCACAAATGTATACACCTTCAAGTGGCTCAACAAGACATGTGTTTTGCAACCGATGACTCCTAGCCAAATAATTGCGGACAATGCAAAGGCTTTAGCGAGGGCTCAAAGCACAACACCTTCTTGTGAGAAGAGCGGTGAGCAAGAGAACCACCTCATATTGAATGAGAGCCACAAGCCAAACTCGAGTGGAAAAACTAAGAGTGTTCTCCTTGCCACCAAAAGTGAGATGAGAGATGTGCGGAACAACCCATCCATCTTGCACTATGTCCTCATTTGCAAGGGACTAGCGCAAGGAACTAATGGATTAACCAATGTTCCTCCATCTTTGATGATTGTTTTGCATGAATTCAAGGATGTGTTTCCCAAAGAGCTTCCACATGGACTACCTCCTCTTCGCGGAATTGAGCATCACATTAACCTCATCCCCGCACACCCCTTCCATACCGTGTTGCATACCACACGAACCCGGAGGAGATGGAGGAGATCGAACATCAAATCAACCAACTTGTCTCCAAAGGTTTGATCCAAGTTAACACTAGTCCAAGCATCGTTCCCGTCATTCTTGTTCCAAAAACGGATGATACGTTGCGGTTATGCATGGACTATCATCCAATCAATGCTATCACCATGCGTTATCGACATCCTATACCACGTCTTGATGACATGCTTGATGAGTTGTGTGGAGCCACTATTTTTTTTCGAAAATTGATCTTCGTAGTGGTTACCATCAAATACGCATGGCTGAAGGTGATGAGTGGAAAACCACCTTCAAGACCAAACTTGGTCTCTATGAATGGTTGGTCATGCCCTTTCGCCTATCTAATGCCCATCCACCTTCATGCGCCTTATGAATCATATCTTGCGTGCTCTCATTGGAAAAAGTGTTGTTGTCTATTTCGATGATATACTTGTGTATAGCAAGTCACTTGAGGACCATGCTACACATGTCAAGGAAGTTTTGCAAATCCTTCGACATGAAAAGCTTTATGCTAATCTTCCCAAGTGCACTTTTGCTAAAGACAAGTTGATTTTTCTTGGATTTGTCATTTCTTTGAAGGGCATTGAAATTGATGTTTCCAAGGTAAAGGACATACGAGATTGGACCATCCCCACAAATGTGAGTGAACTCCGAAGTTTTCATGGGTTGGCTGGTTTCTATCATCGCTTTGTGAAATACTTTTCTTCCATTGCTTGTACTCTCAACGAGTTGACCAAAAAGAATGTCACCTTCGTGTGGGGCAAGGCACAACAAAAATATTTTGATGAACTTAAAAAGAGGCTCACCAAAGCACCTCTTCTTGCATTACCAGATTTCACAAAAACTTTTGAGATAGAGTGCGACGCTAGTGGTATTGGAATTGGAGGAGTCCTTATGCAAAACGGACGTCCTATAGCCTACCATAGCGAGAAACTTGATGGTGCTCGCCTTAATTATCTGATTTATGACAAAGAGATTTTTTCCTTAGTTCGTGTTCTTCAAGTTTAACAACACTACCTATGGCCTAAAGAATTTATCATACATTCCGACCATGAGTCTTGAAATATCTCAAAGGCCAAGCCAACTTGAGCAAGAGACACGCTAAGTGGGTTGAGTTTATGGAGTCTTTTCCATACATTGTCAAGTAAGGGCAAACATAATGTAGTTGCGGACACTTTGTCACGCAAGCACACAAACCTTCTTACTCGACTTGAAATCAATGTGTTGGGTCTTGATGAAATCAAAACTTTGTATTCGTCTGACCCATTCTTCGAACCAATTTTTGCAAAGTGCTCCACGGACAAAGAAATTGATGATTTCTATTTGCATAAGGGCTTTCTATTTAAACAAAACAAACTTTGCATTCCGAAGTCATCCCTCCAACTCTTGCTTCTCCAAGAATCTCATGTTGGAGGCCTCATGGGTCACTTTGGCCGTGATAAGACACTAGACATGCTCTCCACTAACTACTTTTGTCCAAGAAGAATTGCGACGTGGAGCGCTATGTTCAACGATGCACGACATGTGTTCAAGCTAAGTCGCAAGCTAACCATTATGGTCTTTATATGCCATTGCCTATTCCTTATGCACCTTGGTCTGACATTAGCATGGATTTTGTGTTAGGATTACCTAGGTCTAAACATGGTCATGATTCTATATTTATTGTTGTAGATCGCTTTTCCCAAATGGCACACTTCATACCATGCCATAAGACCGACGATGATTCACATGTTGCACACTTGTTTTTCAGGGAAATCGCCCATCTTCATGGTGCGCCAAGAACAATCGTCTCCAACCGCGACGTCAATATCATGAGCTACTTATGGAAGACCCTCATGGCCAAGCTCGGTGTCAAGCTCCTCTTTTCATCTGCATCGAATCCTCAAACCGATGGCCAAACCAAAGTTGTCAACCGAAGCCTCAGGATTCTCCTTCATGTGTTGATCAAGAAAAACCTAAAGGACTGGGAGGAATGCATCCCACACGCCGAGTTCGCCTACAACCGTGCCAAGAACTGAACAACCAAGATGAGTCCCTTCATAATCGTCTATGGTTTTGAGCCCCTCACCGCGCTTGACATGCTACCACTACCTCTCCATGAGCGCACCAACATGGATGTTGAGAAGCGCGCACAAGCTATGAAGAAGCTTCTTGAATCAACTAGAGCTATTATTGAACAATAAGTCCTTTGCTAAGCTTGAAGGTTAAACAAGGACAAGAAGAAGATGATCTTTGAAGAAGGTGACCTTGTGTGGATACACTTGAGCAAGGACCGCTTTCCCAAGGAACAACATTCCAAGCTCAAACCAAGAGGAGATGGCCCCTTCAAGGTCCTCATGAGAATCAACAACAATGCCTACATCATCAACATTCCAACCTCCAAGTACCTTGCAAGCATCACATTCAATGTCAAGGACCTCTCACCCTACCATGGAGATGTTCAAGATGATAGACATGAAGAGTCGAGGATGACTCTTCCCCAAGGGGGAGCTGATGCAGCCTGTCCTACGGATGCTACTACATCTACACCACCAAGTCCCCTAAGTGGACCCATGACTCGTGCCGGAGCCCAACTCCTACAAGCTAAGGTGAACTCGCTCCTCTCCTCGTGCCAATTGATACATCCTTGGATGGTGTGCTATTTCATGCAACTACTCTATGCATCATCAGGTACGAAGCCCCAACACAACACCAAGCACCCAAGGATGGAGAACAAGGAGCAGGGCGTGAGGTAGAAGCTGCTGGAGTTGCTCAGACCAGAGTCTCTGGCCTGCGCACACCGAAATCTCCGGTCCGCCAAAGTCTCCGGCCTGAAGACCCCGGAGTCTCCAGCCCACCTCTAGTCTGACCCCCAAATTGAGCTCAAGGACAGTCGGTCTGCCCCTCCGGAGATGGACCGGAGACCGATCGGAATCTCCGACCTAGACCGGAGTCTCCGGTCCACCACACCGGAGTCTCCGGACCTAGCGATGCCAGGCATGTAAAAAGCCTTTGGCCCATGTACCTCTTAGTCCGTCCAAAACTTATCTATTATCCCTAAAGTACCCCTGACTTTGTGGCTGGCCTATATATATCCCCCGCCTATAATGTAAACCCTAGGCATGATATTTCGAATTAGTGGAAACCCCTTATGGATCTATCTAGTTCTTGCATCATGCTCATTTGACCAAGGAGCACCAAATATCCCAAACCTCGTTGGAGTTTGCATCATGCCTTCACGTTGTACAAGGCCTAGGCATCGGAATCGCTTTGCCTAGATGTCTAGATCTCACCGAGTCTCCCTACTCGTCATGCCAGTTCAAGATGGAGACCTCCACCCAACGCCGATCCTAGGGATTGCGCCGGACTGGTCACCACCAGCGTGAGCTATTGGTGTGTATTGTGGTTTTGCGTGAGTGTGTTCGTCCTGTTCTCCGTGCGTGAGTTCATCGTGTTCATCCTCCTCTCCTTCTCCCGCACTCCACCCTCGATTTGAAAGGGATTCATGAAAGATCGGGCCACCCTAGAGGTTTGCCATCAACAATAGTTCTTGACTAAGCTACAACTAAATGTATGCAAAATTGATGTTTTGACCTTTCCCATGTTTTCCTTTGAGAGCATATTAGTTTTAAAATTCTAGCCTCCCAAACTACTGATGTAAGGGATGATTACCATGTATGTCATAAGGATAACATGAGCTACATTAATTACTTACTCAAATATGAGAAGCAGATTTGAGTAAGCAGAATGGTCTGTATGTTTCATTGTCTACACTAAAACTGATAAAGGTTCTGTCTGTTTGACATGAATTTTGAAATGAGATGCATGTTACATTTTGCGATCAGCAACCTCGATACATGCTCTCGAGTATGTTATCTATCTCTCCTTCCTTTCTAGTGCCATTTATCTTTGTTGTCATATTATATTTTTCCTTGAGACTAAATATAGTGAGGAATATTCATTTTTTAGTCTAAAGTAATGTGCCTTTTTCTTAACATGAATCCCTTCTATTTGCTATGTTGTGCCAAGGTGTTCTATAATTCTCATATGCCACCAAAGATATTCACGTAATCAGCTTTGTGGATTAATTTGTTGTGTTGGGTGTCTATCAAACTGGTATACAAATCTGACATTTTTATATTGTTTATACTAAGATCATTCATGTGTTATTCCTGTCAAAAAGGCAGATGGTTAGATATTTTTTCGGTTAACATGCATTGATCTTTGTAGCATCTAATTGAATATAAAAACAAGATATTATGGTACCATGTTTGCTTAACCTCCACTGATTCTTTCTTAGAAGAATACTGATATGATGACATCAATTTTAGTGGTAATAACAAACAACTGATAATATTTTCTAATTATAATTAATTTATTGCACATGTCAACTCATAGCTGGTTGTGCGTGCACATCGGTTAGACGGGGGAGCGACTACATGGATGGTGGTGGCCATCGTGTACTCTGCTATTTGATGCTCTGGCAATGAACCTAGCTCAGACACATATGTAGGTCACTGATCAATAGTAGGTGGAGGTGTAGGTGACTTGTGAGATCTTGTTGCTCTGTGTGACATGTTATTACCTTTCTTTTCTAGAGTTATTGGTTCTGGTGATTTGAGATGGAATCTTATCATCGAGTTGCGTGGAAAGCGATAGAAGCTTGCGCTATGTGTAGAGTTTATAGTCTAGAGCCTCTCATTCGTCTATGGTGCTTACCTATGTAGGTTGCTTTGCCATTTCAGAGATGCTGACACTTCCAACTAGAGAAAAGTGGAGCAGAAATTGTCTGAAAGGAACAAACAGAACCTCAAGACTTCAATCTAACATATAACAAGAAGGGGGTTGTATTTCTTGATCAAGTTTCACTCATTTCTAAAGTCAATTTCAAGGTATATAATACTTGTTTGTATGACTATCTTGGTCTTCTTGAATTTCATGTTCTAATTCTCATATTAATGTGCACCTGAATATCTTTACAGTTAGGTAAGAAGTTCAGAACTAATGAGACCTAGCAGTTAAACATGTAATGGTGTATTATTGTAATCGTTTATTTGCATACCAAAGCAAAGAGACCGAGCATAGATACCATATCCAAGTGATGATTTGTATATCATACATTGGAGCACGGGTGGATGTAGTTCTAGCGAAGTAGGAGGCAGCCCGGAGAGAAGTCAACAATGTCGGTACGGAAGAAGGCGTGTGGGTGAATCGACGAGATGAAGACAATGTCGACCTTGGGCAAGATGGGAGAGACGTCAACAATGTCGGCAGCGAAGTAGGCGAGTTGTTCTGCTTGATAGGACTATAAGGAACATTCATGTAGATACATTCCTCGGCTTAACTTTCTGGACATCTTGATATGTATAAGCGTTAGAATTAGGAAAATTTATTCTATTATTGTTTTGGCAAGGCATGCCATTCCCCAAATTGCACCAATTATTAATGATGCAATAATGGCCGTACTTAGATACTTGAATTTTATAGCCAATTTTGGCATGCTAAAGAATGTGTATCGGGTTCACATCACAGGTTAACCAAATTTGATTCGTAACCATGAGCAACGAGCCCGTGCGAATGTGTTGTGTGGCCATCAGTCACTATCTCGAGTTCTTGTACTTCTTTCCTTCTTTCTTATCTTGAGATATTTGAAGGGAATATGCCCGAGAGGCAATAATAAAGTGGTTATTATCTTATTCCATGTTTATGATAAATGTTTATTTTGCATTCTATAATTGTATTAATTAGAAACGTTAATACATGTGTGTTTAATAAACAAAATACAAAGTTCCTAGTAATGCCTCTCATATAAACTAGCTCGTTGATTAACAAGATGATCAAGGTTTCCTGATCATGGACATTGGATGTTGTTAATAACGAGGTCACAACATTGGTGGAATGATGTGATGAACATTCATCCAAAGTATAGCATTACGATCAGAGTCATTATGTTTATATTGCTATAACATCATACGAAATAATCTTAGTCCTTAGACCATGAGATCATATTAATTTCTAACACCGGAAGAGTATCTTGATAACATCAAACGTCACACCGTAACAGGGTGACTATAAAGGAGGGTTCAGTGCTCTGAAGGTGTTATGTTGAGGCTCATGGATCAAGAGTGGAATTTGTCAATCCCGATGACGGATAGATATACTCTAGGCCCTCTCAGTGATATCACATTAAGATGGCTTGCAAGCAAGTGATGTGATCACTAGAATGTTATATCACGGGAACAAGAAAAGAGTGCATGTCGGTAATGAGATCAAACTAGGTATTTGGATACCGATGATCGAATCTCGGACATGTAATATATCGCGAGACAAAGGGATTTAGTTACTAGCGTTAAAGGTTCACATGATCACAAGAGTCATCGTTGAATGTGTGGGAGTTAGTACGGATCTCCAGGTCCCGCTGCTGATTATTGATCGGAGAGGGGTCTCGATCATGTCTGCATTATTTGCGAACCGTAGGGTGACACACTTAAGGGATACCGACACCATTTAGGAGAAAATATGTTTCATATAAAGATTAAGGAAGCACTGGAATTATTTCGACGGAAACCGGAATTGTTTCGGGTGAAATTGCTAAAACTGGTTCTGCATGTGATATTGAAATGTTGCATGAAGTTTTATGTGAATGTTTGTTAATTAAAGTAATTAACAAAATTCTGAATAAAATAAATAAAAGAGTTTTATTTAGAGAGAAAATGCATTTAATTTGGTGGACATTAAATGCAAAGTGAGTGGAGTTGAAATTGATGTGAGTGGGCTTAGTGGAAGCTCCACCCACATGAATGAGGGAGAGGTGGGGGCACTCACCATGGCCGGCCAGCCATGGGCATGGGGCTGCGCCCCCTCCCCTATAAAAGGAGCCCCATGGCTCCTCTCCTCTTGCACCACCTCCTCGTGAAGGTTCTCTTCTCCCTCTAGTTATTCCCCATGGTCTCGGATTAGCGAGATACATGTTCCTGGTGGCTTCTTCTAGAAAGGAGTTGTTGCTTCCGCTACATCGCTGGAGCGAGGAGGTGGAGGTTGTTCGGTGGACCGAACGTGTGTGCGATCACGGATGCACCGCTACTTTGCGGTGCTGGACTTGATGGTGTTGGACCTGATGGTGCTGAACTGCTGGACCTGAAGGACTTCATCACGGTCTTGAGTTCGGAAAGTGTACGACTACATCATCCACGACTTCCATCTTGTTAACAAAGCTTTGTTGTCTTCGAGGGTAAGTTCTCTATGGATGTATATCCACCTGTTGCTTGTATCTAGTAGATAGATCTTGGCGTATAGTTCCCATCGTAGGAAATTTTTTGTTTTCTATGTTGCGAACCCAACAGTGGTATCAAAGCCTGATCTATGCGTAGGTGCTTTGCACGGGTAGTACACATATGTTTATATATGGGCGATGATGATCATTTTATTGCATCTTCTATGTATTTTGGATATTGGTGGCATAGTGGGATGAAGCGGCCCGTACCAACCTTACATGTCATCGTACATGAGACCGGTTCCACGATTGACATGCAACTAGTTTTGCATAAGTGGCTGACGGGTGTCTGTCTCTTCTACTATAGTCAATATATGATTTACAATGAGTTGCTAATAACTTGGTTATCCGCATTGTGGTTCCATGTTCGTAGGTAAGACCGGTTCTATCTCCAAAAGCCCTAAGCCACGTAAAACTTGCAATGGATAAATTAGAGGCGTCTAGTTTAGATTGTTGTTGGGCTAGTGTCATGATATGGTAATGTTGTAAGTAGATGTATGGTAGATACTCTTACAACACACTTAATGTGTAAGTTTCATAGACCTTGGCCTTACACACAAATGAATGATAGAGATCATACCACGATGCAAATGATAGAGATCAAATACATGGACCATATCATCTCACTTTACACATTAGATGTTTGCATCTTATATTGCTAGCTTGGCGCTTTTAGTAGCATTGTAAGATGATCCCTCATTTAGATACCAAGATAAAATGTGTTCTTCCTTGAGTATGCACCATTCTATGGACCATGTTTCGAGACATCACGTGATGATCGGGTGTACTCGACTCCACGCTTTCATACAATAGGTGTAAGACAGTTTTACACACGCGAATACTAAGGTTCTTACTTGGTGATCCTAGCATGTACAGACATGGCCTCGGAACACGGACCGAAAGGTTAAGCATGAGTCATATAGTTGATGTGATGCCCATATTGATGATCGCCTTTGAAGCTACACCGACTCACGTGATGATCGAACTTGGTGTAGTGGATTTGATTCATGTAATCACCAAAAAGGCACGAGGGATGTCGTTTTTGAGTGGAAGTTCATTTCTAATTTGGATTAGTCAAACTCAATTTATCATAAACTAAATCAAAGTGAATTTGCATAATTTGTTGTAGTCATTGGCATCTGTTCACTACCTTATGCTTAGTTTTAATTGAGATAATAGAACTATAGAATTCTGGATATTTACTTTATGAACTGGTATCGTATAGTTTTGAATGTCAATTTAAAGTTTAGAAGTCCTATTGCAAACTTTCAGCAAACTCTATTTACTCCATGAAGTTTAATAAGTAGTATTAAATCAAGAGTAAGAATTCCAATGTTAGTATCTAAAGTATCATGTTTGCCTCCATGATTATTGATATTCTAAAGTTGTTTTAATATCAAGATTATCTAGGAGCTGAAAATTTGTTTCAGAAACCATCATGTGTGGAAGATATTGTGATATCTGAAACAATTTTTTTGGTTGCGTTATGATAGAGTATAATTTAGCAAAATACATCTTCTCAAATTTTATGAGAATTTGTAAAGGATGGAGATGCTAGGCATCCGGATCTCCCAAAAGGTTTTGGGAACTAACATTATACTCACGATTCTTCCATATAGGCTATAGTAGCTTGATCATGAAAGTTTTCATGATAAGGATGAATAGAAGATGTAAGTAAAATGTTTACTACACTAATAGATTATTAAAGAATGGATTTTTGAAAGAACACCAAACATTTGATGATGGTGATCCACTTCAAGGTGCAAGTCCAAAGGTATTAGTATTTGACTATATACGCTTTGTACTATGTGTCATATAAATGACACGACTATTTATGTTGATAGATTCTTTTAAAAGAAAAGGAATTGTTGAAAGAGACTCTATAAAATATTTGGCAGAAAAGAAAAGGTTGGAGATGTCCAACTTAGGTATATAGAAGATATACATGTTACGGTTGTATTCCTTGCTTGTTAAACAATGTGGTTCTAAGGTATTGGATACCGAATTGGTTGGTGTGAAGTGTCATACAGAACAACACAATTCATGAACTACAACGGCCTAAGTAACTGGCAAGAGAATAAGTGATGATGTTCACCGAAAACAAATAAAGTGTTATTGTGTTTTCGTTGTCGTCAAACCTAGCCTTCAAGATTTGTTTTAATATTGTTATTTTGTTCCGGTATTACGAGAACAATAGTTGTTCAAATAATTACCATATTCCATGAAGGATGGATGAACTTTTACAAGTCTAGTTAGAGAAATCACATCCATAAACAATATTGCTAAAATGTCATAAGGCAGATGATTGGAAGATCACTTATGAAGTGACATCGCTGTTTAAATTATATTGGAAAGTAAACATGAAGAAACTCCATGATGATGGATTTTTGGAGTCTTTTGATTTTGATCAATTAACGCTTGTGAAAGTTTCCTCGAGATAATTGAAACTCCGTCCATAAGCCAAAGAGGAACGGATGACTAACTTATTGGATATTATGCATGTTGATGTATATATTCCATTATGTGTAGCCATATGCGATGGATCTTGTTGCTTCATATGCTTTCTCTAGAAATTTGAGTGAATATATCTATATATTTACTTAATAAGGAAGAAGTATGAAACATTTGAAAATTGTTCAAAGACTTTCAAGATGAAGTGAAAAATCATTGTAACAACAAAATAAAAGAGTTTATGATTTGATCATAAAGGAAGATATTTGAGTTACAAGTTTAGCAAAACACCTAAGATTTCAGGAATTGTTCCATGAATTTGCATTTCCCGATAAACCATAGGAGTATGGTATGTTCGAGAGATCAAATCAAACCTTGTTTGACCTGGTAAGATCAAAGGTGTCATTTATAAAAATTCCATTATGTTTTAAGGATTAAAGCTTTAGAGACTACCGCTTTTATACTGAAAAGAGCACCATCGTGATCCGTTGAAATGACACCATATGAGTTATGGTTTAGGATAAAACCCGAATTGTCTTTTCTTAAATTTTGGTATGCTATGCATAAGTAAAATGTTTACAACCAAATTCGGATAAGCACGTCTTAGTAGGTTATCCCAAAGAATTGTTGGGAATTTCTCCATAACACCGAGGACAAAAGAGTTTGTCGCTTGGAACGTCAAGTTTCTTGAGAAGGAATTTTTCGTGAAAAGTTAAGTGGGAGGACAATAGAACTTTGATAAGGTTGTTGAACCTTAGCTATATGTGCTAAGTAGCGCAGCGCCGGAAAGTGTCCCGGTGACGACCACAATGCTCATGGCTCCCGTGATTACAAAGGATGTGATCTTGGAGATTAGAGTTCTTATTGAACTATGTGGGTCGATAAGAATCAAAATGTAAGATTTGAAACAGAAGTCGTTATTTTTTTGACAATGATGAACCGACTACATGCAAAGAAGTGATGATGGGCCCTGACTCCATAAAATGACTAAGAAGTCATAGAATCCGTGATAGTATTCATACACGAGAAATCAAGTTTCTGAACTTGGAAGACCCTCCAGAAAGGCGTGAAGCCTATCGGTCATGTTTGGGTCTATAAAGAAATAGACATGGATGTTTAACATCTATGAGATAGTCGATATGTCGGAAAGAAGTTTACGGCAATGTTCAAGGAGTTGACTATGACAAGATTTGATCTTTCATAGTGATATTTAGTCTTGACGGATTAATGTAGCAACCACTGCATATAATTTGGTATATGATAGTTGAATAAACAAAACAAGGTTCTTCTAAATAGAATGGTTACCTAGGACGTGTATATGACACGGTCCGAAGGGTTTTGTTAATTCAAAGGGTGCTAAAAGGGCATGCAAACTTCAATAGTTGAAGTGAGCATATCGGAGTTGGAATCTTCACCATGATGAAAATGTTAAAGGAGTTTAATTTCATTGGAGATGATGAAGATGCTTGCATTTGCAAGAAATTAAGTGGGAGCGCTGAGAAAAATTTCCAATACATTATGCAGACTACATATTGTTGATTGGAAATGATGTATCTTTTATTGACACAAGTTAATAATTTCATTAAAATAGGATTTCGATGAAAGACTTGGGCAAAACCGGAATATTTGGCATCAATGTCTATATGGATAGATTGAGGCGCTATTATGGTTATGCTAGACATACATATATGAGATATTGAAAGAGTTAAATATGAAAACAACAAGAAAAGTTCTTGTTGCATGGAAAGGATTGTATCAAAATTCAAGTGTTTCAACACTTGGTGAGTAAAATCACATGAATATTTTGATTGATTATATCATGATATGTATATATCCAAATACGTCCTATGCTCTAAATGTTATGAGTACATACTAGAATGATTCATAAGATGATCATTGGACGATAGTAAAGATATTCTTATGAGCTTTGGAAGAACTAAGAATATATCATGTATAAGTGACAAATAGTTAAAGGTAGTTCATTGTAAAGTGTTACATTGATACTAGGTTTGTCACAAGATACAAATTAAATTTATCTCAATTTAGACTATGGATGGCACAATGTAATGGAAAGGATGTTCCATGATGGATTTGGATAAGTTCCAAAGTTGAAACATTGTGACGAATACTACAACAAAAGGCTAAGTATATGACTGCTATAGTAGCAGCAAAGGAGGGCATTTGTGTTAAGTAGTTTGTTATCAAACTAGGTGTGGTTCAAAGTGGGCTAATACTATGAAGATATATCGTATGATAACAATATCAACATATTTTGACCCGAACGAACTAAAGGTCTCACCAAAGGACCAAATTTATACAATGTCATCTCATTTGAGAATGAGTGATACGTAGAGACGCAAAGACATGCAAATACACACAGACCTGAAACTGTCAGATCCGGAGATTATGCTAACCACTAGCAATCGCGTATATGCAACACCAGAAAGCCATATGTGTTCAATATGCAAAGTTTTACAAACTAGATTATTGACTCTAGTGCAAGTGGGAGACTAAAGGGAATATGTCCGAGAGGCAATAATAAAGTGGTTATTATCTTATTCCATGTTTATGATAAATGTTTATTTTGCATGCTATAATTGTATTAATTCGAAACGTTAATACATGTGTGTTTAATAAACAAAATACAAAGTTCCTAGTAATGCCACTCATATAAACTAGCTCGTTGATTAACAAGATGATCAAGGTTTCCTGATCATGGACATTGGATGTTGTTAATAACAAGATCACAACATTGGTGGAATGATGTGATGAACATTCATTCGAAGTATAGCATTACGATCAGTCATTATGTTTATATTGCTATAACATCATACGAAGTAATATTAGTCCTTAGACCATGAGATCATGTTAATTGCTAACACCGGAAGAGTATCTTGATAACATCAAATGTCACACCGTAACAGGGTGACTATAAAGGTGGGTTCAGTGCTGCGAAGGTGTTATGTTGAGGCTCATAGATCAAGAGTGGAATTTTTCAATCCCGATGACGGATAGATATACTCTGGACCCTCTCGGTGATATCACATTAAGATAGCTTGCAAGCAAGTGATGTGATCACTAGAATGTTATATCACGGGAATGAGAAAAGAGTACATGTCGGTAACGAGATCAAACTAGGTATTTGGATACCGATGATCGAATCTCGGACATGTAATATATCACGAGACAAAGGGATTTAGTTACTAGCGTTAAAGGTTCACATGATCACATGAGTCATCGTTGAATGTGTGGGAGTCAATATGGATCTCCAGGTCCCGCTGCTGATTATTGATCGGAGAGGGGTCTCGATCATGTCTGCATTATTTGCGAACCATAGGGTGACACACTTAAGGGATACCGACACCATTTAGGAGCAAATATGTTTTAGATAAAGATTAAGAAAGCGCTGGAATCATTTCGATGGAAATCGGAATTGTTTCGGGTGAAATTGCTGAAACTGGTTCTGCATGCGATATTGAAATGTTGCAGGGAGTTTTATGTGAATGTTTGTTAATTAAAGTAATTAATAAAATTCTGAATAAAATAAATAAAAGTGTTTTATTTAAAGAGAAAATGCATTTAATTTGGTGGACATTAAATGCAAAGTGAGTGGAGTTGAAATTGATGTGAGTGGGCTTAGTGGAAGCTCCACCCACATGAATGAGGGAGAGGTGGGGGCACCCACCATGGCCGGCCAGCCATGGGCATGGGGTTGCGCCCCCTCCCCTATAAAAGGAGCCCCATGGGTCCTCTTCTCTTGCACCACCTCCTCGTGAAAGTTCTCTTCTCCCTCCACGTGTGTGCGATCACGGATGCACCGCTACTTTGCGGTGCTGGACTTGATGGTGCTGGACCTGATGGTGCTGGACCTGATGGTGCTGGAACTGCTGGACCTGAAGGACTTCATCACGATCTTGAGATCGGCAAGTGTACGACTACATCATCCACGAGTTCCATCTCGTTAATAAAGCTTTGTTGTCTTCGAGGGTAACTTCTCTATGGATGTATATCCACCCATTGCTTGTATCTAGTAGATATATCTTGGCGTATAGTTCCCATCGTAGGAATTTTTTTGTTTTCTATACTGCTAACCCAACAATATTCAATTGTGATCTCTTTGTTGTAGTGGTGAAACCGAGAATGCGTTAATTGTTGATTTGGTGGTTGGGTTATCTATGATATGTTTCCAAATTCTTCTTCAAAGGAGGTCATCAGTGTGACTCAGGTTTCATGGTGAAGTTAATGTAACAAACTTTCTTATGAAACAGGTCCACAGATCAAGGTCAGAGCACCTTGAGATCAGAACGCCTTGCAACATACAATCAAGAAAAAAGCTTACAATCGTCTTGTTTGCATATCTTCGTAATTTTGTATATTGTTGTTGTACAAAACTTTCTATCACTCACTTGTAGACAATCTATTGTGTATACTGCTGCTATTATTCCCTTACTCACGTGGAGGTCAAATTCCATGCGCCAGTTTATTGATTAATTACTTCATGTTGTTAATTAGTTACTTGCATGAGTATCCCTGTGTTCTATTGGTGAGGTCGTTTGCTGTAATTTCTGTAGATTGGTGAGCTCAATAAGATAATGGGAGAGAAGGTGAAGTACAATGGGTTATCAAAGGCAAGCCCTGATAACATCAGGCGCGCTCGACATCGAGCTTGAGACTGTGCCTCTCTACAAGTGAATTATTCAATTACAAAGTCTACTTGTGTTGTTCCGTAGACGATAGTCCTGGTTTTGATCAGTAGGATCCATTTAAGATAATGTTATTTTTGCTCTTTTTGCTGTATAGTAGAGAGTGGATGGCCTGCATTTTATATTTTGCACTAAACAGTGATTTGTATTATTGATGGTGATTCCTTACATGTGGCCCAATAGATGCAGTGATGTAGGGGCTCACATCTCCATCAGGTTATTTGCTAAAGGGAGTTTACGGTGCCTTATACGGAGGTGAGAAGAAAGTTCACCTCCATCTTGCAAAAGCATTTTATTTAGCACCTATAATTCATTATGTTTGACTTGAAGTGTGTTTATGCGAGTTTGAATGCATTTACTGTCATTGTGAGTACATTGAATTGCTATTTAAGTGACTCATCTGAGACTCTTTATTCTATTTTTAATCAACTCAAATCTGATTTCCAAGATTTTCACGAAGAAAGTTTTTATTCATTGTGTTTCTATGGGATTTTGTAATTCAAAATTACTTGCTGGCTTGAATAGATTCTTGTGAATACATGCACATTGGTATTTCTTCCCGATGATTGGGAGCACATTTTAGGAAGTTTTTGGTGGAACTGTGGAAGATATTGCTGAAAGAAGACAAGAGACTTGATTCAACCAGTTTTTGTCTCGACCAGTTGAAAAAAGTGTCATCTGTTTGATGCAAATATTTATAATTATTTCTCTATTGTATTTATTAGGCTAGAGATAGAATGATACTTATGTAACCCTTGATGGAAGTCTGATGCAACATAGAGTATGTTAATATATAGTCATCTTTATTTTCTCCTTTCTAAATTTATTTGAATTTTGTTGGACTTGAACATACACGCCTGAATCAACATGAAATAATATGAATTTGAGGCCATTCATGGCAATCCGTAGCTCAAGATATTTCTGAATTCGAGGCCATTCATTGCAATCTATAGCTCAAGAGATTTCTGAGTATACTAAGAACCGTATTTCACAGTAAGCAATGTTAAACATATTAGCTGAAGTGATATATATTGACGCGGAGATATGAATCACTTTAAATGAGTTTTTCTAAGTTAATGATGTAAAATGTAGTTTTAGATCCGAAAGCATTTTACTTCTATTGACAAGGACAAGCATTGCGAGAACATGTTGATAGATAAACATGTGTGTAAATTATTCTAGAAAGTGTGTCAACACAAAATAATACTTCTTTCATATAGTTTTATATTTCTTTGTTACTATAATAATGTTGTATGTTTTTCCTATAACGATAAAACATGTAAATGTATGATTGGCAATAGAGATAATCTTGTACTACAGTAACACTGTAACTATGATACTTTGAAATAAATGAACTCAATCAGGTCACCGGCTGACAACAACTAGGTCACACCCATATCTACAACTAGCACCGTCGCGGCTGACATATAAATGATAAAGAATTGTAGCTGATGCGGCGTCACGCCGCGCTTACCATCTAGTAGGTTGTAAAGCGTGTACGATGGTACACCAACTTGTACCAAGAGAGCAAACTAGTCTAAAATCATTCAGAAACTGAAAGGAGGTGTTCTATTTTTCCAAAACATCCTTACATTTTTTCAGACTTATGTAACACTAGTGCTGCCATACAAGTAGGTTCCACCTGTCATTTATTGGAGAAAAATTAAAAATTAAATGCGCAGAGTGTGTGAATCGAATTACGACCCATGTTGCTAACATCAAGAACATTGCTAGCATCAAGAACATGCCAATTCAACTAATATTGCTTAATCTAGTATTAAAGAGGCAGTCCATATTGTATAGTCATTACGAACATTCGTACGTACAGGCTATGACGAGCTCGCCTTCTTCCATTCCAGCGGCTCCGACCGCCATCGTTCCGAACTCGCCATGGTATCAGTGCGGATGGCACGACGCGCTCTACGCTGCGGGACCGTTCCATCGGCCAGCTTCTGTGATCACGGCAAACTCAGATACTGTCGAGCTGCACACGATGGCTCTATTCACGGTGGTGCCCTCCATGGAATTGGCACATGAAGCTGGTGACAACACACTTGATGGCCTGCACATCCGCTTCACCGAAGCCGGTGACACTAGCACAGATCGGGTCTTCGCACACGATGAAAATAGCACACACAATTAGGTATTTGGGTACTCCGGTTCACAATCGAAAGCTCAGAAATGTCAAATAGAAGATTGTCAAGAAATTATTACAACTAAGATAGAGTAGTTGGAAATTTAAACTGCTATCTCTAGGGAGAAGATTGGTTCTCGTTAATTCGGTACTAAATAATATGGTAATGTATATGATATCATTCTCCCAACTTTCAAAAGAGGTCTTACAAAGATTGAATATTTTCGAGCAAGATTCTTTTGACAGGGCGATAGTGAGAAAAAGAAATATAAACTGACTAAATGGAGTGTGTTATTTGTCCCAAAGAATATGGTGGGTTGGGTATTCAAGATCTCAAGATCAAGAATATCTCCCTACTTGGTTAATGGCTCTTCAAGTTATTAACTGAAGATAAGGTATGGAAAACTTTTGTAGAAGAAGTTCAAAAGCATTATTGCAAGTGGTTTGAAAACCTGGTGATTCCCACGTTTGGGTTAGTCTGATAGCAATGAAGAAACATTTCTTCTGCTTCAGATTTTTTCAATTAAGAATGGACCGAGATATGTTTGTAGAAGGATAAATGGCTTGGAAATGGAAATGCTACCCTCTCGGGAACAATATTCTATGTTATATTCTATTGTTCGTCACAAGGATTACACGATTGCTACCGTGATGGAGTTATTTCCTCCAAATGTGATGTTCATGAGATATTTGATCGGACCTAGATTAAACTCTCTCATCACACTATTGGAACAATTAACAAATATCCAATTGTTTTCTAGGTCTGATGAATTTCGTTGAAACTTAAGCGAGAATGGTACATTTTCAATTAGTTCCTTATACAATGCGTTAGTCTAGCCAATCATACTGGTTTCTAATAATAGGATGATCTAAAAGATGAAGATACCTCTCAAAAATAAAATATTTGCTTGGTACCTTCGCCACAGGATTATCCTTACAAAAGAGAATTTACTTAGGCGGAATTGGCATGAGAATCCTAAAAGTGTGTTTTGTCATCACAGTGAGACAACTAAATACTTTTTCCCAATGCAATTTCGCAAGATCTATATGGCCAATTGCCCAAGCAGGTTTAGGCTTGTATCCTCCGCGTAGCTTTGCTAATATATTTGGAAATTAGTTATATGGTATAGACCACAACTACAGGATACTACTTAGGATAGGAGCGATTGTCATTATATGATCGTTATTGTTATAAACATGACAAGCAAATAACAAAAAGGAAAAAGAAATCACAGCAAGGGGACACAAATTTAACGTGAAAAAACCATTCCAACAAAGAGAGGAAAAAACCACGGACGCCAACCGGCGAAACTTTACTATATCAGGGAGTGTTGACACTACACAGGGGATTTCACAGATGCAACTTATCCTAGCCGGCGTCTTACAAGGGGTATATATAGCGGTGGGAACCTACGTCTTCAACGATCTGACGCCCCCCCCCCCCCCCCCGCACCCCCTAATAGTCTCTGTTGGGCATAATCGCACTACTAGGAAACTAGCTATAGATAGAAAAGTTTTCTGCGGCGCATATAAAAGTGCATGGTCCATAGAATTAATTATGTGGCGCATGAAAATGCATGCGCCACAGAAATATGGCAATTTTATGGCGCACGTAACTCATATGCGCCACATAAGTGTGTGTTTCTATGGTGCATATTTTTTGTGTGTCACAAAAATTTGATGGAACCACAACCAAGTATGGATGGAGGGGATTCTCTAGCGCATATGTATATATGAACCATAGAAAGTGATGATTCTATGGCGCATATAGACATATGCGGGCTTGTTCATTTATGGCCCCAAAGTTCCTGGGCGAGTGCATCATGGGGCCCGACTTGCCTGTAATTGCCGTGTTTCGCAAAGTTGGGATGCCAACTACCGAGAGGGGACATTTCAAGGCAAACTCATCTCACCCCTACCAAATTCAAACATTCCGTTAAACTGCCCTGTGAAGTAGACGGTCGGGGCCCACATGTTAGTAATTTGTCTGTGACACGAGCACCGACGCGGCAACCTCTTAGGCAGATCGAGGAACTAAGGGGCTTGGTACGTTGACCAAATTGACAAATCCACTCCCTCCTTTCCCCTAGCACCGGCGGCGTCGAAATCCACCCTCCAAGCAGAACGATCCCTTTGGATATTTGAGTTTCGGCGCCAACTTGCTACGCCCATTCAGTGACCCCGAGCTCCAATGCCGCATGCCGTAGCCGCTGTTGCGAGGCTAGAGCCCACCTCCGACATTGACCAGCTGAGCGGCATGGAGGATGCCAGATCCTACTATCAAGGAAGAAGAAGTTCTGGCTACGACTCTAAATCATCAAGGGTGCATGAGAAGTGGTATGGACACCATTATCTCACGATGGAAGAAGTGCCTGCGCAGATCTGCACTATCCCTGGTATGGTTGATGCTCTGCGTAAACATGCTGAAAAAGGGCCAAAGCAGACTGCAAACTTCAGCTTCATGGATGAACGAGGCATCATGGTTCCTCTAACGTGTGATAGTCAGCTAATTCGGTTGGTGAAAAGGTATGCTTCGGCTTACATTTTTACGCTGAATTCTGATGTACTGGATGTGGAAGCTGCTGCAAATGGGAGTCGCCCTGCTATTCTTGAACATGGTGGTCACTCGAACCCAATTAGCTCCTGGTAAGCAAAAGTCTCTTGGGGTTCGCATGTTTGTGCTGAATTATAATTTTTGTTTTGTTTTACTCTGTATATATTAGGCAGTTATGCAATAGTCCTGTTTCTTTGGTAGGAAGCGCCGTAAGGTTAGAAACATGACTGCCATGTCAGTCATTTTACTGCTAGAAGAAAATCAAAACAAGTCGAGTGATGATGCTGGACATGATTCTAGTATTGATTGTCCTGGCAATGCAGAGTATGTGAAGCTAAGAAAATTGGAACCGAGGAAGAGGAAGAAGGCAGAAAATCAAGAAGCCAGTGGAAGTGAAGGCTTGGCACCTAGGCAGGGGAAGAAGGCTGCTGACAATGAAGATGCATAATAATGTGTTAAACTTGAATCTATATATGTAATTCTGTTAAATTCTGGACCTCTGTATGTGGAACTTGTCGGGCGAAACAATATACCCCTGTTCTCGAAGTAAAATGTATCGTGACTTTAGGTATGGAAACTGCCGAGTCACTAGTTGAATCCGAAATTGTGATTGTGCCACTACTATATGAAAACACGCAGCACCGGTTCCACGATTGCTGAGGGGCAGGAGGTCTCCAAATTAGATGGAATGTTAGTGGCACATAAATAAATTACTTAAGCTGCTACACTCCACATAGCAGCTAAAGGAAATATGCCCTGAGAGGCAATAATAAAGTTGTTATTATATATTTCTTGTACATGATAGATGTTTATTTTGCATGCTATAATTGTATTGATAGGAAACATCAATACATGTGTGTTTAATAAACAAAAAGGATTCCTAGTTATGCCTCTCTTATAGACTAGCTTGTAGATTAACAAGATGATCAAAGTTTCCTGATCATGGACATTGGATGTTGTTAATAACAAGGTCACAACATTTGTGAAATGATGTGATGAACATTCATCCGAAATATAGCATTACGATCAAGTCATTATGTTTATATTGCTATAACATCATACAAAGTAGTCTTAGTCCTTAGAGCATGAGATCATGTTAATTGCTAACACAGGAAGAGTATCTTGATAACATCAAACGTCACACCGTAACAGGGTGACTATAAAGATGGGTTCAGTACTACGAAGGTGTTATGTGGAGGCTCATGGATCAAGAGTGGAATTTGTTAATCCAGATGACGGATAGATATACTCTAGGCCCTCTTGATGATATCACATTAAGATAGCTTGCAAGCAAGTGATGTGATCACTAGAATGTTATATCACGGGAACGAGAAAAGAGTGCATGTCGGTAACGAGATCAAACTAGGTATTTGGATACCGATGATCGAATCTCGGACATGTATCATATCATGAGACAAAGGGATTAAATTGCTGACGTTAAAGGTTCTCACGATCACAGAAGTCATCGTTGAATATGCAGGAGTCAGTATGGATCTCCAGGTCCCGCTTCTGATTATTGATCTGAGAGGAGTCTCAATCATGTCTGCATTATTAGCGAACCATAGGGTGACACACTTAAGGGTTGTCGGACACCATTTAGGAGCACATATGTTCCAGAGAAAAGGTTTGCAAAGCGCAGGAAATGTTTTGATAGAAATAGGAATTGTTTCGATAGAAAACGGAATTGTTTCGATAGAAACAGGAATTGTTTCGATAGAAACCGGAATTGTTTCGGGTGAAATTGCAGAAAGTGGTTCTGCATGTAATATTGAAATGTTGCAAGGGGTTTTATGTGAATGTTTGTTAATTAAAGTAATTAACAAAATTCTGAATAAAATAAATAAAAGAGTTTTATTAAATGAGAGAGCATTAAATTTGGAGAAATTTAATGCATTTAAAGTGGAGACTTTAAAAGGGAATGTGAAGAGGCATTTTAATGTGGAGGGGTTACCACCTCATGAATGGGGGAGGTGAGGGGTCACCCTCCCATGCGCCGGCCATGGAGAGAGGGGGCACCCCCCTCCTCCTATAAAAGGCCACCCATTCCCTCCTTCATTCACACACCTCCTCATGAAGGATCTCTCTCCCCTCTAGATATTCCCCCATGGTCTCGGATTAGCGAGATACATGTTCCCGGTGGCCTTGCGTCTGGAAGGAGTTGCTGCTTCCGCTGATTCGCTGGAGCGAGGAGGTGGAGGTTGTCCGGTGGCTTGAACGTGTGTGCGAGAGCGGGTGCGCTGCTGATTTGCGGCGCTCGGACTTCCACACGATCTTGAGATCGGCAAGCGTACGACTACATCAACCACGAGTTCCTACTCGTTAACAAAACTCGTTGTCTTTGAGGGTAAGTTCTCCATGGATGTATGTCCACCCGTTGCTCTGTATCTAGTAGATAGATCTTCGCGTATAGTTCTCATCGTAGGAATTTTTTTGTTTTCTAGGTTGCGGACCCAACAGTGGTATCAGAGCCTGATCTATGCGTAGGTGCTTTGCACGGGTAGTACACATATGTTTATATGTGGGCGATGATGATCATGTTATTGCATCTTCTATGTACTTTGGATATTAGTGGCATAGTGGGATGAAGCGGCCCGGACCAACCTTACATGTCATCGTACATGAGACCGGTTCCACGACTGACATGCAACTTGTTTTGCATAAGTGGCTGGCGGGTGTCTGTCTCTCCTACTATAGTCAATATCTGATTTACAACGAGTTGCTAATAACTTGGTTATCCTCGTTGTGGTTTATGTTCGTAGGTAAGACCGGTTCTATCTCTGAAAGCCCTAAGCCACGTAAAACTTGTAATTGATAAATTAGAGGCGTCTAGTTTAGATCGTTGCTGGGCTAGTGTCTTGATATGGTATTGTTGTAAGTAGATGTATGATAGATACTCTTACAACTCACTTAACGTGTAAGTTCCATAGACCTTGGCCTTACACACAAAGGAATGATAGAGATCATACCACGATGCAAATGATAGAGATCAAATGCATGGACCATATCACCTCACTTCACACATTAGATGTTAGCATCTTATATTGCTAGTTTGGCGCTTTTGGTAGCATTATAAGATGATCCCTCATTTAGATATCAAGATAAAAATGTGTCCTTCCTTAAGTATGCACCGTTTTGTGGATCGTGTTTTGAGGCATCACGTGATGATCGGGTGTTCTCGACTCTACGCTTTCATACAACGGGTGTAAGACAGTTTTACACACGCGAATACTAAGGTTCTTACTTGAAGAGCCTAGCATGTACAGACATGGCCTCAGAACACGGACCGAAAGGTTAAGCATGAGTCATATAGTTGATATGATGCCTATATAGATACTTGCCTTTGAAGCTACACCGACTCACGTGATGATCGGACTTGGTTTAGTGGATTTGGTTCATGTCATCACCAAAAGGACACGAGGGATGTCGTTTTTGAGTGGGAGTTCATTAGTAATTTGGATTAGTTGAACTCAATCTATCATAAACTTAGTCTAAATATATTTTACAAATTCTGTTGTAGATGGCATCACCTGCTTTTAATTTCAATGTGTTCATGGGGAAAGAGAAGTTTGCTGCGAATGGTAGCAACTTCACCAACTGGGCTATGAATTTGAGGATTCTCCTCACTGCTGCACAAAAGCAATATGTGCTAGAGGCGCCACTAGGCCCCCCACCAGCTCCTGATGCCCCTGACAAGGAAAAGAACGTCTATATAACTCGTCAGGAGGACCACAACTTAGTTCATTGCGGCATACTGTATGGGCTAGAGCCAGAACTTCGAAAACGTTTCGAAAATGGCAATGCCTTTGATACCATGGGAGAATTGAAAATGATTTTCGATACCCATGCTTGTCTGAGTTATAATGCTACGAGAAAAGTTCTTTAGTCATGATGGAGGAAAACAGCTCATTAGTGAGCACGCACTCAAAATGTCCGATGCGCCGATAAGCTTGTGTCCTTGGGAATAACGATTCCCATTGACTTAGGCATACATCGTGTTCTCCAATCTCTGCCACCTAGCTACAAGAGCTTCGTGATGAACTATAATATGCAGGGCATGAAGAAGTCTCTTCCCAAGCTTCTGTCAATGCTTAAGACTGCAGAAGTGGAGATTAGGAAAGAACATCAAGTGTTGATAATCAATAAGACCACCGGTTTCAAGAAGGACAAGAAAGGCAAGCAGAAGGGAAAGAAGGGCGGCAAATCTGTTGCCGCGCCTGAAAAGAAACCCCGAGCTGGCCCTAAGTCTGACACCGAGTGCTACTATTGCAAGGGGACTGGCCATTGGAAGCGCAACTACCCCAAGCATTTGGCGGACAAAAAGGCCGGCAAGGCAAACAAAGGTATATGTGATATACATGTTATTGATGTGTACTTGACTAGTACTCGCAGTAGCACCTGGGTATTTGATACGGGATCGGTTGCTAATATATGTAACTCGGTTCAAGGGCTGCGGAACAAGCGACAACTAGCAAGGGATGAGGTCATGATGCGGGTCGGCAATGGATCAAGAGTTGATGTGATAGTCGTTGGAACGCTGCCTCTCCATATGCCGTTGGGATTAGTTATAAACCTGAATAATTGTTATTTGGTGCCTGCACTGAGCATGAACATTGTATCCGGATCATGTTTGATGCAAAGTGGTTATTCGTTTAAATCTGAAAACAATGGTTGTTCGATTTATATGAATAATATCTTTTATGGTCATGTACCTGTGTTGAATGGTTTATTTCTATTGGATCTCGATAGTAGTATTACGCATATTCATAATGTTGATGCTAAAAGGATTAAACTTGATAATGATATATCTGCATATATGTGGCACTGCCGTCTAGGTCATATTGGCGTTAAACGCATGAAGAAACTCCATTCTGATGGACTTTTGGAATCACTTGATTTTGAATCATTTGATACATGTGAGCCATGCCTTATGGGCAAGATGACTAGAATGTCGTTTTCCGGTTCAATGGAACGGGCGACAGATTTATTGGAAATCATACATACTGATGTGTGTGGACCAATGAGTGTGTTTGCCGAGGTGGATATCGTTATTTTGTTACTTTCACGGATGATTTGAGTAGATACGGGTATATCTATTTGATGAAACACAAGTCTGAAACTTTTGAAAAGTTCAAAGAATTTCAGAATGAAGTGGAAAATCATCGTAATAGAAAGATCAAATTTCTACGGTCTGACCATGGAGGAGAGTATCTTAGTTACGAGTTTAGCACACACATGAAAGAGTGTTGAATAGTTTCACAACTCACGCCTGCCGGAACACCACAATGTAATGGTGTGTCAGAACGTCGTAATCGTACTTTATTGGATATGGTTCGATCTATGATGTCTCTGACTAACTTGCCACTGTCATTTTGGGGTTATGCACTGGAAACCGCTACATTCACTTTAAATAGGGCACCATCTAAATCCGTTGAAAAGACACCGTATGAATTATGGTTTGGAAACAAACCTAAGCTGTCATTTCTTAAAGTTTGGGGATGTGATGTTTATCTGAAGAAACTTCAACCGGATAAACTCGAACCCAAAGCGGAAAAATGCGTCTTCATAGGATACCCTAAGGAAACGATTGGGTATACCTTCTATCACAGATCCGAGGGCAAGTTCTTTGTTGCCAAGAATGGATCCTTTCTTGAGAAGGAGTTTCTCACGAAAGGTGTGAGTAGTCGGAAGGTAGAACTCGAAGAGGTTATTGAACCTTCTCTTCATGAAATGGCGAGTAGCGCAGCACCGGAAGTTGTTTCGGAGTTGACTTCACCTAATGAAGAGAGAGCTAATGATATTGATCATGAAACTCGAAGAGGACACTAGAACCTCGCAGTCAAGCAGACACGTGCAGCCCCGAATCAGACGGCAATCCTGTTATGAATTTCATGATTGATGAAATAGATGACCCTGCGACGTATCAAGAAGTGATGATGAGCCCTGATTCCAACAAATGGCTAGAAGCCATGAAATTCGAGATGGAATCCATGTACGAAAACCAGGTTTGGACCTTGGTGGACTTACCTCACGATCGAAAGGCCGTTGAGAATAAATGGATTTTCAAAAGAAAAACTGATGCTGATGGTAATGTAACCATCTATAAGGCTCGACTTGTCGCAAAGGGGTTTCGACAAATTCAAGGAGTTGACTACGATGAGACATTCTCTCCCGTAGTGATGCTTAAGTCGGTTAGGATTATGTTAGCAATTGCTGCATATTTCGATTATGAAATATGGCAGATGGATGTCAAAACTGCATTCCTCAATGGTAATATTGAAGAAGAGTTGTATATGATACAACCAAAGGGTTTTGTCGATCCTAAGGATGCTAATAAGGTGTGCAAACTTCAACGATCCATCTATGGACTGAAGCAAGCATCACGGAGTTGGAATCTCTGCTTTGATGAGGTGATCAAAGAGTTTGGATTTGTCCAAACTTATGGAGAGGCTTGTATTTACAAGAAAGTGAGTGGGAGTAATGTGGCATTCCTGATATTATATGTGGATGACATATTATTGATTGGAAACGATATAGATCTTTTAAACAGTGTTAAACGTTATCTAAACAGCAAATTTTCGATGAAGGACCTTGGTGAAGCTTCATATATATTAGGCATTAAAATGTATAGAGATAGATCAAGACGCCTAATTGGGCTATCGCAGAGTACATACCTTGATAAGATATTAAAGAAGTTTAATATGGACGAAAGTAAGAAGGGGTTCTTACCTATGTTGCAAGGCAAGACATTGAGTAAGTCTCAAAGTCTGGCTACGGCGGAAGAAAGAGAGATGATGGATAAGATCCCCTATGCCTCGGCCATAGGCTCTATTATGTATGCCATGCTATGTACAAGACCGGATGTGGCACATGCTATTAGTTTGACTAGTAGGTACCAATCTGATCCAGGTTGAACCTTTGGATAGCGGTAAAGAACATCCTCAAGTACTTGAGAAGAACTAAGGATATGTTTCTTATATACGGAGGTGAAGAAGAGCTAGTCGCTAAGTGTTATGTCGATGCTAGCTTTGACACCGATCCGGATGACTCTAAGTCTCAATCCGGATACGTATTTCTCTTGAACGGAGCAGCAGTTAGTTGGAGGAGTTCCAAACAACCTGTGGTGGCTGGATCAACAACGGAGGCGGAATATGTTGCTGCTTCAGAAGCGGCGCAGGAGGCAGTTTGGATGAAAGAGTTCATTACAGAACTGGGTGTGGTTCCCAGTGTGTTGGACCCGATGGTGATCTATTGTGACAACAATGGAGCCATAGCCAACACAAAGGAACCAAGGTCTCACAAGAATTCCAAACATATTAAGCACAGGTTTCACTCCATCCGCGAGCATGTCAAGGATGGAGATATAAAGATTTGTAAAGTGCACACGGACCTAAATGTAGCAGATCCGTTGACTAAAGTACTCCCTAGGGAAAAACATGATCAACACCAGAACTCCATGGGTGTTAGATTTATCACTATATAAACTAGATTATTGTCTCTAGTGCAAGTGGGAGACTGAAGGAAATATGCCCTGAGAGGCAATAATAAAGTTGTTATTATATATTTCTTGTATATGATAGATGTTTATTTTGCATGCTATAATTTTATTGATAGGAAACATCAATACATGTGTGTTTAATAAACAAAAAGGGTTCCTAGTTATGCCTCTCTTATAGACTAGCTTGTTGATTAACAAGATGATCAAAGTTTCCTGATCATGGACATTGGATGTTGTTAATAACAAGGTCACGGCATTTGTGAAATGATGTGATGAACATTCATCCGAAGTATAGCATTACGATCAAGTCATTATGTTTATATTGCTATAACATCATACAAAGTAGTCTTAGTCCTTAGACCATGAGATCATGTTAATTGCTAACACCGGAAGAGTATCTTGATAACATCAAACGTCACACCGTAATAGGGTGACTATAAAGATGGGTTCGATTACGAAGGTGTTATGTTGAGGCTCATGGATCAAGAGTGGAATTTGTCAATCCAGATGACGGATAGATATACTCTGGGCCCTCTCGGTGATATCACATTAAGATAGCTTGCAAGCAAGTGATGTGATCACTAGAATGTTATATCACGGGAACGAGAAAAGAGTGCATGTCGGTAATGAGATCAAACTAGGTATTTGGATACCGATGATCGAATCTCGGACATGTATCATATCATGAGACAAAGGGATTAAATTGCTGACGTTAAAGGTTCTCACGATCACAGAAGTCATCGTTGAATATGCAGGAGTCAGTATGGATCTCCAGGTCCCGCTTCTGATTATTGATCTGAGAGGAGTCTCAATCATGTCTGCATTATTCGCGAACCGTAGGGTGACACACTTAAGGGTTGCCGGACACCATTTAGGAGCACATATGTTCCAGACAAAAGGTTTGCAAAGTGCAGGAAATGTTTCGATAGAAACAGGAATTGTTTCGATAGAAACCAGAATTATTTCGGGTGAAATTGCAGAAAGTGGTTCTGCATGTAATATTGAAATGTTGCAAGGGGTTTTATGTGAATGTTTGTTAATTAAAGTAATTAACAAAATTCTGAATAAAATAAATAAAAGAGTTTTATTAAATGAGAGAGCATTAAATTTGGAGAAATTTAATGCATTTAAAGTGGAGACTTTAAAAGGGAGTGTGAAGAGGCATTTTAATGTGGAGGGGTTACCACCACATGAATGGGGGAGGTGAGGGGTCACCCCCCCATCCGCCGACCATGGAGAGAGGGGGCACCCCCTCCTCCTATAAAAGGCCGCCCATTCCCTCCTTCATCCACACACCTCCTCGTGAAGGATCTCTCTCCTCCTCTAGATATTCCCCCATGGTCTCAGATTAGCGAGATACATGTTCCCGGTGGCCTTGCGTCTGGAAGGAGTTGCTGCTTCCGCTGATTCACTGGAGCGAGGAGGTGGAGGTTGTCCGGTGGCTTGAACGTGTGTGCGAGGACGGATGCGCTGCTGATTTGCGGCGCTCGGACTTCCACATGATCTTGAGATCAGCAAGCGTACGAATACATCAACCACGAGTTCCTACTCGTTAACAAAACTCGTTGTCTTCGAGGGTAAGTTCTCCATGGATGTATGTCCACCCGTTGCTCTGTATCTAGTAGATAGATCTTGGCGTATAGTTCTCATCGTAGGAAATTTTTTGTTTTCTATGCTGCAGACCCAACAGCAGCAACTCATTTCAGCTACTGCACAACGATATGGCAACATAAACAACAATGGCAACCGATAATGCCCAGATAATGAGGAAATCGGTACCACTTTCTGGCCTAATCTTGAGGCCGTGTATCTCACCACCTCCTTGCTCCTGCATCTAGCGAAGCTCCCGGATCTCTAGTAACAGGATGTACGTGCTTCACTTTATAAATTGTGGCTGTGCCATTTGCATATGACAGAATCCACGTAGATTACGTTTAAACAAACCACCAAAGTCAGAATACCACCATCATTAGACAAAAGGAAGTAATGGAGGGGTAAGATAGATTAACGGACAACCAATTTTTTCTCCCAGGACTCCGAGACCACTAGTTCAGACCGCAAGGTCAACAAGTACTACTATTACAATTAAAAAGTACGGAGCTCAAGCTAAATAGAACTAGTTATCACACATCTCATTGATCTTCCTAATCTTAGCCCGATGCGCATGTTCCTGCGAGAGAAAGGATCGAATCATCTGCTCTGTCCTTTTAGCATCTTCCTTATACAACTTCAATTGTTTCTCTTCATTTATCCTCATGCACTTGTCACTACCGGTAGTTGTGAACTGCAGGACTTTGGCCTGGTGAAGTTCATTCCTTGCTTGAGTCAGTTCTTGCTCTGCTTTAGCCTTCAGGGCCAACACCACGTCCCTCTCCTTCTTGACTTTGCTAACCTTGTCTTGCACCCTCCTGGGATCTCGGTTAAGCTTGGTTGTGTCAACATGGTCAAATAACTTCATCTCAGCACTCTCAAGAATTGAGCCGACTATGGATTCTTTCAACTCAATAGTCATGTCCATAGTTTCTCTAGCATTTTCTGCATTGATTTAGGCCACTCTGGATCTACCCATTTGACAACACTTCAACTTTTGTGTGGCAAGATTGCACCATGTCCTTCACACCCTAAAAACCTCATGTCTGCGTTTCATCCTTCGAACACAACAAAATTAGTGGGCACATATCTATGTTCACATAGAAGAGGAGTGTCTTCCTCTGCTAAACTGTGATAGTCGAAGTCGTACAACGTCTTGTTGGCCTAACACATCATACGAGCATGAGTAATCAGCGTAGATCTAGCTCAAAATAGATAAAAGGCCACAAATGTTAGAGATGAGATGACTCACATCAAAATTACCGTCGCTATCATCACGACGCGTTTCTTCACCTTCTCCCCTTAAACCCATGGGGAAAGGGGGTGGGGGACTAGGGTGGCTGCGGGAGAGATCGCTAGAGGCACCGTCGGCTTACGGCTACGGCAGGATGGGAGAGAAGTGGGGAAAGTGGCTTCGAGGGGAAGGAAGAGAAGTATGGGGAGGAAGAGAAGTAAAGGGGCGTGACACTAGCAGGTGTGTCCACGGAACACGTGACACTGACAAGTGGAAGCGCACGATGTTTCCAGTTTGTCCAGAGAAAGCAGATAGTAAGCGTGGCCAATCATGTCATAGAACAGCCTACTCGCGGATCTCTCTTACGAAGAACCATCCCAATCCTCCAAGCGCCTCGATCGAACGGTCTGTAACAATCGTCATGTAGAACAAGTCTCTTGGGGCGTGCCTTCTAGAAGACTCGATCTAACAGCCACCATTGGGAGCTAAGGTTATGATCTAACAACCACCATGCACACACACTAGATGTAATTTCATGTGTTCTTTTTTAAAGCCACAATGATGCACACTGATACACACACATCCATGTGGGTGTGGTGATGCTGCATCTTTCAAACTGGTGATACAATGCATGTTGCGGTTGAATCCCAGCATGGTGCTAGGGTTGCTGGACATGGTTGGACAACGCATGCTGGAGTGGTGCCATTGTATTGGGAACGGCAGTACCTAAACATGTTAGATAGAGGTGTGGGGACTAGCAGGGAAGCTCTCGACAGCGTCCGCAGGCGGGATTGGATACGAGCAAGTGTAGCGAGACACAAGAAGTACCCAGGTTCGGAGCCCTCGTGGTGAGGTAAAGCTCCTACTCTAGCCGATCTAACTATGAGTGGTATACGGGCTACAATCGCTCCTCGAGTTGTATCTTCTATCTACCTCCTTAAATGCACTGACACCAACCCTTGCTACAAGAGCCTTGCCTCTCCTTATATAGGGCAGAGAGGCAACAGTCTCACTGGCCAGTCCAGCTAGCGGGCCCCACAGGCGGGTCCTAGCCGGCTGGTCATCAATAGTATCCGGTACACTTACATCCCATCGAGGAGAAAACATGTGGTAGGGTCATCGTGGGTACAGTGAACACCGTGCGAGCCTGTCGTCAGCATCTGGCCACTATTCCCGCATCACCCAGCAAAGTCTTCATTATGTCCGTGTAGTTGCGGGTCTTGTCATCGTACCAGGGCGTACCACACACTGTGCAGCACGTCGCTTTGTCCTCCTGATTGAGTCCGGCTACATTGATGTAGTCAGTCATGTGCCTTGCTGATCCTCGTGGTTCTAGCTACCGTAAAGTAGCTGGTATGATTCGCTCGTATCCCGCTGCGCTCAGCCAGCCGGATGCAAACTGACTGCCGTAGTTCTTGTCCGGTTGGGGTATCCGGAGGTCATCCCCCTGACACTAGCCCCCAAGCGCGTGTATATTTCTCCCTTAGGTGAAATGTGCGGGCGCTCCTCCCCAACTTTGAAATTTCTGGCCGCTACGTGCGGTTATGCGCTTACCGTGACGCTGTCGACGCTGGCCATGCGCTGCGACGCTGCGCCATCATTGCAACCGCGCGGCGTGCAGTGTAACGTCCCGTCGCATGTCGCCTCGGGAAACTGCCGTTTGGCTCTTCGGTTTCCTCTCCAGGATCTTCTGCGCATCCGGCGCCTGCATAAAGGATCCATCGCGGTGGAAGGAGCGGGGTGCGGCTCGATGGACGTTGCGTGGCGACACGGACGGTTGCGCTTCCGGGCCTTTATAAGGTCGCCCGGGGGAGGGGATTTCCTCCCTCCACTCGTTGCCTTCTCAGTCTTCCCCCTGCGCCCTTGCCTCCTCGCTTCGTCTTGCGAGTTTTTGCCGCCGGAGCTCGCTACACCGCCTATTTAGCATCGTCGGAGACACGGGCCCCCGCCACTCCACAGCCGGTGCGACGCCCAGCAAGCCGGAGATGGCTGCCGAGCGCGGAGCCTGGTGCGGCTCCTCCGTGATGAAGAAGCACATAGAGAAATACCGCGCCACCTGCGTACTGCCGCCGGAGACGGAGGTGGGGGTGCGGCTGGCGTCGGTGGGAGAGGAATTGCCGCACCCGATGGAGGGGGAGTGGGTTATCTTCCTGTCGCACCTTGCCCGCGGCTTTGCGCTGTCGGTGCATCCTTTCTTCCTCACCTTCCTCGCCTTCTTCGACCTACGCCTCCACCACCTCGGCACCAACGCCATCGGCACGCTGGCGCACTACATGGTGTTCTGCGAGAGCTACTGTAACACCCCGTCCACTCCTGGGGCCGGGGGGTGTCACTCCTGGCAGCTTAATAGGATATCTAGACTGGCCCCACAGACCAACACTAGTCTTTTCTGCGCACTTTGTCCTCACTCGTGCGCACCCGGTTACCCACTTCCCGGTCGATCACCCATCCTAGAATTGCTCTAGGCCAAGCACGCTTAACCTTAGAGTTCTTTTCGAATGAGCTTTCGGAAAAGAAGTTGCAACTTGTTGATATGGGTATCCTATCAATCCTATTAAGCCATGTGCCTGGTCTCACAGCTACCTCGGGATCCAGCCGGATCTTGGGCTCTTCTGTCGGCTATTTCGCGTCCGATCGCAGGTCTAGTTCACCCAAGGGCCGCTGGTGACGTGCGGAGGCGCCTCCATCTACTCCCGCATGCATACCGACTACCCCAAGTTCCGACTGCAGGACACAGTGCGACTGTGGCAGCAGTCGTACCTCTACGTCCGCAAGCTCACCGACGTGGACCGGATCAATCTGTCGGCTTTCCAGGACGTGGAATCTAGCCGGCAGAATTGGGACCTAAAGATCCACGGCGAGAAGGCGGAGTTGGACGCGATGCTGCAGCGGATGCGCTCCCTCGTCACCGCCGGCTTGACCGGCCTGGACATCACACTCAGTTGGATGTCCCGGCTGATGATGCCACTGCAGCAGCACGCACACAAGATGTGCTACTACTCCGGTCGGCTGGACCCGACCCGGCTATCCCGCCACGATCCCCGCTACCACAACCTGAAGGAGTGGGTGTGGACGATCACGAAGGAGCGGCTTCCGGAGCACTGGAAGCTCGGGCTGGCTCCTTACAACCGTGACAACCGCGTGCCCCGGGTAAGTCTTGCTAGCCGGTTTTTGTTTTCTTGTTCCATATTTTATTCGGCTGATCCTTGTCTTCTTTCTTTCGCAGACCTTCCCCTACATCATCTGGAAGGAGGGTGAGACTCCCCGCCAAACCTTCACGCCCAACCTTCCCGAACCACACGCTCGCTGGTCCGGCGAGGAGTCGGATGGGGGCGGCGATGTCTTCCCCAGCCAGAACGACGAACCGGCTCACAACCCCCACATGGAGGTTGACGAGGAGGAGGAGGCCGCGCTAGCTCCCGAGCCGGCCCGGCACCGCGCGGCGGACGGCGACTCCGGCTGGTCGGGTGCTGGTGGGAGCGGCTCTAGCCGGTCTAGCGCTGGCGGGAGCGGCTCCAGCCGGTCCGGTGGAGGCGGCGGGGCCAGTCGGCCTGTCGTGGAGGAGCCGGCCCCCAAGAGAAGCTGGACCGCACCCTCCCCCCAGCCGTCTGGCCGCAAGAAGGGGCCACCCCCCGTGGTTCCGAGTAAGTCATTTGCTGACCTTTACGCCTTTTCTTCTTGCTTTCAGATGATCTTTCCTGTCTTTTGCCTTACTTGTTTTTGCTTTTCTCTTGTCTTCTGTTGTCCAGCGCACTGGTCTCCTTTGGTGCCGCGAGCCCGGCGTGGGCGCCCACTAGCTCGTCGCCCCGCGTGCTGGACACCGCGCCACCTCCAGCTACTCCTGCTCCCCCTCCTTAGCCCAGGGCACCGTCCTCGCCCCGCCAGTTGATCCGCCATCGACTCGAGCTGGGTGCCCGCCGACCACGGTGGTGCATCCCGAAACGGCAGCCCCACAAAGTGGAGGTAGTTCTCCTGCGGCGGCGCGAAGGGCCTCCACCGGCAACGAACTCGTGGTTGTCACAGACGACAACTCCGATGACGAGCCGGGGGAAGAGTACTGGACGGTGGTGCTAGAGGCGAAGGAGTTGCTGGTCGCCAACGCCATTGACGACGACGCCTCCTCTACCGCCTCGCTAGCGGATCTTGCTGCAACCCTCGAGCTGGCGGTGAAGGAGATCCGGCTGCTCGAGGCCACAGCCGGCGGCAACCGGACCCTAGAGCAGAAGCTCGCGGCTGCCAACGGGACCTCCTAGAGTAAGTCCTTTCATCTAGATTTTGTTGCCAGATACTTTCGTCTTTCTCCTCTTCCACCTTTCTTTTTTTTGCTGATAGTCGGTTTCCGCATCCATCATGGTGTGCGCTCAGCGGGAGATGGATCGTTTGAAGAAGGCAAACGACCGGCTGAGCAAGTCCAATTCTACGCTCTGGCTATAGAATAAGGACTGGCACACCAAGATAGATGCCCTGGAGGCCACCATCAAGAAGCATGATGCCGCCCTCGCCAGCCGGGCCCATACCTTTGACCTCCTCGACGCCCAGAGCAAGAACCAAGAGAAGGAGGTCAAACGACTGACGATTCGGGAGAAAGCCCTAGTCGAGGAGTTGATTCAGGTTGGGCACACCGTCAAGGGTAAGTTTTTCTCCGTCTATCTTCGTCTTCCCGGATCCGATAGCCGGATTTGACAACCTTTTTTCTGATAGCATTTTATCCCGGTGTAGACCTGCTGGCGTACAACCAGCTGCAGGAGAACTGGCCAGGGGAGCAACCGACTGCCCAGGAGCTGGTCGTCCTCCTTGGCGAGGAGGCCTCTAAGCTTCACCAGGCGGCTCAGGCGGTCTTCATGTTCTTGTGGCCGGACACGGCGGTTCTAGAGACGATGGCACAGCTGGCGGCCAAGGTGGTGGAGGTGCCGGCTGCCGTTGACCGTCTGCGGGACTTGGCGGCACGAGCCGGAGCAGAGATGGCCTTGGCCTTGATGCTCTCGTGATACAAGGATGCTCGTGTCGAGAAGATTGACGGGGGCTTCCGTGCCGGTGCCGACCTCGTCGCCATCCGCCAAGCCCATCCGGAGCTCCGCGCCTCCGCCATCAAGATCCCCGACTACGCGGATGTCGACGAGGTCATCACTAACTCGGAGTCCGCTGGGACGCTGGATGCAGGAGCCGACTGATACGTTGCAAACGTATCTATAATTTTTTATGTTCCATGCTTGTTTTATATCTACTTTCTTATGTTTTGTCCATACTTTGGAGTATTTTTATACACTTTCTCGGACTAACCTATTAACAAGATGTCATAGTGCCAGTTGCCTGTTTTCTGCTGTTTTTGGTTCCAGAAAAGTTAGAAAATGAATATTCTTGGAATTGGACGGGACAAAAGCCAAAGTCGATATTTTACCAGAAGACTCACGGATCCAGAAGACGAGACGGAGAGGGGCCAGGGGCTGGAGAATATCATTTTGTGGCCCGAAAGTTGGGGTGGCCAGGCAACGCGGTACCCGAGTTCCCTGATATCATCCGCGATGACTATAGTTGGCGTGCCAAATACTCAGAGGGTCCTTTTTGGCACGAATTCAACTTTATGTTTCAATACAAAAAATCAGGCTAACGGGCGTCAAGTTGGGTCCCCCTATCAGCTTTCGCCCTTATGTCGCTGCCGTCATCGCTGCCATGTAGGCTTGCAGCGTTGGCGCATGCATCCTTTACGCATACGCTTCTTCCTCCGGGGCGGCAATCTGTGGTCGTGGCCATGGCGCGGATCTAGGACTTGGACAAACCTGCTCGGCCCGTTCTCCTCCCCATCCCGAATCGGAGCTTGCCCTCAGCATGACCACACCATTGGCATGGCGCGGGGACGGGAATTCATTCCTGGGTGAGATCTGTCACCATACCGACCATGCTCGGTCCTGTTGGTCTCCTCCAGAATCCGAGCTCGCCGTCGTCGTGGTCGCACACGCACCAGCCACGGCGCCTTCCTCTCCGAACCCCAAAGCCACATCCACCCAGTTCGGCACAACGCCAACAAGGTGAAAATGCATCAAGTTTTCTTCTTGTGATTGTAGAAAAACATGTATGTATCATGGTCGTAGCATACTCTAACAATGTACACATATATTGTTTACTAGATTTTCATTTGAAATTAGTAGCTCCGTGATAACAAAACATAGAGAACCTAAATGGAATGACGATGACGACCATGTTCTGTACTTTGCATTGCATCAACAAGTGCTCGCTGACGAAGCAAGTTACCAAGAGAGTGGAGTTTATCAGCCATTGCCAAAAAATATGTGAACAAATCGATGAGCGATTCAATGCAAATAAGCACAGAAAAGCTAGATCCATGTCATCAATCATCAATAGGTGGCACATTCTAGTGATGCGTTCAAATGCGTACACGATGTATCATTTGCTTGAAGTGGTTATTATCCTAAGCAAAAATGCCTGGTATGCACATTACATTTGTATGTCCTATGCTGCAATTCTATTGTTATGAGCGTGGAAAGAAAAGCTGGGCTTCACTGAATATTACGCAGTTAGGCCTAACTTAGTCTTACACAAATAAGCACAGCTTAGTCTTTACACACATAAGCGTAACTAATGATAAAGATAAAGACAAATAGTTCATCGGATCTGCCAGTATGAGCACTAGGTCCCTGGAGCTGGTGGTATCGTTGGAACGAACCAGAATGCTGCGTTTGGCCGTCTTTCATTCTCCTTCAAATAGTACGACCCACTGATGAGCCAATTGTAGGCCCCCTCCCCCCGACGTGGATTCGGCTTCAGGTCAGATCTGGAGTGTCAACATGATAGGCGCGTGAGTGTGTAGCAAACACACAATTTGCTATCAACACTAGAAGTGCTGGCACCTTAGCAACAACACCAGCATGTTCTTCCTGGACTCCGGCAGCAGCCTCAGCAGGTATTTCGTCAGCTTCACTAGCCGCAGCATTAGCAAGTATTACGTCAGCTTCACCAGCAGCAGCATCACCAAGTATTTTGTCAGCTTCACCAGGAGCAGCAGCAGCTAGTTCTTCGTCAGCTCCACCACCACCACCACTAGCAGCAGCAGCATCAGGGGCCAGGGATGCCTGAGCAATTACAGGTTCAACAGCTCTAGGGGCTCCGACAAAGAAAGGGTAGTTGATCCCAAGAAACACAGATTGTCCCTTCAGATTGTTGACTCTGCTCCAGACTTGCTCTACTGGGTCTTCGGATGGGCATGCGGACCTCGAGAAAACGTGACACCGCAGCGATGGGTATGAAGAAAGTTGTGTCCCCATATGTTCTATTGTATCACCAACGCTGTTTAGTGCTTCCCTGATATGAATCCACAAGAGTTCATCATCATGTTCCATGTTGTCTCCGAGAGGTGCCAGGAACCAGCGCCATGTCCCAAGTTCAGCATCTGCTACTGCATCTTCGGTGACCGGAGCTAGAATGATGCGCGGGGCTGCGTGGGTACCTGCGTGTTACTAACAGTCAGTAAGCAGAATTTTGAATGGGATTTTACATGCTATATGACACCATGACTCACCCCAAATGGACGGCTCCCAAACACGCACGTCGCCGCTAGGTTCAGTGACCGCATAAATGTGTTGCGGTGCATTTAATAGTAGCCGTAGGTGAAGACGGCGTCGACATACTTCTCCGGCCGCAGGAAGTCGTCGCGCAAGACTGTCCATTCCTTGTCTTCTGGGCATCTAATGAATGTGATTGCCTTGTCGAACACCGCTAAGAGGTCGTACTCCCAGTTCTTCCACGCCCCCTCCCGCGGTCTATGTGGGAGCTATACCTTCACGAGCTCAAGTTCTGCCATGTTGAACCTATAAGCGAATTTGGAAATGGGCGGCGTCCACCCGCTGTTGAATGCAGTAATGCCGACACCCTTCAAAGATGGCACTGCAAGTCTCTTCGATCTGTAGCAATTTTTTAGAGTCCAGGTACTCCCATCCTAGGATAAAAGGACCAACCACTCGCTGTTGCCACCCACCCAGTTCTAGTCATCTCCCATTTCCGTCTCTTCTTCTTTCTTGATATTCACCACTACTGATTCCGACCACTTATCCAGCAGCATCAGTTTTGCATGAATATTCTGCAGAGTTTCTTGTCAGTTGGTACAATCACCTAGCATGGATTCCATTGCAAATACAATTTGACAACTAGACCTTTAGATTAAAGTATACAAAATATCGCCTAAATACGAGTGTCTCCTCAGATATCACCTAAATTGTGCCTATGTCACTACGAAGATACTCAATATATGGAGTAGGAGCAGAGCCCCCTAGAACAAACTCTTGACGATGATCATAATTAAACAGCTCGGGGCATAACAACCTTAAATCGTCTAATCTGTTTGTTTTTATTTTAGGAAACAGAATATCACCTAGCAGGCATTCCATTGCAAAATCGAAATTAACAACTCGTCTATCACCTAAAGTAAGACTGTGTCACTACGAAAATACCAGAATATCAGGTACGAGCAGAGCTTCCGCTATACAGAATAGTCTTAAATGGTTCGATTTGTTCAAACCGCGCGTGCACACAACACGTTCGACGAAAGGAACATAGGATTCCAATGAGAGTTCAGCACATATGAATCAACGATATGACTGAACGAATAAGCCAGATACTAGAACTTACGTGGCCATCGCGGTCGTCTGGCCATTTGCTGTTATCGGGGTAAAGAAGGCCTGGCGTGCCAAACGGTTGTTCGTCCATGTTCCGCATCGTCACGCGGTAGCTAGGGATGCAGTGAGCGAGGCGGTCGGCTGGGATGATGTCCAACTCCGAGGCGATCATGTGCACGTTCACGGCGCTGAGGTTCGGCCATCCCAATCCTCGCGGTAGCGGTTGCCCTGGCCATCCGTGTCATCGTCAGCATGCCTTTCGCTTCAGCCTGCTGCTACCCCAAGCTCTACCCATAGCGGCAAATGGAGTCTGGAATCCGGTAGATTAATGGAGGCGTTGTGATAAGGAGGCGGATGGATTCGAGAGGGGGTGGAATCAGGGATGGGGGCAGTTGTTCGAGTGGGGACCGAATCTGCAAGGAATCGCCGCCGCCGCCAGTTCTCGTCCGCGTGGAAGAAAAGAAGGGGGGGCGTAATTATTGATGGCGGGCACCGGAACCGTCTAGAGGAAGTGAAAAAATAAATCGTAAAAGGGAAATGTGCGGCCCGCTTGTCAGTGAGTTAATGTCGGCACGCGCAAATGTGCCTACGTTTGAATTGATTCCACCGCATGCAAGTGGTGCAGAACAAATTTTAGGAAGCACTAGCGTCGACGTGTAAAACCGCCATTTTTTGCCACCTTCACCCTACTATGAACGGTCGTGCACCATTCCAGATATTGGTAAGGGCGGTTCCAATCTTTCACTTCTCCGTCTCATTTCCTCCTCCACGGCCTCATCGTCTTTCTCCTCCACGGCCTCATCCATTTCCTCCACCACCGCATCACCCTCTTCCTCCGTATCCTTTCCCTCTTTCCTGTAGTCATGGATGCTCCGGACGTCCAAAACAACGGCATGCAAGAAACTGCGCACTTTGACATCGAAGTACATGGCGAGAAGAAGATCGATGTCGTTTACACCACCGACCCTCGGACGGTGTGGAACACTCTGAATAATTTCACGAGTTGGCTACAGTTCGAAGAAAACAGGTTCGTAGGTCTCGACCTCGAGTACAGCCGCGATCGCCGTAGGATCGCCGTGGTGCAACTCTCCATGAAGGGGCACGTCCTCGTATACCAGCCTTTTTGCGAGAAGGGGGCTGACGGGATCTGGTAGACTTTGTTGTCTTTTTGTTCCCGAACCGTCTGTTTGAAAAAGTTATTGCTATATTATTTGTCCGAATTCATTTTCATGCAAGTGGGGTGAAAGCAATAGGGATCTGTTTCATGACTTTCTCGTGAACTAGCACATAACATGTACCAGTGTTGACATCACGAATGACAGTAAAGTGCTTGAAAGCTCGACTGTCAACATTAGAATCCCAAAGGAGTGCAGAGTGGACATCCAGGAAATTTACTGGATCCCAGGGACAAAGGGCGGCAAGACCAGGATGGCCGCTCTTGCCTCCAAACTCATAGACTCGTGGTATGCTGACATGAAGGACATATTGTCGAGATGTTCGTGGAGGCATTTAGGGCACGATTACTGGGAGGATAAGCCACTTTCTGAACCTAATCTGAAGTACGCTGCAATTGACGGGTATGTTAGCCACGAGCTGTACATGCATTGTAAAATCTCGTTCGTGCATCGCATCATTGAACCACCACCAAGGCAGGTTGTTTGTCCCAGATCTTTGGATCGTAGATGAATCTACAAACAAACCGGCGATCAAGGCATCCAGGATCAGTTGCCTTCTCCAACAGGCTGGGATGTAGACTATTAGTGCATGATTGTTGTGTTTATGAAAACATGTTATTTCATAAGTACACTATGTGAGCAATTACAAACTGCTGTGTATTACCTTTATCAAACTATAATCTGGTTTATGACTGTATCCTTCTCTATAATCCGGGTTTGGTTATGACTTATGAATGTATCACACCTTATGCATGTCAGTCCTGGATTCTGCCGCATGCAAATGGCACAGACAGAATTTGAAAGAATGAATGTTGAGCATACAAAAGGGGGAATGTAATTCATACAGGTTAAGTAGCTAATAGCACAGGGATCATACGAGCTTAGTTCTTACACACGGAATGCTTAGAAAAATACATTTTTTTGGAAATGGGCACTTTATTACTCTTAGAAAAATACATGCGAGATAAAATACAAGCGAGATAAAACTAGGAACGAAATGCGAAACTAGTAGTGGTAAACAGCACACTCACCCACCCACCAGATCCTGTTGAGCATCTCGTAGCGTATACATCTGGCGTCCTCGGCTGCGTACTTGATCGCATCGTACTCCAGGTGCCTCCACTCCCATTGCTCGTGCAGGTGCTTCGGGAACTCGATTTTCATGCCGGCATACTCGCGGTCGATGATGTTGGAAGCGAGTCTAGCCATGCCGACTTTCCCCGTACCGCCATCCGGGTACCTCCACAAATGTTGGAGATCAACGTGATTGACGACATGAACGAGGAGATCCCGTTCTAGCTTCGGAGTGTCGTTCTTAATGTCGACACTGGCGAAGTAGATCTCCCTCCTATGTAGGAACTCGCGAAGCTCCGGGCATACAGATTTGGCCCTACATACGTGATATAGTAGGCAGTGGTTGCGCATGGACAGCTGCAAAAGCGCCGTCCTCTTCCTATCTTTGGTATACTCGAGATCAAGACCGACGATCTTGTACCTGTCCATCGGCTCCTGTAGCCACCGCTCGTACATTGCGATGACCTTGGCCACCTCCACTGACGCATTTGTGTGGACGATTGTCAGCTTGGTGGTGCCATGGGTGGTGACGGTGTACTCGTCGGTGTAGTCACTCCCATCACTGAACACGATGTACTCTGCGTCCATGGCAGCAGCTAATGCGGCGGCGGTGGCCTAGGGTCGGTAGCGGTGGCTGGGACTGGGCGTGGAGGTGGAGTGATCTGGTGCGGTGGTATGGCCAGGCGGAGGCGGTGCCTGCGACAGCATCGATGGTTCTTGCGGTGGCGGCGCCGGCGGAAGGAATGAGTTGGGGATTTTTGCATAGTGATGTGCTGAGGAGACAGAAGGCGATGCTTAAATTCCGTTTACCAATATTCCGGTCATACCCATGTGGAAGCAAGTTTGACCGGGCGAGCCGCGATGGATTCCAATCCTAGCGATTAAATTCGGCGTCCGTCCCGGTAGGTGATGGGACGGGTGTGCGACGTGGCTTTGGCGTGGCAGAGACCGGTCACGTAGACCACCGTCACGTTGCCGATCCGTAGTGGGTGTGTGGTGCTGACACGACTAACGTGACAGGACAGAAGGAAGTGTACAATTATTATTAATTCCTAATAAGTTTAAGAAGTGTAAGCATAGACATGGACCTAGCATCCCTGCACCCCGGGGCAGCCGCCCAGCCAATCAGGCCTGCCGATTGCGCAAAGCTTGTCCCGAATTTGCCAAAATGAAGCTCGTTTGCCCATGCTTCTATAAGTTTCTCTGTAGGCCACTTGTGTAAGCATGCACTATCAAGCAACTTTTCAACACACGTGTCGGTGGAAAAGCATTAGGTTTCAACACACCACATAGTTTAGGGATTTAGAATAGCTACATTGTGGAGCTCTGGCCAAATTGCATGGTAAAGCGAAATTCAGCTTTTTGTAAGATTTAGCTATAGCAACATTGTGTCTCATTTGTCCTCACTTTTCCCTCCCGATATTCCGAAGCCCTCACATGCGCTCGGAGGGGGGTACCGTCTGGTCAAAGGCTTGGCCGTTACGTGCGACATGACGCCTAAAGTGGATGTTTTTTGTTATTTGGCCTTTTTAAGAGCGCCTTTTCCCCTCTCTCTCTAACAGTTGTGTTTTTTTTGCCCAAAAAGGTAGGGAATTTAGAGCAGCTTCTCTCTTTATTCATTGTTCCTTTTGCGATCGTTTTTCCCCAATCTGGTAGCATATCTAGAGCAGCAAAACAAACCAACACCATAAATAAATTCAGTAAACAGAGCAGATGTAGATAAAGCAGCTAATATAGGTTATATAGTATGGTACTTAACGAGGTTCGACAATTAGGCTGCTCAGCAGCAGTAGCGGACTGCTTCAACATAGACAAGACAAAAGAAGCTGCTTTACAGCAGTAGCAGCAGCTGATTAGTGGCCCCTCGTGGCCTCTGCCAGGAGGGCATCCACCTCCTCCCTCTGGCGCCTCCTCCACTTCTTGCTGCCCAGCCCCTTGACCTTGGGCACCTTGGGTCTGATCGGGGGCATGCGACCATCCTCGATAGCCACCTTCTGGAGGTTGCGGAGGTGAAGACCGAGCGCCTGGTGCTTGTCCCTGAAGCCGTGGACGTTCACGGACTCGCCGCAGGTCCTCACATCCTCGGCATGCTTCACGAGGGAGTTGAAGTCCATGCCACGGAGCCTCCTGGTTGGGCAGAAGGGGCACATGTACACGTCGCCGGCGAAGAAGTTGTTGTACTGACCGGACTTTAGCCTCCTCAGCACATGACGAGTCTTGGTGTCCTGCGACTCGTTGTCGCTGCGGAGGTCGCTGTTATCCTCCTGTTGGTAAAAAACAGTAGAGTGAAATAAGGACATGATTGAGAAACTTTGATTATCGGGATTGATTTTTGCATAAATTAACCAAATGAGATCTCCCGATTATTCCCCAAATCTCAAATCAAATCGAATACTGATCCCAACTACGAACAGGGAGATTCATCAAAAATCGAGATCTAACACAATAGGATTAGCTACTGTAAAAAATAAGAACAACCGAGCCCTAATAACATACGGTCTAGCATCGAACGATGGGAACGGGGGAAGAACAAGGGAAGGGGAGAAAACCCTGGTTACCTCAGACCACGGGTCGGCGATGCTGGTGTCGTAGGGGTTCTCCGGCCTTATGTAGACAACCTCCTCGTAGGGGTCCCAGCCGAGCGGGATCTGTCCGAGACCGGCGGGTGCCTCCTCGCCGGCGGCTATGGCGGATGCGGGGATGGGGACGGGGGGCTCCTCGCCGGCGGCGTTGGAGGCGCCGATGGCCACCGCGTCGATCTTCTCCATCGCCGGCGTGGTTGGGGTTTTGTTGGGCATTTGCAGAAGGTGATGGGAGAGTGGAGACGGTTGAGTGAGCGAGTGCGTGATTAGTGGGAGTGGGGAGGCCTTTATTAAAGGAGAAGGGAAGCGGCGTTTCGTTGCACTACCGTGCACGTCGCTAATGCACGGCACACGTGTCGCTACGCCACGCTGCATCGTGAGTCACGTTTTTTCCCTCGTGTCTAACCATGGCGATTCAGTTGTACTCAGTTTTGCCCACCAACCGTTGATCCTCTGTGATCTAGCGGACAGGATAACCCTTATATCTGTCGGGGCACCCCTCTATCCATGCAAACTAACGAGTATGCCACTGGAACTTTAACAACATAAATAGATGAACTTTAATATATTTTGAAGGGTACAAAAATAGAAATCCCCATAGTTTAAGGGTCTAGATACGGTAAGAGAACTAAATATTATTAGTGGCCGGGCCAGCACAGTGACGGGGTTGGTCGGCTAGAAGTTGTTGATTCCTAAGTAAGGGGACACTAGGCCGTTCTTGACATACTCCCTCAGGAACTTGCCATAAGCAGCGTGCTTAGCCTTGGTCACCGACTTGTGTTTACTAGCCAGGCTTTTACCGATGCCAACCGCATGCGGAATCAAGCTGGCAATCCTCGGGTTAACTCCTTTCTTACAGAAAGGGCACCTGAGCTCCCCAAGTCAAGTGCGGAAAGGGATTATCCTGCTCTTGAGCTTCTTCATGACATGGTGGCTCTTGTTGTCCCTGGTCTCCTTGTCAGAGTCCATCTCACTTGAATACACCTGTAATGTATGGAATACAAACCGAAATGAGCAAAATAATAAATATATATTCCTTCCACCATTCCAAGTTACTTTCGATGCAATAACATGTCTATACAGGTTCAGCAGTTCATTACGGCCGTCTCCCCAGCTCGCTCCTAAATTAATGTGGTTTGTGTTCTTGGTAACTTATTAATAAATAAATAATGTGGATTCATTTAGAACAGACTAGATCTCTCCATGTACCAGTTCGTACGTTGCATCTAATCATTAGGACTAGATTTTTTTATGACGCCTGGATAGATTAAGCTCGAGCAGAAAATATGAAACATGTAGAAATAGATGTACCTCTAGGTACACGGGCAGAGCGTGTTCGTCGAACTCCACGCCCTCATCGGCGCCTCCGAAGTCGTCAGCACCGGCATGCACATGGTCCCCCAAGGGGTTGAACTGCACGTCCTCCTCGGTCTGTGCTGCGTGATGCTCCTCCAGATCTGTCGCGTGAAGCACCACCCCGGCGGTGATGCCCGGACACTCACCCCCACACACTGGTTTCATGGAGAAGGTTCGTGCAAGTACGTTCAAGATTGTGGGGTTTTGCTGGATAGGGAAGAGAGAGTAGTGGATGAGTGCGAATGGAGGACTCGATAGGCTTGGTTTTAATGCGGGGACGTTTAGGCCTCCTCGAGGTCCACGGTTGACAGCTCTTCCGGCTGCGGCTGCCATGTGGAAGGTTCGTGTGGTGGGGGCTTGACGGAAGTGAGAGTGCAGGTGCGCTGCATAGTAAAAATGGTATAGCCGGTGGTCCGTGGATGACCAGTTGCCGTGCAGTAGCCTTGCAGCCTTTGCAGACTAGATTAAACATGACATGACCAGTCGACGACTTTTTCCATGGACGGCATCGTGTTCCTTCTTGTAGAAGTCTCGTTGAGGGAGACGTCCGTGTTGTCTCGTGCTGTCCTGTGAAGGGCACGACGTGTGCAACGAGCCTCGTTGGATCACACAGGATCAACGGTTGGTGCGCACGATCCGCGTGACAACTGTGACAACCAATCGTATGAAAGCGCATGAGTGGGCACAGGTTTGGGCTTCTACGAAAGAGAGAGAGAGGGGAGGGGGCAAAGCTGAGTAGTATAAAAATGGAAAGTGGGTGTCTTCTACAATGAAATGCATCATGGCATATATCAAATTATGCCAAGATAGATCCACCAGAGTTCATTGCATGTGTGTTCTTTCCACAAACCACATATGTATCCACAAGAGTTATTGCATGTTTGTTCCTGTCATGGACCACATTTGGATCAACAAGTGTCATTGCATGTGTGTTCTTTCCATGAACCACATATGAATCAACCAATGACATTGCACGTGTGTTCTTTTCACAAACCACACATGGATCAACCAGTGTTCACTACATGTGTGTTCTTTCCACAAACCACTTATGGATCAATCAGTGGTCATTGCATGTGTGTTCTTTTCCACAAACCACATATGGATCCATATGTGTTCTTAAACTAAAACCACCATTAGAGTCATCGCATGTGTGTTATTTCCACAAACCACACATGGATCAACCACTAGAGTCATTGCATGTGTGTTCTTGCCACAAACCACACATGGATCAACCACTAGACTCATTGCGTGTGTGTTCTTTTCCACAAACAACTTATGGATCAACCAGTGGTCATTGCATGTGTGTTCTTTTCACAAACTACATGTCGACCCACTAGAGTCACTGCATGTGTGTTCTTTTCACAAACCACACATGGATCAACCACTAGAGTCATTGCATGTGTGTTATTTCCACAAACCACACATGGATCAACCACTAGAGTCATTGCATGTGTGTTCTTTTCCACAAACCACACATGGATCCACTAGAGTCATTGCATGTGTGTTCTTTTCCACAAACCACATGTGGATCAACCAGTGGTTATTGCATGTGTGTTCTTTCCACAAACCACACATGGATCAATTAGTCGTCATTGCAGGTGTGTTCTTTTCATAAACTACATGTGGACCCACTAGAGTCATTTTATCTATGTTCTTATACTAAAACTAGCACTAGAGTCATTGCATGTGTGTTCTTTTCCATAAACCAGTTATGGATCCATTAGAGTCATTGCATGTGTGTTATTTCCACAAACCAGACATGGATCAACCACTAGAGTCATTGCATGTGTGTTCTTTTCCATAAACCACACATGGATCCACTAGACTCATTGCATGTGTGTTCTTTTCCACAAACAACTTATGGATCAACCAGTGGTCTTTGCATGTGTGTTCTTTTCCACAAACCACATGTGGGTCAACCAATGGTCATTGCATGTGTGTTCTTTCCACAAACCACATATGGATCAACCAGTGTCATTGCATGTGTGTTCTTTCCACAAACCCCATGTGGATCAACCAGTGGTCATTGCATGTGTGTTCTTTCCACAAACCACACATGGATCAACCACTGTCATTGCATGTGTGTTCTTTCCACAAACCACATATGGATCCATTTGAGTCATTGCATGTTTGTTCTTATACTAAAACCACAAACCGGCACTAGAGTCATTGCATGAGTGTTCTTTTCCACAAACAACTTATGGATCAACCAGTGGTCATTGCATGTGTGTTCTTTTCACAAACTACATGTGGACCCACTAGAGTCATTGTATGTGTGTTCTTATACTAAAACTAGCACTAGAGTAATTGCATGTGTGTTCTTTTCCATAAACCACTTATGGATCCCTTAGAGTCATTGCATGTGTGTTATTTCCACAAACCACACATGGATCAACCACTAGAGTCATTGCATGTGTGTTCTTTTCCAAAAACCACACATGGATCCACTAGACTCATTGCATGTGTGTTCTTTTCCACAAACAACTTATGGATCAACCAGTGGTCATTGCATGTGTGTTCTTTTCACAAACTACATGTGGACCCACTAGAGTCATTGCATGTGCGTTCTTATACTAAAACTAGCACTAGATTCATTGCATGTGTGTTCTATCCACAAACCACACATGGATCAACCAGTGGTCTTTGCATGTGTGTTCTTTCCACAAACCACATGTGGATCAAGCAGTGGTCATTGCATGCGTGTGCTTTCCACAAACCACACATGGATCAACCAGTGGTCATTGCATCCGTGTTCTTTTCCACAAATCACTTATGGATCAACCGGTGGCATTGCATGTGTGTTCTTTTCACAAACCAAACATGGATCAACCACTAGAGTCATTGCATGTGTGTTATTTCCACAAACCACACATGGATCAAACACTAGAGGCATTGCATGTGTGTTATTTTCCACAAACCACACATCGATCCACTAGAGTCATTGCATGTGTGTTATTTTCCACAAACAACTTATGAATCAACTAGTGGTCTTTGCATGTGTGTTCTTTTTTCTACAAACCACATGTGGATCAACCAGTGGTCATTGCATGTGTGTTCTTTCCACAAACCACATATGGATCAACAAGTGTCATTGCATGTGTGTTCTTTCCACAAACCACATGTGGATCAACCAGTGGTCACTGCATGTGTGTTCTTTCCACAAACCACACATGGATCAACCACTATCATTGCATGTGTGTTATCCCCACAAACCACATATGGATCCATTTGAGTCATTGAATGTTTGTTCTTATACTAAAACCACAAACCGACACTAGAGTCAATACATGTGTGTTCTTTTCCACAAACAACTTCTGGATCAACCAGTGGTCATTGCATGTTTGTTCTTTTCACAAACTACATGTGGACCCACTAGAGTCATTGTATGTGTGTTCTTATACTAAAACTAGCACTAGAGTCATTGCATGTGTGTTCTTTTCCATAAACCACTTATGGATCCATTAGAGTCATTGCATGTGTGTTATTTCCAGAAACCACACATGGATCAACCACTAGAGTCATTGCATGTGTGTTCTTTTCCACAAACCACACATGGATCCACTAGACTCATTGCATGTGTGTTCTTTTCCACAAACAACTTACAGATCAACCAGTGGTCTTTGCATGTGTGTTCTTTTCCACAAACCACATGTGGGTCAACCAGTGGTCATTGCATGTGTGTTATTTCCACAAACCACACATGGATCAACCAATGGTCATTGCATGCGTGTTCTTTCCACAAACCACATATGGATCAACCAGTGTCATTGCATGTGTGTTCTTTCCACAAACCACATATGGATCCATTTGAGTCATTGCATGTTTGTTCTTATACTAAAACAAACCGCACTAGAGTCATTGCATGTGTGTTCTTTTCCACAAACAACTTATGGATCAACCAGTGGTCATTGCATGTGTGTTCTTTTCACAAACTACATGTGGACCCACTAGAGTCATTGTATGTGTGTTCTTATACTAAAACTAGCACTAGAGTCATTGCATGTGTGTTCTTTTCCATAAACCACTTATGGATCCATTAGAGTCATTGCATGTGTGTTATTTCCACAAACCACACATGGATCAACCACTAGAGTCATTGCATGTGTGTTGTTTTCCACAAACCACACATGGATCCACTAGACTCATTGCATGTGTGTTCTTTTCCACAAACAACTTATGGATCAACCAATGGTCTTTCCATGTGTGTTCTTTTCCACAAACCACATGTGGGTCAACCAGTGGTCATTGCATGTGTGTTCTTTCCACAAACCACATATGGATCAACCAGTGTCATTGCATGTGTGTTCTTTCCACAAACCATATGTGGATCAACCAGTGGTCATTGCATGTGTGTTCTTTCCACAAACCACACATGGATCAACCACTGTCATTGCATCTGTGTTCTTTCCACAAACCACATATGGATCCATTTGAGTCATTGCATGTTTGTTCTTATACTAAAACCACAAACCGACACTAGAGTCATTGCATGTGTGTTCTTTTCCACAAACAACTTATAGATCAACCAGGGGTCAGTGCATGTGTGTTCTTTTCACAAACTACATGTGGACCCACTAGAGTCATTGTATGTGTGTTCTTATACAAAAACTAGCACTAGAGTCATTGCATGTGTGTTCTTTTCCATAAACCACTTATGGATCCCTTAGAGTCATTGCATGTGTGTTATTTCCACAGACCCCACATGGATCAACCACTAGAGTCATTGCATGTGTGTTCTTTTCCACAAACCACACATGGATCCTTTAGACTCATTGCATGTGTATTCTTTTCCACAAACAACTTAGGATCAACCAGGGGTCATTGCATGTGTGTTCTTTTCACACACTACATGTGGACCCACTAGAGTCATTGCATGTGCGTTCTTATACTAAAACTAGCACTAGAGTCATTGCATGTGTTTTCTATCAACAAACCACACATGGATCAACCAGTGGTCTTTGCATGTGTGTTCTTTCCACAAACCACATGTGGATCAAGAAGTGGTCATTGCATGCGTGTTCTTTCCACAAACCACACATGGATCAACCAGTGGTCATTGCATGTGTGTTCTTTTCCACAAACCACTTATGGATCAACCGGTGGCATTGCATGTGTGTTCTTTGCATAAACCACACATGGATCAACCACTAGAGTCATTGCATGTGTGTTATTTCCACAAACCACACTTGGATCAACCACTAGAGTCATTGCATGTCTGTTCTTTTCCACAAACCACACATGGATCCACTAGAGTCATTGCATGTGTGTTATTTTCCACAAACAACTTATGGATCAACCAGTGGTCTTTGCATGTGTGTTCTTTTCCACAAACCACATGTGGATCAACTAGTGGTCATTGCATGTGTGTTCTTTCCACAAACCACATATGGATCAACTAGTGTCATTGCAAGTGTGTTCTTTCCACAAATCACATATGGATCCATTTGAGTCATTGCATGTTTGTTCTTATACTAAAACCACAAAATGGCACTAGAGTCATTGCATGTGTGTTCTTTTCCACAAACAACTTATGGATCAACCAGTGGTCATTGCATGTGTGTTCTTTTCACAAACTACATGTGGACCCACTAGAGTCATTGTATGTGTGGTCTTATACTAAAACTAGCACTAGAGTCATTGCATGTGTGTTCTTTTCCACAAACCACTTATGGATCCCTTAGAGTCATTGCATGTGTGTTATTTCCACAAACCACACATGGATCAACCACCAGAGTCATTGCATGTGTGTTCTTTTCCATAAACCACACATGGATCCACTAGACTCATTGCATGTGTGTTCTTTTCCACAAACAACTTATGGATCAACCAGTGGTCATTGCATGTGTGTTCTTTTCACAAACTACATGTGGACCCACTAGAGTCATTGTGTGTGTTCTTATACTAAAACTAGCACTAGAGTCATTGCATGTGTGTTCTTTTCCATAAACCACTTATGGATCCATTAGAGTCATTGCATGTGTGTTATTTCCACAAACCACACATGGATCAACCACTAGAGTCATTGCATGTGTGTTCTTTTCCACAAACCACACATGGATCCACTAGACTCATTGCATGTGTGTTCTTTTCCACAAACAACTTATGGATCAACCAGTGGTCTTTGCATGTGTATTCTTTTCCACAATCCACATGTGGGTCAACCAGTGGCCATTGCATGTGTGTTCTTTCCACAAACCACATATGGATCAACAAGTGTCATTGCAGGTGTGTTCTTTCCACAAACCACATATGGATCAACCAGTGGTCATTGCATGTGTGTTCTTTCCACAAACCACACATGGATCAACCACTGTCATTGCATGTGTGTTCTTTCCACAAACCACATATGGATCCATTTGATTCATTACATGTTTGTTCTTATACTAAAACCACAAACCGGCACTAGAGTCATTGCATGTGTGTTCTTTTCCACAAACAACTTATGGATCAACCAGTGGTCATTGCATGTGTGTTCTGTTCACAAACTACATGTGGACCCACTAGAGTCATTGTATGTGTGTTCTTATACTAAAACTAGCACTAGAGTCATTGCATGTGTGTTCTTTTCCAAAAACCACTTATGGATCCCTTAGAGTCATTGCATGTGTGTTATTTCCACAAACCACACATGGATCAACCAGTGGTCATTGCATGCGTGTTCTTTCCACAAACCACATATGGATCAACCAGTGTCATTGCATGTGTGTTCTTTCCACAAACCACATATGGATCCATTTGAGTCATTGCATGTTTGTTCTTATACTAAAACCACAAACCGGCACTAGAGTCATTGCATGTGTGTTCTTTTCCACAAACAACTTATGGATCAACCAGTGGTCATTTCATGTGTGTTCTTTTCACAAACTACATGTGGACCCACTAGAGTCATTGTATGTGTGTTCTTATACTAAAACTAGCACTAGAGTAATTGCATGTGTGTTCTTTTCCATAAACCACTTATGGATCCCTTAGAGTCATTGCATGTGTGTTATTTCCACAAACCACACATGGATCAACCACTAGAGTCATTGCATGTGTGTTCTTTTCCACAAACCACACATGGATCCACTAGACTCATTGCATGTGTATTCTTTTCCACAAACAACTTATGGATCAACCAATGGTCTTTGCATGTGTGTTCTTTTCCACAAACCACATGTGGGTCAACCAGTGGTCATTGCATGTGTGTTCTTTCCACAAACCACATATGGATCAACCAGTGTCATTGCATGTGTGTTCTTTCCACACACCATATATGGATCCATTTGAGTCATTGAATGTTTGTTCATATACTAAAACCACAAAACGACACTAGAGTCATTGCATGTGTGTTCCTTTCCACAAACAACTTATGGATCAACCAGTGGTCATTGCACGTGTGTTCTTTTCATAAACTACATGTGGACCAACAAGAGTCATTGTATGTGTGTTCTTATACTAAAACTCGCACTAGAGTCAGTGCATGTGTGTTCTTTTCCATAAACCACTTATGGATCCATTAGAGTCATTGCATGTGTGTTATTTCCACAAACCACACATGGATCAACCACTAGAGTCATTGCATGTGTGTTCTTTTCGACAAACCACACATGGATCCACTAGACTCATTGCATGTGTGTTCTTTTCCACAAACAACTTATGGATCAACAAGTGGTCTTTCCATGTGTGTTCTTTTCCACAAACCACATGTGGGTCAACCAGTGGTCATTGCATGTGTGTTCTTTCCACAAACCACATATGGATCAACCAGTGTCATTGCATGTGTGTTCTTTCCACAAACCATATGTGGATCAACCAGTGGTCATTGCATGTGTGTTCTTTCCACAAACCACACATGGATCAACCACTGTCATTGCATCTGTGTTCTTTCCACAAACCACATATGGATCCATTTGAGTCATTGCATGTTTGTTCTTATACTAAAACCACAAACCGACACTAGAGTCATTGCATGTGTGTTCTTTTACACAAACAACTTATGGATCAACCAGTGGTCAGTGCATGTGTGTTCTTTTCACAAACTACATGTGGACCCACTAGAGTCATTGTATGTGTGTTCTTATACTAAAACTAGCACTAGAGTCATTGCATGTGTGTTCTTTTCCATAAACCACTTATGGATCCCTTAGAGTCATTGCATGTGTGTTATTTCCATAGACCACACATGGATCAACCACTAGAGTCATTGCATGTGTGTTCTTTTCCACAAACCACACATGGATCCTCTAGACTCATTGCATGTGTATTCTTTTCCACAAACAACTTACGGATCAACCAGGGGTCATTGAATGTGTGTTCTTTTCACACACTACATGTCGACCCACTAGAGTCATTGCATGTGCGTTCTTATACTAAAACTAGCACTAGAGTCATTGCATGTGTGTTCTATCAACAAACCACACATGGATCAACCAGTGGTCTTTGCATGTGTGTTCTTTCCACAAACCACATGTGGATCAAGAAGTGGTCATTGCATGCGTGTTCTTTCCACAAACCACACATGGATCAACCAGTGGTCATTGCATGTGTGTTCTTTTCCACAAACCACTTATGGATCAACCGGTGGCATTGCATGTGTGTTCTTTGCACAAACCACACATGGATCAACCACTAGAGTCATTGCATGTGTGTTATTTCCACAAACCACACTTCGATCAACCACTAGAGTCATTGCATGTCTGTTCTTTTCCACAAACCACACATGGATCCACTAGAGTCATTCATGTGTGTTCTTTTCCGCAAACCACACATGGATCCACTAGACTCATTGCATGTGTGTTCTTTTCCACAAACAACTTATGGATCAACCAATGGTCTTTGCATGTGTGTTCTTTTCCACAAACCACATGTGGGTCAACCAGTGGTCATTGCATGTGTGTTCTTTCCACAAACCACATATGGATTAACCAGTGTCATTGCATGTGTGTTCTTTCCACAAACCACATATGGATCCATTTGAGTCATTGAATGTTTGTTCATATACTAAAACCACAAACCGACACTAGAGTCATTGCATGTGTGTTCTTTTCCACAAACAACTTATGGATCAACCAGTGGTCATTGCATGTGTGTTCTTTTCATAAACTACATGTGGACCAACTAGAGTCATTGTATGTGTGTTCTTATACTAAAACTATCACTAGAGTCATTGCATGTGGGTTCTTTTCCATAAACCACTTATGGATCCATTAGAGTCATTGCATGTGTGTTATTTCCACAAACCACATATGGATCAACCACTAGAGTCATTGCATGCGTGTTCTTTTCCATAAACCACACATGGATCCACTAGACTCATTGCATGTGTGTTATTTTCCACAAACAACTTATGGATCAACCAGTGGTCTTTGCATGTGTGTTCTTTTCCACAAACCACATGTGGGTCAACCAGTGGTCATTGCATGTGTGTTCTTTCCACAAACCACATATGGATCAACCAGTGCCATTGCATGTGTGTTCTTTCCAGAAACCACATGTGGATCAACCAGTGGTCATTGCATGTGTGTTCTTTCCACAAACCACACATGGATCAACCAGTGTCATTGCATGTGTGTTCTTTCCACAAACCACATATGGATCCATTTGAGTCATTGCATGTTTGTTCTTATACTAAAACCACAAACCGGCACTAGAGTCATTGCATGTGTGTTCTTTTCCACAAACAACTTATGGATCAACCAGTGGTCAGTGCATGTGTGTTCTATTCACAAACTACATGTGGACCCACTAGAGTCATTGTATGTGTGTTCATATAGTAAAACTAGCACCAGAGTCATTGCATGTGTGTTCTTTTCCATAAACCACTTATGGATCCCTTAGAGTCATTGCATGTTTGTTCTTATACTAAAACCACAAACTGGCACTAGAGTCATTGCATGAGTGTTCTTTTCCACAAACAACTTATGGATCAACCAGTGGTCATTGCATGTGTGTTCTTTTCACAAACTACATGTCGACCCACTAGAGTCATTGTATGTGTGTTCTTATACTAAAACTAGCACTAGAGTCATTGCATTTGTGTTCTTTTCCATAAACCACTTATGGATCCCTTAGAGTCATTGCATGTGTGTTATTTCCACAAACCACACATGGATCAACCACTAGAGTCATTGCATGTGTGTTCTATTCCACAAACCACACATGGATCCACTAGACTCATTGCATGTGTGTTCTTTTCCACAAACAACTTATGGATCAACCAGCGGTCATTGCATGTGTGTTCTTTTCACAAACTACATGTGGACCCACTAGAGACATTGCACGTGCGTTCTTATACTAAAACTAGCACTAGATTCATTGCATGTGTGTTCTATCCACAAACCACACATGGATCAACCAGTGGTCTTTGCATGTGTTCTTTCCACAAACCACATGTGGATCAAGCGATGGTCATTGCATGCGTGCTTTCCACAAACCACACATGGATCAACCAGTGGTCATTGCATCCGTGTGTTTTTTCCACAATTCACTTATGGATCAACCGGTGGCATTGCATGTGTGTTCTTTTCACAAACCAAACATGGATCAACCACTAGAGTCATTGCATGTGTGTTATTTCCACAAACCACACATGGATCCACTAGAGTCATTGCATGTGTGTTCTTTTCCACAAACAACTTATGAATCAACCAGTGGTCTTTGCATGTGTGTTCTTTTTTCCACAAACCACATGTGGATCAACCAGTGGTCATTGCATGTGTGTTCTTTCCACAAACCACATATGGATCAACCAGTGTCATTGCATATGTGTTCTTTCCACAAACCACACATGGATCAACCAGTGGTAATTGCATGCGTGTTCTTTCCACAAACCACATATGGATCAACCAGTGTCATTGCATGTGTGTTCTTTCCACACACCACATATGGATCCATTTGAGTCATTGCATGTTTGTTCTTATACTAAAACCACAAACCGGCACTAGAGTCATTGCATGTGTGTTCTTTTTCACAAACAACTTATGGATCAACCAGTGGTCATTGCATGTGTGTTCTTTTCACAAACTACATGTGGACCCACTAGAGTCATTGTATGTGTGTTCTTATACTAAAACTAGCACAAGAGTCATTGCATGTGTGTTCTTTTCCATAAACCACTTATGGAAATATTAGAGTCATTGCATGTGTGTTATTTCCACAAACCACACATGGATCAACCACTAGAGTCATTCATGTGTGTTCTTTTCCGCAAACCACACATGGATCCACTAGACTCATTGCATGTGTGTTCTTTTCCACAAACAACTTATGGATCAACCAATGGTCTTTGCATGTGTGTTCTTTTCCACAAACCACATGTGGGTCAACCAGTGGTCATTGCATGTGTGTTCTTTCCACAAACCACAGATGGATCAACCAGTGTCATTGCATGTGTGCTCTTTCCACAAACCATATATGGATCCATTTGAGTCATTGAATGTTTGTTCATATACTAAAACCACAAACCGACACTAGAGTCATTGCATGTGTGTTCTTTTCCACAAACAACTTATGGATCAACCAGTGGTCATTGCATGTGTGTTCTTTTCATAAACTACATGTGGACCAACTAGAGTCATTTTATGTGTGTTCTTATACTAAAACTAGCACTAGAGTCATTGCATGTGTGTTATTTTCCATAAACCACTTATGGATCCATTAGAGTCATTGCATGTGTGTTATTTCCACAAACCACACATGGATCACCCACTAGAGTCATTGCATGTGTGTTCTTTTCCACAAACCACACATGGATCCACTAGACTCATTGCATGTGTGTTCTTTTCCACAAACAACTTATGGATCAACCAGTGGTCTTTCCATGTGTGTTCTTTTCCACAAACCACATGTGGGTCAACCATTGGTCATTGCATGTTTGTTCTTTCCACAAACCACATATGGATCAACCAGTGTAATTGCATGTGTGTTCTTTCCACCAACCATATGTGGATCAACCAGTGGTCATTGCATGTGTGTTCTTTCCACAAACCACACATGGATCAACCACTGTCATTGCATCTGTGTTCTTTCCACAAACCACATATGTATCCATTTGAGTCATTGCATGTTTGTTCTTATACTAAAACCACAAACCGGCACTACAGTCATTGCATGTGTGTTCTTTTCCACAAACAACTTATGGATCAACCAGTGGTCAGTGCATGTGTGTTCTTTTCACAAACTACATGTTGACCCACTAGAGTCATTGTATGTGTGTTCTTATACTAAAACTAGCACTAGAGTCATTGCATGTGTGTTCTTTTCCATAAACCACTTATGGATCCCTTAGAGTCATTGCATGTGTGTTATTTCCATAGACCACACATGGATCAACCACTAGAGTCATTGCATGTCTGTTCTTTTCCACAAACCACACATGGATCCTCTAGACTCATTGCATCTGTGTTCTTTTCCACAAACAACTTACGGATCAACCAGGGGTCATTGCATGTGTGTTCTTTTCACACACTACATGTGGACGCACTAGAGTCACTCCATGTGCGTTCTTATATACTAAAACTACCACTAGAGTCATTGCATGTGTGTTCTATCAACAAATCACACATGGATCAACCAGTGGTCTTTGCATGTGTGTTCTTTCCACAAACCACATGTGGATCAAGAAGTGGTCATTGCATGCGTGTTCTTTCCACAAACCACACATGGATCAACCAGTGGTCATTGCATGTGTGTTCTTTTCCACAAGCCACTTATGGATCAACCGGTGGCATTGCATGTGTGTTCTTTGCACAAACCACACATGGATCAACCACTAGAGTCATTGCATGTGTGTTATTTCCACAAACCACACTTGGATCAACCACTAGAGTCATTGCATGTCTGTTCTTTTCCACAAACCACACATGGATCCACTAGAGTCATTGCATGTGTTATTTTCCACAAACAACTTATGGATCAACCAGTGGTCTTTGCATGTGTGTTCTTTTCCACAAACCACATGTGGATCAACTAGTGGTCATTGCATGTGTGTTCTTTCCACAAACCACATATGGATCAACCAGTGTCATTGCAAGTGTGTTCTTTCCACAAACCACATATGGATCCATTTGAGTCATTGCATGTTTGTTCTTATACTAAAACCACAAAATGGCACTAGAGTCATTGCATGTGTGTTCTTTTCCACAAACAACTTATGGATCAACCAGTGGTCATTGCATGTGTGTTCTTTTCACAAACTACATGTGGACCCACTAGAGTCATTGTATGTGTGTTCCTATACTAAAACTAGCACTAGAGTCATTGCATGTGTGTTCTTTTCCATAAACCACTTATGGATCCCTTAGAGTCATTGCATGTGTGTTATTTCCACAAACCACACATGGATCAACCAGTGGTCATTGCATGCGTGTTCTTTCCACAAACCACATATGGATCAACCAGTGTCATTGCATGTGTGTTCTTTCCACAAACCACATATGGATCCATTTGAGTCATTGCATGTTTGTTCTTATACTAAAACCACAAACCGACACTAGAGTCATTGCATGTGTGTTCTTTTCCACAAACAACTTATGGATCAACCAGTGGTCATTGCATATGTGTTCTTTTCACAAACTACATGTGGACCCACGAGAGTCATTGTATGTGTGTTCTTATACTAAAACTAGAACTAGAGTCATTGCATGTGTGTTCTTTTCCATAAACCACTTATGGATCCATTAGAGTCATTGCATGTGTGTTATTTCCACAAACCACACATGGATCAACCACTAGAGTCATTCATGTGTGTTCTTTTCCACAAACCACACATGGATCCACTAGACTCATTGCATGTGTGTTCTTTTCCACAAACAACTTATGGATCAACCAATGGTCTTTGCCTGTGTGTTCTTTTCCACAAACCACATGTGGGTCAACCAGTGGTCATTGCATGTGTGTTCTTTCCACAAACCACGTATGGATTAACCAGTGTCATTGCATGTGTGTTCTTTCCAGAAACCACATATGGATCCATTTGAGTCATTGAATGTTTGTTCATATACTAAAACCACAAACCGACACTAGAGTCATTGCATGTGTGTTCTTTTCTACAAACAACTTATCGATCAACCAGTGGTCATTGCATGTGTGTTCTTTTCACAAACTACATGTCGACCCACTAGAGTCATTGTATGTGTGTTCTTATACTAAAACTAGCACTAGAGTCATTGCATGTGTGTTCTTTTCCATAACCACTTTATGATCCCCTTAGAGTCATTGCATGTGTGTTATTTCCACAAACCACACATGGATCAACCACTAGAGTCATTGCATGTGTGTTCTTTTCCACAAACCACACATGGATCCACTAGACTCATTGCATGTGTGTTCTTTTCCACAAACAACTTATGGATCAACCAGCGGTCATTGCATGTGTGTTCTTTTCACAAACTACATGTGGACCCACTAGAGTCATTGCACGTGCGTTCTTATACTAAAACTAGCACTAGATTCATTGCATGTGTGTTCTATCCACAAACCACACATGGATCAACCAGTGGTCTTTGCATGTGTGTTATTTCCACAAACCACATGTGGATCAAGAAGTGGTCATTGCATGAGTGTGCTTTCCACAAACCACACATGGATCAACCAGTGGTCATTGCATCCGTGTTCTTTTCCACAAATCACTTATGGATCAACCGGTGGCATTGCATGTGTGTTCTTTTCACAAACCAAACATGGATCAACCACTAGAGTCATTGCATGTGTGTTATTTCCACAAACCACACATGGATCCACTAGAGTCATTGCATGTGTGTTCTTTTCCACAAACAACTTATGAATCAACCAGTGGTCTTTGCATGTGTGTTCTTTTTTCCACAAACCACATGTGGATCAACCAGTGGTCATTGCATGTGTGTTCTTTCCACAAACCACATATGGATCAACCAGTGTCATTGCATATGTGTTCTTTCCACAAACCACACATGGATCAACCAGTGGTCATTGCATGCGTGTTCTTTCCACAAACCACATATGGATCAACCAGTGTCATTGCATGTGTGTTCTTTCCACACACCACATATGGATCCATTTGAGTCATTGCATGTTTGTTCTTATACTAAAACCACAAACCGGCACTAGAGTCATTGCATGTGTGTTCTTTTCCACAAATAACTTATGGATCAACCAATGGTCATTGCATGTGTGTTCTTTTCACAAACTACATGTGGACCCACTAGAGTCATTGTATGTGTGTTCTTATACTAAAACTAGCACAAGAGTCATTGCATGTGTGTTCTTTTCCATAAACCACTTATGGAAATATTAGAGTCATTGCATGTGTGTTATTTCCACAAACCACACATGGATCAACCACTAAGTCATTCATGTGTGTTCTTTTCCGCAAACCACACATGGATCCACTAGACTCATTGCATGTGTGTTCTTTTCCACAAACAACTTATGGATCAACCAGTGGTCTTTGGATGTGTGTTCTTTTCCACAAACCACATGTGGGTCAACCAGTGGTCATTGCATGTGTGTTCTTTCCACAAACCACATATGGATCAACCAGTGTCATTGCATGTGTGTTCTTTCCAAAAACCACATATGGATCCATTTGAGTCATTGAATGTTTGTTCTTATACTAAAACCACAAACCGGCACTAGAGTCCTTGCATGTGTGTTCTTTTCCACAAACAACTTATGGATCAACCAGTGGTCATTGCATGTGTGTTCTTTTCACAAATACATGTGGACCCACTAGAGTCATTGTATGTGTGTTCTTTTACAAAAACTAGCACTAGAGTCATTGCATGTGTGTTCTTTTCAATAAACCACTTATGGATCCATTAGAGTCATTGCATCTGTGTTATTTCCACAAACCACATGGATCAACTACTAGAGTCATTCCATGTGTGTTCTTCTCACAAACCACACATGGATCCACTTGTGTCATTGCATGTGTGTTCTTTGCCACAAACAACTTATGAATCAACCAGTTGTCATTGCATGTGTGTTCTTTTCCACAAACCACATGTGGATCAACCACCGCCATTGCATGTGTGTTCTTTCTACAAACCACATATGGATCAACCAGTGTCATTGCATGTGTGTTCTTTCCACAAACCACACATGGATACACCAGTGGTCATTGCATGTGTGTTCTTTTCCACAAACCAATTCTGGATCAAACAGTGGCATTGCATGTGTGTTCTTTTCACAAACCACACATGGATCAACCACTAGAGTCATTGCATGTGTGTTATTTCCACAAACCACACATGGATCAACCACTAGAGTCATTGCATGTGTTTTCTTTTCCACAAACCACACATGGATCCACTAGAGTCATTGCATGTGTGTTCTTTTCCACAAACAACTGATGGATCAACCAGTGGTCTTTGCATGTGTGTTCTTTTCAGCAAACCACATGTGGATCAACCAGTGGTCATTGCATGTGTGTTCTTTCCACAAACCACATATGGAGGAACTAGTGTCATTGCATGTGTATTCTTTCCACAAACCACATATGGATCCATTTGAGTCATTGCATGTTTGTTCTTATACTAAAACCACAAACCGACACTAGACTCATTGTATGTGTCTTCTTTTCCACAAACAACTTATGGATCAACCAGTGGTCATTGCATGTGTGTTCTTTTCACAAACTACATGTGGACCCACTAGAGTCATTGTATGTGTGTTCTTATACTAAAACTAGCACTAGAGTCATTGCATGTGTGTTCTTTTCCATAAACCACTTATGGATCCATTAGAGTCATTGCATGTGTGTTATTTCCACAAACCACACATGGATCAACCACTAAAGTCATTGCATGTGTGTTCTTTTCCACAAACCACACATGGATCCACTAGACTCATTGCATGTGTGTCCTTTTCCACAAACAACTTGTCACATCCCAAATTTTTAGATTTGGTCTTGCATATCATTCATTGCATCGCATCATATCTTTCCATGCATTACCGTCTTATGCCTCGCGACAACTCAAGCACCATGAGCGGAATTACCCCACACACGACTTGGAGTTAGCGTCAGTGGTTCATGCGCTCAAGGTATGGAGGCATTACTTAATGGGAAAACACTGTGATGTGTACACTGACCACAAGAGCCTGAAATACATATTTACACAGAAGGAGCTGAACATGAGGCAAAGGAGATGGTTGGAACTTATCAAGGACTATGATATGAATCTACAATACCACCCAGGAAAGGCCAATGTAGTAGCTGATGCTCTGAGCCGAAAGGTTTATGCCAATGGATTGACAATTGGTGAATTGCCTGAGGATTTGTGCAAGCAATTCAAGGACCTTAGATTAGAGGTAGTATCTGAAGGATACTTGGCTACAATGGAAGTCCAACCGACGCCAAGGTGACAGAATCGAAGGCTCAAGTGGGAGACAAAGAGATAGATGAAGTTAAGGAAAAGATGAAGGAAGGTCGAGCAAGGGAATTCGAGGATGAGCAAGGTACCTTGTGGTATGGATATCGCTTGTGTGTGCCCAACGATCCGGAGTTAAGGAAGTTGATTATGCAGAAGCTCATGACTGCCGTATTCCATACATCCGCAATACGAAGATGTATATGGATCTAAAGGATGATTCGTGGAACAACATGAAGGGAGACATCGCAGAGCATATCGCCTATGTGATGTATGTAGCCGAGTGAAGGCGGAACACCGAAACCAGCAGGATCAAGCCTTTGCTCGTGCCGGATTGGAAATGGGATAGAGTGGGAATGGACTTTATCACAGGACTGCCTAGGACCAGGTCTGAATATGACTCTATTTGGGTAGTGGTCGATCATTTGACCAACGTAGCCCACTTTATACCAGTGAAGACGACCTATACAAGTGCAAGGTTGGCCAAGATTTACATGGACAAGATTGTGTGCCTACATGGAGTTCCCAAGAGTATCAGATTCGATAGAGGCACCCAATTTACTCACACTTCCGCGCCAAATGACGAGTCACTTGGTACTAGATTGGAGTTTAGCACAGCGTTTCACCCGCAGACTGATGGACAGACCGAGAGGGTGAATCAGATTTTGGAGGACATGCTAAGAGCTTGCGCATTGGCTCATGGTTCTAGTTGGGATGAGAACTTGCCGTATGCTGAGTTTTCCTACAACAACAGTTATCAAACCAGCATCAAGACGTCACCGTTCGATGTGCTATATGGGAAACGGTGCCGAACACCATTGCTATGGGATGGAGTAGGAGAACGTCAGTTGTTTGGACCTGATTTGATCAAGGACGCTGAGGAGAAGGTCGCCTTGATTAGGGACAGGCTGAAGGTAGCACAATCAAGACAGAAGAGCTACGCTGACGCCAAGCGCAAGTAAGTGGTATATGAGATAGGTGATAGAGCATACCTCAGAGTATCGCCGCTTCGTGGAATCAAGAGATTTGGTATTAAGGGTAAGCTGGCACCTTGATTTATTGGACCGTATCGGGTCTTAGCACGCAAAGGAGAAGTTGCCTATCAGTTGGAGTTGCCAGAGGCTCTGTCTGCTGTTCACAATGTGTTCCACGTATCCCAGCTGAAGAAGTGCCACCCGGAGATGGTGGATACACCATTGAGAGACATTGTACCGCTAGAAGGGGTTCAGCTTGAGAACGACTTGACCTATGAGGAGAAGCCGGTCAAGATTCTGGAGACAGCAGAACGGACTACCCGAACCAAGACAATCAAGTTTTGCAAAGTACAGTGGAGCCACCACACCGAAGAGGAAGCTACTTGGGAGCGTGAGGATGACATCCGAGAGGACTACCCACACCTATTTGCTAGCCGCGCCGAATCTCGAGGACGAGATTCATCTTAAGGGGGTTAGTCTTGTCACATCCCAAATTTTTAGATTTGGTCTTGCATATCATTCATTGCATCGCATCATATCTTTCCATGCATTACCGTCGAGTAGAGAGGATCGACGAAACGCTATTTGCAAAACCCCGTTTTTTTGTTTCGCTTCGAGGTTCCTACGGGGAGCTTTAGAGGGACTTGCAACAACCACCCCTGTAGGTTCGAGCTTTCGCTCAAACTTCGACTGAAGGTTGTTCCCCTCGACGATACGAACCCGTAGACGCGAAAATCGCTCAAATCGGAGTTCGTATGCAAAAGACTCGGACGTTTTAGTAAACCGCCGGAAAACGGTCCGAAAATCCGGACCGATTTCCGAAACGGAGTCCAACCGCGGACCGATTTCGGTTCAGGATTTTTTTTCTTTTCTTTTTTTTCTGCGCGCGTAGGACTTCTAAAAAGGGGACCCACCCGGGCCTTGGGATCCGTGCCTCCTACTCCCAGACCACAACTCCCCGCGCGCGACCTCCCTGCCGCCGCCATCGCTTCCTGGCGCACGCGTCGCCGCCGCCGCTTCTCCTCACCGCCGCCGGCCACCCCTCCGCCGCCGGCCATCGCCGCGTCAGTTGCCGGGTTCGTCTCGCCGTCCTCTTTTCGTTCCCGTGCTCCGCGTCTCCATCCGCCGTCAATCGCGCTGCGCAGACGCCACGACGCTGACGCTGCTTATTATTCCGGCCGTAGTTGACCGTGTGTGTACTTGCAGGTTTCCACGCCACCGAACCGGATCACGCCGCCGTCCGAGCTCGCCGGAGTTCGATTCGCCGTCCGCTTCGTAAGATAAAGAGCCACCGTCAGATCTCAGATCAGCGGCTTAGATCATTCGTTGACTGGTCAGCACTCCAGATGTTGACTAGTCAGAGGCCCCAGACGTTGACTGGTCAGACGCCCAGTCAGCGCCCAGTCATCAGACACAGTTGACTGGGTCAATTTCGTTAATCCTATTAGTTGGCAGATTTAGGTAGAGTCTTGTAAATTGCGTAGAAATTAAACCGCTTGGCCAAAAATTGCAAATAAAATATGCACGAGTTCAGTGAGTCGTGTAGAATCTCGCTGTACCTTTGGTTCAGACTTTTACTGTCAGGTTTAGTACAGTTTAATCAAACTAGTTAGTGGCCTTTTCGGAGTAATAAATTCGTAGTAAAAGTTTCGTAGCTCCAAAAATCGCGTGTGATATGTCCCTGAACTCGTACGAACGAGGGGAATCTCATCATGATATAAAAAGATAGGCTTACAGTAAAAACTTCTGCAGTATTTGTCTAATAGCTTTCTGCAGTGTTTTAATTACTCGGGATGTTTTGTAACTCCTTTTTGAGTAATTCTAATTGGTACTGTTTCTTATCAGCGATGCCTATGCGGTAGAATTTTTCCAAGATTTTACAAACAGTATACTACCGGTAGTGAATTATTTAAGTTCTAGCTCTAGTAGAGATCTCTACTTTTGGTTAATAGTTTCTTGCCCAAATCTATTTTCCATGCATGTATTCGGTAGTATTATGTATTAGTATTATGTGGTGCAGCTGTAGCACCAATTCACTTGCCGTTCTTGCATTCATGCATCATCTTTGTTGCATATGTTTGTGAATTGTTTGTTTATGAATGCAATTGTGTCGTGTAGATTGTGTGGAGTGCAACCCTTGCTCGTGTGTGGATTGTTCTTCCGACCGCTTCAATCAAGGCAAGTAGATGCTACTTTGTTCATGATATCGTCCTACTATTTTCAATGCATTGTCGTGTATTTTGTAGTTGCATGAGTAGGATGATACTATCGCTATGCTATGTCCTATTATTGTGGTAGGGCTTTCCTTGTAGATGAACCACCGTTGTAGATGTGCTTAGCCATGCTATGTTGAACGAGGGCTGGGTTACATCATTGATACTTGTTTTTCAAAGTATTGGTTTGTGAAAACTAAAACAACTTAATCAATGAATCTCACGGTGTGATGGTATTGATAAGTTTTGGTGGTTTCATTGCGGAAAGGCACCGGTATCAAGAGAGAATGATTGGCTTCTTTATTGTGTAGCTTACGTGTACAACCATGTGCCAATAATGAAATGGGCTTGGTTGGACTTAGTAGGTCAGGGTAACTCGAACCAGCGTATCCAGAGATGTAGAATTTTGGTAGGTTGGACCGGTGCTGCGTCGGGATTGAGGAGCTACTTCCGAACAGTCTCTTCTTGGTCTTCTCCTATCATCACCCAAAATGAGAGTGATGGTACGAAATGGGCTGGCCAAGTCACATGGGTAAAGTGTACTAACCTCTGCAGAGTGTATAATCTAATCGATTAGCCGTGTCCCCGGTTATGGACAACTGAGTTGCTTGATATTGATTCCATGACATGTTTCTCGCTCATTCTAATTTCATAATTGTTTTAATCTTGTTGGGTTAACTTAATTGGGATCTTTTCAAAGAAAATTCAAAACTGTTTATGAAAGTAGGACAAATGTATTTGCAAATGCAAGCTGCACACAGCTCCACTTGCCGATATGCATGTAGATGTTAGTACTATTGTCTCCATTCACTAGCTCTACTTGCCATACATTCCATGTATTGACCCTTGAGGCTGTTGCGTTTTATCTCGCAGTTATTCCGATTCTGATTGATCGTTATAGGCCACGGTACTCCACTCGGCACTTGTTCACTTGTGGGCAATTTGAAGAATGGAGGATTTACTCGTTTATGTTGCTACCTGAATAATTTGAGCTAGCCTGTGCTAAGCTTTTATTGTAATAATGGTACTCTGGATCTTCATTATCTATGATACACGGATATTTTGCTATGTTATCTATCTTACTCTATTGTGGGCCAATGAACCGATCCAGGGATTGGCATGTCACATAGAGGCCACGGTCTTTTTAGAACCGGGGTGTCACACAACTTATGGATCAACCAGTGGTCTTTCCATGTCTGTTCGTTTCCACAAACCACATGTGGGTCAACCAGTGGTCATTGCATGTGTGTTCTTTTCACAAACCACATCTGGATCAACCAGTGTCATTGCATTTGTGTTCTTTTCACAAACCATATGTGGATCAACCAGTGGTCATTGCATGTGTGTTCTTTCCACAAACCATATGTGGATCAACCAGTGGTCATTGCATGTGTGTTCTTTCCACAAACCACACATGGATCAACCACTGTCATTGCATGTGTGTTCTTTCCACAAACCACATATGGATCCATTTGAGTCATTGCATGTTTGTTCTTATACTAAAACCACAAACCGGCACTAGAGTCATTGCATGTGTGTTCTTTTCCACAAACAACTTATGGATCAACCAGTGGTCAGTGCATGTGTGTTCTTTTCACAAACTACATGTGGACCAACTAGAGTCATTGTATGTGTGTTCTTATACTAAAACTAGGACTAGAGTCATTGCATGTGTGTTCTTTTCCACAAACAACTTATGGATCAACCAGTGGTCAGCGCATGTGTGTTCTTTTCACAAACTACATGTGGACCCACTAGAGTGATTGTATGTGTGTTCTTATACTAAAACTAGCACTAGAGTCATTGCATGTGTGTTCTTTTCCATAAACAAATTATGGATCCCTTAGAGTCATTGCATGTATTATTTCCAGCACCACACATGGATCAACCACTAGAGTCATTGCATGTGTGTTCTTTTCCACAAACCACACATGGATCCTCTAGACTCATTGCATGTGTGTTCTTTTCCACAAACAACTTACGGATCAACCAGGGGTCATTGCATGTGTGTTCTTTTCACACACTACATGTGGACCCACTAGAGTCATTGCATGTGCGTTCTTATACCAAAACTAGCACTAGAGTCATTGCATGTGTGTTCTATCAACAAACCACACATGGATCAACCAGTGGTCTTTGCATGTGTGTTCTTTTCACAAACCACATGTGGATCAAGAAGTGGTCATTGCATGCGTGTTCTTTCCACAAACCACACATGGATCAACCAGTGGTCATTGCATCTGTGTTCTTTTCCACAAACCACTTATGGATCAACCGGTGGCATTGCATGTGTGTTCTTTGCACAAACCACACATGGATCAACCACTAGAGTCATTGCATGTGTGTTATTTCCACAAACCACACTTGGATCAACCACTAGAGTCATTGCATGTCTATTCTTTTCCACAAACCACACATGGATCCACTAGAGTCATTGCATGTGTGTTATTTTCCACAAACAACTTATGGATCAACTAGTGGTCTTTGCATGTGTGTTCTTTTCCACAAACCACATGTGGATCAACAAGTGGCCATTGCATGTGTGTTCTTTCCACATACCACATATGGATCAACCAGTGTCATTGCATGTGTGTTCTTTCCACAAACCACATATGGATCCATTTGAGTCATTGCATGTCTGTTCTTATACTAAAACCACAAACCGACACTAGAGTCATTGCATGTGTGTTCTATTCCACAATCAACTTATGGATCAACCAGTGGTCATTGCATGTGTGTTCTTTTCACAAACTACATGTGGAGCCACTAGAGTCATTGTATGTGTGTTCTTATACTAAAACTAGCACTAGAGTCATTGCATGTGTGTTCTTTTCCATAAACCACTTATGGATCCATTAGAGTCATTGCATGTGTGTTATTTCCACAAACCACACATGGATCAACCACTAGAGTCATTACATGTGTGTTCTTTTCCACAAACCACACATGGATCCACTAGACTCATTGCATGTGTGTTCTTTTCCACAAACAACTTATGGATCAACCAGTGGTCTTTGCATGTGTGTTCTTTTCCACAAACCACATGTGGGTCAACCAGTGGTCATTGCATGTGTGTTCTTTCCACAAACCACATATGGATCAACCAGTGTCATTGCATGTGTGTTCTTTCCACAAACCACATATGGATCCATTTGAGTCATTGAATGTTTGTTCTTATACTAAAACCACAAACCGACACTAGAGTCATTGCATGTGTGTTCTTTTCCACAAACAACTTATGGATCAACCAGTGGTCATTACATGTGTGTTCTTTTCACAAACTACATGTGGATCCACTAGAGTCATTGTATGTGTGTTCTTATTCTAAAACTAGCACTAGAGTCATTGCATGTGTGTTCTTTTCCATAAACCACTTATGGATCCGTTAGAGTCATTGCATGTGTGTTATTTCCACAAACCACACATGGATCAACCACTAGAGTCATTGCTTGTGTGTTCTTTTCCACAAACCACACATGGATCCACTAGACTCATTGCATGTGTGTTCTTTTCCACAAACAACTTATGGATCAACTAGTGGTCATTGCATGTGTGTTCTTTTCACAAACTACATGTGGACCCACTAGAGTCATTGCATGTGTGTTCTATCCACAAACCACACATGGACCAACCAGTGGTCTTTGCATGTGTCTTCTATCCACAAACCACACATGGATCTACCACTATCATTGCATGTGTGTTCTTTCCACAAACCACATGTGGATCACGCAGTGGCCATTGCATGTGTGTTCTTTCCAGAAACCACAGATGGATCAACCAGTGGTCATTGCATGTGTGTTCTTTTCCACAAACCACTTATGGATCAACCGGTGGCATTGCATGTGTGTTCTTTTCACAATGCACACATGGATCAACCACTAGAGTCATTGCATGTGTGTTATTTCCACAAACCAACCATGGATCAACCACTAGAGTCATTGCATGTGTGTTCTTTTCCACAAACCACACATGGATCCACTAGAGCCATTGCATGTGTGTTCTTTTCCACAAACAACTTATGGATCAACCAGTGGTCTTTGCATGTGTGTTCTTTTCAGCAAACCACATGTGGATCCACTAGAGTCATTGCATGTGTGTTCTTTTCCACAAACCACACATGGATCCACTAGAGTCATTGCATGTGTGTTATTTACACAAACAACTTATGGATCAACTAGTGGTCTTTGCATGTGTGTTCTTTTCCACAAACCACATGTGGATACCCCAGTGGCCATTGCATGTGTGTTCTTTCCATAAACCACATATGGATCAACCAGTGTCATTGCATGTGTGTTCTTTCCACAAACCACATATGGATCCATTTGAGTCATTGCATGTTTGTTCTTATACTAAAACCACAAACCGACACTAGAGTCATTGCATGTGTGTTCTTTTCCACAAACAACTTATGGATCAACCAGTGGTCATTGCATGTGTGTTCTTTTCACAAACTACATCTGGAGCCACTAGAGTCATTGTATGTGTGTTCTTATACTAAAACTAGCACTAGAGTCATTGCATGTGTGTTCTTTTCCATAAACCACTTATGGATCCATTAGAGTCATTGCATGTGTGTTATTTCCACAAACCACACATGGATCAACCACTAGAGTCATTACATGTGTGTTTTTTTCCACAAACCACACATGGATCCACTAGACTCATTGCATGTGTGTTCTTTTCCACAAACAACTTATGGATCAACAAGTGGTCTTTGCATGTGTGTTCTTTTCCACAAACCACATGTGGGTCAACCAGTGGTCATTGCATGTGTGTTCTTTCCACAAACCACATATGGATCAACCAGTGTCATTGCATGTGTTTTCTTTCCACAAACCACATATGGATCCATTTGAGTCATTGCATGTTTGTTCTTATACTAAAACCACAAACCGGCACTAGAGTCATTGCATGTGTGTTCTTTTCCACAAACAACTTATGGATCAACCAGTGGCCATTACATGTGTGTTCTTTTCACAAACTACATGTGGATCCACTAGAGTCATTGTATGTGTGTTCTTTTTCTAAAACTAGCACTAGAGTCATTGCATGTGTGTTCTTTTCCATAAACCACTTATGGATCCGTTAGAGTCATTGCATGTGTGTTATTTCCACAAACCACACATGGATCAACCACTAGAGTCATTGCATGTGTGTTCTTTTCCACAAACCACACATGGATCCACTAGACTCATTGCATGTGTGTTCTTTTCCACAAACAACTTATGGACCAACTAGTGGTCATTGCATGTGTGTTCTTTTCACAAACTACATGTGGACCCACTAGAGTCATTGCATGTGTGTTCTATCCACAAACCACACATGGACCAACCAGTGGTCTTTGCATGTGTCTTCTTTCCACAAACCACACATGGATCCACCACTATCATTGCATGTGTGTTCTTTCCACAAACCACATGTGGATCAAGCAGTGGTCATTGCATGTGTGTTCTTTCCACAAACCACACATGGATCAACCAGTGGTCATTGCATGTGTGTTCTTTTCCACAAACCACTTATGGATCAACCGGTGGCATTGCATGTGTGTTCTTTTCACAAACCACACATGCATCAACCACTAGAGTCATTGCATGTGTGTTATTTCCACAAACCACACATGGATAACCACTAGAGTCATTGCATGTGTGTTCTTTTCCACAAACCACACATGGATCCACTAGAGCCATTGCCTGTGTGTTCTTTTCCACAAACAACTTATGGATCAACCAGTGGTCTTTGCATGTGTGTTCTTTTCAGCAAACCACATGTGGATCCACTAGAGTCATTGCATGTGTGTTCTTTTCCACAAACCACACATGGATCCACTAGAGTCATTGCATGTGTGTTCTTTTCCACAAACAACTTATGGATCAACTAGTGGTCTTTGCATGTGTGTTCTTTTCCACAAACCACATGTGGATACCCAGTGGCCATTGCATGTGTGTTCTTTCCACAAACCACATATGGATAAACCAGTGTCATTGCATGTGTGTTCTTTCCACAAACCACATATGGATCCATTTGAGTCATTGAATGTTTGTTCTTATACTAAAACCACAAACCGGCACTAGAGTCATTGCATGTGTGTTCTTTTCCACAAACAACTTATGGATCAACCAGTGGTCATTACATGTGTGTTCTTTTCACAAACTACATGTGGATCCACTAGAGTCATTGTATGTGTGTTCTTTTTCTAAAACTAGCACTAGAGTCATTGCATGTGTGTTCTTTTCCATAAACCACTTATGGATCCGTTAGAGTCATTGCATGTGTGTTATTTCCACAAACCACACATGGATCAACCACTAGAGTCATTCATGTGTGTTCTTTTCCACAAACCACACATGGATCCACTAGACTCATTGCATGTGTATTCTTTTCCACAAACAACTTATGGATCAACCAATGGTCTTTGCATGTGTGTTCTTTTCCACAAACCACATGTGGGTCAACCAGTGGTCATTGCATGTGTGTTCTTTCCACAAACCACATATGGATCAACCAGTGTCATTGCATGTGTGTTCTTTCCACAAACCACATATGGATCCATTTGAGTCATTGAATGTTTGTTCATATACTAAAACCACAAACCGACACTAGAATCATTGCATGTGTGTTCTTTTCCACAAACAACTTATGGATCAACCAGTGGTCATTGCATGTGTGTTCTTTGCATAAACTACATGTGGACCAACTAGAGTCATTGTATCTGTGTTCTTATACTAAAACTAGCACTAGAGTCATTGCATGTGTGTACTTTTCCATAAACCACTTATGGATCCATTTGAGTCATTGCATGTGTGTTATTTCCACAAACCAGACATGGATCAACCACTAGAGTCATTGCATGTGTGTTCTTTTCCATAAACCACACATGGATCCACTAGACTCATTGCATGTGTGTTCTTTTCCACAAACAACTTATGGATCAACCAGTGGTCTTTGCATGTGTGTTCTTTTCCACAAACCACATGTGGGTCAACCAGTGGTCATTGCATGTGTGTTCTTTCCACAAACCACATATGGGTCAACCAGTGCCATTGCATGTGTGTTCTTTCCACAAACCACATGTGGATCAACAAGTGGTCATTGCATGTGTGTTCTTTCCACAAACCACACATGAATCAACCAGTGTCATTGCATGTGTGTTCTTTCCACAAACCACATATGGATCCATTTGAGTCATTGCATGTTTGTTCTTTTCCACAAACAACTTATGGATCAACCAGTGGTCAGTGCATGTGTGTTCTATTCACAAACTACATGTGGACCCACTAGAGTCATTGTATGTGTGTTCTTATACTAAAACTAGCACTAGAGTCATTGCATGTGTGTTCTTTTCCATAAACAACTTATGGATCCCTTAGAGTCATTGCATGTGTGTTATTTCCACAGACCACACATGGATCAATCAGTGGTCATTGCATGTGTGTTCTTTTCATAAACTACATGTGGACCCACTAGAGTCATTTTATCTGGGTTCTTATACTAAAACTAGCACTAGAGTCATTGCATGTGTGTTCTTTTCCATAAACCACTTATGGATCCATTAGAGTCATTGCATGTGTGTTATTTCCACAAACCAGACATGGATCAACCACTAGAGTCATTGCATGTGTGTTCTTTTCCATAAACCACACATGGATCCACTAGACTCATTGCATGTGTGTTCTTTTCCACAAACAACTTATGGATCAACCAGTGGTCTTTGCATGTGTGTTCTTTTCCACAAACCACATGTGGGTCAACCAGTGGTCATTGCATGTGTGTTCTTTCCACAAACCACATATGGATCAACCAGTGTCATTGCATGTGTGTTCTTTCCACAAACCACATGTGGATCAACCAGTGGTCATTGCATGTGTGTTCTTTCCACAAACCACACATGGATCAACCAGTGTCATTGCATGTGTGTTCTTTCCACAAACCACATATGGATCCATTTGAGTCATTGCATGTTTGTTCATATACTAAAACCACAAACCGGCACTAGAGTCATTGCATGAGTGTTCTTTTCCACAAACAACTTATGGATCAACCAGTGGTCATTGCATGTGTGTTCTTTTCACAAACTACATGTGGACCCACTAGAGTCATTGTATGTGTGTTCTTATACTAAAACTAGCAGTAGAGTCATTGCATGTGTGTTCTTTTCCATAAACCACTTATGGATCCCTTAGAGTCATTGCATGTGTGTTATTTCCACAAACCACACATGGATCAACCACCAGAGTAATTGCATGTGTGTTATTTTCCACAAACAACTTATGGATCAACCAGTGGTCATTGCATGTGTGTTCTTTTCACAAACTACATGTGGACCCACTAGAGTCATTGCACGTGCGCTCTTGTACTAAAACTAGCACTAGATTCATTGCATGTGTGTTCTATCCACAAACCACACATGGATCAACCAGTGGTCTTTGCATGTGTGTTCTTTCCACACACCACATGTGGATCAAGCAGTGGTCATTGCATGCGTGTGCTTTCCACAAACCACACATGGATCAGCCAGTGGTCATTGCATCCGTGTTCTTTTCCACAAATCACTTATGGATCAACCGGTGTCATTGCATGTGTGTTCTTTTCACAAACCAAACATGGTTCAACCACTAGAGTCATTGCATGTGTGTTCTTTTCCATAAACCACTGATGGATCCATTAGAGTCATTGCATGTGTGTTATTTCCACAAACCACACATGGATCAACCACTAGAGTCATTCATGTGTGTTCTTTTCCACAAACCACACATGGATCCACTAGACTCATTGCATGTGTATTCTTTTCCACAAACAACTTATGGATCAACCAATGGTCTTTGCATGTGTGTTCTTTTCCACAAACCACATGTGGGTCAACCAGTGGTCATTGCATGTGTGTTCTTTCCACAAACCACATATGGATCAACCAGTGTCATTGCATGTGTGTTCTTTCCATAAACCATATATGGATCCATTTGAGTCATTAAATGTTTGTTCATATACTAAAACCACAAACCGACACTAGAGTCATTGCATGTGTGTTCTTTTCCACAAACAACTTATGGATCAACCAGTGGTCATTGCATGTGTGTTCTTTTCATAAACTACATGTGGACCAACTAGAGTCATTATATGTGTGTTCTTATACCAAAACTAGCTCTAGAGTCATTGCATGTGTGTTCTTTTCCATAAACCACTTATGGATCCATTAGAGTCATTGCATGTGTGTTATTTCCACAAACCACACATGGATCAACCACTAGAGTCATTGCATGTGTGTTCTTTTCCACAAACCACACATGGATCCACTAGACTCATTGCATGTGTGTTCTTTTCCACAAACAACTTATGGGTCAACCAGTGGTCTTTCCAGGTGTGTTCTTTTCCACAAACCACATGTGGGTCAACCAGTGGTCATTGCATGTGTGTTCTTTCCACAAACCACATATGGATCAACCAGTGTCATTGCATGTGTGTTCTTTCCACAAACCATAGGTGGATCAACCAGTGGTCATTGCATGTGTGTTCTTTCCACAAACCACACATGGATCAACCACTGTCATTGCATCTGTGTTCTTTCCACAAACCACATATGGATCCATTTGAGTCATTGCATGTTTGTTCTTATACTAAAACCACAAACCGGCACTAGAGTCATTGCATGTGTGTTCTTTTCCACAAACAACTTATGGATCAACCAGTGGTCAGTGCATGTGTGTTCTTTTCACAAACTACATGTGGACCCACTAGAGTCATTGTATGTGTGTTCTTATACTAAAACTAGCACTAGAGTCATTGCATGTGTGTTCTTTTCCATAAACCACTTATGGATCCCTTAGAGTCATTGCATGTGCGTTATTTCCACAGACCACACATGGATCAACCACTAGAGTCATTGCATGTGTGTTCTTTTCCACAAACCACACATGGATCCTCTAGACTCATTGCATGTGTGTTCTTTTCCACAAACAACTTACGGATCAACCAGGGGTCATTGCATGTGTGTTCTTTTCACACACTACATGTGGACCCACTAGAGTCATTGCATGTTTGTTCTTATACTAAAACTAGCACTAGAGTCATTGCATGTGTGTTCTATCAACAAACCACACATGGATCAACCAGTGGTCTTTGCATGTGTGTTCTTTCCACAAACCACATATGGATCCATTTGAGTCATTGAATGTTTGTTCATATACTAAAACCACAAACCGGCACTAGAGTCATTGCATGTGTGTTCTTTTCCACAAACATCTTATGGATCAACCAGTGGTCATTGCATGTGTGTTCTTTTCACAAACTACATGTGGACCCAGTAGAGTCATTGTGTGTGTTCTTATACTAAAACTAGCACTAGAGTCATTGCATGTGTGTTCTTTTCCATAAACCACTTATGGATCCATTAGAGTCATTGCATGTGTGTTATTTCCACAAACCACACATGGATCAACCACTAGAGTCATTGCATGTGTGTTCTTTTCCACAAACCACACATGGATCTACTAGACTCATTGCATGTGTGTTCTTTTCCACAAACAACTTATGGATCAACCAGTGGTATTTGCATGTGTGTTCCTTTCCATAAACCACATGTGGGTCAACCAGTGGTCATTGCATGTGTGTTCTTTCCACAAACCACATATGGATCAACCAGTGTCATTGCATGTGTGTTCTTTCCACAAACCACATGTGGATCAACCAGTGGTCATTGCATGTGTGTTCTTTCCACAAACCACACATGGATCAACCACTGTCATTCCATGTGTGTTCTTTCCACAAACCACATATGGATCAGTTTGATTCATTGCATGTTTGTTCTTATACTAATTCCACAAACCGGCACTAGAGTCATTGCATGTGTGTTCTTTTCCACAAACAACTTATGGATCAACCAGTTGTCATTGCATGTGTGTTCTGTTCACAAACTACATGTGGACCCACTAGAGTCATTGCATGTGTGTTGTTATACTAAAACTAGCACTAGTGTCATTGCATGTGTGTTCTTTTCCATAAACCACTTATGGATCCCTTAGAGTCATTGCATGTGTGTTATTTCCACAAACCACACATGGATCAACCAGTGGTCATTGCATGCGTGTTCTTTCCACAAACCACATATGGATCAACCAGTGTCATTGCATGTGTGTTCTTTCCACAAACCACATATGGATCCATTTGAGTCATTGCATGTTTGTTCTTATACTAAAACCACAAACCGGCACTAGAGTCATTGCATGTGTGTTCTTTTCCACAAACAACTTATGGATCAACCAGTGGTCATTGCATGTGTGTTCTTTTCATAAACTACATGTGGACCAACTAGAGTCATTGTATGTGTGTTCTTATACTAAAACTAGCACTAGAGTCATTGCATGTGTGTTCTTTTCCATAAACCACTTATGGATCCATTAGAGTCATTGCATGTGTGTTATTTCCACAAACCACACATGGATCAACCACTAGAGTCATTGCATGTGTGTTGTTTTCCACAAACCACACATGGATCCACTAGACTCATTGCATGTGTGTTCTTTTCCACAAACAACTTATGGATCAACCAATGGTCTTTCCATGTGTGTTCTTTTCCACAAACCACATGTGGGTCAACCAGTGGTCATTGCATGTGTGTTCTTTCCACAAACCACATATGGATCAACCAGTGTCATTGCATGTGTGTTCTTTCCACAAACCATATGTGGATCAACCAGTGGTCATTGCATGCGTGTTCTTTCCACAAACCACACATGGATCAACCACTGTCATTGCATCTGTGTTCTTTCCACAAACCACATATGGATCCATTTGAGTCATTGCATGTTTGTTCTTATACTAAAACCACAAACCGGCACTAGAGTCATTGCATGTGTGTTCTTTTCCACAAACAACTTATAGATCAACCAGGGGTCAGTGCATGTGTGTTCTTTTCACAAACTACATGTGGACCCACTAGAGTCATTGTATGTGTGTTCTTATACTAAAACTAGCACTAGAGTCATTGCATGTGTGTTCTTTTCCATAAACCACTTATGGATCCCTTAGAGTCATTGCATGTGTGTTATTTCCACAGACCACACATGGATCAACCACTAGAGTCATTGCATGTGTGTTCTTTTCCACAAACCACACATGGATCCTTTAGACTCATTGCATGTGTATTCTTTTCCACAAACAACTTAGGATCAACCAGGGGTCATTGCATGTGTGTTCTTTTCACACACTACATGTGGACCCACTAGAGTCATTGCATGTGCGTTCTTATACTAAAACTAGCACTAGAGTCATTGCATGTGTGTTCTATCAACAAACCACACATGGATCAACCAGTGGTCTTTGCATGTGTGTTCTTTCCACAAACCACATGTGGATCAAGAAGTGGTCATTGCATGCGTGTTCTTTCCACAAACCACACATGGATCAACCAGTGGTCATTGCATGTGTGTTCTTTTCCACAAACCACTTATGGATCAACTGGTGGCATTGCATGTGTGTTCTTTGCATAAACCACACATGGATCAACCACTAGAGTCATTGCATGTGTGTTATTTCCACAAACCACACTTGGATCAACCACTAGAGTCATTGCATGTCTGTTCTTTTCCACAAACCACACATGGATCCACTAGAGTCATTGCATGTGTGTTATTTTCCACAAACAACTTATGGATCAACTAGTGGTCTTTGCATGTGTGTTCTTTTCCACAAACCACATGTGGATCAACTAGTGGTCATTGCATGTGTGTTCTTTCCACAAACCACATATGGATCAACTAGTGTCATTGCAAGTGTGTTCTTTCCACAAACCACATATGGATCCATTTGAGTCATTGCATGTTTGTTCTTATACTAAAACCATAAAATGGCACTAGAGTCATTGCATGTGTGTTCTTTTCCACAAACAACTGATGGATCAACCAGTGGTCATTGCATGTGTGTTCTTTTCACAAACTACATGTGGACCCACTAGAGTCATTGTATGTGTGTTCTTATACTAAAACTAGCACTAGAGTCATTGCATGTGTGTTCTTTTCCACAAACCACTTATGGATCCCTTAGAGCCATTGCATGTGTGTTATTTCCACAAACCACACATGGATCAACCACCAGAGTCATTGCATGTGTGTTCTTTTCCACAAACCACACATGGATCCACTAGACTCATTGCATGTGTGTTCTTTTCCACAAACAACTTATGGATCAACCAGTGGTCATTGCATGTGTGTTCTTTTCACAAACTACATGTGGACCCACTAGAGTCATTGTGTGTGTTCTTATACTAAAACTAGCACTAGAGTCATTGCATGTGTGTTCTTTTCCATAAACCACTTATGGATCCATTAGAGTCATTGCATGTGTGTTATTTCCACAAACCACACATGGATCAACCACTAGAGTCATTGCATGTGTGTTCTTTTCCACAAACCACACATGGATCCACTAGACTCATTGCATGTGTGTTCTTTTCCACAAACAACTTATGGATCAACCAGTGGTCTTTGCATGTGTATTCTTTTCCACAATCCACATGTGGGTCAACCAGTGGCCATTGCATGTGTGTTCTTTCCACAAACCACATATGGATCAACAAGTGTCATTGCATGTGTGTTCTTTCCACAAACCACATGTGGATCAACTAGTGGTCATTGCATGTGTGTTCTTTCCACAAACCACACATGGATCAACCACTGTCATTGCATGTGTGTTCTTTCCACAAACCACATATGGATCCATTTGAGTCGTTGCATGTTTGTTCTTATACTAAAACCACAAACCGGCACTAGAGTCATTGCATGTGTGTTCTTTTCCACAAACAACTTATGGATCAACCAGTTGTCATTGCATGTGTGTTCTGTTCACAAACTACATGTGGACCCACTAGAGTCATTGTATGTGTGTTCTTATACTAAAACTAGCACTAGAGTCATTGCATGTGTGTTCTTTTCCATAAACCACTTATGGATCCCTTAGAGTCATTGCATGTGTGTTATTTCCACAAACCACACATGGATCAACCAGTGGTCATTGCATGCGTGTTCTTTCCACAAACCACATATGGATCAACCAGTGTCATTGCATGTGTGTTCTTTCCACAAACCACATATGGATCCATTTGAGTCATTGCATGTTTGTTCTTATACTAAAACCACAAACCGGCACTAGAGTCATTGCATGTGTGTTCTTTTCCACAAACAACTTATGGATCAACCAGTGGTCATTTCATGTGTGTTCTTTTCACAAACTACATGTGGACCCACTAGAGTCATTGTATGTGTGTTCTTATACTAAAACTAGCACTAGAGTCTATGCATGTGTGTTATTTTCCATAAACAACTTATGGATCCATTAGAGTCATTGCATGTGTGTTATTTCCACAAACCACACATGGATCAACCACTAGAGTCATTCATGTGTGTTCTTTTCCACAAACCACACATGGATCCACTAGACTCATTGCATGTGTATTCTTTTCCACAAACAACTTATGGATCAACCAATGGTCTTTGCATGTGTGTTCTTTTCCACAAACCACATGTGGGTCAACCAGTGGTCATTGCATGTGTGTTCTTTCCACAAACCACATATGGATCAACTAGTGTCATTGCATGTGTGTTCTTTCCACACACCATATATGGATCCATTTGAGTCATTGAATGTTTGTTCATATACTAAAACCACAAACCGACACTAGTGTCATTGCATGTGTGTTCTTTTCCACAAACAACTTATGGATCAACCAGTGGTCATTGCATGTGTGTTCTTTTCATAAACTACATGTGGACCAACTAGAGTCATTGTATGTGTGTTCTTATACTAAAACTCGCACTAGAGTCATTGCATGTGTGTTCTTTTCCATAAACCACTTATGGATCCATTAGAGTCATTGCATGTGTGTTATTTCCACAAACCACACATGGATCAACCACTAGAGTCATTGCATGTGTGTTCTTTTCGACAAACCACACATGGATCCACTAGACTCATTGCATGTGTGTTCTTTTCCACAAACAACTTATGGATCAACAAGTGGTCTTTCCATGTGTGTTCTTTTCCACAAACCACATGTGGGTCAACCAGTGGTCATTGCATGTGTGTTCTTTCCACAAACCACATATGGATCAACCAGTGTCATTGCATGTGTGTTCTTTCCACAAACCATATGTGGATCAACCAGTGGTCATTGCATGTGTGTTCTTTCCACAAACCACACATGGATCAACCACTGTCATTGCATCTGTGTTCTTTCCACAAACCACATATGGATCCATTTGAGTCATTGCATGTTTGTTCTTATACTAAAACCACAAACCGGCACTAGAGTCATTGCATGTGTGTTCTTTTCCACAAACAACTTATGGATCAACCAAAGGGTCTGCATGTGTGTTCTTTTCACAAACTACATGTGGACCCACTAGAGTCATTGTATGTGTGTTCTTATACTAAAACTAGCACTAGAGTCATTGCATGTGTGTTCTTTTCCATAAACCACTTATGGATCCCTTAGAGTCATTGCATGTGTGTTATTTCCACAGACCACACATGGATCAACCACTAGAGTCATTGCATGTGTGTTCTTTTCCACAAACCACACATGGATCCTCTAGACTCATTGCATGTGTATTCTTTTCCACAAACAACTTACGGATCAACCAGGGGTCATTGCATGTGTGTTCTTTTCACACACTACATGTCGACCCACTAGAGTCATTGCATGTGCGTTCTTATACTAAAACTAGCACTAGAGTCATTGCATGTGTGTTCTATCAACAAACCACACATGGATCAACCAGTGGTCTTTGCATGTGTGTTCTTTCCACAAACCACATGTGGATCAAGAAGTGGTCATTGCATGCGTGTTCTTTCCACAAACCACACATGGATCAACCAGTGGTCATTGCATGTGTGTTCTTTTCCACAAACCACTTATGGATCAACCGGTGGCATTGCATGTGTGTTCTTTGCACAAACCATACATGGATCAACCACTAGAGTCATTGCATGTGTGTTATTTCCACAAACCACACTTCGATCAACCACTAGAGTCATTGCATGTCTGTTCTTTTCCACAAACCACACATGGATCCACTAGAGTCATTGCATGTGTGTTATTTTCCACAAACAACTTATGGATCAACCAGTGGTCTTTGCATGTGTGTTCTTTTCAACAAACCACATGTGGATCAACTAGTGGTCATTGCATGTGTGTTCTTTCCACAAACCACATATGGATCAACCAGTGTCATTAAATGTGTGTTCTTTCCACAAACCACATATGGATCCATTTGAGTCATTGCATGTTTGTTCTTATACTAAAACCACAAAATGGCATTAGAGTCATTGCATGTGTGTTCTTTTCCACAAACAACTTATGGATCAACCAGTGGTCATTGCATGTGTGTTCTTTTCACAAACTACATGTGGACCCACGAGAGTCATTTTATGTGTGTTCTTATACTAAAACTAGCACTAGAGTCATTGCATGTGTGTTCTTTTCCATAAACCACTTATGGATCCATTAGAGTCATTGCATGTGTGTTATTTCCACAAACTACACATGGATCAACCACTAGAGTCATTCATGTGTGTTCTTTTCCACAAACCACACATGGATCCACTAGACTCATTGCATGTGTGTTCTTTTCCACAAACAACTTATGGATCAACCAATGGTCTTTGCATGTGTGTTCTTTTCCACAAACCACATGTGGGTCAACCAGTGGTCATTGCATGTGTGTTCTTTCCACAAACCACATATGGATTAACCAGTGTCATTGCATGTGTGTTCTTTCCACAAACCACATATGGATCCATTTGAGTCATTGAATGTTTGTTCATATACTAAAACCACAAACCGACAATAGAGTCATTGCATGTGTGTTCTTTTCCACAAACAACTTATGGATCAACCAGTGGTCATTGCATGTGTGTTCTTTTCATAAACTACATGTGGACCAACTAGAGTCATTGTATGTGTGTTCTTATACTAAAACTATCACTAGAGTCATTGCATGTGTGTTCTTTTCCATAAACCACTTATGGATCCATTAGAGTCATTGCATGTGTGTTATTTCCACAAACCACATATGGATCAACCACTAGAGTCATTGCATGCGTGTTCTTTTCCATAAACCACACATGGATCCACTAGACTCATTGCATGTGTGTTATTTTCCACAAACAACTTATGGATCAACCAGTGGTCTTTGCATGTGTGTTCTTTTCCACAAACCACATGTGGGTCAACCAGTGGTCATTGCATGTGTGTTCTTTCCACAAACCACATATGGATCAACCAGTGCCATTGCATGTGTGTTCTTTCCAGAAACCACATGTGGATCAACCAGTGGTCATTGCATGTGTGTTCTTTCCACAAACCACACATGGATCAACCAGTGTCATTGCATGTGTGTTCTTTCCACAAACCACATATGGATCCATTTGATTCATTGCATGTTTGTTCTTATACTAAAACCACAAACCGGCACTAGAGTCATTGCATGTGTGTTCTTTTCCACAAACAACTTATGGATCAACCATTGGTCAGTGCATGTGTGTTCTATTCACAAACTACATGTGGACCCACTAGAGTCATTGTATGTGTGTTCATATAGTAAAACTAGCACCAGAGTCATTGCATGTGTGTTCTTTTCCATAAACCACTTATGGATCCCTTAGAGTCATTGCATGTTTGTTCTTATACTAAAACCACAAACTGGCACTAGAGTCATTGCATGAGTGTTCTTTTCCACAAACAACTTATGGATCAACCAGTGGTCATTGCATGTGTGTTCTTTTCACAAACTACATGTCGACCCACTAGAGTCATTGTATGTGTGTTCTTATACTAAAACTAGCACTAGAGTCATTGCATGTGTGTTCTTTTCCATAAACCACTTATGGATCCCTTAGAGTCATTGCATGTGTGTTATTTCCACAAACCACACATGGATCAACCACTAGAGTCATTGCATGTGTGTTCTTTTCCACAAACCACACATGGATCCACTAGACTCATTGCATGTGTGTTCTTTTCCACAAACAACTTATGGATCAACCAGCGGTCATTGCATGTGTGTTCTTTTCACAAACTACATGTGGACCCACTAGAGACATTGCACGTGCGTTCTTATACTAAAACTAGCACTAGATTCATTGCATGTGTGTTCTATCCACAAACCACACATGGATCAACCAGTGGTCTTTGCATGTGTGTTCTTTCCACAAACCACATGTGGATCAAGCAGTGGTCATTGCATGCGTGTGCTTTCCACAAACCACACATGGATCAACCAGTGGTCATTGCATCCGTGTTCTTTTCCACAAATCACTTATGGATCAACCGGTGGCATTGCATGTGTGTTCTTTTCACAAACCAAACATGGATCAACCACTAGAGTCATTGCATGTGTGTTATTTCCACAAACCACACATGGATCCACTAGAGTCATTGCATGTGTGTTCTTTTCCACAAACAACTTATGAATCAACCAGTGGTCTTTGCATGTGTGTTCTTTTTTCCACAAACCACATGTGGATCAACAAGTGGTCATTGCATGTGTGTTCTTTCCACAAACCACATATGGATCAACCAGGGTCATTGCATATGTGTTCTTTCCACAAACCACACATGGATCAACCAGTGGTAATTGCATGCGTGTTCTTTCCACAAACCACATATGGATCAACCAGTGTCATTGCATGTGTGTTCTTTCCACACACCACATATGGATCCATTTGAGTCATTGCATGTTTGTTCTTATACTAAAACCACAAACCGGCACTAGAGTCATTGCATGTGTGTTCTTTTTCACAAACAACTTATGGATCAACCAGTGGTCATTGCATGTGTGTTCTTTTCACAAACTACATGTGGACCCACTTGAGTCATTGTATGTGTGTTCTTATACTAAAACTAGCACAAGAGTCATTGCATGTGTGTTCTTTTCCATAAACCACTTATGGAAATATTAGAGTCATTGCATGTGTGTTATTTCCACAAACCACACATGGATCAACCACTAGAGTCATTCATGTGTTTTTTTTCCATAAAACCACACATGGATCCACTAGACTCATTGCATGTGTGTTCTTTTCCACAAACAACTTATGGATCAACCAATGGTCTTTGCATGTGTGTTCTTTTCCACAAACCACATGTGGGTCAACCAGTGGTCATTGCATGTGTGTTCTTTGCACAAACCACATATGGATCAACTAGTGTCATTGCATGTGTGCTCTTTCCACAAACCATATATGGATCCATTTGAGTCATTGAATGTTTGTTCATATACTAAAACCACAAACCGACACTAGAGTCATTGCATGTGTGTTCTTTTCCACAAACAACTTATGGATCAACCAGTGGTCATTGCATGTGTGTTCTTTTCATAAACTACATGTGGACCAACTAGAGTCATTGTATGTGTGTTCTTATACTAAAACTAGCACTAGAGTCATTGCATGTGTGTTCTTTTCCATAAACCACTTATGGATCCATTAGAGTCATTGCATGTGTGTTATTTCCACAAACCACACATGGATCACCCACTAGAGTCATTGCATGTGTGTTATTTTCCACAAACCACACATGGATCCACTAGACTCATTGCATGTGTGTTCTTTTCCACAAACAACTTATGGATCAACCAGTGGTCTTTCCATGTGTGTTCTTTTCCACAAACCACATGTGGGTCAACCATTGGTCATTGCATGTGTGTTCTTTCCACAAACCACATATGGATCAACCAGTGTAATTGCATGTGTGTTCTTTCCACCAACCATATGTGGATCAACCAGTGGTCATTGCATGTGTGTTCTTTCCACAAACCACACATGGATCAACCACTGTCATTGCATCTGTGTTCTTTCCACAAACCACATATGTATCCATTTGAGTCATTGCATGTTTGTTCTTATACTAAAACCACAAACCATACTATCATTGCATGTGTGTTCTTTTCCACAAACAACTTATGGATCAACCAGTGGTCAGTGCATGTGTGTTCTTTTCACAAACTACATGTTGACCCACTAGAGTCATTGTATGTGTGTTCTTATACTAAAACTAGCACTAGAGTCATTGCATGTGTGTTCTTTTCCATAAACCACTTATGGATCCACTAGAGTCATTGCATGTGTGTTATTTCCATAGACCACACATGGATCAACCACTAGAGTCATTGCATGTCGGTTCTTTTCCACAAACCACACATGGATCCTCTAGACTCATTGCATCTGTGTTCTTTTCCACAAACAACTTACGGATCAACCAGGGGTCATTGCATGTGTGTTCTTTTCACACACTACATGTGGACGCACTAGAGTCATTCCATGTGCGTTCTTATATACTAAAACTACCACTAGAGTCATTGCATGTGTGTTCTATCAACAAACCACACATGGATCAACCAGTGGTCTTTGCATGTGTGTTCTTTCCACAAACCACATGTGGATCAAGAAGTGGTCATTTCATGCGTGTTCTTTCCACAAACCACACATGGATCAACCAGTGGTCATTGCATGTTTGTTCTTTTCCACAAGCCACTTATGGATCAACCGGTGGCATTGCATGTGTGTTCTTTGCACAAACCACACATGGATCAACCACTAGAGTCATTGCATGTGTGTTATTTCCACAAACCACACTTGGATCAACCACTAGAGTCATTGCATGTCTGTTCTTTTCCACAAACCACACATGGATCCACTAGAGTCATTGCATGTGTGTTATTTTCCACAAACAACTTATGGATCAACCAGTGGTCTTTGCATGTGTGTTCTTTTCCACAAACCACATGTGGATCAACTAGTGGTCATTGCATGTGTGTTCTTTCCACAAACCACATATGGATCAACCAGTGTCATTGCAAGTGTGTTCTTTCCACAAACCACATATGGATCCATTTGAGTCATTGCATGTTTGTTCTTATACTAAAACCACAAAATGGCACTAGAGTCATTGCATGTGTGTTCTTTTCCACAAACAACTTATGGATCAACCAGTGGTCATTGCATGTGTGTTCTTTTCACAAACTACATGTGGACCCACTAGAGTCATTGTATGTGTGTTCTTATACTAAAACTAGCACTAGAGTCATTGCATGTGTGTTCTTTTCCATAAACCACTTATGGATCCCTTAGAGTCATTGCATGTGTGTTATTTCCACAAACCACACATGGATCAACCAGTGGTCATTGCATGCGTGTTCTTTCCACAAACCACATATGGATCAACCAGTGTCATTGCATGTGTGTTCTTTCCACAAACCACATATGGATCCATTTGAGTCATTGCATGTTTGTTCTTATACTAAAACCACAAACCGACACTAGAGTCATTGCATGTGTGTTCTTTTCCACAAACAACTTATGGATCAACCAGTGGTCATTGCATGTGTGTTCTTTTCACAAACTACATGTGGACCCATGAGAGTCATTGTATGTGTGTTCTTATACTAAAACTAGCACTAGAGTCATTGCATGTGTGTTCTTTTCCATAAACCACTTATGGATCCATTAGAGTCATTGCATGTGTGTTATTTCCACAAACCACACATGGATCAACCACTAGAGTCATTCATGTGTGTTCTTTTCCACAAACCACACATGGATCCACTAGACTCATTGCATGTGTGTTCTTTTCCACAAACAACTTATGGATCAACCAATGGTCTTTGCATGTGTGTTCTTTTCCACAAACCACATGTGGGTCAACCAGTGGTCATTGCATGTGTGTTCTTTCCACAAACCACGTATGGATTAACAAGTGTCATTGCATGTGTGCTCTTTCCACAAACCATATATGGATCCATTTGAGTCATTGAATGTTTGTTCATATACTAAAACCACAAACCGACACTAGAGTCATTGCATGTGTGTTCTTTTCCACAAACAACTTATGGATCAACCAGTGGTCATTGCATGTGTGTTCTTTTCATAAACTACATGTGGACCAACTAGAGTCATTGTATGTGTGTTCTTATACTAAAACTAGCACTAGAGTCATTGCATGTGTGTTCTTTTCCATAAACCACTTATGGATCCATTAGAGTCATTGCATGTGTGTTATTTCCACAAACCACACATGGATCAACCACTAGAGTCATTGCATGTGTGTTCTTTTCCACAAACCACACATGGATCCACTAGACTCATTGCATGTGTGTTCTTTTCCACAAACAACTTGTCACATCCCCCAGTGGTCTTTCCATGTGTGTTCTTTTCCACAAACCACATGTGGGTCAACCATTGGTCATTGCATGTGTGTTCTTTCCACAAACCACATATGGATCAACCAGTGTAATTGCATGTGTGTTCTTTCCACCAACCATATGTGGATCAACCAGTGGTCATTGCATGTGTGTTCTTTCCACAAACCACACATGGATCAACCACTGTCATTGCATCTGTGTTCTTTCCACAAACCACATATGTATCCATTTGAGTCATTGCATGTTTGTTCTTATACTAAAACCACAAACCGGCACTACAGTCATTGCATGTGTGTTCTTTTCCACAAACAACTTATGGATCAACCAGTGGTCAGTGCATGTGTGTTCTTTTCACAAACTACATGTTGACCCACTAGAGTCATTGTATGTGTGTTCTTATACTAAAACTAGCACTAGAGTCATTGCATGTGTGTTCTTTTCCATAAACCACTTATGGATCCCTTAGAGTCATTGCATGTGTGTTATTTCCATAGACCACACATGGATCAACCACTAGAGTCATTGCATGTCTGTTCTTTTCCACAAACCACACATGGATCCTCTAGACTCATTGCATCTGTGTTCTTTTCCACAAACAACTTACGGATCAACCAGGGGTCATTGCATGTGTGTTCTTTTCACACACTACATGTGGACGCACTAGAGTCATTCCATGTGCGTTCTTATATACTAAAACTACCACTAGAGTCATTGCATGTGTGTTCTATCAACAAACCACACATGGATCAACCAGTGGTCTTTGCATGTGTGTTCTTTCCACAAACCACTTGTGGATCAAGAAGTGGTCATTGCATGCGTGTTCTTTCCACAAACCACACATGGATCAACCAGTGGTCATTGCATGTGTGTTCTTTTCCACAAGCCACTTATGGATCAACCGGTGGCATTGCATGTGTGTTCTTTGCACAAACCACACATGGATCAACCACTAGAGTCATTGCATGTGTGTTATTTCCACAAACCACACTTGGATCAACCACTAGAGTCATTGCATGTCTGTTCTTTTCCACAAACCACACATGGATCCACTAGAGTCATTGCATGTGTGTTATTTTCCACAAACAACTTATGGATCAACCAGTGGTCTTTGCATGTGTGTTCTTTTCCACAAACCACATGTGGATCAACTAGTGGTCATTGCATGTGTGTTCTTTCCACAAACCACATATGGATCAACCAGTGTCATTGCAAGTGTGTTCTTTCCACAAACCACATATGGATCCATTTGAGTCATTGCATGTTTGTTCTTATACTAAAACCACAAAATGGCACTAGAGTCATTGCATGTGTGTTCTTTTCCACAAACAACTTATGGATCAACCAGTGGTCATTGCATGTGTGTTTTTTTCACAAACTACATGTGGACCCACTAGAGTCATTGTATGTGTGTTCTTATACTAAAACTAGCACTAGAGTCATTGCATGTGTGTTCTTTTCCATAAACCACTTATGGATCCCTTAGAGTCATTGCATGTGTGTTATTTCCACAAACCACATGGATCAACCAAATGGTCATTGCATGCGTGTTCTTTCCACAAACCACATATGGATCAACCAGTGTCATTGCATGTGTGTTCTTTCCACAAACCACATATGGATCCATTTGACTCATTGCATGTTTGTTCTTATACTAAAACCACAAACCGACACTAGAGTCATTGCATGTGTGTTCTTTTCCACAAACAACTTATGGATCAACCAGTGGTCATTGCATATGTGTTCTTTTCACAAACTACATGTGGACCCACGAGAGTCATTGTATGTGTGTTCTTATACTAAAACTAGCACTAGAGTCATTGCATGTGTGTTCTTTTCCATAAACCACTTATGGATCCATTAGAGTCATTGCATGTGTGTTATTTCCACAAACCACACATGGATCAACCACTAGAGTCATTCATGTGTGTTCTTTTCCACAAACCACACATGGATCCACTAGACTCATTGCATGTGTGTTCTTTTCCACAAACAACTTATGGATCAACCAATGGTCTTTGCATGTGTGTTCTTTTCCACAAACCACATGTGGGTCAACCAGTGGTCATTGCATGTGTGTTCTTTCCACAAACCACGTATGGATTAACCAGTGTCATTGCATGTGTGTTATTTCCAGAAACCACATATGGATCTATTTGAGTCATTGAATGTTTGTTCATATACTAAAACCACAAACCGACACTAGAGTCATTGCATGTGTGTTCTTTTCTACAAACAACTTATCGATCAACCAGTGGTCATTGCATGTGTGTTCTTTTCACAAACTACATGTCGACCCACTAGAGTCATTGTATGTGTGTTCTTATACTAAAACTAGCACCAGAGTCATTGCATGTGTGTTCTTTTCCATAAACCACTTATGGATCCCTTAGAGTCATTGCATGTGTGTTATTTCCACAAACCACACATGGATCAACCACTAGAGTCATTGCATGTGTGTTCTTTTCCACAAACCACACATGGATCCACTAGACTCATTGCATGTGTGTTCTTTTCCACAAACAACTTATGGATCAACTAGCGGTCATTGCATGTGTGTTCTTTTCACAAACTACATGTGGACCCACTAGAGTCATTGCACGTGCGTTCTTATACTAAAACTAGCACTAGATTCATTGCATGTGTGTTCTATCCACAAACCACACATGGATCAACCAGTGGTCTTTGCATGTGTGTTATTTCCACAAACCACATGTGGATCAAGAAGTGGTCATTGCATGAGTGTGCTTTCCACAAACCACACATGGATCAACCAGTGGTCATTGCATCCGTGTTTTTTCCACAAATCACTTATGGATCAACCGGTGGCATTGCATGTGTGTTCTTTTCACAAACCAAACATGGATCAACCACTAGAGTCATTGCATGTGTGTTATTTCCACAAACCACACATGGATCCACTAGAGTCATTGCATGTGTGTTCTTTTCCACAAACAACTTATGAATCAACCAGTGGTCTTTGCATGTGTGTTCTTTTTTCCACAAACCACATGTGGATCAACCAGTGGTCATTGCATGTGTGTTCTTTCCACAAACCACATATGGATCAACCAGTGTCATTGCATATGTGTTCTTTCCACAAACCACACATGGATCAACCAGTGGTCATTGCATGCGTGTTCTTTCCACAAACCACATATGGATCAACCAGTGTCATTGCATGTGTGTTCTTTCCACACACCACATATGGATCCATTTGAGTCATTGCATGTTTGTTCTTATACTAAAACCACAAACCGGCACTAGAGTCATTGCATGTGTGTTCTTTTCCACAAACAACTTATGGATCAACCAGTGGTCATTGCATGTGTGTTCTTTTCACAAACTACATGTGGACCCACTAGAGTCATTGTATGTGTGTTCTTATACTAAAACTAGCACAAGAGTCATTGCATGTGTGTTCTTTTCCATAAACCACTTATGGAAATATTAGAGTCATTGCATGTGTGTTATTTCCACAAACCACACATGGATCAACCACTAGAGTCATTCATGTGTGTTCTTTTCCGCAAACCACACATGGATCCACTAGACTCATTGCATGTGTGTTCTTTTCCACAAACCACTTATGGATCAACCAATGGTCTTTGCATGTGTGTTCTTTTCCACAAACCACATGTGGGTCAACCAGTGGTCATTGCATGTGTGTTCTTTCCACAAACCACATATGGATCAACCAGTGTCATTGCATGTGTGCTCTTTCCACAAACCATATATGGATCCATTTGAGTCATTGAATGTTTGTTCATATACTAAAACCACAAACCGACACTAGAGTCATTGCATGTGTGTTCTTTTCCACAAACAACTTATGGATCAACCAGTGGTCATTGCATGTGTGTTCTTTTCATAAACTACATGTGGACCAACTAGAGTCATTGTATGTGTGTTCTTATACTAAAACTAGCACTAGAGTCATTGCATGTGTGTTCTTTTCCATAAACCACTTATGGATCCATTAGAGTCATTGCATGTGTGTTATTTCCACAAACCACACATGGATCAACCACTAGAGTCATTGCATGTGTGTTCTTTTCCACAAACCACACATGGATCCACTAGACTCATTGCATGTGTGTTCTTTTCCACAAACAACTTATGGATCAACCAGTGGTCTTTCCATGTGTGTTATTTTCCACAAACCACATGTGGGTCAACCATTGGTCATTGCATGTGTGTTCTTTCCACAAACCACATATGGATCAACCAGTGTAATTGCATGTGTGTTCTTTCCACCAACCATATGTGGATCAACCAGTGGTCATTGCATGTGTGTTCTTTCCACAAACCACACATGGATCAACCACTGTCATTGCATCTGTGTTCTTTCCACAAACCACATATGTATCCATTTGAGTCATTGCATGTTTATTCTTATACTAAAACCACAAACCGGCACTACAGTCATTGCATGTGTGTTCTTTTCCACAAACAACTTATGGATCAACCAGTGGTCAGTGCATGTGTGTTCTTTTCACAAACTACATGTTGACCCACTAGAGTCATTGTATGTGTGTTCTTATACTAAAACTAGCACTAGAGTCATTGCATGTGTGTTCTTTTCCATAAACCACTTATGGATCCCTTAGAGTCATTGCATGTGTGTTATTTCCACAGACCACACATGGATCAACCACTAGAGTCATTGCATGTGTGTTCTTTTCCACAAACCACACATGGATCCTCTAGACTCATTGCATCTGTGTTCTTTTCCACAAACAACTTACGGATCAACCAGGGGTCTTTGCATTTGTGTTCTTTTCACACACTACATGTGGACGCACTAGAGTCATTCCATGTGCGTTCTTATATACTAAAACTACCACTAGAGTCATTGCATGTGTGTTCTATCAACAAACCACACATGGATCAACCAGTGGTCTTTGCATGTGTGTTCTTTCCACAAACCACATGTGGATCAAGAAGTGGTCATTGCATGCGTGTTCTTTCCACAAACCACACATGGATCAACCAGTGGTCATTGCATGTTTGTTCTTTTCCACAAGCCACTTATGGATCAACCGGTGGCATTGCATGTGTGTTCTTTGCACAAACCACACATGGATCAACCACTAGAGTCATTGCATGTGTGTTATTTCCACAAACCACACTTGGATCAACCACTAGAGTCATTGCATGTCTGTTCTTTTCCACAAACCACACATGGATCCACTAGAGTCATTGCATGTGTGTTATTTTCCACAAACAACTTATGGATCAACCAGTGGTCTTTGCATGTGTGTTCTTTTCCACAAACCACATGTGGATCAACTAGTGGTCATTGCATGTGTGTTCTTTCCACAAACCACATATGGATCAACCAGTGTCATTGCAAGTGTGTTCTTTCCACAAACCACATATGGATCCATTTGAGTCATTGCATGTTTGTTCTTATACTAAAACCACAAAATGGCACTAGAGTCATTGCATGTGTGTTCTTTCCACAAACAACTTATGGATCAACCAGTGGTCATTGCATGTGTGTTCTTTTCACAAACTACATGTGGACCCACTAGAGTCATTGTATGTGTGTTCTTATACTAAAACTAGCACTAGAGTCATTGCATGTGTGTTCTTTTCCATAAACCACTTATGGATCCCTTAGAGTCATTGCATGTGTGTTATTTCCACAAAGCACACATGGATCAACCAGTGGTCATTGCATGCGTGTTCTTTCCACAAACCACATATGGATCAACCAGTGTCATTGCAAGTGTGTTCTTTCCACAAACCACATATGGATCCATTTGAGTCATTATATGTTTGTTCTTATACTAAAACCACAAACCGACACTAGAGTCATTGCATGTGTGTTCTTTTCCACAAACAACTTATGGATCAACCAGTGGTGATTGCATATGTGTTCTTTTCACAAACTACATGTGGACCCACGAGAGTCATTGTATGTGTGTTCTTATACTAAAACTAGCACTAGAGTCATTGCATGTGTGTTCTTTTCCATAAACCACTTATGGATCCATTAGAGTCATTGCATGTGTGTTATTTCCACAAACCACACATGGATCAACCACTAGAGTCATTCATGTGTGTTCTTTTCCACAAACTACACATGGATCCACTAGACTCATTGCATGTGTGTTCTTTTCCACAAACAACTTATGGATCAACCAATGGTCTTTGCATGTGTGTTCTTTTGCACAAACCACATGTGGGTCAACCAGTGGTCATTGCATGTGTGTTCTTTCCACAAACCACATATGGATTAACCAGTGTCATTGCATGTGTGTTCTTTCCACAAACCACATATGGATCCATTTGAGTCATTGAATGTTTGTTCATATACTAAAACCACAAACCGACACTAGAGTCATTGCATGTGTGTTCTTTTCCACAAACAACTTATGGATCAACCAGTGGTCATTGCATGTGTGTTCTTTTCATAAACTACATGTGGACCAACTAGAGTCATTGTATGTGTGTTCTTATACTAAAACTAGCACTAGAGTCATTGCATGTGTGTTCTTTTCCATAAACCACTTATGGATCCGTTAGAGTCATTGCATGTGTGTTATTTCCACAAACCACACATGGATCAACCACTAAAGTCATTGCATGTGTGTTCTTTTCCACAAACCACACATGGATCCACTAGACTCATTGCATGTATGTCCTTTTCCACAAACAACTTGTCACATCCCAAATTTTTAGATTTGGTCTTGCATATCATTCATTGCATCGCATCATATCTTTCCATGCATTACCGTCTTATGCCTCGCGACAACTCAAGCACCATGAGCGGAATTACCCCACACACGACTTGGAGTTAGCGTCAGTGGTTCATGCGCTCAAGGTATGGAGGCATTACTTAATGGGAAAACACTGTGATGTGTACACTGACCACAAGAGCCTGAAATACATATTTACACAGAAGGAGCTGAACATGAGGCAAAGGAGATGGTTGGAACTTATCAAGGACTATGATATGAATTTACAATACCACCCAGGAAAGGCCAATGTAGTAGCTGATGCTCGAAATGAAAGGTTTATGCCAATGGATTGACAATTGGTGAATTGCCTGAGGATTTGTGCAAGCAATTCAAGGACCTTAGATTAGAGGTAGTATCTGAAGGATACTTGGCTACAATGGAAGTCCAACCGACGCTACAGGACAGAATCAGGAAGGCTCAAGTGGGAGACAAAGAGATAGATGAAGTTAAGGAAAAGATGAAGGAAGGTCGAGCAAGGGAATTCCGCGAGGATGAGCAAGGTACCTTGTGGTATGGAGATCGTTTGTGTGTGCCCAACGATCCGGAGTTAAGGAAGTTGATTATGCAGGAAGCTCATGACTCGCCGTATTCCATACATCCGGGCAATACGAAGATGTATATGGATCTAATGGACAGATTCTGGTGGAACAACATGAAGGGAGACATCGCAGAGCATATCGCCCTATGTGATGTATGTAGCCGAGTGAAGGCGGAACACCAGAAACCAGCAGGACTGCTACAGCCTTTGCTCGTGCCGGATTGGAAATGGGATAGAGTGGGAATGGACTTTATCACAGGACTGCCCAGGACCAGGTCTGAATATGACTCTATTTGGGTAGTGGTCGATCATTTGACCAACGTAGCCCACTTTATACCAGTGAAGACGACCTATACAAGTGCAAGGTTGGCCAAGATTTACATGGACAAGATTGTGTGCCTACATGGAGTTCCCAAGAGTATCGTATCTGATAGAGGCACCCAATTTACCTCACACTTATGGCGCCAACAAGACGAGTCACTTGGTACTAGATTGGAGTTTAGCATAGCGTTTCACCCGCAGACTGATGGACAGACCGAGAGGGTGAATCAGATTTTGGAGGACATGCTAAGAGCTTGCGCATTGGCTCATGGTTCTAGTTGGGATGAGAACTTGCCGTATGTTGAGTTTTCCTACAACAACAGTTATCAAACCAGCATCAAGACGTCACCGTTCGATGTGCTATATGGGAAACGGTGCCGAACACCATTGCTATGGGATGGAGTAGGAGAACGTCAGTTGTTTGGACCTGATTTGATCAAGGACGCTGAGGAGAAGGTCGTCTTGATTAGGGACAGGCTGAAGGTAGCACAATCAAGACAGAAGAGCTACGCTGATGCCAAGCGCAAGTAAGTGGTATATGAGATAGGTGATAGAGCATACCTCAGAGTATCGCCGCTTCGTGGAATCAAGAGATTTGGTATTAAGGGTAAGCTGGCACCTCGATTTATTGGACCGTATCGGGTCTTAGCACGCAAAGGAGAAGTTGCCTATCAGTTGGAGTTGCCAGAGGCTCTGTCTGCTGTTCACAATGTGTTCCACGTATCCCAGCTGAAGAAGTGCCACCCGGAGATGGTGGATACACTATTGAGAGACACTGTACCGCTAGAAGGGGTTCAGCTTGAGAACGACTTGACCTATGAGGAGAAGCCGGTCAAGATTCTGGAGACAGCAGAACGGACTACCCGAACCAAGACAATCAAGTTTTGCAAAGTACAGTGGAGCCACCACACCGAAGAGGAAGCTACTTGGGAGTGTGAGGATGACATCCGAGAGGACTACCCACACCTATTTGTTAATGGCTACCAATCTCGAGGACGAGATTCATCTTAAGGGGGTTAGTCTTGTCACATCCCAAATTTTAGATTTGGTCTTGCATATCATTCATTGCATCGCATCATATCTTTCCATGCATTACCGTCGAGTAGAGAGGATCGACGAAACGCTATTTGCAAAACCCCGTTTTTTTGTTTCGCTTCGAGGTTCCTGCGGGGAGCTTTAGAGGGACATGCAACAACCACCCCTGTAGGTTCGAGCTTTCACTCAAACTTCGACTGAAGGTTGTTCCCCTCGACGATACGAACCCGTAGGCGCGAAAATCGCTCCAATCGGAGTTCGTATGCAAAAGACTCGGACGTTTTAGTAAACCGCCGGAAAACGGTCCGAAAATCCGGACCGATTTCCGAAACGGAGTCCAACCGCGGACCGATTTCGGTTCAGGATTTTTTTTTCTTTTCTTTTTTTTCTGCGCGCGTAGGACTTCTAAAAAGGGGACCCACCTGGGCCTTGGGATCCGTGCCGCCTACTCCCAGACCACAACTCCCCGCGACCTCCTCGCCGCCGCCATCGCTTCTGGCGCGGCGCCGCCGCCGCTTCTTCTCCACGCCGCCATTCTCCGTTGCCATCGCTCGCTGCTCATTGCGGGTTCGCCTCGCCGCCTTCTTCGTTCCGTGCTCGCGTCTCCATCCGCCGCCGTCAATCGCGCTGCGCAGATCGCCACGTGCGAACGGCACGCTTATTATTCCGAAGCCGTAGTTGACCGTGTGTACTTGCAGAAGTTTCCACGCCACCGAACCGACCGCCGCCGTCTGGCTCGCCGGAGTTCGATTCGCCGTCCGCTTCGGTAAGACAGCAGCCACCGCCGATCTCAGATCAGCGGCTTAGATCATTCATTGACTGGTCAGCACTCCAGATGTTGACTAGTCGAGGTCTTCAGACGTTGACTGGTCGACGCCAATGGCAGTCATCGACACGCTGATCGGGTCAATTTCGTTAATCCTATTAGTTGGCAGATTTAGGTAGAGTCTTGTAAATTGCGTAGAAATTAAACCGCTTGGCCAAAAATTGCAAATAAAATATGCACGAGTTCAGTGAGTCGTGTAGAATCTCGTTGTACCTTTGGTTCAGACTTTTACTGTCAGGTTTAGTACAGTTTAATCAAACTAGTTAGTGGCCTTTTCGGAGTAATAAATTCGTAGTAAAAGTTTCGTAGCTCCAAAAATCGCGTATGATATGTCCCTGAATTCGTACGAACGAGGGGAATCACATCGTGATATAAAAAGATAGGCTTACAGTAAAAACTTCTGCAGTATTTGTCTAATAGCTTTCTGCAGTGTTTTAATTACTCGGGATGTTTTGTAACTCCTTTTTGAGTAATTCCAATTGGTACTGTTTCTTATCAGCGATGCCTATGCGGTAGAATTTTTTCAGGATTTTACAAACAGTATACTACCGGTAGTGAATTATTTAAGTTCTAGCTCTAGTAGAGATCTCTACTTTTGGTTAATAGTTTCCCTTGCGCCAAATCTATTTTCCATGCATGTATTCGGTAGTATTATGTATTAGTATTATGTGGTGCAGCTGTAGCACCAATTCACTTGCCGTTCTTGCATTCATGCATCATCTTTGTTGCATATGTTTGTGAATTGTTTGTTTATGAATGCAATTGTGTCGTGTAGATTGTGTGGAGTGCAACCCTTGCTCGTGTGTGGATTGTTCTTCCGACCGCTTCAATCAAGGCAAGTAGATGCTACTTTGTTCATGATATCGTCCTACTATTTTCAATGCATTGTCGTGTATTTTGTAGTTGCATGAGTAGGATGATACTATCGCTATGCTATGTCCTATTATTGTGGTAGGGCTTTCCTTGTAGATGAACCACCGTTGTAGATGTGCTTAGCCATGCTATGTTGAACGAGGGCTGGGTTACATCATTGATACTTGTTTTCTCAAAGTATTGGTTTGTGAAAACTAAAACAACTTAATCAATGAATCTCCTGGGTGTGATGGTATTGATAAGTTTTGGTGGTTTCATTGCGGAAAGGCACCCAGGTATCAAGAGAGAATGATTGGCTTCTTTATTGTGTAGCTTACGTGTACAACCATGTGCCAATAATGAAATGGGCGGTTGGTTGGACTTAGTAGGTTGTGGTAACTCGAACCAGCGTATCCAGAGATGTAGAATTTTGGTAGGTTGGACCGGTGCGCGTCGGGATTGAGGAGCTACTTCCCGAACAGTGTCTTCTTGGTCTTCTCCCTATCATCACCCAAAATGAGAGTGATGGTACGAGCTGGGCTGGCCAAGTCACATGGGTAAAGTGTACTAACCTCTGCAGAGTGTATAATCTAATCGATTAGCCGTGTCCCCGGTTATGGACAACTGAGTTGCTTGATATTGATTCCATGACATGTTTCTCGCTCATTCTAATTTCATAATTGTTTTAATCTTGTTGGGTTAACTTAATTGGGATCTTTTCAAAGAAAATTCAAAACTGTTTATGAAAGTAGGACAAATGTATTTGCAAATGCAAGCCAGACACAGCTCCACTTGCCAGATATGCATGTAGATGTTAGTACTATTGTCTCCATTCACTAGCTCTACTTGCCATACATTCCATGTATTGACCCTTCGGGGCTGTTGCGTTTTATGCTGCAGGTTATTCCGATTCTGATTGATCGTTATAGGCCACGGTACTCCACTCGGCACTTGTTCACTTGTGGGCAATTTGAAGAATGGAGGATTTACTCGTTTATGTTGCTACCTGAATAATTTGAGCTAGCCTGTGCTAAGCTTTTATTGTAATAATGGTACTCTGGATCTTCATTATCTATGATACACGGATATTTTGCTATGTTATCTATCTTACTCTATTGTGGGCCAATGAACCGATCCAGGGATTGGCATGTCACATAGAGGCCACGGTCTTTTCAGAACCGGGGTGTCACACAACTTATGGATCAACCAGTGGTCTTTCCATGTCTGTTCGTTTCCACAAACCACATGTGGGTCAACCAGTGGTCATTGCATGTGTGTTCTTTTCACAAACCACATCTGGATCAACCAGTGTCATTGCATTTGTGTTCTTTCCACAAACCATATGTGGATCAACCAGTGGTCATTGCATGTGTGTTCTTTCCACAAACCATATGTGGATCAACCAGTGGTCATTGCATGTGTGTTCTTTCCACAAACCACACATGGATCAACCACTGTCATTGCATGTGTGTTCTTTCCATAAACCACATATGGATCCATTTGAGTCATTGCATGTTTGTTCTTATACTAAAACCACAAACCGACACTAGAGTCATTGCATGTGTGTTCTTTTCCACAAACAACTTATGGATCAACCAGTGGTCAGTGCATGTGTGTTCTTTTCACAAACTACATGTGGACCAACTAGAGTCATTGTATGTGTGTTCTTATACTAAAACTAGCACTAGAGTCATTGCATGTGTGTTCTTTTCAACAAACAACTTATGGATCAACCAGTGGTCAGCGCATGTGTGTTCTTTTCACAAACTACATGTGGACCCACTAGAGTGATTGTATGTGTGTTCTTATACTAAAACTAGCACTAGAGTCATTGCATGTGTGTTCTTTTCCATAAACCACTTATGGATCCCTTAGAGTCATTGCATGTGTATTATTTCCACAGACCACACATGGATCAACCACTAGAGTCATTGCATGTGTGTTCTTTTCCACAAACCACACATGGATCCTCTAGACTCATTGCATGTGTGTTCTTTTCCACAAACAACTTACGGATCAACCAGGGGTCATTGCATGTGTGTTCTTTTCACACACTACATGTGGACCCACTAGAGTCATTGCATGTGCGTTCTTATACCAAAACTAGCACTAGAGTCATTGCATGTGTGTTCTATCAACAAACCACACATGGATCAACCAGTGGTCTTTGCATGTGTGTTCTTTTCACAAACCACATGTGGATCAAGAAGTGGTCATTGCATGCGTGTTCTTTCCACAAACCACACATGGATCAACCAGTGGTCATTGCATCTGTGTTCTTTTCCACAAACCACTTATGGATCAACCGGTGGCATTGCATGTGTGTTCTTTGCACAAACCACACATGGATCAACCACTAGAGTCATTGCATGTGTGTTATTTCCACAAACCACACTTGGATCAACCACTAGAGTCATTGCATGTCTGTTCTTTTCCACAAACCACACATGGATCCACTAGAGTCATTGCATGTGTGTTATTTTCCACAAACAACTTATGGATCAACTAGTGGTCTTTGCATGTGTGTTCTTTTCCACAAACCACATGTGGATCAACAAGTGGCCATTGCATGTGTGTTCTTTCAACAAACCACATATGGATCAACCAGTGTCATTGCATGTGTGTTCTTTCCACAAACCACATATGGATCCATTTGAGTCATTGCATGTCTGTTCTTATACTAAAACCACAAACCGACACTAGAGTCATTGCATGTGTGTTCTTTTCCACAATCAACTTATGGATCAACCAGTGGTCATTGCATGTGTGTTCTTTTCACAAACTACATGTGGAGCCACTAGAGTCATTGTATGTGTGTTCTTATACTAAAACTAGCACTAGAGTCATTGCATGTGTGTTCTTTTCCATAAACCACTTATGGATCCATTAGAGTCATTGCATGTGTGTTATTTCCACAAACCACACATGGATCAACCACTAGAGTCATTACATGTGTGTTCTTTTCCACAAACCACACATGGATCCACTAGACTCATTGCATGTGTGTTCTTTTCCACAAATAACTTATGGATCAACCAGTGGTCTTTGCATGTGTGTTCTTTTCCACAAACCACATGTGGGTCAACCAGTGGTCATTGCATGTGTGTTCTTTCCACAAACCACATATGGATCAACCAGTGTCATTGCATGTGTGTTCTTTCCACAAACCACATATGGATCCATTTGAGTCATTGAATGTTTGTTCTTATACTAAAACCACAAACCGGCACTAGAGTCATTGCATGTGTGTTCTTTTCCACAAACAACTTATGGATCAACCAGTGGTCATTACATGTGTGTTCTTTTCACAAACTACATGTGGATCCACTAGAGTCATTGTATGTGTGTTCTTATTCTAAAACTAGCACTAGAGTCATTGCATGTGTGTTCTTTTCCATAAACCACTTATGGATCCGTTAGAGTCATTGCATGTGTGTTATTTCCACAAACCACACATGGATCAACCACTAGTCATTGCTTGTGTATTCTTTTCCACAAACCACACATGGATCCACTAGACTCATTGCATCTGTGTTCTTTTCCACAAACAACTTATGGATCAACTAGTGGTCATTGCATGTGTGTTCTTTTCACAAACTACATGTGGACCCACTAGAGTCATTGCATGTGTGTTCTATCCACAAACCACACATGGACCAACCAGTGGTCTTTGCATGTGTCTTCTATCCACAAACCACACATGGATCTACCACTATCATTGCATGTGTGTTCTTTCCACAAACCACATGTGGATCAAGCAGTGGTCATTGCATGTGTGTTCTTTCCACATACCACACATGGATCAACCAGTGGTCATTGCATGTGTGTTCTTTTCCACAAACCACTTATGGATCAACCGGTGGCATTGCATGTGTGTTCTTTTCACAGTGCACACATGGATCAACCACTAGAGTCATTGCATGTGTGTTATTTCCACAAACCAACCATGGATCAACCACTAGAGTCATTGCATGTGTGTTCTTTTCCACAAACCACACATGGATCCACTAGAGCCATTGCATGTGTGTTCTTTTCCACAAACAACTTATGGATCAACCAGTGGTCTTTGCATGTGTGTTCTTTTCAGCAAACCACATGTGGATCCACTAGAGTCATTGCATGTGTGTTCTTTTCCACAAACCACACATGGATCCACTAGAGTCATTGCATGTGTGTTCTTTTCCACAAACAACTTATGGATCAACTAGTGGTCTTTGCATGTGTGTTCTTTTCCACAAACCACATGTGGATACCCCAGTGGCCATTGCATGTGTGTTCTTTCCATAAACCACATATGGATCAACCAGTGTCATTGCATGTGTGTTCTTTCCACAAACCACATATGGATCCATTTGAGTCATTGCATGTTTGTTCTTATACTAAAACCACAAACCGACACTAGAGTCATTGCATGTGTGTTCTTTTCCACAAACAACTTATGGATCAACCAGTGGTCATTGCATGTGTGTTCTTTTCACAAACTACATCTGGAGCCACTAGAGTCATTGTATGTGTGTTCTTATACTAAAACTAGCACTAGAGTCATTGCATGTGTGTTCTTTTCCATAAACCACTTATGGATCCATTAGAGTCATTGCATGTGTGTTATTTCCACAAACCACACATGGATCAACCACTAGAGTCATTACATGTGTGTTCTTTTCCACAAACCACACATGGATCCACTAGGCTCATTGCATGTGTGTTCTTTCCCCAAACAACTTATGGATCAACCAGTGGTCTTTGCATGTGTGTTCTTTTCCACAAACCACATGTGGCTCAACCAGTGGTCATTGCATGTGTGTTCTTTCCACAAACCACATATGGATCAACCAGTGTCATTGCATGTGTGTTCTTTCCACAAACCACATATGGATCCATTTGAGTCATTGAATGTTTGTTCTTATACTAAAACCACAATCCGGGCCTACAGTCATTGCATGTGTGTTCTTTTCCACAAACAACTTATGGATCAACCAGTGGTCATTGCATGTGTGTTCTTTTCAAAAACTACATGTGGATCCACTAGAGTCATTGTATGTGTGTTGTTATTCTACAACTAGCACTAGAGTCATTGCATGTGTGTTCTTTTCCATAAACCACTTATGGATCCATTACAGTCATTGCATGTGTGTTATTTCCACAAACCACACATGGATCCACTAGACTCATTGCATGTGTGTTCTTTTCCACAAACAACTTATGGATCAACTAGTGGTCATTGCATGTGTGTTCTTTTCACAAACTACATGTGGACCCACTAGAGTCATTGCATGTGTGTTCTATCCACAAACCACACATGGACCAACCAGTGGTCTTTGCATGTGTCTTCTTTCCACAAACCACACATGGATCTACCACTATCATTGCATGTGTGTTTTTCCACAAACCACATGTGGATCAAGCAGTGGTCATTGCATGTGTGTTCTTTCCACATACCACACATGGATCAACCAGTGGTCATTGCATGTGTGTTCTTTTCAACAAACCACTTATGGATCAACCTGGTATTGCATGTGTGTTCTTTTCACAATGCACACATGGATCAACCACTAGAGTCATTGCATGTGTGTTATTTCCACAAACAACACATGGATCAACCACTAGAGTCATTGCATGTGTGTTCTTTTCCACAAACCACACATGGATCAACTAGAGCCATTGCATTTGTGTTCTTTTCAACAAACAACTTATTGATCAACCAGTGGTCTTTGCATGTGTGTTCTTTTCAGCAAACCACATGTGGATCCACTAGAGTCATTGCATGTGTGTTCTTTTCCACAAACCACACATGGATCCACTAGAGCCATTGCATGTGTGTTCTTTTCCACAAACAACTTATGGATCAACTAGTGCTCTTTTCATGTGTGTTGTTTTCCAAACCACATGTGGATACCCAGTGGCCATTGCATGTGTGTTCTTTCCACAAACCACATATGGATCAACCAGTGTCATTGCATGTGTGTTCTTTCCACAAACCACATATGGATCCATTTGAGTCATTGCATGTTTGTTCTTATACTAAAACCACAAACCGACACTAGAGTCATTGCATGTGTGTTCTTTTCCACAAACAACTTATGGATCAACCAGTGGTCATTGCATGTGTGTTCTTTTCACAAACTACATCTGGAGCCACTAGAGTCATTGTATGTGTGTTCTTATACTAAAACTAGCACTAGAGTCATTGCATGTGTGTTCTTTTCCATAAACCACTTATGGATCCATTAGAGTCATTGCATGTGTGTTATTTCCACAAACCACACATGGATCAACCACTAGAGTCATTACATGTGTGTTTTTTTCCACAAACCACACATGGATCCACTAGACTCATTGCATGTGTGTTCTTTTCCACAAACAACTTATGGATCAACCAGTGGTCTTTCCATGTGTGTTCTTTTCAGCAAACCACATGTGGATCCACTAGAGTCATTGCATGTGTGTTCTTTTCCACAAACCACACATGGATCCACTAGAGTCATTGCATGTGTGTTCTTTTCCACAAACAACTTATGGATCAACTAGTGGTCTTTGCATGTGTGTTCTTTTCCACAAACCACATGTGGATACCCCAGTGGCCATTGCATGTGTGTTCTTTCCATAAACCACATATGGATCAACCAGTGTCATTGCATGTGTGTTCTTTCCACAAACCACATATGGATCCATTTGAGTCATTGCATGTTTGTTCTTATACTAAAACCACAAACCGACACTAGAGTCATTGCATGTGTGTTCTTTTCCACAAACAACTTATGGATCAACCAGTGGTCATTGCATGTGTGTTCTTTTCACAAACTACATCTGGAGCCACTAGAGTCATTGTATGTGTGTTCTTATACTAAAACTAGCACTAGAGTCATTGCATGTGTGTTCTTTTCCATAAACCACTTATGGATCCATTAGAGTCATTGCATGTGTGTTATTTCCACAAACCACACATGGATCAACCACTAGAGTCATTACATGTGTGTTCTTTTCCACAAACCACACATGGATCCACTAGGCTCATTGCATGTGTGTTCTTTTCCACAAACAACTTATGGATCAACCAGTGGTCTTTGCATGTGTGTTCTTTTCCACAAACCACATGTGGCTCAACCAGTGGTCATTGCATGTGTGTTCTTTCCACAAACCACATATGGATCAACCAGTGTCATTGCATGTGTGTTCTTTCCACAAACCACATATGGATCCATTTGAGTCATTGAATGTTTGTTCTTATACTAAAACCACAAACCGGCACTAGAGTCATTGCATGTGTGTTCCTTTCCACAAACAACTTATGGATCAACCAGTGGTCATTACATGTGTGTTCTTTTCAAAAACTACATGTGGATCCACTAGAGTCATTGTATGTGTGTTCTTATTCTAAAACTAGCACTAGAGTCATTGCATGTGTGTTCTTTTCCATAAACCACTTATGGATCCTTTAGAGTCATTGCATGTGTGTTCTTTTCCACAAACCACACATGGATCCACTAGACTCATTGCATGTGTGTTATTTTCCACAAACAACTTATGGATCAACTAGTGGTCATTGCATGTGTGTTCTTTTCACAAACTACATGTGGACCCACTAGAGTCATTGCATGTGTGTTCTATCCACAAACCACACATGGACCAACCAGTGGTCTTTGCATGTGTCTTCTTTCCACAAACCACACATGGATCTACCACTATCATTGCATGTGTGTTTTTCCACAAACCACATGTGGATCAAGCAGTGGTCATTGCATGTGTGTTCTTTCCACATACCACACATGGATCAACCAGTGGTCATTGCATGTGTGTTCTTTTCCACAAACCACTTATGGATCAACCGGTGGTATTGCATGTGTGTTCTTTTCACAATGCACACATGGATCAACCACTAGAGTCATTGCATGTGTGTTATTTCCACAAACCACACATGGATCAACCACTAGAGTCATTGCATGTGTGTTCTTTTCCACAAACCACACATGGATCCACTAGAGCCATTGCATGTGTGTTCTTTTCCACAAACAACTTATGGATCAACTAGTGCTCTTTTCATGTGTGTTGTTTTCCAAAAACCACATGTGGATACCCAGTGGCCATTGCATGTGTGTTCTTTCCACAAACCACATATGGATCAACCAGTGTCATTGCATGTGTGTTCTTTCCACAAACCACATATGGATCCATTTGAGTCATTGCATGTTTGTTCTTATACTAAAACCACAAACCGACACTAGAGTCATTGCATGTGTGTTCTTTTCCACAAACAACTTATGGATCAACCAGTGGTCATTGCATGTGTGTTCTTTTCACAAACTACATCTGGAGCCACTAGAGTCATTGTATGTGTGTTCTTATACTAAAACTAGCACTAGAGTCATTGCATGTGTGTTCTTTTCCATAAACCACTTATGGATCCATTAGAGTCATTGCATGTGTGTTATTTCCACAAACCACACATGGATCAACCACTAGAGTCATTACATGTGTGTTTTTTTCCACAAACCACACATGGATCCACTAGACTCATTGCATGTGTGTTCTTTTCCACAAACAACTTATGGATCAACCAGTGGTCTTTCCATGTGTGTTCTTTTCAGCAAACCACATGTGGATCCACTAGAGTCATTGCATGTGTGTTCTTTTCCACAAACCACACATGGATCCACTAGAGTCATTGCATGTGTGTTCTTTTCCACAAACAACTTATGGATCAACTAGTGGTCTTTGCATGTGTGTTCTTTTCCACAAACCACATGTGGATACCCCAAAGGGCCATTGCATGTGTGTTCTTTCCATAAACCACATATGGATCAACCAGTGTCATTGCATGTGTGTTCTTTCCACAAACCACATATGGATCCATTTGAGTCATTGCATGTTTGTTCTTATACTAAAACCACAAACCGACACTAGAGTCATTGCATGTGTGTTCCTTTCCACAAACAACTTATGGATCAACCAGTGGTCATTGCATGTGTGTTCTTTTCACAAACTACATCTGGAGCCACTAGAGTCATTGTATGTGTGTTCTTATACTAAAACTAGCACTAGAGTCATTGCATGTGTGTTCTTTTCCATAAACCACTTATGGATCCATTAGAGTCATTGCATGTGTGTTATTTCCACAAACACACATGGATCAACCACTAGAGTCATTACATGTGTGTTCTTTTCCACAAACCACACATGGATCCACTAGGCTCATTGCATGTGTGTTCTTTTCCACAAACAACTTATGGATCAACCAGTGGTCTTTGCATGTGTGTTCTTTTCCACAAACCACATGTGGCTCAACCAGTGGTCATTGCATGTGTGTTCTTTCCACAAACCACATATGGATCAACTAGTGTCATTGCATGTGTGTTCTTTCCACAAACCACATATGGATCCATTTGAGTCATTGAATGTTTGTTCTTATACTAAAACCACAAACCGGCACTAGAGTCATTGCATGTGTGTTCCTTTCCACAAACAACTTATGGATCAACCAGTGGTCATTACATGTGTGTTCTTTTCAAAAACTACATGTGGATCCACTAGAGTCATTGTATGTGTGTTCTTATTCTAAAACTAGCACTAGAGTCATTGCATGTGTGTTCTTTTCCATAAACCACTTATGGATCCTTTAGAGTCATTGCATGTGTGTTCTTTTCCACAAACCACACATGGATCCACTAGACTCATTGCATGTGTGTTATTTTCCACAAACAACTTATGGATCAACTAGTGGTCATTGCATGTGTGTTCTTTTCACAAACTACATGTGGACCCACTAGAGTCATTGCATGTGTGTTCTATCCACAAACCACACATGGACCAACCAGTGGTCTTTGCATGTGTCTTCTTTCCACAAACCACACATGGATCTACCACTATCATTGCATGTGTGTTTTTCCACAAACCACATGTGGATCAAGCAGTGGTCATTGCATGTGTGTTCTTTCCACATACCACACATGGATCAACCAGTGGTCATTGCATGTGTGTTCTTTTCCACAAACCACTTATGGATCAACCGGTGGTATTGCATGTGTGTTCTTTTCACAATGCACACATGGATCAACCACTAGAGTCATTGCATGTGTGTTATTTCCACAAACCACACATGGATCAACCACTAGAGTCATTGCATGTGTGTTCTTTTCCACAAACCACACATGGATCCACTAGAGCCATTGCATGTGTGTTCTTTTCCACAAACAACTTATGGATCAACTAGTGCTCTTTTCATGTGTGTTGTTTTCCAAAAACCACATGTGGATACCCAGTGGCCATTGCATGTGTGTTCTTTCCACAAACCACATATGGATCAACCAGTGTCATTGCATGTGTGTTCTTTCCACAAACCACATATGGATCCATTTGAGTCATTGCATGTTTGTTCTTATACTAAAACCACAAACCGACACTAGAGTCATTGCATGTGTGTTCTTTTCCACAAACAACTTATGGATCAACCAGTGGTCATTGCATGTGTGTTCTTTTCACAAACTACATCTGGAGCCACTAGAGTCATTGTATGTGTGTTCTTATACTAAAACTAGCACTAGAGTCATTGCATGTGTGTTCTTTTCCATAAACCACTTATGGATCCATTAGAGTCATTGCATGTGTGTTATTTCCACAAACCACACATGGATCAACCACTAGAGTCATTACATGTGTTTTTTTTTCCACAAACCACACATGGATCCACTAGACTCATTGCATGTGTGTTCTTTTCCACAAACAACTTATGGATCAACTAGTGGTCTTTGCATGTGTGTTCTTTTCCACAAACCACATGTGGGTCAACCAGTGGTCATTGCATGTGTGTTCTTTCCACAAACCACATATGGATCAACCAGTGTCATTGCATGTGTTTTCTTTCCACAAACCACATATGGATCCATTTGAGTCATTGAATGTTTGTTCTTATACTAAAACCACAAACCGGCACTAGAGTCATTGCATGTGTGTTCTTTTCCACAAACAACTTATGGATCAACCAGTGGTCATTACATGTGTGTTCTTTTCACAAACTACATGTGGATCCACTAGAGTCATTGTATGTGTGTTCTTTTTCTAAAACTAGCACTAGAGTCATTGCATGTGTGTTCTTTTCCATAAACCACTTATGGATCCGTTAGAGTCATTGCATGTGTGTTATTTCCACAAACCACACATGGATCAACCACTAGAGTCATTGCATGTGTGTTCTTTTCCACAAACCACACATGGATCCACTAGACTCATTGCATGTGTGTTCTTTTCCACAAACAACTTATGGACCAACTAGTGGTCATTGCATGTGTGTTCTTTTCACAAACTACATGTGGACCCACTAGAGTCATTGCATGTGTGTTCTATCCACAAACCACACATGGACCAACCAGTGGTCTTTGCATGTGTCTTCTTTCCACAAACCACACATGGATCCACCACTATCATTGCATGTGTGTTCTTTCCACAAACCACATGTGGATCAAGCAGTGGTCATTGCATGTGTGTTCTTTCCACAAACCACACATGGATCAACCAGTGGTCATTGCATGTGTGTTCTTTTCCACAAACCACTTATGGATCAACCGGTGGCATTGCATGTGTGTTCTTTTCACAAACCACACATGCATCAACCACTAGAGTCATTGCATGTGTGTTATTTCCACAAACCACACATGGATCAACCACTAGAGTCATTGCATGTGTGTTCTTTTCCACAAACCACACATGGATCCACTAGAGCCATTGCCTGTGTGTTCTTTTCCACAAACAACTTATGGATCAACCAGTGGTCTTTGCATGTGTGTTCTTTTCAGCAAACCACATGTGGATCCACTAGAGTCATTGCATGTGTGTTCTTTTCCACAAACCACACATGGATCCACTAGAGTCATTGCATGTGTGTTCTTTTCCACAAACAACTTATGGATCAACTAGTGGTCTTTGCATGTGTGTTCTTTTCCACAAACCACACATGGATCCACTAGAGTCATTGCATGTGTGTTCTTTTCCACAAACAACTTATGGATCAACTAGTGGTCTTTGCATGTGTGTTCTTTTCCACAAACCACATGTGGATACCCAGTGGCCATTGCATGTGTGTTCTTTCCACAAACCACATATGGATCAACCAGTGTCATTGCATGTGTGTTCTTTCCACAAACCACATATGGATCCATTTGAGTCATTGCATGTTTGTTCTTATACTAAAACCCCAAACCGACACTAGAGTCATTGCATGTGTGTTCTTTTCCATAAACCACTTATGGATCCATTAGAGTGATTGCATGTGTGTTATTTCCACAAACCACACATGGATCAATCACTAGAGTAATTACATGTGTGTTCTTTTCCACAAACCACACATGGATCCACTAGACTCATTGCATGTGTGTTCTTTTCCACAAACAACTTATGGATCAACCAGTGGTCTTTGCATGTGTGTTCTTTTCCACAAACCACATGTGGCTCAACCAGTGGTCATTGCATGTGTGTTCTTTCCACAAACCACATATGGATCAACCAGTGTCATTGCATGTGTGTTCTTTCCACAAACCACATATGGATCCATTTGAGTCATTGAATGTTTGTTCTTATACTAAAACCACAAACCGGCACTAGAGTCATTGCATGTGTGTTCTTTTCCACAAACAACTTATGGATCAACCAGTGGTCATTACATGTGTGTTCTTTTCACAAACTACATGTGGATCCACTAGAGTCATTGTATGTGTGTTCTTATTCTAAAACTAGCACTAGAGTCATTGCATGTGTGTTCTTTCCATTAACCACTTATGGATCCTTTAGAGTCATTGCATGTGTGTTATTTCCACAAACCACACATGGATTAACCACTAGAGTCATTGCATGTGTGTTCTTTTCCACAAACCACACATGGATCCACTAGACTCATTGCATGTGTGTTCTTTTCCACAAACAACTTATGGATCAACTAGTGGTCATTGCATGTGTGTTCTTTTCACAAACTACATGTGGACCCACTAGAGTCATTGCATGTGTGTTCTATCCACAAACCACACATGGACCAACCAGTGGTCTTTGCATGTGTGTTCTTTCCACAAACCACACATGGATCTACCACTATCATTGCATGTGTGTTCTTTCCACAAACCACATGTGGATCAAGCAGTGGTCATTGCATGTGTGTTCTTTCCACATACCACACATGGATCAACCAGTGGTCATTGCATGTGTGTTCTTTTCCACAAACCACTTATGGATCAACCGGTGGTATTGCATGTGTGTTCTTTTCACAATGCACACATGGATCAACCACTAGAGTCATTGCATGTGTGTTATTTCCACAAACCACACATGGATCAACCACTAGAGTCATTGCATGTGTGTTCTTTTCCACAAACCACACATGGATCCACTAGAGGCATTGCATGTGTGTTCTTTTCCACAAACAACTTATGGATCAACTAGTGGTCTTTGCATGTGTGTTCTTTTCAGCAAACCACATGTGGATCCACTAGAGTCATTGCATGTGTGTTCTTTTCCACAAACCACACATGGATCCACTAGAGTCATTGCATGTGTGTTCTTTTCCACAAACAACTTATGGATCAACTAGTGGTCTTTTCATGTGTGTTGTTTTCCACAAACCACATGTGGATACCCAGTGGCCATTGCATGTGTGTTCTTTCCACAAACCACATATGGATCAACCAGTGTCATTGCATGTGTGTTCTTTCCACAAACCACATATGGATCCATTTGAGTCATTGCATGTTTGTTCTTATACTAAAACCACAAACCGACACTAGAGTCATTGCATGTGTGTTCTTTTCCACAAACAACTTATGGATCAACCAGTGGTCATTGCATGTGAGTTCTTTTCACAAACTACATCTGGAGCCACCAGAGTCATTGTATGTGTGTTCTTATACTAAAACTAGCACTAGAGTCATTGCATGTGTGTTCTTTTCCATAAACCACTTATGGATCCATTAGAGTCATTGCATGTGTGTTATTTCCACAAACCACACATGGATCAACCACTAGAGTCATTACATGTGTGTTTTTTTCCACAAACCACACATGGATCCACTAGACTCATTGCATGTGTGTTCTTTTCCACAAACAACTTATGGATCAACCAGTGGTCTTTGCATGTGTGTTCTTTTCCACAAACCACATGTGGGTCAACCAGTGGTCATTGCATGTGTGTTCTTTCCACAAACCACATATGGATCAACCAGTGTCATTGCATGTGTGTTCTTTCCACAAACCACATATGGATCCATTTGAGTCATTGCATGTTTGTTCTTATACTAAAACCCCAAACCGACACTAGAGTCATTGCATGTGTGTTCTTTTCCACAAACAACTTATGGATCAACCAGTGGTCATTACATGTGTGTTCTTTTCACAAACTACATGTGGATCCACTAGAGTCATTGTATGTGTGTTCTTTTTCTAAAACTAGCACTAGAGTCATTGCATGTGTGTTCTTTTCCATAAACCACTTATGGATCCGTTAGAGTCATTGCATGTGTGTTATTTCCACAAACCACACATGGATCAACCACTAGAGTCATTGCATGTGTGTTCTTTTCCACAAACCACACATGGATCCACTAGACTCATTGCATGTGTGTTCTTTTCCACAAACAACTTATGGACCAAATAGTGGTCATTGCATGTGTGTTCTTTTCACAAACTACATGTGGACCCACTAGAGTCATTGCATGTGTGTTCTATCCACAAACCACACATGGACCAACCAGTGGTCTTTGCATGTGTCTTCTTTCCACAAACCACACATGGATCCACCACTATCATTGCATGTGTGTTCTTTCCACAAACCACATGTGGATCAAGCAGTGGTCATTGCATGTGTGTTCTTTCCACAAACCACACATGGATCAACCAGTGGTCATTGCATGTGTGTTCTTTTCCCCAAACCACTTATGGATCAACCGGTGGCATTGCATGTGTGTTCTTTTCACAAACCACACATGCATCAACCACTAGAGTCATTGCATGTGTGTTATTTCCACAAACCACACATGGATCAACCACTAGAGTCATTGCATGTGTGTTCTTTTCCACAAACCACACATGGATCCACTAGAGCCATTGCCTGTGTGTTCTTTTCCACAAACAACTTATGGATCAACCAGTGGTCTTTGCATGTGTGTTCTTTTCAGCAAACCACATGTGGATCCACTAGAGTCATTGCATGTGTGTTCTTTTCCACAAACCACACATGGATCCACTAGAGTCATTGCATGTGTGTTCTTTTCCACAAACAACTTATGGATCAACTAGTGGTCTTTGCATGTGTGTTCTTTTCCACAAACCACATGTGGATACCCAGTGGCCATTGCATGTGTGTTCTTTCCACAAACCACATATGGATCAACCAGTGTCATTGCATGTGTGTTCTTTCCACAAACCACATATGGATCCATTTGAGTCATTGAATGTTTGTTCTTATACTAAAACCACAAACCGGCACTAGAGTCATTGCATGTGTGTTCTTTTCCACAAACAACTTATGGATCAACCAGTGGTCATTACTTGTGTGTTCTTTTCACAAACTACATGTGGATCCACTAGAGTCATTGTATGTGTGTTTTTTTTCTAAAACTAGCACTAGAGTCATTGCATGTGTGTTCTTTTCCATAAACCACTTATGGATCCATTAGAGTCATTGCATGTGTGTTATTTCCACAAACCACACATGGATCAACCACTAGAGTCATTGCATGTGTGTTCTTTTCCACAAACGACACATGGATCCACTAGACTCATTGCATGTGTGTTCTTTTCCACAAACAACTTATGGACCAACTAGTGGTCATTGCATGTGTGTTCTTTTCACAAACTACATGTGGACCCACTAGAGTCATTGCATGTGTGTTCTATCCACAAACCACACATGGACCAACAAGTGGTCTTTGCATGTGTCTTCTTTCCACAAACCACACATGGATCCCCCACTATCATTGCATGTGTGTTCTTTCCACAAACCACATGTGGATGAAGCAGTGGTCATTGCATGTGTGTTCTTTCCACAAACCACACATGGATCAACCAGTGGTCATTGCATGTGTGTTCTTTTCCACAAACCACTTATGGATCAACCGGTGGCATTGCATGTGTGTTCTTTTCACAAACCACACATGCATCAACCACTAGAGTCATTGCATGTGTGTTATTTCCACAAACCACACATGGATCAACCACTAGAGTCATTGCATGTGTGTTCTTTTCCACAAACCACACATGGATCCACTAGAGCCATTGCCTGTGTGTTCTTTTCCACAAATAACTTATGGATCAACCAGTGGTCTTTGCATGTGTGTTCTTTTCAGCAAACCACATGTGGATCCACTAGAGTCATTGCATGTGTGTTATTTTCCACAAACCACACATGGATCCACTAGAGTCATTGCATGTGTGTTCTTTTCCACAAACAACTTATGGATCAACTAGTGGTCTTTGCATGTGTGTTCTTTTCCACAAACCACATGTGGATACCCAGTGGCCATTGCATGTGTGTTCTTTCCACAAACCACATATGGATCAACCAGTGTCATTGCATGTGTGTTCTTTCCACAAACCACATATGGATCCATTTGAGTCATTGCATGTTTGTTCTTATACTAAAACCCCAAACCGACACTAGAGTCATTGCATGTGTGTTCTTTTCCACAAACAACTTATGGATCAACCAGTGGTCATTACATGTGTGTTCTTTTCACAAACTACATGTGGAGCCACTAGAGTCATTGTATGTGTGTTCTTATACTAAAACTAGCACTAGAGTCATTACATGTGTGTTCTTTTCCATAAACCACTTATGGATCCATTAGAGTCATTGCATGTGTGTTATTTCCACAAACCACACATGGATCAACCACTAGAGTAATTACATGTGTGTTCTTTTCCACAAACCACACATGGATCCACTAGACTCATTGCATGTGTGTTCTTTTCGACAAACAACGTATGGATCAACCAGTGGTCTTTGCATGTGTGTTCTTTTCCACAAACCACATGTGGGTCAACCAGTGGTCACTGCATGTGTGTTCTTTCCACAAACCACATATGGATCAACCAGTGTCATTGCATGTGTGTTCTTTCCACAAACCACATATGGATCCATTTGAGTCATTGAATGTTTGTTCTTATACTAAAACCATAAACCAGCACTAGAGACATTGCATGTGTGTTCTTTTCCACAAACAACTTATGGATCAACCAGTGGTCATTACATGTGTGTTCTTTTCACAAACTACATGTGGATCCACTAGAGTCATTGTATGTGTGTTCTTATTCTAAAACTAGCACTAGAGTCATTGCATGTGTGTTCTTTTCCATAAACCACTTATGGATCCGTTAGAGTCATTGCATGTGTGTTATTTCCACAAACCACACATGGATCAACCACTAGAGTCATTGCATGTGTGTTCTTTTCCACAAACCACAAATGGATCCACTAGACTCATTACATGTGTGTTCTTTTCCACAAACAACTTATGGATCAACTAGTGGTCATTGCATGTGTGTTCTTTTCACAAACTACATGTGGACCCACTAGAGTCATTGCATGTGTGTTCTATCCACAAACCACACATGGACCAACCAGTGGTCCTTGCATGTGTCTTCTTTCCACAAACCACACATGGATCCACCACTATCATTGCATGTGTGTTCTTTCCACAAACCACATGTGGATCAAGCAGTGGTCATTGCATGTGTGTTCTTTCCACAAACCCCACATGGATCAACCAGTGGTCATTGCATGTGTGTTCTTTTCCACAAACCACTTATGGATCAACCGATAGCATTGCATGTGTGTTCTTTTCACAAACCACACATGGATCAACCACTAGAGTCATTGCATGTGTGTTATTTCCACAAACCACACATGGATCAACCACTAGAGTCATTGCATGTGTGTTCTTTTCCACAAACCACACATGGATCCACTAGAGCCATTGCCTGTGTGTTCTTTTCCACAAACAACTTATGGATCAACCAGTCGTCTTTGCATGTGTGTTCTTTTCAGCAAACCGCATGTGGATCCACTAGAGTCATTGCATGTGTGTTCTTTTCCACAAACCACACATGGATCCACTAGAGTCATTGCATGTGTGTTCTTTTCCACAAACAACTTATGGATCAACTAGTGGTCTTTGCATGTGTGTTCTTTTCCACAAACCACATGTGGATACCTAGTGGCCATTGCATGTGTGTTCTTTCCACAAACCACATATGGATCAACCAGTGTCATTGCATGTGTGTTCTTTCCACAAACCACATATGGATCCATTTGAGTCATTGCATGTTTGTTCTTATACTAAAACCCCAAACTGACACTAGAGTCATTGCATGTGTGTTCTTTTCCACAAACAACTTATGGATCAACCAGTGGTCATTGCATGTGTGTTCTTTTCACAAACTACATGTGGAGCCACTAGAGTCATTGTATGTGTGTTCTTATACTAAAACTAGCACTAGAGTCATTGCATGTGTGTTCTTTTCCATAAACCACTTATGGATCCATTAGAGTCATTGCATGTGTGTTATTTCCACAAACCACACATGGATCAACCACTAGAGTCATTACATGTGTGTTCTTTTCCACAAACCACACATGGATCCACTAGAGTCATTGCATGAGTGTTCTTTTCCACAAACCACATGTGGGTCAACCAGTGGTCACTGCATGTGTGTTCTTTCCACAAACCACATATGGATCAACCAGTGTCATTGCATGTGTGTTCTTTCCACAAACCACATATGGATCCATTTCAGTCATTGAATGTTTGTTCTTATACTAAAACCACAAACCGGCACTAGAGTCATTGCATGTGTGTTCTTTTACACAAACCACACATGGATCAACCACTAGAGTCATTGCATGTGTGTTATTTCCACAAACCACACATGGATCAACCACTAGAGTCATTGCATGTGTGTTCTTTTCCACAAACCACACATGGATCCACTAGAGCCATTGCCTGTGTGTTCTTTTCCACAAATAACTGATGGATCAACCAGTGGTCTTTGCATGTGTGTTCTTTTCAGCAAACCACATGTAGATCCACTAGAGTCATTGCATGTGTGTTCTTTTCCACAAACCACACATGGATCCACTAGAGTCATTGCATGTGTGTTCTTTTCGACAAACAACTTATGGATCAACTAGTGCTCTTTGCATGTGTGTTCTTTTCCACAAATAACTGATGGATCAACCAGTGGTCTTTGCATGTGTGTTCTTTTCAGCAAACCACATGTAGATCCACTAGAGTCATTGCATGTGTGTTCTTTTCCACAAACCACACATGGATCCACTAGAGTCATTGCATGTGTGTTCTTTTCGACAAACAACTTATGGATCAACTAGTGCTCTTTGCATGTGTGTTCTTTTCCACAAACCACATGTGGATACCCTAGTGGCCATTGCATGTGTGTTCTTTCCACAAACCACATATGGATCAACCAGTGTCATTGCATGTGTGTTATTTCCACAAACCATATATGGATCCATTTGAGTCATTGCATGTTTGTTCTTATACTAAAACCACAAACCGACACTAGAGTCATTGCATGTGTGTTCTTTTCCACAAACAACTTATGGATCAACCAGTGGTCATTGCATGTGTGTTCTTTTCACAAACTACATGTGGAGCCACTAGAGTCATTGTATGTGTGTTCTTGTACTAAAACTAGCACTAGAGTCATTGCATGTGTGTTCTTTTCCATGAACCACTTATGGATCCATTAGAGTCATTGCATGTGTGTTATTTCCACAAACCACACATGGATCAACCACTAGAGTCATTACATGTGTGTTCTTTTCCACAAACCACACATGGATCCACTAGACTCATTGCATGTGTGTTCTTTTCCACAAACAACTTATGGATCAACCAGTGGTCTTTGCATGTGTGTTCTTTTCCACAAACCACATGTGGGTCAACCAGTGGTCATTGCATGTGTGTTCTTTCCACAAACCACATATGGATCAACCAGTGTCATTGCATGTGTGTTCTTTCCACAAACCACATATGGATCCATTTCAGTCATTGAATGTTTGTTCTTATACTAAAACCACAAACCGGCACTAGAGTCATTGCATGTGTGTTCTTTTACACAAACAACTTATGGATCAACCAGTGGTCATTGCATGTGTGTTCTTTTCACAAACTACATGTGGACCCACTAGAGTCATTGTATGTGTGTTCTTATACTTAAACTAGCACTAGAGTCAATGCATGTGTGTTCTTTTCCATAAACCACTTATGGATCCGTTAGAGTCATTGCATGTGTGTTATTTCCATAAACCACACATGGATCAACCACTAGAGTCATTGCATGTGTGTTCTTTTCCACAAACCACACATGGATCCACTAGACTCATTGCATGTGTGTTCTTTTCCACAAACAACCTATGGATCAACCAGTGGTCATTGCATGTGTGTTCTTTTCACAAACTACATGTGGACCCACTAGAGTCATTGCATGTGTGTTCTATCCACAAACCACACATGGACCAACCAGTGGTCTTTGCATGTGTCTTCTTTCCACAAACCACACATGGATCCACCACTATCATTGCATGTGTGTTCTTTCCACAAACCACATGTGGATCAAGCAGTGGTCATTGCATGTGTGTTCTTTCCACAAACCCCACATGGATCAACCAGTGGTCATTGCATGTGTGTTCTTTTCCACAAACCACTTATGGATCAACCCGTGGCATTGCATGTGTGTTCTTTTCACAAACCACACATGGATCAACCACTAGAGTCATTGCATGTGTGTTATTTCCACAAACCACACATGGATCAACCACTAGAGTCATTGCATGTGTGTTCTTTTCCACAAACCACACATGGATCCACTAGAGCCATTGCCGGTGTGTTCTTTTCCACAAATAACTTATGGATCAACCAGTGGTCTTTGCATGTGTGTTCTTTTCAGCAAACCACATGTAGATCCACTAGAGTCATTGCATGTGTGTTCTTTTCCACAAACCACACATGGATCCACTAGAGTCATTGCATGTGTGTTCTTTTCGACAAACAACTTATGGATCAACTAGTGCTCTTTGCATGTGTGTTCTTTTCCACAAACCACATGTGGATACCCTAGTGGCCATTGCATGTGTGTTCTTTCCACAAACCACATATGGATCAACCAGTGTCATTGCATGTGTGTTATTTCCACAAACCATATATGGATCCATTTGAGTCATTGCATGTTTGTTCTTATACTAAAACCACAAACCGACACTAGAGTCATTGCATGTGTGTTCTTTTCCACAAACAACTTATGGATCAACCAGTGGTCATTGCATGTGTGTTCTTTTCACAAACTACATGTGGAGCCACTAGAGTCATTGTATGTGTGTTCTTGTACTAAAACTAGCACTAGAGTCATTACATGTGTGTTCTTTTCCATAAACCACTTATGGATCCATTAGAGTCATTGCATGTGTGTTATTTCCACAAACCACACATGGATCAACCACTAGAGTAATTACATGTGTGTTCTTTTCCACAAACCACACATGGATCCACTAGACTCATTGCATGTGTGTTCTTTTCCACAAACAACTTATGGATCAACCAGTGGTCTTTGCATGTGTGTTCTTTTCCACAAACAACTTATGGATCAACCAGTGGTCATTGCATGTGTGTTCTTTCCACAAACCACATATGGATCAACCAGTGTCATTGCATGTGTGTTCTTTCCACAAACCACATATGGATCCATTTCAGTCATTGAATGTTTGTTCTTATACTAAAACCACAAACCGGCACTAGAGTCATTGCATGTGTGTTCTTTTACACAAACAACTTATGGATCAACCAGTGGTCATTGCATGTGTGTTCTTTTCACAAACTACATGTGGACCCACTAGAGTCATTGTATGTGTGTTCTTATACTAAAACTAGCACTAGAGTCAATGCATGTGTGTTCTTTTCCATAAACCACTTATGGATCCGTTAGAGTCATTGCATGTGTGTTATTTCCACAAACCACACATGGATCAACCACTAGAGTCATTGCATGTGTGTTCTTTTCCACAAACCACACATGGATCCACTAGGCTCATTGCATGTGTGTTCTTTTCCACAAACAACTTATGGATCAACCAGTGGTCATTGCATGTGTGTTCTTTTCACAAACTACATGTGGACCCACTAGAGTCATTGCATTTGTGTTCTATCCTCAAACCACACATGGACCAACCAGTGGTCTTTGCATGTGTCTTCTTTCCACAAACCACACATGGATCCACCACTATCATTGCATGTGTGTTCTTTCCACAAACCACATGTGGATCAAGCAGTGGTCTTTGCATGTGTGTTCTTTCCACAAACCACACATGGATCAACCACTGGTCATTGAATGTGTGTTCTTTTCCACAAACCACTTATGGATCAACCGGTGGCATTGCATGTGTGTTCTTTTCACAAACCACACATGGATCAACCACTAGAGTCATTGCATGTGTGTTATTTCCACAAACCACACATGTATCAACCACTAGAGTCATTGCATGTGTGTTCTTTTCCACAAACCACACATGGATCCAATAGAGCCATTGCAAGTATGTTCTTTTCCACAAACAACTTATGGATCAACCAGTGGTCTTTGCATGTGTGTTCTTTTCAGCAAACCACATGTGGATCAACCAGTGGTCATTGCATGTGTGTCCTTTCCACAAACCACTTATGGATCAACCAGTGGTCATTACATGTGTGTTCTTTTCACAAACTACATGTGGATCCACTAGAGTCATTGTATGTGTGTTCTTATACTAAAACTAGCACTAGAGTCATTGCATGTGTGTTCTTTTCCATAAACCACTTATGGATCTGTCAGAGTCATTGCATGTGTGTTATTTCCACAAACCACACATGGATCAACCACTAGAGTCATTGCATGTGTGTTCTTTTCCACAAACCACACATGGATCCACTAGACTCATTGCATGTGTGTTCTTTTCCACAAACAACTTATGGATCAACCAGTGGTCTTTCCATGTGTGTTCTTTTCCACAAACCACATGTGGGTCAACTAGTGGTCATTTCATATGTGTTCTTTCCACAAACCACATATGGATCAACCAATGTCATTGCATGTGTGTTCTTTCCACAAACCACATGTGGATCAACCAGTGGTAATTGCATGTGTGTTCTTTCCACAAACCACACATGGATCAACCACTGTCATTGCATGTGTGTTCTTTCCACAAACCACATATGGATCCATTTGAGTCGTTGCATGTTTGTTCTTATACTAAAACCACAAACCGGCACTAGAGTTTTTGCATGTGTGTTCTTTTCCACAAACAACTTATGGATCAACCAGTGGTCATTGCATGTGTGTTCTTTTCACAAACTACATGTGGACCCACTAGAGTCATTGCATGTGTGTTCTATCCACAAACCACACATGGACCAACTAGTGGTCTTTGCATAAGTCTTCTTTCCACAAACCACACATGGATCCACCACTATCATTGCATGTGTGTTCTTTCCTCAAACCACTTATGGATCAACCGGTGGCATTGCATGTGTGTTTTTTTCACAACCCACACATGGATCAAACACTAGAGTCATTGCATGTGTGTTATTTCCACAAACCACACATGTATCAACCACTAGAGTCATGGCATGTGTGTTCTTTTCTAGAAACTACACATGGATCCACTAGAGCCATTGCCTGTGTGTTCTTTTCCACAAACAACTTATGGATCAACCAGTGGTCTTTGCATGTGTGTTCTTTTTAGCAAACCACATGTGGATCCACTAGAGTTATTGCATGTGTGTTCTTTTCCACAAACCACACACGGATCCACTAGAGTCATTGCATGTGTGTTCTTTTCCACAAACAACTTATGGATAACTTTGCATGTGTCTTCTTTTCCACAAACCACATGTGGATCAACCAGTGGCCATTGCATGTGTGTTCTTTCCACAAACCACATATGGATCAACCAGTGTCATTGCATGTGTGTTCTTTCCACAAACCACATATGGATCCATTTGAGTTATTGCATGTTTGTTCTTATACTAAAAACACAAACCGACACTAGAGTCATTGCATGTGTGTTCTTTTCCACAAACAACTTATGGATCAACCAGTGGTCATTGCATGTGTGTTCTTTTCACAAACTACATGTGGACCCACTAGAGTCATTGTATGTGTGTTCTTATACTAAAACTAGCACTAGAGTCATTGCATGTGTGTTCTTTTCCATAAACCACTTATGGATCCGTTAGAGTCATTGCATGTGTGTTATTTCCACAAACCACACATGGATCAACCACTAGAATCATTGCATGTGTGTTCTTTTCCACAAACCACAGATGGATCCACTAGACTCATTACATGTGTGTTCTTTTCCACAAACAAGTTATGGATCAACCAGTGGTCATTGCATGTGTGTTCTTTTCACAAACTACATGTGGACCCACTAGAGTCATTGCATGTGCGTTCTATCCACAAACCACACATGGACCAACCAGTGGTCTTTGCATGTGTATTCTTTCCACAAACCACACATGGATCCACCACTATCATTGCATGTGTGTTCTTTCCACAAACCACATGTGTATCAAGCAGTGGTCATTGCATGTGTGTTCTTTCCACAAACCACACATGGATCAATCAGTGGTCATTGCATGTGTGTTATTTTCCACAAACCACTTATGGATCAACCGGTGGCATTGCATGTGTGTTCTTTTCACAAACCACACATGGATCAACCACTAGAGTCACTGCATGTGTGTTATTTCCACAAACCACACATGGATCAACCACTAGAGTCATAGCATGTGTGTTCTTTTCCACAAACCACACATGGATCCACTAGAGCCATTGCATGTGTGTTCTTTTCTACAAACAACTTATGGATCAACCAGTGGTCTTTGCATGTGTGTTCTTTTCAGCAAACCACATGTGGATCAACCAGTGGTCATTGCATGTGTGTCCTTTCCACAAACCACATATGGATCAACTAGTGGTAATTGCATGTGTGTTCTTTTCCACAAACCACTTATGGATCAACCGATGGCATTGCATGTGTGTTCTTTTCACAAACCACACATGGATTAACCACTAGAGTCATTGCATGTGTGTTATTTCCACAAACCACACTTGGATCAACCACTAGAGTCATTCCATGTGTGTTATTTTACACAAACCACACATGGATCCACTAGAGTCATTGCATGTGTGTTCTTTTCCACAAACAACTTATGGATCAACCAGTGGTCTTTGCATGTGTGTTCTTTTCCATAAATCGCATGTGGATCAACCAGTGGTCATTGCATGTGTGTTCTTTCTACAAACCTCATATGGATCAACCAGTGTCATTGCATGTGTGTTCTTTCCAACAACCACATATGGATCCATTTGAGTAATTGCATGTTTTTTCTTATACTAAAACCACAAACCGGCACTAGAGTCATTGCATGTGTGTTCTTTTCCACAAACAACTTATGGATCAACCAGTGGTCATTGCATGTGTGTTCTTTTCACAAACTACATGTGGACCCACTAGAGTCATTGTGTGTGTTCTTATACTAAAACTAGCACTAGAGTCATTGCATGTGTGTTCTTTTCCATAAACCACTTATGGATCCATTAGAGTCATTGCATCTGTGTTATTTCCACAAACCACACATGGATCAACCACTAGAGTCATTGCATGTGTGTTCTTTTCCACAAACCACATATGGATCCACTAGACTCATTGCATGTGTGTTCATTTCCACAAACAACTTATGGATCAACCAGTGCTCTTTGCATGTGTGTTCTTTTCCCCAAACCACATGTGGGTCAACCAGTGTCATTGCATGTGTGTTCTTTCCACAAACCACATATGGATCAACCAGTGTCATTGCATGTGTGTTCTTTCCACAAACCACATATGGATCCATTTGAGTCATTGAATGTTTGTTCTTATACTAAAACCACAAACCGGCACTAGAGTCCTTGCATGTGTGTTCTTTTCCATAAACAACTTATGGATCAACCAGTGGTCATTGCATATGTGTTCTTTTCACAAACTACATGTGGACCCACTAGAGTCATTGTATGTGTGTTCTTATACGAAAACTAGCACTAGAGTCATTGCATGTGTTTTCTTTTCAGCAAACCACATGTGGATCAACCAGTGGTTATTGCAGGTGTGTTCTTTCCACAAACCACATATGGAGGAACTAGTGTCATTGCATGTGTGTTCTTTGCACAAACCACATATGGATCCATTTTAGTCATTGCATGTTTGTTTTCATACTAAAACCACAAACCGACACTAGACTCATTGTATGTGTGTTCTTTTCCACAAACAACTTATGGATCAACAAGTGGTCATTGCATGTGTGTTCATTTCACAAACTACATGTGGACCCACTAGAGTCATTGTATGTGTGTTCTTATACTAAAACTAGCACTAGAGTCATTGCATGTGTGTTCTTTTCCATAAACCACTTATGGATTCATTAGAGTCATTGCATGTGTGTTATTTCCACAAACCACACATGGATCAACCACTAGAGTCATTGCATGTGTGTTCTTTTCCACAAACCACACATGGATCCACTAGACTCATTCCATGTGTGTTCTTTCCACAAACCACACATGGATCAACCAGTGGTCATTGCATGTGTGTTCTTTTCCACAAACCACACATGGATCAACCAGTGGCATTGCATGTGTGTTCTTTTCACAAACCACACATGGATCAACCACTAGAGTCATTGCATGTGTGTTATTTCCACAAACCACACATGGATCAACCACTAGAGTCATTGCATGTGTGTTCTTTTCCACAAACCACACATGGATCCACTAGAGCCATTGCATGTGTGTTCTTTTCCACAAACAACTTATGGATCAACCAGTGGTCTTTGCATGTGTGTTCTTTTCAGCAAACCACATGTGGATCAACCAGTGGTCATTGCATGTGTGTCCTTTCCACAAACCACATATGGATCAACCTGTGGTCATTGCATGTTTGTTCTTTTCCACAAACCACTTATGGATCAACCGATGGCATTGCATGTGTGTTCTTTTCACAACCCACACATGGATCAACAACTAGAGTCATTGCATGTGTGTTATTTCCACAAACCACACTTGGATCAACCACTTGAGTCATTCCATGTGTGTTATTTTACACAAACCACACATGGATCCACTAGAGTCATTGCATGTGTGTTCTTTTCCACAAACAACTTATGGATCAACCAATGGTCTTTGCATGTGTGTTCTTTTTAGCAAACCACATGTGGATCAACCAGTGGTCATTGCATGTGTGTTCTTTCCACAAACCACATATGGATCCATTTGAGTCATTTCATGTTTCTTCTTATACTAAAACCACAAACCGGCACTAGACTCATTGTATGTGTGTTCTTTTCCACAAACAACTTATGGATCAACAAGTGGTCATTGCATGTGTGTTCATTTCACAAACTACATGTGGACCCACTAGAGTCATTGTATGTGTGTTCTTATACTAAAAGTAGCACTAGAGTCATTGCATGTGTGTTCTTTCCACAAACCACATATGGATCAACCACTAGAGTCATTGCATGTGTGTTATTTCCACAAACCACACATGGATCAACCACTAGATTCATTGCATGTGTGTTCTTTTCCAAGAAACCACACATGGATCCACTAGAGTCATTGCATGAGTGTTCTTTTCCACAAACAACTTATGGATCAACCAGTGGTCTTTGCATGTGTGTTCTTTTCCATAAACCACATGTGGATCAACCAGTGGTCATTGCATGTGTGTTCTTTCCACAAACCACATATGGATCAACCAGTGTCATTGCATGTTTGTTCTTTCCAAAAACCACATATGGATCCATTTGAGTCATTGCATGTTTTTTCTTATACTAAAACCATAAACCAGCAGTAGAGTCATTGCATGTGTGTTCTTTTCCACAAACAACTTATGGATAAACCAGTGGTCATTGCATATGTGTTCTTTTCACAAACTACATGTGGACCCACTATAGTCATTTTGTGTGTTCTTATACTAAAACTAGCACTAGAGTCATTGCATGTGTGTTCTTTTCCATAAACAACTTATGGATCCATTAGAGTCGTTGCATCTGTGTTATTTCCACAAACCACACATGGATCAACCACTAGAGTCATTGCATGTGTGTTCTTTTCCACAAACCACACATGGATCCACTAGACTCATTGCATGTGTGTTCTTTTCCACAAACAACCTATGGATCAACCAGTGGTCTTTGCATGTGTGTTCTTCTCCCCAAACCACATGTGGGTCAACCAGTGGTCATTGCATGTGTGTTCTTTCCACAAACCACATATGGATCAACCAGTGTCATTGCATGTGTGTTCTTTCCACAAACCACATATGGATCCATTTGAGTCATTGAATGTTTGTTCTTTTACTAAAACCACAAACCGGCACTAGAGTCCTTGCATGTGTGTTCTTTTGCACAAACAACTTATGGATCAACCAGTGGTCATTGCATGTGTGTTCTTTTTACAAACTACATGTGGACCCACTAGAGTCATTGTATGTGTGTTCTTATACGAAAACTAGCACTAGAGTCATTGCATGTGTGTTCTTTTCCACAAACAACTTATGGATCAACCAGTGGTCTTTGCATGTGTGTTCTTTTTAGCAAACCACATGTGGATCAACCAGTGGTCATTGCATGTGTGTTCTTTCCACAAACCACATATGGATCCATTTGAGTTATTTCATGTTTCTTCTTATACTAAAACCACAAACCGGCACTAGACTCATTGTATGTGTGTTCTTTTCCACAAACAACTTATGGATCAACAAGTGGTCATTGCATGTGTGTTCATTTCACAAACTAGATGTGGACCCACTAGAGTCATTGTATGTGTGTTCTTATACTAAAAGTAGCACTAGAGTCATTGCATGTGTGTTCTTTCCACAAACCACATATGGATCAACCACTAGAGTCATTGCATGTGTGTTATTTCCACAAACCACACATGGATCAACCACTAGAGTCATTGCATGTGTGTTCTTTTCCAGAAACCACACATGGATCCACTAGAGTCATTGCATGAGTGTTCTTTTCCACAAACAACTTATGGATCAACCAGTGGTCTTTGCATGTGTGTTCTTTTCCACAAACCACATGTGGGTCAACCAGTGGTCATTGCATGTGTGTTCTTTCCACAAACCACATATGGATCAACTAGTGTCATTAAATGTGTGTTCTTTCCACAAACCACATATGGATCCATTTGAGTCATTGAATGTTTGTTTTTATACTAAAACCACAAACCGGCACTAGAGTCATTGCATGTGTGTTATTTTCCACAAACAACTTATGGATCAACCAGTGGTCATTGCATGTGTGTTCTTTTCACAAACTACATGTGGACCCACTAGAGTCATTGTATGTGTGTTCTTATACTAAAACTAGCACTAGAGTCATTGCATGTGTGTTCTTTTCCATAAACCACTTATGGATCCATTAGAGTCATTTCATGTGTGTTATTTCCACAAACAACACATGGATCAACCACTAAAGTCATTGCATGTGTGTTCTTTCCACAAACCACGTATGGATCAACCACTAGATTCATTGCATGTGTGTTATTTCCACAAACAACACATGGATCAACCACTAGAGTCATTGCATGTGTGTTATTTTCCACAAACCACACATGGATCTACTAGAGTCATTGCATGAGTGTTCATTTCCACAAACAACTTATGGATCAACCTGTGGTCTTTGCATGTGTGTTCTTTTCCACAAACCACATGTGGGTCAACTAGTGGTCATTGCATGTGTGTTCTTTCCACAAACCACATATGGATCCATTTGAGTCATTGCATGTTTGTTCTTATACTAAAACCACAAACCGGCACTAGAGTCATTGCATGTGCATTCTTTTCCACAAACAACTTATGGATCAACCAGTGCTCTTTGCATGTGTGTTCTTTTCCCCAAACCACATGTGGGTCAACCAGTGTCATTGCATGTGTGTTCTTTCCACAAACCACATATGGATCAACCAGTGTCATTGCATGTGTGTTCTTTCCACAAACCACATATGGATCCATTTGAGTCATTGAATGTTTGTTCTTATACTAAAACCACAAACCGGCACTAGAGTCCTTGCATGTGTGTTCTTTTCCATAAACAACTTATGGATCAACCAGTGGTCATTGCATATGTGTTCTTTTCACAAACTACATGTGGACCCACTAGAGTCATTGTATGTGTGTTCTTATACGAAAACTAGCACTAGAGTCATTGCATGTGTGTTCTTTTCCACAAACAACTTATGGATCAACCAGTCGTCTTTGCATGTGTGTTCTTTTCAGCAAACCACATGTGGATCAACCAGCGGTTATTGCATGTGTGTTCTTTCCACAAACCACATATGGAGGAACTAGTGTCATTGCATGTGTGTTCTTTGCACAAACCACATATGGATCCATTTTAGTCATTGCATGTTTGTTTTCATACTAAAACCACAAACCGGCACTAGACTCATTGTATGTGTGTTCTTTTCCACAAACAACTTATGGATCAACAAGTGGTCATTGCATGTGTGTTCATTTCACAAACTACATGTGGACCCACTAGAGTCATTGTATGTGTGTTCTTATACTAAAACTAGCACTAGAGTCATTGCATGTGTGTTCTTTTCGATAAACCACTTATGGATCCATTAGAGTCATTTCATGTGTGTTATTTCCACAAACAACACATGGATCAACCACTAAAGTCATTGCATGTGTGTTCTTTCCACAAACCACGTATGGATCAACCACTAGATTCATTGCATCTGTGTTATTTCCACAAACAACACATGGATCAACCACTAGAGTCATTGCATGTGTGTTATTTTCCACAAACCACACATGGATCTACTAGAGTCATTGCATGAGTGTTCTTTTCCACAAACAACTTATGGATCAACCTGTGGTCTTTGCATGTGTGTTCTTTTCCACAAACCACATGTGGGTCAACTAGTGGTCATTGCATGTGTGTTCTTTCCACAAACCACATATGGATCAACCAGTGTCGTTAAATGTGTGTTCTTTCCACAAACCACATATGGATCCATTTGAGTCATTGCATGTTTGTTCTTATACTAAAACCACAAACCGGCACTAGAGTCATTGCATGTGCATTCTTTTCCACAAACAACTTATGGATCAACTAGTGCTCTTTGCATGTGTGTTCTTTTCCCCAAACCACATGTGGGTCAACCAGTGTCATTGCATGTGTGTTCTTTCCACAAACCACATATGGATCAACCAGTGTCATTGCATGTGTGTTCTTTCCACAAACCACATATGGATCCATTTGAGTCATTGAATGTTTGTTCTTATACTAAAACCACAAACCGGCACTAGAGTCCTTGCATGTGTGTTCTTTTCCATAAACAACTTATGGATCAACCAGTGGTCATTGCATATGTGTTCTTTTCACAAACTACATGTGGACCCACTAGAGTCATTGTATGTGTGTTCTTATACGAAAACTAGCACTAGAGTCATTGCATGTGTGTTCTTTTCCACAAACAACTTATGGATCAACCAGTCGTCTTTGCATGTGTGTTCTTTTCAGCAAACCACATGTGGATCAACCAGTGGTTATTGCATGTGTGTTCTTTCCACAAACCACATATGGAGGAACTAGTGTCATTGCATGTGTGTTCTTTGCACAAACCACATATGGATCCATTTTAGTCATTGCATGTTTGTTTTCATACTAAAACCACAAACCGGCACTAGACTCATTGTATGTGTGTTCTTTTCCACAAACAACTTATGGATCAACAAGTGGTCATTGCATGTGTGTTCATTTCACAAAGTACATGTGGACCCACTAGAGTCATTGTATGTGTGTTCTTATACTAAAACTAGCACTAGAGTCATTGCATGTGTGTTCTTTTCCATAAACCACTTATGGATTCATTAGAGTCATTGCATGTGTGTTATTTCCACAAACCACACATGGATCAACCACTAGAGTCATTGCATGTGTGTTCTTTTCCACAAACCACACATGGATCAACCACTAGATTCATTGCATGTGTGTTATTTCCACAAACAACACATGGATCAACCACTAGATTCATTGCATGTGTGTTCTTTTCCACAAACCACACATGGATCCACTAGAGCCATTGCATGTGTGTTCTTTTCCACAAACAACTTATGGATCAACCAGTGGTCTTTGCATGTGTGTTCTTTTCAGCAAACCACATGTGGATCAACCAGTGGTCATTGCATGTGTGTCCTTTCCACAAACCACATATGGATCAACCTGTGGTCATTGCATGTGTGTTCTTTTCCACAAACCACTTATGGATCAACCGATGGCATTGCATGTGTGTTCTTTTCACAACCCACACATGGATCAACCACTAGAGTCATTGCATGTGTGTTATTTCCACAAACCACACTTGGATCAACCACTAGAGTCATTCCATGTGTGTTATTTTACACAAACCACACATGGATCCACTAGAGTCATTGCATGTGTGTTCTTTTCCATAAACAACTTATGGATCAACCAATGGTCTTTGCATGTGTGTTCTTTTTAGCAAACCACATGTGGATCAACCAGTGGTCATTGCATGTGTGTTCTTTCCACAAACCACATATGGATCCATTTGAGTCATTTCATATTTCTTCTTATACTAAAACCACACACCGGCACTAGACTCATTGTATGTGTGTTCTTTTCCACAAACAACTTATGGATCAACAAGTGGTCATTGCATGTGTGTTCATTTCACAAACTACATGTGGACCCACTAGAGTCATTGTATGTGTGTTCTTATAATAAAAGTAGCACTAGAGTCATTGCATGTGTGTTCTTTCCACAAACCACATATGGATCAACCACTAGAGTCATTGCATGTGTGTTATTTCCACAAACCACACATGGATCAACCAATAGATTCATTGCATGTGTGTTCTTTTCCAAGAAACCACACATGGATCCACTAGAGTCATTGCATGGGTGTTCTTTTCCACAAACAACTTATGGATCAACCAGTGGTCTTTGCATGTGTGTTCTTTTCCATAAACCACATGTGGATCAACCAGTGGTCATTGCATGTGTGCTCTTTCCACAAACCACATATGGATCAACCAGTGTCATTGCATGTGTGTTCTTTCCAAAAACCACATATGGATCCATTTTAGTCATTGCATGTTTGTTTTCATACTAAAACCACAAACCGACACTAGACTCATTGCATGTGTGTTATTTTCCACAAACAACTTATGGATCAACCAGTGGTCATTGCATGTGTGTTCTTTTCACAAACTACATGCGGACCCACTAGAGTCATTGTATGTGTGTTCTTATACTAAAACTAGCACTAGAGTCATTGCATGTGTGTTCTTTTCCATAAACCACTTATGGATCCATTAGAGTCATTTCATGTGTGTTATTTCCACAAACAACACATGGATCAACCACTAAAGTCATTGCATGTGTGTTCTTTCCACAAACCACCTATGGATCAACCACTAGATTCATTGCATGTGTGTTATTTCCACAAACAACACATGGATCAACCACTAGAGTCATTGCATGTGTGTTATTTTCCACAAACCACACATGGATCTACTAGAGTCATTGCATGAGTGTTCTTTTCCACAAACAACTTATGGATCAACCTGTGGTCTTTGCATGTGTGTTCTTTTCCACAAACCACATGTGGGTCAACTAGTGGTCATTGCATGTGTGTTCTTTCCACAAACCACATATGGATCAACCAGTGTCGTTAAATGTGTGTTCTTTCCACAAACCACATATGGATCCATTTGAGTCATTGCATGTTTGTTCTTATACTAAAACCACAAACCGGCACTAGAGTCATTGCATGTGTGTTCTTTTCAAAAAAACAACTTATGGATCAACCAGTGGTCATTGCATGTGTGTTCTTTTCACAAACTACATGTGGACCCACTAGAGTCATTGTATGTGTGTTCTTATACTAAAACTAGCACTAGAATCATTGCATGTGTGTTCTTTTCCATAAACCACTTATGGATCCATTAGAGTCATTGCATGTGTGTTATTTCCACAAACCACACATGGATCAACCACTAGAGTCATTGCATGTGTGTTCTTTTCCACAAACCACACATGGATCCACTAGACTCATTGCATGTGTGTTCTTTTCCACAAACAACTTATGGATCAACCAGTGGTCATTGCATGTGTGTTCTTTTCACAAACTACATGTGGACCCACTAGAGTCATTGTATGTGTGTTCTTATACTAAAACTAGCACTAGAGTCATTGCATGTGTGTTCTTTCCACAAACCACATATGGATCAACCACTAAAATCATTGCATGTGTGTTATTTCCACAAACCACATATGGATCAACCACTAGAGTCATTGCATGTGTGTTCTTTTCCACAAACCACACATGGATCCACTAGAGTCATTGCATGAGTGTTCTTTTCCACAAACAACTTATGGATCAACCAGTGGTCTTTGCATGTGTGTTCTTTTCCACAAACCACATGTGGGTCAACCAGTGGTCATTGCATGTGTGTTCTTTCCACAAACCACATATGGATCAACCAGTGGTCATTGCATGTTTGTTCTTATACTAAAACCACAAACCGGCACTAGAGTCATTGCATGTGCGTTCTTTTCCACAAACAAATTATGGATCAACCAGTGGTCATTGCATGTATGTTCTTTCCACAAACTATATCTGGACCCACTAGAGTCATTGTAGGTGTGTTCTTATACTAAAACTAGCACTAGAGTAATTGCATGTGTGTTCTTTTCCATAAACCACTTATGGATCCATTAGAGTCATTGCATGTGTGTTATTTCCACAAACCACACATGGATCAACCACTAGAGTTATTGCATGTGTGTTCTTTTTTACAAACCACACATGGATCCACTAGACTATTGCATGTGTGTTCTTTTCCACAAACAACTTATGGATCAACCAGTGGTCATTGCATGTGTGTTCTTTTCCACAAACCACATGTGGGTCAACCAGTGGTCATTGCATGTGTGTTCTTTCCATAAACCACATATGGATCAACCAGTGTCATTGCATGTGTGTTCTTTCCACAAACCACATATGGATCCATTTGAGTCATTGAATGTTTGTTCTTATACTAAAACCACAAACCGGCACTAGAGTCCTTGCATGTGTGTTCTTTTCCACAAACAACTTATGGATCAACCAGTGGTCATTGCATGTGTGTTCTTTTCACAAACTAAATGTGGACCCACTAGAGTCATTGTATCTGTGTTCTTTTACAAAAACTAGCACTAGAGTCATTGCATGTGTGTTCTTTTCAATAAACCACTTATGGATCCATTAGAGTCATTGCATGTGTGTTATTTCCACAAACCACACATGGATTAACCACTAGAGTCATTGCATGTGTGTTCTTTTCCACAAACCACACATGGATCCACTAGACTCATTGCATGTGTGTTCTTTTCCACAAACAACTTATGAATCAACCAGTTGTCATTGCATGTGTGTTCTTTTCCACAAACCACATGTGGATCAACCAGTGGCCATTGCATGTGTGTTCTTTCTACAAACCACATATGGATCAACCAGTGTCATTGCATGCGTGTTCTTTCCACAAACCACACATGGATCAACCAGTGGTCATTGCATGTGTGTTCTTTCCCACAAACCACTTCTGGATCAACCGGTGGCATTGCATGTGTGTTCTTTTCACAAACCACACATGGATAACCCACTAGAGTCATTGCATGTGTGTTATTTCCACAAACCACACATGGATCAACCACTAGAGCCATTGCATGTGTTTTCTTTTCCACAAACCACACATGGATCCACTAGAGTCATTGCATGTGTGTTCTTTTCCACAAACAACTTATGGATCAACCAGTGGTCTTTGCATGTGTGTTCTTTTCAGCAAACCACACATGGATCCACTAGACTCATTGCATGTGTGTTCTTTCCACAAACCACATATGGAGGAACTAGTGTCATTGCATGTGTATTCTTTCCACAAACCACATATGGATCCATTTAAGTCATTGCATGTTTGTTCTTATACTAAAACCACAAACCGGCAGTAGACTCATTGTATGTGTCTTCTTTTCCACAAACAACTTATGGATCAACCAGTGGTCATTGCATGTGTGTTCTTTTCACAAACTACATGTGGACCCACTAGAGTCATTGTATGTGTGTTCTTATACTAAAACTAGCACTAGAGTCATTGCAGGTATGTTCTTTCCACAAACCACATATGGATCAACCACTAGAGTCATTGCATGTGTGTTATTTCCACAAACCACACATGGATCAACCACTAGAGTCATTGCATGTGTGTTCTTTTCCATAAACCACACATGGATCCACTAGACTCATTGCATGTGTGTTCTTTTCCACAAACAACTTATGGATCAACCAGTGGTCTTTGCATGTGTGTTCTTTTCCCCAAACCACATGTGGGTCAACCAGTGGTCATTGCATGTGTGTTCTTTCCACAAACCACATATGGATCAACCAGTGTCATTGCATGTGTGTTCTTTCCACAAACCACATATGGATCCCTTTGAGTCATTGAATGTTAGTTCATATACTAAAACCACAAACCGACACTAGAGTCATTGCATGTGTGTTCTTTTCCACAAACAACTTATGGATCAACCAGTGGTCATTGCATGTGTGTTATTTTCATAAACTACATGTGGACCAACTAGAGTCATTGTATGTGTGTTTTTATACTAAAACTAGCACTAGAGTCATTGCATGTGTGTTCTTTTCCATAAACCACTTATGGATCCATTAGAGTCATTGCATGTGTGTTATTTCCACAAAACACACATGGATCAACCACTAGAGTCATTGCATGTGTGTTCTTTTCCACAAACCACATATGGATCCACTAGAGTCATTGCATGTGTGTTCTTTTCCACAAACAACTTATGGATCAACCAGTGGTCATTGCATGTGTTTTCTTTTCCACAAACCACACATGGATCCACTAGACTCATTACATGTGTGTTCTTTTCCACAAACAACTTATGGATCAACCAGTGGTCATTGCATGTGTATTCTTTTCCACAAACTACATGTGGCCCCACTAGAGTCATTTCATGTGTGTTCTTTCTACAAACCACATATGGATCAACCACTAGAGTCATTGCATGTGTGTTATTTCCACAAACCACACATGGATCAACCAGTGGTCATTGCATGTGTGCTCTTTTCCACAAACCACTTATGGATCAACCGGTGGCATTGCATGTGTGTTCTTTTCACAAACCACACATGGATCAACCACTAGAGTCATTGCATGTGTGTTATTTCCACAAACCACACATGGATCAACCACTAGTCTCATTGCATGTGTTTTCTTCTCCACAAACCACACATGGATCCACTAGAGTCATTGCATGTGTGTGCTTTTCCACAAACAACTTATGGATCAACCAGTGGTCTTTGCATGTGTGTTCTTTTCAGCAAACCACATGTGGATCAACCAGTGGTCATTGCATGTGTGTTCTTTCCACAAACCACATATGGAGGAACTAGTGTCATTGCATGTGTATTCTTTCCACAAACCACATATGGATCCATATGAGTCATTGCATGTTTGTTCTTATACTAAAACCACAAACCGACACTAGACTCATTGTATGTGTGTTATTTTCCACAAACAACTTATGGATCAACCAGTGGTCATTGCATGTGTGTTATTTTCACAAACTACATGTGGACCCACTAGAGTCATTGTATGTGTGTTCTTATACTAAAGCTAGCACTAGAGTCATTGCATGTATGTTCTTTCCACAAACCACATATGGATTAACCACTAGAGTCATTGCATGTGTGTTATTTCCACAAACCACACATGGATCAACCACTAGAGTCATTGCATGTGTGTTCTTTTCCACAAACCACACATGTATCCACTAGAGTCATTGCATGAGTGTTCTTTTCCACCAACAACTTATGGATCAACCAGTGGTCTTTGCATGTGTGTTCTTTTCCACAAACCACATGTGGGTCAACCAGTGGTCATTGCATGTGTGTTCTTTCCACAAACCACATATGGATCAACCAGTGTCATTAAATGTGTGTTCTTTCCACAAACCACATATGGATCCATTTGAGTGATTGCATGTTTGTTCTTATACTAAAACCACAAACCGGCACTAGAGTCATTGCATGTGTGTTCTTTTCCACAAACAACTTATGGATCAACCAGTGGTCATTGCATGTGTGTTCTTTTCACAAACTACATGTGGACCCACTAGAGTCATTGTATGTGTGTTCTTATACTAAAACTAGCACTAGAGTCATTGCATGTGTGTTCTTTTCCATAAACCACTTATGGATCCATTAGAGTCATTGCATGTGTGTTATTTCCACAAACCACACATGGATCAACCACTAGAGTCATTGCATGTGTGTTCTTTTCCACAAACCACACATGGATCCACTAGACTCATTGCATGTTTGTTCTTTTCCACAAACAACTTATGGATCAGCCAGTGGTCATTGCATGTGTGTTCTTTTCCACAAACCACACATGGATCCACTAGACTCATTGCATGTGTGTTCGTTTCCACAAACAACTTATGGATCATCCAGTAGTCATTGCATGTGTGTTCTTTGCACAAACTACATGTGGCCCCACTAGATTCATTGCATGTGCGTTCTTATACTAAAACTAGCACTAGAGTCATTGCATGTGTGTTCTATCCACAAACCACACATGGATCAACCAGTGGTCTTTGCATGTGTGTTCTTTCCACAAACCACATTTGGATCAAGCAGTGCTCATTGCATGCGTGTTCTTTCCACAAACCACACATGGATCAACCAGTGGTCATTGCATGTGTGTTCTTTTCCACAAACAACTTATGGATCAACCAGTGGTCATTGCATGTCTGTTCTTTTCCACAAACTACATGTGGCCCCACTAGAGTCATTGCATGTGTGTTCTTTCTACAAACCACATATGGATTAACCAGTGTCATTGCATGTGTGTTCTTTCCGCAAACCACATATGGATCCATTTGAGTCATTACATGTTTGTTTTTATACTAAAACCACAAGACGACACTAGAGTCATTGCATGTCTGTTCGTTTCCACAAACAACTTATGGATCAACCAGTGGTCATTGCATGTGTGTTCTTTTCCACAAACCACATGTGGATCAACCAGTGGCTATTGCATGTGTGTTCTTTCTACAAACCACATATGGATCAACCAGTGTCATTGCATGGGTGTTCTTTCCACAAACCACACATGGATCAACCAGTGGTCATTTCATGTGTGTTCTTTTCCACAAACCACTTATGGATCAACCGGTGGCATTGCATGTGTGTTCTTTTCACAAACCACACATGGATCAACCACTAGGGTCATTGCATGTGTGTTATTTCCACAAACCACACATGGATCAACCACTAGAGTCATTGCATGTGTTTTATTCTCCACAAACCACACATGGATCCACTAGAGTCATTGCATGTGTGTGCTTTTCCACAAACAACTTATGGATCAACCAGTGGTCTTTGCATGTGTGTTCTTTTCAGCAAACCACATGTGGATCAACCAGTGGTCATTGCATGTGTGTTCTTTCCACAAACCACATATGGAGGAACTAGTGTCATTGCATGTGTATTCTTTCCACAAACCACATATGGATCCATATGAGTCATTGCATGTTTGTTCTTATACTAAAACCACAAACCGACACTAGACTCATTGTATGTGTGTTATTTTCCACAAACAACTTATGGATCAACCAGTGGTCATTGCATGTGTGTTATTTTCACAAACTACATGTGGACCCACTAGAGTCATTGTATGTGTGTTCTTATACTAAAGCTAGCACTAGAGTCATTGCATGTATGTTCTTTCCACAAACCACATATGGATTAACCACTAGAGTCATTGCATGTGTGTTATTTCCACAAACCACACATGGATCAACCACTAGAGTCATTGCATGTGTGTTCTTTTCCACAAACCACACATGGATCCACTAGAGTCATTGCATGAGTGTTCTTTTCCACCAACAACTTATGGATCAACAGTGGTCTTTGCATGTGTGTTCTTTTCCACAAACCACATGTGGGTCAACCAGTGGTCATTGCATGTGTGTTCTTTCCACAAACCACATATGGATCAACCAGTGTCATTAAATGTGTGTTCTTTCCACAAACCACATATGGATCCATTTGAGTGATTGCATGTTTGTTCTTATACTAAAACCACAAACCGGCACTAGAGTCATTGCATGTGTGTTCTTTTCCACAAACAACTTATGGATCAACCAGTGGTCATTGCATGTGTGTTCTTTTCACAAACTACATGTGGACCCACTAGAGTCATTGTATGTGTGTTCTTATACTAAAACTAGCACTAGAGTCATTGCATGTGTGTTCTTTTCCATAAACCACTTATGGATCCATTAGAGTCATTGCATGTGTGTTATTTCCACAAACCACACATGGATCAACCACTAGTGTCATTGCATGTGTGTTCTTTTCCACAAACCACACATGGATCCACTAGATTCATTGCATGTGTGTTCTTTTCCACAAACAACTTATGGATCAGCCAGTGGTCATTGCATGTGTGTTCTTTTCCACAAACCACACATGGATCCACTAGACTCATTGCATGTGTGTTCGTTTCCACAAACAACTTATGGATCATCCAGTGGTCATTGCATGTGTGTTCTTTTCACAAACTACATGTGGCCCCACTAGATTCATTGCATGTGCGTTCTTATACTAAAACTAGCACTAGAGTCATTGCATGTGTGTTCTATCCACAAACCACACATGGATCAACCAGTGGTCTTTGCATGTGTGTTCTTTCCACAAACCACATTTGGATCAAGCAGTGCTCATTGCATGCGTGTTCTTTCCACAAACCACACATGGATCAACCAGTGGTCATTGCATGTGTGTTCTTTTCCACAAACAACTTATGGATCAACCAGTGGTCATTGCATGTGTGTTCTTTTCCACAAACTACATGTGGCCCCACTAGAGTCATTGCATGTGTGTTCTTTCCACAAACCACATATGGATTAACCAGTGTCATTGCATGTGTGTTCTTTCCACAAACCACATATGGACCATTTGAGTCATTACATGTTTGTTTTTATACTAAAACCACAAGATGACACTAGAGTCATTGCATGTCTGTTCGTTTCCACAAACAACTTATGGATCAACCAGTGGTCATTACATGTGTGTTCTTTTCCACAAACCACATGTGGATCAACCAGTGGCTATTGCATGTGTGTTCTTTCTACAAACCACATATGGATCAACCAGTGTCATTTCATGCGTGTTCTTTCCACAAACCACACATGGATCAACCAGTGGTCATTTCATGTGTGTTCTTTTCCACAAACCACTTATGGATCAACCGGTGGCATTGCATGTGTGTTCTTTTCACAAACCACACATGGATCAACCACTAGGGTCATTGCATGTGTGTTATTTCCACAAACCACACATGGATCAACCACTAGAGTCATTGCATGTGTTTTCTTCTCCACAAACCACACATGGATCCACTAGAGTCATTGCATGTGTGTGCTTTTCCACAAACAACTTATGGATCAACCAGTGGTCTTTGCATGTGTGTTCTTTTCAGCAAACCACATGTGGATCAACCAGTGGTCATTGCATGTGTGTTCTTTCCACAAACCACATATGGAGGAACTAGTGTCATTGCATGTGTATTCTTTCCACAAACCACATATGGATCCATATGAGTCATTGCATGTTTGTTCTTATACTAAAACCACAAACCGACACTAGACTCATTGTATGTGTGTTATTTTCCACAAACAACTTATGGATCAACCAGTGGTCATTGCATGTGTGTTATTTTCACAAACTACATGTGGACCCACTAGAGTCATTGTATGTGTGTTCTTATACTAAAACTAGCACTAGAGTCATTGCATGTATGTTCTTTCCACAAACCACATATGGATTAACCACTAGAGTCATTGCATGTGTGTTATTTCCACAAACCACACATGGATCAACCACTAGAGTCATTGCATGTGTGTTCTTTTCCACAAACCACACCTGGATCCACTAGAGTCATTGCATGAGTGTTCTTTTCCACCAACAACTTATGGATCAACCAGTGGTCTTTGCATATGTGTTCTTTTCCACAAACCACATGTGGGTCAACCAGTGGTCATTGCATGTGTGTTCTTTCCACAAACCACATATGGATCAACCAGTGTCATTAAATGTGTGTTCTTTCCACAAACCACATATGGATCCATTTGAGTGATTGCATGTTTGTTCTTATACTAAAACCACAAACCGGCACTAGAGTCATTGCATGTGTGTTCTTTTCCACAAACAACTTATGGATCAACCAGTGGTTATTGCATGTGTGTTCTTTTCACAAACTACATGTGGACCCACTAGAGTCATTGTATGTGTGTTCTTATACTAAAACTAGCACTAGAGTCATTGCATGTGTGTTCTTTTCCATAAACCACTTATGGATCCATTAGAGTCATTGCATGTGTGTTATTTCCACAAACCACACATGGATCAACCACTAGAGTCATTGCATGTGTGTTCTTTTCCACAAACCACACATGGATCCACTAGACTCATTGCATGTGTGTTCTTTTCCACAAACAACTTATGGATCAGCCAGTGGTCATTGCATGTGTGTTCTTTTCCACAAACCACACATGGATCCACTAGACTCATTGCATGTGTGTTCGTTTCCACAAACAACTTATGGATCATCCAGTGGTCATTGCATGTGTGTTCTTTTCACAAACTACATGTGGCCCCACTAGATTCATTGCATGTGCGTTCTTATACTAAAACTAGCACTAGAGTCATTGCATGTGTGTTCTATCCACAAACCACACATGGATCAACCAGTGGTCTTTGCATGTGTGTTCTTTCCACAAACCACATTTGGATCAAGCAGTGCTCATTGCATGCGTGTTCTTTCCACAAACCACACATGGATCAACCAGTGGTCATTGCATGTGTGTTCTTTTCCACAAACCACTTATGGATCAACCAGTGGCATTGCATGTGTGTTATTTTCAATAAACCACTTATGGATCAACCACTAGAGTCATTGCATGTGTGTTATTTACACAAACCACACATGGATCAACCACTAGAGTCATTGCATGTGTGTTCTTTTCCACAAACCACACATGGATCCACTAGAGTCATTGCATGTGTGTTCTTTTCCACAAACAACTTATGGATCAACCAGTGGTCATTGCATGTGTGTTCTTTTCCACAAACCACACATGGATCCACTAGACTCATTGCATGTGTGTTCTTTTCCACAAACAACTTATGGATCAACCAGTGGTCATTGCATGTGTGTTCTTTTCCACAAACTACATGTGGCCCCACTAGAGTCATTGCATGTGTGTTCTTTCCACAAACCACATATGGATTAACCAGTGTCATTGCATGTGTGTTCTTTCCACAAACCACATATGGATCCATTTGAGTCATTGCATGTTTGTTCTCATACTAAAACCACAAACCGGCACTAGACTCATTGCATGTGTGTTATTTTCCACAAACAACTTATGGTTCAACTAGTGGTCATTTCATGTGTGTTCTTTTCACAAACTACACGTGGACCCACTAGAGTCATTGTATGTGTGTTCTTATAATAAAACTAGCACTAGAGTCATTGCATGTTTGTTCTTTCCCCAAACCACATATGGATCAACCACTAGAGTCATTGCATGTGTGTTATTTCCACAAACCACACATGGATCCACTAGACTCATTGCATGTGTGTTCTTTTCCACAAACAACTTATGGATCAAACAGTGGTCATTGCATGTGTGTTCTTTTCCACAAACCACACATGGATCCACTAGACTCATTGCATGTGTGTTATTTTCCACAAACAACTTATGGATCAACCAGTGGTCTTTGCATGTGTGTTCTTTTCCACAAACCACATGTCGGTCAACCAGTGGTCATTGCATGTGTGTTCTTTCCACAAACCACATATGGATCAACCAGTTTTATTGCATGTGTGTTCTTTCCACAAACCACATATGGATCCATTTGAGTCATTACATGTTTGTTCTTATACTAAAACCACAAGCCGACACTAGAGTCATTGCAAGTGTGTTCTTTTCCACAAACAACTTATGGATCAACCAGTGGTCATTGCATGTGTGTTCTTTCACAAACTACATGTGGACCCACTAGAGTCATTGTATGTGTGTTCTTATACTAAAACTAGCACTAGAGTCATTGCATGTGTGTTCTTTTCCATAGACCACTTATGGATCCATTAGAGTCATTTCATGTGTGTATTTCCACAAACCACACATGGATCAACCACTAGAGTCATTGCATGTGTGTTCTTTTCATAAACTACATGTGGACCCACTAGAGTCATTTTATCTATGTTCTTATACTAAAACTAGCACTAGAGTCATTGCATGTGTGTTCTTTTCCATAAACCACTTATGGATCCATTAGAGTCATTGCATGTGTGTTATTTCCACAAACCAGACATGGATCAACAACTAGAGTCATTGCATGTGTGTTCTTTTCCATAAACCACACATGGATCCACTAGACTCATTGCATGTGTGTTCTTTCCACAAACAACTTATGGATCAACCAGTGGTCATTGCATGTGTGTTCTTTTCCACAAACCACACATGGATCCACTAGACTCATTGCATGTGTGTTCGTTTCCACAAACAACTTATGGATCAACCAGTGGTCATTGCATGTGTGTTCTTTTCACAAACTACATGTGGCCCCACTAGAATCATTGCATGTGCGTTCTTATACTAAAACTAGCACTAGAGTCATTACATGTGTGTTATTTCCACAAACCACACATGGATCAACCACTAGAGTCATTGCATGTGTGTTATTTTCCACAAACTATACATGGATCCACTAGAGTCATTGCATGTGTGTTATTTTCCACAAACAACTTATGGATCAACCAATGGTCTTTGCATGTGTGTTCTTTTCCACAAACCACATGTGGATCAACCAGTGGTCAGTGCATGTGTTTTTCCACAAACCACATATGGATCAACCAGTGTAATTGCATGTGTGTTCCTTCCACAAACCACATATAGATCCATTTGAGTCATTGCATGTTTGTTCTTATACTAAAACCACAAAATGGCACTAGAGTCATTGCATGTGTGTTCTTTTCCACAAACAACTTATGGAACAACCGGTGGTCATTGCATGTGTGTTCTTTTCACAAACTACATGTGGACCCACTAGAGTCATTGTATGTGTGTTCTTATACTAAAACTAGCACTAGAGTCATTGCATGTGTGTTCTTTTCCATAAACCACTTATGGATCCATTAGAGTCATTGTATGTGTGTTATTTCCACAAACCACACATGAATCAACCACTAGACTCATTGCATGTGTGTTCTTTTCCACAAACAACTTATGGATCAACCAGTGGTCTTTGCATGTGTGTTCTTTTCCACAAACCACATGTGGGTCAACCAGTGGTCATTGCATGTGTGTTCTTTCCACAAACCTCATATGGATCAACCAGTGTCATTGGATGTGTGTTCTTTCCACAAACCACATGTGGATCAACCAGTGGTCATTGCATGTGTGTTCTTTCCACAAACCACACATGGATCAACCAGTGTCATTGCACGTGTGTTCTTTCCACAAACCACATATGGATCAACCAGTGTCATTGCATGTGTGTTCTTTCCACAAACCACATATGGATCCATTTGAGTCATTGCATGTTTGTTCTTATACTAAAACCACAAACCGACACTAGAGTCATTGCATGTGTGTTCTTTTCCACAAACAACTTATGGATCAACCAGTGGTCATTGCATGTGTGTTCTTTCACAAACTACATGTGGACCCACTAGAGTCATTGTATGTGTGTTCTTATACTAAAACTAGCACTAGAGTCATTGCATGTGTGTTCTTTTCCATAGACCACTTATGGATCCATTAGAGTCATTTCATGTGTGTATTTCCACAAACCACACATGGATCAACCACTAGAGTCATTGCATGTGTGTTCTTTTCATAAACTACATGTGGACCCACTAGAGTCATTTTATCTATGTTCTTATACTAAAACTAGCACTAGAGTCATTGCATGTGTGTTCTTTTCCATAAACCACTTATGGATCCATTAGAGTCATTGCATGTGTGTTATTTCCACAAACCAGACATGGATCAACAACTAGAGTCATTGCATGTGTGTTCTTTTCCATAAACCACACATGGATCCACTAGACTCATTGCATGTGTGTTCTTTTCCACAAACAACTTATGGATCAACCAGTGGTCATTGCATGTGTGTTCTTTTCCACAAACCACACATGGATCCACTAGACTCATTGCATGTGTGTTCGTTTCCACAAACAACTTATGGATCAACCAGTGGTCATTGCATGTGTGTTCTTTTCACAAACTACATGTGGCCCCACTAGAATCATTGCATGTGCGTTCTTATACTAAAACTAGCACTAGAGTCATTACATGTGTGTTATTTCCACAAACCACACATGGATCAACCACTAGAGTCATTGCATGTGTGTTATTTTCCACAAACTATACATGGATCCACTAGAGTCATTGCATGTGTGTTATTTTCCACAAACAACTTATGGATCAACCAATGGTCTTTGCATGTGTGTTCTTTTCCACAAACCACATGTGGATCAACCAGTGGTCATTGCATGTGTGTTTTTTCCACAAACCACATATGGATCAACCAGTGTAATTGCATGTGTGTTCCTTCCACAAACCACATATAGATCCATTTGAGTCATTGCATGTTTGTTCTTATACTAAAACCACAAAATGGCACTAGAGTCATTGCATGTGTGTTCTTTTCCACAAACAACTTATGGAACAACCGGTGGTCATTGCATGTGTGTTCTTTTCACAAACTACATGTGGACCCACTAGAGTCATTGTATGTGTGTTCTTATACTAAAACTAGCACTAGAGTCATTGCATGTGTGTTCTTTTCCATAAACCACTTATGGATCCATTAGAGTCATTGTATGTGTGTTATTTCCACAAACCACACATGAATCAACCACTAGACTCATTGCATGTGTGTTCTTTTCCACAAACAACTTATGGATCAACCAGTGGTCTTTGCATGTGTGTTCTTTTCCACAAACCACATGTGGGTCAACCAGTGGTCATTGCATGTGTGTTCTTTCCACAAACCTCATATGGATCAACCAGTGTCATTGGATGTGTGTTCTTTCCACAAACCACATGTGGATCAACCAGTGGTCATTGCATGTGTGTTCTTTCCACAAACCACACATGGATCAACCAGTGTCATTGCACGTGTGTTCTTTCCACAAACCACATATGGATCCATTTGAGTCATTGCATGTTTGTTCTTATACTAAACCACAAACCGGCACTAGAGTCATTGCATGAGTGTTCTTTTCCACAAACAACTTATGGATCAACTAGTGGTCATTGCATGTGTGTTGTTTTCACAAACTACATGTGGACCCACTAGAGTCATTGTATGTGTGTTCTTATACTAAAACTAGCACTAGAGTTATTGCATGTGTGTTCTTTTCCATAAACCACTTATGGATCCCTTAGAGTCATTGCATGCGTGTTCTTTCCACAAACCACATATGGATCAACCAGTGTCATTGCATGTGTGTTCTTTCCACAAACCACATATGGATCCATTTGAGTCATTGCATGTTTGTTCTTATACTAAAACCACAAACCGACACTAGAGTCATTGCATGTGTGTTCTTTTCCACAAACAACTTATGGATCAACCAGTGGTCATTGCATGTGTGTTCTTTTCCACAAACTACATGTGGCCCCACTAGAGTCATTGCATGTGTGTTCTTTCCACAAACTACATATGGATTAACCAGTGTCATTGCATGTGTGTTCTTTCCACAAACCACATATGGATCCATTTGAGTCATTGCATGTTTGTTCTCATACTAAAACCACAAACCGGCACTAGAGTCATTGCATGTGTGTTCTTTTCCACAAACAACTTATGGATCAACCAGTGGTCATTGCATGTGTGTTCTTTTCACAAACTACATGTGGACCCAGGAGAGCCATTATATGTGTGTTCTTATACTAAAACTAGCACTAGAGTCATTGCATGTGTGTTCTTTTCCATAAACCACTTATGGATCCATTAGAGTCATTGCATGTGTGTTATTTCCACAAACCACACATGGATCAACCACTAGAGTCATTCATGTGTGTTCTTTTCCACAAACCACACATGGATCCACTAGACTCATTGCATGTGTGTTCTTTTCCACACACAACTTATGGATCAACCAATGGTCTTTGCATGTGTGTTCTTTTCCACAAACCACATGTGGGTCAACCAGTGGTCATTGCATGTGTGTTCTTTCCACAAACCACATATGGATTAACCAGTGTCATTGCATGTGTGTTCTTTCCACAAACCACATATGGATCCATTTGAGTCATTGAATGTTTGTTCATATACTAAAACCACAAACCGACACTAGAGTCATTGCATGTGTGTTCTTTTCCACAAACAAGTTATGGATCAACCAGTGGTCATTGCATGTGTGTTCTTTTCATAAACTACATGTGGACCAACTAGAGTCATTGTATGTGTGTTCTTATACTAAAACTAGCACTAGAGTCATTGCATGTGTGTTCTTTTCCATAAACCACTTATGGATCCATTAGAGTCATTGCATGTGTGTTATTTCCACAAACCACACATGTATCAACCACTAGAGTCATTGCATGTGTGTTCTTTTCCACAAACCACACATGGATCCACTAGACTCATTGCATGTGTGTTCTTTTCCACAAACAACTTATGGATCAACCAGTGGTCTTTCCATGGGTGTTCTTTTCCACAAACCACATGTGGGTCAACCAGTGGTCATTGCATGTGTGTTCTTTCCACAAACCACATATGGATCAACCAGTGTCATTGCATGTGTGTTCTTTCCACAAACCATATGTGGATCAACCAGTGGTCATTGCATGTGTGTTCTTTCCACAAACCACACATGGATCAACCACTGTCATTGCATGTGTGTTGTTTCCACAAACCACATATGGATCCATTTGAGTCATTGCATGTTTGTTCTTATACTAAAACCACAAACCGGCACTAGAGTCATTGCATGTGTGTTCTTTTCCACAAACAACTTATGGATCAACCAGTGGTCAGTGCATGTGTGTTCTTTTCACAAACTACATGTGGACCCACTAGAGTCATTGTATGTGTGTTCTTATACTAAAACTAGCACTAGAGTCATTGCATGTGTGTTCTTTTCCACAAACAACTTATGGATCAACCAGTGGTTAGTGCATGTGTGTTCTTTTCACAAACTACATGTGGACCCACTATAGTCATTGTATGTGTGTTCTTATACTAAAACTAGCACTAGAGTCATTGCATGTGTGTTCTTTTCCATAAACCACTTATGGATCCCTTAGAGTCATTGCATGTGTGTTATTTCCACAGACCACACATGGATCAACCACTAGAGTCATTGCATGTGTGTTCTTTTCCACAAACCACACATGGTTCCTCTAGACTCATTGCATGTGTGTTCTTTTCCACAAACAACTTACGTATCAACCAGTGGTCATTGCATGTGTGTTCTTTTCACACACTACATGTGGACCCACTAGAGTCATTGTATGCGTGTTCTTATACTAAAACTAGCACTAGATTCATTGCATGTGTGTTATTTCCACAGACCACACATGGATCAACCACTAGAGTCATTGCATGCGTGTTCTTTTCCACAAACCACACATGGATCCTCTAGACTCATTGCATGTGTGTTCTTTTCCACAAACAACTTACGTATCAACCAGTGGTCTTTGCATGTGTCTTCTTTTCCACAAACCACCTGTGGGTCAACCAGTGGTCATTGCATGTGCGTTCTTTCCACAAACCACATATGGATCAACCAGTGTCATTGCATGTGTGCTCTTTCCACAAACCACATATGGATCCATTTGAGTCATTGCATGTTTGTTCTTATACTAAAACCACAAACCGGCACTAGAGTCATTGCATGTGTGTTCTTTTCACAAACTACATGTGGACCCACTAGAGTTATTGTATTCGTGTTCTTATACTAAAACTAGCACTAGAGTCATTGCATGTGTGTTCTTTTCCATAAACCACTTATGGATCAACCACTAGAGTCATTGCATGTGTGTTATTTCCACAAACCACACATGGATCAACCACTAAAGTTATTGCATGTGTGTTCTTTTCCACAAACCACTTATGGATCCACTAGACTCATTGCATGTGTGTTCTTTTCCTCAAACAACTTATGGATCAACCAGTGGTCTTTGCATGTGTGTTCTTTTCCACAAACCACATGTGGGTCAACCAGTGGTCATTGCATGTGTGTTCTTATACTAAAACTAGCACTAGAGTCATTACATGTGTGTTCTTATACTAAAACTAGCACTAGAGTCATTACATGTGTGTTCTATCCACAAACCACACATGGATCCACCACTATCATTGCATGTGTGTTCTTTCCACAAACCACATGTGGATCAAGCAGTGATCATTGCATGCGTGTACTTTCCACAAACCACACATGGATCAACCAGTGGTCATTGCATGTGTGTTCTTTTCCACAAACCACGTATGGATCAACCGTTGGCATTGCATGTGTGTTCTTTTCACAAACCACACATGGCTCAACCACTAGAGTCATTGCATGTGTGTTATTTCCACAAACCACACATGGATCAACCACTAGAGTCATTGCATGTGTGTTATTTTCCACAAACCACACATGGATCCACTAGAGTCATTGCATGTGTGTTATTTTCCACAAACAACTTATGGATCAACCAATGGTCTTTGCATGTGTGTTCTTTTCCACAAACCACATGTGGATCAACCAGTGGTCATTGCATGTGTGTTGTTTCCACAAACCACATATGGATCAACCAGTGTAATTGCATGTGTGTTCTTTCCACAAACCACATATGGATCCATTTGAGTCATTGCATGTTTGTTCTTATACTAAAACCACAAAATGGCACTAGAGTCATTGCATGTGTGTTCTTTTCCACAAACAACTTATGGAACAACCAGTGGTCATTGCATGTGTGTTCTTTTCACAAACTACATGTGGACCCACTAGAGTCATTGTATGTGTGTTCTTATACTAAAACTAGCACTAGAGTCATTGCATGTGTGTTCTTTTCCATAAACCACTTATGGATCCATTAGAGTCATTGTATGTGTGTTATTTCCACAAACCACACATGAATCAACCACTAGACTCATTGCATGTGTGTTCTTTTCCACAAACAACTTATGGATCAACAAGTGGTCTTTGCATGTGTCTTCTTTTCCACAAACCACATGTGGGTCAACCAGTGGTCATTGCATGTGTGTTCTTTCCACAAACCACATATGGATCAACCAGTGTCATTGCATGTGTGATCTTTCCACAAACCACATATGGATCCATATGAGTCATTGCATATTTGTTCTGATACTAAAACCACAAACCGACACTAGAGTCATTGCATGTGTGTTCTTTTACACAAACAACTTATGGATCAACCAGTGGTCATTGCATGTGTGTTCTTTTCACAAACTACATGTTGACCCACTAGAGTCATTATATGTGTGTTCTTATACTATAACTAGCACTAGAGTAATTGCATGTGTGTTCTTTTTCATAAACAACTTATGGATCCATTAGAGTCATTGCATGTGTGTTATTTCCACAAAACACACATGGATCAACCACTAGAGTCATTGCATGTGTGTTCTTTTCCATAAACCACACATGGATCCACTAGACTCATTGCATGTGTGTTCTTTTCCACAAACAACTTATGGATCAACCAGTGGTCTTTCCATGTGTGTTCTTTTCCACAAACCACATGTGGGTCAACCAGTGGTCATTGCATGTGTGTTCTTTCCACAAACCACATATGGATCAACCAGTGTCATTGCATGTGTGTTCTTTCCACGAACCATATGTGGATCAACCAGTGGTCATTCATGTGTGTTCTTTCCACAAACCACACATGGATCAACCACTGTCATTGCGTGTGTGTTCTTTCCACAAACCACATATGGATCCATTTGAGTCATTGCATGTTTGTTCTTATACTAAAACCACAAACCGACACTAGAGTCATTGCATGTGTGTTCTTTTCCAAAAACAACTTATGGATCAACCAGTGGTCAGTGCATGTGTGTTCTTTTCACAAACTACATGTGGACCCACTAGAGTCATTGTATGTGTGTTCTTATACTAAAACTAGCACTAGAGTCATTGCATGTGTGTTCTTTTCCACAAACAACTTATGGATCAACCAGTGGTCAGTGCATGTGTGTTCTTTTCACAAACTACATGTGGACCCACTAGAGTCATTGCATGTGTGTTCTTATACTAATACTAGCACTAGAGTCATTGCATGTGTGTTCTTTTCCACAAACCACATGGATCCTCTAGACTCATTGCATGTGTGTTCTTTTCCACAAACAACTTACGTATCAACCAGTGGTCATTGCATGTGTGTTCTTTTCACACACTACATGTGGACCCACTAGAGTCATTGCATGTGCGTTCTTTTACACAAACAACTTATGGATCAACCAGTGGTCATTGCATGTGTGTTCTTTTCACAAACTACATGTGGACCCACTAGAGTCATTGTATGTGTGTTCTTATACTAAAACTAGCACTAGAGTCATTGCATGTGTGTTATTTCCACAGACCACACATGGATCAACCACTAGAGTCATTGCATGTGTGTTCTTTTCACAAACAACTTGTGGATCAACTAGTGGTCTTTGCATGTGTGTTCTTTTCCACAAACCACATGTGGATCAACCAGGCCATTGCATGTGTGTTCTTTCCACAAACCACATATGGATCAACCAGTGTCATTGCATGTGTGTTCTTTCCACAAACCACATATGGATCCATTTGAGTCATTGCATGTTTGTTCTTATATTAAAACCACAAACCGGCACTAGAGTCATTGCATGTGTGTTCTTTTCCACAAACAACTTATGGATCAACCAGTGGTCATTGCATGTGTGTTCTTTTCATAAACTACATGTGGAGCCACTAGAGTCATTGTATGTGTGTTCTTATACTAAAACTAGCACTAGAGTCATTGCATGTGTGTTCTTTTCCATAAACCACTTATGGATCCATTAGAGTCATTGCATGTGTGTTATTTCCACAAACCACACATGGATCAACCACTAGAGTCATTACATGTGTGTTCTTTTCCACAAACCACAGATGGATCCACTAGACTCATTGCATGTGTGTTCTTTTCCACAAACAACTTATGGATCAACCAGTGTTCTTTGCATGTGTGTTCTTTTCCACAAACCACATGTGGGTCAACCAGTGGTCATTGCATGTGTGTTCTTTCCACAAACCACATATGGATCAACCAGTGTCGTTGCATGTGTGTTCTTTCCACAAACCACATATGGATCCATTTGAGTCATTGAATGTTTGTTCTTATACTAAAACCACAAACTGGCACTAGAGTCATTGCATGTGTGTTCTTTTCCACAAACAACTTATGGATCAACAAGTGGTCATTGCATATGTGTTCTTTTCACAAACTACATGTGGACCCACTAGAGTCATTGTATTTGTGTTCTTATACTAAAACTAGCACTAGAGTCATTGCATGTGTGTTCTTTTCCATAAACCACTTATGGATCCGTTAGAGTCATTGCATGTGTTATTTCCACAAACCACACATGGATCAACCACTAGAGTCATTGCATGTGTGTTCTTTTCCACAAACCACACATGGATCCACTAGACTCATTGCATGTGTGTTCTTTTCCACAAACAACTTATGGATCAACCAGTGGTCATTGCATGTGTGTTCTTTTCACAAACTACATGTGGACCCACTAGAGTCATTGCATGTGTGTTCTATCCACAAACCACACATGGACCAACCAGTGGTCTTTGCATGTGTCTTCTTTACACAAACCACACATGGATCCACGACTATCATTGCATGTGTGTTCTTTCCACAAACCATATGTGTATCAAGCAGTGGTCATTGCATGTGTGTTCTTTCCACAAACCACACATGGATCAACCAGTGGTCATTGCATGTGTGTTCTTTTCCACAAACCACACATGGATCAACCACTAGAGTCATTGCATGTGTGTTATTTCCACAAACCACACATGGATCAACCACTAGAGTCATTGCATGTGTGTTCTTTTCCACAAACCACACATGGATCCACTAGAGCCATTGCATGTGTGTTCTTTTCCACAAACAACTTATGGATCAACCAGTGGTCTTTACATGTGTGTTCTTTTCAGCAAATAACATGTGGATCAACCAGTGGTCATTGCATGTGTGTCCTTTCCACAAACCACATATGGATCAACCTGTGGTCATTGCATGTGTGTTCTTTTCCACAAACCACTTATGGATCAACTGATGCCATTGCATGTGTGTTCTTTTCACAAACCACACATGGATCAACCACTAGAGTCATTGCATGTGTGTTATTTCCACAAACCACACTTGGATCAACCACTAGAGTCATTCCATGTGTGTTATTTTACACAAACCACACATGGATCCACTAGAGTCATTGCATGTGTCTTCTTTTCCACAAAAAACTTATGGATCAACCAGTGGTGTTTGCATGTGTGTTCTTTTCCATAAACCACATGTGGATCAACCAGTGGTCATTGCATGTGTGTTCTTTCCACAAACCACATATGGATCAACCAGTGTCATTGCATGTGTGTTCTTTCGAAAAACCACATATGGATCCATTTGAGTCATTGCATGTTTTTTCTTATACTAAAACCACAAACCGGCACTAGAGTCATTGCATGTGTGTTCTTTTCCACAAACAACTTATGGATCAACCAGTGGTCATTGCATGTGTGTTCTTTTCACAAACTACATGTGGACCCACTAGAGTCATTGTGTGTGTTCTTATACCAAAACTAGCACTAGAGTCATTGCATGTGTGTTCTTTTCCATAAACCACTTATGGATACATTAGAGTCATTGCATCTGTGTTATTTCCACAAACCACACATGGATCACCCACTAGAGTCATTGCATGTGTGTTCTTTTCCATAAACCACACATGGATCCACTAGACTCATTGCATGTGTGTTCTTTTCCACAAACAACTTATGGATCAACCAGTGGTCTTTCCATGTGTGTTCTTTTCCACAAACCACATGTGGGTCAACCAGTGGTCATTGCATGTGTGTTCTTTCCACAAACCACATATGGATCAACCAGTGTCATTGCATGTGTGTTCTTTCCACGAACCATATGTGGATCAACCAGTGGTCATTCATGTGTGTTCTTTCCACAAACCACACATGGATCAACCACTGTCATTGCGTGTGTGTTCTTTCCACAAACCACATATGGATCCATTTGAGTCATTGCATGTTTGTTCTTATACTAAAACCACAAACCGACACTAGAGTCATTGCATGTGTGTTCTTTTCCACAAACAACTTATGGATCAACCAGTGGTCAGTGCATGTGTGTTCTTTTCACAAACTACATGTGGACCCGCTAGAGTCATTGTATGTGTGTTCTTATACTAAAACTAGCACTAGAGTCATTGCATGTGTGTTCTTTTCCACAAACAACTTATGGATCAACCAGTGGTCAGTGCATGTGTGTTCTTTTCACAAACTACATGTGGACCCACTAGAGTCATTGCATGTGTGTTCTTATACTAATACTAGCACTAGAGTCATTGCATGTGTGTTCTTTTCCACAAACCACACATGGATCCTCTAGACTCATTGCATGTGTGTTCTTTTCCACAAACAACTTACGTATCAACCAGTGGTCATTGCATGTGTGTTCTTTTCACACACTACATGTGGACCCACTAGAGTCATTGCATGTGCGTTCTTTTCCACAAACAACTTATGGATCAACCAGTGGTCATTGCATGTGTGTTCTTTTCACAAACTACATGTGGACCCACTAGAGTCATTGTATGTGTGTTCTTATACTAAAACTAGCACTAGAGTCATTGCATGTGTGTTATTTCCACAGACCACACATGGATCAACCACTAGAGTCATTGCATGTGTGTTCTTTTCCACAAACAACTTATGGATCAACTAGTGGTCTTTGCATGTGTGTTCTTTTCCACAAACCACATGTGGATCAACCAGTGGCCATTGCATGTGTGTTCTTTCCACAAACCACATATGGATCAACCAGTGTCATTGCATGTGTGTTCTTTCCACAAACCACATATGGATCCATTTGAGTCATTGCATGTTTGTTCTTATATTAAAACCACAAACCGGCACTAGAGTCATTGCATGTGTGTTCTTTTCCACAAACAACTTATGGATCAACCAGTGGTCATTGCATGTGTGTTCTTTTCATAAACTACATGTGGAGCCACTAGAGTCATTGTATGTGTGTTCTTATACTAAAACTAGCACTAGAGTCATTGCATGTGTGTTCTTTTCCATAAACCACTTATGGATCCATTAGAGTCATTGCATGTGTGTTATTTCCACAAACCACACATGGATCAACCACTAGAGTCATTACATGTGTGTTCTTTTCCACAAACCACAGATGGATCCACTAGACTCATTGCATGTGTGTTCTTTTCCACAAACAACTTATGGATCAACCAGTGTTCTTTGCATGTGTGTTCTTTTCCACAAACCACATGTGGGTCAACCAGTGGTCATTGCATGTGTGTTCTTTCCACAAACCACATATGGATCAACCAGTGTCGTTGCATGTGTGTTCTTTCCACAAACCACATATGGATCCATTTGAGTCATTGAATGTTTGTTCTTATACTAAAACCACAAACTGGCACTAGAGTCATTGCATGTGTGTTCTTTTCCACAAACAACTTATGGATCAACAAGTGGTCATTGCATGTGTTCTTTTCACAAACTACATGTGGACCCACTAGAGTCATTGTATTTGTGTTCTTATACTAAAACTAGCACTAGAGTCATTGCAGGTGTGTTCTTTTCCATAAACCACTTATGGATCCGTTAGAGTCATTGCATGTGTGTTATTTCCACAAACCACACATGGATCAACCACTAGAGTCATTGCATGTGTGTTCTTTTCCACAAACCACACATGGATCCACTAGACTCATTGCATGTGTGTTCTTTTCCACAAACAACTTATGGATCAACCAGTGGTCATTGCATGTGTGTTCTTTTCACAAACTACATGTGGACCCACTAGAGTCATTGCATGTGTGTTCTATCCACAAACCACACATGGACCAACCAGTGGTCTTTGCATGTGTCTTCTTTACACAAACCACACATGGATCCACGACTATCATTGCATGTGTGTTCTTTCCACAAACCATATGTGTATCAAGCAGTGGTCATTGCATGTGTGTTCTTTCCACAAACCACACATGGATCAACCAGTGGTCATTGCATGTGTGTTCTTTTCCACAAACCACACATGGATCAACCACTAGAGTCATTGCATGTGTGTTATTTCCACAAACCACACATGGATCAACCACTAGAGTCATTGCATGTGTGTTCTTTTGCACAAACCACACATGGATCCACTAGAGCCATTGCATGTGTGTTCTTTTCCACAAACAACTTATGGATCAACCAGTGGTCTTTACATGTGTGTTCTTTTCAGCAAAAAACATGTGGATCAACCAGTTGTCATTGCATGTGTGTCCTTTCCACAAACCACATATGGATCAACCTGTGGTCATTGCATGTGTGTTCTTTTCCACAAACCACTTATGGATCAACTGATGCCATTGCATGTGTGTTCTTTTCACAAACCACACATGGATCAACCACTAGAGTCATTGCATGTGTGTTATTTCCACAAACCACACTTGGATAAACCACTAGAGTCATTCCATGTGTGTTATTTTACACAAACCACACATGGATCCACTAGAGTCATTGCATGTGTGTTCTTTTCCACAAACAACTTATGGATCAACCAGTGGTCTTTGCATGTGTGTTCTTTTCCATAAACCACATGTGGATCAACCAGTGGTCATTGCATGTGTGTTCTTTCCACAAACCACATATGGATCAACCAGTGTCATTGCATGTGTGTTCTTTCGAAAAACCACATATGGATCCATTTGAGTCATTGCATGTTTTTTCTTATACTAAAACCACAAACCGGCACTAGAGTCATTGCATGTGTGTTCTTTTCCACAAACAACTTATGGATCAACCAGTGGTCATTGCATGTGTGTTCTTTTCACAAACTACATGTGGACCCACTAGAGTCATTGTGTGTGTTCTTATACTAAAACTAGCACTAGAGTCATTGCATGTGTGTTCTTTTCCATAAACCACTTATGGATCCATTAGAGTCATTGCATCTGTGTTATTTCCACAAACCACACGTGGATCAACCACTAGAGTCATTGCATGTGTGTTCTTTTCCATAAACCACACATGGATCCACTAGACTCATTGCATGTGTGTTCTTTTCCACAAACAACTTATGGATCAGCCAGTGGTCTTTGCATGTGTGTTCTTTTCCCCAAACAACATGTGGGTCAACCAGTGGTCATTGCATGTGTGTTCTTTCCACAAACCACATATGGATCAACCAGTGTCATTGCATGTGTGTTCTTTCCACAAACCACATATGGATCCATTTGAGTCATTGAATGTTTGTTCTTATACTAAAACCACAAACCAGCACTAGAGTCCTTGCATCTGTGTTCTTTTCCACAAACAACTTATGGATCAACCAGTGGTCATTGCATGTATGTTCTTTTCACAAACTACATGTGGACCCACTAGAGTCATTGTATGTGTGTTCTTTCCGAAAACTAGCACTAGAGTCATTGCATGTGTGTTCTTTTCCACAAACAACTTATGGATCAACCAGTGGTCTTTGCATGTGTGTTCTTTTCAGCAAACCACATGTGGATCAACCAGTGGTCATTGCATGTGTGTTCTTTCCACAAACCACATATGGAGGAACTAGTGTCATTGCATGTGTGTTCTTTCCACAAACCACATATGGATCCATTTGAGTCATTGCATGTTTGTTCTTATACTAAAACCACAAACCGGCACTAGACTCATCGTATGTGTGTTCTTTTCCACAAACAACTTATGGATCAACAAGTGGTCATTGCATGTGTGTTCATTTCACAAACTACATGTGGACCCACTAGAGTCATTATATGTGTGTTCTTATACTAAAACTAGCACTAGAGTCATTGCATGTGTGTTCTTTCCACAAACCACATGTGGATCAACCACTAGAGTCATTGCATGTGTGTTATTCCACAAACCACACATGGATCAACCACTAGAGTCATTGCATGTGTGTTCTTTTCCACAAACCACACATGGATCTACTAGAGTCATTGCATGAGTGTTCTTTTCCACAAACAACTTATGGATCAACCAGTGGTCTTTGCATGTGTGTTCTTTTCCACAAACCACATGTGGGTCAACCAGTGGTCATTGCATGTGTGTTCTTTCCACAAACCACATATGGATCAACCAGTGTCATTAAATGTGTGTTCTTTCCACAAACCACATATGGATCCATTTGAGTCATTGCATGTTTGTTCTTATACTAAAACCACAAACCGGCACTAGAGTCATTGCATGTGTGTTATTTTCCACAAACAACTTATGGATCAACCAGTGGTCATTGCATGTGTATTCTTTTCACAAACTACATGTGGACCCACTAGAGTCATTGTATGTGTGTTCTTATACTAAAACTAGCACTAGAGTCATTGCATGTGTGTTCTTTTCCACAAACAACTTATGGATCAACCAGTGGTCAGTGCATGTGTGTTCTTTTCACAAACTACATGTGGACCCACTAGAGTCATTGCATGTGTGTTCTTATACTAATACTAGCACTAGAGTCATTGCATGTGTGTTCTTTTCCACAAACCACACATGGATCCTCTAGACTCATTGCATGTGTGTTCTTTTCCACAAACAACTTACGTATCAACCAGTGGTCATTGCATGTGTGTTCTTTTCACACACTACATGTGGACCCACTAGAGTCATTGCATGTGCGTTCTTTTCCACAAACAACTTATGGATCAACCAGTGGTCATTGCATGTGTGTTCTTTTCACAAACTACATGTGGACCCACTAGAGTCATTGTATGTGTGTTCTTATACTAAAACTAGCACTAGAGTCATTGCATGTGTGTTATTTCCACAGACCACACATGGATCAACCACTAGAGTCATTGCATGTGTGTTCTTTTCCACAAACAACTTATGGATCAACTAGTGGTCTTTGCATGTGTGTTCTTTTCCACAAACCACATGTGGATCAACCAGTGGCCATTGCATGTGTGTTCTTTCCACAAACCACATATGGATCAACCAGTGTCATTGCATGTGTGTTCTTTCCACAAACCACATATGGATCCATTTGAGTCATTGCATGTTTGTTCTTATATTAAAACCACAAACCGGCACTAGAGTCATTGCATGTGTGTTCTTTCCACAAACAACTTATGGATCAACCAGTGGTCATTGCATGTGTGTTCTTTTCATAAACTACATGTGGAGCCACTAGAGTCATTGTATGTGTGTTCTTATACTAAAACTAGCACTAGAGTCATTGCATGTGTGTTCTTTTCCATAAACCACTTATGGATCCATTAGAGTCATTGCATGTGTGTTATTTCCACAAACCACACATGGATCAACCACTAGAGTCATTACATGTGTGTTCTTTTCCACAAACCACAGATGGATCCACTAGACTCATTGCATGTGTGTTCTTTTCCACAAACAACTTATGGATCAACCAGTGTTCTTTGCATGTGTGTTCTTTTCCACAAACCACATGTGGGTCAACCAGTGGTCATTGCATGTGTGTTCTTTCCACAAACCACATATGGATCAACCAGTGTCGTTGCATGTGTGTTCTTTCCACAAACCACATATGGATCCATTTGAGTCATTGAATGTTTGTTCTTATACTAAAACCACAAACTGGCACTAGAGTCATTGCATGTGTGTTCTTTTCCACAAACAACTTATGGATCAACAAGTGGTCATTGCATATGTGTTCTTTTCACAAACTACATGTGGACCCACTAGAGTCATTGTATTTGTGTTCTTATACTAAAACTAGCACTAGAGTCATTGCAGGTGTGTTCTTTTCCATAAACCACTTATGGATCCGTTAGAGTCATTGCATGTGTGTTATTTCCACAAACCACACATGGATCAACCACTAGAGTCATTGCATGTGTGTTCTTTTCCACAAACCACACATGGATCCACTAGACTCATTGCATGTGTGTTCTTTTCCACAAACAACTTATGGATCAACCAGTGGTCATTGCATGTGTGTTCTTTTCACAAACTACATGTGGACCCACTAGAGTCATTGCATGTGTGTTCTATCCACAAACCACACATGGACCAACCAGTGGTCTTTGCATGTGTCTTCTTTACACAAACCACACATGGATCCACGACTATCATTGCATGTGTGTTCTTTCCACAAACCATATGTGTATCAAGCAGTGGTCATTGCATGTGTGTTCTTTCCACAAACCACACATGGATCAACCAGTGGTCATTGCATGTGTGTTCTTTTCCACAAACCACACATGGATCAACCACTAGAGTCATTGCATGTGTGTTATTTCCACAAACCACACATGGATCAACCACTAGAGTCATTGCATGTGTGTTCTTTTGCACAAACCACACATGGATCCACTAGAGCCATTGCATGTGTGTTCTTTTCCACAAACAACTTATGGATCAACCAGTGGTCTTTACATGTGTGTTCTTTTCAGCAAAAAACATGTGGATCAACCAGTTGTCATTGCATGTGTGTCCTTTCCACAAACCACATATGGATCAACCTGTGGTCATTGCATGTGTGTTCTTTTCCACAAACCACTTATGGATCAACTGATGCCATTGCATGTGTGTTCTTTTCACAAACCACACATGGATCAACCACTAGAGTCATTGCATGTGTGTTATTTCCACAAACCACACTTGGATAAACCACTAGAGTCATTCCATGTGTGTTATTTTACACAAACCACACATGGATCCACTAGAGTCATTGCATGTGTGTTCTTTTCCACAAACAACTTATGGATCAACCAGTGGTCTTTGCATGTGTGTTCTTTTCCATAAACCACATGTGGATCAACCAGTGGTCATTGCATGTGTGTTCTTTCCACAAACCACATATGGATCAACCAGTGTCATTGCATGTGTGTTCTTTCGAAAAACCACATATGGATCCATTTGAGTCATTGCATGTTTTTTCTTATACTAAAACCACAAACCGGCACTAGAGTCATTGCATGTGTGTTCTTTTCCACAAACAACTTATGGATCAACCAGTGGTCATTGCATGTGTGTTCTTTTCACAAACTACATGTGGACCCACTAGAGTCATTGTGTGTGTTCTTATACTAAAACTAGCACTAGAGTCATTGCATGTGTGTTCTTTTCCATAAACCACTTATGGATCCATTAGAGTCATTGCATCTGTGTTATTTCCACAAACCACACGTGGATCAACCACTAGAGTCATTGCATGTGTGTTCTTTTCCATAAACCACACATGGATCCACTAGACTCATTGCATGTGTGTTCTTTTCCACAAACAACTTATGGATCAGCCAGTGGTCTTTGCATGTGTGTTCTTTTCCCCAAACAACATGTGGGTCAACCAGTGGTCATTGCATGTGTGTTCTTTCCACAAACCACATATGGATCAACCAGTGTCATTGCATGTGTGTTCTTTCCACAAACCACATATGGATCCATTTGAGTCATTGAATGTTTGTTCTTATACTAAAACCACAAACCAGCACTAGAGTCCTTGCATCTGTGTTCTTTTCCACAAACAACTTATGGATCAACCAGTGGTCATTGCATGTATGTTCTTTTCACAAACTACATGTGGACCCACTAGAGTCATTGTATGTGTGTTCTTTCCGAAAACTAGCACTAGAGTCATTGCATGTGTGTTCTTTTCCACAAACAACTTATGGATCAACCAGTGGTCTTTGCATGTGTGTTCTTTTCAGCAAACCACATGTGGATCAACCAGTGGTCATTGCATGTGTGTTCTTTCCACAAACCACATATGGAGGAACTAGTGTCATTGCATGTGTGTTCTTTCCACAAACCACATATGGATCCATTTGAGTCATTGCATGTTTGTTCTTATACTAAAACCACAAACCGGCACTAGACTCATCGTATGTGTGTTCTTTTCCACAAACAACTTATGGATCAACAAGTGGTCATTGCATGTGTGTTCATTTCACAAACTACATGTGGACCCACTAGAGTCATTATATGTGTGTTCTTATACTAAAACTAGCACTAGAGTCATTGCATGTGTGTTCTTTCCACAAACCACATGTGGATCAACCACTAGAGTCATTGCATGTGTGTTATTCCACAAACCACACATGGATCAACCACTAGAGTCATTGCATGTGTGTTCTTTTCCACAAACCACACATGGATCTACTAGAGTCATTGCATGAGTGTTCTTTTCCACAAACAACTTATGGATCAACCAGTGGTCTTTGCATGTGTGTTCTTTTCCACAAACCACATGTGGGTCAACCAGTGGTCATTGCATGTGTGTTCTTTCCACAAACCACATATGGATCAACCAGTGTCATTAAATGTGTGTTCTTTCCACAAACCACATATGGATCCATTTGAGTCATTGCATGTTTGTTCTTATACTAAAACCACAAACCGGCACTAGAGTCATTGCATGTGTGTTATTTTCCACAAACAACTTATGGATCAACCAGTGGTCATTGCATGTGTATTCTTTTCACAAACTACATGTGGACCCACTAGAGTCATTGTATGTGTGTTCTTATACTAAAACTAGCACTAGAGTCATTGCATGTGTGTTCTTTTCCATAAACCACTTATGGATCCATTAGAGTTATTTCATGTGTGTTATTTCCACAAACCACACATGTATCAACCACTAGAGTCATTGCATGTGTGTTCTTTTCCACAAACCACACATGGATCCACTAGACTCATTGCATGTGTGTTCTTTTCCACAAACAACTTATGGATCAACCAGTGGTCATTGCATGTGTGTTCTTTTCCACAAGCCACATATGGATCCACTAGACTCATTGCATGTGTGTTCTTTTCCACAAAGAATTTATGGATCAACCAGTGGTCATTGCATGTGTGTTCTTTTCACAAACTACATGTGGACCCACTAGAGTCATTGCATGTGCGTTCTTATACTAAACTAGCACTAGAGTCATTGCATGTGTGTTCTATCCACAAGCCACACATGGGTCAACCAGTGGTCTTTGCATGGGTGTTCTATCCACAAACCACATATGGATCAACCACTAGAGTAATTGCATGTGTGTTATTTCCAAAAACCACACATGGATCAACCACTAGAGTCATTGCATGTGTGTTCTTTTCCACAAACCACACATGGATCCACTAGAGTCATTGCATGAGTGTTCTTTTCCACAAACAACTTATGGATCAACCAGTGGTCATTGCATGTGTGTTCTTTCCACAAACCACATATGGATCAACCAGTGTCATTAAATGTGTGTTCTTTCCACAAACCACATATGGATCTATTTGAGTCATTGCATGTTTGTTCTTATACTAAAACCACAAACCGGCACTAGAGTCATTGCATGTGTGTTATGTTCCACAAACAACTTATGGATCAACCAGTGGTCATTGCATGTGTGTTCTTTTCACAAACTACATGTGGACCGACTAGTGTCATTGTATGTGTGTTCTTATACTAAAACTAGCACTAGAGTCATTGCATGTGTGTTCTTTTCCATAAACCACTTATGGATCCATTAGAGTCATTGCATGTGTGTTATTTCCACAAACCACACATGGATCAACCACTAGAGTCATTGCATGTGTGTTCTTTTCCACAAACCACACATGGATCCACTAGACTCATTGCATGTGTGTTCTTTTCCACAAACAACTTATGGATCAACCAGTGGTCATTGCATGTGTGTTCTTTTCCACAAGCCACATATGGATCCACTAGACTCATTGCATGTGTGTTCTTTTCCACAAAGAACTTATGGATCAACCAGTGGTCATTGCATGTGTGTTCTTTTCACAAACTACATGTGGACCCACTAGAGTCATTGCATGTGCGTTCTTATACTAAACTAGCACTAGAGTCATTGCATGTGTGTTCTATCCACAAGCCACACATGGATCAACCAGTGGTCTTTGCATGGGTGTTCTTTCCACAAACCACATGTGGATCAAGCAGTGGTCTTTGCAAGCGTGTTCTTTCCACAAACCACACATGGATCAACCAGTGGTCATTGCATGTGTGTTATTTTCCACAAACCACTTATGGATCAACTAGTGGCATTGCATGTGTGTTCTTTTCAATAAACCACTTATGGATCAACCACTAGAGTCATTGCATGTGTGTTATTTACACAAACCACACATGGATCAACCACTAGAGTCATTGCATGTGTGTTCTTTTCCACAAACCACACAAGGATCCACTAGAGTCATTGCATGTGTGTTCTTTTCCACAAACAACTTATGGATCAACCAGTGGTCATTGCATGTGTGTTCTTTTCCACAAACCACATGTGGGTCAACAAGTGGTCATTGCATGTGTGTTCTTTTCACAAACCACATATGGATTAACCAGTGTCATTGCATGTGTGTTCTTTCCACAAACCACCTATGGATCCATTTGAGTCATTGCATGTTTGTTCTTATACTAAAACCACAAACCGGCACTAGACTCATTGCATGTGTGTTCTTTTCCACAAACAACTTATGGATCAACCAGTGGTCATTGCATGTGTGTTCTTTTCACAAACTACATGTGGACCCACTAGAGTCATTGTATGTGTGTTCTTATACTAAAACTAGCACTAGAGTCATTGCATGTGTGTTCTTTCCACAAACCACATATGGATCAACCACTAGAGTCATTGCATGTGTGTTATTTCCACAAACCACACATGGATCAACCACTAGAGTCATTGCATGTGTGTTCTTTTCCACAAACCACACATGGATCCACTAGAGTCATTGCATGAGTGTTCTTTTCCACAGACAACTTATGGATCAACCAGTGGTCTTTGCATGTGTGTTCTTTTCCACAAACCACATGTGGGTCAACCAGCGGTCATTGCATGTGTGTTCTTTCCACAAACCACATATGGATCAACCAGTGTCATTAAATGTGTGTTCTTTCCACAAACCACATATGGATCCATTTGAGTTATTGCATGTTTGTTCTTATACTAAAACCACAAACCGGCACTAGAGTCATTGCATGTGCGTTCTTTTCCACAAACAACTTATGGATCAACCAGTGGTCATTGCATGTATGTTCTTTTCACAAACTATATGTGGACCCACTAGAGTCATTGTATGTGTGTTCTTATACTAAAACTAGCACTAGAGTCATTGCATGTGTGTTCTTTTCCATAAACCACTTATGGATCCATTAGAGTCATTGCATGTGTGTTATTTCCACAAACCACACATGGATCAACCACTAGAGTCATTCCATGTGTGTTATTTTACACAAACCACACATGGATCCACTAGAGGCATAGCATGTGTGTTCTTTTCCACAAACAACTTATGGATCAACCAGTGGTCTTTGCATATGTGTTCTTTTCCACAAACCACATGTGGATCAACCAGTGGTCATTGCATGTGTGTTCTTTCCACAAACCACATATGGATCAACCAGTGTCATTGCATGTGTGTTCTTTCCAAAAACCACATATGGATCCATTTGAGTCATTGCATGTTTGTTCTTATACTAAAACCACAAACCGGCACTAGAGTCATTGCATGTGTGTTCTTTCCACAAACTACATGTGGACCCACTAGAGTCATTGTGTGTGTGTTCTTATACTAAAACTAGCACTAGAGTCATTGCATGTGTGTTCTTTTCCATAAACAACTTATGGATCCATTAGAGTCATTGCAAGTGTGTTATTTACACAAACCACACATGGATCAACCACTAGAGTCATTGCATGTGTGTTCTTTTCCACAAACCACACATGGATCCACTAGAGTCATTGCATGTGTGTTCTTTTCCACAAACAACTTATGGATCAACCAGTGGTCATTGCATGTGTGTTCTTTTCCACAAACCACATGTGGGTCAACAAGTGGTCATTGCATGTGTGTTCTTTCCACAAACCACATATGGATTAACCAGTGTCATTGCATGTGTGTTCTTTCCACAAACCACATATGGATCCATTTGAGTCATTGCATGTTTGTTCTTATACTAAAACAACAAACTGGCACTAGACTCATTGCATGTGTGTTATTTTCCACAAACAACTTATGGATCAACCAGTGGTTATTGCATGTGTGTTCTTTTCACAAACTACATGTGGACCCACTAGAGTCATTGTATGTGTGTTCTTATACTAAAACTAGCACTAGAGCCATTGCATGTGTGTTCTTTCCACAAACCACATATGGATCAACCACTAGAGTAATTGCATGTGTGTTATTTCCAAAAACCACACATGGATCAACCACTAGAGTCATTGATGTGTGTTCTTTTCCATAAACCACACATGGATCTACTAGAGTCATTGCATGAGTGTTCTTTTCCACAAACAACTTATGGATCAACCAGTGGTCTTTGCAATTGTGTTCTTTTCCACAAACCACATGTGGGTCAACCAGTGGTCATTGCATGTGTGTTCTTTCCACAAACCACATATGGGTCAACCAGTGTCATTGCATGTGTGTTCTTTCCACAAACCACATATGGATCCATTTGAGTCATTGCATGTTTGTTCTCATACTAAAACCACAAACCGGCACTAGACTCATTGCATGTGTGTTATTTTCCACAAACAACTTATGGATCAACTAGTGGTCATTTCATGTGTGTTATTTTCACAAACTACACATGGACCCACTAGAGTCATTGTTTGTGTGTTATTATACTAAAACTAGCACTAGAGTCATTGCATGTTTGTTCTTTCCACAAACCACATATGGATCAACCACTAGAGTCATTGCATGTGTGTTATTTCCACAAACCACACATGGATCAACCACTAGAGTCATTGCATGTGTGTTCTTTTCCACAAACCACACATGGATCAACTAGACTCATTGCATGTGTGTTATTTTCCACAAACAACTTATGGATCAACCAGTGGTCTTTGCATGTGTGTTCTTTTCCACAAACCACATGTGGGTCAACCAGTGGTCATTGCATGTGTGTTCTTTCCACAAACCACATATGGATCAACTAGTGTCATTAAATGTGTGTTCTTTCCACAAACCACATATGGATCCATTTGAGTCATTGAATGTTTGTTTTTATACTAAAACCACAAACCGGCACTAGAGTCATTGCATGTGTGTTATTTTCCACAAACAACTTATGGATCAACCAGTGGTCATTGCATGTGTGTTCTTTTCACAAACTACATGTGGACCCACTAGAGTCATTGTATGTGTGTTCTTATACTAAAACTAGCACAAGAGTCATTGCGTGTGTGTTCTTTTCCATAAACAACTTATGGATCCATTAGAGTCATTGCATGTGTGTTATTTCCACAAACCACACATGGATCAACAACTAGAGTCATTGCATGTGTGTTCTTTTCCACAAACCACACATGGATCCACTAGACTCATTGCATGTGTGTTCTTTTCCACAAACAACTTATGGATCAACCAGTGGTCTTTGGATGTGTGTTCTTTTCCACAAACCACATGTGGGTCAACCAGTGGTCATTGCATGTGTGTTCTTTCCACAAACCACATATGGATCAACCAGTGTCATTGCATGTGTGTTCTTTCCAAAAACCACATATGGATCCATTTGAGTCATTGAATGTTTGTTCTTATACTAAAACCACAAACCGGCACTAGAGTCCTTGCATGTGTGTTCTTTTCCACAAACAACTTATGGATCAACCAGTGGTCATTGCATGTGTGTTCTTTTCACAAATACATGTGGACCCACTAGAGTCATTGTATGTGTGTTCTTTTACAAAAACTAGCACTAGAGTCATTGCATGTGTGTTCTTTTCAATAAACCACTTATGGATCCATTAGAGTCATTGCATCTGTGTTATTTCCACAAACCACACATGGATCAACTACTAGAGTCATTTCATGTGTGTTATTTTCCACAAACCACACATGGATCCACTAGACTCATTGCATGTGTGTTCTTTGCCACAAACAACTTATGAATCAACCAGTTGTCATTGCATGTGTGTTCTTTTCCACAAACCACATGTGGATCAACCACTGGCCATTGCATGTGTGTTCTTTCTACAAACCACATATGGATCAACCAGTGTCATTGCATGTGTGTTCTTTCCACAAACCACACATGGATACACCAGTGGTCATTGCATGTGTGTTCTTTTCCACAAACCAATTCTGGATCAAACAGTGGCATTGCATGTGTGTTCTTTTCACAAACCACACATGGATCAACCACTAGAGTCATTGCATGTGTGTTATTTCCACAAACCACACATGGATCAACCACTAGAGTCATTGCATGTGTTTTCTTTTCCACAAACCACACATGGATCCACTAGAGTCATTGCATGTGTGTTCTTTTCCACAAACAACTGATGGATCAACCAGTGGTCTTTGCATGTGTGTTCTTTTCAGCAAACCACATGTGGATCAACCAGTGGTCATTGCATGTGTGTTCTTTCCACAAACCACATATGGAGGAACTAGTGTCATTGCATGTGTATTCTTTCCACAAACCACATATGGATCCATTTGAGTCATTGCATGTTTGTTCTTATACTAAAACCACAAACCGACACTAGACTCATTGTATGTGTCTTCTTTTCCACAAACAACTTATGGATCAACCAGTGGTCATTGCATGTGTGTTCTTTTCACAAACTACATGTGGACCCACTAGAGTCATTGTATGTGTGTTCTTATACTAAAACTAGCACTAGAGTCATTGCATGTATGTTCTTTCCACAAACCACATATGGATCAACCACTAGAGTCATTGCATGTGTGTTATTTCCACAAACCACACATGGATCAACCACTAGAGTCATTGCATGTGTGTTCTTTTCCACAAACCACACATGGATCCACTAGAGTCATTGCATGAGTGTTCTTTTCGACAAACAACTTATGGATCAACCAGTGGTCTTTGCATGTGTGTTCTTTTCCACAAACCACATATGGATCAACTAGTGGTCATTGCATGTGTGTTCTTTCCACAAACCACATATGGATCAACCAGTGTCATTATATGTGTGTTCTTTCCACAAACCACATATGGATCCATTTGAGTCATTACATGTTTGTTCTTATACTAAAACCACAAACCGGCACTAGAGTCATTGCATGTGTGTTCTTTTCCACAAACAACTAATGGATCAACCAGTGCTCATTGCATGTGTGTTCTTTTCGCAAACTACATGTGAAACCACTAGAGTCATTGTATGTGTGTTCTTATACTAAAACTAGCACTAGAGTCATTGCATGTGTGTTCTTTTCCATAAACCACTTATCGATCCATTAGAGTCATTGCATGTGTGTTATTTCCACAAACCACACATGGATCAACCACTAGAGTCATTGCATCTGTGTTCTTTTCCACAAACCACACATGGATCCACTAAACTCATTGCATGTGTGTTCTTTTCTACAAACAACTTATGGATCAACCAGTGGTCATTGCATGTGTCTTCTTTTCCACAAACCACACATGGATCCACTAGACTCATTGCATGTGCGTTCTTTTCCACAAACAACTTATGGATCAACCAGTGGTCATTGCATGTGTGTTCTTTTCACAAACTACATGTGGCCCCACTAGAGTCATTTCATGTGCGTTCTTTTCCACAAACCACACATGGATCAACCAGTGGTCATTGCATGTGTGTTCTTTTCCACAAACCACTTATGGATCAACCAGTGGCATTGCATGTGTGTTCTTTTCAATAAACCACTTATGGATCAACCACTAGAGTCATTGCATGTGTGTTATTTACACAAACCACACATGGATCAACCACTAGAGTCATTGCATGTGTGTTCTTTTCCACAAACCACACATGGATCCACTAGAGTCATTGCATGTGTGTTCTTTTCCACAAACAACTTATGGATCAACCAGTGGTCATTGCATGTGTATTCTTTTCCACAAACTACATGTGGCCCCACTAGAGTCATTGCATGTGTGTTCTTTCCACAAACCACATATGGATTAACCAGTGTCATTGCATGTGTGTTCTTTCCACAAACCACATATGGATCCATTTGAGTCATTGCATGTTTGTTCTCATACTAAAACCACAAACCGGCACTAGACTCATTGCATGTGTGTTATTTTCCACAAACAACTTATGGATCAACTAGTGGTCATTTCATGTGTGTTATTTTCACAAACTACACATGGACCCACTAGAGTCATTGTTTGTGTGTTCTTATACTAAAACTAGCACTAGAGTCATTGCATGTTTGTTCTTTCCACAAACCACATATGGATCAACCACTAGAGTCATTGCATGTGTGTTATTTCCACAAACCACACATGGATCAACCACTAGAGTCATTGCATGTGTGTTCTTTTCCACAAACCACACATGGATCAACTAGACTCATTGCATGTGTGTTATTTTCCACAAACAACTTATGGATCAACCAGTGGTCTTTGCATGTGTGTTCTTTCCACAAACCACATGTGGGTCAACCAGTGGACATTGCATGATTGTTCTTTCCACAAACCACATATGGATCAACTAGTGTCATTAAATGTGTGTTCTTTCCACAAACCACATATGGATCAAAGAGAGTCATTGAATGTTTGTTATTATACAAAAACCACAAACCAACACTAGAGTCATTGCATGTGTGTTATTTTCCACAAACAACTTATGGATCAACCAGTGGTCATTGGATGTGTGTTCTTTTCACAAACTACATGTGGACCCACTAGAGTCATTGTATGTGTGTTCTTATACTAAAACTAGCACTAGAGTCATTACATGTATGTTCTTTCCACAAACCACATATGGATCAACCACTAGAGTCATTACATGTGTGTTATTTCCACAAACCACACATGGATCAACCACTAGAGTCATTGCATGTGTGTTCTTTTCCACAAACCACACATGGATCCACTAGACTCATTGCATGTGTGTTCTTTTCCACAAACAACTTATGGATCAACCAGTGGTCTTTGGATGTGTGTTCTTTTCCACAAACCACATGTGGGTCAACCAGTGGTCATTGCATGTGTGTTCTTTCCACAAACCACATATGGATCAACCAGTGTCATTGCATGTGTGTTCTTTCCAAAAACCACATATGGATCCATTTGAGTCATTGAATGTTTGTTCTTATACTAAAACCACAAACCGGCACTAGAGTCCTTGCATGTGTGTTCTTTCCACAAACAACTTATGGATCAACCAGTGGTCATTGCATGTGTGTTCTTTTCACAAATACATGTGGACCCACTAGAGTCATTGTATGTGTGTTCTTTTACAAAAACTAGCACTAGAGTCATTGCATGTGTGTTCTTTTCAATAAACCACTTATGGATCCATTAGAGTCATTGCATCTGTGTTATTTCCACAAACCACACATGGATCAACTACTAGAGTCATTTCATGTGTGTTCTTTTCCACAAACCACATGGATCCACTAGACTCATTGCATGTGTGTTCTTTGCCACAAACAACTTATGAATCAACCAGTTGTCATTGCATGTGTGTTCTTTTCCACAAACCACATGTGGATCAACCACTGGCCATTGCATGTGTGTTCTTTCTACAAACCACATATGGATCAACCAGTGTCATTGCATGTGTGTTCTTTCCACAAACCACACATGGATACACCAGTGGTCATTGCATGTGTGTTCTTTTCCACAAACCAATTCTGGATCAAACAGTGGCATTGCATGTGTGTTCTTTTCACAAACCACACATGGATCAACCACTAGAGTCATTGCATGTGTGTTATTTCCACAAACCACACATGGATCAACCACTAGAGTCATTGCATGTGTTTTTTTCCACAAACCACACATGGATCCACTAGAGTCATTGCATGTGTGTTCTTTTCCACAAACAACTGATGGATCAACCAGTGGTCTTTGCATGTGTGTTCTTTTCAGCAAACCACATGTGGATCAACCAGTGGTCATTGCATGTGTGTTCTTTCCACAAACCACAGATGGATGAACTAGTGTCATTGAATGTTATATCTTTCAGGAATGCACATATGGATCCATTTGAGTCATTGCATGTTTGTTCTTATACTAAAACCACAAACCGACACTAGACTCATTGTATGTGTCTTCTTTTCCACAAACAACTTATGGATCAACCAGTGGTCATTGCATGTGTGTTCTTTTCACAAACTACATGTGGACCCACTAGAGTCATTGTATGTGTGTTCTTATACTAAAACTAGCACTAGAGTCATTGCATGTATGTTCTTTCCACAAACCACATATGGATCAACCACTAGAGTCATTGCATGTGTGTTATTTCCACAAACCACACATGGATCAACCACTAGAGTCATTGCATGTGTGTTCTTTTCCACAAACCACACATGGATCCACTAGAGTCATTGCATGAGTGTTCTTTTCGACAAACAACTTATGGATCAACCAGTGGTCTTTGCATGTGTGTTCTTTTCCACAAACCACATATGGATCAACTAGTGGTCATTGCATGTGTGTTCTTTCCACAAACCACATATGGATCAACCAGTGTCATTATATGTGTGTTCTTTCCACAAACCACATATGGATCCATTTGAGTCATTACATGTTTGTTCTTATACTAAAACCACAAACCGGCACTAGAGTCATTGCATGTGTGTTCTTTTCCACAAACAACTAATGGATCAACCAGTGCTCATTGCATGTGTGTTCTTTTCGCAAACTACATGTGAAACCACTAGAGTCATTGTATGTGTGTTCTTATACTAAAACTAGCACTAGAGTCATTGCATGTGTGTTCTTTTCCATAAACCACTTATCGATCCATTAGAGTCATTGCATGTGTGTTATTTCCACAAACCACACATGGATCAACCACTAGAGTCATTGCATCTGTGTTCTTTTCCACAAACCACACATGGATCCACTAAACTCATTGCATGTGTGTTCTTTTCTACAAACAACTTATGGATCAACCAGTGGTCATTGCATGTGTCTTCTTTTCCACAAACCACACATGGATCCACTAGACTCATTGCATGTGCGTTCTTTTCCACAAACAACTTATGGATCAACCAGTGGTCATTGCATGTGTGTTCTTTTCACAAACTACATGTGGCCCCACTAGAGTCATTTCATGTGCGTTCTTTTCCACAAACCACACATGGATCAACCAGTGGTCATTGCATGTGTGTTCTTTTCCACAAACCACTTATGGATCAACCAGTGGCATTGCATGTGTGTTCTTTTCAATAAACCACTTATGGATCAACCACTAGAGTCATTGCATGTGTGTTATTTACACAAACCACACATGGATCAACCACTAGAGTCATTGCATGTGTGTTCTTTTCCACAAACAACTAATGGATCAACCAGTGCTCATTGCATGTGTGTTCTTTTTTACTAACCATGTGTGACCCCACCTAGAGCGTGTGTGTGTGTGTTCTTATACTAAAACACTAGGTCATTGTATGTGTTCCATTCCATAAACCACTTATCGATCCATTAGAGTCATTGCATGTGTGTTATTTCCACAAACCACACATGGATCAACCACTAGAGTCATTGCATCTGTGTTCTTTTCCACAAACCACACATGGATCCACTAAACTCATTGCATGTGTGTTCTTTTCTACAAACAACTTATGGATCAACCAGTGGTCATTGCATGTGTCTTCTTTTCCACAAACCACACATGGATCCACTAGACTCATTGCATGTGCGTTCTTTTCCACAAACAACTTATGGATCAACCAGTGGTCATTGCATGTGTGTTCTTTTCACAAACTACATGTGGCCCCACTAGAGTCATTTCATGTGCGTTCTTTTCCACAAACCACACATGGATCAACCAGTGGTCATTGCATGTGTGTTCTTTCCACAAACCACTTATGGATCAACCAAGTGGCATTGCATGTGTGTTCTTTTCAATAAACCACTTATGGATCAACCACTAGAGTCATTGCATGTGTGTTATTTACACAAACCACACATGGATCAACCACTAGAGTCATTGCATGTGTGTTCTTTTCCACAAACCACACATGGATCCACTAGAGTCATTGCATGTGTGTTCTTTTCCACAAACAACTTATGGATCAACCAGTGGTCATTGCATGTGTATTCTTTTCCACAAACTACATGTGGCCCCACTAGAGTCATTGCATGTGTGTTCTTTCCACAAACCACATATGGATTAACCAGTGTCATTGCATGTGTGTTCTTTCCACAAACCACATATGGATCCATTTGAGTCATTGCATGTTTGTTCTCATACTAAAACCACAAACCGGCACTAGACTCATTGCATGTGTGTTATTTTCCACAAACAACTTATGGATCAACTAGTGGTCATTTCATGTGTGTTATTTTCACAAACTACACATGGACCCACTAGAGTCATTGTTTGTGTGTTCTTATACTAAAACTAGCACTAGAGTCATTGCATGTTTGTTCTTTCCACAAACCACATATGGATCAACCACTAGAGTCATTGCATGTGTGTTATTTCCACAAACCACACATGGATCAACCACTAGAGTCATTGCATGTGTGTTCTTTTCCACAAACCACACATGGATCAACTAGACTCATTGCATGTGTGTTATTTTCCACAAACAACTTATGGATCAACCAGTGGTCTTTGCATGTGTGTTCTTTTCCACAAACCACATGTGGGTCAACCAGTGGTCATTGCATGATTGTTCTTTCCACAAACCACATATGGATCAACTAGTGTCATTAAATGTGTGTTCTTTCCACAAACCACATATGGATCCATTTGAGTCATTGAATGTTTGTTTTTATACTAAAACCACAAACCGGCACTAGAGTCATTGCATGTGTGTTATTTTCCACAAACAACTTATGGATCAACCAGTGGTCATTGCATGTGTGTTCTTTTCACAAACTACATGTGGACCCACTAGAGTCATTGTATGTGTGTTCTTATACTAAAACTAGCACTAGAGTCATTACATGTATGTTCTTTCCACAAACCACATATGGATCAACCACTAGAGTCATTACATGTGTGTTATTTCCACAAACCACACATGGATCAACCACTAGAGTCATTGCATGTGTGTTCTTTTCCACAAACCACACATGGATCCACTAGAGTCATTGCATGAGTGTTCTTTTCGACAAACAACTTAACGATCAACCAGTGGTCTTTGCATGTGTGTTCTTTTCCACAAACCACATGTGGGTCAACCAGTGGTCATTGCATGTGTGTTCTTTCCACAAACCACATATGGATCAACCAGTGTCATTATATGTGTGTTATTTCCACAAACCACATATGGATCCATTTGAGTCATTGCATGTTTGTTCTTATACTAAAACCACAAACCGGCACTAGAGTCATTGCATGTGTGTTCTTTTCCACAAACAACTAATGGATCAACCAGTGGTCATTGCATGTGTGTTCTTTTCGCAAACTACATGTGGACCCACTAGAGTCATTCTATGTGTGTTCTTATACTAAAACTAGCACTAGAGTCATTGCATGTGTGTTCTTTTCCATAAACCACTTATCGATCCATTAGAGTCATTGCATGTGTGTTATTTCCACAAACCACACATGGATCAACCACTAGAGTCATTCCATGTGTGTTATTTACACAAACCACACATGGATCCACTAGAGGCATAGCATGTGTGTTCTTTTCCACAAACAACTTATGGATCAACCAGTGGTCTTTGCATATGTGTTCTTTTCCACAAACCACATGTGGATCAACCAGTGGTCATTGCATGTGTGTTCTTTCCACAAACCACATATGGATCAACCAGTGTCATTGCATGTGTGTTCTTTCCAAAAACCACATATGGATCCATTTGAGTCATTGCATGTTTGTTCTTATACTAAAACTAGCACTAGAGTCATTGCATGTGTGTTCTATCCACAAACCACACATGGATCAACCAGTGGTCTTTGCATGTGTGTTCTTTCCACAAACCACATGTGGATCATGCAGGGTTCATTGCATGCATGTTCTTTCCACAAACCACACATGGATCAACCAGTGGTCATTGCATGTGTGTTCTTTTCCACAAACCACTTATGGATCAACCAGTGGCATTGCATGTGTGTTCTTTTCAATAAACCACTTATGGATCAACCACTAGAGTCATTGCATGTGTGTTATTTACACAAACCACACATGGATCAACCACTAGAGTCATTGCATGTGTGTTCTTTCCACAAACCAAAGATGGATCCACTAGACTCATGGCATGTGTGTTCTTTTCCACAAACAACTTATGGATCAACCAGTGGTCATTGCATGTGTATTCTTTTCCACAAACTACATGTGGCCCCACTAGAGTCATTGCATGTGTGTTCTTTCCACAAACCACATATGGATTAACCAGTGTCATTGCATGTGTTTTCTTTCCACAAACCACATATGGATCCATTTGAGTCATTGCATGTTTGTTCTCATACTAAAACCACAAACCGGCACTAGACTCATTGCTTGTGTGTTCTTTTCCACAAACAACTTATGGATCAACTAGTGGTCATTTCATGTGTGTTATTTTCACAAACTACACATGGACCCACTAGAGTCATTGTTTGTGTGTTCTTATACTAAAACTAGCACTAGAGTCATTGCATGTTTGTTCTTTCCACAAACCACATATGGATCAACCACTAGAGTCATTGCATGTGTGTTCTTTTCCATAAACCACACATGGATCCACTAGACTCATTGCATGTGTGTTATTTTCCACAAACAACTTATGGATCAACCAGTGGTCATTGCATGTGTGTTCTTTTCCACAAACTACATGTGTCCCCACTAGAGTCATTGCATGTGTGTTCTTTCCACAAACCACATATGGATTAACCAGTGTCATTGCATGTGTGTTCTTTCCACAAACCACATATGGATCCATTTGAGTCATTGCATGTTTATTCTCATACTAAAACCACAAACCGGCACTAGACTCATTGCATGTGTGTTATTTTCCACAAACAACTTATGGTTCAACTAGTGGTCATTTCATGTGTGTTCTTTTCACAAACTACACGTGGACCCACTAGAGTCATTGTATGTGTGTTCTTATAATAAAACTAGCACTAGAGTCATTGCATGTTTGTTCTTTCCACAAACCACATATGGATCAACCACTAGAGTCATTGCATGTGTGTTATTTCCACAAACCACACATGGATCAACCACTAGAGTCATTGCATGTGTGTTCTTTTCCACAAACCACACATGGATCAACTAGACTCATTGCATGTGTGTTCTTTTCCACAAATAACTTATGGGTCAACCAGTGGTCATTGCATATTTGTTCTTTTCACAAACCACACGTGGGTCAACCAGTGGTCATTGCTTGTGTGTTCTTTCCACAAACCACATATGGATCAACCAGTGTCATTGCATGTGTGTACTTTCCACAAACCACATATGGATCCATTTGAGTCATTACATGTTTGTTCTTATACCAAAACCACAAGCCGACACTAGAGTCATTGCATGTGTGTTCCTTTCCACAAACAACTTATGGATCAACCAGTGGTCATTGCATGTGTGTTCTTTTCCACAAACCCCATGTGGATCAACTAGTGGCCATTGCATGTGTGTTCTTTCTACAAACCACATATGGATCAACCAGTGTCATTGCATGGGTGTTCTTTCCACAAACCACACATGGATCAACCAGTGGTCATTGCATGTGTGTTCTTTTCCACAAACCACTTATGGATCAACCGGTGGAATTGCATGTGTGTTCTTTTCACAAACCACACATGGATCAACCACTAGAGTCATTGCATGTGTGTTATTTCCACAAACCACACATGGATCAACCACTAGAGTCATTGCATGTGTGTTCTTTTCCACAAACCACACATGGATCCACTAGAGTCATTGCATGTGTGTTCTTTCCACAAACCACATATGGATCCATATGAGTCATTGCATGTTTGTTCTTATACTAAAACCACAAACCGACACTAGACTCATTGTATGTGTGTTATTTTCCACAAACAACTTATGGATCAACCAGTGGTCATTGCATGTGTGTTCTTTTCACAAACTACATGTGGACCCACTAGAGTCATTGTATGTGTGTTCTTATACTAAAACTAGCACTAGAGTCATTGCATGTATGTTCTTTCCACAAACGACATATGGATCAACCACTAGAGTCATTGCATGTGTGTTATTTCCACAAACCACACATGGATCATCCACTAGAGTCATTGCATGTGTGTTCTTTTCCACAAACCACACATGGATCCACTAGAATCATTGCATGTGTGTTCTTTTCCACAAACAACTTATGGATCAACCAGTGGTCTTTGCATATGTGTTCTTTTCCACAAACCACATGTGGGTCAACCAGTGGTCATTCCATGTGTGTTCTTTCCACAAGACACATATGGATCAACCAGTGTCATTATATGTGTGTTCTTTCCACAAACCACATATGGATCCATTTGAGTGATTGCATGTTTGTTCTTATACTAAAACCACAAACCGGCACTAGAGTCATTGCATGTGTGTTATTTTCCACAAACAACTTATGGATCAACCAGTGGTCATTGCATGTGTGTTCTTTTCACAAACTACATGTGGACCCACTAGAGTCATTGTATGTGTGTTCTTATACTAAAACTAGCACTAGAGTCATTGCATGTGTGTTCTTTTCCATAAACCACTTATGGATCCATTAGAGTCATTGTATTTGTGTTATTTCCACAAACCACACATGGATCAACCACTAGAGTCATTGCATGTGTGTTCTTTTACACAAACCACACATGGATCCACTAGACTCATTGCATGTGTGTTCTTTTCCACAAACAACTTATGGATCAACCAGTGGTCATTGCATGTGTGTTCTTTTCCACAAACCACACATGGATCCACTAGACTCATTGCATGTGTGTTCGTTTCCACAAACAACTTATGGATCAACCAATGGTCATTGCATGTGTGTTCTTTTCACAAACTACATGTGGCCCCACTAGAGTCATTGCATGTGCGTTCTTATACTAAAACTAGCACTAGAGTCATTGCATGTGTGTTCTATCCACAAACCACACATGGATCAACCAGTGGTCTTTGCATGTGTGTTCTTTCCACAAACCACATGTGGATCAAGCAGTGGTCATTGCATGCGTGTTCTTTCCACAAACCACACATGGATCAACCAGTGGTCATTGCATGTGTGTTCTTTTCCACAAACCACGTATGGATCAACTAGTGGAATTGCATGTGTGTTCTTTTCAATAAACCACTTATGGATCAACCACTAGAGTCATTGCATGTGTGTTCTTTACACAAATCACACATGGATCAACCACTAGAGTCATTGCATGTGTGTTCTTTCCACAAAAGACATGGATCAACCAGTAGAGTCATTGCATGTGTGTTCTTTCCACAAACAACTTATGGATCAACCAGTGGTCATTGCATGTGTGTTCTTTTCCACAAACCACACATGGATCCACTAGACTCATTGCATGTGTGTTCTTTTCCACAAACAACTTATGGATCAACCAGTGGTCATTGCATGTGTATTATTTCCACAAACTACATGTGGCCCCACTAGAGTCATTGCATGTGTGTTCTTTCCACAAACCACATATGGATTAACCAGTGTCATTGCATGTGTGTTCTTTCCACAAACCACATATGGATCCATTTGAGTCATTCATGGTTGTTCTCATACTAAAACCACAAACCACTAGACTCATTGCATGTGTGTTCTTTTCCACAAACACCTTATGGATCAACTAGAGTCATTGCATGTGTGTTCTTTTCAACAAACCACACATGGATCAACTAGACTCATTGCATGTGTGTTCTTTCCACAAACAACTTATGGATCAACCAGTGGTCATTGCATGTGTGTTCTTTTCACAAACCACATGTGGATCCCCTAGAGTCATTGCATGTGTGTTCTTATACTAAAACTAGCACTAGAGTCATCGCATGTGTGTTCTATCCACAAACCACACATGGATCAACCAGTGGTCTTTGCATGTGTGTTCTTTCCACAAACCACATGTGGATCATGCAGTGGTCATTGCATGCGTGTTATTTCCACAAACGACACATGGATCAACCAGTGGTCATTGCATGTGTGTTCTTTTCCACAAACCACTTATGGATCAACCAGTGGCATTGCATGTCAGTTCTTTTCAATAAACCACTTATGGATCAACCACTAGAGTCATTGCATGTGTGTTATTTACACAAACCACACATGGATCAACCACTAGAGTCATTGCATGTGTGTTCTTTTCCACAAACCACACATGGATCCACTAGAGTCATTGCATGTGTGTTCTTTTCCACAAACAACTTATGGATCAACCAGTGGTCATTGCATGTGTTTTCTTTTCCACAAACCACACATGGATCCACTAGACTCTTTGCGTGTGTGTTCTTTTCCACAAACAACTTATGGATCAACCAGTGGTCATTGCATGTGTATTCTTTTCCACAAACTACATGTGGCCCCACTAGAGTCATTGCATGTGTGTTCTTTCTGCACACCACATATGGATTAACCAGTGTCATTGCATGTGTGTTCTTTCCACAAACCACATATGGATCCATTTGAGTCATTACATGTTTGTTCTCATACTAAAACCACAAACCGGCACTAGACTCATTGCATGTGTGTTCTTTTCCACAAACAACTTATGGATCAACCAGTGGTCATTTCATGTGTGTTCTTTTCACAAACTACACGTGGACCCACTAGAGTCATTGTTTGTGTGTTCTTATACTAAAACTAGCACTAGAGTCATTGCATGTTTGTTCTTTCCACAAAGCACATATGGATCAACCACTAGAGTCATTGCATGTGTGTTATTTCCACAAACCACACATGGATCAACCACTAGAATCATTGCATGTGTGTTCTTTTCCACAAACAACAAATGGATCAACTAGACTAAATTCAATTTTTGTAATTTACACAAACAACTTATGGATCAACCAGTGGTCTTTGCATGTGTGTTCTTTTCCACAAACCACATGTGGGTTAACCAGTGGTCATTGCATGTGTGTTCTTTCCACAAACCACATATGGATCAACCAGTGTCATTGCATGTGTGTTCTGTCCACAAACCACATAAGGATCCATTTGAGTCATTACATGTTTGTTCTTATACTAAAACCACAACCTACACTAGAGTCATTGCATGTGTGTTCTTTTCCACAAACAACTTATGGATCAACCAGTGGTCATTGCATGTGTGTTCTTTTCCACAAACCAGATGTGGATCAACCAGAGTCATTGCATGTGTGTTCTTTCCACAAACCACATATGGATCAACTAGAGTCATTGCATGCGTGTTCTTTCCACAAACCACATGGATCAACCAGTGGTCATTTGTGTGTTCTTTCCACAAACCACTTATGGATCAACCGTGGCATTACATGTGTGTTCTTTTCACAAACCACATGGATCAACCATTAGACTCATTGCATGTGTGTTCTTTCCACAAACCACACATGGATCAACCACTAGAGTCATTGAATGTGTGTTCTTTTCAACAAACAACACATGGATCCACTAGAGTCATTGCATGTGTGTTCTTTCCACAAACAACTTATGGATCAACCAGTTGTCTTTACATGTGTGTTCATTTCCACAAACCACATATGTATGAACCATTGGTCATTGCATGTGTGTTCTTTCCACAAACCACATATGGATCAACCAGTGTCATTGCATGTGTGTTCTTTCCACAAACCACATATGGATCCATATGAGTCATTGCATGTGTGTTCTTATACTACAAACCAATAGAGACTAAGAGTCATTGCATGTGTGTTCTTTCCACAAGCCACACATGGATCAACCACTAGAGTCATTGCATGTGTGTTATTTCCACAAACCACACATGGATCAACCACTAGAGTCATTGCATGTGTGTTCTTTTCACAAACCAAACATGGATCCACAAGTGGTCATAGCATGTGTGTTCTTTCCACAAACCACTGATGGATCAACCAGTGGTCTTTGCATGTGTGTTCTTTTCCACAAACCACATGTGGATCAACAAGTGGTCATTGCATGTGTTCTTTCCACAAACCACATATGGATCAACTAGTGTCATTATATGTGTGTTCTTTCCACAAACCACATATGGATCCATTTGAGTCATTGCATGTTTGTTCTTATACTAAACCACAAGCCGCACTAGAGTCATTGCATGTGTGTTCTTTTCCACAAACAACTTCTGGATCAACCAGTGGTCATTGCATGTGTGTTCTTTTCACAAACTACATGTGGACCCACTAGAGTCATTGTATGTGTGTTCTTATACATAAACTAGCACTTAGATCCATTAGAGTCATTGCATGTGTGTTCTTTCCACAAACCACACATGGATCAACCACTAGAGTCATTGCATGTGTGTTCTTTCCACAAACCACACATGGATCCACTAGACTCATTGCATGTGTGTTCTTTTCCACAAACAACTTATGGATCAACCAGTGGTCATTGCATGTGTGTTCTTTTCCACAAACCACACATGGATCAACTAGACTCATTGCATGTGTGTTCTTTTCCAAAAACCACATATGGATCAACCAGTGGTCATTGCATGTGTTCTTTTCCACAAACCACACATGGATCCACTAGAGTCATTGCATTTATACTAAAAATGTGTGTTCTTTCCACAAACCACATATGGATCAACCAGAGTCATTGCATGTGTGTTCTTATACTAAACCACATGTGGATCAAGCTAGAGTCATTGCATGTCTGTTCTTTCCACAAACAACTAATGGATCAACCAGTGGTCATTGCATGTGTGTTCTTTTCCACAAAACACACATGGATAAAGCACTAGAGTCATTGAATGTGTTCTTTTACAAACCACTAGCACTAGAGTCATTGCATGTGTGTTCTTTTCAAACCACTTATGGATCCATTAGAGTCATTGCATGTGTGTTATTTCCACAAACCACACATGGATCAACCACTAGAGTCATTGCATGTGTGTTCTTTTCCACAAACCACACATGGATCCACTAGACTCATTGCATGTGTGTTCTTTTCCACAAACAACATATGGATGAACCATAGTCATTGCATGTGTGTTCTTTCCACAAACCACACATGGATCCACTAGACTCATTGCATGTGTGTTCTTTTCCACAAACAACTTATGGATCAACCAGTGGTCATTGCATGTGTGTTCTTTTCACAAACTACATGTGGACCCACTAGAGTCATTTCATGTGTGTTCTTTCCACAAACCACTTATGGATCAACCAGTGGTCATTGCATGTGTGTTCTTTTCCACAAACCACTTATGGATCAACAGTGGCATTGCATGTGTGTTCTTTTCAATAAACCACTTATTGATCAATTATAGTCATTGCATGTGTGTTATTTACACAAACCACACATGGATCAACCACTAGAGTCATTGCATGTGTGTTCTTTTCCACAAACCACACATGGATCCACTAGACTCATTGCATGTGTGTTCTTTCCACAAACAACTTATGGATCAACCAAAGTGGTCATTGCATGTGTATTCTTTTCCACAAACCACATGTGGCCCCACTAGAGTCATTGCATGTGTGTTCTTTCCACAAACCACATATGGATTAACCAGTGTCATTGCATGTGTGTTCTTTTCCACAAACCACATATGGATCCATTTGAGTCATTGCATGTTTGTTCTCATTAAAACCACAAACCGCACTAGACTCATTGCATGTGTGTTATTTTCCACAAACAACTTATGGATCAACTAGTGGTCATTTCATGTGTTCTTCACAAACTACACATGGACCCACTAGAGTCATTGTTTGTGTGTTCTTATAAAACTAGCACTAGAGTCATTGCATGTTTGTTCTTTCCACAAACCATATGGATCAACCACTAGAGTCATTGCATGTGTGTTCTTTTCACAAACCACACATGGATCAACCACTAGAGTCATTGCATGTGTGTTATTTCCACAAACCACACATGGATCAACTAGACTCATTGCATGTGTGTTCTTTTCCACAAACAACTTATGGATCAACCAGTGGTCATTGCATGAATGTTCTTTCCACAAACCACATGTGGGTCAACCAGTGGTCATTGCATGATTGTTCTTTCCACAAACCACATATGGATCAACTAGTGTCATTAAATGTGTGTTCTTTCCACAAACCACATATGGATCCATTTGAGTCCTTGAATGTTTGTTTTTATACTAAAACCACAAACCGCACTAGAGTCATTGCATGTGTGTTCTTTTCCACAAACAACTTATGGATCAACCAGTGGTCATTGGATGTGTGTTCTTTTCACAAACTACATGTGGACCCACTAGAGTCATTGTATGTGTGTTCTTATACTAAAACTAGCACTAGAGTCATTACATGTATGTTCTTTCCACAAACCACATATGGATCAACCACTAGAGTCATTACATGTGTGTTATTTCCACAAACCACACATGGATCAACCACTAGAGTCATTGCATGTGTGTTCTTTTCCACAAACCACACATGGATCCACTAGACTCATTGCATGTGTGTTCTTTTCCACAAACAACTTATGGATCAACCAGTGGTCTTTGGATGTGTGTTCTTTTCCACAAACCACATGTGGGTCAACCAGTGGTCATTGCATGTGTGTTCTTTCCACAAACCACATATGGATCAACCAGTGTCATTGCATGTGTGTTCTTTCCAAAAACCACATATGGATCCATTTGAGTCATTGAATGTTTGTTCTTATACTAAAACCACAAACCGGCACTAGAGTCCTTGCATGTGTGTTCTTTTCCACAAACAACTTATGGATCAACCAGTGGTCATTGCATGTGTGTTCTTTTCACAAATACATGTGGACCCACTAGAGTCATTGTATGTGTGTTCTTTTACAAAAACTAGCACTAGAGTCATTGCATGTGTGTTCTTTTCAATAAACCACTTATGGATCCATTAGAGTCATTGCATCTGTGTTATTTCCACAAACCACACATGGATCAACTACTAGAGTCATTTCATGTGTGTTATTTTCCACAAACCACACATGGATCCACTAGACTCATTGCATGTGTGTTCTTTGCCACAAACAACTTATGAATCAACCAGTTGTCATTGCATGTGTGTTCTTTTCCACAAACCACATGTGGATCAACCACTGGCCATTGCATGTGTGTTCTTTCTACAAACCACATATGGATCAACCAGTGTCATTGCATGTGTGTTCTTTCCACAAACCACACATGGATACACCAGTGGTCATTGCATGTGTGTTCTTTTCCACAAACCACTTCTGGATCAACCGGTGGCATTGCATGTGTGTTCTTTTCACAAACCACACATGGATCAACCACTAGAGTCATTGCATGTGTGTTATTTCCACAAACCACACATGGATCAACCACTAGAGTCATTGCATGTGTTTTCTTTTCCACAAACCACACATGGATCCACTAGAGTCATTGCATGTGTGTTCTTTTCCACAAACAACTGATGGATCAACCAGTGGTCTTTGCATGTGTGTTCTTTTCCCCAAACCACATGTGGATCAACCAGTGGTCATTGCATGTGTGTTCTTTCCACAAACCACATATGGAGGAACTAGTGTCATTGCATGTGTATTCTTTCCACAAACCACATATGGATCCATTTGAGTCATTGCATGTTTGTTCTTATACTAAAACCACAAACCGACACTAGACTCATTGTATGTGTCTTCTTTTCCACAAACAACTTATGGATCAACCAGTGGTCATTGCATGTGTGTTCTTTTCACAAACTACATGTGGACCCACTAGAGTCATTGTATGTGTGTTCTTATACTAAAACTAGCACTAGAGTCATTGCATGTATGTTCTTTCCACAAACCACACATGGATCAACCACTAGAGTCATTGCATGTGTGTTCTTTTCCACAAACCACACATGGATCCACTAGAGTCATTGCATGAGTGTTCTTTTCCACAAACAACTTATGGATCAACCAGTGGTCTTTGCATGTGTGTTCTTTTCCACAAACCACATATGGATCAACTAGTGGTCATTGCATGTGTGTTCTTTCCACAAACCACATATGGATCAACCAGTGTCATTATATGTGTGTTCTTTCCACAAACCACATATGGATCCATTTGAGTCATTACATGTTTGTTCTTATACTAAAACCACAAACCGGCACTAGAGTCATTGCATGTGTGTTCTTTTCCACAAACAACTAATGGATCAACCAGTGCTCATTGCATGTGTGTTCTTTTCGCAAACTACATGTGAAACCACTAGAGTCATTGTATGTGTGTTCTTATACTAAAACTAGCACTAGAGTCATTGCATGTGTGTTCTTTTCCATAAACCACTTATCGATCCATTAGAGTCATTGCATGTGTGTTATTTCCACAAACCACACATGGATCAACCACTAGAGTCATTGCATCTGTGTTCTTTTCCACAAACCACACATGGATCCACTAAACTCATTGCATGTGTGTTCTTTTCTACAAACAACTTATGGATCAACCAGTGGTCATTGCATGTGTCTTCTTTTCCACAAACCACTTATGGATCCACTAGACTCATTGCATGTGCGTTCTTTTCCACAAACAACTTATGGATCAACCAGTGGTCATTGCATGTGTGTTCTTTTCACAAACTACATGTGGCCCCACTAGAGTCATTTCATGTGCGTTCTTTTCCACAAACCACACATGTATAAACCCTGGTCATTGCATGTGTGTTCTTTCCACAAACCACTTATGGATCCACCAGTGGCATTGCATGTGTGTTCTTTTCAATAAACCACTTATGGATCAACCACTAGAGTCATTGTGTGTTATTTACACAAACCACACATGGATCAACCACTAGAGTCATTGCATGTGTGTTCTTTCCACAAACAACTAATGGATCAACCAAAGTCATTGCATGTGTGTTCTTTTCAAACTACATGTGAAACTACTAGGATTGTATGTGTGTTCTTATACTAAACTAGCACTAGAGTCATTGCATGTGTGTTATTTCCCATAAACCACATATCGATCCATTAGAGTCATTGCATGTGTTTTATTTCCACAAACCACATGGATCAACCACTAGAGTCATTGCATGTGTTCTTTCCACAAACCACACATGGATCCACTAAACTCATTGCATGTGTGTTCTTTTCTACAAACAACTTATGGATCAACCAGTGGTCATTGCATGTGTCTTCTTTTCCACAAACCACACATGGATCCACTAGACTCATTGCATGTGCGTTCTTTTCCACAAACAACTTATGGATCAACCAGTGGTCATTGCATGTGTGTTCTTTTCACAAACTACATGTGGCCCCACTAGAGTCATTTCATGTGCGTTCTTTTCCACAAACCACACATGGATCAACCAGTGGTCATTGCTTGTGTGTTCTTTTTCAATAAACCACTTATGGATCAACCACTAGAGTCATTGCATGTGTGTTATTTACACAAACCACACATGGATCAACCACTAGAGTCATTGCATGTGTGTTCTTTTCCACAAACCACACATGGATCCACTAGAGTCATTGCATGTGTGTTCTTTTCCACAAACAACTTATGGATCAACCAGTGGTCATTGCATGTGTATTCTTTTCCACAAACTACATGTGGCCCCACTAGAGTCATTGCATGTGTGTTCTTTCCACAAACCACATATGGATTAACCAGTGTCATTGCATGTGTGTTCTTTCCACAAACCACATATGGATCCATTTGAGTCATTGCATGTTTGTTCTCATACTAAAACCACAAACCGGCACTAGACTCATTGCATGTGTGTTATTTTCCACAAACAACTTATGGATCAACTAGTGGTCATTTCATGTGTGTTATTTTCACAAACTACACATGGACCCACTAGAGTCATTGTTTGTGTGTTCTTATACTAAAACTAGCACTAGAGTCATTGCATGTTTGTTCTTTCCACAAACCACATATGGATCAACCACTAGAGTCATTGCATGTGTGTTATTTCCACAAACCACACATGGATCAACCACTAGAGTCATTGCATGTGTGTTCTTTGCCACAAACCACACATGGATCCACTAGACTCATTGCATGTGTGTTATTTTCCACAAACAACTTATGGATCAACCAGTGGTCTTTGCATGTGTGTTCTTTTCCACAAACCACATGTGGGTCAACCAGTGGTCATTGCATGATTGTTCTTTCCACAAACCACATATGGATCAACTAGTGTCATTAAATGTGTGTTCTTTCCACAAACCACATATGGATCCATTTGAGTCATTGAATGTTTGTTATTATACCAAAACCACTAACATGCACTAGAGTCATTGCATGTGTGTTATTTTCCACAAACAACTTATGGATCAACCAGTGGTCATTGGATGTGTGTTCTTTTCACAAACTACATGTGGACCCACTAGAGTCATTGTATGTGTGTTCTTATACTAAAACTAGCACTAGAGTCATTACATGTATGTTCTTTCCACAAACCACATATGGATCAACCACTAGAGTCATTACATGTGTGTTATTTCCACAAACCACACATGGATCAACCACTAGAGTCATTGCATGTGTGTTCTTTTCCACAAACCACACATGGATCCACTAGAGTCATTGCATGAGTGTTCTTTTCGACAAACAACTTAACGATCAACCAGTGGTCTTTGCATGTGTGTTCTTTTCCACAAACCACATGTGGGTCAACCAGTGGTCATTGCATGTGTGTTCTTTCCACAAACCACATATGGATCAACCAGTGTCATTATATGTGTGTTATTTCCACAAACCACATATGGATCCATTTGAGTCATTGCATGTTTGTTCTTATACTAAAACCACAAACCGGCACTAGAGTCATTGCATGTGTGTTCTTTTCCACAAACAACTAATGGATCAACCAGTGGTCATTGCATGTGTGTTCTTTTCGCAAACTACATGTGGACCCACTAGAGTCATTCTATGTGTGTTCTTATACTAAAACTAGCACTAGAGTCATTGCATGTGTGTTCTTTTCCATAAACCACTTATCGATCCATTAGAGTCATTGCATGTGTGTTATTTCCACAAACCACACATGGATCAACCACTAGAGTCATTCCATGTGTGTTATTTTACACAAACCACACATGGATCCACTAGAGGCATAGCATGTGTGTTCTTTTCCACAAACAACTTATGGATCAACCAGTGGTCTTTGCATATGTGTTCTTTTCCACAAACCACATGTGGATCAACCAGTGGTCATTGCATGTGTGTTCTTTCCACAAACCACATATGGATCAACCAGTGTCATTGCATGTGTGTTCTTTCCAAAAACCACATATGGATCCATTTGAGTCATTGCATGTTTGTTCTTATACTAAAACTAGCACTAGAGTCATTGCATGTGTGTTCTATCCACAAACCACACATGGATCAACCAGTGGTCTTTGCATGTGTGTTCTTTCCACAAACCACATGTGGATCATGCAGGGTTCATTGCATGCATGTTCTTTCCACAAACCACACATGGATCAACCAGTGGTCATTGCATGTGTGTTCTTTTCCACAAACCACTTATGGATCAACCAGTGGCATTGCATGTGTGTTCTTTTCAATAAACCACTTATGGATCAACCACTAGAGTCATTGCATGTGTGTTATTTACACAAACCACACATGGATCAACCACTAGAGTCATTGCATGTGTGTTCTTTTCCACAAACCAAACATGGATCCACTAGAGTCATTGCATGTGTGTTCTTTTCCACAAACAACTTATGGATCAACCAGTGGTCATTGCATGTGTATTCTTTTCCACAAACTACATGTGGCCCCACTAGAGTCATTGCATGTGTGTTCTTTCCACAAACCACATATGGATTAACCAGTGTCATTGCATGTGTTTTCTTTCCACAAACCACATATGGATCCATTTGAGTCATTGCATGTTTGTTCTCATACTAAAACCACAAACCGGCACTAGACTCATTGCTTGTGTGTTCTTTTCCACAAACAACTTATGGATCAACTAGTGGTCATTTCATGTGTGTTATTTTCACAAACTACACATGGACCCACTAGAGTCATTGTTTGTGTGTTCTTATACTAAAACTAGCACTAGAGTCATTGCATGTTTGTTCTTTCCACAAACCACATATGGATCAACCACTAGAGTCATTGCATGTGTGTTCTTTTCCATAAACCACACATGGATCCACTAGACTCATTGCATGTGTGTTATTTTCCACAAACAACTTATGGATCAACCAGTGGTCATTGCATGTGTGTTCTTTTCCACAAACTACATGTGTCCCCACTAGAGTCATTGCATGTGTGTTCTTTCCACAAACCACATATGGATTAACCAGTGTCATTGCATGTGTGTTCTTTCCACAAACCACATATGGATCCATTTGAGTCATTGCATGTTTATTCTCATACTAAAACCACAAACCGGCACTAGACTCATTGCATGTGTGTTATTTTCCACAAACAACTTATGGTTCAACTAGTGGTCATTTCATGTGTGTTCTTTTCACAAACTACACGTGGACCCACTAGAGTCATTGTATGTGTGTTCTTATAATAAAACTAGCACTAGAGTCATTGCATGTTTGTTCTTTCCACAAACCACATATGGATCAACCACTAGAGTCATTGCATGTGTGTTATTTCCACAAACCACACATGGATCAACCACTAGAGTCATTGCATGTGTGTTCTTTTCCACAAACCACACATGGATCAACTAGACTCATTGCATGTGTGTTATTTTCCACAAACAACTTATGGATCAACCAGTGGTCTTTGCATGTGTGTTCTTTTCCACAAACCACATGTGGGTCAACCAGTGGTCATTGCTTGTGTGTTCTTTCCACAAACCACATATGGATCAACCAGTGTCATTGCATGTGTGTACTTTCCACAAACCACATATGGATCCATTTGAGTCATTACATGTTTGTTCTTATACCAAAACCACAAGCCGACACTAGAGTCATTGCATGTGTGTTCCTTTCCACAAACAACTTATGGATCAACCAGTGGTCATTGCATGTGTGTTCTTTTCCACAAACCCCATGTGGATCAACTAGTGGCCATTGCATGTGTGTTCTTTCTACAAACCACATATGGATCAACCAGTGTCATTGCATGCGTGTTCTTTCCACAAACCACACATGGATTAACCAGTGGTCCTTGCATGTGTGTTCTTTTCCACAAACCACTTATGGATCAACCGGTGGCACTGCATGTGTGTTCTTTTCACAAACCACACATGGATCAACCACTAGAGTCATTGCATGTGTGTTATTTCCACAAACCACACATGGATCAACCACTAGAGTCATTGCATGTGTTTTCTTCTCCACAAACCACACATGGATCCACTAGAGTCATTGCATGTGTGTTCTTTCCACAAACCACATATGGATCCATATGAGTCATTGCATGTTTGTTCTTATACTAAAACCACAAACCGGCACTAGACTCATTGTATGTGTGTTATTTTCCGCAAACAACTTATGGATCAACCAGTGGTCATTGCATGTGTGTTCTTTTCACAAACTACATGTGGACCCACTAGAGTCATTGTATGTGTGTTCTTATACTAAAACTAGCACTAGAGTCATTGCATGTATGTTCTTTCCACAAACGACATATGGATCAACCACTAGAGTCATTGCATGTGTGTTATTTCCACAAACCACACATGGATCATCCACTAGAGTCATTGCATGTGTGTTCTTTTCCACAAACCACACATGGATCCACTAGAGTCATTGCATGAGTGTTCTTTTCCACAAACAACTTATGGATCAACCAGTGGTCTTTGCATGTGTGTTCTTTTCCACAAACCACATGTGGGTCAACCAGTGGTCATTCCATGTGTGTTCTTTACACAAACCACATATGGATCAACCAGTGTCATTATATGTGTGTTCTTTCCACAAACCACATATGGATCCATTTGAGTGATTGCATGTTTGTTCTTATACTAAAACCACAAACCGGCACTAGAGTCATTGCATGTGTGTTATTTTCCACAAACAACTTATGGATCAACCAGTGGTCATTGCATTTGTGTTCTTTTCACAAACTACATGTGGACCCACTAGAGTCATTGTATGTGTGTTCTTATACTAAAACTAGCACTAGAGTCATTGCATGTGTGTTCTTTTCCATAAACCACTTATGGATCCATTAGAGTCATTGTATTTGTGTTATTTCCACAAACCACACATGGATCAACCACTAGAGTCATTGCATGTGTGTTCTTTTACACAAACCACACATGGATCCACTAGACTCATTGCATGTGTGTTCTTTTCCACAAACAACTTATGGATCAACCAGTGGTCATTGCATGTGTGTTCTTTCCACAAACCACACATGGATCCACTAGACTCATTGCATGTGTGTTCGTTTCCACAAACAACTTATGGATCAACCAATGGTCATTGCATGTGTGTTCTTTTCACAAACTACATGTGGCCCCACTAGAGTCATTGCATGTGCGTTCTTATACTAAAACTAGCACTAGAGTCATTGCATGTGTGTTCTATCCACAAACCACACATGGATCAACCAGTGGTCTTTGCATGTGTGTTCTTTCCACAAACCACATGTGGATCAAGCAGTGGTCATTGCATGCGTGTTCTTTCCACAAACCACACATGGATCAACCAGTGGTCATTGCATGTGTGTTCTTTTCCACAAACCACGTATGGATCAACTAGTGGAATTGCATGTGTGTTCTTTTCAATAAACCACTTATGGATCAACCACTAGAGTCATTGCATGTGTGTTCTTTACACAAATCACACATGGATCAACCACTAGAGTCATTGCATGTGTGTTCTTTTCCACAAGCGAGACATGGATCCACCAGAGTCATTGCATGTGTGTTCTTTTCCACAAACAACTTATGGATCAACCAGTGGTCATTGCATGTGTGTTCTTTTCCACAAACCACACATGGATCCACTAGACTCATTGCATGTGTGTTCTTTTCCACAAACAACTTATGGATCAACCAGTGGTCATTGCATGTGTATTATTTCCACAAACTACATGTGGCCCCACTAGAGTCATTGCATGTGTGTTCTTTCCACAAACCACATATGGATTAACCAGTGTCATTGCATGTGTGTTCTTTCCACAAACCACATATGGATCCATTTGAGTCATTCATGGTTGTTCTCATACTAAAACCACAAACCGGCACTAGACTCATTGCATGTGTGTTCTTTTCCACAAACAACTTATGGATCAACTAGACTCATTGCATGTGTGTTCTTTTCCACAAACCACACATGGATCCACTAGACTCATTGCATGTGTGTTCTTTTCCACAAACAACTTATGGATCAACCAGTGGTCATTGCATGTGTGTTCTTTTCACAAACTACATGTGGCCCCCTAGAGTCATTGCATGTGCGTTCTTATACTAAAACTAGCACTAGAGTCATTGCATGTGTGTTCTATCCACAAACCACACATGGATCAACCAATGCTCTTTGCAAGTGTGGTCTTTCCACAAACCACATGTGGATCATGCAGGGGTCATTGCATGCGTGTTCTTTCCACAAACCACACATGGATCAACCAGTGGTCATTGCATGTGTGTTCTTTTCCACAAACCACTTATGGATCAACCAGTGGCATTGCATGTGTGTTCTTTTCAATAAACCACTTATGGATCAACCACTAGAGTCATTGCATGTGTGTTATTTACACAAACCACACATGGATCAACCACTAGAGTCATTGCATGTGTGTTCTTTTCCACAAACCACACATGGATCCACTAGAGTCATTGCATGTGTGTTCTTTTCCACAAACAACTTATGGATCAACCAGTGGTCATTGCATGTGTTTTCTTTTCCACAAACCACACATGGATCCACTAGACTCATTGCATGTGTGTTCTTTTCCACAAACAACTTATGGATCAACCAGTGGTCATTTCATGTGTATTCTTTTCCACAAACTACATGTGGCCCCACTAGAGTCATTGCATGTGTGTTCTTTCCACAAACCACATATGGATTAACCAGTGTCATTGCATGTGTGTTCTTTCCACAAACCACATATGGATCCATTTGAGTCATTACATGTTTGTTCTCATACTAAAACCACAAACCGGCACTAGACTCATTGCATGTGTGTTCTTTTCCACAAACAACTTATGGATCAACCAGTGGTCATTTATGTGTGTTCTTTTCACAAACTACACATGGACCCACTAGAGTCATTGTTTGTGTGTTCTTATACTAAAACTAGCACTAGAGTCATTGCATGTTTGTTCTTTCCACAAACCACATATGGATCAACCACTAGAGTCATTGCATGTGTGTTATTTCCACAAACCACACATGGATCAACCACTAGAGTCATTGCATGTGTGTTCTTTTCCACAAACCACACATGGATCAACTAGACTCATTGCATGTGTGTTATTTTCCACAAACAACTTATGGATCAACCAGTGGTCTTTGCATGTGTGTTCTTTTCCACAAACCACATGTGGGTCAACCAGTGGTCATGGCATGTGTGTTCTTTCCACAAACCACATATGGATCAACCAGTGTCATTGCATGTGTGTTCTTTCCACAAACCACATATGGATCCATTTCAGTCATTACATGTTTGTTCTTATACTAAAACCACAACCGACACTAGAGTCATTGCATGTGTGTTCTTTTCCACAAACAACTTATGGATCAACCAGTGGTCATTGCATGTGTGTTCTTTTCCACAAACCAGATGTGGATCAACCAGTGGCCATTGCATGTGTGTTCTTTCTACAAACCACATATGGATCAACCAGTGTCATTGCATGCGTGTTCTTTCCACAAACCACACATGGATCAACCAGTGGTCATTGCATGTGTGTTCTTTTCCACAAACCACTTATGGATCAACCGGTGGCATTACATGTGTGTTCTTTTCACAAACCACACATGGATCAACCACTAGACTCTTTGCATGTGTGTTATTTCCACAAACCACACATGGATCAACCACTAGAGTCATTGCATGTGTTTTCTTCTCCACAAACAACACATGGATCCACTAGAGTCATTGCATGTGTGTTCTTTTCCACAAACAACTTATGGATCAACCAGTGGTCTTTCCATGTGTGTTATTTTACACAAACCACATGTGGGTCAACCATTGGTCATTGCATGTGTGTTCTTTCCACAAACCACATATGGATCAACCAGTGTAATTGCATGTGTGTTCTTTCCACAAACCACATATGGATCCATATGAGTCATTGCATGTTTGTTCTTATACTAAAACTACAAACCGGCACTAGAGTCATTGTATGTGTGTTATTTTCCGCAAACAACTTATGGATCAACCAGTGGTCATTGCATGTGTGTTCTTTTCACAAACTACATGTGAACCCACTAGAGTCATTGTATGTGTGTTCTTATACTAAAACTAGCACTAGAGTCATTGCATGTATGTTCTTTCCACAAACCACATATGGAAAAAACCACTAGAGTCATTGCATGTGTGTTATTTCCACAAACCACACATGGATCAACCACTAGAGTCATTGCATGTGTGTTCTTTTCCACAAACCACACATGGATCCACTAGAGTCATTGCATGAGTGTTCTTTTCCACAAACAACTTATGGATCAACCAGTGGTCTTTGCATGTGTGTTCTTTTCCACAAACCACATGTGGGTCAACCAGTGGTCATTCCATGTGTGTTCTTTCCACAAACCACATATGGATCAACCAGTGTCATTATATGTGTGTTCTTTCCACAAACCACATATGGATCCATTTGAGTGATTGCATGTTTGTTCTTATACTAAAACCACAAACCGGCACTAGAGTCATTGCATGTGTGTTCTTTTCCACAAACAACTTATGGATCAACCAGTGGTCATTGCATGTGTGTTCTTTTCACAAACTACATGTGGACCCACTAGAGTCATTGTATGTGTGTTCTTATACTAAAACTAGCACTAGAGTCATTGCATGTGTGTTCTTTTCCATAAACCACTTATGGATCCATCAGAGTCATTGCATGTGTGTTATTTCCACAAACCACACATGGATCAACCACTAGAGTCATTGCATGTGTGTTCTTTTCCACAAACCACACATGGATCCACTAGACTCATTGCATGTGTGTTCTTTTCCACAAACAACTTATGGATCAACCAGTGGTCATTGCATGTGTGTTCTTTTCCACAAACCACACATGGATCCACTAGACTCATTGGATGTGTGTTCGTTTCCACAAACAACTTATGGATCAACCAGTGGTCATTGCATGTGTGTTCTTTAAACAAACTACATGTGGCCCCACTAGAGTCATTGCATGTGCGTTCTTATACTAAAACTAGCACTAGAGTCATTGCATGTGTGTTCTATCCACAAACCACACATGGATCAACCAGTGGTCTTTGCATGTGTGTTCCTTCCACAAACCACATGTGGATCAAGCAGTGGTCATTGCATGCGTGTTCTTTCCACAAACCACACATGGATCAACCAGTGGTCATTGCATGTGTGTTCTTTTCCACAAACCACGTATGGATCAACCAGTGGCATTGCATGTGTGTTCTTTTCAATAAACCACTTAAGGATCAACCACTAGAGTCATTGCATGTGTGTTATTTACACAAACCACACATGGATCAACCACTAGAGTCATTGCATGTGTGTTCTTTTCCATAAACCAGACATGGATCCACTAGAGTCATTGCATGGGTGTTCTTTTCCATAAACCACTTATGGATCAACCAGTGGTCATTGCATGTGTGTTCTTTTCCACAAACCACACATGGATCCACTAGACTCATTGCATGTGTGTTCTTTTTAACAAATAACTTATGGATCAACCAGTGGTCATTGCATGTGTGTTCTTTTCACAAACTACATGTGGCCCCCTAGAGTCATTGCATGTGCGTTCTTATACTAAAATTAGCACTAGAGTCATTGCATGTGTGTTCTATCCACAAACCACACATGGATCAACCAATGCTCTTTGCATGTGTGTTCTTTCCACAAACCACATGTGGATCATGCAGGGGTCATTGCATGCGTGTTCTTTCCACAAACCACACATGGATCAACCAGTGGTCATTGCATGTGTGTTCTTTTCCACAAACCACTTATGGATCAACCAGTGGCATTGCATGTGTGTTCTTTTCAATAAACCACTTATGGATCAACCACTAGAGTCATTGCATGTGTGTTATTTACACAAACCACACATGGATCAACCACTAGAGTCATTGCATGTGTGTTCTTTTCCACAAACCACACATGGATCCACTAGAGTCATTGCATGTGTGTTCTTTTCCACAAACAACTTATGGATCAACCAGTGGTCATTGCATGTGTTTTCTTTTCCACAAACCACACATGGATCCACTAGACTCATGGCATGTGTGTTCTTTTCCACAAACAACTTATGGATGAACCAGTGGTCATTCATTGTGTATTCTTTTCCACAAACTACATGTGGCCCCACTAGAGTCATTGCATGTGTGTTCTTTCCACAAACCACATATGGATTAACTAGTGTCATTGCATGTGTGTTCTTTCCACAAACCACATATGGATCCATTTGAGTCATTGCATGTTTGTTCTCATACTAAAACCACAAACCGGCACTAGACTCATTGCATGTGTGTTCTTTTCACAAACTACATGTGGCCCCACTAGAGTCATTGCATGTGCGTTCTTATACTAAAACTAGCACTAGAGTCATTGCATGTGTGTTCTATCCACAAACCACACATGGATCAACCAGTGGTCTTTGCATGTGTGTTCTTTCCACAAACCACATGTGGATCAAGCAGTGGTCATTGCATGCGTGTTCTTTCCACAAACCACACATGGATCAACCAGTGGTCATTGCATGTGTGTTCTTTTCCACAAACCACGTATGGATCAACCAGTGGCATTGCATGTGTGTTCTTTTCAATAAACCACTTAAGGATCAACCACTAGAGTCATTGCATGTGTGTTATTTACACAAACCACACATGGATCAACCACTAGAGTCATTGCATGTGTGTTCTTTTCCACAAACCAGACATGGATCCACTAGAGTCATTGCATGTGTGTTCTTTTCCATAAACCACTTATGGATCAACCAGTGGTCATTGCATGTGTATTCTTTTCCACAAACCACGTATGGATCCACTAGACTCATTGCATGTGTGTTCTTTTCCACAAACAACTTATGGATCAACCAGTGGTCATTGCATGTGTGTTCTTTTCCACAAACTACATGTGGCCCCACTAGAGTCATTGCATGTGTGTTCTTTCCACAAACCACATATAGATTAACCAGTGTCATTGCATGTGTGTTATTTCCAGAAACCACATATGGATCCATTTGAGTCATTCATGTTTGTTCTCATAATAAAACCACAAACCGGTACTAGACTCATTGCATGTGTGTTCTTTTCCACAAACAACTTATGGATCAACTAGTGGTCATTTCATGTGTGTTCTTTTCACAAACTACACGTGGACCCACTAGAGTCATTGTATGTGTGTTCTTATACTAAAACTAGCACTAGAGTCATTGCATGTTTGTTCTTTCCACAAACCACATATGGATCAACCGAGTCATTGCATGTGTGTTATTTCCACAAACCACACATGGATCAACCACTAGAGTCATTGCATGTGTGTTCTTTTCCACAAACCACACATGGATCCACTAGAGTCATTGCATGTGTGTTATTTTCCACAAACAACTTATGGATCAACCAGTGGTATTTGCATGTGTGTTCTTTTCCACAAACCATATGTGGGTCAACCAGTGGTCATTGCATGTGTGTTCTTTCCACAAACCACATATGGATCAACCAGTGTCATTGCATGTGTGTTCTTTCCACAAACCACATATGGATCCATTTGAGTCATTACATGTTTGTTCTTATACTAAAACCACAAGCGTACACTAGAGTCATTGCATGTGTGTTATTTTCCACAAACAACTTATGGATCAACCAGTGGTCATTGCATGTGTGTACTTTTCACAAACTACATGTGGACCCACTAGAGTCATTTATGTGTGTTCTTATACTAAAACTAGCACTAGAGTCATTGCATGTGTGTTCTTTTCCATAGACCACTTATGGATCCATTAGAGTCATTGCATGTGTGTTATTTCCACAAACCACACATGGATCAACCACAAGAGTCATTGCATGTGTGTTCTTTTCCACAAACCACACATGGATCCACTAGACTCATTGCATCTGTGTTCTTTTCCACAAACAACTTATGGATAAACTAGTGGTCATTGCATGTGTGTTATTTTCACAAACTACATGTGGGCCCACTAGAGTTATTGCATGTGCGTTCTTATACTAAAACTAGCACTAGAGTCATTGCATGTGTGTTCTATCCACAAACCACACATGGATCAACTAGTGGTCTATGCATGTGTGTACTTTCCACAAACCACATGTGGATAAAGCAGTGGTCATTGCATGCGTGTTCTTTCCACAAAGCACACATGGATCAACCAGTGGTCATTGCATGTGTGTAATTTTCCACAAACCACTTATGGATCAACCAGTGGCATTGCATGTGTGTTCTTTTCACAAACCACACATGCATCAACCACTAGAGTCATTGCATGTGTGTTATTTCCACAAACCACACATGGATCAACCACTGGAGTCATTCCATGTGTGTTCTTTTCCACAACCACACATGGATCCACTAGAGTCATTGCATGTGTGTTCTTTTCCACAAACAACTTATGGATCAACTAGTGGTCTTCGCATGTGTGTTCTTTTCCACAAACCACATGTGGATCAACCAGTGGTCATTGCATGTGTGTTCTTTCCACAAACCACATATGTATAAACTAGTGTCATTGCATGTGTGTTCTTTCCACAAACCACACATGGATCCATTTGAGTCATTGCATGTTTGTTCTTATACTAAAACAACAAACAGGCACTAGAGTCATTGCATGTGTGTTCTTTTCCACAAACAACTTATGGATCAACCAGTGGTCATTGCATGTGTGTTCTTTTCACAAACTACATGTGGACCCACTAGAGTCATTATATGTGTGTTCTTATACTAAAACTAGCACTAGAGTCATTGCATGTGTGTTCTTTTCCATACACCACTTATGGATCCATTAGAGTCATTGCATGTGTGTTATTTCCACAAACCACATATGGATCAACCACTAGAGTCATTGCATGTGTGTTCTTTTCCATAAACCACACATGGATCCACTAGACTCATTGCATGTGTGTTCTTTTCCACAAACAACTTATGGATCAACCAGTGGTCTTTGCATGTGTGTTCTTTTCCACAAACCACATGTGGGTCAACCAGTGGTCATTGCATGTGTGTTCTTTCCACAAACCATATATGGATAAACCAGTGTCATTGCATGTGTGTTCTTTCCACAAACCACATATGGATCCATTTGAGTCATTGCATGTTTGTTCGTATCCCAAAACCACAAACCGACACTAGAGTCATTGCATGTGTGTTCTTTTCCACTAACAACTTATGGATCAACCAGTGGTCATTGCATGTGTGTTTTTTTCTCAAACTACATGTGGACCCACTAGAGTCATTGTATGTGTGTTCTTATACTAAAACTAGCACTAGAGTCATTGCATGTGTGTTCTTTTCCATAAACCACTTATGGATCCATTAGAGTCATTGCATGTGTGTTATTTCCACAAACCACACATGGATCAACCACTAGAGTTATTGCATGTGTGTTATTTTCCACAAACCACACATGGATCCACTAGACTCATTGCATGTGTGTTCTTTTCCACAAACAACTGATGGATCAACCAGTGGTCTTTGCATGTGTCTTCTTTTCCATAAACCACATATGGGTCAACCAGTGGTCATTGCATGTGTGTTCTTTCCACAAACCACATATGGATCAACCAGTGTCATTGCATGTGTGCTCTTTCCACAAACCACATATGGATCCATTTGAGTCATTGCATGTTTGTTCTTATACTGTAACATCCCAAAAATCATGTTTCAAAAACTCATTCATATCATTCTTGCATCATTCATTCATATAGGGTTTTTCTCAAAATCATTTAGAGACAGAAGTTTGAGCTATGATTTCATGTGGGCAATTTATCTCAATTGGCCATCACCCTTTGGGATTTGTTTGTCCATGATCTTGTTTGCTTGCCTCCATGATTGGAAAGATTAGGAGTAGCATTTAAACCCAAGATTCCAAATTTAGAAATAGTTTCAAACCCCTATTTCAAATATTTGCAAACTAGAGCAAATATCTGTTTATTTTGAAACCCAAGCTTGACCAAGCCTTTGCAAGGTAACCACTAGGATATTTGATTGTTTGTGAACCCACAGAACCCTGCAAAAATCCCCAAAGCAGTTTGAATTCAAAAGGATTTGAATTCATATCAAATTCTGTTCAGAAAATGGAATTAGAAAAAGAAAAGGAATTCTCAAAAGAAAAGGGCCGGCGGCGAATCTGCCCAGCGGATCGAGCCCAAAGAAGCCCACCGGGATCTCCTTATTCTTCTCTCTCACGCGCATGGCGCCTGAGCAGTGACCGGCAGACCCCACCGCTCGCACCTCGCTGACAAGCGGGCCTTCTCCACGCCACCGTCGTCTCCACCAGACGACCCGTTCATCCCCAAATCAACGCGGGCGTTTCTGTGTTTAAATAGCGACGTCAATTCGAATAATTGGCCGAGTAAATCTCGCTCGTGACCAGGCTAAAAGAACCCCCTCTGCCCCCCCTCTCTTCTCCCTCAAACCCCGAACCCGAGTGCCACCAGTCGCGAGCATTACCCTCGAAACCCGCTGCCTCCGGCGATCGCGCCGGTGAATTCTGGTGAGTCGAGCTCCCTCGCCTCTCGATCTTGCAAACTGATTCAGTGAGCCTCTGCGCTTCTTTTAACACGCTTCGTTTGCTCTCGCATGGACCGTAGCTCGCAACATCGCCGACTAGTCGCCACCGACGTCTGCCGAACTCCGGCGAACTCTAGTGGTAAGACCAGACCGCCCCGCTTTCTAGTTCACGCACACGCTCATCGACTGTGAATCTAACCGTGTCCTCGCTTTGCCTTGGGGTAATCCAGTAACGCCCACGACGACCACCGACGCAACCGCCACAAAGAACTCCGGCGAGCAATCTAGGACAGTCCGGCGCCCTTGACCAATCATGAAACGACGAGCTTCGTGACCCCTGAGCCCGGTGGCTACTCCTCCTTCTCCCTCGCCGTGCATCATCGGCAGCGGCGTCATCGACAGTTCCGCCGCCGGTAGCCACCGCCTCCGCCGATTTACGCAGTCGATAGGAACCGTTAGATCTGATCGATGGCTTAGATAGAATGACTAATCAAGTACGCGTTAATCTGAGCCGCACCTGCCCCTTTAGATCCAGCGGTCTGTATCGCTCGATCCAGACGAACCGGTACGGGCGAATAAGAACATGACGCGTGGCCAGGTTAAGATCTGGAAATAGAATTTAAAAACAGATTTTGATCCAAATTCAAATGCCTATATCTTTTGAATTCCACGTTAGAATTTTGCAAACTTTATACCGTTGGATTCAGAAAAACAAGACCTTTCTGCCTATCCTTTTTGTTTAGCAAATAGTAACCATTAGTTTGGCTTAAATTACAGAAACTTGTTTGAGGCCTTTTGAGTATAGATTTAGTTTAGTATTTTGTTTTAGGGTTATTTAAGTTGTCTTGGCTATTTTGTGACTTGTTTAGTTTCTGTATTCATGCACTTGCTTGGTTGAGTTTTCAAAAATCATCACTTGGTAGATTAATGCATGCATGCATTCATAATATTTTTGTTTGTATATATTTGTGTGTAATTGTGTGCTATAACTTTGTGTGTAGATTTTGCTAGTGATTGTGATTGTGACGAGTGCTACTCTCCACACTACCAAGGCAAGTGATATCTTCATGAATATTCCATACCTATATTTTGTACTTGCATTAGAAATAATTTGTTAGGACTTGCATGCTACTTTTGTCAATTGATGATGGGAAATCCTATTTAGAATAGAATGCTAGAATTGCTAGGAAAATTCCCTAAGGATAAGTTGCCATGCCATGCTTAGCCTAGCTACTAGAAAACAAGGGTGGTTATATATTCACACTATGGAAAAATATTCTAAGTCTAAGGACTTGTTTTTATTTAACAAAACAACTAAGTTAATGAATCACCTGGGTGGAATGGAAAGAATGGGATATGTTGAGTGGTTACACAAGGCCAGTCTTGGTGAACCTTTTGTATCTCTCTTGTGGATGGCCACCCAGGAACAAAGAGATTGGAGATGTCATATGTTGAGAAGCTTCAAGTGCAACCACTTGGCATTATGGGCTCTGCCATGAACTTAGGATGCTAGAACTTAGTCTCTTGGACAGTGGGTGGTAGATGGGATGATAGGTTGGAACGCGTCCATTTGACTAAGGAAAGGCTACCGAAGGATCATGTTTTGGGAAACCAAGGCTTGTGGGGAAATTGCACCACCTCTGCAGAGTGTAAAACCTAAGTACTTAGCCATGTCCCTGGTAAAGGACAATTTGAGCATCAAGACATGGAAACTTCAAGAATCTCATCACTCCAATTTCTAAATAAAACTTGTGGGTGAACAAGGGTTAAAAGGATCTTCAGTCTTTGATTGGTAGATACCTTGGGATAGTCTTTGCCAAACAAAAACTTAGTGTTTTCAAAAGTTAAGGAAAAATCTATTTTGATCAATGCAAGCCTAAGCTCCACCAGCCAAATGCATATAGTATTTTAGTCCACTTAAAATATACTAAGGTATCACTTGCCAATACTATTCCAAAGTATTGACCCTCTGTGGCTGTAACTTATGATGTTGCAGGTTACTCTGATGATGAATAGGAGTCATGAGTCTACACTCAACATGCTTGCCTGTGGCACATGAAGATGAAGACTTATGTTTATTTACATATTCCATAAACTCTTGTATTAGGCCTTTGGCCATGAGTTGTAAAAAACTATGTTTTACCTCTAGAATGACTGTAATAAACGACCTTTGTATCTGTGTACTTCATCTTAAACTATGGATGCTAGCATTGATCCAGGGACTAGCATTGCAATCACAGGGATCTTTTCCTTTAATAAGGAGGGATCTTACAGATGGTATCGAAGCCTTTGTGTTGCCTGTAGGATTATGACCCTAGGATTGGAAACCACTAAGGAAATTTTTTTACTTCTTCTACACTTGTCTATTCTTCTCGTAAACTTTTCTAATCTTCTCATTCTCATCTCTATTTGTAGATGAACTTCAATCCAAGCCGTGAAGAAAGGACCACTCATGACCATGACCTTGGAGTGTGAGACTGAGTTTCCCAAGATTCTCAAGGACCTCATGGAGACCATGGGAGTACATGGTGCAGCTGTGTACAAGGGCTTTCCAGTGATGGAGGATGGAGTGGAGTATTGGTGGGTGCAACTTCACTTGTACAAGAATAAGGAAGACAACCACAAAGAAAAGGCTTCGCATGTACACCAACACTTTTATGCACACCACATTCTTTGAGTCAGAAAAGAAGCTTGGAAGACTATCAAGGAACTAAGTGCTAGAGTCAAGTGCAAGATGCTCAACCTCCAAAAGACTTAGAAAGAGAAGGAACATACCCAAGAGTTGGAAATCACCAACCAATCCTTAAGAGGAGATATTATAGACTTAGTGATAGAAGCATGTGAACAAGATAGGGTGATTGCCACTAGGAACATTGTGTTAGCCACCAGATCCAATGAGATAGGATTGTAAGCGCACTTCGTTAGTTGGACCACCACCTATCACCTTATTTTCCAAAATGATACCTTAAATAAGTTTGAACCTTGGTTGATGTAATGGATTTATGTATGCATGACTTGTGTGTTCCATGGTTATGCTTGAATGTTTGTCTTGTTTAATTTAAATTTGTGTTGTTCTAACTTTTCAATCTTATAAATAGATGCCTATTGCCATCAGCACGGTTGAGGAGTTCTCCTCGTATCGTAGAGCTTACTACTTTACTCAATCTCCCTCTTCCTATCATTACGGTGCACCCACTCACCAAGTTTGAGAGGAAGGACCTTTGGGGCTTCAAGGTGAACCAGCCAGGACGCCAGAGCCTACTACGGAGGCCATCGTCTTCAAGCTTATGCACGATGACAGGGAGAGAGGCATGGAGGTTGTCATGCAGGATCTGATAGGACGACTGTTAGGACGTCACTCCCGACAGGTTAGAGGCACTCACTTCCACGCCTTCGGAAGGCGTGATGATGACGGAGAGTCCATTGACTTTGAGGACGACTCGAGGTCACAAAGAGCCGATACGCCTATACCTCCGGACTTAGAGACTCTTATTAGGCACGTGGATACCGATAGGACCAACGCCATGCTTAGTAATGACAAGCTCAGTGCAGCTTGAGAAGGACAAGCTCTTCGCAGCAAGAGATAGTCAAGGAGATGGAGGCAAAGTTTGAGACCCAAGACCGTAAGTTCAAGAGTCAAGAGAAGCGTGTCCAGGATAGGAACAAGAGGATTCATGATATGACCGAGGAACTGCAGTCCAAGGACTTCGAGTTAGAAGCAGAGCAGGTGATTGAGAGGCTTCGTTCCCAGAAAAGGGCTCTCAAGGCCAAGATCGACTCTTTGACCACTACCATCGAGGAGAACAAGAACGCAATGGAGAAGTCAGGTCTTACCTTTGTAGATTAGGAGATTGTTGCTGTAGTTTAGATTTGACTACTCAGTTATCTTTATTTACCGCACTTGTTATTTGTGAACTTATTGTTGGACCATCCGACATGTGGATGGCTTGCCACTTGTGTGTTTGTACTTTGAGACTTTTGTTATCTTGTTGTTTAGCTTTTATCCTGGTGTTGCTTGCTATGTGTTTGCTTGTGTAATGTATTGTGCATAAATCATGTAAGGGTATCTCATTCTTATCTCTATATGAATAAACCACGGATGCCTCCCGTCGTGCAAACCCCAACCCCAACCCCAACATTACCGGAAATGCAACAAATGATGAATGCAAACACGACTTATGCAAATGATGACGACGTTCATCCGAACAACAACAACAACCCCAATAACAACAACAACAATAACAACAACAACAACCCTCCGGTTTTGATATGCTCACCAGATTCTGCGTGCGAGGCCAGCTAAGTTTTCGAACGACCGATCCCATGGTGGCCAATGATTGGCTACGTTCGTGAACAAAGACTTAGTGACCGTGGGATGCACAGATGCTGAAAAGGTCAGTTCGCAGACATCTGTTGGAAGGACCAGCCGCGCGCATGGTGGGACAACTTCCAGTTACCACGCCTATTGATGAGGTGACTTGGGCTATCTTTGAAGATGGATTCAGATTACTCATATCTCACCGTATGATGAGCCTGAAAAGAAGGAGTTTCACAACTGAGCGCCACCACGTGGCTGAATATATTGAAGAGTTCAACAATCGGCGTGCTATGCACCGGATGAGGTTGACACCGATGCCAAAAGGAAGGAAAAGTTTCGAAGGCTTGAATGACGAACTGAATTTGCGTATGCGTGGCATATGTTCCAACTTATCGATCATTGTGTGACAAGGCTGTTATTGTGGAGAATAAAATGAAGCAAGTCGAGAGTAGAAAAAGGAAACACTCCGACAAGCATAGCTCAGGATTGTCTCATAAACGATCTCACTATGATGATAGTGTCAGCTCAGGTTCCCACAAGCATGGGAAGTTTAACAAACACCACAACCACAACCGTCATGACAACAAGCATCATCGCAGTCATGACAATGATAAGTATAAGAATCACAAGAGTGGATATAAGAGCCACCATAGTGGAAGTGGAAGTGGAAGTGGAAGTCAACCTAAGAAGGACAACAGTCAGGTTGAATGCTTCAAATGCAAGAACCTATCAAGCCCTGAGAAGAAAGTTGAAGGACCTATCAAGCCCAATCCTTTTCAGAAAGGACAGGTTAACCACATTAATGTGGAGGAGGTCTATGAAGAACCTGATGCCGTTGCTGGTAAGTTCAGACTCAATTCCATCTCAGCATTTGTACTCTTTGACACTGGTGCATCTCATTCATTCATATCAAAAGCATTTGTCGAAAGAAATGAACTACCGGTAGAAACCATTGGGTGTCCTATAAAAGTAAGTTCTCCTGGTGGAGAAATGATAGTAAACTCAGGATGTCATGATTTAGTCATAGAGATCGGAAAACATAAGTTTCCAGTAAACCTAATAATCTTGAATTCCCAAGGATTGGATATAATTTTGGGAATGGATTGGATGGCTAAGTATGAGGGAGTACTAGATTGTGCCAATCGTACAATTTCACTCACAACCCCTGAAGGTAAGAGGATAATATTTAAGTCCAATTTTAAATCTAAAGGAAGTAAGCTGAATTCTCTTAAGGGGGTTAGCATGGACAGTGTGCCAATTGTGTGTGAATATCCGGATGTGTTTCCGGAAGAATTACCAGGAATGCCACCAGATAGAGATGTGGAGTTTATAATAGATTTGGTACCAGGTTCTGGACCAAGAGCAAAGAGGCCTTATAAAATGTCAGTTGACGAACTTAAGGAACTCAAGAAACAACTTGGAGAACAATTGTAGAAAGGATTCATCCAGCCAAGTTCATCATCTTGGGGAGCTCCAGTTTTGTTCATAGAAAAGAGAGATAGAACTCAAAGATTATGTATAGATTACCGTTCTCTCAACGAGGTAACCATCAAGAACAAGTATCCTTTGCCAAGAATAAATGACTTGTTTGATCAGCTAGAAGGAGCATGTGTGTTCTCGAAGATTGATCTTCGGTCAGGCTATTTTCAACTCAAGATAAGAGAGCAAGACATACCTAAAACAACATTCACCACAAGGTATGGATTGTATGAGTACACGGTGATGCCTTTTGGTTTAACCAATGCTCCAGCATACTTCATGAATATGATGAACAAAGTGTTCATGGAATTTCTCGACAAGTTCGTTGTCGTTTTCATAGATGACATCTTAGTCTACTCCAAGAGCAAGGAAGAGCATGAAAGACATCTACGCTTGATACTTGAGAAACTAAGGGAACATAAGCTTTATGCCAAATTCAGCAAGTGTGAGTTTTGGTTAGAGGAAGTTGGATTTCTTGGTCATGTTATGACAAAAGGTGGTGTAGCAGTTGATCCTGCTAAAGTTTCGGCTGTGACAGAATGGGAATCTCCTAAGAATGTAAAAGAGGTTCGTAGTTTCCTTGGTTTAGCAGGTTACTATAGAAGGTTCATTGAAAATTTTTCTAAGGTTGCTAAACCAATGACAGAATTGTTAAAGAAAGATAAGAAATTTGCTTGGTCTGAAGGATGTGAACTCAGCTTTCAAGAACTAAAGAAGAGACTTGTGTCGGCACCAGTTCTGTGCCTACCAGATTTGGAAAAGGATTTCCAAGTATATTGTGATGCTTCTCATCAAGGATTAGGTGCCGTACTTATGCAAGGCGGAAAAGTTGTGGCTTATGCCTCGAGACAACTCAAAACTCATGAAGTAAATTATCCTACTCACGATTTAGAGTTAGCCGCTGTTGTCCATGCACTCAAAACATGGAGACATTACCTTTTGGGAAAACGTTGTGAAGTATTCACCGATCATAAGAGTTTGAAGTATATCTTCACCCAGAAGGAGATCAATATGAGACAAAGAAGATGGCTAGAACTTATCAAGGATTACGACTTGAATTTGCAATACCACCCCGGTAAAGCAAATGTAGTGGCAGATGCTCTAAGTCGTAAAGCGTTTGTAAATGGCCTTACCAAAGGTGAATTGCCAGATGACTTGTGTAAGCAATTCAAGGAACTCAGGTTGGAAATTGTGCCAGAAGGACATCTCATGTCTTTGGATGTTCAACCCACTCTGTTGGATAAGATTAAAGAAGCCCAAAAGACGGATAAAGAAATCGAAGAGATCAAGGAAAGGATTAGCCAAGGGAAAGCTAAAAGTTTCCATATGGACGAACAAGGTACTTTATGGCACGAGAAACGTATTTGTGCTCCACAAGATCCGGAAATGCGGAAACTGATTCTGCAAGAAGCCCATAACTCTCCATATTCTATTCACCCGGGAAACACCAAAATGTACATGGATATGAAAGAAAGATTTTGGTGGAACAATCTTAAAAGGGACATCACCGAACACATTGCCTTGTGTGATGTGTGTAGTAGAGTGAAAGCGGAACATCAGAAATCAGCAGGATTGCTTCAACCAATTCCTATTCCTGAATGGAAGTGGGAAAATATTGGTATGGATTTCATTACCGGATTACCAAGGACCAGGTCAGGGTATGATTCCATATGGGTAGTTGTAGATCGCCTAACTAAAGTGGCTCATTTTATACCCGTAAAGACAACTTATACAAGTGCCAAGTTAGCCAAAATCTACATGAGCAGAATTGTATGCCTTCACGGAGTACCTAAGAGTATTGTGTCTGATAGAGGAACTCAATTCACTTCTCACTTTTGGAGACAGCTTCATGAATCTTTAGGAACGAGATTGGAATTCAGCACTGCTTTTCATCCTCAAACTGATGGACAAACAGAAAGGACTAATCAAATTCTTGAAGACATGTTGAGGGCATGTGCCCTAGACTATGGAGCAAGTTGGGATGAAAGTCTGCCTTATGCAGAGTTTTCTTACAACAACAGTCACCAATCTAGTATTGGGATGGCACCATTTGAGTTTCTATACGGAAGAAAGTGTACCACCCCATTGCTATGGAATGGTGTGGGAGAAAGAAGTTTGTTTGGACCAGACCTTATCAAAGACGCCGAAGAAAAGGTCAAATTGGTTAGAGACAGATTGAAGATAGCACAGTCTCGACAAAAAAGCTACGCAGATGCTAAGCGTAGAGAAGTCACTTACGAAGTTGGGGATAGAGCTTATCTTAGAGTATCACCACTTCGTGGAGTAAAAAGATTTGGAGTCAAAGGAAAGTTGGCACCAAGATATGTTGGACCATTCAACATTCTAAGTCGCAAGGGAGAAGCTGCATATGAAATCGAACTGCCAGCATCTCTATTAGCCGTCCATAATGTTTTTCATGTGAGCCAGCTCAAGAAATGTCACCCAGAAATGGAAGAAACATCTTTGAAGGATACCATATCTTTGGAAGAAGTTCAACTAGAAAGTGATCTCACCTATGAAGAAAAGCCTATCAAAATACTTGAGACCGCAGAAAGAGTCACAAGGACAAAGACTATCAAATTTTGCAAAGTACAATGGAATCATCATTCCGAAGAGGAAGCAACATGGGAAAGAGAAGATGATCTTCGGAAAGACCACCCTCACCTATTTGCTAGCCAATCCGAATCTCGAGGGCGAGATTCATTTTAAGTACTCCTTCTGCCATGCTTTGAATGAGGGGCCGAGTTATCTTGATACTGTTGACGATGAAATTGTCTCTGGAGCTGAAGAAGATGGGAGTGAGAGCGAGGGCTCCTAGCTAGGCGACGAGGCTGAAGATCTGGAGGATAACAAAGTTAACCCGGAGGACGAAGTCAAAGCTAGGGCTCCTCCCCCACACTCCGGAGTACCTCCCTCCTCGACAGATGATTCGTCTGCTGCTCCTGGCCCTTGAAAAAACTTGTCACATTTATCAGATCCCCGGAATGCCGGGCGCAGATGTACTTAAATACTTCGGTTTGTTTGTGCTATAATTTTAAGTTCTGAACTAAGTTTTATTGCCAGATTATCGTGGGCGAAGTCCCCGAGTTTCATTTTCTTGTTCCCCCAATTTTTGACTCGGCTCACGTCTACCTTGATTCGGTTTTTCGACTTACGAGTCCGAGGTTCAAAATATCGATTTAATAATACTTGAAACCTTGAGATTAGCTCAAAATGATTTGGCATTTTAGTGAATAAAATAAACTAAAGGTTAGTCAGAAAACCAATGTCGGCCTGCTTAGGCTCTTTTCCTTAGTTGTTTTTCATGTGCTTTGCCATTCCAAACTTGTTCCCTTGCTTTCCATGAAGCCAATCTTGTTGGACAACAGCAAAGTCAAAGAGTTAGGTTTTGGTGCTCACACATTACTAATCCAACTAAGGAATAAGCGACTTAACCCAGCCGACACAAAAAATACAAAAACAAGAGACAAGTGTTATAGCAGTCCCCGAGTCTCTGCTCGGGGTAGTAAAGTTTTTATTGATAAGCTCATTGCCGACATATATACTGACAGATGAGTAGTTCGGATACATTCACCTCTTAGGTGTAGAAAGGACGAAGCAGTGCTACGTTCCATGGTCTTTTGGATTCTTCTCCGGACTTGTCCGCCTTGTTCTTTTGCTGGGGCTATGCATCAATAAGATAGTAGGAATCATTACGCAAAGCTTTGCTCACAATGAAAGGTCCTTCCCATGGAGGGGATAACTTATGCATGCCAGCAGTGCGTTGTATTAGCCTTAGCACCAAATCACCTTCCCGGAAAACTCGGGGGTTTACTTTTCGGCTATGATAGCGTCGGAGATTTTGCTGAAATATGGCGGATCTGGACAAGGCCAGTTCTCTCGCTTCTTCCAGCAGATCAACATCATTTTGCCGGGCTTCGCGCACTTTGGCTTCTGTGTATTGGGTGACTGATGGCTCAATACACGGCTCCTAGAAAATTGCTTGTTGGCGGTGTTGATGTAGAGGTCGTTGGGAACCCCAAGAGGAAGGTATGATGAGCACAGCAGCAAGTTTCCCTCAGTTATGAAACCAAGGTTTAATCAAACCAGTAGGAGCAAGGAAACACCCCAAAGGTGTTACTAGCTGAGATTTGGCAGGGCGCACTACCGGTGCTAGTAGCAACCTGGAGACCTGCACAACACAACCACAGAACTTTGTCCCCAACTTGCGATGAGGTTGTCAATCTCACCGTGTTTTGCTAAAAACAAAGGATTAAACGTATCGAATGGAAAGAAGTAAAAGTTTGTAGAAAGTAAACACAAAGCAGTAAACAATTTTAGATTGTATGTAAAGAAAGAGGACCGGGATCCATAGTTCACTAGAGGTGGCACTCCTTAGATAGATAACATGCTGGGTGAACAAATTACAGCGGGGCAATTGACAAACACCGAGAAAGCAATACATGCATATACTAATCATCTTGACTCCTTTGAGACTTGATTGGGCATTACAACATAATACATAGACCGCCATCCAACTACATCTATGACTAATAATCCACCTTCAAAGTTATCATCCAACCCCTCTAGTATTAAGTTGCAAGCAAGATTATTGCTTCTGAACTGCGTGTAAAGTAAACAATACGATTGTTCTATGAACAAAGGATTGTTGTTTTCTCCTAGTAACAACATCACATCTAGTACCTTAGAGATTTACATCACTTCCCAGTTACGGAGGCATGAACCCACTATCGAGCATAAATACTAACTCTTGGAGTTGCTAGCATCTACTTGGCCAAGATAGCTACTAACAAGTAAAGCATGCAAGATCACAAATAACAAAGACATGATAGAATCAATAATCAATCTGAAATAGCATCTCAATATCCATCGGATCCCCACAAACACAACATGCAGAATTACAAATAGATGATCTTGATCATGAACGGAGCTCACAAGATCTAGACATGAAAGCACAAAGGAGGAGAACCAGCCATCTAGCTACTACATGGATCCGTAGTCCAAGGATGAACTACTCACGCATCACACCGGAGGCTTGCATGGTGATGAAGAAGGCCTCTGTGGTGAATTCCCCTCTCCGTGGTGCCGAAGAGCTTCAGATCCCTCCCGATCTAGGGATGGAGATAACGGCGGCTACAGACTCTTTCGTGGATTTTTGATTGGGTACTTAGGGTTTACGTCCCGAGGGCATCTTATAGTCGGAAGGGGAGGCCGAGGGGGTGCCTAGGTTGGCCACACCACCCCCTGGCACGGGTCAGGCCTGGTCGCGCGGCCAGGTGGTGTGGCTGCCCTCTGGCCCCTCTCCATCTCGTATTCTGGCACTTGATGAGTTCCGAAAAAATAGGCACTTTGGCTTTTGTCCCGTCCAATTCCAAGAATATTCATTTTCTGACTTTCCTGGAACCAAAAACAGCAGAAAACAGGCAGCTGGCACTGTGTCTCTTATTAATAGGTTAGTCCAAGAAATCATATGAAAAGTACTCCAAAGTTGGAACAAAGCACAAGAAAGTGGATAAAACCAAGCATGGAACATCAAAAATTATAGATACATTTGCAATGTATCAACATCCCCAAGCTTAACTCCTGCTCGTCCTCGAGTAGGTAAGTGATAAAAAGAAAGAATAATTTTTGAGGTGACAAGCACCATCAAAGACTTGATCAAAGTATTTGCAAAACATTCAAAGTTGGGATCATAGTACTACAATCATAACATGAAAGACAAAGTTCTAGAAATAAGCAAAGAAACTATGATGCAACATGAAAAGGCACAAACAAAAGATTCATGAATAACATGCTTTGCAAGACGTTTGTTTGTTTCACATAAAGAAAACATAGCATAATAGTATTCAGCTTGTCCCTCAATAGAGTAGCAAATATAAATGCATAGGACACCTTCAAAGTTCATAAGAGTGACTAGATACAATAGTTTAAAACAAGCAATATCAAGTTATGCATCAATCAACTAGTCTTGGGACAATGCACATAGAACTAAGAATGGCCACTATGCTCTCAAAGTAGGTGCATAAAGGTAGAAGGTGGATACTCAATATAATGGTGGAAGAAAGGACTTCATAGAAGGAAGTAGGGATTCAAGTCTGATAAAGAGCTTCCAAAAATTATGGTACTTATAGCTTTCAGCTCTCATTGCCCCTATCATAAGCATCTTGAAGTGGTTAAGGTTAAAGTGACACAACTAAGAGGATATGCTTGACAAGTTATAAACCGAAATCTCATGCCCCTTACTTACGAAGACCGATCCTCATGCTACTCAACTTCAGTCACGAGTAAGCTCTTGTCATTGTAAGTACATGTGTATCATTAAGAACCGCCAACGGGGTACCCCTTGCACATGATACGGGAGCTTTCCCATAATCAAAATGACAAGGAAAGCAGACAATGAGCATCTCAGCGATCTTTTTATTTGCTATTTGCATAGGTTTTTATTGAGGATGCTTCATAGAGTGCTCATTATGGTGATGCTGCAAGTTTCCACCATGATTAGGCATGGCTTAGGCTAGCAGCCTAGGCGTTTCTCTAACACACATACAAACTCCATGATCTTACAAGTTCCACTTTTATTTCACACTGCCGGGATCCGTAAGCAAAAGAACATGATATCACCGGGTACAAAGTACAAGTGCAATGTTGAAAGCGTTCCCCATGGTACATGGTTCTGCTAATTTCAACTTATAAAGCGCAAGCATATACGCAACAAAGAAGGACCCAATGGTTCAAGCTTATTAGAGACAAGAAAGTAAAGTGTGCCATCAAGTTCGTGAGAGCTTTAATCTCTAGTTTTCTCATAACAAGTTTAATTTGGAAGGTAAACAAAAGAATGAATATACTTGGAATAGCATAAGCTAGTAGGTAGGTATGGTGGACTCTTTGGAATAACTTGGTTTAGGGAGTTGGATGCATGAGTGGAACTCACACTTGGTTGTGGAGGCTAGCAAAAGACTAGGAGCGACAAACTAAGAGAGCAATAATGGCCATAATCATGCAGAGCGACAAAACATCATTGATCAAAGCATAAAGTGATACTACAATTTGAAAACTAAAGGATCATAAAGGCTATGGTGACTTGAGATAGTCATAACATGGTGTGAGCATGTGCCATGTCAACCCAAATAAAGCATCAAAGGAGAATACCCACTATACTATGCTTTAATATGCTAAAACAACGCATGATTCATCCAAGGCGCATTAAGCAATCTCAATTGTTTATAACAAGTCATGCTACAACAAATAATACTAAGCATAAGGCCAAAACAATACCAAGCATGGCATGACAAAGCATAGGCCACAGTCAAAAACAAGCTCTTTTTACCACATAAGCATGAACTTTCCTACTCTTTTTCAAACCAAACCAAACTATTTGCAAACCAATGTATGAAAGAGGGGGTTCAACCAATTTATTCAGAAAACTAAGAAAACCTAGCAAACAAAAAACCAAAACAAAAACGAAAAAGAAGACGCTCCAAGAACAACACAACTGTGCATGAAACAATAAAAATGAAGCGTTTGGAAGAAACCTGGAATTTTTATTGATGAAGAAGGGGATGCCTTGGGCATCCCCAAGCTTTGACGCTTGTAATTCTTGGATATTTCTTGGGGTGACACGCGTGGCATCCCCAAGCTTGAGCTTTAGTCCATCCTTCATCTCATTACTCATTCCTTCCATACACCTGAAATTTTTCCTTCATACAAAACTTCACACAATCTCATTAGCAACATTAGTGCACTTAAGATAAATAAGTCTTAAGGTTCAGTTCTAACACCAAATAAACTTCCATTAGAACACTAGGTACTGTAGCACTTCCCTCAAAAAGCTCAATTCCCCAAAAGAACTCAAAAAAGGAACCCACAAGAAGCAAATGCATAAAATGGCAGAAATCTGTCAAAACAGACCAGCAGGCAAAGACGAATTTTTTCTAAGACCTTATGTTGCTCAAATCAAAAAGTGTTGAACTAACGAAAGTTAGATAACAACCTGGGTCAGGAGCACAAACAATTACAGCTCAATCCGACATACAGAGATCTCTCATGAATTTTTACGGTGAAGCACAAAAATCTGTTTCGGGACAGCAACTTTCTCAATCATTACTTCTCTCTCATTAGAGGTTACTCTTGGCACAAAAAGCAAATAAAAAGAATAAGGAGCGGTTATTACTGAAGTAATAACTTCCAAGACTCATCTAAAACTTTTGGGTTATCTCCCAATAAGTACTTTTCTTTAACGCCTTTAAGTTAGGCATAAGAACCAAAGAAAGAATCAAGTGTTCTCAAATGGAGAAGCATTAAGACCAAATTTCTTGCCCTTACCTCTCTTACTTTTATTCTTAACCTTGGGGAAAATATGATTGTTTGGTAGAGAATAAAGGTGCATGGTCCCCTTTCCCACATCTATTATTGCTCCAAGCAGTTCTAATAGGGACCTTCCAAGTGTAATTTGTCCTTTTCCTACACATTCAATAACAAGATAATCAATAGAAATCGTTTTCCCAAGGATCTTTGTAAACACTCCTTCAGATATTCCAAGAGGTAATATGGTAGTATTATTAGCAAGATATATTTCTTTTCCTCCTTCAGTGAGCCCCCAAGTATTCAGAGATTTATAAATATCTTTGGGCATAAGACAAAATTCAGACATGATATCACAGCGAGCTTGAAAAGTTCCAGTGTTCATCTCAATCTTTACTGTAGGGGACCACTTTGATGGTTCAGAGTTTATTGGAACATAATTGTGATGCTCCCTAAGCGTATTATAGCAACTTTCTAAGCTAGTAGTGCTAGTCTCAAGAGTGTCCAACCTAGCAAATATTTTTGCGAAAGAAATATCAGTTTGGCTAGGCATGTTGTAAGTGAGGATCAATTTCTTTATAGCATTGATAGCATCATCCTCATTACATTGGAGGAAATCTCCTTCCACAATAGCATCTAAAGCATATCTATAGCAAAGAGCAATCCCAAGGTAAAAACTGCTAAGGAACAAGCTTTGAGTCATTTTAGGCTCAGTTTTTTCATGTAGATCAGAGATTCTAGACCAAGCTTCCTTAAAACTTTCCTCAATTCCTTGTTTAAAAGTGAAAATAATTTCCTCGGGTGACATAGTGACTGGAGCAAGGCTAGACATAAAGGCAACTTAAGAAAGGAACTAATTTTTTTGTGTTTTTGAAATAAGAAAGCAAACTAGTAAAACTATTTTTTTGTGTTTTTGAAATAAGAAAGCAAACTAGTAAAACTAATTTTTTTGTGTTTTTGAATAACAAAACAAGCAAACAAAGCAAAAAGAAACTAAGCAAAACAAAAACAACAAAGTAAAGAGATTGGTTATGAGGGACTCCCCTTGTGAAGATGTCCTCGAGTCCCCGGCAACGGTGCCAGAAAATCGCTTGATGGCTCAATACACGGCGCCCAGAAAATTGCTTGTTGGCGGTGTTGATGTAGAGCTTGTTGGGAACCCCAAGAGGAAGGTATGATGAGAACAGCAGCAAGTTTCCCTCAGTTATGAAACCAAGGTTTAATCGAACCAGTAGGAGCAAGGAAACACCCCAAAGGTGTTACTAGCTGAGCTTTGTATGCGGGCGCTACTAAAGCTAGTAGCAACATGGAGACCTACACAACACAACCACAGAACTTTGTCCTCAACTTGCGATGAGGTTGTCAATCTCACCGTGTTTTGCTGAAAACAAAGGATTAAACGTATCGAATGGAAAGAAGTAAAAGTTTGTAGAAAGTAAACACAAAGCAGTAAACAATTTTAGATTGTATGTAAAGAAAGAGGACCGGGATCCATAGTTCACTAGAGGTGGCTCTCCTTAGATAGATAACATGCTGGGTGAACAAATTACAGCGGGGCAATTGACAAACACCGAGAAAGCAATACATGCATATACTAATCATCTTGACTCCTTTGAGACTTGATTAGGCATTACAACATAATACATAGACCGCCATCCAACTGCATCTATGACTAATAATCCACCTTCAGGTTATCATCCAACCCTCCAAGATTAAGTTGCAAGCAAGATTATTTCTTTATGAATCGTGTAAAGTAAACAATACGATTGTTCTATGAACAAAGGATTGTTGTTTTCTCCCTAGTAGCAACAGCACATCTAGTACCTTAGAGATTTACATCACTTCCCAGTTACGAGGCATGAACCCACTATCGAGCATAAATACTAACTCTTGGAGTTGCTAGCATCTACTTGGCCAAGATAGCTACTAACAACGGAAAGCATGCAAGATCACAAATAACAAAGACATGATAGAACCAATAATCAATCTGAAATAGCATATCAATATCCATCGGATCCCCGCAAACACAACATGCAGAATTACAAATAGATGATCTTGATCATGAACGGAGCTCACAAGATCTAGACATGAAAGCACAAAGGAAGAGAACCAGCCATCTAGATACTACATGGATCCGTGGTCTAAGGATGAACTACTCACGCATCACACCAGAGGCTTGCATGGTGATGAAGAAGGCTGTAGGGTGAATTCCCCTCTCTGACAGGGTGCCGGGAAGAGCTTCATATCCGTCCCAATCTAGGGATGGAGATGACGGCGGCTACAGACTCTTTCGTGGATTTTTGATCGGGTACTTAGGGTTTACGTCCTGAAGGCATCTTATAGTCGGAAGGGGAGGCCGAGGGGGTGCCTGGGCTGGCCACACCACCCCCTGGCATGGGCCAGGCCGCACGGCCAGGTGGTGTGGCTACCCTCTGGCCCCTCTCCATCTCGTATTCTGGCACTTGATGAGTTCCGAAAAAATAGGCACTTTGGCTTTTGTCCCGTCCAATTTCGAGAATATTCATTTTCTGACTTTCCTGGAACCAAAAACATCAGAAAACAGACAGCTGGCACTTTGGCTCTTGTTAATAGGTTAGTCCAAGAAATCATATGAAAAGTACTCCAAAGTTGGAACAAAGCACAAGAAAGTGGATAAAACCAAGCATGGAACAACAAAAATTATAGATACATTTGCAATGTATCAATGACCCTTGGCGAATCATGCTCTATGTCGGCTGGTAATACAGCTTCCGCCCCATATACCAGAAAGAATGGCGTATAGCCTGTTGATCGATTTAGAGTTGTTCTTAAACTCCACAGTACCGCTGGTAGTTCTTCTATCTAGCACCCCGCTGATCTTTGCAGCGGCTCTATGAGCCGGGGTTTTATCCTGGACAATACCAGTCCGCTGGATCTTTCCACTTGCCCATTCGATGCGGGGTGGGTGACTGAGGCGACATTTAACCGGATCTTCTTTTCCTGGCAGAATCTCGCAAACGCTCCTTCGGCGAAATTCGTTCCGTTATCAGTTATGATGCTATGGGGGTAGCTGTACCTTAGGATTATATCCTTGAGGAATCTTACTGCTGTTGCCCCATCACATTTCCAAATCGGTTTCACTTCAATCCACTTTGTGAATTTATCAACCATGACCAGAATATAGATCATCCCTCCTTTGGTCGGCTTAAATGGTCCTACCATGTCTAGGCACCATACAGCAAATGGCCATGTAATGGGAATAGTTTTCAGCTCCGACATTGGTAGGTGAGTTTTTGTGGCGTATCTTTGACAACCATTGCATTTTCTCACCAAGTCCTCTGCTTTCTCCAAAGCACTGGGCCAATAAAACCCATGCCAAAAAGATTTTGCTACTAAGGCCCTTGAGGAGGCATGGTGGCCACATTCCCCTTGGTGAATATCCTAGAGTATCTCGAGGCCTTCCTTAGGATCAACACACCGTTGTAGTACTGACGTCACACTTCTTTTGTATAGCTCGGAGTTGATAATTGTATAGGCCTTTGCCCTTCTCTGAATTTGCCTTGAACTTATTTCATCATCCAGCAAGATTCCCTCTTTTAGGAAATCAAAAATTGCCTTTGCCCAAGATGGTATAGCCCGGACGGGAAATGGTTCCTCCTCAACCTCCATTGCATCCACCGACATAACTCCTGCCGGATCAAGCTGCACAGTCCCCGGGTTTGCTGAGGCAGTCCCCGGGTTTGCTGAGGCAGTCCCAGGGTTTGCGGAGGTGCTTCCCCATTCTATCTCAATAGGTGAATCTCCTGATCCGTGAAGTGACGGGATATAAATTGAATCTGATTCAGGTGACGGTGTGATAGATGGTTTTCTCAAGTGCTCCAAGGCAACATTTGGCGGGATTGGCTACCGGGACGAGCCCAACTTGGACAGTGTATCTGCTGCCTCGTTTTCAATCCGGGGTATGTGATGGAACTCACATCCTTCAAAGAACCCGCTTATCTTTTGAACATGGAACCTGTATAGGGCCATGTTAGCGTCCAGGGCATCCCAATTTCCAGACACTTGCTGCACCACCAAATCAGAATCTCCAAAGCATTGTATCCGACGTATCCCTACTTCCTTTGCCACTTTGATACCATGTACCAATGCTTCGTACTCCGCCACATTATTCGAGGCGCTAAAGTGGATTTGAAGGACATACTTCAGTTGATCCTTCTTGGGCGAGGTAAGCACTACTCCGGCACCTAACCCGTCTTTCAGTTTGGATCCGTCGAAGTGCATTTGCCAATAATTGGAGTCTGGTAGGGGTGGCTCGTATTGCATCTCAGCCCAGTCCACAAAGAAATCCTCTACACCTTGCGACTTGATTGCATCCCTTCTGTCAAACTATGGTGCATAGGGAGCTAACTCAATTGCCCACTTTGCTATCCGGCCACTTGCGTCTTTGTTACTCATGATCTCTAAAATGGGTGCCTCACATATCACCTTGATGGGATGTTCCTCAAAATAGTGTTTGAGTTTCTTGGCCGACATATATATGTCATATGCCATCTTCTGATAGTGAGGATAGTTCTGTTTCGAGGTTGATAATACCTCGCTCGGATAGTACACTGGTCTTTGCACGGATTTTCCTTCCTCTTCGTGCTCCACTACAATTACTGCACTTACGACTCGGTTGGTCGCGGCTACGTAGAGCAACATTGGCTCCTTAGGTAGTGGTGCAGCTAGGATTGGCGCGGTAGATAACATCTTTTTCAATTCTCGAAATGCAAGATCTGCATTTGGTGTCCATGTGAACTTATCTGCCTTTTTCATTAGATGATAGAGGGACAAGGCCTTCTCTCCCAACCGACATACGAACCGAATTAACGATGCCAGGCAACCAGTGAACTTCCGCATGTCGTTAAGACACTTTGGCAGTTCCATTCTTTCTATGGCCTGGATTTTTGTCGGGTTAGCTTCAATGCCACGGTTAGATACCAAGAAACCGAGTAATTTTCTGGCGGGTACGCCAAACGTGCACTTCTCCGGATTCAGTTTCATTCGGAACCTTCTTAAATTCGCGAATGTCTGTCGGATATCCTCAAGGAGCGTATTGCTTTCCTTGGTTTTTATTACCACATCATACACATAAAGTTGCACATTCCGACCTATCTGATCATGTAAGCAATTCTGCATGCATCTCTGGTACGTTGCTCCTGCATTACGTAACCCAAATGACATAGTTCGATAGCAATAAGCCCCGTACGGGGTAATAAATGCAGTCTTTATTTGATCATCCAGATTCAGGGGTATCTGATGGAAACTAGAATACGTGTCAATGAATGACAGTAGCTCACATCCGGCTGTTGAGTCTATGACCTGATCTATTCTAGGGAGTGGAAATGGATCTTTTGGACACGCCTTATTCAGGTTCGTGTAGTCGATACACATGCACCATACCACAGCCACGTTTGGATCATATTTCTTTTTCTCCACCAGCACCGGATTAGAGAGCCAATCCAGATAGAGTACCTCCATGATAAATCCGGCCGCTAGTAGTCTTGCTATCTCATCTCCAATAACTTTCCTTCTATCTTCTGCAAAATGCCTGAGAGGCTTCTTTACCAGCTTAGCCCTAGGTCTTACACTTAATGAGTGCTCAGCCAACTCCCTCAGTACACCTTGCAGATCTTGCGTAGACCAAGCAAAGATATCCCGATTCTCACGGAGGAAGTTGACGATCTCGCTTTCCTATTTGCTGCTTAATCCGGCACCAATGGTCACGGTGCGCTCTGGGAACTGATCATCGATTGGCACTTTCTTCGTGTCTTTAGTTGCTTGGAACGATACGCTCCCGTGCGGGTTGGTCAGGGCCGGCATATGTTGTTGCACGGATTGAGCCAATGCCGCCACTTCTAGTATCTTCCTTTTTTCTTGAGCTATCACGAGTGACTCGGCTAAATTGGATCCGGCTGAGGCGCACTCGATCAAACGCTGGAAATCACCTGATATAGTTATCACGCTCCTTGGTCCGGGCAACTTCATCTTAAGGTAACTGATGTGGGTAGTTGCCATGAATTTGCTCAGCGCTGGCCTGCCGAATAACGCGTGATAAGTGCTCTCCAGATTCACCACCTCGAATCCCAACTTGTGCATGGTATCCTTGTACATAATGTTGATACTGCTGCCATTGTCAATCAACACCTTGGAAAATCTAACGTTGAGACTCGGCCCGATGAACGTCAGATCCAGGACTAGAGTGTAGGTTCCTAGGCTTGGCATGATCTTTGGGTGATCCTTGACACTCCATGTAATCTCCTGATCCTCCCAGGGCATATATCTCACCACCGCTGGCATTACTGTGTTTACCTCCATATGCCAGCGCTGCAAGCTTTTCCGGTCATTCTCTTCCGTGGTGAAAACACAGTAGCTTTGATGATGTTCCCTGTACTCATTTCGTCCCTCATTCTCGTTGTAACCTTGGCCTTGTTGCTGGTTATTGCCTACTTGATGTACAACATCCCTTCTTTCCGGATTCTCGTACCTCGGAGGAGGTGGTGGTAGCATCAGTTGCTATCCATTTCCTCCTGTTAGTAACGGTGGTCGGGGTGTTTCATTTCTAGGTGCTTTGTTCCGAGGTGCCTGAGCATTCCCCGAACTCCCCTGTTCTAATTTCCTCATCCATTCACACTGCTGGGTCGTATGATTCGCTGGACTGTTCGGACTTGGCGTATGAAATTTACAAGGTTGATCTAACATAGACTCGAAAGTGTACCTCGGCCTATCCTTACGTTCCTGCCATTGCTTTTTCTGCTCCGGGGTCCAAGGCTTTCTCCCTTCATTTTTTGTTGCCAGCTCTACCCTCCAGTTTTTTGGCGTTGACTGGCTCCGGCATTGGGTTGATCCCGGTCCACTGTTGCGACCTGCTGTGAGTTATACCGATAATTTGGGCGCTCATCCCTTCTTTTTCCTCGAAAATCGTTCCTCCTTGACGATCCGGGGCCATCTCGGCCATAATACTCTTCGTTTGCTTTGCTAGACATTAACCAGGGTTGCGTTGGATCCCCCAAGGCATACGAATCTGCGATCCGGATTCTCTCAGCCAAGGTAGTTGGCATATCCTGCTGTAATCTTTGCGACATCATACTTCCATATCTGCATCCCTGAACAAACCATGCAATCGCTTGTGATTCAATTACTCCTTCGCATGAGTTTCGCACATTGCACCACCGAGTGAGGAAATCTCTATCTGGCTCATTCGGTCTCTGCCAGCATAACACAAGGGTTTGTGGTCTATTGGGTCTCTTGTAAGTGCTTGAGAAATTGCTAACAAACAGCTCCTGGAAATCCAACCAGCAGTTAACGCTTCCTGGTGGAAAATTGTTCAACCAAACTCGTGCTGGTCCTTCCAACATCTGTGGTACATACCTCACCGCCCATCTCAAATTTCCTGTTGCGATCTTGACTATTGTGGCATAGTCAATCAGTCAATCCTCTAGCCAGGTACTACCATCATAAGTTCAGGTTCCTCTAGCCAACTGAAAGTTCGGCACTGGTGGCTCATTCATGATCCGGGGCCCGAAACATGCTGGACCTGGTGGACCTTGTATCTCGATTTGCACTGACCTATAAATCCTATCCAACTTCAACCTTGCATCATCTGGCTGCAAGTTCCTGCTTCCCAACCGTGATCCAATTACGTGGTGATCCGGTCTGGGGTATCCATCGTTGACCATAGCCGAATAACCATCATTGTATCTTTCCTGATCCGGATGTGCATGATGTTGTTGTGTCGCTTATCCCGCACTTCCTTCTTGCCATGGTATGCGATGTTGTTGTGTCCGAGGTAAATTTTGCCCTGCTCCCACGAGATCGCGCTGTTCGGCATTACTGTTGGTAGCATTTCTTTGACCGGCATTGCCTTGGTCACGGTTACCTCGGGCAGCCACACCTCGGCTAGTATTGTGCCGGTCCTCATCAACTTGTACTGCTTTGCCTTTTCTAGCCCTTACCGGGTCATAAGGAACCATTTGCTTGTCTCTTTTTCCAGAGTCCACTACCTCTTCTCTCCTAGGATTATGACCCGGAGACGACGCGCATCCTCTGGATCTTGCCGGGTTATTTCTGGTCGAATGTACCACCTGTGAGGCCCCTAGTGGTGCAGGGTTAGCCTTGTTTATTTCTTCATTTTGTTGGCATGCAACTCTCAACAGGTGATTTACCCTCTCTTGCTGCCTTTGTCAGGCCTCTCTGGTTAAACCTTCTAACTCGGATGCAGCCGCATTTGCTGCTCTGAGGTTCTTTGCCGGGGTACTGTACCGATCTAACCCTCCTGTTACTATTGTGGCTGTTTGACCTGGCCTAGGATCGTACTCCTTGTCAATCTCACTGATCAGGTTCCTGCCCCGGATTTTCACTCCATCGATACGGTTTGCCTTAGCATACTCTCTCAAGGTGATGTTCAGCGACTGATGCAGCTCTGCTACTTTCTTTGCTCTAGCTAACATTTTCCGCCTAGTTTCCTCTAACTCAACTTGTGCCTGATCCGGATCTACCACAGGTGCTATTGGCGTTGCTAAGCTATCTATTGCTTGCTGGACCACATTCTCTGGCCTTTCTAGTGGAGGAAACCTAGACCTGTTCTATTTTGGTGTTACCTCTGGCTCTAGAGCCGGATCTTTGCTTGGTCCTGCGTCTCGCGCGGTCATCAGGACCTCAACGCTGCTAGTGGGGCGAGCCATACGCACTCCACGAGCTGCGCTGAGAGGTGGCTCGCCTCCCTCGACGATGTGCCGCGGGTGAACGTAGGACTCGTCCACGCTGACATAGATCTTGTGTGCGACAAGCTTGAGGAAGACGACGTTGTGCGGTGGAGGGTGCCTGCCGAAGCTTCTCGCGTTGTCACTGACGTAGTCCAGCGCTCCAAAGCGCTGAACCAAGCCTGAGACGATACGCTCACCGGTGCTTGAGAAGTTTCCCGTCTGAATTTTCACCCCTGCTAGCACCGCTAGCCCCATGGTGGGTGCCAACTGTCATGGTGGCGGCATGGTAGATGCCATGGATAGGCTAAAGATGGGGCCAATGAGTGCTAGGGGAATCCAGGGAGGGAGAACGTGGTGATTCCATGCACGGAAGTTCTTGTATATTCTCTATCAATGGTGTTTACAAGTGTTCCTAAGGCTCTTAACAAGAAGGAGATGATGTCTCTTACTCCCTGTCCACTAGCCCTAGACTTCTACCTTAGACAGAGAATGATGCATCTATTGGCCGTCCCTCTCTATGGAGGCCCCGGTGCTTCTTATATAGGGGATCCCGGGTTACAATTCTAGGGCACAGGTGGCAGCATATTCTACGAATATGCTCCTTTCCTAAAGCAGATGCTTCTTTATTCCCTTTAACGGCTCGTCCGGGCTTTGGACATAACCCATGGCGTAATCCTTGTCTTTTGGCGTCACCAGGCACGGACTACGTCATCCGGCTTTGCCAGCGTCACCTTGGTCGCCCCTGACCCGCTGGTCCTCTTCTTTACTTTACTTTGCTCATGCTATAGCTAATAAAGCCACCTTTAGACCAGCGGGGGATTCCTTCTCTTGGAAGCTAAGATAATCTGGCTAGCATATAGCTAATCCGGCTTTCCCATTTACCTACAAAACAGATAGACATGGCCAGCATAAATCTTATGCCGGTCGAACCATTGTCAAGGAGATGCTCCATGGGCCGGGTCACACCATGATTCGGCCTACCTTGAGGTGACCCGGTCAGCACTTTGCTTTGACCGCGCCATACCCCGGCTAACTCGGCCCTTATACCCCGGTGTTACGCTACCCGGGGGTATCCCCCCAACATTAACGGTGATGTCACTATGCATATCATTAGTTCTCTTTCTTCTATGGATGAGACTAGTAGGTTATTTCTATAAACGGTTGCGGAGGCAATAGCAATTATGGATGCACTACCCACATATAACTATCTTGCGCAAACAATTACATGCATACTTTATTATTATCTTTTATTCCCATCAGATGTTTTCCACAGCTATAGGTGAAACCGAAAGCCCTAGGCCCTCTCTCTCCATCATCGACAACAACAAAAGACAGCAAACTCTTGGTCCGGTAAAACACAAAAACAATTCTAAAACTCCCGAAGGTCCGTTAAAGTAACTTCACTATGCTTTCTGCTTCCCGAGGATTCGATAACCTAGGTCTACTAGGAAGAAAGAGCTATACTACATCCGTAATCCGGATCGAAGGTATCAACCCTTTTCTGGCACTGTTGTGGGGGAAGCAATAGCTACCCTGGTGAGGTTAGTAGGAACCTTGCTAGTTTTAATTCTTGTTTTTAATTTTGTTAGTTTGCTTTCAGTCTTTATTTGGAAAACCAAAAAAATTAGTTGGTCTTTAATTTCTTGTTTTTATTATCATAAGTATTTGTTTAAGAAAACCCAAAAACAAAGGAAATATGGCTGAAAAGAAGCTTGGGGAGTTTGCAACTCCCAACAATGATGATTTGCGTACTCCTATTACTCAGCCAGCGATTGTTGCTAATGATTATGAAATTAAGCCCCATTATTTAAGTTTGGTTCAACAGAATCAATTTGGAGGCTCTCTATTGCGGAGCAAAAGAATGGTTGCTATCTTTGCCTAGAAATACTATTGCATCATGGGTGGAGTGCACTTCTTTATTTATGACTAATTTTTTCCCACCTACAAATACTATGCAACTAAGATCTAATATTACTGATTTTAGACAGAAAGAGCGTGAGCCACTAGCACTTGCATGGGAGAGGATGAAAGAATGCATGAGAAACTATCCCAGTCATGGGATGGAAGATTGGTTAATTCTCCATTTATTTTATAATTCTCTTAACCCTGTATCTAAGTCTATGCTTGATACTGTAGCTAGAGGAACATTAATGGGCAAACATATTACCGAAGCAAAGTAGCTTCTAGACAATATGCAAGACAACCATGCCCAGTGGCATGTGGATAGATCAAACATGAAGAAGGTGAACTCCGTCTCACCACAAGAAAATGAAGAACTCAATGCTAAGCTAGATGAGCTCATATTAGCCGTAAAAGGTAAGGAAAACTAGGTAAGAGATATTCTAGAAACAAATATTGAAGAAATAGACTTCATCGCTCGTAATGATTATAACCCTGCATGGAAGAAGAATTATAATCCAAATTTTTAGAAACATTATTCTAATCCTGCAGGTAACTCTAATAATAATATGGGAACAAGTAATTATAGTCTCCAAGAAACACTTAAGTCCTTTATAGACTCACAAAATGAGCAAAACAATATCCTTGTTAAAATAATGGAGAACCATGATGCTATGCTTGGTAAATTATCTAACCAAGTTGTAAGTTTGAGGAATGATTTGCAGACCCTCCAATAAAGAACAAGGATTGTTGAGGCACAGCTAGGTAAGATAACCGAGAGTCAAACTCTCATTCTAGCTAAATTTGCAGGTAAAGCTGAGCCCAATCCTATTGAAGACCTCAGGATGATAAGAATCCAAAGGGAGGAGCCTGAAGAACTTGATTATAGTAATGCCCCTTCACCAAGTTACACTGTTGAAGATCTTGTAAAAAGGGTCAATATCAAGATACTGGTAAGTGAAGGAAATGAGGAAGCTATGTATCAACACTTTGTTAATCAGGTAGCAATAAAGGTACGTGAGCTTGAGGAAGAATATAAGAAAATTGATGAAAAATTACCTGTGAAGCTTGATGATATATTTGAGCCTACTATTAAGATTAAAATTGGGACCAATGAGATAGCCACACTTTGTGATCTAGGTGCAAGCGTCTCAACAATTCCCAAAAGTGTTTTTAATAAGTTAAATATTGGCTCTTTTGAAATCACCGAGTTAAAACTACATCTTGAAGATTCTACCTACAAACAAGCTGTAGGGATTAAAGAAAATACTTTAGTATACATTAAAGGCTGTCCTGCTCTTATTGATTTTTTTATTGTTGACATGACTAAAGATGCTATTGCTCCAATTATATTAGGCCATCCATTCTTAAGAACTATTAAGGCTTTGATTAATCTACCTGAAGGGAACGTGAAGCTTTAATTGCCTTCGTGGGATCCTTTTGTTATTCATTTTCCCAGGAAGAAGAAAGCCAAGCATGATGAAAGGATGCCATCATTTTGAAGGCCAACCATTTTGGAGTGGGTGTTCCACTCATCTAGCCTAAGTGAGCGACATAGAGGTCAAGCTATTGACCATAAAAGAGTGCTTCATGGGAGGCAACCCATGTGAAATAAAAGTTTGAGTTAAGTTTTTAAGTTTAGTTTAAGTTTTATGTTTAATAAAGAGTGCTAGAAAGCTCCAGTTGAAGAGAAGAAGTTTGGTAGTACTAAAAATCCTGCTTTATACATGCTATTGTTGGCTGACAATTTTTACTGTTATTTTTTTGTCAAAAACAAGGTGTTTCGCTAAGTATCAGGATAAGAAATAACTCTTGAAGAAATAGAAATTTTTTGATGACTACAGAAGGTTTAACGACCAACTATACAGCGGAAATAAAAATTCCGGCCATATAGTTTGGCCGTATAGATATCTTTGCCATCAACAAATTTCTCTTTAAAAGTACTGAAGGTTTAACGACCAACTATACAGCGGGAATAAAAATTCTGGCCGTATAGTTCCGGTCGTATAGATATCGATGCCTTTGTAAAATTTCTTTTCCAGGTACAGAAAGTTTGACGATCAACTATACGACAGGGATGAAAAATCCCGGCCGTATAGTTCTGGCTGTATAGTTGCGCCACCAGGTGAAAACCCTAAATTTTTGATAGCAGACCAACTATACGGTGGGAACTAATTGTTACGGTCATATAGTTTGGCCGTGTAGTTGCGTCCGACCACAAAATCGCCACGGGAGGTACTTCCAACTCCAAAACTTCAATCCTTTTTTTCTTCTACCTCCAAACTCTCTCAAAACCTCAAGAGATCTTCATCTCTACTCAATCTCGTTCGATTTCCTTGCACACAAGTGATCTACGGTATGTTTCCCCTCTGATCCTCCAATTACTTTTTGCAAATTCATCTTCAATCTGTTGTCATTATCAATCTAGGGCGAGACCTACTATGAACTAATTGCCATGATTCCCTTGCATAGATTATTATTTTGAGGGGACTCTTTAGTGTGCCATAATGAGGAATATGTTATGCTTATAATTGTTGGATAAAAAGGTTTTATTTTTTCTTTTCTTATTATTTTATATGATGAACACAAGGAGCCAACTCATGCCCATGCTTCCGCTAGTGCTTCTCGGGCTGCCACTCAAGAGTGCATGGGGATATAGTTCAGGGATGAGATCCAACGTGATCGCTTTAACAGGATCAAGAACTGAGAAGTGAAGAGAACCAAGTGGGCTTGCCCCATTAAATTGAATCAACTCGGTATTTCTAATGACTTCAATTTACTTTGCAATAGGGTTGGCCTGCAAAACTTTGTATTCAATGATGTGCATACTTATCGCCGGTTAACTCTTGAATTTCTAAGTTCTTTGCAAAGCACTGTTAAAGCATAGAATGGAGAGGACATGATTTCTTTCCGACTTATGAACAACAATTATGCTTTATCACTAGATGAATGGTGCACATGTTTTAATTTTCCAAACAATAATGATAATGACTTACCCGCATCCTTTACTGGCTTAGACCCTTCCCCGGAACAATATTATAATGGAATGAGTTTCACTTCTAGAGTGAGCAAGGGGAAGAATATTCAACATCCTGCAATTCGCTATTTGTTCTATGTTATTGCTAACACCTTGTAGGCAAGAAATGAGTTCACGAGACTCAATGAGGAGGACATCTTAGTCCTTGCAAAAGCTGCTTTCAACAACATCGACTTTTCACTCAACCTGGGCGCAATTCTTGTGCGCTACCTGGACCAATCCTCCCAAAGCAAAGGACTAATCACAGGTGGAGGCGTCATCACCGTTCTTGCCATTTCCCTAGGCATCGACCTAGGTGAGTTGCAACTAGTGCTAGGTGAGCGACGTGTTGGTTTCTCTACTTTAAAAGCTTGTGGAATGCTCACTAGGAGAGGTGGTGTTTATTACTTGCATATTGCTGGAGCTGCGCGTCTCTACCCCGCTCCTTTGCCTAATGGTATTTTCTCTATCGAGGAAGAACGTTTGCTATATGTCTTGCAGGTTGAGCAACACCAACCCAAGGAGGAGATTCCGAATGAGGATGAGGACCAAGAAGAGGAGCAGCCGCCAACCCGGTTCGCTACATACCAAGACTTCCAAGAACTTGGAGGAACTATGGAGAGAATGCAAAACCTCTCCTTGAACCTCCGAGAAACAACTAGTAATCTATCAACTCAATTTGCAAACTGGAGTTACGACTTTTTCCCGCCACCATAATGATTTGAAGGGCTTTCAAAAGCCTAAGCTTGGGGAAGTTTCCTCATTATCTTTATTTGGCATTCATTTGTTTTTATTTTCGAGGTTATGTTTTTAATTCGAGTTTATAAGCACTTGTGTTGGTTTCCCCAACACTTTATCTTTAGTTATTTCTATTTTCTTTCGAGATTTTATAGCCGAGCTTTGCCACCAATTTTCTATTCTTTAATTCCCTCTCTTAAAAACAACAAAAAGATTTCTCCATTTATCTTTATTTTCCCTCTTCCTTCCTTTCTATTCTCCTTGTGGCTTTCACATATTTGCAGGAGAGTGATCGACTTCGAGTTTCCAAGAAGCAAATCAAAAGGGAAGAGAGAAATGGAACCATCATGAGAGGTACGTCTTAGGACTCCCTACTTTTGAAGTTTGAGAAACCCATGCTAGTTAGTAGTAAATGTTAAGATATTATATTGGTAGAGTGAGTCTTTATACTGTAGTAATTTTTTTTTGCATGGGTATTTAGTTGGGTACGTTTTGTTCCAGCTCTTGTAGTTAACCAAGTCTTGCCTAAAAATTTGCTAAACAATTGTAATAAGAAAAAGTCTCACAATTGAAGGCTTGGGTGTTGTAGTGTTTAGTCTTGAAGGCTTATTTCTAGAGACACTCAACACCACAGAAAATAATGATTGACTTGATATCTCTCTTTAAAAGTATTTGTTCAATTGAATTAATGTTTAGCGGCTTTTGTGAGCATGCCAAAGTTTGACTTGTGAATCATAAGAATGATATAGCTTTATGCGTGTCAAACTTCATGGGATGCCAACAACTCTGCTAGCCTACGAACGATCTTCATGGAGGAAACTCCTAGATTTCGGCTATGAGTTGATTAAACATATGTAGCAGCAATGCTATAATGGGTAAGATTCTTGGTATTCCCGGGTAGCTGTGTTCAAGATGGAATCACTCCACTGGCTGTTATGAGTAATCATTATGCAAAAGGAACAAAAACCTTGGTGATGCCACGAGTGTCCATCATAGCCCGATAAACTATTAAAATCTTTGGCATGCTCTTAATTACTTAAGAACTGAAATTCTTGAAGGACAATGAATAGAAAAGTAGTGCTTGAAAAGTCTTGATTTATTGATGTGGGAGAATTGAGATACTCTAGTGTATATTTTTTTCATGACAACTCTCACACTCTCAATTTTACATGATTATACTTTATTGTCCAAAGGAAAGCCTATGAGTTGATTACATGACATGGAATAAGGTTTACTCATTTGAATCATCCATGTTAAAAATAATTTTGCTGCACTGTAAGGATGCATAAAAACCCATATGATATGCTTGCCATTACTCTATCTATGCTGAAGTTTTTAGATTTATAAAGTGGAGGAAACATGAGGCTACCAATCATCAGTAAGATCATCATCTCGTTATTTCAGTTTAAATGCTGAGTTGCTTTTTGATTTTGGTTTTCTTGCTCGAGGATGATCAAGTTTAAGCTTGGGGAGGTTGATGGCTATGAAATATATCCATCTATGTCCACATTTAAACTGGATATTATTCATATTTTTTATGAAATATCTCTCTAAACCCTGCCACTAATGCCTAATGATCAAAGGGGTGTGCAATCCTTTCTTTCTATTTTTCCCTGCGCATATAATGACGTTTGATGATGGGAATCACAACATTAAAGTAAAAGATACGATATTTCCAACAACCCGAAGAAACCAGGGGTCATGAAGTGGAGATAGGCGCTTTAACAACCAACTATACGACGGGAATAAAATTCCGGCCATATAGTTCCGATCATATAGTTGTGATCAACATCGCTAGGACAAACAGAACAACTTTCGTGAAGGGAACCCTATATAAAGAGGCTTCGGGCGACGAGAAACAGGCTGCCCACGCCAGATCGCCAGCCATCCACAACACCGAAGAGCCGCCGAAGGAATAGACTTAGACCTAATCTCCAAACCCTTCTCCACCACCATAGCCATATTCCACCACTTGTAATAGTAGACCTCATCTTCGATTGGGGACATTGTAAGACTATTTGCTATCAATCTCATGATTTCCATTGCAATGTTTATGAGCGTTGATTTCATCTCTATGTGTGAGTAATTCTCTTTGGGCTAAGGGCTCCGGCCTAGCCATGTAGCTTTTGTGCATGTTATTTATCATAGATCGGATCATGTATTAGTTTGTATGACATGATGATTACTGTATCCTCTCTTGCCTCAATCCAAGGACTTGTCAGGTACCCAAGACCCCGAGGATTGAGCCAGGTATAGGGAGTACGAGTAATGACTAATTTGCAGGTTGGGAACCCCAGTGACAGAAGGGGTAGTATGGTTGTATGTGAGGGATTTACTTGGGATTAACGGTGATGTCACTATGCATATCATTAGTTCTCTTTCTTCTATGGATGAGACTAGTAGGTTATTGCTATAAGTGGTTGCGGAGGCAATAGCAATTATGGATGCACTTCCCACATGTAACTATCTTGCTCTAACAATTACATGCATACTTTATTATTATCTTTTATTCCCATCAGATATTTTGCACAACTACAGGTGAAACCGAAAGCCCTAGGCCCTCTCTCTCCATCATCGTCAACAACAAAAGACGGCAAACTCTTGGTCCAGTAAAACACAAAAATAATTCTAAAACTCCCGAAGGTCCATTAAAGTAACTTCACTATGCTTTATGCTTCCCGAGGATTCGATAACCTAGGTTTACTAGGGAAAAAGAGCTATACTACATCTATAATCCGAATCAAAGGTATCATCAGCCTCTTCATTCTTTTGATGATCGATCCACTCGATAGAGTAGCCGGTGAAATAGCCCCCCAGCTAGTCCACCACTTGGTGGTATGCTATCATGTTGGGGGCGACAGCATCTCATGTGCCAGCGACTTGTGCGGCGTCGAGGTCGGAGTCACCGTAGAATTTGAGGCGGTTGATGTTCATCTCCTTGGCGGTCCACATGCCATGAAGGAGAGCCCCGTACTCGACCATGTTGTCGGTGCAGGGCATGAAATTGAGTTGCAACACGTATCCGAGCTTTTCACCCTTGGGGTATGTGAGGATTATCCCGGCCCTCGCACCATCTGAGTTCTTGGATCCGTCGAAGTGGAGGGACCAGTAGTGGAGATAGGGTAGTTTCTCGAGCTACTGTGCTTCTTCCTAGTTAGCAAGGAAGTCAGCTAGGGCTTGCGACTTCATGGCTTTACACGGCTCGTACTTCATGTTGTGGACGCCGATTTCGACAGCCCACTTGGTGACTCGCCCAGTCATGTCGCGATTGCGGATGATGTCCTGAAGCGGGATGGAGGAAACAACCGTGATAGGGTGCTCCTGGAAGTAGTGAGGGATCCTCCACTGGGCTCAGAAGACCGTGTAGACCAATTTCTGGTACTGCGGGTAGCGTTGCCTCAAATTGGTGAGCACCTCGCTGAGGTTGTATCTGGGGCACTGAACGAGGCGCTCCTTTCCCTCTTCAGGTCGTTCAACGACCATCACGATGCTGAGGAATCGATTGGAGGCCATGACATAGATGAGCATTGGCTCCTTGTCCATGGCAGCGGCGAGTAATGGCGCCGTGAGTAGTACCTCCTTCAGCACTTTGAGCGTGTTGTCGACTTTGCTATCCCACACGAACATGGGGTTCTTCCGCATCAATCGGTACAGAGGCATTGCCTTCTCACCGAGCTAGGGGATGAAGCGACTGAGAGCCATGACTCGCCCTGCTAGCTTCTAGACGTCGTGTAGGCACTCAGGCTTCCCGAGTCATGCGATGGTGTTGATCTTGGAGGGGTTTGCTTTGATGCCTTGTTTGGAGACCACGTACCCCAGCAGCTGGCTGGTGGGCACACCAAACATGCATTTCTCCGGGTTGAGCTTCATTTGGTACTTCCACAGATTCATGAAAGTTTCGTCCAGGTCAGCGAGTAGATTGCTCTAGCGAGTGGATTTCACCACCATGTCGTCGATATATACATGGATGTTGCAGCCAATTTGGATTGCTAGGCAATCCCTCATGCACTGTTGGTAGGTCGCTCCGGTGTTTTTGAGGCCGAACGTCATTGTGGTGTAGCAGAAGGCTCCGAACAGCATGATGAAGGCCATTTTCTCCTCATCCTCGACGAGCATTTTAATCTGATGTTAGCCAGAGTACGCGTTGAGGACGCACAGTGACTTGGACCCCGCGGTCGATTCGATGATCTGGTTGATGCGTGGGAGCATGAACTCCTCCTTTGGGTAGGCATTTTTGAGGTTGGTGTAGTCAATACACATCCTCCAGGTTTTGTTCTTCTTCAGAACTAGGACTGGGTTAGCCATCCACTTGGAGTACTTGATGGGCTGAATGAACCCTGTGGCGAGTAGCCGTTGCACCTCTTCGGTGATTGATCGGTGACTCTCTTCATTGAAGGGCCGTAACGACTGCTTGACAGGTCGCGCCTTCGGGTCGGTGTTTAACTTGTGCTCAGTGAGTTCCCTCAGGACACCAGGCATGCAAGATGGCTTCCATGCGAAGATGTCGCAATTCTCCTGTAGGAACTCGATGAGTTGGCTTTCCTATGCGGGACTCGTGTTGGTTCCCATGATGACCTTCTGGCTCGAGTCACCTAGGACGAGCTTGATAGTGCAGGTGTGTGTGGAGGACTTGAAGGTTGCTTGCACAGTGCTGGCCGAGGTGGGCTTCTTCAGGATTGTTCGGCCGTCCTTGTTGATGCCACTCGCGTATTTCACGAGTTCTTCCACGTGGTTTGTTTCCTCAGTGATGACGGCATCGGCGAGCTTGCTACCATTGTCCTCACATTCCACGGCCATATCAGGGTCACCGTGGACAGTGATAATTTCTCGCAGCCCCGGGAGCTTGATCATGTTATACACATAGTAGGGGCTGCCATGAACTTGGTGAATGTCTGTCACCCCAGGACGCAGTGGTAAGGGATGCAGAAGTTTACCAGCTCGAGGACAATCCGCTCGGTGCGGAGATTGGCTGGTCTGTCGAAGGTGACTGGCAGCGTCACCTTGCCGATTGGATATGCCTTCCGACCAGGGACGATGTTGTGGAAGGTTGTGAGGGTCGATTCAACCATCGACTACAGGAGTTGTAGTCTCCTAAAGGTGTCTAGGTATAGTATGTTGATGGAGCTCCCACCATCCATCAATGTTTTGGGGAGCTAGTAATCAGCTACTTTGGGCTTGACGACCAGGGCGACTCACCCTAGGTACTCGATCCTGGGCGCGTGATCCTCGAGGATCTAGGTGATGCTTTGCTCTGACCAGTTGAGGTAGCACTGGATGTCCACATGTGTCATTGTGTTGACGGTGACTGCACGGGCGAGCACCTTCTTCTCGTGCTTTGTGCCAAGCCCGGTGAACGTGTGGAGTGAGCCGGTCGTGTGGCCGAATCCACCAGCATTGCCATTGTCCCTTGGTGGGTCATCGTTGGCGCCTTTGTTGGCTCGCATTGCCTTTTCAATCTCTTTGAGAGAGTGGCAGTCGGAGGTTGTGTGATTGGTTAGCTTCCCATCCCTGCTATGATAGACACATGGTTGGTTGAGCAGAGCCGTAGGATCGAATTTCGGCCTCGCGGTGTTATTGGCGTGGAAGTTGCCTCAATCGCGGTAGTTGCCTCCATCCCAGCAGAAGTTCTTCGGGTCGCGCTGCCCATAGTTGGTGCTGGTGACAAAGTCGACTCATCCATCACCATGATGTTTTCCAGTGAGGCGGGTGTTGCTATAGCGCAGTTCACGGTGCTTGCCATTGTCGTGGCCTCCCGAGCGGCGTCTCCCACCCAACTCGTCGACTGAGTCTTGGTTAGGATCTTCCTCCGCGTAGCACTTGGTGATCTAGAGGAGGTCAGGGACGTTCTTCTGTCTAGCAGACCCTCTTGATCTTGGCCACCAGGGGTTCATACCGACACGCATTTTTGAAGCAGTGGATCACCGTGTCCGGGTAGATGCCGGAGGCATTGATCCACAATTCTTGCCACCGTTGGACCCAGTGGCGAGTCGACTCGCATGGTCCAGGGATGCAACATTCTAGGTCCTTGATGGTGGTGACGTGGGTGTAGGAGACCTCGAAGTGCCCGACGAAGGCGTCTCGCATCTCTTCCCACGAGTCGATGCTATTTTAGGGGAGAGTGTTGATCCATTAGAAAGTTGCTCCCTCCATCATCAGGGGGAGGTAGCGAACAACGAGTAGGTCCATATGGCCGGCGATCCCCATATCCATGAGGTACGTGTCGATCCACACCGCTAGATTATACGTGGAGTCGTGCTTCTCGATGTCTTTCTCTACTTTGAAGGTCGAGGGGTATTTCTCGCCTCGAATCACTGGTCTGAAGCACTATGGGACGATTCGGCTAAGGGAGCCTCTAGGCTCGGGATCGTAGTCGCCGCGATTGGAGAGGGTGTTCCTCAGATCATGTTGCTAGCAAGCTCACCAGGCTTGGTTGTTTACAATGTGGGTCCGTGTGTCGATTGGCTGGCCGTTGGCAGCGACCATGTTGTGCACCGGTCACGGCTCGTTGGTCAAGTTGGTGGGCTTTTCTACACGCGATTGGAGCTGTTGGGGCTAGGGTGGGGGCAGTTGACAGTGTTGGTGACCGTGGGGCGGCCGCTCGAGGTCGCATGACTACCGGTCGAACGAGAGTACATCCGCCCCCGCGGGTTGATTCCCGTGACTTGTTGCTCGACTACCCTAGCATGTAGGGCCTAAGTGTATTTGAGTTGCAGCACTCCCTCTCCCGTGAGGTTAAGGTTGGTGACTACAGCATGTACCGCGATAACGTTGTCCATCGGGGTGGAGTAGAGTGGGATCCAGTTAGCGTCGAGCTCCTGTGGCGCAATCAGGATTCGCGGATGCTCCGGAGAAGGCGAGCGACGGGGTGGTGGTGGAGATCTATGAGTAGGCGCCTCGAGTGTCATGCGACTGCCACCTGGTGGTGCGTTGCGGTAGTGCTTGAGCTCGGCCGCACGTATGGGGTTGCGCTCATCATCAAAGTTTAGGGCGCTCCCCTGAATGGAGGGGTTAAGGCTACTCCTAATGCGGTGCTGGTGATAGAGCGATAGCTCCCACGCGGTTTGTTGCTCAAGGAAAAATTTGTCGCGCTCAGCCTTCTCCCTAACCTTTGTCGCCTCCAGCTGCTGGCGGTATTCTTCGACCTCCATCACCGTTGTCGTCACCGGGAGCAGCGTGGTGAAGGGATCCGAAGGCACGCTGCTACCCGTCATGTAGATGGCATTGTAGTGATTGGATCTGGCTCACGCCTCATCAGGGGACTCAGATCTAGAATCAGAGTCAAAGATCCCAAGGATGGAGGGGTCCTCGAAATCCTCATCCTTGGAGACCCGGGTGATAGAGTCCTCGTGCGACACGACGGTGATGGGCCAGGCGGCAGAAGAAGGGGCCGCCGAGTTGGCGTCATCGTGGATAGCCTTGTCACTCTCGCCCGTGCCACTGGCGGCCGAGTCATATTCGGAGGCGAGGTGGGTGATGGAGCGAACCTGCTCCTCCGAGAGCAGATCGCGTGGAGGCGATCCACCAATTATCGTTGTTTCTGCTGGGTCGATGGTGTCCGTGAACCCGACGAAGAGGTTGATGGTGCCAACTGGCATCACCGTGGCGTGAGTGACCGGGCGTGATGCTAGTATGTAGATGATCGGTAGGATCTAGAGGAATCTGCCGCTAGCAACCATGCGGCCGGTGGCGATCAGCCAGTCCATTGGAGTGTCGGGTCTCGCGGTAGATCTCAGGCTTTACTGGCCGAGCCCCATGGTCGGTGCCACTATTGTGGGAATGGCCACGGCAGTTGCTACTAGGGGTAGCGATTGGGGGCAAGAGCTAGTCATCGTCTATGGAGCGAGATTGGGAGAAAACACGAGGGTTTACCCAGGTTCAGCCCCCGTAGGGTAAAGACCTACTTCCTGCTAGATTGTATTATCAGCGAGTGGATTACAAGATCGGCGAGCTCGGCGTCTAGGCAGTGAGTCGCTTGGATGGGGTCGCTAATAGGACGTGAGTACAATGAGAGCTCTAGGGAGGTTTATATAGAGTCACCTCGCTAGGGTTTACAGGATTACAACCGAATCAGTCTAGGTTTCAGAGGATTTGACCTAATCCGATCGGGACTAGATAGAGTCTTGAGCCTCCATCTTCAGTCGTTAGGCTTCATCCGAAGTCTTCTTCTAGTCACTGTGCCTGCAGGCCCACTTGCTATGGTCTTGGGCCAGTCGAACCTTTTCCCTGGGCATACCTCGATCATTATATCCCCATCATCATTTCTCATGAGTTCTTTGATAATCTTCCCACCAAACACTAGAGTAGTCCTAAAACTCAAGGGATGCCATTGCCACTTTCTTCTCTTTGGAAAAGTTGTGGACTTGGAAGATCTCCTCAATCTTAAGTTCCCAATCAATGTATGCATTGACATCTTCTCCCTTTAACTTGGGCATAATGAATTTGAGCTTCCCAAACTTTCCATCATCACGCTAATGGTGGTTGTTTCGGTGTTCTTGGCGTGTACTTGCTTCACTTGGTGTGTGTGGTGGCGGAGGAGGAGGATCTTGATTGTCTCAATGTGGCGGTGGAGGAGCATCTTGATGATTCTCGAAGTGTCTTCTACACTTTTGCTTCGGATCATTTGCATTCATTGGTTGTTGATTATGATGGTAGGGTTGAGCATGACGGTTGTTGCGTCTAGCACGGCGCACATCCTCATCATCATCACTTGTATCCCATTCTGGTTCTTGATTGATGTGATGTGGTTAACGATGGTCATGAGGTGGATGATGACGCATATCATGATGGTCTTCACCATGATGTTCTTTCTCTTGTTAAGGTTGCGCTTGTATCATTGCTTATTGAGGTGGTTGGCCATGTCCTCCTTGTTGTTCTGGTTGAGCATGGTGCCGATGATATCTTGTGTGGTGCGATTGTTGAGATTGTGGGTTAACCTCTTGTTCATGTCGATGACGAGCTTGGTGTTCCCCATTTTGGTGGTGGGGTTTTCCATGATGGGAGTGTTAGCGTGAAGACTCGCTATGACAACTTGATGAATGTGTACGAGATGAACTTGATGAGCTTGAGTGATGACCATGGAGGTTGCCAAGATTGGAAATAGCTTGATGAAGAGCTTGGAATTGAGCGTGTTGCTCCACTTGAAGTTGTCGATCACGGTAGTTGAACTCTCGAAAAGTGTCATCAAGATGATTCACAAGCCTCTCAAATTGTGCATTGAATTCTTGGTCTTGCGCCCAAGTTGTGGTGCATGGATAAACCATCTTGGTTGTTGAAGTTGCTATTTCTGCTAGCTACGCATCCCCTAGACATGTTGTACAACCATAATTGAAAGGATGGGTTATATTGGTGGAATTGTATTTGCTACCACACACCCAAAGGTCTATGGTGCAAGGTCAGGATGGTGGATAGAAAATGGAACAACTAAACAAAAAGGTTATTTTCAAAGGTGGGTAAAATCCAAAAGATTGGAATGTGAAGTGAAATAATCAAAGGAACTCGGAAATCTATAACTATACACAGTGCAGATAAATCTTGTTAGCACGACAATGGGAAATGAGCGGCAAACAAAACAGTCCTAACAAAAACTAATGCTCGATGTCATGCCAACTCAAGGAGAGATTGTAGCCCGTTTGCCAAAAGATTGAGGAGCAAGGGATTTGTACACTTGTATTCCTCTTACTTGCACTCTTGCTTAGATGCTTTGGACTCTCTTTGTATTGGTATCTTTCTTTTTATATTGCTTTTTTTGATATAACTCTTTCTTTCTTTCAATGGAAGAAAAGGAGTTAACACGGGTGGTGCAAGTTATACCTTTTATTAATGTCTTACTTGCAACCGTTGGTGTAGGGGATGGTTTTAGTTCTATGATGTCTAAGAGCGTGAAGAGTGGTTGCGGAAGCTTTTTGTTAGTTGATGACACGCACATGAAACACAAACTCCAAAGGAAAAAGGTCAAAACAAGGCAAAATTACAATTTTGGCGAACAAGTCGGGGGCGCCGGGCCTAGCGCCGAAACATTCAACGGTGATTCCGGTGGCACCGGTTTCTCGTCTGACTGTTTGGCTATAGCTCCGGCTCACCGGTTTGTCTGGCTGTTTGAGTTCGTGAAGAACTCCAAAATCTCGATCTATCGATTCAAAGGGAACTTGGTCAAATTGGGACTAGGGAATGGAGGGAAACAAAGATCATCACCCAAAACACCAGATCTATGGACAAGAACCACAAAAAACTCACCAGATTGAGAGATCAAAACAAAAGCAATTTGGGGCAATATTTTTGGTGTTTTCAAATTTATGGTGGAAATCAATGAATGAAGTCAAATCTGTGGCAACCAAAAGCTGTTGATACCAGATGTTCTGGGTTCCCTTGTGGTATTGACCCTTGGGGTGGCTCGATCTTCACAAATTTGAGGCAGGGAGTGAGGGGAAACACGATGAACTCAACTCTAATGCAAGGTAAAGATACAAACACACACTATTCGATTTGCTCCTGCTGTCTTGAACAACCAATACAATAGAATCCTAGGCGAGAGACCTTGTGGTAGAATCATAAAAGAAGAGATCGACAAGTGGATGATAGAATCCAAATCAAGGAGACATTAGCAACCAAGTATAATCCCAAAGGGGAGAGACCAAGCACTACAAGAATCCTTGACAAGGAGAGCCCAAACACTTGATGAGGATCTTGACGACTTCACTCACGCACTCACAAGTTGAAGGCCTTGTACAACTCATAGATATAGTATAGAGAGGGGGTTCCCATATAGGGTTTGGCACATGCCATGAGTTCAACTCAATTCTTCATCCTCTCTACCTGAGCCACAAGGGGCTATTTATAGTACTAGGGGTGAAGGGATTAGGTAGAAGGACTATTCCAGGGTGTCTAACCCGCAATAGTGCGTAGACTGACATTTCGGTGGTAAATCCGGCAGTGTCGGGTCTATCGATGGATGGATCGGCAGGCACCAGATCAGTTTGGTGGCGCCGAACCGGTCTACTCATGAGTAGTTCGGTGGGGCGTAGGTTTTGTCGGCGGGAGGCATCGGTTGGTTCGGCAGCAGGTTTGGCTAGTTGGGCTTGGCGCTGAATTGGTTTAACGGGGGAGGTGACGCCGGGTCTGGTGCCAGAAGCCTTCTTCTTCCACCTCCTCTTCCATGCTTCTTTCTTGGGCATCTTGGCTCGTCGGGTATCCTTCTCTTGTCCTCTTGGCAACACGGTCATGGGCATGTTCATACCACAGGCACTCGTCTAAAGTGGGACCCCATTCAAGTGATGATCAATGGAAGACAAGTGATGGAATGAGTTAACCTTAGTACGAGTGGTTGGCGTGACATGATTTGGACCAATGGTGATTGCCATGTGTTGGTTTACATCAAGTACTCTTGATGTCACCAGATTCATTAGGGTACCAATTCTTTGTGCTCCAAGCAAAAGGTAATGTAGAAATGATGTTTCCAAACAAGGATGCTTAGAGGATTTATATCAAATTTCTTGGTATAATAATAGAGATGCAATTTTCTTTCCTATTCTAGAAACCTGGAAAATAATAAAATGTTTCCTTATGTCACCAACTTCACCAAGTGGTTGTCAAACACAAGGTTTTGAATTAGAATTGAAAACAAGTATGTAAATAATATAACTAAATTAAATATGCAGCAAGTAAAGTAAACTAAACGATTTATTATGTGTTTGATAAATATTTTCATGGGTATCATATCCTATGATAGAGATGATACAACATATCCCACTAATACTCCTTTAATAAGATAAAACTCCACAAACAAGATTTAGGATAGACAGAGTATTGTTTTTTGCTTCTATATATGATGTTGAATATCAAATGTATTATCTTAAAAGATATGAGATTAGCTTTCTTGGTTACAAGGCATTTGCAGCACATGAATTCATTTATCGCTAGTGATGTAACAATGGAAAGGTAAAAACCATAGTAGGATCGACTGTCTAGTTCCATACTACCATGTTACTCCAGCTAATGCACATGTTCCCCTTATCACATATCATACTAGTTTGATCAGAACATGTAATCAAGAATGGGGTACATAATATACATCTACTTATACATCACACATAATCTGAAAATTGCATCTTAAATATTCATCTCATAAAAACCAAGATTCATCACAAAAGGGTTACATATAGATTGACACAATCATGTTGGACAGCTCATATGCAACTAGAACAATGATAGCATGAGAGAGAGAACAAGCTACTTCCACAAACTCATAGTCTAGGGGTGGAATACTCCATCTTAATCATGAATATGATGGATATGTTGTTGGAGAGGTTAGAGATGCAAGTCGGCGGTGTTCTAGCGGCATTTCACCCTCCAATGATAGATCTTCTTTGTTTCATGTTTCTGTATTTGTGGTGTGCCATGATTTGGGATCGCTATCGGGTAGTATATATAGGCATTTTTATATCAAGACAAAGCCAGGGGTGCAAATATCGATGGCATCAGAGCATCGAGGGGGAGATAGGCCCCATGGGATGGCAGGAGTATCTAGTCGTGCCACGAGCCTCATCTTGGACCTCCCTCAACTCTAGGTGCTCCAGGTCCTGATTTCATCAAAAACGTTTGGTAGAAAAATGCTATGTATTTTTGAGTTCGCGAAGGTCCTTGAAACTCAAAAATACGCAAAAGGGATTTTCCCATCTATAGAGTTATAACCCAAATAAAAGGGATCTTTTAGTAAAATATCTAAAATCAATCTAAAACATGATTATAACAACATATATGATGCAATTATAATGAAACATGGTACAATAAATTACAAAGACCATAGATGCATTTTACGTGCATCAGCTTCACAACCCCAAACTTTAAGAAATGACAAGGCAGGTTTCTTGCCCATCCACATATCATGTGGTGTCTTTTCTACCACCTTAGATGATATCTGTTTTTGTGTAAATGTTGTTATTTCTAGACAAAAACCCTAAATGCTAAAGGTAGATTTGTTTGACTCATCAGTGACCTCACCATGCCCAACAAGGTGTGGTTCTGATGACCCACAAGTATAGGGGGTGTATCGCAGTATTTTTGAGGGAAGTGAAACCCAATTTATTGATTTGACACAAGGGGAGCCAAAGAATATTTATAAGCCTTAACAACTGAGTTGTCAATTCAGCTGCACCTGGAAACAATCTTGCTCACAACAGTTTATCAGTAGGAACCGTTTTGTAGTAGCAATAACAAAGTAATAGCAGTAGTAAAAGTAAAGACAGTAGTAACAATTGCAGTAAACAATAGGATTAAAACACGGTAGGCATAGGGATGGATGGATGGGTGTTGCATGGACAAGACAATTCATATAGCAATCAAGACATAGGACATTTGCAGATAAATAAGATAAAGCATCCAAGTACTAAATAATCATAGGCATGTGTTCTATATATAGTCATACGTGCTCGCAATGAGAACTTGCACAACATTTTTTGTCCTGCCAACCCCGTTTGCACCAGGGCCTCAAGGGAACTACTGGCAATTAAGGTACTCCTTTTAATAGAGCACCGGAGCAAAGCATTAACACTCCATGAACACGTGTGATCCACACATCAAAGTCATTCCCTCCGGTTATCCCGATTATTGTCACTTCAGGGCCTTTGGTTTCAGACAACAATATGTGTATATAACTTGCCGGTAAGACCATAAGCAATATTACCATCATGAATCAATAACACGTTCAGATCTGAAATCATGGCACTCGGGCCCTAGTGACAAGCATTAAGCATAACAAGTTGCAACAAAGTCAAAAAGCACTAATAATAGATACTAGGCACCATGCCCTAACAATCTGATGCCATTATATGAACGACCTCATCCAATCCCTACCATCCCCATAGCCTACAGCTAGGGATTACTCACTCATAGATGGGGGAATCAAGGATAGTTGATGGAGAAGCGATGGTGATGATGACGATGATGATCTCCTCCAATTCCCCGTCCCGGCAGGGTGCCAGAACGGAGTTTCTGGTTCTGATTTGTGGAATCTGGTGGTGGCAGCGTAGCGGAACTCTTTCTAGAAAAACGTCGAACCCCCCTTGGTTTTTAGGTCAAGAGGCATCTTATAGGCGAAGAGGGAGGCCGAGGGGGTGACCGAGGCGGCCACATCACCCCCAGGCATGGCCTGTCCTGGCCCGCGTGGCCAGGTGGTGTGGGCCCCGCGTGGCCCTCCTCCGTCTCGTCTTCTAGCTCCATGAATCTTCTGGTGAAATAGGATTTTTGGCATATTTTCCGAGATTTTTCCTGATAGTTGATTTTCTGCACAAAAACTAGACACCAAGGTAATTCTGCTAAAAACATCGTCCGTCCGTGTTAGTTGTATCCAAATCCCACAAGTTTAGAGGAGAAACAATAGCAAAAGTGTTCGGGAAAGTAGATATGTTTTGGACGTATCAGGTTCCGCCTTGACAGGACACCATTATGCTATGGTGTTCCCGATAGAGTGAGTTTTGGAACTATTCCATAATCTTTATGGTGGATAAAAATTGCTCATATATTCGCCTCCATGATATGATCGCATAAACTTGATATTCTTGCTGAGTTGGTTTTGTACTTCACTTTAGAATTTTTTGAACTTTTCAAAGGTTTCTGATGGATGCTTCATTAGGTATACATGGCCATACCAACTAAAGTCATCAGTGAACATAACAAAATACTCACTGGTGCCTCTGGCTGTCGCACTCATTGGACTACATATAGCGCTATGTACTAATTCCAACAATCTGGACACACTCTCTCTCAACTCTGTGTGAGAGGCGGCTTGGTCATATTGCTAAATAGGTAGGACTCACATATTTCGAATGGCTCTAAGGTGCACAAATCATGAAGTCCATCTCCAGGGAGTTTCTTCATGTGTTTCCATATGATCTGACCAAGTCAATAGTGCCAAATATAGGTGTGGTGACCTAGCACTCCGCTGCATGTTGTAGAGCGCAAATCATCGGCATAACACTCATGGATCACCATTCCACGAATATTACACCTACCAGAGTAGTATAATAGAAACATCATAGGTCCAAGGTATAACTATATATTCATATCACAGGTCTTCAAAGAAGATCCTTAGAACTTCCATGACATAATGAGCTTGCTAGTAAGTTATTTTTCAAACCAAGATCCAAAAGAAACAGCTTGCAGTCTAGTCTAACACTAGATCTACGTCTAGTCCTATCTCGTTAACTAAAGGCTGACTATTTTCTCTACCAGCAAATTTTAAAGGTATGGTTCCTATCCTCGGGAATTGGATCTTGTCTAAGCTTAACTTGATCTCATCCATCACTATTTTGGGTAATTGGTTCCATTGACTTTGCTGAGATAACTTTGACTTCATTTAGATGTCTCCTAAGTCTTCGAGTACTATGTTTGCGGTCCTGCCATTGACTTCAAACCTAAGAAAGGGTAAGGAGGATAGATTGAGTATGAGCGTACTTAGCAAGTTCTAACTATGTGGTTGTTTAATGACTAGACATGGATCACGCATCCTAGGCTTGTGCAGGTTTTCAAAGTTGGGTTTTTAGAAAAGGTAAGTTTTAGTTTATAAAACTCTATGTCTTTCAGTCTTCATAGGTTGTATAGAACTTCATGGAGTTTCTTTCCATGTGGTGTTCATAGTTCTTTTCCAGAACAAGGAGTATCATGACACATTTATACACTCTCGAGAGGTGCACTACTTTACCCACAAACATATTTAGCCTTGATGCACAGTCCAGGCCTAGTCTCCCGTTCACACTTCCATAGGTATGAGGCCTATTCTAAAGATTAGCAATTCATTAGACTTCGCCAAGACCCCATAGTCCACCCATTGTAATGAGTTTCGGTCAAGAGACTTACACTCAATTACCCTCCCATCACTATTTTGGGTAATTGGTTCCATTGACTTCGTTGAGATAACTTTGACTTCATTTAGATGTCTCCTAAGTCTTCGAGTACTATGTTTGCGGTCCTGCCATTGACTTCAAACCTAAGAAAGGGTAAGGAGGATAGATTGAGTATGAGCGTACTTAGCAAGTTCTAAGTATGTGGTTGTTTAATGACTAGACATGGATCGCACATCCTAGGCTTGTGCAGGTTTTCAAAGTTGGGTTTTTAGAAAAGGTAAGTTTTAGTTTATAAAACTCTATGTCTTTCAGTCTTCACAGGTTGTATAGAACTTCGTGGAGTTTCTTTCCATGTGGTGTTCATAGTTCTTTTCTAGAACAAGGAGTATCATGACACATTTATACACTCTCGAGAGGTGCACTACTTTACCCACAAACATCTTTAGCCTTGATGCACAGTCCAGGCCTAGTCTCCCGTTCACACTTCCATAGGTATGAGGCCTAGTCTAAAGATTAGCAATTCATTAGACTTCGCCAAGACCCCATAGTCCACCCATTGTAATGAGTTTTGGTCAAGAGACTTACACTCAATTACCCTCCCTTCTAATATGCTAAGTCGTTACCCACGAACACATGATAGGGACGTCACGGGCTCCTACCCGCTGATCTCCTCTCTGGATCTCAGCCTGACTTAGTATACGAGGACATACAAAAGGAAAAAAGGTCTAGGTGACTTTCCCATCCCATTCCAGGATCAGTGGTTAGCACGGTTTATATGGCACTTTTGAATCACTGACTATATTGGTTGTGAAGTCCTAACTTTCCAAGTACAATGTAATCCCCACCACATGGCTTCCCAACCATATATCTCAATCCATGATTCCATTTGCCACCATTTCACATTTCGTTTCATTTATAAAACTATATTTTGCTTTTAATGCAAGGGATAGATTGTTTGAAAAGGGTTTTGTAAAATAATTCAAAGGACATGTAAGACTGCACTTGCAAATAGTATGCAAGCCTAGTCTCACAGGGGTTGTGCGAGGATGAATTTTCCTTCTGATTGCAGGTTATGCAATCATCATCTTATACTATCATAAGATCCATATGGAAGAATAACATCATCGATCTACTAAGGATTAATGTTTTAAAGAGTGTCAATAAGATTTAAATGTTAAGTATCTATTGTTTCCCTCCCTATTATGCTACTCTTATGGTGTCTATTGAGCTCTTGTTTTATCAATATTAACTACTCAAATAACGATCTTGGATACAAAAGGATAAATATTGGTTGATATTACTTAGTGATATAAGATTTTGGTATTAGGGTATTAAAGGATTGTTTAGGGTTTCAAAGGGATCACAAAAGTGTAGGGGTACACTTGGACAATAATCAAGATGTAAACTGTGTTGATGGTGTAGAGTTATACATGACTCAGCTACAAGATATATGGGGTCAGGTATCAAATAGATGGATCTTATCCTTTAAGAGGATTATTTCATCAAGTGATGGAAATTTGGTTAAGTGGGTCTAAGTGTGATGGATCATGATGGGTTGGCTTGGGACCATGTTCTTAAGGGTACACTCTTGAGTAATACCATTTTCTAGATGTGATCACTCGTGGAAATGGTTAAGTGGAAATTTAAGTGGCATTCATAATTTATCCATCCAAACAAGGATATATATTTCAATCAATTGAATTAAATTTTATGATTCTACTTGTAATCACTCATTCAAAGCTCACTCATAAAGATTTAAATAAGGAAAGTCAAATATGAATTTGGTATTTAAGTCAAACAATTTGGTTTGAGTTGGTTTTAGTGTCTAGTTTGAATATTTGTCTTTGCAATGCTGTATATTTTTATTACTTTATGAGTAATCGTTAAATCAAGTAAGTCATTATTTTTTGCATTTGAGAACTGTATTTTAGGATTTTTGAGAATTTTCTCTTGATTAAAAATATAAGTTCTGATTTTATTTATTAAGTCTTTTAAAGTCAAATGGAAAATTTCATTAAAATTCTTAATATTGGGTGGAAAAGATTTTAGAATGGTTTATAGGATTTTATAAGTGTTTCGTATTATTTAAATTCCATTTCATATTTTATTTATAATTTTTGTTATATAATTCTATTTTTTGGTTTGTTTTATTAGGTTTAAATAGTAAATTCATTTATTTTTATTTCTTAAGGTGGAAATATTTTATAAGTCTATGGAATTTTAGGTTGGATATTTTTAGTAATTTTTATATATTTTTAGGATTTTTTATCAAAATTGAATTTCAATTTCTATAAGATATATATATTAACTTGTTTTTCTTAAGGTTTAAAAATAAGGATTACTAAATTATTGTTTATTATATTTATATAACTTATAACATCCATTTTTATTTGTCTTTATTGTTCTTATTTGGTTTTTGGTTTGTTATTAAGTTTAAATGGATCTTTTTTGAAGTTTTGTCTTTAGGAAAAATAGAAATAGGTTTTAACTATTTGGGTTGGTCCAATAGGCCTAGTAGGGCGGCCCAACAAGGTCTAGCCGTACCAACTACCATGGCCCAACCTCGATTCCCCTCTCAATCGCTCAGGGCATCTCCACTGGGCCGATCCAACCTATCCAAGCACGTCCGAACGCATCCACGCGGACGTGCGGGACGTGCGTGGTCTCTCCAGCGGCACGACCCATCCGGACCAACGCGAACCGAATTTGCGTGACCGATGTGTCAGGGCAGACACAGTTGGGTCAAGGTTGTGTCCTCCCGTGCTTGCTATTGGCCTACCTGTCAGCGGCCGCTTAGCGCGGCACCAGTTCAGACGCACAGCAGGACCGATTCACACGTGCAGTAGCACCAGCGATTCAGAGGCGCATTACGACAGTCTAACCGGTGGCATCCTTTGCCATCAATACCGACGAGACGACACCCTGACTGATGGGACGATGCTTCAGTTCCCGCGTCATCATTGAAGGCAAAGGCGTAAGAACCTGCGCACGTTCGCACGGGCAGGGGCTATAAAGCCGGCTACTGCGCCCATCGGTGCCGCACTTCCCACCTCTCGCCATTGCCAGATTCACCCACTCCCAGCGCCTCTGCCACCACCACCGCCACCTCCAACGATAAAGAATCTGGGATGGTTCAAGAAGGCCAAGAACAACCACGAGGCGAGCGGATCAGCATCGAGCGGTCAGTGTAGCCAGGGGGCTCCTGCCTCTTCTGTCCTACCGGCCTTCCTTTGCAGGGTCATGCCTCCACCACATGACTTCGCCCACCTCCCCGTCGAGCTCCAGGTGGAGGATCCCGGTCGTGAGCCCCGCTACTTCCGCCTGGTAGAGTGCGAGCGGCGATGGAGGGAGGGAGCAGGCATTGCCCACCATGATGCCTCCCTCCCCACGGGCTGGCACCTCAACCGGGAGCAGGTCCCGGTGCTGCCCATGCCCAAGGAGGGCAAGGGGCTAGAGGAGATCACCCACCGCATCTGCAAGCTCCCGCGGGTCCTCTGGTGGGACCACGGCTACTAGAGCAAGGCCTTTTAGAAACGGTTTCTGGACTAGGAGCACATGGCACAGGCGCACGAGTAACTTCAGCAGTGAGTTCTAGCCGTGGCAGGTCTACGACGACCCTGCCTTAGTTTTATTTTTTTATTTTTTATTGTAAATTACATATGAATATGTACGAACTTGGCGAGTTTGAGCGCATATTTTCTATATTTGAATTTAAAAAAATCTCCCCCGTCCTGTTGGCCAGGTGGGATAGATGGGTCATGCCGCCGAATGCGGTTAGCCGGACAGGCCGGATCATGACCAAAAAGTGACCGTGGCCCGACCCAAATGGACAGAAACGGACCGTTTCGATCGGCCGTTTGGGTCGGCCTAGTGGAGATGCCCTCACTCCCTCATACCCTATGCACGCTCACGCACCCTCCTAGCAGTTCTTCACATGGTTAGTCTTGTTGGATCACTAGTGCCCTTGCATGATGATGGTGTTTGTCTCGCCTTGATTGAGGCCTTGAGGAAGGTACATAGTGTGAAGAACTGCCATCTTCCACCACGGGTACTTCATCATGTCTTAGAGCACTTGCATGAGGATCTTGTTGAGGAGGAGGGTGATGGCGAGAAGAGCTTAACACACTCGAATGGTGTCGTGAAGAGCTTGATGCGCGTGAACGCAGTCTTGAGGTGCGCGCGAGCTCGACCGTTGACCTTTGTAAGGCTTCATTTTGGTTGGCAAAGTTTATGTGCATGGCCCTTGTCTCTTGAGATAGGTTGATGAAGCCTTGTCGCATGTCATGCATTTGTTATTGGAGGCCATCGAAGCGGCTATCAATTCTCTTGAATTTGGCTAGAGTTTCGCTGAATTGTTCATCTTGACGGGTCTCGAGGGGATTGCAACGATCACGAAACTCTGCCGAATAATGTAGTGGCTTGCATGCGTCATGTACGGTCCTTCTTCATCCTCGGGTGGAGGTGGTTGGCTCGCCTCACCGTGCTTATCCATCATGCAAGAAAATAATGGATTGTATATAGAAGGTAATATATGGTGGGGGTTAGCCTTTTAACTCACCTTGGGGATTGAATCAAACTAGTAGCCACAAGTGAGAACTATAAGCTTGCAAATTGAAATCACAAAGAAAGCTCACACTAAAAAAGAACTAATACTCTCAAAAGCTTTTGGCGGAAGGTTAGGATTGTGGAAAACCAAACGAAACGATCTAAAGAAAAATTTATTGTTAAAGGTGGTAGAGAACCAAAGATCAAAAGCAAAAAAGGAGGCGATCTACAAAAACATGAGGAAACACACACGTGGAGATGGATGAGGTTAGCACAACTATGAAAATGAGCAGAAAATGTCCTAACGAAGACTATGGTCGGTTGTCGTAGCAATGCAAGGAGAGACCACAACTCGTTTGCCAAAAGGGGATAAGCAATGGATTTGTGCACTTGTCTTGGTCGTGCTTATTTTCTCTCTCTCTCTCTCTTTGCTTACAAGCTTGATACTCTCTTTGTATTGGGAGACTATGTATATTTCTCTTCTTCTTTTTCTTTTCTGTTTTTTTATTCTTTTTCTCCCTTTCTATACTACTATGTTAACTTTTGTATTTTCTTACACACTCTCACTCTCCAAGGGCAAGTGCACAATGCTTAGTCAAACACAAAATAAGCTCCTCTCATAGGATAGATACACACAAAGGAAGATATGGTGTTAACAAGGTGGAGCAAGTTATACCTTCGGTATTCATGACGACTTGGTACTGTTGTTGGGGATGATGTGCGGGTATTGCGGTGTTGAGGAGCGTGGGATGTGATGACTTGCGAAAGCTTGTTGTTAGTTTTGGAGACACGCACGCGAAACACAAACAAACAAAGAAGAAAATGGTCAAAAATTGGGCTACAAAAATTTTCGGCGGAGTACCCGGCGGCACCGGTTCTGGCACCGAAATTTCCGGTGGCGAGTTCGGCGTCACCGGAATGCTCACCGAAAATTTTGGTGGTAGAACCGGTTCGCCAGAATGTTCGCCAAAATCTGTTCATGACGAACTCTAAAACATCAAATCGATTCGTCGAAAATCCATCGAAATTGAGCTAGGGGAAGGTCAAGGAAAGGTAGATCAACACCCTAAGCAACAGATCTTTGGACCAAAACCACGAAAAAGTCACCAAATCTAGAGATCGATCCAAAGGGAATTTAGGACTCCTTTTTGGGGATTTTCAAATTTTTGGTGGATAGAAGAAAAATTGTGGGGATATTCGTGATCAACGAAGCTCTTCATACCAATATGTTGGGTGTGCCCCTTGGGGTTGCCCGATCTTGCACAAATTCCCTTGGAAATCGAGAGGGAGGTGCGTGGAGAAGAGGGAGGGGATGAAATCCACGAAATCACACATGAATAACTCGATGAACACACACACACACACGAAAACACGATACAAGCCAATAGCTCACATCGGTGTCTTACAGGTCCGACGCAATCCCTAGGATCAGCGTCGGGTAAGGATCTCTCTCTCTCTAACCAGTACGTTTCGCGGAGAGTCTTGCTGAGATCTTGACGTCTTGGCAAAGGGCTCTGATGCCAAGGCCTTAAACAATGAGGGACGCACGATGCAAAGTCCAACGAGGTTGGTTATGATAGTTGGTCTCCTTGATCAAGGGGATGAGGCAAAACTAGAGATTCCACAAGGAATGTCTTTAGTCTACCATCTATGCCTAAGCATTACAATGGGGGGTGGAGGCTACTTATAGGCCAACCACTAAAACAGGGGTAGTTTAGGTACACAAAGGTAAATAAGGGAATATTTCAGGGCATCAAACCCAGATCTGTGCACAGACGGGCATTTCCGGCTGTAAGTCCAGCGGTGCCGGATCTGGCGCCGGAATTTCCTGTGGTCGCTGGTTATTCCGATCGCAGCTGGAACGGTGTTTTGAGAGCGATTCCAGCAGGTACTCTGTGGCACCCGCAGGATTAAGGCTAGACAAATCTCAGACCTCTGTTTGATATAAGCCTAACTTAAATCTCATAAGCGTACAAAGAGAGAATCGGTAACTTTACAGTGACCCTACGACACAAAATTATTACAGCAAGCTCATAACTGAGCAAAGAACCAAAATATTACAAGTAGAGGTTACTGACCACAAACATCAAACAACGGAAGGCAAATTATGCTATTAAGTATAGCAAACTTAACAAATGTCCTAAGAGGCCTGAAGCATAATGATGATGTCCCAATCCATAGATTCTAGGCTGCCGACCGGGAACCCCAAGCTACTCGTCGATGTCGATGCTGTAACAAACTCTTCTTCTATGGTAACACTTACCTGCTACAAAAGTATCAACAAAGCAAGGCTGAGTATAGGGTGTACTCCGCAAGACTTATGGCTGGTGGGGTTCATTTGCATAAAGCTGACTTTCTTTGTAAGAGAGGTATGAGAAGCTCGACTAAATAGATCATTTTAAAAGGGGATAAGAAAGCGATATCTCTAGCTTTGATCTTCTTTTGATATCCACCGAACATTTATCAGCTGAACCTACCAACTAGGATCACCCCCTCGATCCCTGAGGAAGCATCCTTAAGCACACTTTACTTACTTGCCAAGTTTTACGATTAGGATATAGTTCTCTATGATCATCACATTCATTCCCAAGTCATCCATAATCGTGGACATGGCTTTTCGAAAAGATTATTACCCTGCAGGGGTGCACAACTTTACCCACACGTACCAACCGATGCTTAATGCCACTTAAGATTAGCCCTCTTCCTTGGAAGGCCGGCAGAGAGTGGTTGACCACGACCTTTACCTTGCTTTCGCCGAGACCATGAGTCACGCCCTAAGGAGATGCCGCCGTAACGGGTCAAGTCCCGAAGTCGGTCCCTAGAGATGTGTGCGGGGAACAAGATTATGGAGCCGTGCCTCTCCTATTCCCGGCCACGCTTACCTACATGTATGAATGCACCTCCTCCACCGCCTTCGAGAACAACCAGAATGTATATGTCAAATGGAACGCCCGAACTATGTGACTCGTGGAATGTACTAGGAAAGTTAGTTGGTCGAGGGGGTTTCCAGGCCCCCGTGTGGTTGTACGCTAGTCTTGGTTCAAGAGGCAAGAACTCAGGTCCTAGTAGTGGCAAGTATGGGACTGCAAAAACCACAACCCGATGTGGCCTCCCATACAAGCCTTAGCATGTTTAACTTTCATCTTTGATCATACCACGTCATCCTGTCCAACTAGGTTCATTTACAGCTCTGATTCATAAACCGGATGGACCAGCGGTACCAACTAAGCATGGCTAAGCACAACAGATATAACAGCTCTAGCGAAGCTCATAAGTCAAACCCTAGTTATGCTAAGAGCAGTGGATCAAGGAATATAGGCTACAAAGGGGAACATGCATCAGATAGGATTAAACTAACTATCTAAAAGACTTTGGAATCATATGCACATGGCAAGAATGAAATACTTTGAAAGCATAGGATTATATCATGTGTGGGGTTTTGCTTGCCTTTGCCTGTTGATACTCAGATATAGAACTTCAGGTTCATCTGCTTGACATCGTTCACTGCTGATCAAGTACTTCTCTTCGATGGTGTTAATCTCGATCTTCAATCTTGGACTTACTCTCGTTGCTCACATCAACTCCGAGGTCTACCGAGAAGAAGCAGAAACACCGGAAAGAAAAGCAACAATCAACACATGGCATCGATGCAATGCTCAATCAAGAATGATGATATGACATATTTAAAGGTGTTACATCGAACCCTAAAGATATATGAACCATTTTAAGTGGAGTCAGAATGCCCTAGATAGCACTTCTGATAAACTCTGGAGGCATATGAGAGGGGTTCATTAGGGTTTCACTAAGGAAATCATTTTAGTTGTTACAATGATGCATGACTTTGATGCTATTGTGTAGATCTCATTTTTCTGAACATTTTGATATATTATACATATTTTTCTGATTTAAAATGAATTAGTTATGATTTTTCCTAATTTTAATCCATTTTTAAATCATTATTAAAACAATTAAACATTTTTGGAATATTTAAATTATTTTCCAACCTGGACCCACATGTCAGACTTTTATTAATTTCAGAAATCATTTCTAAAAAGAATAAAACCCTGACAGATAGGGTCTACCTGTCAGCATTTTTACTTAATAAATCAAATACGAAAAACATTTAAACAAAACAAAAAGGGATTACTGCGTCATGTTGACATCAGCATGACGTCAGCAATGGCGAGCTCCTAGGTCGAGCACTGATCCGCCGATCCCGTGCGTGCCTGGACAAGCGAGTGGGCGCACTGGAGAGAGCACGGCACGGGGAACCTTGCAGTGGTGGAGCCGCCTCCAAATGGTTGCCGGAGCCGCACCGGCAACGAAGAACAGCGGTGGTGCTCACAGGTGCTTGCTGCAGATGGGTCTCTAGAGCGCGAGGGAAGAGGAAAGGGGGTCCTCTCAGACCAAGGGCTCACCGCGAAGCCGTTGGTGGCGTCGGCAAGGCGAGGCGAAGCTTCGTTCGACAGCGAGCGGCGACGATTGGCGGTGGCCGGAGATGTCGATTCGGCCGATTGAGGGCGTGAGCACGAGCGAGAGAGGGCTAGGTGGAACGAGCCGAGCGAGGGGGTTTCGGAGGTGGCCTCGTCTTGAGCAGGGGTGGCCGGAATCGACGAGGACGACGGTGAATGGAAGCTAAGCTCCGGCCATGGCAAAGGGGATAAGAGGAAGAGGGTAGAGTGGCGGGCTAGGGTTTTCCACGGCTGTGCGAGGGTCTTATAGGCGCTCAGGAGCGGCGGTGATCATCACGACGCACGTGTGCATCCTGGCGCCGGCGAACGGCGGTGGAGCAGCCACCAAGCTGCTTCTCGTCGTGGTCGAAGACGACGAGAGCGACGGGGTACGGGCCAGTGCTAGGCCATGGTGGATCGCGGTCGGTGATAGATAGGGAGATGGCGGACTGGGTTGCGGCCTAGTTTGGTTAAAAGCATTTTTCTGTCAAAAACCTTTTTATTTTCTGTTTTTCTCTTTTGTAATTCAATTTCAAACCTGTTTTCAATATTTCTAAAATACTAGAACTTTTATAAACTTCTCAAAATACTGCAGATCCCTTATAATCCATTTGGGCTCCATAATTTTGGTAATTTTCAAAATAATCGAAACCATTTGAAGGTTTTCAAAGAGAGGGGATACACTAGGGTTTTAGGGTTTTCTTCTTTCCCTTAATGCAGGATTTATCAAACCATGAGATGCATGTTATGCTCATGATGCAAAACAATTCCTAATTACTATTAGTAAAACTAGGGGTGTTACAGATCTATCCCCCTTAAAAGAATCTTGTCCCGAGATTCCTAGGTAGGAAGATAGAAGGAACAGGGTTACACTAGACTTCAACGATCTTCTCGAAGAGGTTGATTCATGCCACCATTATTGAATGAATGAAACGCTTCATTTCTTCGAGGTAACGGCACACACTAAAGAGGAGAGGGAAGGACACAGAACCACAAACAGAGTATCTCATGGTCAACTCGTGGATAGATGTTTCTTAACATATCTGGAGCCAATGAGTATGAAACACGTCAAGATAATGGATGAAACAAAAGGAGAAGGTTTCAAGTTGTTAGATAACTGGTCTTCATAAGTATTGAGACCATGGAGATTTAGAAGAGTTTAAGCTTCTGAAAAGGAAAGCATACAACAGAAGGAACACGACCACGGACTTCGACAGATGAAACTCTACTATGTGACTTAAGTAGAGATTTCATAGGTATAGAGATGTGGCGAACCAACTTGTTGAACTAATTTTGATACAGAAGGATCACTTCGTTCAACATAAGGTTAAGACAGAAAGGTTGTTTTGGTGGAGAGGACTCATAAGAGTCACACAGAACATGTAACAAGAGAAACTTCTGATTATCAAAACCATAGTCGCTCTTCAAACACATTAGTGAAACCGAAGGAAACTCTTTATTCATCTAGTTCTATCAAAATGCTTGCCAAAGATTGTGATATCACTTTACATCACTTAGATGAATCTATAAGAAGATTCCTAGTGACACGAGGAAAAAGAAACTTCATTCTCAGACTTCAATTACTTGGCACAACAAGACGCTTGCCAACACAAAAGGGTCTGGAGGATCGACCGAGAGACATTTAGCAACTCTACTTTAAATGTTCTCCTTGATGTTCAAGAAAGCAGACACCAAGTAAGGGTCGGACTTCGGTACAAAGGAAACCATAAGCACAACTCCTATAATGAATCATAAAAGATGCCTCATGAGGAGTGGTTGTTATTGTTGATTCAAAAGTACATGACAATAGGCTTTCCGACTGATTGTGTCAACCACTACATCAATCTTGCCCGACTTTCAAAGAGACCTATGTCAAAAACCTTGATGAACACTAACCATCATTGCTGCTTGAGACTCAGCTTTGGTTAAGTTAAGAGATGCTTCAGACTCAGCATGTCTGAATAGAAAGGTTGCAACATTTACTGCAGAGGTAAAGTTACTAGATTCTCAAGACATGGACTACATTGTCAAGCTCCAAAAGAATGAGCTAGGTTGCGGAACCCATGCATTGGTAAGTTATCATGAAGATAATTTCACCTACATAGAGCGTTTGCAACGGACCACAGCTGAATCCTTATTGGAAAACATTTAGGAAAATACTGAATTTGTAGGACGTCTTCTCTTCCATGACAAATCATTAGTGGCTTAACATGCTCAGAGGATGTTCTAGAAATGTGAAGGTATCAACCTACCATATCAAGAATACTTCGCACATGCTTGACTAACTTGATACGATTTCTGAGGAAACAAAGATAACTCTTCTCGAATCCACTGCGACAACTTTCAACTTTTGCACGTGAACCAGAGAAGGTCACTTCTAACATCCAGAACACATACTTCGAGATGACACGAAGATGGTTCTCAAAAGGTTACCAACATTAATGCCAACTGTCTCATATGAATCTAATCTAGCATGGAGAAGATAGGAATGTCATCGATGGGCTCAATTACAAACTTATCCAAATACTCCACGAATATGGACTCATATGTTATATGAACAAAGCGTGAATATTGGTCAGACCAAAGGACATGAAGATGTACTTAGGTGAAACATCACGAGTAAATACACCATCAGGATAGTCCTTAGGACTGAGTTTGATTTGACGATAACCCAAATCAAATCAAAGGTGGGGATGATAACATTTCCATAAGGAGAACGCTATCTTTCTTCATCGCGAACAAAACTGGACATCCCTTTAGGAGGAACTAAGTTGGATAGAACTTTTGTCTTACAACTCTCCAAGTTGTTGTTTAAGCTCAACCAATTAGTTCAGGGGTATTCAGTACAGATTCTTGGAGAAAGGAGCTGTTCAAAGAACTAGCTTGCTCATGAACTTAACTACACGGTCATGTGGCAACATGGCGAAACTTCTAGAGAGACATCTAGAATATCACGAACTACCGATGACGAGGGTTTAACTCATCAATGCCCATTGTTATGGACTTGGGTTTTGGAGAAGGAGGGAGCGCTGGAGACATCTATCGGCTAGAAAACAAGCACACAGGGGACTCGAAGATTTACCAGTTCAGCCTCGTAGAGGTCCCTACTCCTGCTTGTCTGCTCATGGAATTATCAAAGGAATCGAGGATTACAATGGTGCGCAGATGCAATCTGGCGAGGGTTGTGGAAACTAGGGTTGCGTGTGTCCCCCTCGCCGCCCCCTCCTAGCCTTTATATAGATAGGCTAGGTCTCAGGTAGCAGGTCGAGTCGGTTACAAGTTAGGGTTTTCCCCTTCAAACTTTCTATCTTTAGCTTCTTCTTGTTCTTCTAGCAATCGAGAGTCCGTAGGTTACTCGAGTCCTTCATTTGGGCCTTGGCGACACCGTGGGGCTTTACATATTTAGGTCGTATATACCAAGCTCGAGTACCTGTAGGGTATACCCATGTCAGTAGCCCCCGAGTGTCCAGTGGAATCGCAGATTCGACTGGAGACTTTATGAATTCTTTCGAGTGCATGACTGAGTACATTTTTCGACTGCTTTGTCTGTGTCATAGGGAGTGTTGGTGTGCGTGCCTGATTTTAACCGATGTATCGTTATCAGTTAACTACCTTAGGGTAAAACAACGCCACCTACTCAAACTCGAGTCCCCGGACTCGAATCCGGAAAAGTGCTGGTGTAATTCGACTCAAGCCGCGGAGGTATTACAGGAGTCGAATTCTAGTATATGGATGTGAGCACTCGATGCGTCCATCAAGGCATATTCATCGTACCTGCGGGCACGGATATATTTCTGGTAGTGCAGAGCAAATGCGTTGCCAGGCCTTATTCAGGTCTTACCTTCACGCTGTAAGCGCGACATCCGAAATTTTATCATCGCGGAGATGATTCAGGTGACCCAGGAGACGCAGTCTCTTTGTAGGGAAATGAGGAGGTCTCGCCATAGACTTCGAGTGTGTATTTTATCAACACACAGTACTTTGTACAAATAATCATAGGGTGCGCGACCAGCGCTCCCTATGGGAGTGGCCCCTGAGTGCCTGGTTGAGTCGAAGACTTGGGCAGGGACTAAAGAACTTTTGCGACTGCTGTCGTCTTTTGTTTGCTTGTTTCAGTCGAATTTGCTTCCGGCGCTCCCTATGGGAGTAACCCATGTCCATAGTCGAGCCATGCTTTGAGTGGTTGGGTTTGCTTTGATTATCCATGTTCCTGAAAGAAGAAAAGAAAGAAAAAATTGTAGGGAGCGCGACCAGCGCTCCCTATGGGAGTAGCCCCCGAGTGCTTGGTGGAGTCGAAGACTTGAGCAAGGACTAAAGTAGTCGAAGTCGTTTGCTGCGTAGCTTTTGATGACATCAGTGTTGGCGGTTTCATGACCTCAGTTGCCCGCGTGAGCGAGTTTGACGGGACGTGACAAGCAGTGTGCCCCACTATCTGACTTTGATTTGACTGGGCGTGCGTAATCTTTATTTTAACCGCGCCTCCTCGATTTCCACACGTAATGGAAGTAGTGGGGGGACGGTTCGTGTTCAGCTCCTCCACGTGTCTAGCGCGATGATCGCCACGCGTCCAGTAGGGTTTTTCTGAGCCGTTGGATTGCATCTTTCAGGGGTTAAGTAGTGATGCTGCGATGGTAAAATTCACATCTGCTTTTCTCTCATCTTCTGCCTTTATCGCCATTGCCGCTGCTCCATTGCTTTCTCTGCTCTCTTTTTCCTCCGTGGCGCTGGACTAGCTCCGTGCATTTCCCAGCTACTTTCTTCGATCACATCGCTGCCGTGCAACGGGGAAGAAGAAGGGAGGTGCTGCGGGCGATTCCGCGGCTACCGCTGCTGAGGTGAAGAAGAAGGGCGGCGCTGCCGCTGCGGGCATCAGCACCGCTGCCGGCGGGAAGAAGAAGGGCACGGGCACCCGCGTCACGAATGGCGCGTGGCGTCCCTCCATCATCAAGTCCTCTGATCTTCGTCTTCTTCGCCAAGACGGAGTGCTATCCAACATAGTCGCCAACGCACGCATCCCCGTCAGTGAGATAATTCCTTCTCCTCCCGCTGGTTTTCGAGTGATGTTTTTGGCATTCATCATTCATGGCCTCTCCTTGCCCCTGCATCCTTTTTTAGGGGCCTCCTTTGTTTCTACGGGCTTCAGCGCCATCAGCTGACCCCGAACTCTATCCTCCACATCTCTTTCTTCATCACCCTCTGTGAGTGCTGGTTCGGAATCGAGCCGCACTTCGGCCTCTTCAAGCGCCTCTTCAAGTTGAAGCGCCAATCTGCTTCTGGCTCCTTAGTCTATGATGTAGGTGGTTGCGGAATCCACGTCGACCCATGCGCCACCTATTTCGACATCATGCTCACAGCATCCGTACAAGGGTGGAGGGACAAGTGGTTCTACATCGGTGATGAGAAGGCTAACGGGGAGCACTTCGGACTCGCACCTTTCGATCCTGCGACGCCGTGCAAGAGGAGGCGCTCCTGGAAAAATGTAGTCATGCCTGGCGATTCCGTGGAGACAGACGTGCTGTATGAGCGCGTCTGCAAGTTGAGAGTCGCGTCGGCAAAGAGGAGGGGGGATGCGCCCTCATTCATACATGGTTGCGTCGTCGCGTCCAGCCCCTGCAGGACAGAGTCCACCCCATGTTTCAGTGGACTGGCGCTGACGATGTCACTCGCGTGTCTACCGATGGCATGTCCGTGAGTGAGGTGGACAAAAGGGTTCGACTGGTCACCAAGTACATCGTCAAGGATGTGCTCCCCAGTGAGCCAGTTGTTCCTCCATTTGATGCTGCTAACCCTCCTCCTGAGGTATAGTTGTGCTACGTAGTAGCTTAGTTTGTTGATTGATTCTCTGTTGTTTCTTATCTTTGTGCTAATTTTGTTGTCTGTATGCAGGATTGGGCGGTGTCACCCTGTATGCCCCCTCTTCCTGAGGGGCTTATCCCTCGTGAAGCCTTGGAAGAGGACGAGTCGGAGTCGACTGTCCCATATGATGTGGAGGAGGAAGCCCCCGAGTCCGGTAGTCCGGATACTCGCAAGCGTTCTCGCAGCAAGGATTTCGATGCGTCGTCTCCTTCGACTCCGGAAGGTGCAGGTGTTGGTGTGGAGTCGCCGATCCCTGCTATTCCTGTGAGCGTTGTGGCACCATCCTCTCGCAAGAAGATGCGACTGCCCAAGGAGTCCTCGTCAGAGTCAGGGGAGCCCACTTTTGACTTTGACAAGTTTGATTGGTAAGTTTTCTAGTTTGTTTGTTCTTCTCTGATTTGCCCTTGTTGGTTTGTCTCTGGATTTTCCTTTTCTTGATGTGGATTTTATCTTGCAGTCAAGAGGCGTCGTCATCTTCTGGCAACGTCCAATTCTTGAAAGAATCAGGAGTCGCGACCTCAAGGGCCAAGAAAGAGGTCGAGCGCGCTCCTTCCCCTCCATTGGCGGCCCACTCCGGGCACAACTCTTCCAGCTCTCCGCATGAAGGGGAGCATCGAATGGTTGCCCGGATGACGGCACAGCAGACAACTTCGGAGTCATTGGAGGATCATGTAAGTGTGGGATTTCTTCTTTCGATGTTGCAGTCGATGTTATCTATGCCATCTGCTGATCCCTTGTTGTGTGATAGCCCCTTGTGAAGGAAGCCGCTCATTTGGCGGAGCAAGTGGTTGCGATGGATCGCCAGCATGCAATGCGGAGACGCGTCATCGCGTGGTCGAAAGTAAGTGTTCTTCACTTCCTCTTCTTCTCCTTTTTTATATGGTCGGCTGATAGGTAATCTCTTTTATTTTGTAGCTGAACATAACTCCCTTCTGCGCGACGCTGCTACTATGGAGAAAACACTCGCCGCGGCTATGAAGGGTCGCGATGAGGCAATCGCGGCGCGTGACGAGGCGCAAAGGCGCGAAGAGGATCTGCGTGCCTCCTTCGCAGCCAGGGAGAAGGTGTTCGAAGAACAGCTTTTCTCGATTGCCAAGGCCCTCTCAGGTACTTTGCTTTTGGATATCATCATCTTTCTCTGTTCAATTTCTTTCGTTGGCGCTGTTGTTTTGTCCATGTATGGGTTTGTGTACATATGCTAGTGATTTGAGCTTCGACCCTCAGGCCCTTCGTCGCGATGATGCCTTGGCGGGTGCACTTTTAGCAGTCGAGGACCGTAGCGCCGCTGTTCAGCATATGCTCTCCAAGGCCAAGGGCGTGCTCAGTCGCCTCTGGGAGGAGTTGGTGCCCAAGGCGGAGCTGATCGAGAACATGAACGAGCTGGTGGAGTCTCTCGCCGGGGGTGTTCCTGCATCCTTCAAGAACTCTCTTCGTGCGGCTGGCGCGTCCATGTCACTAGCCATGGTGCAGGCCCACGGAGTTGAGATTAACCCTGCAGCGGTTTCGAAGGCGATGCCCATTAGCGCGGACGGCCAGCAGGTAGTCTTTGCTCCCTTCGCGACTGCCTATGGCAAATATGGGACGCAGCTGATTAGCACGGTTGCGAAGTACTCTGAGGAGCTGCAGCAAGCTAAAAAGGCGGCAAAGGCTGCGGCATCAGGGGCTGGTGGAAAGTCAGTGGCATCTGACACTGCCACGGACTCGATGAGGCGTCGAAGCCGTCGAAGTCGAAGAAGCCAATCGCTCCTCAGTAGTTTTGTAATAGTTAGATTAGTTTATGCCTTTTGTCTAGAACATGCCTTTTGGTGGGTGTATCTGCTGATACTTTTTGCCATTCTTCAATGCACTCGAATCTTTTATCTGTGTGTCGATTTGATTTTCTTTATTCGCTTCTTGCTTGGCTTGTGGTAGGGTACATCAAGTGATCCTTTGAGGGAACCTCAGGACTCGCCGCCCCTTGATGATACCTTGGCACCGTCGCGCTCCAGGGTGGATGAGTTGTCGCTACTTTCACGACTGCGTGACCGCGTAAAGCAGTTAGAGCGTGAATTGCCCGTGCTCCGCGGTAACGCGGATGTATGGAAGTCAAAGGCAGAGAAGGCCGCCGCCCGAGAATAGTATCTTCTTGGCGAGGTGACGCAGCTGGGCAACCAATTCAAGTGTTAGTTTGCTTGCTCTTATCTTTTCCTTGTAATCATTCATGATGGTGCGCTGTCCTTATGCTTCTGTTTTGGCTTCGTATAGTTGCGTCATCCACAAGATGAGAAGGAGAGAATTGCCATTCGTATGCATGATCTGACCCAGGAGCAACTGCAAGAGAGTGGGTACTTCTGGGTAGATCATGATTGTGCGATTGCGCTGGCGACCCTACAGGATCGTGCGTCGCGAGTGATGCACTTTCTGAAGAAGTCGCAGTCATGTTTGAAGAACATTTGTCGGACGATGTTTTTGCTGGATGTTACTCCATCAAGCCTGCTGGCCCTCCTCGCCAAATTTCAAGACCTGGTCGTGGTTCACGAGTGTGTGAGGCAACAGTTGGTGGCTGGTGCCAAGGCCGCTCTATCGCTGGTGCGACTACATAGGCCTGATGTAGATGTTGCGGCAATTGCGGCCGGGCCACCTGCGCCACCAGCAGGTTCTGCCTGGAATATGGTGCCACACTACCAGGCTGTGGATCGCCCAGCAGAAGAGATCGTCGACTTTTTTGAGGAACAAACCAACGTTCTCTTGCTGCAGTAGTAGCTTAGTTTGTATCCTGCACATAAGTGTACCCGCTTTGTAAAGTTCATATAAATGTTGTATATAATTGATTGTTGAATACGTATAAAGAGCTTGTTAGCGTGTGAGTGCGCTGCACTATGCGACTCCTTTTCGTTAGCCTGGTCATGTGTGTTATCTCAGTCCCTTGTCAACCTGTCAGATGCGTTGCAACTGGGTTGATGTTGTGTCAAGGGTTTCGATTGATGTGCCAGCTACTTAGGATATCGCGTTTTAGTTTGTAGAACAGATGTGTGTAGGGTGGCGTAGCCCCCAAGTCGAGAAGTTGCGGAAAAATAAAGGAAGGCACAGAGTTTTGGGGCACTTAGCTTTATTTTATTCGTGAGACAGTACGAGGTACAATGTGTGGCTAAGTAGCCTTGGCTGAGTGCCTTATTTTGCGATGCAAAAGTAAAAACGACTAAGGGTAGAAGCGTCGCGGCTGTGCAACGTTCCAGGGGTTGGAGTATGCGACTCCTGTCTCTAGATTTTGAAGGCGATAGGCGCCACCTGGGATTACTTCTGTAATCACGTATGGTCCCTCCCAGGGGGACTCGAGCTTGAGATGGCCTTGCTGCTTTAGTCGCAGGACCAGGTCGCCTTCGACGAAGGATTTGGGGCGTAGCCTCCTACTGTGGTAGTTGCGCGGGTTCTGCTGGTAGATCATTGATCATTCCGCGGTGATTTCCCTTGCCTCGTCAAGGAGGTCGACAGAGTCTTCGAGTGCGAGGGATGACTCCTGCTCACTGTAAGCGACCACGCGTGGCACCTTGTACCGTACCTCGGTGGGCAGCACTGCTTCAGCCCCGTGCACCATAAAGAACGGGGTGTAGCCTGTAGCGCTGTTTGGAGTTGTGCGTAGGCTCCAGAGTACTGATTGCAGTTCATCTGGAAGCAACCCGTGGCTTGTTCGAGTGGCCGGAGGAGTCGCTTCTTGATGCCGCCGCAGACGAGCCCATTCGCCTTTTCGACCTGACCGTTGGTCTGTGGATGCTACCGAGGCATAGCTGATGTTGATTCCCAGACTCTCACAGAATTCTTGGAACTCCTTGGATGTGAAGTTCGTTCCATTGTCTATGATGATGCTGTGTGGCACTCCAAAGCGGAAGACGATGGACTCGAAGAACTTGACTGCGCTATGCCCTGATTGATTGGTCACTGGCATGGCTTCTATCCACTTGGTGAATTTGTCGACTACCACTAGGAGGTAGACGTATCCTCCTCGCGAGGACTTGGGGAGCTTGCCGACCATGTCGAGTCCCCATTGTGTGAAGGGCTAGGCCAATGGGATTGGCCGGAGCTCTGCGCCAGGTGCGTGCGGCTTGTCCGCGAATCGCTGGCACGCGTTGCACTTCTGGACGATGTCCTTGGCGTCGCGCATGGCCGTAGGCCAGTAGAACCCAGCTCGTAGAGCTTTGGCCATGAGGGCGCGACTGCCAGCGTGGTGTCCGCAGGTTCCTTCATGGATGTCGAGGAGAACAGCTCTTCCGTCGGCCGCGGAGACGCATCGCTGGAGCACTCCTATGATGTTGCGCTTGTATAGTTCGCCGTTGATAACAGCGAATGCCTTGGATCGCCGCGTGATGTGTCGTGCATCAGTCGGGTCATCCGGTAGCCTTTTGCTGAGGAGGTACGTGATGTATGGCTGAGTCCAGGATGATTCGATCATCATGACGCTCATTGGCCCTTCGAGTCCTGTGTCCAGCTCCAGGTCGTCGAGTGCCATTGGCTCATTGGGTGGCGTAGCCCCCGAGTCCGTTGCTGCGCTTGTTTTCTTCTCTATGGCCTTTGGCTTGATGGAGCGTTCGCAGATGCGCTCGAGAAATACCCCAGGTGATATGGGGGCGCAGGTGGAGCCTATGTTGGCGAGTGCCTCCGCCTCTTCATTGCTTTCGCGGCCTACGTGTCGCAGCTCGCAGCCGTCAAAGTCCCCTTCGAGTGTGTCATAGAGGTCGCGGTAGGCGATCATGTTGTCGTTCAGTGCGTCGCACTCCTGCATTGTTTGGATGACGACCAACTTGGAGTCGCTGTAAATAATTAGTCTCTTGGCGCTGCAGGCTTTTGCCATCCTCAACCCGTGTAATAGGGCCTCATATTCAGTTTCATTGTTGGAGGCGGTGAACTGCATTCGCAGGATGTAGTTTAGCTTGTCCCCTTGAGGTGATGTCAGTATGACACTTGCACCTGCTCCGTCCTTCCGCTTGGACCCGTCGAAGTGCATTGTCCAGAGGTAGGACATATCTGGTTTGTTAGGGAGCTGGTTCTCCATCCAGTGTACGAGGAAGTCAGGGAGAACTTGCGACTTGATTGCGTCGTGCTTTTCGTATGTAATGTCTCGTGGAGACAGTTCTATTCCCCAAAGCGCGACTCGTCCCGTGGTGTCGGGGTTGTTGAGGATATGCCCCAACAGGGCATCGTTGACCACCACGATGGGGTGCTCCTGGAAGTAATGGCGCAGTCGCCGGGCGGTCATGAAGACGTTATACGCCAGCTTCTGGTAGTGCGGGTACCGTTGTTTTGTGGGCGTGAGGACCTCGCTGAGGTAGTAGACTAGGCGTTGTACCCCATGGACTTTGTTTTCCTCGGCTCGTTCGACCACTAGCACTGTGCTGACCACCTGGTTGGTGGCGGAGATATATAGCAACAACGGTTCCCTTTCTTGTGGGGTCACCAGTATTGGCGAAGTGGAGAGCAGGCGCTTGAGGTCTTCAAATGCTTCCTGCGCTTCATTGGTCCACTCGAACTTTTCAGCTTTGCGGAGGAGTTGGTAGAAGGGCAGTGCCTTTTCACCCATCCGACTGATGAATCGGCTGAGGGCCGCGATTCGGTCAGCTAGTTGCTGGACGCCCCTTATGTTCTTTGGCTTCTCCATGGCCAGTATGGCTTTTATTTTCTTCGGGTTTGCCTCGATTCCTCTGGCAGAGATGAGGTACCCGAGTAGTTGCCCAGATGTCACGCCAAAGGGGCATTTGTCTAGATTGAGCTTGATCCGGTAGCGGTCGAGGTTGGCGAAGGTTTCGTGCAAATCGTCGATTAGAGAGGCTTCTTCCTTGGTCTTGATTACTATGTCGTCGACATAGACTTGAATGTTTCGACCAAGTTGTTCCTTGAGGCAAGCTTGCATGCACCGCTGGTAGGTGGCTCCCGCGTTTTTTAGCCCAAAGGGCATAGTGTTGTAGTAGAACACACCAAAGGGCATTGTAAACATCGTTTTCTCTTGGTCTTCCTCCTTCATTCGAATCTGATTATAGCCTGAGTAGGCATCGAGGAAGCAGAGGCGCTCGCATCCCGCGGTGGAGTCCATGATCTGGTCGATGCGCGGCAACGGGAAGTGATCCTTTGGGCAGTGCTTATTCAGAGAGGTGAAATCCACGCACATCTGCAGGATATCCGTGTCCTTTTTTGGTACCAGCACTGTGTTGGCGAGCCAAGTGCTTTCCTTGATCTCGTGTATGAATTCGGCGTCGAGGAGTCTGTTGATCTCCATTCCGACTACCTGCGCCCGTGGCTCAGATAATCGCCGGATTGTTTCCTTGACCGGCCTTGCGTCTGGGTTGACGTTGAGTGCGTGCTCGGCGAATTCCCTGGGAACTCCTGGCATGTCCACAGGACACCAGGCGAAAATTTCCCAGTGCTCACGGAGGAATTCGACGAGCGCGAGTTCCTATGCGGGACTCAAGTTGTTGGCGATGAGGGCCGTTTTGGCGGGATCCGATGGGTGGACCTGCACTTTCTTTGTGTGTACTGATGAGTCGAAAGATAGATCGGGCAAGCTTGGCTGAGGGGGAGGCGGTATTGTCTGTCGACTCCTTTAGTCTTCGCGAGTTCTTCTGCATGCGAAGGACCGGAAATTCTGTTGAATTCCCTGTCGCAACTGTCGAACCTCTCGAAGCTCCCGTTGACTGTGATGACGCCATTGAGACCTCGCATTTTCATCTGCAGGTAGGCATAATGTGGTACTGCCATAAACCTAGCGAACGCGACACGTCCGAGGATGCAGTGATACTGCGAGGGCCAGTCGACGACCTCAAAGTCGATGCGCTCGTGCCGAAAGTTTTTCGGCGTGTCGAAGATGACGTCGAGGTTGATTTTGCCCAGGGGATACACGCCCTTTCCTGGGACGATGCTGTGGAACATCGTATCCGAGGCCTCTAGGCAAGTTAGAGGGATCCTCATTGCTCGCAAGGTACTTGCGAATATGAGGTTGATGCCGCTTCCGCCATCCATGAAGACGCGACTCATGTCGAAGCCTCCGATTTGCGCCTCGAGTACGAGGGGACATTGGCCTGGACGAGGTACTTGAGGCGGGTGGTCGCGTTTGTCGAAGGTGATGCATGACTCGCTTCCGCTGAGGTACTCAGTGGTAGATGGTGGCGAGTGTGTGGCCAAGTTGACATGGCGAGTGATGGCCTTCTGCACCTGATTGGAGGGGCGTCCTTTTTGGATCATCATGGTACCCATGGCCCTTGGGTAGGGTTCGCCTCCCTAGTGCTGGTCCAGTGCAGCTGCGTTTGGGGGCATTCCAGGTGGTGGTGGCGGAGCGCCATGTGCCACGGCGCCTGGAGCGGCTCCGTAGCCTCTTTCGACTGCGTTGCGGTTCATCCGAGCTAATCCCTCGTGTAGTTTGAGGAACTCGCGGCAGTCTTTGAGGAGATGGCTAGACTTCTTCTTTCCATCATGCTTGTCGATGTAGAAGTGCACCGTACATGGCCCGGACAGTTTGTCTTCAATGGATGTTGCGGGTGCTTCATCACGATCTCGGCGTTGCCACACTTGCGTGGTCTTCCCGGAGTCGCGGTATCCACCGCTACAGTATCTGTTGTTACGGTTGTCGTCGCGTCTATCGACGTAGCCGGCTGCGACCATGTTGACGTCGTCGCGGTCATCGTAGATGCGCATACGGCGTTTGCCTCGGCGGTCACGTCTGCGCTCGAGTTCTGCCTTCTCGTCGGAGTGAACGCGATTTTTCACCGAATCTTCTCCATTAGCCCACCGATTCGCGATTTCCATCAAGTGGTCAATTGTCTTGGGCTTCGAGCGGCCCAGCTCCTCCCTGAGCTCTATGCGGCGGACGCCGCCATTAAATGCATCAATCGCGCGATCCTTCGAGATGTTCTCTGCGGAGTTCTTGATGATGGACCACCTTTGGATGTAGGAGCGTAGCGATTCGCCTGATCTTTGTTGGCAGCATCTTAGCTCTTCGATTGATGCTGGTCGCTTGTACGTGCCTTTGAAGTTGCGCACGAAGCTGTAAACCAGCTCATCCCAACTGCGAATGGATCCGCGTGGGAGGTTGTTGAGCCATGCTCGGGCGGCACCCTGTAGTTGTAGCTATAAGCATTGCATGGCTGTGCTTCGACTGCCCCCGTGGAGTTTGATGGAGGAGATGTGATCCTCTAGCCAGATCTTTGGGTCCTGTAGACCGTCAAACTTTAGGTTATCTGATGGGAGTTTGAACCCCTTGGGCATTCGCTTTTGCCTTATGGATCTGCTGAAGCATCTGGCGCCGCAGAGCTCCACAACTTCCTCTTCCGAGTGAGTCGACCGAGCACGTCGCGCCCTTGATTTGTCGATCTTGCGCTGCGTGATGTCGTCGCGTGCGTCGTAGTCGTGGTCATGCTGCCGTGAGCGGCGACGTCGAGACAGGTCATGACTGTCATTGCTGGATGAGGGCGAGGAGTAGCGCTTTGCTAGCGCCTTGCCTTTCTTTGGCTCCGATGTTGGCTCCTTGTAGAGGGCGGCCTCGATTAATCCCAAGCCCGCGATCGTAGATCAGTGCATGGTGGCTCGAGGGTCTCCAGCTGGCGGCTGGTTGTTAAGGAGGTACATGGTGGCCGCTGTCACCGTAGCCTCGGCGTCTTGCGGACCACATTGCCCCGTGTATCGACTATCATAGAGCTGAAGTCGAGGACCTTTGCAGCATCTATGCGTTCTTGCTCGGTGAGATGGGCCATCTGAGATTGCCTCTTTTTGGCAATGTACTCATTGCCTATTGAGGAGGATCCTCCGTGGGAGGAGAGCCCTGCACGACGAAGGCTCGACTCGTCTGTTGCTTTTTTGCATGCCTCAAGTTGCACGATTGTTTATACTTGGCGCTTGAATTCTTCCTTCAGGAGCCAATGGTAGCCCATTAGCAGTTCTTGCGGAGATCCGAAGGGTAGAGGAGTGCCTCGTAGGGCCTCGTGGCAGAGCCTCATCACGACGCGTTCGCCGGTTTGCTCGTTTATTATGGTTGGGGGTTCGACTGCTCCTCCATTGTTAGCGTTGGTGCGATCGCCACCGTTACCGCCGTTAGCACCGTTGCCGCCATTGCCGCCGTTTGGGGGGTCGGTTCCATTACCGCGATTGCCCGTGTTGTCGCGGTTGGCGAAAGTGTCGCCTGCGTTGATGACGGTGCACATGAAGTGACTGGGGAAGCTACTGCTCCCACAACTCTCAGATCCGGAACTGTAGGTTCCGTCTTCAGTGGCCAGGTCGCTCAGATCGGAGTCGCGACTGTTGTCGCTGATCGTGTTTTCGACTGCTGTCGGGGCGTTGAGCTCGCTGAGGGTGCCGATCGATGGAGGGAACCATGATGTTGGGGTAATCGACGGCGCTGTCGGCTGATCAGGCATGTGAAGCGTGCCCATCTGACCAACTTGGAAGCAGAAGCTCCCTATTGCTAGGTTGATCCCGTCGCCCACGGACTCAAAAGACGGGTGAGTGGCTGGCGTGTGGACGGTGAAGTCGAACGCATCGAAGAGCTGGCGAATCTCCATTGTTGCGGAGTTGTAGATCACGGTTGATGGGGCCAAAGAAGCCGCAACATCAGCACTCCCAATTCCCACAGACGGCGCCAATTGACGAGGGTTTAACTCATCAATGCCCATTGTTATGGACTTGGGTTTTGGAGAAGGAGGGAGCGCTGGAGACATCTATCGGCTAGCAAACAAGCACACAGGGGACTCGAAGATTTACCTAGGTTCAGGCCTCGTAGAGGTCCCTACTCCTGCTTGTCTGCTCGTGGAATTATCAAAGGAATCAAGGATTACAATGGTGCGCAGATGCAATCTGGCGAGGGTTGTGGAAACTAGGGTTGCGTGTGTCCTCCTCGCCGCCCCCTCCTAGCCTTTATATAGATAGGCTAGGTCTCGGGTAGCAGGTCGAGTCGGTTACAAGTTAGGGTTTTCCCCTTCAAACTTTCTACCTTTAGCTTCTTCTTGTTCTTCAAGAAATCGAGAGTCCGTAGGTTACTCGAGTCCTTCATTTGGGCCTTGGCGACACCATGGGCCTTTACATATTTAGGCCGTGTATACCAAGCTCGAGTACCTGTAGGGTATACCCATGTCAACCGATATATCACTTAGTTCGAGAGGAAACTTGCTTGGTAAGGCAAAAGACATAGTCTCTGAGCTTCGGCACGAGCCTAACTCTTTGACCGAAAAGAGTGTACCAGAATAACGGACTGGGTAACATGATCATCCTTCGCTTAGTGATAGGGTAACCATCACGCTGCGAATGACACAAATGTCCTTGTTGAGGTCCAAAGCAATAATGATTGCTAAGAATCTCATATGGCCACATTATTACGCACACGCATCATTCACGAGCACGAAAGCTCGGAGGAAGGGTGGGTAAATGTATGTAAGAGCATCACTTCAGTAAGGGAGTCATGAAACTCAACACGACCTCTTAGTATAAAGGAGTGTGATACCTTAAGGTGGAACAGATCAGAAGCTAATCAATGCTTATTGATCTGCGGATTACAACACTTTGACCTAATCCTAGATATGACGAGGTACTAGAGTTTGTTTTCTCCTGACATCCCGAAATGGTTTGCCTTGACAGACCACAAGAGTATCTTGCATCTTCAGACACCGATGCACATTTACTACTTGGCTACAAACTGGTAGACAAAGGTCGAAAAACAACAAGGAAAAGGAAGAACATGCTCAGGGAAGAATCCCGAGATATGGACGCATAAGTCAACAATCTTCTGAGGATCGATGTTGAAAAGGGAAGGTGTGGCAGAGTCACGATTATAGAAGTGAGAATCACGAGGAGCTCTTTTGTCGTGATCTATTTGGTTCCATTAAAGAACATCTGCCATAGCATGTGGTAGGGGAAGTCCTTAGTTTGTCGTAATTTAATCATGACAATAACCACAAGCCTGAAGGCTGTACTAGAAGGTACTAGCCATCCTGAGGTAACGTTTAATCATTAACAACAGGGGTCAACAAAGTGAATCTTGGGTTAAAGATTAGCTTCATGTAAAAGATTCACGACACCAAAATCTATCACGATCAGGGATCTATGGTTCAAGTCCAAAGGTTAAAACCCGAGAAAGAAGTAATTACTACTTAGTAGTACAGAGGATACTACAGGGTAGTAACCACGAGGTAGCTTCTAGGAGAAGAAACAATTTCTGAAGTACCCAAACAAATAAAAAAAGGAGGCTCACGAGGTGAAAGGAAACCTCGAGACCTAGAACATGTTACTGTGGAACCATCAACATGATGTTGTGGGACCAAAAGGTAGAGAAATCATGATGGGAAGGAATCTCTCGGCAGAAACAGAACAAAGGGGAACGAGGAATTCACAACACACACAACTCTAGAGAACTTAACACTAGGCCAACTGGTTGGGAAACGACATGCCTAAAAGGCACCTAAGCTTTGAAAAAGACGAGAAGAGGTAGAAAAACTTTTCCGAATCAACACAAGATAAGATGACCCAGAGTTAGAGTGAAACTAGATAAGGAGAAAAAGAAGCATACCAGAGTTTTCACAAATACTTTTCAGCTTTAAAATAGTTTTCAAAAGCACTAGACTCAACATCGACTAGTAGAAAGGTTTTCCTACAGTCGGTACTTCTCTGATACCAAAACCTGTGACACCCCAAGATTAAGGCTAGACAAATCCCAGACCTCTGTCTAATATAAGCCTGACTTAAATCTTAGAAGCGTACAGATAGAGAATCGGTAACTTTACAGTGACCCTTCGACACAAAATTATTACAGCAAGCTCATAACTAAGCAAAGAACCAAAATATTACAAGTAGAGGTCACTGACCACAAACATCAAACAGCGGAAGGCAAATTATGCTATTAAGTATAGCAAACTTAACAAATGGCATAATAGGCCCGAAGCATAACGATGACGTCCCAATCCATAGATTCTAGGCTGTCGACCGGGAACCCCAAGCTACTCGTCGATGTCGATGCTGTAACAAACTCTTCTTCTATGGTAACACTTACCTGCTGCAAAAGTATCAACAAAGCAAGGCTGAGTACAGGGTGTACTCCGCAAGACTTATGGCTGGTGGGGTTCATTTGCATAAAGCTAACTTTCTATGTAAGAGAGGTAGGAGAAGCTTGACTAAATAGATCATTTTAAAAGGAGATAAGAAAGCGATATCTCTAGCTTTGATCTTCTTTTGATATCCACCAAACCTTTATCAGCTAAACCTACCAACTAGGATCACCCCCTCGATCCCTGAGGAAGCATCCTTAATCACACTTTACTTACTTGCCAAGTTTTACGATTAGGTTATAGTTCTCTATGATCATCACGTCTGTTCCCAAGTCGTCCATGATCGTGGACACGGCTTTTCGAAAAGATTATTACCCCGTAGGGGTGCACAACTTTACCCACACGTACCAACCGGTTCTTAATGCCACTTAAGATTAGCCCTCTTCCTTGGAAGGCCGGCAGAGAGTGGTTGACCACGACCTTTACCTTGCTTTCTCCGAGACCATGAGTCACGCCCTAAGGAGATGCCACTGTAACGGGTCAAGTCCCGAAGCCGGTCCCTAGAGATGTGTGCGGGGAACAAGATTACGGAGGCCGTGCCTCTCCTGTTCCCGGCCATGCTTACCTACCTATATGAATGCACCTCCTCCACCGCCTTCGAGAACAACCAGAATGCATATGTCAAAAGGAATGCCCAAACTATGTGACTAATGGAATCTACTAGGCAATTTAGTTGGTCGAGGGGGTTTCCAGGCCCCCGTGTGGTTGTACGCTAGTCTTGGTTCAAGAGGCAAGAACTCAGGTCCTAGTAGTGGCAAGTATGGGACTGCAAAAACCACAACCCGACGTGGCCTCCCATACAGGCCTTAGTATGTTTAACTTTCATCTCTGATCATACCACGTCATCCTGTCCAACTAGGTTCATTTGCAGCTCTGATTCATCAACCGGATGGACTAGCGGTAACAACTAAGCATGGCTAAGCACAACAGATATAACAGCTCTAGCGAAACTCATAAGCCAAACCCTAGTTATGCTAGGAGCAGTGGATCAAGGAATATAGGCTACAAAAGGGAACATGCATCAGATAGGATTAAACTAACTATCATAAAAGACTTTAGAATCATATGCACATGGCAAGAATGGAATACTTTGAAAGCATAGGATTATATCATGTGTGGGGTTTTGCTTGCCTTTGCCTGTTGATACTCAGATATAGAACTTCAGGTTCATCTGCTTGACATCGTTCACTGCTGATCAAGTACTTCTCTTCGATGGTGTTAATCTCGATCTTCAATCTTGGACTCACTCTTGTTGCTCACATCAACTCCGAGGTCTACCGAGAAGAAGCAGAAACACCAGAAAGGAAAGCAACAATCAACACATGGCATCGATGCAATGCTCAATCAAGAATGATGATATGACATATTTAAAGGTGTTACATCGAACCCTAAAGATATATGCACCATTTTAAGCAGAGTCTGAATGCCCTAGATAGCACTTTTGATAAACTCTAGAGGCATATGAGAGGGGTTCATTAGGGTTTCACTAAGGAAATCATTTTACTTGTTACAATGATGCATGACTTTGATGCTATTGTGTAGGTCTCATTTTTCTGAACATTTTGATATATTATACATATTTTTTTTATTTAAAATTAATTAGTTATGATTTTTCCCAATTTTAATCCATTTTTAAATCATTATTAAAACAATTAAACTTTGGAATATTTAAATTATTTTCCAACCTAGACCCACATGTCAGACTTTTCTTAATTTCAGAAATCATTTCTAAAAAGAATAAAACCCTGACAGACAGGGCCCACCTGTCAGCATTTTTATTTAATAAATCAAATATATAAAACATTTAAACAAAACAAAAAGGGATTACTACGTCAGCAATGGCGAGCTCCTGTGTCGCACGGATCCGCGTGCCTGCAAGCACTTGAGCTCCCGTGAGCTTGGGCGCCTGAGAGAGCACGGCACGGGGAACCTTGCAGTGGTGGCGCCGCCTCCAAATGGTCGCCGGAGCCGCATCGGCGACGAAGAACAGCGGTGGTGCTCACAGGTGCTTGCTGCAGATAGGTCTCTAGAGAGCGAGGGAAGAGGAATGGGGGTCCTCTCGGACCAGGGGCTCACCACGAAGCCATTGGTGGTGTAGGCGAGGCAAGGCGAAGCGAAGCTTCGTTCGATGACGAGCGGCGACGACTGGCGGTGGACGGAGATGTCGATTCGGCCGATTGAGGGCGTGAGCACGAGCGAGAGAGGGCTAGGTGGAACGAGCCGAGCGAGGGGGTTTCAGCGGTGGCCTCGTCTTGAGCAGGGGTGGCCAAAATCAGCGAGGATGATGGCGAATGGAAGCTAAGCTCCAGCCATGGCAGAGGGGATAAGAGGAAGAGGGTAGAGTGGCGAGCTAGGGTTTTCCGCGGCTGTGTGAGGGTCTTATAGGCGCTCGGGGGCGGCGGCGGTCATCGCGGCGCATGCGCGCATCCTGGCGCCGGCGGACGCCGGCGGAGCAGCCACCGAGCTTCTTCCCGTCGTGGTCGAAGACAACGAGAGCGAAGGGGTACAGGCCGGTGCTGGGCCATGGTGGGCTGCGGGCGGCGATAGATAGGGACATGGCGGACTGGGCTGCGGCCTAGTTTGGTTAAAAGCATTTTTTCTGTCAAAAACCTTTTTCTTTTCTGTTTTTCTCTTTTGTTATTCAATTTCAAACCTGTTTTGAATATTTCTAAAATACTAGAACTTTTATAAACTTCTCAAAATACTGCAGATCCCTTATAATCCATTTGGGCTCCATAATTTTGGTAATTTTCAAAATAATCGAAACCATTTGAAGGTTTTCAAAGAGAGGGGAAACACTAGGGTTTTAGGGTTTTCTTCTTTCTCTTAATGCAAGATTTATCAAACCATGAGATCCATGCTATGCTCATGATGCAAAACAAATCCTAATTACTATTAGTAAAACTAGGGGTGTTACATGCTCTAGATTGCCGGTCTTGTCGCTGGGATTTCGTGGGGTTCCGTCCACCGAGCCATTGCCGAGAATTTCCTGACGATGGTCATTCGCCGACGCCGGTTCCTCCTTGTGGGTGCTTGGTTCCTTCTCTTTGCATTTTTTCATGGGGTTCATGGCTGTGGATGCATAAAGTATTGGCATGAAGTAGCAAGCCATCCAAGGATGTATCGAAATCACATGAGGAGAGGAGCAAGTTAACCTTAGCTTGTAGGAGTTTGGCTCGGGCGCGAGTCATTGATCCACTTGGGAGACTTGGTGGTATAGATGTTGACGTCCGTAGGATGGGCTGCATCAAAAACAAAGCTTGAATAAGTTTTATGCCCTCAAACCCTCTCGTTGCTTCCTACATCGCCCCCTCCCGCTCGGGCAATCGAGGTGGAACCCTACCTATCGCCGTGAGCTTCATCTGCCTTCCCCTTCTCCCTACTGTCGCCAGGGTACATCGCATTGTAAAGCCCCTATGGTGTCGGTTGCGACAACCCCTCCTTTATGCACGCGAGCCTTGGAAGATCTAGCGGCCCTTTGGTGCAACCCTAAGCAACGATGAGCTCGACCGGCGGCGGCGACATGACTGCGGCAACGACATGACATTGTCCCTAGGATATGCTGTGGTGGTGCTCTCTTGTTGGCAGCATGCAGTTCGGTCGACGCGACTTACACTACTAGGAAACAGCCTATAGATAGACAAGATATTTAGTGGCGCATATGTGAAACCATGCGCCACAGATAAATATCAGTGGCGCACTAGAAAATATGCGCCACGGAAACCTGGAAGTTCTGTGGCGCATTCTCTACAATATGCGCCACAGAAGATCGGTGGGACCCGCCAGCCGGGGTGGGTTGATCCAAGTTCTATGGCGCATAATGAGATATGCGCCATAGAAGTTGCCTCTTCTGTGGCGCATATTTTATTATGAACCACACAACATGGAGGGGGCCCCACCATGGAATCTAATTCACCCAAGATCGGTGGCACATTTTCTGATATGCACCACAGATGTGTTTCACTTCTGTGGCGCATATCCCCACATGCGCCACAGAACATGGAGGAGGGCCCCATACAGGGAATCTAATTCACCCACTTCTGTGGCGCATATGGACTTATGCGCCACAGAAGATTCAGCATCTGTGGCGCATTTCCTCCATATGCGCCACAGATGAGGGCGTCCAGATCAATGTTAAAAAGGTGACAAAAGCTAGCTCTTATCTATCCACCACCACCCATTTCACATCTCTTCCTTTCTACCTCCTCCCAACTCATCTTCCTCCTCCCTCACACCCCATTTTGCCCATAGTTTCTCCATTTTCTTGTAACTAAACCTACTTTAATCCATAGATTGGTAAGTGGAAGCTTCCCTCCAACTTCTAGATCTAAAAGTTCCTTACTTTTCTCTCTCGCAGCTCTAGTTGTTTACTAATTTCCTCTCCACCAACTTATAGATCTATTTGTCCACACTCTCTCATCGCGCGGTCTCGTCTCGCTATTATTGTGTCTACTAGGTGAGTATCTGGCCATGAACATGTAGGTGAAGCTTGTCGCGCGGGCGGTGTGTATGTGCGATCCATGGCGAGACGATGCTTGTGTGGTGCATGAATGTTTGCAATGGGAGGAAGTTTTTTGTTGCTTGCTTGTTGTTGTCCTGACCGGTGTGGTTGCATGGATGTTTGCCGAAATGTTGATTCATTTCCATTTCGGAAAATTTTTGCACTACCCATATGTCCTAATTTTAGGAAAGGTCATGCCAAATTTTTTCCGGCTAGCATTCATGCATGTGTGTGTTCATATGGTGTGGTTCTCACCTATACTCTCTGTTTTGACCGCTCAGGCAACTATGGTCCTCACGATGAGCGAAGGTCGAATTGCTAGGTACAAGAAAGGCGCGAAGGAGGACATGATTCTGAACAACAAGACCATGATAAGATGTCCATGTTGAACATGCAAACTGCAGCGCTAGATCGACCCTGAATCTAGACAATTGGAGGGTCACCTGCTCAGGCGCGATTTCATGCGCAACCTCAATGAGGTGCCGACAGGACATGGTGGTGGTCACGGAGATGTGGGCGGGCGAGAAGATGAAGAGTCTACCGGGCATGATCATCATGATGAAGGAGATGCCAGCGGGCATGATCATCATGATGAAGGAGATGCCGGCGGGCATGATCAGCATGGAGAAGGAGATGGCGACGGGCATGATAATCATGAAGAAGGAGAAGACGCAAACACACAGACGCTGCTAACTTCGGTCTTGCAGGACCCTCATGTTCAAGAACTGCTCCTCAAGGAGACGAGCAACAACAAAGCTGCAGCCAGAGAGAAAGCCAAGTTGGCCCAAATGGAGGTAGACAGGATGACTCCATTGTATCCTGGGTGTCGCCCCGAGGATACACGTTTGAGTGTAACACTCAAGGCTCTGGAGATGAAGGCCGAACACAAATGGAACGATGTGAGCTTCAACACGAACATGGAATACTGGCATGACCGACTTCCTAAGGGGAACACATTGCCAACAAGTATCGAGGAGGCCAAGAAAATCGTGTGCCCTCTCGACCTACCACACATTAAATACCACACATGCATCAATGATTGCGCACTTTATCGGAACGAGTACGCGGATAGAACCACATGTCCGGTGTGTGGCCAAGGACGGTACAAGAGAGGGAACAAGAAAGTTCCTCGAAAAGTGGTATGGTACTTTCCTATCACCCCCCGTCTACAACGATATTTCGTAGATCCTAAGGAAGCAAAGCTCATGCAATGGCACGCGAAAAGAGAGAAACCCGAAGATGATCCAGAGAAGGGCAAGATCCTGACACACCCTTCGGACGCTAGCAAGTGGAATGCATTAGACATCGAGTTCGAAGAGTTCAGGGGCGATGCAAGGAACGTCAGGCTGGGTATGAGCACCGATGGACTTAATCCTTTTGGAAACCAGAGTAGCACGCATAGCACCTGGCCCGTGTTTGTACGGTCGTACAACCTCCCCCTCGTGGCTATGCACGAAGCAAAGGTATGTACACATGAGCATTCTTATTCAGGGGCCAAAACAACCAGGTATCGATATGCATCTGTATCTCGGGCTATTGAAAGAGGAGTTAGCCAGCTTGTGGGAGACGCCGGCCCGTACGTGGGACGCCTACACTAAAGAATATTTCCATCTGAGAGCCACGTTGCTCACGACCGTGCAGGACTATCCTGGTTATGCATATGTATCAGCTGGTTGACACACTAGCGTGACAGCTGACCAAGGCAGGGAGGCTCGCGGTGGTGAGGGCCTTGGGACAGCGCAGCCCTATAGCTCGATGGACTGCGGCGGTTTCCAAGGCGTAGCAGCGCGACGGCGGGGCTGATTTGGGTCTGATCTAGGCTGATCGACCCTCTGTTGCGTCCGAACAGCAACCACCTCAGGTGGATGAGGATAGTTCCCCTCACCTAGGTTTTTGCGCGCCCCATGGATACATGATCGTGTGCCCGCTCAACTCGCCCCTGTCGGCCCTTCGGTGGGAGGTTGGTTATGACATGGACTCGAGTTCGTGGACGCCGGGGCAGCGGCCTCGGAAGGTGGACTACGCGGGTGCCTTCAGCAACTTACGTGGGCGGTGGTCATGGTCTTTGTCCTTGGTCACCGGGTGGTGAGGAGTGGAAACTAGGAGACCAGATCATGCTTTGAAGACCGGGCTCAGTGTCAGCGAGCGATTCGATAGTGGGCATGCATGTAGGTTTTTCTGGGCGAAAGCCCCGTGTTTTTACGCCGACGCAGCGATGCATGTGGGTGTTGTAACCACCTTGGAGGTGTCATTGTGGGTACCTCCCGCACGAGGGCTCTAGGTGAAAACCCTAAACCATCGGTCTCGTTGATGGCGGCGCCTTGCGGCGTTGCCCTCTTGGGGAGCCACCATGGAGTTCTTCTCCCCTGGATCTTGTCGCTGCATCGGTCGCAAGTCTGGATTTTTCTTATACATTGTTGTTTATCTTTTATCTGCACTGTAAGAGTGCTTCCTCACTACCTTCGGCCATGTGTGGTTTTATTTATGAAGCGGAGCGAAAGCCTGTTTCTAGGATAAAAAGAAACTTCTACAGTTATGAAAATGAGTATCCAGTCCGAAAAAGAAGAAGAAATTAAACATCCTGACATTTACCATTTATGTGATTTTCCGGTTCAATGTATCTAGGAGGGAGAACGCGATTGTACAGTGTGTTTCTATCGTCGATTTAGTGCTTTAAGATTCATGCTACCAAGTTTCATGAAGTTTCATCATGTTTTTGTAAAATGCAGGCAAAGTGGACTAAGCGAAAATTTGCACGCTAGAAATACATTTCTCCTAGGAGAGACCAGTTTTCCTTCTAGCTCAGCATAAAGCTTGCAATTATATAACCTAGCTGTGCACCTAACCCCTAAATTTGGATATTTTTCTATAATAATGCTGATATAAGCACAAGGTCAAGTTCATGCATGGACAAATTGCAGAGTAGAGGTATAAGTAAATTGGAAACAAAAATATCGAAGTTACCTTCTAGATTTAAGCGCACTTGCAAAAGAGAACCAATTATAGTAGTACTGTAATTATACTATTTGACAGCCGAAGACCAACTGAGCTCAAATAATTGGTATGCCTAGTCAAGCAGCGCGCTAAAGATTGGACGTGTTGCTCTGGATGAACGACTTCACTTCCTTCAGGAGCTTACCGGCGTCGGGGAGCTCCGCGAAAATGTAAAATGCGTGGATAGCCTCCGGGAACTCCAGCAGCTGGACTGTCTTCCCCTTCCGCTACAGCATGCCCGCGTACCGTCGCTGCCAGTCCTGTAGCGGGTCGAACCCGCCGACCACCACCATCGCCGGCGGGAACCCCTCCGGCAGTTCAGCGTTCTCGTCAGTCACGTGCGCCGCCGGGTGGTCACGATTAGCACCCTCCGGCAAGAACGCCTTCCAAGACCAATCTGACCGTCGCATGTTCACCACCGGCGCCACGCCCTCCAGCCTCAGCTCCGCCTCTGTCCGCTCCTCGCCCCCGAAGTACGGCTGCAGCAGGACGATGCCGGCGAGACGGATGAGGTTACAGGGTGGTGGTGGCGGTGAAGAGATCCATCGCTTGGCCACGTGGTGGGTGATGTTGCCGCCGGCGCTGTCCCCCACAAGGAAGCAGCGGGACAGATCGACCGAGACGCTGTCAGGTAGGCCGGTGGTGCTGAGGTAGCGGAGCACATCCACGCCGTCGTCGTACGCGGCCGGGTAGCGGTGCTCGGGGGCGAGGCGGTAGTTGACCGAGACGACGACCGCGCCCAGCTCGCGGCAGAAGCGGCGGCACATGCCGTCCAGGGGTGTGGAGGCGGGGGAGAGCAGCGCGAAGCCGCCGCCGTGGGTGTAGACGATGACGGGGAGCGGGGACCCGGCCTCCGCCGGCGAGAAGACGCGCGCCCAGAGGCCGCGGGACTCGTCGACGGTGACGTCGGCGGATCGGACGCCGAGTGCGTCGGGGCGAGCACTGGCGCGAGTCTGGCGGTCGCCCAGGGAGAAGAGGAAGCGGTTGACGGTGCCGTCAGTCGCTGTGCGATGTCGTAGGCGGCGACGAGCATGAAAAGCTGGAGCCGCACAGTCCATGGCAGCGCCGGCGGTGCGGGCCGCGCGATCTCGGCGTCGGTCGTTTCTTGGCTCCTTTTGGCCTCCATTTCGTAGTGGGCTGAACGTGGAAGAGCGATGACTGAAGACTGAAGAAGAACCAAGAGAAATGATGTCCCTCTAAGGAAGGGTCCCGAAGGGGCCACCGCTTTCTCTATTGATAACATCAGCTGCTACAGTAATGGTCCCGGATGTAAATGCAAATTACAATGTAGTACTCACTCCGTCCAAATCAATGTTGTCACGTTAGTCTAGATTCGGACCTATCTATTCATATATTATGTATATTAGTTGTCTTGGGTTTATCTACATTCCGATGTATGTATTATTAAAACATGTCTAGATATATTTGAATCTAGACAAATTTAAGTCAACTAATATAAATCGAAGAGAGTACTAAATATATTTGAATCTGGCTAAATCTAAGAATATTAGTTTAAATCGAATAAAGTATAAGACATCTCCTCAGAAATTGCAATGTCTCCCAAAATTGTAACTTCACCGAAGACCCAACATCGCTGATGGGAAGGATGAAAACACTTGAGCGTCGTTGGTGTCCACCAAAGCCACTCTCCTGTCCAGCGGTACCTGCCGTCGCAGCGTTCCGCATATTTTGCTGACACGCGTCTTAAACACAGCAGATCTGGGCTCGGTAGGAACGACCAAATCAGGTTAAAAATATAGAACCTTAATATTTTATGGCATTAATTTGATCCTCTCGTGGAGTATATATAGACATACAAGGAGAGGAAAAACTTGAAGTACAATAAGATGAGTCCTAGTCTATCTCTAAGTTCTATACGTGTTCTAACATTACCCCTCAGTTGTAGCGGGAGAGAAATAAACGATTGCGACTGGATTTAAAATTTGTCGTCTTCTCCTCCTTGTTATCGTCAACTGCATTTCTGATAAGATTGGCAATTTTAGTCATGGGTACGAGTACCCGTGTGTACCATACCCGCATGGGTAGGATATGGACACATTTTTTACCCATAGATAATACTCATACCCTAACCCATTAAGTCATAGGTACGAACACGGTATAAGTCTGTACCCGTGGTTATACCTATATTCTACCTATTTAAACTGATAGTAAAACTTATCTATATAGTTTCAACCTATGGGGCCGAGCAACCTATGGAAGAGTATGATATTGCGACTTCTAAACTTCGATAATTTTCATGTACTTGTCTACCTAATATTGAGTAGAGATAGTTATTTTTTTTCAAATATGTTATCGGTGAACGTAAAACTATGAATAACTTATATACTATTGGATCTACCTGCCTGGTATCCAAGTACCAGTCGGGTATGGGCATGGGTAAAAAAATTTACCCGCGAGTATGGGTATGGTAAATTTTTCTACCCATTGACTAAACGGTATAGGTATGATATTGCTCTATCCTGCTCATACCTTGCCCATTGCCATCCTTAATTCTGATCATGTCCAGCACCTAGGGACGGTGACTGTGTCCCCTTCTGATGCCTCTCTTCCCTCCCGCAGTCACAGCGGGAGTGTCGTGGACGTAGGTGATGACGCGGATGCTATCGACTGGAGTTGTTGCCGTTGTGTAGTTGTAAACATTGTTGTTGGTGTCGATGTCGATGTCGAGGTAGCCGATCGTGATGTAGCCGTAGTCGAGGTGGGTATGGTCGATGTCGTAGTCGTAGTCGTCGTAGTGGTGCGTGGTCGCTAGTGCCGAAGGCGCAAAAAATTACTCATTTTTTTGGACGGAGCTGCAGTTGTGGACGTTTTGCACCTTGTAGAGGTACCGTCGGGGGCGTCTCTTGGATGCAGTCATAAGTGAGACCACCAGTTTTGCTAGGACCGGAGAAACCCACCAAGCACACAAGGTTTTGTCAGAACCGTGTGCGCAGTCGTAGGGGCAGCACAATTGTGATGCAGTCGCCGGTGCCGTAGACACGGCCATGCCGTCGTCGGGGTCGTGGATGCGGTCATGCCATCGTCATGCCTTATAGTTATACTGTCAGAGGACGTCGTAGTGTATGTCCATCATGTGGACGGGTATAGCGGCGGTGGCGGCGGTGTGTTGACGAAGATGATGATGAAGATCACGTTGATGTAGACCTTGGCGATGATGTGTTGACGATGAAGCAGTAGTCGTGTCGGTGATGATCGTCGCTTGAAGGTGTCCCTTGTTGCGACGATGACATCGATGTCCCGACGCTCGACGAAGATCTTGGGTTGTAGGCTTGTGTAGTCACACAACTCAATGTCAGAGAGGTTGGTGTAGTGCAGGTTTGAGTAGAGTCCGGGAGTTCGCCCTCCCGTCACGTCCCCAGAGCCGCTGCTAGGTCAACGCTCCGTAGATCTGGCTGCCTTGTGTGCTAAGCATGGCCCTTTTCTTTAACCCAACGGTGCTAGCGTACCTGATTTTGACTTGCTGATACCTGATCTTTGACTTGCTCCTGTATTCTGGCAGGCAGATCGCATGCACGTGCACTTGTTGGAGCCATAGTAGGAAGTGCCCCGCGCGTGGATGTGGCGCAGCAGGCGCGTCGATGTGCAGCGTGTCCAACCGCCGAAGGTCGGAGGCGCGCAGCTGTACCATGAAGAAGCCTCATGTGGCGAGCGTCAAGCCGTCAACTACCATGGCAGATCTTGTCCGCCGGTTCAAGTGCGCCGCCGCCAGACACAACAAAATTTGGAGATGGTTTTGCACCGTTTTTCACCGGACGAGATTGATCTAAGAAATTTATTCGGTGGCTAAATTCCATAGCTAATTGGATATATACTACTCCCTCCGAGTTTTAAAATATAAGATGTTTTAGCTTCGTGAGGTGAACCTACCCACTAAAAAGTGTCTAGATACAGTCTTTTCACAAAAGTAAAACATTTATATTTTAAAACAGAGGGAGATTGGAATTTTAAAGACGGGATCTAATCTAAAAACTGGAATTGGTCTAAAGAACCGATCTGATCTTTTGATCGAGATCGGGTGCCGCGCCCCCGAGGAGAGAAGATTGATCTTCCTGGAACGGTGTGCAGTGTGTTGCGGAAGAGAGAGGAACCTAGGATCGGTGTCACGAGACTAACCGCTCTGATAACATGTTGAAAATATAGAACCCTAATATTTTGTTGTATTAATTTGACCCTCTCGTGGGGTATATATAGACATACAAGGAGGGGAAGACTTGGAGTACAAGAAGATGAGTCCTAGTCTATCTATAAGTCCTATACGTATTCCAACAAATCAATCGTTTCCACAGGTTCAGGCTATGGCGAGCGTGAGGAGAGGAACAACGTGCGCGGGGAGCCAACACGGAGATTCCTGGAGGCGAAAACATGGGTGCTAGCCTCACCTCCCTCTTAGTTTGTCACCACCCGCGAGAAGATAAATCCATTCCCATTTTCCTCTTAATCCATGGCTTTGGCAGCGGCAATTTAGATCTACGTCACCGGCTATTGGTGTGTAGGCACATCTCTGACACCTGGTCCTTCACTTAGTCTTCTCCGACATGGTTGTTATAGCCTCGTATATCTGCGGCACCAGATTGTCCTCTCCGTGTCTATCACCATCTTCTCCGGCACCACTAGATCGTCATCATCTTCAACCATGGATGTAAGCACCGCCTCCACGCCCCACCTCCACCCCCCAACGTTAGCTCCCTAGCTAGCTTGGTTGATATTACATCCGTTTTGTTAGGTACTTATGCAACGTCGACTTGATTAGGGCCAACGATTGAAACTTATCATATCTAGTTAGCTTTCCTAGTGGTCGTGATTAAGGCATGGATGAAAAATCATCCATGGAGAGAGGCTACTAGGAGTAACTGGTTGCCAGTGAAATATGCTCTTAGGTACATCGTGATAGAGAGATGATAGCAAAACTGAACTACATATATAACAACAATGATGTAGAGGCTATTATTATGCTCCATATGAGAAGAGCCACCTTAACCTACTTGTGCACACATTAAGGGTAAGTGGTTTGCTTAAGTACAACATCCACATTTGTATCGAAGAGCAAGTGGCATTGTACCTTCATGTTTTAGAACATAATCAGAGATTTCAAGTGATTCACAATACATGGAGGAGATCCATAGAGACAATTTCATGATATTTCCATCAAGTGTTATATGCTACTGGTCTTCTCTATGCGTCTCCCGGGACGCGGCTGTTAGACAAAAGTTAAACAATAGGTCGATGAAAAATAAGTTGTTGACCAAGTTTATGTCTAAGCAACTGTTATTGCATTAATTAAACGCCGTCATGCAAGATAAAAGCCATATATGAGTCCTTCATATAGGGACTGAAGTTTTTAAGATAAAGCCTCAAACCTGGCTGGCCGAACTCTCACTGTTGGGTTTATAAAACGCTCTAAATTGTCGAGGTAGAACTAAAATTTTAGGCTTCTAGCACATGAAACCGCGGACGCTATAAGAGCCGTTTCCACGAGCGCTTGAGCTGCATACGTCCAAACATAAGAGACATGTTCGGATGCGTCCTGTATCTAGACACGACTCACAAAGCGACGTCTCCTACTCAAACCAAAGAGTAGAATCGCCGGATCCCTCTTTGCGCGAGGCAGTGGAGATATTATCATCGCACGATCGCATGCGTAAAGTATCCTCGACGCCTACAATCAAGAACCAAAATAGCGACATGGTAAGCTTTTTTTAATACTAAAGCGCAAGCATACATGAATACGGTGTATAACACTAAGGCACGAAAGTAGACGTGTAAAAACAGAGTGAGACAGCAAATAGTCTGAACCCTAATCCTATCTAATAATCTACATACACTACAGATTCGAGAAAGGGGCTTGTGAAGCTCGTTCAAAGTTCTCTTATCTTCTCGACAAACGATGGAAGCATGCAGACGACTACCTTGAACTTCGTAAAACCTACTTTGTTTAGCCTTTGCACGTCTCCTGTGTTAGCGAAAGTAGAAGGCAATGAAAAAACTAAACGCTAAAACATAAAGACAGTATTGGAAGAAGAAAACATGCAATACACCAGAGTCAATAGAAAGCGTTACTCGCATGAGACAGTAATGACTTTCCTAATAGATATTTCTAACATTTTATACATGTTACAATGAAAAAAGTAAACGCGTAAAAAATAAAGACAACATTTGACGTGGTGTGATCACATCAATGTTCATACTTGATGGTGGACTTGGGTTTTTCGAGAAGAGCGGTGCGCTGGATACTTCATCGGCTAACAGACAGACAATGTGGACACGAGGTTTACCCAGATTCAGGCTCTAGAGAAAAAAACCTACTCCTCCTTGCATGTTCTTGATTGATGAAGAAACTGAAAGTTACAAGGTTTTCGAGATGGCTATGATGTGCAGAATAGATCTAGCATGTGCGTATAAGAGTCTCGATGATCCTTCCTGATGATCCCTTCTAACCTTTATATGGGAAGGATAGGTCTCAGGATAAGTCCGGGTTGGTTACAAGTTTGAAGACATAACACTAAAGATTTCTTATATAGTCTTGTCTTGACAGTCAAGGAGTCGAATCCTTCATGGCCTGGCTTCACCCGAATCATCATGGGCTCCGCATGTCTCAGCAGATTGTTGTGTGGGCCTTCATCTAGACCAGACTAGATAGACCAAGGGTGAACACCCGTTGAATATACATATATTAGTATTGAAGGAAGAAAAACACGCATAGGCATCAGAGTCAGTAGGAAGCGATACTCATGCGAAACATATGTTGTAACGGCTAAGGTTTCTAGAAGGAGATGATGGCGGTTCTGTTTGCCCACCATGTTTCATATCAGATTAACGCATTTGATATTCTGACATGATACTTAAAGGCAAAAAATTTAAAATAATTAATTTTTAATTCAGTTACCAATCGTTAATATTCTCAAATTGTCTAGATTCAGATGTATCTAGTCATGTTTTAGTATTAGATACGTCCGGATCTAAATAAATCAAAGAACATTAATTTATATCGGAGGGGTAAAACATCGATAACTGGGACATACTTTGTTGTCACGCTCTAACTTCACTAATGGAGAACAAGGAAAACAGTTGAATTTCAGATCAACTATTGCCGCCAGCTGGGAAAAAAAGTACTACTTCCGTTCCAAGGCTTAAATTTTTTTAAAAGTTAAATCAATTAAAGTTTGACTAAAATTTTAGAGAAAATATTAATATTTACACTACGTAATCCATATTCTTTCATATATCCGAAACATATTTTTATATGGTATCTATATAATATAATAGTTCTTAATAGATTTTTCTAAAAGTTTGGTCAAACTTTACATGGCTTGATTTTTTAAAATAATTATATGCCTTAAACCTTAGGATGAAGGGAGTAAGTAGTACCTTCAGATTTAAAAATCTAAATGTTGTTTTAATGCGGTGAGCGTGTTCGCTCTCCCAACTGAGCTATCCCCGCTATGGTGCTTCGTATTGTGGATTGTCACTACTGGAGTATCAGAAACACAGTTGGATTTCAGATCAACTAACGCCGCCAGCTGGGGGAAAAAATCTAAATGCTGTTTTAATGAGGTGAGCGTGTTCGCTCTCCCAACTGAGCTATCCCCGCTATGGTGCTTCGTATTGTGGATTGTCACTACTGGAGTATCAGAAACACAGTTGGATTTCACATCAACTAACGCCGCCAGCTGGGGGGAAAAATAAATAGTAATCCAGAATGAAAAAATCTGGTGCTATTTCGATGCGGTGAGCGTGGATCGAACACGCGACCTTCAGATCTTCAGTCTGACGCTCTCCCAACTGAGCTATCCCCGCTTCGATCTTTCAAATTGTGTAACCCTATAAACTCAGTCATAGCGACGGACATGTTCGCTTGAGCACTCTGGTTCTCTAGGAAAAGAACATACTCCCCATTTCTAAATACAAGTACAGAGAGTTGCATACCCCCCCATCTGAATCACACCAAGATGAAGATCCATTGTTCCTGAGAACTGAACTCTCCACAATGTGCAAGGAAAACTTAATGCGCCTCTCCTCTCCATACAGAGACACGCAATGGCCATAACCTGATGTCTTATCTCTCTCAGACTACTAACATTTCTGAAATACTAGATCCTTTCATACACCGCATTGTGCACCGCATCCAGCATCTGTGCACGCTGCACATCCAAGCCGGTGATGCCAATGAAACAGACTTCCACTGACCACTGTGTCTTAGGATCCGAGACACGTCAAGCCAAATTTTGATAATGTATAAATAAGCATATGAATACTTATGAATCCAAATCATTCTGTTTAACAATCTCCATCTTCCTTACAATATACTGGTGCCACATCTTCGGTTTACCAATCTGAAAAAATAAAAATTCTGAAAATGGGTAGCAATATTCAAGAATAAACAAGAAATTTCCGGAACATATATAAAAGAACAAGTGTGCATAGCTTATTCCAAACCGCCCATGAAATTAAATCACGTACTGCATCCTCTGTAGCCTAAATAAGCCAACAATGCTTGTGTCAATGATGTGATTAATAAATGTTGCATTCCAATTGCACATACATGTCCACTATACACCAAACTTACATCATCAGGGATGTCTTCCACGCAGGCATCAAACTAAATAAGAGACAAAGCAGACGATCGAAAGGCATTAGCAGAGATCATGCACTGTGAATAATCAGAAATCATCAAAAGATAAAGGTACAAATTGCAGGACATCTGCTAATTATAGGAACTTACATTTAAAAACAGATCAGAAATGTCACTACGATCCAGTGCAAACTGGATATTTCTTCGATATCGAGGGAAGATATCCTTTCCATTGACTTCGACCAGAGCAGCTCTCGAATCAATCTGAGCCATGTTCAAGAAAGGAAACATACATGACCAAACATATACAGCAGGCACAAACACAGACATACACTACCGTTGCTTATTCCTAAATAAGAGCAATGCTTGGTTGATTGGTTCTATGCAAAAAAAAGTTACTCCCTCCGACCCATATTAGTTGACTTGAATTTTTCTAGATTCGGATGTATCTAGTACTAAAACATGTCTAGATACATCTGAATCTAGACAAATTCGAATCAATTAATATGGTCGGAGGGAGTACTACTGAGTACGATGCTAACCTTTTGCTCAGTCATGCACTTCCAAATCTCAAAATAGAGACGATCAATATCTTCACGGTGCCAATAATCAAACATCACATCTGACACGTGCTCCTGAACCAAAGGAATGTTTCTGTCAAATAAAACAAGACATGCGCATTGACCACAGGAATTAAATAAATTGATAAAATACTGTACCACATGAAAATAACAAAATGATGTGTTGCAGCATCAGCAAAATTGAGTATCTATAATAAAAAAAATCCTGTAAGACGTTAGCTGAGCTGAGCATGATAGTTTGGCTCGGTCTGATTCAGTTCAATACTTCAGTAACAGCTTCAAAGAAGTCAAGTTCCGCTCCTTGAAAACTGTTATGGTTCTCAGCCGCAACAGCATGTCTTAGGTTAGATTATTTGCTAAATTGATAAAAGCAGACATCTATTTGCGAAAGTTATTATGCCTATAATCTGAGAAATTTGGTCCAGAATACCATAACTCGAGCTCCAGACTGTGTTGTGTTTGACGCTTTGACTACGGCGGTGACATAGATCTCTATGAATAATAGGACGATAAAATCACATGTTGATCGTAACCCTCATAAGCTGTAAATAAAAAATATGGTCATGCCATTGTAACATTTTTTTTTTGCTGTATTAGCATAAGAAAACACTGAAGTAGACATCATTGCGAGTATCAGCAGACACACTTACATCTCGAAGTACAATACAGTGGTAGTCTTCTAAGTGAGCAAGCAAGGAGTAGCGACGGTCGAAGTACCAATCGACAGCCTCATCTTTCTCATAGTCATCAGGCAGGGCCTTGAGATTGTCCGGAGAGTACTCGTTTGTCAGTGTCACGTCATCCGGATCATCTACGCGAACTCCTTGTGCCAGCTACGCACAGCATAAACATAAGCAGTGAGAGATAAATTCAGTGCCAAAACAGGAGGATTGCAAATTACAAACGCACACACGACAAATGAATAGTTACATGAACACAATATATCAACTTGTAATGGTAACAGCCTTCAAAAAAAAATAACAAACACAACTAAGATGTGGATGAGAAGGAACCTCGGAAGCCCTGATATGGTATAGAGCAAGGCGTTCATAGAGCTCGCGTTGCTCTTCCTTGTCCAGACTGCGGGCAGTGTGGCGGTCATAGGAGCAGGCCTGGTGGCCAAAACCTTGATGTATCCAAGGAATTCCTCATCGCTGATGATATCATTTTCCGCCAGCTCATTCGGTGTGTCCCTACCCATCTTTCTCATTCGTTGGAGGGTTCCTTCCCACTGGGGGACGGTGTGTCAGCGAGTACGGAGTACAGTATTTCATACTCCCTCCGTCAGTTGACTTGGATTTGTCTAAATTCGCATGTATCTATATACTAAAACATGTTTAGATATATCTAAATCTAAACAAACCTAAATCATTTATTTTAGGACGGAGGGAGTAGAAATTATAGAACTGTTGATTGGATCATGCATTCACACGACTGCAACTTTCATGAGTTGGAAAAAGTCATTAAAAAACCCCAAAATACTTTTTGCTAGAATTATAGAAATGTTGATTGGATCATGCCACTGCAACTTTCACGAGTTGGATAAAGTGCCTCTATTTATTTATTTTTTATCACAGAAAATTTTCTGCTATTACTTTCTACGATTTATACTACTCACTCTGTTCTGAATTATAAGATGGTTTAGCCTTTTTGTCCTATATAATTTTTGTTATATAACATCTAAAGTTTCTAACGTTATAATTTGTGTCCTATATATTTTATCGGTTTTGCTAGTTCTCAGGCGCCTGAGAACTTCTTAGGTCTCAGTCGTCTCTTTCACCGTTCGATTTACCTCGTGATTCGTGCAAACTGGAAGTTACATATGAGTTGCAACTAGGGTGTAACTGAGAATTTGATGAGTTGCAACTAGGTTGCAAGTGAGAATTAGTACAAATCTTATGAGTTGCAACTAGGTTGCAACTGAGAATTAGCACAAATATTAGGATGACATCAGCGACTTAGACCTAAGAAGTTCTCAGGCGCCTGAGATCTAGGCACTCCCTATATTTTATTGAGTAAATTGACTGAGTTAGGTATATGCGCAAGACCTGTAAACTAAAACCGAGGGAGTACACTTTTTTGGACTGTTTTTTCTCACCCACCTTGGCACGCACTTAAGGAGAGACAAGAGACCGGTCTGAATCAAAATAGGCTAGAGAGATCCAACCGTGGGTATGTTGTCCGCGAACTCATCGTATATACGTATTTAATTATGAAACCGAAAAAATTGAAGATTGACTCTGCGCGTGCACGCAACGTAGACCGATTTCCAAGGCAGGACTCTCGATACAATGGCAAACAGTAACAGCCGTGCAACTACCAGGACGAGGGCATGTACGTGATGACAAAACGTGTCCAGCGAGCTTCACCACACCATTGAAGGCGTCGATAATGAAGGCTCATATGCTCCCTGATGAAGGCTACACAAGCGCACAAGTGTCTTCGTCACGAGCATCAAGTTTTGGCCGGGGTTAGGCCATGTGTAGAGCAGGCGGTCGCCGTCTGACGACTGAAACAAACTTACAGCCAGGACATGTCTTCCTCTAAAACGACCATGTGGTTGCAATCATGGCGATGCAAAGGTCACGGGGAGGGGACGCGAAGAGTATCCACACAGAGTACGAGCTCATTGTCATGGTGATGACGCTCCCACATGCATTACCATTTCCGTGCGGGGTTTTCCTGCTGCAATGCACTCACACTTTGCTAGTACCACGCCATTGAAAGGTCACTCCAACAGATATGAGAGGAGGGGAGCCGCCCCTTCCAATCAGTCATACTACGTTGGAAAGCCACTTCACAATAAACCTGCGCTTTTCTAAGCAGCTGAACCCAAGGCCAAGTGCAAGTAGCGGGAGAGTCCACTCATTTACACATTGCAATGCATCGACCAACCCAACCAGGTATATTTCAGCAGTATCTATCTGCATGGCACCATCATCATGCAACAATGGAGCAACGACAGGGTTCCAGCCTTCCAGGTCGTCGCCGAGAAGAAACGGAAAGGAGAACTCTGGCACCAGGCTAACTAACATGTTGTCGGATGCCTTTGCCACCTGGAAAAGCACCTCGCATATGCACAAATTTCCCAGACTGTAATCTAAGGGAGCATCCTGCTTCTGATCATGATCAGCGGAATCCTAGCTACCTTCTAGCACCTGTACACCTTGGCAGACAGCTAGGACTGGGAGCTGTCACGCAATTTCGCCCTGGCGAAAAATACTCCTGCTAATAGACCTGCATGGTCAAGGGTGCATTTTCTTTTTGTTAGTCAAATGTGGTACAAAATCAGCCCAAAGGTAATAGTATAGGTTTCACTTCATTGTAGACAAAACCTACCCAACAGAATGCTTATTGAGTTCTCCATGCTTGTGCGGACTTTGAAGAGAAGGATTCCGGTGATAGAGAGGGGGATCTTGTTGAGAGACCCTACAAGGCTGTAACAGGAGCAATATTGGCGTTAGAAGCTCACCAAGAGTGAAACTGCATCCATTTAAGAAAGGTCAGTCGTATTCATTTGGTACCTATATGTTGTTGCGCTTGTCTGACGAAGAAACCACATCGAAGTAAAGCTGATAGCAAGCCCCAAAACCCCACTGGCAGTGATAACTAGCCAAAACATGGGCGTCCTCAGCAGAGGCCTGTGAATTCATTTCCTGTAAGACTACAGAGTAATATATTTGCAATTGTAACTAGTTTTTCTAGATAGCATGTGTGATTGGATTACTTGTATGTTAGTAGGAGCTAACTAATGGTTCTTTGCTACAATATAAACACATTTTTGAACCCTGGACGTCACTTTCCTTGCAAGATTCAGATGGCATGGCCATACACTAACTTTTAGACTCTAACTGTTGGTGCACCTAAGAGGAACTGACTTGGAATGCCAGGAAAACATGAAAGGAACTTCAGGACAAATAGATTCTTGTTACACAGATGGTGTGAGTGAGTGAAATTTAAATCACGAGCTTACGTTTCCAACAGGTACTCCACTTCATTGAAACCAAGCACAAGGATAATTCCCGATGGCAGTGAAAGGACGTTATTCAGTAAAACCATTGAAAGCTCATTCAAATTCCCAGACTTGGTGGCTTGTTTAGCACTGTCCATTACATGCCGCAATGTAAGCTGAAAAAATAAAACAGTTCATTTGTTCAAATTTATATGGAGGCACCACAGAACCTCAGAACTGAAGATATTTGTCTCTATGCAACATGAGATGAGAATCTAAAGAATTTGGGAGGAGTAACAGTTCGATAGTCAGCTGCATACTGTTATCAGGTAATCAGTGGCATCAAGAACAATACCGAATATGATGCTGTTAGTAAACAGTTGAAGAACTGCCATGTATAGCCGACAGGATGAAATGAGAGATCTGTTACTCCTCCTGCAATGGCTGAGATTATCTACAGAAAACAATAGGCAAGTCAGGTCTTCGATACACTGTTAGTTCGAGCCAGCAATTCTGGAACACCTATGATTAGATATAAGGCAACATATAACCTATGTGCAATTATTCCGCAATTGTTAGTAAGCATTCAAGTCCTACTAAAACATTGTAGTAACTTTTATTGTTGACATACCATCAACATGAGAGAAATCCAAACTTGTCTATCATGCTGCTTCTTAAAGAAGTAGGTTTCCCCAGAAGCAGTAAGTACATTTGCAATATTCTTCAGTATAGTCAGCATGGCAACATTGATGTACTTCAAACTGAAAGGTACAGAAAATATTAAAAGGTGCATGAAATAGTTTGAACAAAGACTACAAAATTCAGTCCGATACTCCCTTATTACAATATGAGGAAAATTTTCTTCATGGATGGAAAAACTAACTCAAAAATGTTGCAGAAGCCTATAACTGATTCAGGTTTATCATTGTGTCATCTAACTAATCGACCATGAACAGAACCGGAGCAGATGAGCTGCACTCATCACGAATTTTATCGAATCGCCAAATAACAGCACAGCAAACATTTTCTCCCTAAATGGACTTCGTGAGCTGTCAAACATTATTAAGCACCAACACTGATTTAAGGGAGTTCCTTTAGGCATAGTTCTGACTTCTGAGAGTGAGAGGCGAAGAAATAATCTGGTTTTCATATTTTACCAAATGGAAGGATCGATGTTAACAAAAACAACTTCTTAAATTCAATAAACGATTCCATACTCCAATACCAAATAGGATAAAGGTACAGACCAACGTAAACTGCACAGAAAATAGTGCTCATCTTAAAATAGTTTGAAGACATGACAAATACCTAAACATGCTCGTGATTAGCATTCCGACAAATATGACGTTCACAGGCAACCAAACTTTGATTAATTTCCATGTTAGTGGTTCAGTTTGGATGACACCAGAGAGGGACAGTGTAGAAACAATGGTCACTGATACAATGTTCTGCAGTAAAACATGATGAAGAAGACATGTCAATTTCACCCAAGCAGCGTATAGATACAAAACAGAAGAAAAACACAATTTGCATGAGAAGTATACAGTCAGTAATAGTAATATGACCTGGTAAAGCATCAGAGATATTCCAGCACTGAAACCATAGCCAGACAAAATAAACTTGTTGACTAAGATCATGCTGCAGGACGCTATGCAGTAAGCAAGACCAGACAGAAGAGACTGATTCTGAATGTTTGGGAGCCTGAGGTAGTGTGAAGGACAGTCTCTATCTTTCGAGGCCTTAACATCTTCCAGGTCGGTGTCATCAACACCAAAGGACCCCGTCGTGGACCTGGAGAAAATATGAGCCAGAAACACAAGAGGTTGCGTTAGCTTGCACGATGATTGCATCTAATCTGAACCCATGGATCAAGCAGGCGTATGAAACCAAAGGCACATCAAAACGTATCGTACAGGAGCAGAATTAAGAGCATTTGCATTCTCCAAAAGAGTCACCGTGCTCTAGTCTAGTTAAAATAAGGCTAAAATGATCAGTTTCAGTGTGGTTCCACAGTTACAGTCAGCTACAGGACTAGTACTATGCCTGCAGAAAAACTATCCTGCCAAGTGCAAGAACAAAATTCGACAGGACATAACAAGTCGTCAGCCTAGTTAAGGGTGAGCAAAAACAGTCCAAATTCTTTGGCCGGTTTGAGCTAGTTCATTATTTTGTACAGTACTAGTTCGAAAATGAGGATTGAGTTTGTGGAAGGAAAGAACTAAGCTCCCCTATTTCCACGGTTTCAGTTTTGCACACCCCTATGACTATGACCCTCCCCAGGTAATTCCTATTTACTTGGAGGGTCTAAAAGCATAAGATGAAACATTCGCATGCCTACACGCTTCGGAAATAACACGAAATTGAAGTCGCGTTGCGCAGCTAATCGACAAAATTGTGCGACGAAGAATCCGATTAACAATTTGGCACTTGATGAATCCAGTCGCAAAGATTCCCCACCCCGGCCGGCACAAGCTCCCCGAAACGAAGCGAAAATTAACCTAAGCACTCTCCTAATTAATCGGAAGCAAGGCATGCTGAACCGGCCTGAAATCTCCGCCCACATGTCCGATGGCAGCCATCGGGCTAGCTTAACCGGCGCGGGAGAGGGCCGTAGCCCGTAGGTGGAGGTTGGGAGAGGTCGACAGAGAGCTCACCTGGAAGCCATGGCCCCTGAGCCGCCCCCTCGTGGACGCTGGCGGCGGTGCCGGGACGGCGCCTGCGGCTAGGCGCTCGAAGGAATGGAGGCGGCGGAGGAACTGGAAGCGACGGCGACGATGGCTGGGAAGTGTAACGGAAGGGGACAGCGCCGCGGCTTTAAAATATCCGGCGGAAAAAGGAACGTTCGCAGGCTGCGCTGTGGGGCCCCGCCGTGTCTATCCAGCTGACACAGCTTGGCTTCGCCTGCTCCCCTTTCGACTGCTCGTTCTTCGGTGGACTCGTGGCGCTGACCATCACCATCACTGGGTACTGGGTCCAGCGGTCATAGTGGACCACGTTACAGTGACAGGGGAAGTAAGGTGACCGGAAACGGGTGCCGGATTATGCTTCGGAGGTTTCGTCTAGACGTCTGGTATTTTGGGCGTGCATAATTTTCGTGGGTTGAGCAAAATGAGGTGGCATGTTTCGTGTGTCTGTTTTTTCTTTGAGAACTATGTTTCGTGTGCTGTTGCGTGATAGTAGTAGTCTTTTGACGAGGTAGACAATTTTTTCTTTAGAAGTCAGCACTTTATTTATAGATCACACGAAATCAATACACAGTTTGTCACGGACGATATCCGGAACAATATAACGGAAGTAAACACTATCAAAAGTAGAGTACTCTACGAGGAGTGTGTGCTGAATTATTACACAAATGATTAACATGACTCAAAGACGATACCGAAGTTGCAAGGATCTTGATGTCCTTCACCACCACTTCGACCAAAGATCTATTATCCGGAGACGAATTCATACGCTGGATAACCGATAGACAGTCAGAAAACACGATGATCATATTCAATCCTTCTTCTCGGGTGAGGGGGACTGCACGCCTAATGGCTAGTGCTTAAGCAATTTCAGGCGTCATGACCTCATCAAGTAATTTGACTGCAAGTAGTCAGAAAATTCTCGTTGTGGTTCCTGATCACAACGCTGACCCCTCCGATTTGAAGCAGAGAACAAAGCTGCATCGACATTAATAACAACTGTACCATCCGGCGGCGTAGTCCAATGTTGCAACGAAGGATTGGGCTCACGTCTTTGAATTGGTGGTGGAGTGAAAAGATGCGGCAAGATCTCATAATATATGCTTTGATTTGCTCAGCAAGACTATACGAATGCTTCCTCTTCTCTTCATTTCGGATAGCATTCCTGGCATCCCACAAATGCCAAACCATAACAGCCAAAGTGACCGCAGTGCGATTGTTCGCTCTGGAGAGAAACTCCAGTAACCAGAGTTTAGTGTTCACGAACTATCGACAACAAAGACGGAATGTCTGCTTGACCTGGCGCAACACTTTCACGTGCATACAGGCAAAACAGCAAGGTATGCTTCACCTTCTCTTCTCGGTTACAGAATAAGCATGCATCTGAGGCTAGGATTTGAAGGTGGCGGAGTTGATGCCCAATAGGTAGGTAGTCATGTGCAAAACGCCATAGGGCGATCTTCATTTTACCTGGCGCTTTTGTATTCTAGAGCTTCTTCCACATCTTTGCATCCGATAATGGATCCATAGCCATGCCATGCCCTGAAGAGCCTCACTAAATAACATAGTTATCAGATCACGCAAGCTTATATGCCGATCAAATAGTATAAGCACCAAGTTTGTGAGTATGGCCATGAGGCAAAATCTTCTCCCTTTTCACGAGCAAGTGGGATTCTGAGAATCCTAGAGGAAATATCATCCGAGAAGATGTTCCTTATAATGTCCATATCTCATTCACCGTTGTGATCATCAATCAACAAATCCACTATGGCATTAAGCGGAAGAGACACCAAATTAGCAACTTTATTAGGAATGATCTCAGGGATCTAGTTATGAGAAAGGATTTTTGTGGCTTGGCCATTTCCAATAACCCATCTAATACCATGTTGCACCAGATCCTTTCCGCGGAGAATGCTCCGTCATGTAAACGACGAAGAACATAGTTGAGAAGCGTTCTGAAAATTGCAATCTGAAAAGTAACGTCCCTTCAACACTCAAGCGCATAGGGAATGAGGATCAGTGAATAAGCGTCTCGCCTGTGTCCCTAACATTGACTTATTTAATAAGGTCAGATCACGGAAGCCCATGCCGACAAGCTCTTTCGGTATTGACAGCCATTCCTAGGACCTCTAAGGCATCTTCTTATGTCCATCCTCAAAGCCCCACCAGGAATCAGCAATTCCCTTCCGCGGCGCCACACAAGTACCAACTAGGAGTAGAAAGCAACTCATGATAAAGGTAGGAATGACCTCAATGACAACTTTGAGAAAACCTTCCTTTCCAGTCCGAGATAGAGGTTATCCTGACATAGAATTTTTTGACCCTGAACTATGAGGCAACAACCCCACCGCAAAATTTATTTCACCACAAAAAAATAATATACAAAAGAGAGAGGGGAGGGGAAGACTATACAACCTACCTATAAGATTACAAAATAGCCAAATTATGGCAGAGAGCCAATCCAGGCCTTATATTTATCTACATGCTTGGCTTTGATCCTATGCCTAAGTAGGCGAACATCATGAATGAAGCTACATTTCCACTTAGCAAACGTGGGTCTCTCATTCCTGAATTTTTTTGCGTTCTGATTATCAAAATCTTCCAAGCAACCATGATCATCGCCTCCATCAAAAAAGGGTGCTGAAAACTGCAGCGTGCTGCAGCCACAGTAGGTTCTAAATCTCCATTGCCTCGTGTCCAGTCGATCTGAAGGTAGTTACGGACTCGTATACTGAAATTACATTCAAAAAAATAAATGTACACGGTCTTTATGAGCACGTAGAGGGCAGAGAACACAATGCTTATCCTCGGTTACATGCCAATGACTGCGCTCCAGTAAATCCCTCGTGTTTAGACGATCTCTTGATGAGTCCATTTATAAATCATGTTTACCTTGTATTTTTGCATGAGTAGAGTTAGGATTTTTATATTTTATGGCTTTCGCGTGCACCTTTTGTCTTTGTTTCAATAGGATTCCGAATTATTAAGTATTTTGTGAATATATCAATTAGGACTATCATGTTATGCAATAATATAATATTTTTAAGTGATAAAAGTCATTTAAATAATTTTCCACGCACCTAGAAGAAGCGAGGAAGCGAGGGGAAGTTATAGAGGGTTTAACGACCTGTGATACAGGTAGAGTCCGCCCGTACCGTCCGCTTGTACGACCCATCAGGACGTCCGCCTCGTCAAATACTTGCACCACGTGAAGACGGATCTGAGATCCAACATACACAGAAACTTCTAGCCTCGAAATACCACACCAGAAGAGATCTAGAGGAGGAATTTGGAGAAGGGCAAATCCTTACTACTTCATGGTCATTCGGGGACATCACATCATCCCCTCCATCATCAACCGCTACATCTCCATCAACACCACTTTCCAAATTCTCATTCATTGGATCTTGTTGTAATTCCAATACAGTTGTGGTTTGCACTTGATTTACCTTTGCACTTTCAATCCATCCGTATGAATATGATGATGTTGTTGATTTCTTCCATGTGTGAGTAGTTTCCCTTGTTCTTGGGGAGATGGAGAAATCCTAGCATTATTATGAAATGAAATAAAGATAATCTATAACATTGGTATTTGATCTATTGATTTAAGATATTGTGTTAGATCTCTCTTTCTCTATCTAGATGGTATGTGAAGTCGACCACATAACATTTGCCTTTGGAACTAGATAGAGGAAAATACTCTTTGGACATATATGGGAGCATGCCCAGTGCTATTATGTGACTGGAAGCATCGGCTTACAACCTATGCGGTCAAAGGGGGGATTAAGGGAGATTCATTAAGCTCATACAATATCCATGGGAAACCTTAATCGTGGTGGTCTGTTGAAGTGATTTTCTCGCAGGTATCGTAATGGTTATTTAGAGATGATCTCAAAACTTGAATCGGACAAGTGGCTGCTCGCGAGACTTGTAGTGAACATCTTATTATGAAGGTCACTCCACACATATCATGACAAAAGACATAGATTATCCTAATCATGAATAATTCTTATATGCTAGCGGTGTATCCTACATTCCCGAGAACATTTTAGCCTTATTGAGTTCCAACACTATTTCCAACGCTTTTATTACTTGTTCAATTTACTTGCTTTTATTATTTTCTTGTATTCAATCATGAACACCTTTCAAACACACTTTACTTAAGATCAAAGGCAACTTACAAGTATCATTTGGTATATAGTGACAAGGGGCATAAAGACCTTAACTAAATAGCTTTCTATAGGTTCGATACTCTTATTTCAAAACTATCTGTAATCGAACTGTGCACTTGCAGTCATCATCTCTCAATAAAAGAAAAGCAAAAACTTTTGTCTTCATAGTACAACTGGATTTGCAAACCCATCTGAACACCAATGGCACTGAGATGTGACTATGTATATAAGCATAAAACTTGGCGGATGTATATTTGTCACCCCAACAATAAGTCCAAACATCTAGCTGATCAGATAGGGGGCCATGATTGCATTAGTTGCTGCAGCTCTAGAAACTCTCCATATGCAGGCCGAGATAAGGGGAGATAAAACATTGACGTGAGGTCATTTAAAGAATAGACCTTCGTAGCAGATAGATTTCCATTAAGCACATATGAATATAAACGTGGGAATCTATCTCTTAGAGGGGTCGAGTAACTATTGAGAATCAACTAGTCTTCCCAAAAAATAAATGAATAACCCTTGTATGGACTCACCACCGCAAATCCTCTAGAGTTATCTATCAGTTTCATGACATCTCGCCACCAAAATGAGCTGCATAGGTTTTCAGCATGAGGTACCTTTTTTGAATAATGTGAAGACCAGATCAACTACACCCATAGAGTATCCACATGATTATAAAATTTATCTAAGAATTATATTAGTAGGGAGCATTTTGTTTTTGGAAGTTGACAATTCCAAGGCCTCCAGCCTTTTTTGGTTGACACACCATTTCCCAATATGCTAAGGACTACTTTGGTGTATCAGTATGATACCTCCATATACACTGCCGTAAAATTCTATCAAGCTGTTTTGTTAGACCCAGAGGCAGCTGTAACGAACAAATGAAGTGTAGAGGCATGGAGGCCAGAGAAGAGTTTATTAGTTGCAGCCGTGCCCCCTGATTGAGAAAACGTGAGCTAGTTGAGAGCTTGCGCTCTAGTCTACAAACCAGGGGCATGAAATCACTTATCATAGGCCTGGTCATTCCTAGAGGAAGGCCAAGGTACGTGAAGGGCATTGACCCAACTTGACGCCCAAATTCAGCAGCTAGTTATGAAGTGATGTCTTCTGCAACATTGATGGGAATCAACTGGGATTTGCTGCAGTTGATCTTCAAACTAGTGGACATGGAATATTTATGAAGGGTTTCCTTTAGAGATCTTAATTATACTCCCTCCGATCCAAATTAGTTGATTCAGATTTGTCTAGATTCTAATGTATCTAAGCTTGTTTTAGTGCTAGATACATCTGAATCTAGACAAAAGTAAGTCAACTAATTTGGATCGGAGGAAGTACAACATCTACAAGCATCACCATAACTATATCATCAATGTACTGAATTATGGGGAAGTCGGTATCATGGGTGTCAATGGGCCTACTGATAAAGCCTTGCTGCATTAGATCGTTGACCACCACTAGCTAATTTGAGCCAAAAATGTATAACAAGGGAGATAATGGATCACAATACTCATCGCTTGTAGACAAACTGCTTGCCTAGGATACCATTAAGTAATATAGAAGAAGTTTTAGTAGATAAAATTTCCTTAACCCAATCAATCCAAGTGCCATTAAAATCCAAGTGCTGCATAACTTGAATAATTTCTTCATGTTCAATAGTGTCGAGGGCTTTGGCGAAGTCTAGCTTTAGGATGATAATAGGTTTTTTGGAGGCATGACATAAGGACAAATACTCAAACGATCAAGCCAAGCAATCTTGGATAGATCTATTCCTTAGAAAACCATATTGATTTTTGCTAATGCAATCTAGAATTATCTCCTGAAGCATATTAGCATCTAGCTTGATGATGAATTTGAGGCATTCATTAGTTAGGGAGATCGGGCGAAAATCATTTACCCCAACAGGTGAAGCCACCTTAGGTACCAAGGTTATGTAGGAGCCATTAACATTTTGCAATTTCAGATTGCCCCATAAAAATCTTCAGCTAGGACGTAGAAGTCCCAGATCAAATTGTATGCGAATGCCTTCTGATTGGTCCATCTTGTCTTTATAATTAATCCAAAGCATTCTTGTCATTATTACCTGATGATCCGAATTTTTTTCCTGACTCGTCTCTTAGCATAGAAATATTGTTCCTTCTAAATCTCTCAGTTTCCATTGCGTGATTTTTTTGTATTTTCCTCACCTTGCTTGATCTAATAAATAATACATCATTTTTCCAATAGTTACATTCATCTCTCAAAAGATCAGCAAGATGAAGTTTGAAAATCTTTTAAAATTAAATTCAGCACAATGTAGGGGTCTATTTTCCTCCAGGGAGTCAAGCAACGTAATCACTTTTGTTATAGTTCTGAATCAGGCCCTTCAGCTTAGCAAGGCTCACATGCCATTTCTTTAAATCATACCTTAAGCCCTTGAGTTTATCAGCCACAAGTGCAGGGCTATACGGTTTTCTACTCGGCTTAGCCCAAGACTTTTCCACACACTCCATGAATCCTGGCAACTCTACCCAATAGTTTTCAAACCCAAATAATTTGGCCTTAATAATATTGGTGTCTATGTTGACCACACAAGGAACATGGTCCGAACCAATTTTTGCAAGTGGCATAACCAAAGAATTTGGGTAATCTGTATAACAATTTGCACAGGTGAAAAACCAGTCTAATTGCTCTACTAGGGGATTTTTTGAATGCTTGACCACGTGTGGACACGCACCTTTTAAAGGTAATTCCAGCAAACCAAGATGTCCAATCACTTCATTAAATAAGAACGTGTCAGTTAATACCACCCCAACCTTATTTGTATTGTCAGGTGAGCAGATGAAAAAACTCCTAGAAGTAGCCAATTATCATCGTAAGGGATTTGCAAGTTATAAAGCCAAGAGACAAACCAATATCTCTCCTGCCCCTAACTGATACCAGCGTCCAACAAGCATTATTATGATTTGATTTAAATTTGATGACATGTCCAAAACGCTGAACTTCTACTAACTGATCATCAAACACAGATGATTTCCATAGAACTAAGATTACCCCTAATGCTCCTATCGACGAAGTATAAGCAAAATTATTAAATCTTTTGGGATAAAACTTGCATATAAAACGCCAATCAAATAATTCACATTTTTTATTGCATGCAAATTATGCCACACTTGCTTTCATTAATCTTGAAAACTTCTCGATGCCGATCATCGGAATTTAATCCTCGCACGTTCCAACATAGCACTATCCACTTTCTTCGTGATAAATTATACATTAATAGGCTAGAGAAAGAATATAGTAAGGAACTCAATGCATAACATCGAGTATTAATAAAGCCCAGGTCTGCTAAAGACAAAGACCAACCACAGATAGGAATTAACCACACGCACTGACAACATTGACACAAATGCATACAAGCTTGGAAATCAGACCACACGACCCTAACTGCACGGGCTGAAATGAAATGACCAACATAGGCAACATACGACTGACAGAAAAGCAGACACATTGACTCTGACTCGAGACCATGGCCCCCACCAAAGAGGAGGCCACCGCGAAGACCATCTGAGGTAACTAATCATCTTCACCATATTTAGGAAACTTGCTAGGATCATCTTCAAGCAGCTCCTTAGTGAGATTGGTCGGGTCAATACCTAGCTCACATCCAACTCACCGCATGACGTGAATAGGAGTGGCTGGAATTTGCACTTCCTCACGGGTTGCTTCATCAGCATCATCTATATCAACTCTCTTCTCCCCTTTTTCTTTCGTTAGCCTTGTTGATGTCTACGCACGCTTCTATTCTTGTAGACTGTGTTGGGCCTCCAAGTGCAGAGGTGTGTAGAACAGCAGCAAGTTTCCCTTAAGTGGATCACCCAAGGTTTATCGAACTCAGGGAGGAAGTGGTCAAAGGTATCCCTCTCAAGCAATCCTGCAATCAAGATGTAAGAAGTCTCTTGTGTCCCCAACACACCCAATACACTTGTCAGGTGTATAGGTGTACTAGTTCGGCGAAGAGATAGTGAAATAAAAGTAATATAGATGATTATAAGTGGTAAGTGCAATCTGAAATAAGAGTGGCATCAAGCAAACATGTAACAGAACTAATTGTAAACGGTGTTTCAATGCTTAGAAAACAAGGCCTAGTGATCATACTTTCACTAGTGGACACTCTCATATAAATATCTTCTCTTCATGATGCTACCCTGAACTACTCTTCGGTTGGACGATGTAGGGCTATAACAGCACACCTTAAAGTTCGCATTCCCCATCTAGATAACCCCTCACAGTCACCTTGAGCGTTAGATAGTTCCAATAAACACCACAATCTCATAGAGACATCAAACTCAAATTATACTCATGATAAGTATTTATGTAACCTTAGCCAAAGTGCCACACAGTGTGCACACTGTCAACTTCACACACGTGGGGATAAGCAGAGATTCATTAAAGCACTTGAGTAGCAGAATAGATCTATAGATTACAAAGCTCATGATCTCATAAGATCACGCATAGAGAGAGATGAACGCATAGCTACCGGTAGAATCCTTAGCCTCGAGAGAGAACTACTCCCTTCTCATCATGGGAGTCAGCAACGGCGATGGAGATGGCGGTGGAGTCGATGGAGATGGCTCCGGGGGCACTTCCCTGTCCCGACAGGGTGCCGGAACAGAGACTTTTATCCCCCAAATCTCCTCTTCGGTGGGAGCGGTGTTGCGGAACTTTTTGTGGAATTCTGATCTTGTCTTTAGGGTTTTCATCCCAGGGTACTTTTATAAGCGAAGTGGCAACGTCGGTGGACGCCCGAGGGGCCCACACCACCCCTTGTCGTGGCCTGGGCTGGCCCGCGCCACCAGGTGGTGTGGCCACCTCGTGGCCCATCTCCGTCTCGTCTTCTGGCTCCATGAGTCTTGTGGTAAAATATTGACTTTGGCTTTTGTCCGATCCAATTCTGAGAATATTTCTTTTCCAGCTTTTCTGAAACCAAAAATAGCAGAAAACACACAATTGGCACTGTGTCATCTTGTTAATAGGTTAGTTCGAGAAAATGTATAAAAATACCTGAAAGTATGAACAAAACATAAGAAAGTAGATACAAAACAAGCATGGAGCATCAAAAATTATAGATACGTTTACAATGTATCAACATCCCCAAGCTTAACTCCTGCTCATCCTCGAGTAGGTAAGTGATAAAAAATAATAATTTTTAAGGTGACATGCACCATCACAATCTTGATCAAGATATTTGTAAAACATTGATAGCTGGGATCATAGTATTTTAACATAGTGATGACCCACAAGTATAGGGGGTGTATCGCAGTATTTTCGAGGGAAGTGAAACCCAATTTATGTTGGGGATCGACGCGGAAAACAAAAAATTTCCTACGTTGAAACCCCAGAAACTAGCCTAGGATCTATCTATGTAGTAATGCAGTAACGGCTGATGCGTAGAGAATACATACCCTTGTAGACCATACGCGGTTAACGTTCCACGGGGAACGTGGTTGAAGTAGTCGTACTCGTAGCCGACCTCAAGGTCGCGAAGCTCCTCGCAGGTCACCCCTTGCTCCTTCTTGATCTTCATCATCTTCATCGTGCAACAGCTCCGGCTCACGACATTTAAGCGCCCCAAGTGTTGCGTGTGACACCCCGGTTCTGATAAGACCGTGGCCTCTATGTGACATGCCAATCCCTGGATCGGTTCATTGGCCCACAATAGAGTAAGATAGATAATCATAGCAAATAACCGTGTATCATGATCTACAAGATCCAGAGTACCATTATTACAATATAAAAGCTTAGCATAAAGCTAGCTCAAATTGTTCAGGTAGCAACAAAAGCGAGTAAATCCTCCAATCTTCAAATTGCCCACAAGTGAACAAGTGTCGAGTGGAGTACCGTGGCCTATAACGATCAATCAGAATCGGAATAACCTGCAGCATAAAACGCAACAGCCCCGAAGGGTCAATACATGGAATGTATGGCAAGTAGAGCTAGTAAAGGAGACAATAGTACTAACAACTACATGCATATCTGGCAAGTGGAGCTGTGTCTGGCTTGCATTTGCAAATACATTTGTCCTACTTTCATAAACAGTTTTGAATTTTCTTTGAAAAGATCCCAATTAAGTTAACCCAACAAGATTAAAACAATTATGAAATTAGAATGAGCGAGAAACATATCATGGAATCAATATCTAGCAACTCAGATGTCCATAACCGGGGACACGGCTAATCGATTAGATTATACACTGCAGAGGTTAGTACACTTTACCCATGTGACTTGGCCAGCCCAGCTCGTACCATCACTCTCATTTTGGGTGATGATAGGAGAAGACCAAGAAGAGACTGTTCGAAGTAGCTCCTCAATCCCGACGCCGCAAGACCGGTCCAACCTACCAAAATTCTACATCTCTGGATACGCTGGTTCGAGTTACGTCAAGCTACTAAGTCCACCCAACCGCCCATTCCATTATTGGAACATGGTTGTACACGTAAGCTACACAATAAAGAAGCCAATCATTCTCTCTTGATACCAGGTGCCTTTCCGCAATGAAACCACCAAAATTTATCAATACCATCACACCTGTGGGGTTCATTGATTGTTGTTTTAGTTTTCACAAACCAAAACTTTGAGAAAACAAGTGTCAATGATGTAACCCAGCCCTCGCTCAACATAGCATGGCTAAGCACATCTACAACTGTGGTTCATCTACAAGGAAAACCCTACCACATAATAGGACATAGCATAGCGATAGTATCATCCTACACATGCATCTACAAAATACACGACAATGCATTGAAATTAGTAGGACGATATCATGAACAAAGTAGCATCTACTTGCCTTGGTTGTAGCGGTCGGAAGAACAATCCACACGAGCAAGGGTTGCACTCCACAATCTACACGACACAATTGCATTCATAAACAAACAATTCACAAACATATGCAACAAAGATGATGCATGAATGCAAGAACGGCAAGTGAATTGGTGCTACAGATGCACCACATAGTACTAATTCATATTACTACCGAATACATGCATGGAAAATAGATTTGGCAAGGAAACTATTAACCAAAAGCGGTGATCACTACTAGAGCTAGAACTTAAATAATTCACTACCGGTAGTATACTGTTTGTAAAATCTTGGAAAATTCTACCGCATAGGCATCGCTGATAAGAAACAGTACCAATTGGAATTACTCAAAAGGAGTTATAAAACATCCCGAGTAATTAAAACACTGCAGAAGGCCATTAGACAAATACTGCAGAAGTTTTACTGTAAGCCTATCTTTTATTTCACGATGAGATTCCCTCGTTCATACGAGTTCAGGGACATATCATACGCGATTTTTGGAGCTACGAAACTTTTACTACGAATTTATTACTCCGAAAAGGCCATTAACTCATTTGATTAAACTGTACTAAACCTGACAGTAAAAATCTGAACCAAAGCTACATCGAGATTCTACACGACTCACTGAACGCGTGCATATTTTATTTGCAAATTTTGGCCAAGCGGTTTAATTTCTACGCAATTTACAAGATTCTACCGAAATCTGCCAACTAATAGGATTAACGAAATTGACCCGATCAATCGGTTCAGCACCGATCAAGGCGTCTGACCAGTCAACGTCTGGGGCCTCTGACTAGTCAACGTCTGGAGTGCTGACCAGTCAACGAACGATCTAAGCCGCTGATCTGAGATCTGACGGTGGCTGCTGTCTTACCGGAAACGGACGGCGAAACGAACTCCGGCGAGCTCCGGACGGCGGCAACGATCGGATCCGGTGGCGTGGAAACTCCTGCAAGTACACACACGGTCAACTACGGCTCCCGGAATAATAAACGCGGCGCCAGCGTCGTGGCGATCTGCGCAGACGCAGCTTGGCGGCGGCGGATGGAGACGCGAGCACGGAACGGAAAGAGGCGGCAGACGAACCGAAGACGCGGGCGATGGCGGCGACGGAGGGCGGCAGCGAGGCGAAGCGGCGGCGGCTGGACGTGCGCCGTGCGCCAGGGAGCAGATGGCGGCGGGGTGTTGGTCGCGTGGGGGTGTCGGGCACGGATCCCAAGGCCCGGGTGGGTCTTTTTTTAGAAGTCCTACGCGCGCAGAAAAAAAAAAACAGAAACAGATTCGGTCCGCGGTTGGACTATAACTCGGAAATCGGTCCAGATTTTCGGACCGTTTTCCGGCGGTTTACTAAAACGTCCGAGTCTTTTCCATACGAACTCCGATTGGAGCGATTTTCGCGCCTACGGGTTCGTATCGTCGAGGGGCACAACCTTCAGTCAACGGTTGAGCGAAACCTCGTACCTACAGGGGTGGCGGCACTAGATTCTCTAAAACCTTCCGCAGGAGCCTCGTGGCAAAACTAGAATAGGGTTTTGACGGTGGCGTTTCGCCGAACCTTCTCACTCGACGGTTTTGCATGGAAAAGCATGATGCAATGATATGAATGATATGCAAGACCAAATCTAAATTTGGGATGTGACAAGACTAACCCCCTTAAGATGAATCTCGTCCTCGAGATTCGGCGCGGCTAGCAAATAGGTGTGGGTAGTCCTCTCGGATGTCATCTTCACGCTCCCAAGTGGCTTCCTCTTCGGTGTGGTGACTCCACTGCACCTTGCAAAACTTGATTGTCTTGGTACGGGTAGTCCTTTCTGCTGTCTCCAGAATCTTGACCGGTTTCTCCTCATAGGTCAAGTCATTTTCAAGCTGAACCTCCTCTAGTGGTACAGTGTCTCTCAATGGTGTATCCACCATCTCCGGATGGCACTTCTTTAGCTGTGACACGTGGAACACATCGTGAACAATGCATGAGCCTCCGCAACTCAACGATAGGCAACTTCTCCCTTGCGTGCTAAAACTCGATACGGTCCAATGAATCGAGGTGCCAGCTTACCCTTAATTCCAAATCTCTTGATTCCTCGAAGTGGCGATACTCTGAGGTACGCTCTATCACCAATCTCATACACCACTTCCTTGCGTTTGGCATCAGCGTAGCTCTTCGCTTGATTGTGCTACCTTCAAACTGCCCTTAATCAAGGCAACCTTTTCCTCAAGATCCTTGATCAAATCAGGTCCAAACAACCGACGTTCTCCTACTCCATCCCATAGCAATGGTGTTCGCACCGCTTCCCATACAAGACGTCGAACGGTGACGCCTTGATGCTGGTTTGATAGCTGTTGTTGTAGGAAAACTCGGCATAAGGCAAATTCTCATCCCAACTAGAACCATGAGCCAAAGCGCAAGCTCTCAAAGATGTCTTCCAAAATCTGGTTCACCCTCTCGGTTACATCCATCTGTTTGGGTGAAACGCATGCTAAACTCAATCTAGTACCAAGTGACTCGTGCAATGGCGCCAAGTGTGAGGTAAATTGGGTGCCTCTATCGACACGATACTCTTGGGAACTCCATGTAGGCACACAATCCTGTCCATGTAAATCTTGGCCAACTTTGCACTCAGATAGGTCGCCTTTACCGGTATAAAATGGGCTACCTTGGTCAAATGGTCGACTACCCAAATAGAGTCATATCCCGACCTGGTCTCAAGATCTGTGATAAAGTCCATTCCCACTCTATCCCATTTCCAATCCGCACAGTAACGGCTGTAGCAATCCTGGCAGCTTCGGTGTTACGCCTTCACTGCTACATACATCACATAGGGCAATATGCTTGGCGATATCTCCCTTCATGTTGTTCCACCAAAATCTGCTCTTCAAATCCATATACATCTTTGTGTTGCGGATGTATGGAATATGGCGAGTCATGAGCTTCGAGAATCAACTTCCTTATCTCGGGATCGTTGGGAACACACAAACGATCTCCATACCACAAGGTACCATGCTCATCCTCGCGAATATCCTTTTCCGGTTCTCCTTCATCTTCTCCTTTATTTCTTCTATTTCCTTGTCTCCCACTTGAGCCTTCTTGATTCTGTCTTGAAGCGTCGGTTGGACTTCCATTGTTGCTAAGTACCCTTGATACTACCTCCAGCCTAAGGTCCTTGAATTGCTTGCACAAATCCTCGTGCAATTCACCAATTGTCAATCCATTGGCATAAACCTTCCTACTCAGAGCATCTGCTACTACATTGGCCTTTCTGGGTGGTATTGTAGATTCATATCGTAGTCCTTGATAAGTTCCAACCATCTCCTTTGTCTCATGTTCAGTTCCTTCCGTAAATATGTACTTCAGGCTCTTGTGGTCGGTGTACACATCACAAGTGTTTTCCCATTAAGTAATGCCTCCATACCTTGAGCGCATGAACCACTTTGACGCTAACTCCGGTCGTGTGGGGTAATTCCGCTCATGGTGCTTGAGTTGTCGCGAGGCATATGACACTACTCTCCCATCTTGCATCAAGACACTCCCAAGTCCTTGTCGTGAAGCATCACAAGACACTTGGAAATCCTTCAAGATCCGTAAACACAGTATGCGATTACTAGTCGACGCTTCAGCCTCGAAAGCTGGCTTCACATACGTCTGACCATTCAAACTTCCTCTCCTTCTTCAGAAGTTCAGTCATCGGCTTAGCAATCTTGGAAAAGTTTTCTACGAACCTTCGGTAATATCCAGCAAGTCCCAAAAAGCTTCGAATCTCTCCCGCATTCTTGGGTGCTTCCCACTCACACCGGTCACTTTGCTTGGATCAACAATGACTCCTTCTCCTTCTCGACACTACGTGTCCAAGAAATCCACGTTGTTAAGCCAGAATTCACACTTGCTGAATTTGGCATACGACTTGTGTTCCTCTTCTCCATAATCAATGCAGATGCTTCTCATGCTCAAAGCATCATCCTTGGAATATATCAGTATGTCATCAATAAACACCACCACGAACTTGTCCAAATACTCCATAAATACCTTGTTCATCATGGTCATGAAATATGCTGGGGCATTCGTTAGTCCAAACGACATAACTGTATACTCATATAGACCATACCTAGTGGTGAAGGCGGTTTTTGGTACATCCTCCTTCCGGATCTTCAATTGAAAGTAGCCTGATCGCAGATCAATCTTGCTGAACACCTTTGCTCCTTCCAGTTGATCAAATAAATCATTTATGTTCGGCAGAGGGTACTTGTTCTTGATGGTTACCTCATTCAGCGAACGATAGTCCACCACTAATCTCTTGGTGCTGTCTTTCTTCTCCACAAATAGAACAGGTGCTCCCCATGACGACGCACTAGGCTGAATGAATCCCTTTTCCAGTTGTTCCTTCAACTGTTTCTTCAATTCCTTCAGCTCATCGACATCCATCTTATATGGTTTCTTTGCTATAGGTCCTGTTCCCGGCATCAGGTCGATAAGAAACTCTACATCTCTGTCAGGTGGCATTCCTGGCAGTTCTTCCGGAAACACGTCGGGGTAATCCCTTATCACTGGCACAGTATCCATGCTAACCCCCTTAAGAGAATTCAGCTTACACCTTCCTAGTCGTGCGGCTGACTTGAATCTAATCCTCTTACCATCCTGGGTTTTGAGTGAAACAGCTCGCTGTGCACAATCTATGTGTCCCCCATGCATAGACATCCAATCCATACCCAGAATAACGTCTAATCCCTGTGATTCCAACACTACCAAATGTGCAATGAAGTTGTGTGTTCCAATCCTCACAGTCAAGTCGCGGCATCCCGCGCTAGCTATCATATCTCCTCCAGGTGAACTCACTCTAATAGTCCTTTTCATAGACTCAGTAGGTAACTTATACTTATCCACAAATGCCTTTGATATGAAGGAATGCGATGCACCAGTATCGAAAAGTATAAGTGCAGGGTAAGTGTTGATTGGAAACTTACCAATCACAAGGTCAGGCTCATCTGGAATCTCCTCCACATTCATGTGGTTCACTGTGGCCTTCTCACCGTTGGTTGGCTTCAGTCCTTTCCTCTCCGGACAGTTGTCAGCATAGTGTCCCTTCTGCTTGCACTTGAAGCACGTCACCTCACTCAGATCCTTCTTCACGAAGTTGCGATCACGGTTGCGGTCATGTCCACCGTGTCCTCCAGAGTGGTGAGAGTGTCCTCCCTTGTGGTTATGGTGGTTGCTCCTATGGTTGTCATGGCGATGTCCATCGCGGTGGTCATGGTTCCCATGGTCACTTCCTCCATGTTTGGAGTATCCATCATACGAAGTGCGAGTCTTGTGGTGTGAACCAGAGTGGTGATTGTTGTTCTTTCTCTTGCGGTTCTCCACTTGCTTGTGCTTCCCCTCCAAGATTCTGGCCTTGTCCATAAGCTCCTGGAAAGTGGGGCAATAAACCACCAGTAGCTGCACTGAAAGCTCATCACTGAGGCCATCCAGGAATCTCTCCCTCCTTTTGGCATCAGTGTCAACATCCTCAGGTGCATAACGGGACAAGTTGTTGAACTCCTCAATGTACTCGGCCACGGTGCGATTGGTTTGGCGCAAGTTGCGGAACTCTTTCCTCTTCAGGCTCAGAACTCCTGAAGACACGTGGTCGGTCCTGAAACCTTCCTCAAACATAGCCCAAGTCACGGTATTCAGAGGGTGGGTGATCTGAAATGTGTCCCACCAAGAAGCGGCTGGTCCCTCCAGTAGGTGAGCGCTAACCTCACCTTCTCAGCATCAGTGCATCCGACAGTTACTAGATCCTTGTTGACTGAACGCAACCAGTCGAGAGCAACCATTGGTTCCGTTGCAGTAGAGAACTTAGCTGGCCTTAGCCTCAGAAATCTGGTGAGAGCATCTCCCTGAGGCTGATTGTTTCCATTGTTGTTGTTCTGATTTGCCATGAACTGGGTCATCACTTGGGTCAGCTGTGCCTGAGCTGCCATGAGCTGCTCCAACTCAGTGGGTTGGCGGCGGGGAGGCATCTGCGGTTCAGCATAGGTAAGTTTAGAAAGAATCAACTACGACAATAGGATTCTACCCATGCATATGATCAAACAACAACAAACAATAGCAGACAATCACAAGCAAGCAACACATCAACAAACAAGCGATCCAGCAACATCCCAGGTGTTATCCTATTAGTATATACCTACTGAAATAGTTTTGCAAGAGTTGGCAATGGTTAACTAAACAATTGAGCATCAAAATGACAAAACAGCAATTCTGACAGAACAGTTCTGCTGTGTTCGCGAATTTTTCCGCCTGACTTAAACTCGTCAGAAAAATTAGCCAATTTTTGTGCATGTGGCACAGAGAGTTTCGCATCAGCCCAATTTTTTTCAGATTTTTCCGAGTTACCAGAAAAATATGAAAAATCGCGCAGTACTGCTGTATCAGCAGAAAAACTGCAGCGAAAACAACACAGATAGTAACCAAATTGCCATAACTCTTTCATATAATTTGCACAAATAATTCCTGAGATATTGGAGTACACAAATAAGCATCTAAACACTCTTACACTAACACGAACTAAGTATCACAACAATCGAGAATAAATCTAACGATTTCGCCTAACGAGGACTAATTGGTGGACTTCTATCTATTGCTTGAAGAGTTTGCGGTAGGTCCTCGCTGTCATGCGTTGGCGCTTCGGCTCGCGGTACAACCATGGCGGCGGAGTGTACACCTCTCCTGAACCATCACTTGAAACGTCAAACTCCACCTCTTCTGGATCCTCCTCTTCTTCTTCATCCTCAGCTGCAACTGCAACAGCTTCATCTCCTCCACCATCATCGTCTCCATCATCATCATCCTCGTCCTCATCATCATCATCTCCACTGTCATCATCATCCCCATTGTTGCCATCATCTCCATTGTCATCATCAGAGGGTGGATTCAGCTGTGCTTGGAGAGCGGCAATCTGGGCTGTCATAGCTTCAATGGTTTGATCCCTTTCCTGGACTGTCCCTTGCGCTTGTCAGTATGTTCGGTGTTCTCCTGCACAGTACCATGAAGATGTGCTATGGTGGCATCTCTGGCTATCAGGGCATTCTCCAGGACTCCCACAGCTTCATGCAAAGTGTCAATCTCCTGTCCTTGGACCACCATACCATTGCTAGTAAAATCTGCAATCTCCTTTAGCATCCTCACCTTCTCTGCTAGAGCTCCATTCTCCTTTTCCATGTCCTCTATGTGCCTCCGACGGGGCGGCATGTTGTTCCTGTCGCCCGGGGTAACCACAATGTTCCCATCTTCATCACGCCTTCCATAGTCACGGTAGGGTGAATCTGCTGGTAGTAGGTGTCGGACATAGTGGCACTGGCGAGACAGGGCTTCATGTATGGCCAAGTTGATTCCAAGTCCCCAGTTGCAGTATGTCTTGGTGTAGACCAAGTGCACGGGGTTTGGCAAGGCGGCATCTCTGAATATGAAGGTAGTGATCTCCCATGCATCCTCTCCATATCCGTAGGTGTACAGCCTTCTTCCCTTGAACATATGCAGTGGCAATCCCAATGACTGCGAGAGCTGAGCTAACTGCCTTGCAAAGGGCCTTGGTGACTCCATGGTGGCATACTCAGTCCTGACTTCTCCCATCTATCAAGTAAAAGAGGAAAGTGTGAGAATAGCATATGGTAAGAATTTACGAGGGTGAAAGGCATAAGATGAAAGATAGAGTTAATATAGGCTTTAATAAATCTATGGCTTCCTAATCCAATTCTAGGTCACGATCCTACAGTCGACACACGGGCTCTGATACCATCCTGTGACACCCCGGTTCTGATAAGACCGTGGCCTCTATGTGACATGCCAATCCCTGGATCGGTTCATTGGCCCACAATAGAGTAAGATAGATAATCATAGCAAATAACCGTGTATCATGATCTACAAGATCCAGAGTACCATTATTACAATATAAAAGCTTAGCATAAAGCTAGCTCAAATTGTTCAGGTAGCAACAAAAGCGAGTAAATCCTCCAATCTTCAAATTGCCCACAAGTGAACAAGTGTCGAGTGGAGTACCGTGGCCTATAACGATCAATCAGAATCGGAATAACCTGCAGCATAAAACGCAACAGCCCCGAAGGGTCAATACATGGAATGTATGGCAAGTAGAGCTAGTAAAGGAGACAATAGTACTAACAACTACATGCATATCTGGCAAGTGGAGCTGTGTCTGGCTTGCATTTGCAAATACATTTGTCCTACTTTCATAAACAGTTTTGAATTTTCTTTGAAAAGATCCCAATTAAGTTAACCCAACAAGATTAAAACAATTATGAAATTAGAATGAGCGAGAAACATATCATGGAATCAATATCTAGCAACTCAGATGTCCATAACCGGGGACACGGCTAATCGATTAGATTATACACTCTGCAGAGGTTAGTACACTTTACCCATGTGACTTGGCCAGCCCAGCTCGTACCATCACTCTCATTTTGGGTGATGATAGGGAGAAGACCAAGAAGAGACTGTTCGGGAAGTAGCTCCTCAATCCCGACGCCAAGACCGTCCAACCTACCAAAATTCTACATCTCTGGATACGCTGGTTCGAGTTACCACAACCTACTAAGTCCAACCAACCGCCCATTCCATTATTGGCACATGGTTGTACACGTAAGCTACACAATAAAGAAGCCAATCATTCTCTTGATACCGGTGCCTTTCCGCAATGAAACCACCAAAATTTATCAATACCATCACACCCAGGGGGTTCATTGATTAAGTTGTTTTTAGTTTTCACAAACCAAAACTTTGAGAAAACAAGTGTCAATGATGTAACCCAGCCCTCGTTCAACATAGCATGGCTAAGCACATCTACAACGGTGGTTCATCTACAAGGAAAAATCCTACCACATAATAGGACATAGCGTAGCGATAGTATCATCCTACACATGCATCTACAAAATACACGACAATGCATTGAAAATAGTAGGACGATATCATGAACAAAGTAGCATCTACTTGCCTTGGTTGTAGCGGTCGGAAGAACAATCCACACACGAGCAAGGGTTGCACTCCACACAATCTACACGACACAATTGCATTCATAAACAAACAATTCACAAACATATGCAACAAAGATGATGCATGAATGCAAGAACGGCAAGTGAATTGGTGCTACAGATGCACCACATAGTACTAATTCATATTACTACCGAATACATGCATGGAAAATAGATTTGGCGCAAGGGAAACTATTAACCAAAAGCGGTGATCACTACTAGAGCTAGAACTTAAATAATTCACTACCGGTAGTATACTGTTTGTAAAATCTTGGAAAAATTCTACCGCATAGGCATCGCTGATAAGAAACAGTACCAATTGGAATTACTCAAAAAGGAGTTATAAAACATCCCGAGTAATTAAAACACTGCAGAAGGCCATTAGACAAATACTGCAGAAGTTTTTACTGTAAGCCTATCTTTTTATTTCACGATGAGATTCCCCTCGTTCATACGAGTTCAGGGACATATCATACGCGATTTTTGGAGCTACGAAACTTTTACTACGAATTTATTACTCCGAAAAGGCCATTAACTCATTTGATTAAACTGTACTAAACCTGACAGTAAAAATCTGAACCAAAGCTACAGCGAGATTCTACACGACTCACTGAACGCGTGCATATTTTATTTGCAAATTTTGGCCAAGCGGTTTAATTTCTACGCAATTTACAAGATTCTACCGAAATCTGCCAACTAATAGGATTAACGAAATTGACCCAAATAATCGTGTAATCGATGACTGGGCGTCTGACCAGTCAACGTCTGGGGCCTCTGACTAGTCAACGTCTGGAGTGCTGACCAGTCAACGAACGATCTAAGCCGCTGATCTGAGATCGACGGTTGCTGTCTTACCGACGGCGAAACGAACTCCGCGAAGCTCCGGACGGCAACGATCGGATCCGGTGGCGGAAACTCCGCAGTACACACGGTCAACTACGCTCCCGAATAATAAACGCGCGGCGCAGACGCGGGCGATCTGCAGGGCGCAGTTGGCGGCGGCGGATGGAGACGCGGAGCACGGGAACGGAAAGAGGGCGACGAGACGAACCCGGAAACAGACGCGGCGATGGCCGGCGACGGAGGGGTGGCCGGCGGCAGCGAGGCGAAGCGGCGGCGGCTGGACGTGCGCCGTGCGCCAGGGAGCAGATGGCGGCGGGGTGTTGGTCGCGTGGGGATGTCGGGCACGGATCCCAAGGCCCGGGTGGGTCCTTCTTTAGAAGTCCTACGCGCGCAGAAAAAAAAAAAAAAAACAGAAACAGATTCGGTCCGCGGTTGGACTATAACTCGGAAATCGGTCCAGATTTTCGGACCGTTTTCCGGCGGTTTACTAAAACGTCCGAGTCTTTTGCATACGAACTCCGATTGGAGCGATTTTCGCGCCTACGGGTTCGTATCGTCGAGGGGCACAACCTTCAGTCAACGGTTGAGCGAAACCTCGTACCTACAGGGGTGGCGGCACTAGATTCTCTAAAACCTTCCGCAGGAGCCTCGTGGCAAAACTAGAATAGGGTTTTGACGGTGGCGTTTCGCCGAACCTTCTCACTCGACGGTTTTGCATGGAAAAGCATGATGCAATGATATGAATGATATGCAAGACCAAATCTAAATTTGGGATGTGACATTGCGCCTCGTGTCTTCGTACACATCTGGTGCACGATGAGACCTCCGGCTCCCCGATCCCGCCGGGAGTGTGGAAGTTGATATCCGGCTAGGAATCCCTGCAGCGCAACGGCGTACTGCAGGAGTGCCTCAATCGCACAACCCAAACTTGGTGCCATGATCACGAGGTATAGAGGGAGAGAGAGAAGTAGAAAGTCAACCAAAGGACTTCTCCAAATATTGGTGTGTTTAATCCCACCCATGGGCGCCCCTTTATATAGGAGGAGGGGGTGTGCCCTCCCCTTTGGGTTTCCCATGTGGGACTATTCAAGGGAGAGGGGGGAGGCGCATGGGCCTTAATGGGCCAGCCGGCCTGGGGTGGGGCCCCACCCCGTGCATAGCCCTAGGCTGGCCGGGTGGGCTCCCTCAAGGCGTCTGGGCCTTGGCCCCCTTGGCCCTTGGCCCTTCCCTCCTACGGTTTTCGCTCATGGGCCCTATTTCCCTAGGAAGTTTGGCCCATTAGTGGAATAACTCTTCAAATTAGATTTTAATATTATATTTAATATTAATTACACTAATTAATATGTAAATACATATTACAAAATCCATCTTGACCCGAAACACCTTTCGGTTCCCTTTCGATTTCCTCCGAACGACTTCGGATCTTTCCCGGAATGATTCTGGTCCTTTATTCTTTCTCCGAACAACTTCAGATCTCGCTGCGGAACGATTCCGGCTTTCTCTTTCTCTATGTGATTCTGTCTTACGAATGATAGCTCTCATCGTACCCTTAAGTGTATCCTCTCATGGCTCGCGAATGCTCTAGACATGATCTGTATCAATGATCAACAGAGGGACCAGGGATATCCATGTGACCCCTATGCATTCCTGATGACAATGTCGTTTGAACCGTCTAAATGTAGTATCCTCTTCCTTTTGTTTCTCTATACAACTTGTCCGAGATCCGATCAATGGTATCTTATACCTTATTCAATCTCGTTCACAACAAGTTTATGTTTTCTTGTTACCGTGATATTACATCCCCGTGACCTAGTCACATGTTGCAACATTTATAGATGTAATCTCACCAAGCCGGCCGTATGTATCTTTACCCGTCATGTGGGTGAACAAATCCCGGTCTTGCAGTCACATGTCATCTACTGTTCCTTCGGAATACCCAACATACACCTTTATAGTCACCGTATTACCATATGACGTTTGATGCAGTCAAAGCAGCCTAGGGAAACAGTGAGTAATATGAGCTCACGGTCTAAGGAGAAGGAGTCTAGGTATAGTTGTTGCAACAATGAACTATATGACTTGATCGTGTTGCAATCCTTCGAGGAATGTCCAATCACATCATTCTCCAATGATATGATCTCATTGTCAATCGGCATAAATGCCCATGATCTTGAAACTCAGATCATCTTCGTGACCAACGAACTAGTATGAATTAAGGCTACTAGGGACTTGGTTGTTTCATACCACACCTATACCAATGTTTCTACTTGGCACAGTTATAGCACAATATGAAACTATTATAAACTAATTGAGATATGACAATAGAAACCTATTTATTATTTGCCTCTAGGGCATATCTCCTTCAGTCTCCCACTTGCACTAGAGTACAAATAATCTAGCTTGCATTTTACTCGTATAAACCATATGCCATATGTGTTTACAGATCATGCATGCTCATGGGAAACATCATGTCCATGTTCTGTTTTACCAGATCATTATGTCTTTTGCAAATCGTTGATGTCTTCCTAATCTGACATTCACTCCATTATCTTATAATGGGTCGAAGTATTTGTTTGGCAACAAAGTGAGACTTTTGTTTCTAGTATTTATGATGATGGTCGTTTTTCACTGTTGTCATCTAAACTTTGAAACACACTTTGCTATCCTTTGTGTATATACTATAGTCATGGCAGCAGAATGAGGCCGGATTCCAAGAGCTTACAGTGACGTTAGATCAACCTCGAGGGCTTTTTCATGGGCACTGGGCCCTGGGACACATCATTCTACGTTAAAAGCGAACTAGCCCTGCCATAACATTATACATCACATCAGATGTAGCTTTTATACTTCTATATCTATGTAGATCCTAGTGCATGAAATGCAACTATGCCACTTACATTGCTTCTTGCTATTTAAGTACAAACTTAACTCTGGTTCAGTGATCAACTCAGGAATCACTTAAAGACATGTTCTTACAGTTAAGAGCTAGTCCTTCCAACTAGAACCTTGGGTCACATTATGTCGAGTATACAATATGGTTATGTGGAAGAACCTATGACCAAGGCATAGGAGATGCAACACATCTCTTTCTTTCAACCATAGTTGCAATACTAATTCAATTCTTCATATAGTAAGAACTTCTTTCTTACCTTGTTCTATTCTGAGCTACTTCAGAATCTTGCTTAGGACTTTCTGAACATCTTTCAGAATCAAGTCCAGGAAGCATTTGACATTCAGTGTTTATTAAACTTACCAATCTATCTCGATAGATCTTATTGTTTAATAACTTTAACTTCATCCTTATTTATCTAACTTAAATATTATTAACACCAATCACATCATTCATATATGTCGTCTACATATTCCAGAATGATTTCACGCTCCCACTCAAATATGACATTCATGTTTGAGATCCAGGGATTTCACTTAGCTCCCACTCAAATATGACATTCATGTTTGAGATCCAGGGATTTCACTTAGCTCCCACTCAAAATATGTCAGCTACATATTATGAATTAGCCAAGATGATTTGCTCCCACTCAATTCTAGGTCCTCTCGATAATCTTGGACATTCCAAAATTCTTTGATCATTATCAATTTGAGAATTCCAATTACGAGACTTCAATATCCATATATACTTCTAGTGTAAATCCAAAAGACTTAAGCATCACTACTGTTGTAGTCAATTCCTTGAATTTGTCCAAACTTGTGACAAATCGAGCTTTTTGTCATTCATTAAGTTTCATTTCCTTCTTATGACTTTGCAGTCATTCAGAAAGATCAAGTAAACTTCTTTACTTTAATAAGATTAAGTAACATGTTACTTTGCAATCTTAAATGTAACTTAATATGGGATTTTATGACTCATAGTCATTTCTACTTTCAGTCCATCACGCTTCTTTGTAATTCGTAGGTATGTCTTGTTCAAAACATGACAAGTGAATCAATAATATAATTCTACAAACTTGTAGAATATATAGTTGAATCCTACTTTCTTTAGTAAAAGTATTCACTAAAACTTTATGATCATTATCATTGGTTTCTCCTCTATTTGTAGAGTTTGGATTCACGAAACAAATTCCGCCGCGGTACTCAACAATTCAGAGGCAAGGTCAAATACCTTGTTTTGATCTTTTACTATCTTCCACCTGTATCTTCATCAAGACACATCAACTTTGGACAACAACAGATTTGCCCCTTTGTGGAAGATGCATTCATAGCTTCCTAAGAATGCTCTACAAAGACTTGTTTATTCGCCACGATTTCGACTTGTCGAAATCTCCAGAAACTCAAACGTGCCATAACACTTATGGTGTTGTTTCCATAAATGTTTTAGATGTTCCTTTGTATTTCAAATGAGTGTTTGCTTACTTTGATCTCTAACTCTAAACGACAACTATAACCCTGATAAGAGATAATATTGTACCATATGTATCTAATACATATTGATTATGATGTTTAGACATTTCAACAAAGTTTGAATTCGTCCAATTATTATAATTTGTGAAACATCTTTCACAAGTTCTTTTTATGCTAAACTTAACTTGAATACTTTAGTCGTGTCGATCAAATCGAAGAGACTTGCTAATTCAGTTAATTCAATATCCCATTTAGTCATGAACTCATTTGAACAATTCAAATCATTTCAAACTCATGTTTCATTAAGTAAATACGCTTATTCATTTAAGTCCACAATTACCTAATGATTTCCACTACTTGTTGAAAATACGATACATCAATATGTATAAGATTCAACATTTCTTCACATATCACCGTTTTACCAGAATGCGGAGTTTTAGTCATTCTGCCCAATAGGCATGGTTTTGCAAAGTCTCTAGATTAAGCATCTAGGACCCCGATCTTTCGTAAAGAACATGCAATAACCAAAATGACTTAAACCGTAGTGTCTTTTCATTATTAAGCTTTGGATATCTTTTAGCATTCTAATCCTTTTATAAATGTTTAAACTATTATCATTAACATAGTGATGAGAATAACTTATTTTTAATCGTAATGTGACCATAAGGTATTGTTCATAAGAATAGTACAAACTGGCTTGCAACTTGTTCATATGAATAATCATCTCGCCAAAAGCAAGACACACAAACTAGGATTACAAAATTATATTCAAGTCCACTAATCCAAATGATAAACTTTGAGGGAAGAGGTGATGTCGGCCATCAACTGTTTTGCTTGCCGTCATCAAGTCACGTTGCCTCAAATCCAGCAATTCTCAAACAGATCATCCTGTTTTCACAAAACGGGACAAGTATCAAATACTTTGCAAACTGCAACAAGTTTTGTAATAACCACATTTATAATTTTGTATATCTAACATATACCTCTTTCATCCATGACCTCCTTTTGCAATCAAGACCTTCTAAGAGTTCTTAACTCTAATGCAAGATCGCTAAGTGTTTTTCCAATAATTCTCTTTTCATCCATGACGGAGGAAAACCCATCCAACGGCTCATACTCTATGTGCCTTATAATGCAGAATACAAAATGTAGCCCAACTCTCCATCGAATGGGGAATGGCTTATTGGATGATTATGGAGAAAACACAATCATTGCGGAGTCATCGAATTATCTCCTAATGGTTATTGTATCAAGAAGAGAAGATCACCTTTTACGAGGATATCCCTCAGGCGTGGGTATTAATCTATGAAGTTGGACCCTTTTGCTAAGTTCCAAATTAAGCAATATATTCCCATGGTCGTAAAGGACCTCAATGGGATAGGCCAAGGTATACTAAGATATTTGCAAATAGACATCTAGACTAAGTTTATAATAAGAGATCAATTTATAATTGGTCTCCACTAAAACGGTCATCCCCTGGACGATTTTAGTGATCGCATGATCCCTATCCTCTGCACCTCCCCCGATCATCACGGCCATCAGTGCATTATCAAAGGTAGACATTCAACAATGCCAATCACATCATCCATGTGACTCATGCTCGATCTTTCGATCTCTTGTGTTCCGAGGCCATGTCTGTACATGCTAGGCTCACCAAATCTAACTTGTGTGTATTCGCTGTGCAACATGGCTTACACCCACTGTATGCGAACGTAAATATGTTTGACACCCAGGCCTGTAACCCTAGATCGCCTCATACCGAAGAACTTTCTTGGTGGTGCACACACAAGGGGAACACGGAACATTGGAATTAAATAGGGATTATCTTATTTGCTACCATTGAGTATCTAAGTACTAGCACACAATAAGATATAAAAACTGGTATCAACATCATATGTAAAATGTGATATGATATGGTATTTCTTGTTGCGCCTTGATCTCCATCGAGCGCTCCGGCATGATCTCCATCTTGCCCTTGGTTTGACGCCAAGTCCACGACGCCGCCACCAGGTCGTCCATCGGAACGATGACTATTACTATACTACTTAGTAACAAAAAAGTAAATTACTTTACCTTCGCAACGACCATTGCCATATCATATTCACATGCCCCCTGCAAAATAAAGTTAGACTCCTCTACTTTATCTATTGCAAGTTTTACGTGGTTATTAGGGCTTTCGCACTAGAACCGTTCCTAAACTACGAACTTTCCAACCACAACATGGATCCGACAGTTGTCTCTATTACACCCCTTTTGGGGCCCTCTGTTGTAAATGCTATATCAACTATTGAATGAGAGACAGACACCCGCTAGCCACTTATACGGTACAAGCCGTATGTTGAGCGTGGAACCAGTCTCTCGCATTTAATACGCGTAAGGTCGGTCCGGGCCGCTTCATCAAACAATACCGCGATATAAACAAGTACACGTTAGAGAGTAACAACTAAGGGATCAATACCCGCACAATACTTGTGCGTACTGGCCGTACAGCACTCCTACGCATAGATCGACTCTGATACCGCTGTTGGGGATCGGCGCAGAAAACAAAAATTTCCCTACATTGAAACCCCAGAAACTAGCCTAGGATCTATCTATGTAGTAATGTAGTAACGGCCGATGCGTAGAGAATACATACCCTTGTAGACCGTACGCGGTTAACATTCCGCGGGGAACATGGTTGAAGTAGTCGTACTCGTAGCCGACCTCAAGGTCATGAAGCTCCTCGCAGGTCACCCCTTGCTCCTTCTTGATCTTCATCATCTTCATCGTGCAACAGCTCCGGCTCACGACATTTAAGCGCCCCAAGTGTTGCGCCTCGTGTCTTCGTACACATCCGGTGCATGATGAGACCTCCGGCTCCCCGATCCCGCCGGGAGTGCGGAAGTTGATATCCGGCTAGGAATCCCTGCAGCGCAACGACGTACTGCAGGAGTGCCTCAATCGCACAGCCCAAACTTGGGGCCATGGTCACGAGGTATAGAGGGAGAGAGAGAAGGAGAAAGTCAACCAAAGGACTTCTCTAAATATTGGTGTGTTTAATCCCACCCATGGGCACCCCTTTATATAGGGGGAGGGGGTGTGCCCTCCCCTTTGGGTTTCCCATGTGGGACTATTCAAGGGAGAGGGGGGAGGCGCATGGGCCTTAATGGGCCAACCGGCTTGGGGTGGGCCCCACCCCGCGCACAACCCTAGGCTGGCCGAGTGGGCCCCCTCAAGGCGCCTGGGCCTTGGCCCCCTTGGCCCTTCCCTCCTACGGTTTTCCCTCATGGGCCCTATTTCCCTAGGAAGTTTGGCCCATTAGTGGAATAACTCTTCAAATTAGATTTTAATATTATATTTAATATTAATTACACTAATTAATATGTAAATACATATTACAAAATCCATCTTGACCCGAAACACCTTTCGGTTCCCTTTCGATTTCCTCCGAATGACTTCGGATCTTTCCCGAAATGATTCCGGTCCTTTATTCTTTCTTCGAACAACTTCGGATCTCTCTGCGGAACGATTCCGGCTTTCTATTTCTCTATGTGATTCCGTCTTACGAATGATCGCTCTCATCGTACCCTTAAGTGTATCCTCTCACGGCTCGGGAATGCTCTAGACATGATCTGTATCAATGATCAACATAGGGACAAGGGATATCCATGTGACCCCTATGCATTCCTGATGACAATGTCGTTTGAACCGTCTAAATGTAGCATCCTCTTCCTTTTGTTTCTCGATACAACTTGTCCAAGATCCGATCAATGGTATCTTATACCTTATTCAATCTCGTTCACAACAAGTTTATGTTTTCTTGTTACCGTGATATTACATCCCCGTGACCTAGTCACATGTTGCAACATTTATAGATGTAATCTCACCGAGCCGGCCGTATGTACCTTTACCCGTCATGTGGGTGAACAAATCCCGGTCTTGCAGTCACATGTCATCTACTGTTCCTTCGGAATACCCAACATACACCTTTATAGTCACCGTATTACCAGATGACGTTTGATGCAGTCAAAGCAGCCTAGGGAAATAGTGAGTCATATGAGCTCACGGTCTAAGGAGAAGGAGTCTAGGTATAGATGTTGCAACAATGAACTATATGACTTGATTGTGTTGCAATCCTTCGAGGAATGTCCAATCACATCATTCTCCAATGATATGATCTCGTTGTCAGTCGGCATAAATGCCCATGATCTTGAAACCTAGATCATCTTCGTGATCAACGAACTAGTATGAATAGAGGCTACTAGGGACTTGGTTGTTTCATACCACACCTGTACCAATGTTTCTACTTGGCACAGTTATAGCACAATATGAAACTATTATAAACTAATTGAGATATGACAATAAAAACCTATTTATTATTTGCCTCTAGGGCATATCTCCTTCAATTTATTGATTCGACACAAGGGGAGCCAAAGAATATTTATAAGCCTTAACAACTGAGTTGTCAATTCAGATGCACCTGGAAACAATCTTGCTCACAGCAGTTTATCAGTAGCAACAGTTTTGTAGTAGGAATAGTAAAGTAGCAGCAGTAACAAAGCAAAGATAGTAGTAACAAAAGCGATGAAATGGGATTCGAAAAAGGTAGGCATAGGGATGGATGGACGGGTGTTGCATGGACAAGACAATTCACATAACAATCAGAACATAGGGCAATTGCAGATAAATAAGATAAAGCATCCAAGTACTAGACAATCCTAGGCATGTGTTCCATATATAGTCATACGTGCTCGCAATGAGAACTTGCACAACATCTTTTGTCCCTTGACCCAAATTGCTTGGGGCCTCTAGGGAACCATCGCAATTAAGGTACTCCTTTAATAAAGCAAAAGCAAAGCATTAACACTCAGTGAACACATGTGATCCTCACATCAAAGCCTTTCCTTCCGTTATCCCGATTTACATCCATCAAGGGCCATAGGTTTCGGACAACAACGTGTGTATACAACTTGTAGATAAGAGCAAGAACAATACTATCATAATGAATCAATAACATGTTCAGATCTGAAATCATGGCACTCGGGCCCTAGTGACAAGCATTAAGCACAACAAGTCGCAACAAAGTCATAAAGCACTAATAAAAGATACTAGGAACCATGCCCTAACAATCTGATGCCATTAAATGAACGATCTCATCCAATCCCTGCCATCCCCATAGCCTACAGCGGGGGATTACTCACTCATAGATGGGGGAAACATGGATGATCGATGGAGAAGCGATGGTGATGATGATGGCGGTGATCTCCTCCAATTCCCTGTCCCGGCAGGGTGCTAGAACAGAGTTTCTGGTGCTGTTTCGTGGAATCTGGTGGTGGCGGCAGAGCGGAACTCCTTCTGGAAAAACATCGAACCCCCCGAAGTTTTTAGGTTAGAAGGCTTCTTATAGGCGAAGAGGGAGACCGAGGCGGTGCCTGGGGCCACCACATTGAAAAGGGAGGTGTGTGTACCTCCTACAGCAACAAGATTTATCAAAGCAATAAGTAACATTATAAGTAGAGCACACGTTTCTAGCAATGGTATACAATCTATCAATTTGTCCCCATAAGTGTTTCCCTTTTTGTGACAAGCGGTGTTCCTTATAATAATATTTTTCATCTTCCGTGAACCCACCTTGCCAATAAGCTTCAGTTTCAAAGAAACCAACCATTGACAACAAGCATGATAAGGCAAGACAATAACAGACCAACGAAAATAACAACTAGAGTAGGAACCATTTTTTTTTGTATTTTTGATAAAGAAACAAGCAAACAAGGAGAAAATAAACTTAGCTTGAACAATAGTGAATCCAAGTGGACTTTATAAATAAAGCTATGCTCCTCGGCAACGGCGCCAGAAAATAGTCTTGATGACCCACAAGTATAGGGGGTGTATCGCAGTATTTTCGAGGGAAGTGAAACCCAATTTATTGATTCGACACAAGGGGAGACAAAGAATATTTATAAGCCTTAACAACTGAGTTGTCAATTCAGCTGCACTTGGAAACAATCTTGCTCACAGCAGTTTATCAGTAGCAACAGTTTTGTAGTAGGAATAGTAAAGTAGCAGCGGTAACAAAGCAAAGATAGTAGTAACAAAAGCAGTAAACAGTGGGATTCGAGTGCGGTAGGCATAGAGATGGATGGACGAGCGTTGCATGGACAAGACAATTCACATAACAATCAGAAGATAGGGCAATTGCAGATAAATAAGATAAAGCATCCAAGTACTAGACAATCCTAGGCATGTGTTCCATATATAGTCATATGTGCTCGCAATGAGAACTTGCACAACATCTTTTGTCCTGCCAGCCCGTTTGCAGCGGGGCCTCTAGGGAACTACTGGCAATTAAGGTGCTCCTTTTAATAGAGCACCAGAGCAAAGCATTAACACTCCGTGAACACATGTGATCCTCACATCAAAGCCTTTCCCTTCCGGTTATCCCGATTTCTGTCACTTCGGGTCCATAGGTTCCGGACAACAACGTGTGTATACAACTTGTAGATAAGAGCAAGAACAATACTATCATAATGAATCAATAACATGTTCAGATCTGAAATCATGACACTTGGGCCCTAGTGACAAGCATTAAGCACAACAAGTCGCAACAAAGTCATAAAACACTAATAAAAGATACTAGGCACCATGCCCTAACAATCTGATGCCATTAAATGAACGATCTCATCCAATCCCTACCATCCCCATAGCCTACAACGGGGGATTACTCACTCATAGATGGGGGAAACATGGATGGTCGATGGAGAAGCGATGGTGATGATGATGGCGGTGATCTCCTCCAATTCCCTGTCCCGGCAGGGTGCCAGAACGGAGTTTCTGGTGCTGTTTCATGGAATCTGGTGGTGGCAGAAATGGAACTCCTTCCGGAAAACGTGAACCCGAAGTTTTTAGGTCAGAAGGCTTCTTATAGGCGAAGAGGGAGACCGAGGGGGTGCCTGGGGCCACCACACCATGCCCTGGCGTGGCCAGGCCTAGCCCGCGCCTGGGGGTGGTGTGGCCAGCCCCTGGCCCTTCTCCGTCTCGTATTCTGGCTCCTGGAGTCTTCTGGAAAAATAGGCACTTTGGCTTTTGTCCCGTCCAATTCCGAGAATATTCATTTTCTGACTTTCCTGGAACCAAAAACAGCAGAAACAGGCAGGTAATCGTGGCTCTTGTTAATAGGTTAGTCCAAGAAATCATATGAAAAGTACTCCAAAGTGTGGACAAAACACAAGAAAGTGGATAAACCAAGCATGGAGCATCAAAAATTATAGATACATTTGCAATGTATCAACATCCCCATGCTTAACTCCTGCTCATCCTCGAGTAGGTAAGTGATAAAAAGAGAGAATAATTTTTGAGGTGACATGCACCATCAAAGATTTGACCAAAGTATTTGTAAACATTCAAAGCTGGGATCATAGTACTTCAATCATAACATGAAAGACAAAGTTCTAGCAATAAGCAAAGAAACTATGATGCAACATGAAAAGGCACAAACAAAAGATTCATGAATAACAATGCTTTGCAAGACGTTTGTTTGTTTCACATAAAGAAAACATAGCATAATAGTATTCAGCTTGTCCCTCAATAGAGTAGCAAATATAAATGCATAGGACACCTTCAAAGTTCATAAGAGTGACTAGATAAAATAGTTTAAAACAAGAAATATCAAGTTATACATCAATCAACTAGTCTTGGGACAATGCACATAGAACTAAGAATGGCCACTATGCTCTCAAAGTAGGTGCATAAAGATAGAAGGTGGAGACTCAATATAATGGTGGAAGAAAGGCCTTTGTAAAAGGAAGTAGGGATTCAAGTCTCATAAAGAGCTTCCAAAAATTATGGTACTTATAGCTTTCAGCTCTCATTGCCCCTATCATAAGCATCTTGAAGTGATTAAGGTTAAAGTGAACAAACTAGGGTGTACATGCTTGACGAAGTATAAGTCAGAAATCTCATGTCCCTTGTATAAGGCCTCCTCATGCTACTCAAGTTTAGTAACCGGTAAGTTCTTGTCATTGTAAGTACATGTGTATCATTGAGAACCGCCAACGGGGTACCCCTTGCCTGATGATATGGAAAAATCCCCATATCAAAATGACAAGGCAAGCAGACAATTGGCATCTCAGCATTCTTCTTATTTACCATGGGAATATGGTGCTTTTTTTATCTCTTTCCTCTTTTTATAATCTCTTTTTTTTCTTTTTCTCTTTATTCTCAATATAGGACTCTTTTTTTATAAGAAGAATGCTTCATAGACAGCTCATTATGGTTACGCTGCAGGTTTCCACCATGTCAGCATGGATTAGACCAGCGGCCTAGGCGTTTCTCTAACACATATACATAACTCCATGGACTTATAAGCTCCCCTTTCATTTCACAATCGACATCCATATACAAAAGAGCATGATATCAACTAGGTACAAGTACCAAGTGCAATGTTGAAAGCGTTCCCCATGAAAGCATGGTTCTGCTAATTCCCAACAAATAAGTGCAAGCATATACAACATAGACGACACAATGGTTCAAGTTTATTAAGGGCAAGAAAAATAAAGTGTGCCATCAAGTTCGTGAGAGCTTTAATCACTAGTTTTCTCATAACAAGTTTAATTTGGAAGGTAAACAAAAGCATGAATATACTTGGAATAGCATAAGATAATAGGTAGCTATGGTGGACTCTTTGGAATAACTTGGTTTAGGGAGTTGGATGCATGAGTGGAACTCATACTTTGTTGTGGAGGCTAGCAAAAGACTGGGAGCGACAAACTAAGAGAGCAATAATGGCCATAATCATGCAGAGCGACAAAACATCATTGATCAAAGCATAAAGTGATACTACATTTTGAAAACTAAAGGATCATAAAGGCTATGGTGACTTGAGACAGTCATAACATGGTGTGAGCATGTGCCTAGTCAACCCAAATAAAGCATCAAAGGAGAATACCACTATACTATGCTTTAATATGCTAAAACAACGCATGATTCATCCAAGGCACATTAAGCAATCTCCATTGTTTATAACAAGTCATGATACAGAAAAGAATACTAATCATAAAGCCATAACAATATCAAGCATGGCATGACAAAGCATAGGCCACAGTAAAAAACAAGCTCTTTTTACCACATAAGTATGAACTTTCCTACTCTTTTCCAAACCAAACCAAACCAAACCAATTACAAACCAATGTATGAAAGAGGGGGTCCAACCAATTTATTCAGAAAACTAAGCAAACCAAGCAAACTAAAAACCAAAACGAAAATGAAAAAGAAGACGCTCCAAGAACAACACAACTGTGCATGAAACAATAGAAATGAAGCGTTTGGAAGAAACCTAGGATTTTTATTGATGAAGAAGGCAATGCCTTGGGCATCCCCAAGCTTTGACGCTTGTACTTCTTGGATATTTCTTGGGGTGACACGCGTGGCATCTCCAAGCTTGAGCTTTAGTCCATCCTTCATCTCATTACTCATTCCTTCCATACACCTGAAATTTTTCCTTCATACAAAACTTCACACAATCTTTATTAGCAACATTAGTGCACTCAAGAAAAATAAGTCTTAAGGTTCAGTTCTAACACCAAATAAACTTCCACTAGAACACTAGCTACTGTAGAACTTCCCTCAAAAAGCTCAATTCCCCAAAAGAACTCAAAAAGGAACCAACAAGAAGCAAATGCAAAAAATGGCAGAAATCTGTCAAAACAGACCAGAAGGTAAAGACAAATTTTTTCGAAGACCTTATGTTGCTCAAATCAAAAAGTGTTGAACTAAAGAAAGTTAGATAACAACATGGGGCAGAAGCATAAAAATTCACGCCTCAGAAAGATGTTCAGAGATTTTACACGAATTTTTACGGTGAAGTACAGAAATCTGTTTCGGGACAGCAACTTTCCCAATCATTACTTCTCTCTCATTAGAGGTTACTCTTGGCACAAAAAGCAAATAAAAAGGATAAGGAGCGGTTATTACTGAAGTAATAACTTCTAAGACTCATCTAAAACTTTTGGGTTATCTCCTAATAAGTACTTTTCTTTAACGCCTTTAATAAGCAAAAACTAAAATGGATAGAATAGAAGTAAGCGGAGATAATCATGGTGAAAACATTGTTTTGTTCAATGAAATCCTTTTGTTAACAAGGTTGATCAGGTCTTGCTACCAAAACCATTCCATATGAGACAAAACTTTGTATTCCACTAATGATTATGTTACCTCAACCTTGATAGCAATAGTCCCAATCATAATAGTTTCAAATTTTTCTCTTGGTATGGGACAATATATTTCTCCAACTTGAATGCCCTCAACATGTTCAATTGAATTCAAAACCATAAGTACTATCAATCTTCTTGGGGAAATAGATAGTATGTTCCTTGTCATTGACATTGAAGGTCACCTTCCCTTGATTACAATTAATAATAGCTCCTGCAGTATTTAAGAAAAGGTCTCCCAAGAATAATAGACATATTATCATCTTCAGGCATAATAGTTTGAGAGGATGCTCTCATAAGAAATATGAGTTGAAGTAAAAGAGAGCATCAAGAAGCAAATTCAAAACACATTTAAGTCTAACCCACTTCCTATGCATAGGAATCGTGTATGCAAATAAATTCACAAACAACAAAGTGACAAGCATAGGAAGATAAAACAAGAGTAACTTCAAAACTTTCAACACATAGAGAGGTGTTTCAATACCATGAAAACTTCCACAACCATATTTTCCTCTCTCATAATAATTTTCAGTAGCCTCATGAAGAAACTCAACAATATAACTATCACATAAAGCATGCTTTTCATGATCTACAAGCACTAGAGCTTTATCATAAACATCTTCAAAAGAATCCTCAGGAACATAAGATTCATCCTTCTTTAGTAAGCATGGGGGACAATCAAATAATGTAAGGGATAAAGAGTTACTCTCATTAGAAGGTAAGCATGGGTAGCTAATCCATTCTTCCTCCTTTTTTATCACTCTCCTTCTCTTTTTCATCTAATGAGATTTTAGGTTCATCAATTTCTTCTTCCATAGGATCCTGCAAGGCATTAGTCTCTTCCATTTGTGGAAAGCATCTATTGGTATATTCAAGAATATAGCCGTTTTCTTCCTTGTAATTCTCAAAGCAAAGTTTAAGTATACCATAAACCTCATACTTATAAGGTGAATCATCAATATTTTCAAGCAAACTAGCAAGTTCAAATGCACCCTTCCAAGCAATAAATTCCTCAATTTGTTCCACATCATAAAGATCATAATTTCCCTTAACATAGGAAGATATGGTAACATTATCATTATACTCACATTGAAAAGGGAGGTGTGTATACCTCCTACAGCAACAAGATTTATCAAAGCAATAAGTAACATTATAAGTAGAGCACACATTTATAGCAATGGTATACAATTTATCAATTTGTCCCCATAAGTGTTTCCCTTTTTGTGGCAAGCGGTGCTCCTTATAATAATATTTTTCATCTTCCGTGAACCCACCTTGCCAATAAGCTTCAGTTTCAAAGAAACGAACCATTGACAACAAGCATGATAAGGCAAGACAATAATAGACCAACGAAAATAACAACTAGAGTAGGAACCAATTTTTTTTGTATTTTTGATAAAGAAACAAGCAAACAAGGAGAAAATAAACTTAGCTTGAACAATAGTGAATCCAAGTGGACTTGATAAATAAAGCTATGCTCCTCGGCAACGGCGCCAGAAAATAGTCTTGATGACCCACAAGTATAGGGGGTGTATCGCAGTATTTTCGAGGGAAGTGAAACCCAATTTATTGATTCGACACAAGGGGAGCCAAAGAATATTTATAAGCCTTAACAACTGAGTTGTCAATTCAGCTGCACCTGGAAACAATCTTGCTCACAGCAGTTTATCAGTAGCAACCGTTTTGTAGTAGGAATAGTAAAGTAGCAGCGGTAACAAAGCAAAGATAGTAGCAACAAAAGTAGTAAACAATGGGATTCGAGTGCGGTAGGCATAGGGATGGATGGACGGGCGTTTCATGGACAAGACAATTCACATAACAATCAGAACATAGGGCAATTGCAGATAAATAAGATAAAGCATCCAAGAACTAGACAATCCTAGGCATGTGTTCCATATATAGTCATACGTGCTCGCAATGAGAACTTGCACAACATCTTTTGTCCTGCCAGCCCGTTTGCAGCGGGGCCTCTAGGGAACTACTGGAAATTAAGGTGCTCCTTTTAATAGAGCACCAGAGCAAAGCATTAACACTCCGTGAACACATGTGATCCTCACATCAAAGCCTTTCCCTTCCAGTTATCTCGATTTCTGTCACTTCGGGGCCATAGGTTCCGGACAACAACGTGTGTATACAACTTGTAGATAAGACCAAGAACAATACTATCATAATGAATCAATAACATGTTCAGATATGAAATCATGGCACTCGGTCCCTAGTGACAAGCATTAAGCACAACAAGTCGCAACAAAGTCATAAAAGACTAATAAAAGATACTAGGCACCATGCCCTAACAATCTGATGCCATTAAATGAACGATCTCATCCAATCCCTACCATCCCCATAGCCTACAGCGGGGGATTACTCACTCATAGATGGGGGAAACATGGATGGTCGATGGAGAAGCGATGGTGATGATGATGGCGGTGATCTCCTCCAATTCCCCGTCCCGGCAGGGTGCCAGAACGGAGTTTCTGGTGCTATTTCATGGAATCTGGTGGTGGCGGCAGAGCGGAACTCCTTCTAGAAAAACGTCGAACCCCCCGAAGTTTTTAGGTCAGAAGGCTTCTTATAGGCGAAGAGGGAGACCGAGGGGGTGCCTAGGGCCACCACACCATGCCCTGGCGTGGCCAGGCCTAGCCCGCGCCTGGGGGTGGTGTGGCCAGCCCCTGGCCCTTCTCCGTCTCGTATTCTGGCTCCTGGAGTCTTCTGGAAAAATAGGCACTTTGGCTTTTGTCCCGTCCAATTCCGAGAATATTCATTTTTTGACTTTCCTAGAACCAAAAACAGCAGAAATCAGGCAGGTGGCACTATGGCTCTTGTTAATAGGTTAGTCCAAGAAATCATATGAAAAGTACTCCAAAGTGTGGACAAAACACAACAAAGTGGATAAAACCAAGCATGGAGCATCAAAAATTATAGATACATTTGCAATGTATCACATAGCATGAAATATATAGGTCTAACAATAAGACATAGCAACTATGTTGTAACATGAAGTGGTACAAACAAAAGATTCATGAATAACAATGCTTTGAAATATGTTAGTTTGTTTCTCATATAGAAAACATAATGAGAATGGGATTCAGCTTGTCCCTCATGGTGTAGCAAAACATAAATGCATAGGACACCTTCAAAGTTCATAAGGGTGACTAGATACAAATAATTTAAGAACAAGCAATATCAAAGTTATGAATCAATCAACAAGTTTTGGGACAATGCATATTAAACTAAGAATGACCACTATGCTCTCTCAATAGGTGCATAAAGATAGAAGATGGAGACTCAACATAAAAGTAAAAGAAAGGCCCTTCATAAAAGGAAGCAGGGATTCTAGTTTCATAAAGAGCTTCCAAAAATTATGGTACTTATTAGCTTTCAGCTCCCATTGCCCCTATCATAAGCATCTTTAGGTGATTAAGGTTAAAGTGAGCAAATATGAGGATATGCTTGACAAGTTATAAGCTGAAAATCTCATGCCCCTTACTTACGAGTACCGAACCTCATGCTACTCAAATTTAGTCACAGGTAAGTTATTGTCATTGTAAGTACATGTGTATCATAGAGAACCGCCAACGGGGTACCCCTTGCCCGATGTTACAGGAGCTTTCCCATATCAAAATGACAAGGCAAGCCGATAATGAGCATCTCAGCGATCTTTTTGTATGCTATTTGCATAGGGTTTTCCCTTTTTATTTTATTTTCTCTCTTTTTTTTAGGATGCTTCATAGATTGCTCACTATAGTTATACTGCACATTTCCACCATGATTAGGCATGGCTTAGACTAGCCGCCTAGGCGTTTATCTAACACATATACGAACTCCATGAGCCTTACAAGCTCCCCTTTCATTTTACAGCGCCGTGATCCATAAGCAAAAGAACATGATATCAGCTAAATAAAGTGCAATGTTGAAAGCGTTCCCCATGATAACATGGTTCTGCTAATTCACAACTTACAAAGCACAAGCATATACATAACATAGATGGGCACAATGGTTCAAGATTATTAAGTGCAAGAAAGTAAAGTGTGCCATCAAGTTTGTGAGAGTTTTAATCACTAATTTTCACATAACAAGTTTAATTTGGAAGGTAGATAGAAACATGAATATACTTGGAATAGCAATAATGCTAATAGGTAGGTATCGTGGACTCTTTGGAATAACTTGGTTTTATTTGGAGTTGGATGCATGAGTGGAACTCATACTTGGTACATGTGGAGGCTAGCAAAAGACTCGGAGCGACCAACTAAGGGAGCAATAATTGCCATAATCATGCAAAGTGACAAAACATTATTAATTAAAGCATAAAGTGATATTACAAGTCGAAAACTAAATGATCATAGAGGCTATGGTGACTTGGTACAGTCTTAACATGGTGTGAGCATGCGCCAAGTCAACCCAAATAAAGCATCAAAGGAGAATACCACAATATTATGCTTTTGTACGCTAAAACAATGCATGATTCTTTTAAGGCACATTAAGCAATCTCAATTGTTTGTAACAAGTCATGCTACAACAATAATCACTAAGCATAAAGTCATAGCAATATCAAACATGACATGATAAAGTCTAGGACACAGTCAAAACAAGACTCCTTTTGTACCACTATAAGCATGAAACTTCCTACTCTTTTCCAACACCAATCAAAAACTAAAGCTAAACGCAGTGCTAGCAAAGGATAACACTTGTAGAACAATAAGAGTGAAAACTAGAGTGTTCTAGGCAATGAATAACGAGGTGTGTCTCTCTCCAAAAGAAGTGTGTTGGGATAAAACCAACTTATTTAAGCAAACCAAACAAAAGAAAACTAAAAACAAAGACGCTCCAAGAACAACACAATTGTGCATGCAACAATAAAAATGAAGTGTTTGGAAGAAACCTGAGATTTTTATTGATGAAGAAGGGGATGCCTTGGGCATCCCCAAGCTTTGATTCTTATACTTCTTGAATATTTATTGGGGTGACACGAGTGGCATCCCCAAGCTTGATCTTTTGTCCATACTTCATCTTATCATATTGTTCTTCCCTACACTTTAAAATTTCCTTCATACAAAACTTCACACAATCTTGATTAGCAACATTAGTGCACTTAAGATAATAAGTCTTTAGGTTCAGTTTTAACATAAGTAAAACTTATATTAAAATACAAGCTACTGTAGCAATTCCTTTTAAAAGTTCAAATGATTAAGAACTCAAAGAGAAAGAGATTAAGAGGCAAATGCAAATAATGGCAGAAATCTCTCAAAACAGACTAGCTGGTAAAAACCGATTTTTCCGAAGACCTTATGTTGCTCAAATAGAAAAGTGTTAAACTAAGGAAAGTTAGATAACAACCTGGGGTAGAAGCACAAAAAATTACAGCTCAATCCGACGTACAGAGATTTTTCACGAATTTTTACAGCAAAGCACAAAAATCTGTTTCGGGGCAGCAACTTTCCCAAGCATTATTTCTCTCTTATTAGAGGTTATTCTTGGCGCAAAAAACCACACAAAATTATAAGGAGAGGTTATTACTGAGGCAATAACTTCCAAGACTCAACAAAAGAAAAATTTATTGACTAAAAATTTAGGTTATCTCCCAATAAGTGCTTTTCTTTAACGCCTTTAAGATAGGCATGATAATTTCGATGATGCTCACATAAGGAATATGAATTGAAGTAAAAGAGAGCATCAAGAAGAAAATATAGAACAAATTTAAGTCTAACCCACTTCCTATGAAAAATAATCTTGTAAAGAAACAAGTCATGAAGGCACATAGCAACAAGTATAGGAAAGCAAAACAAGTGCAACTTCAAAAATTTCAACATAAAGAGGGGAAAGTTAATGTTGTTGAGATACATAAAACCATGTTTCCCTCTCTCATAATAACTTTCAGTAGCATCATGAATAAAATTAACAATATAACTATCACATAAAATATTCTTATCATGAGCCACATGCATAAAAGAATTAATACTCCCCACATAAACATAGTAATTCTTATTAATTGTAGTGGGAGAAAATTCAACAAAATAGCTATCATTATTATTCTCATCACCATAATCATCAAATATAGGAGCCATATTGTAATCATAATTAATTTTCTTCTCAATAGTAAGTGGACTGAAAATATCATACTCATCATTGTAATCATCATATATCGGAGCTATAGTATTATCAAAGTAAATTTTCTCCTTCATCCTTGGGGGACTAAAAATATCATGCTCATCAAAACCAGCTTCCCCAAGCTTAGACTTTTCCATAGCATTAGCAATAATGGTGTTCAAAGAATTCATACTAATAACATTGATATTAGCATGCAAATAAAGTTCCATAGGTTGTTTAATTTTCTTTTCAGACCATTCATGTGTTGGGTCCGCAGCATAGAAAACAAAAAAATTCCTACGGTGTGAACTACACGCCAAGATCTATCTACTAGGTACAAAGCAAACGGGTGGACATATATCCATAGAGAACTTACCCTCATAGACAACAAGCTTTGTTAACGAGTAGGAACTCGTGGTTGATGTAGTCGTACACTTGCCGATCTCAAGATCATGAGGAAGTCCGAGCGCCGCAACTCAGCAGCGCATCCGCACTCGCACACACGTTCAAGCCACCGGACAACCTCCACCTCCTCGCTCCAGCGATCTAGCGGAAGAAGCAACTCCTTCCAGACGAAATGCCACCGGGAACATGTATCTCGCTAATCCGAGACCATGGGGGAATAATTCTAGAGGGGGAGAGAGATCCTTCAAAAGGAGGTGTGAGGAAGGAGGGAATGGGTGGCCTTTTATAGGAGGAGGGGGGGTGCCCCCTATCTCCATGGCCGGCGCATGGGGGGGTGACCCCTCACCTCCCCCATTCATGTGGTGGTAACTCCTCCACATTAAAGTGCCTCTTCACATTCCCTTTTAAAGTCTCCACTTTAAATGCATTAAGTTTCTCCAAATTTAATGCTCTCTCATTTAATAAAACCCTTTTATTAAATTTATTCAGAATTTTGTTAATTACTTTAATTAACAAACATTCACATATAGCCCCTTGCAATATTTCAATATCACATGCAGAACCACCTTCTGCAATTTCACCCGAAACAATTTCCGGTTTCTATTGAAACAATTCCTGCGCTTTGCAATTCTTTCGTCTGAAACATATGTGCTCCAAAATGATGTCCGGTAACTCTTAAGTGTGCCATCCTACGGTTCGCGAATAATGCAGACATGATCGAGACCCTTCTCCGATCAATAATCAGCAGCGGGACCTGGAGATCCGTACTGACTCCTACACATTCAACGATGACTCCTGTGATCGTGAGAACCTTTAACGCTTGTAACTAAATCCCTTTTTCTCTCGATATATTACATGTCCGAGATTCGATCATCGGTATCTCCATACCTAGTTTGATCTCGTTACCGACATGCACTCTTTTCTTGTTCCCGTGATATAACATTCTAGTGATCACATCACTTGCTTGCAAGCTATCCTAATGTGATATCACCGAGAGGGCCCAGAGTATATCTATCCGTCATCTGGATTGACAAATTCCACTCTTGATCCATGAGCCTCAACATAACACCTTCAGGTAATCGAACCCATCTTTATAGTCACCTCATTACGGTGTGACGTTTGATGTTATCAAGATACTCTTCCGGTGTTAGCAATTAACATGATCTCATGGTCTAAGGATAAAGATTACTTCGTATGATGTTATAGCAATATAAACACAATGACTTGATCGTAATGCTATACTTCGGATTAATGTTCATCACATCATTCCACCAATGGTGTGACCTTGTTATTAACAACATCCAATGTCCATGATCAGGAAACCTTGATCATCCTGTTAATCAACAAGCTAGTCTATAAGAGAGGCATGACTAGGAACCCTTTTTGTTTATTAAACACACATGTATTGATGTTTCCTATCAATACAATTATAGCATGTAAAATAAACATCTATCATATACAAGGAATACATAATAAAAACTTTATTATTGCCTCTCAGGGCATATTTGCTTCAGTCTCCCACTTGCACTAGAGACAATAATCTAGTTTACATAGTGATAAATCTAACACCCATGGAGTTCTGGTGTTGATCATGTTTTGCCCTAGGGAGTACTTTAGTCAACGGATCTGCTACATTCAGGTCCGTGCACTTTAAATCTTTATATCTCCATCCTTGACATGCTCGCGGATGGAGTGAAACCGGCGCTTAATATGCTTGGAATTCTTGTGAGACCTTGGTTCCTTTGCGTTGGCTATGGCTTCATTGTTGTCACAATAGATCACCATCGGGTCCAACGCACTGGGAACCACACCCAGTTCCGTAATGAACTCCTTCATCCAAACCGCTTCCTGCGCTGCTTCTGAAGCAGCAACATATTCCGCCTCCGTTGTTGATCTAGCCACCACAGGTTGTTTGGAGATCCTCCAACTAACTGCTGCTCCGTTCAAGAGAAATACGTATCCGGATTGAGACTTAGAGTCATCCGGATCAGTGTCAAAGCTAGCATCGACATAACACTTAGCGACTAACTCTTCTTCACCTCCGTATATAAGAAACATATCCTTAGTTCTTCTCAAGTACTTAAGGATATTCTTGACCGCCATCCAAAGGTTCAACACGGATCAGATTGGTACCTACTAGTCAAACTAATAGCATGTGCCACATCCGGTCTTGTACATAGCATGGCATACATTATAGAGCCTATGGCGAGGCATAGGGATCTTATCCATTATCTCTGCTTCTTCGCGTGGCGGACTTTGAGTCTTACTCAATGTCTTGTCTTGCAACATAGGTAAGAACCCCTTCTTACTTCCGTCCATATTAAACTTCTTTAATATCTTATCAAGGTATGTACTCTGCGATAGCCCAATTAGGCGTCTTGATCTATCTCTATAGATTTTAATGCCTAATATATATGAAGCTTCACCAAGGTCCTTCATCGAAAATTTGCTATTTAGATAACTTTTAACACTGTTTAAAAGATCTAAATCATTTCCAATCAATAATATGTCATCCACATATAATATCAGAAATGCCACATTGCTCCCACTCACTTTCTTGTAAATACAAGCCTCTCCATAAGTTTGGACAAATCCAAACTCTTTGATCACCTCATCAAAGCGGAGATTCCAACTTCGTGATGCTTGCTTCAGTCCATAGATGGATCGCTAAAGTTTGCACACCTTATTAGCATACTTAGGATCGACAAAACCCTTAGGTTGTATCATATACAACTCTTCTTCAATCTTACCATTGAGGAACGCAGTTTTGACATCCATCTGCCATATTTCATAATCGAAATATGCAGCAATTGCTAACATAATCCTAACTGACTTAAGCATCGCTACGGGAGAGAATGTCTCATCGTAGTCAACTCCTTGAATTTGTCGAAACCCCTTTGCAACAAGTCGAGCCTTATAGATGGTCACATTACCATCAGCATCAGTTTTCCTTTTGAAAATCCAATTATTCTCCACGACCTTTTGGTCGTGAGGTAAGTCCACCAAGTTCCAAACTTGGTTCTCGTACATGGATTCCATCTCGGATTTCATGGCTTCTAGCCATTTGTTGGAATCCGGGCTCATCATCGCTTCTTCATACGTCAGAGGTCATCCATTTCATCAACCATGAAATTCACAACAGGATTGCCGTGCAGTTCAGAGCTACACGTGCCTGCTTGACTGCGAGGTTCGAGTGTCCTCTTCGAGTTTCATGATCATTATCATTAGCTCTCTTCATCAGGTGAAGTCAACTCAAACAACTTCCGTGCTGCGCACTCGCCATTCCATGAAGAGAAGGTTCAATAACCTCTTGAGTTCTACCTTCCGACTACTCACACCTTCGCGAGAAACTCCTTCTCAAGAAAGGATCCATTCTTGGCAAGAAAGACCTTGCCCTCGGATCTGTGATAGAAGGTATACCCAATCGTTTCCTTAGGGTATCCTATGAAGACGCATTTTTCCGCTTTGGGTTCGAGTTTATCCGGTTGAAGTTTCTTCACATAAACATCGCATCCCCAAACCTTAAGAAATGACAGCTTAGGTTTGTTTCCAAACCATAATTCATACGGTGTCTTTTCAACGGATTTAGATGGTGCCCGATTTAAAGTGAATGCAGCTGTTTCCAGTGCATAACCCCAAAATGATGAGGTAAGTCAGTCAGAGACATCATAGATCGAACCATATCCAATAAGGTACGATTACGACGCTCCGACACACCATTACGTTGTGGTGTTCCGGCAGGCGTGAGTTGTGAAACTATTCCACAGTCTTTCATATGTGTGCTAAACTCGTAACTAAGATACTCTCCTCCACGGTCGGACCGCAGAAATTTGATCTTTCTATTATGATGATTTTCCACTTCATTCTGAAATTCTTTGAACTTTTCAAAAGTTTCAGACTTGTGTTTCATCAAATAGATATACCCATATCTACTCAAATCATCCGTGAAAGTAACAAAATAACGATATCCACCTCGCGCCGACACACTCATTGGTCCACACACATCAGTATGTATGATTTCCAATAGATCTGTCGCCCGTTCCATTGAACCGGAAAACGGCGTTCTAGTCATCTTGCCCATAAGGCATGGCTCACATGTATCAAATGATTCAAAATCAAGTGATTCCAAAAGTCCATCAGAATAGAGTTTCTTCATGTGTTTAACGCCAATATGACCTAGACGGCAGTGCCACATATATGTAGATATATCATTATCAAGTTTAATCCTTTTAGCATCAACATTATGAATATGCGTAATACTGCTATCGAGATCCAATAGAAGTAAACCATTCAACATAGGTGCATGACCATAAAAGATATTATTCATATAAATCGAACAACCATTGTTTTTAGACTTAAATGAATAACCACTTTGCATCAAACACGATCCGGATACAATGTTCATGCTCGCAGCACCAAATAACAATTATTTAGGTTTATAACTAATCCCGATGGCATATGGAGAGGCAGCGTTCCGACGGCGATCACATCAACTCTTGATCCATTGCCGACCCGCATCGTGACCTCATCCCTTGCTAGTTGTCGCTTGTTCTACAACCCCTGAACCGAGTTACATATATTAGCAACTGATCCAGTATCAAATACCCAGGTGCTACTGCGAGTACTAGTCAAGTACACATCAATAACATGTATATCACATATACCTTTGTTTGCCTTGCCGGACTTCTTGTCCGCCAAATACTTAGGGATTGCGCTTCTAATGGCGATCCCTTGCAATAGTAGCACTTAGGTCGACTTAGGCCAGGTTTCTTTTCAGCGTGGCAATGACTTGCCACCCTTCTTTCCCTTGTGCTTGCCTTTCTTGTCCTTCTTGAAACCGGTGGTCCTATTGATCATCAACACTTGATGTTCTTTCCTAATCTCCACTTCTGCAGTCTTAAGCATAGATAGAAGCTCGGGAAGAGACTTCTTCATGCCCTGCATATTATAGTTCATCACGAAGCTCTTGTAGCTAGGTGGCAGAGATTGGAGAACACGATGTATGCCTAAGCCTAAGTCAATGGGAATCGTTATTCCCAAGGATACAAGCTTATCGGCGTACCCAGACATTTTGAGTACGTGCTCACTAACGGAGACGTTTTCCTCCATCATGCAGCTAAAGAACTTTTCTGTAGCATTATAACTCTCTACGGCAGCATGGGTATCGAAAATCATTTTCAATTCTCCCATGGTATCAAAGGCATTGCCATTTTCGAAATGCTTTCGAAGTTCTAGCTCTATCCCATACAGTATGCCGCAATGAACTAAGTTGTGGTCCTCCTGACGAGTTATATAGACGTTCTTTTCCTTGTCAGGGGCATCAGGAGCTGGTGGGGGGCCTAGCGGCGCATCTAGCACATATTGCTTTTGTGCAGCAGTGAGGAGAATCCTCAAATTCATAGCCTAGTTGGTGAAGTTGCTACCATTCGCAGCAAGTTTCTCTTTCTCCATGAACACATTGAAATTAAAAGCAGGTGGTGCCATCTACAACAGAATTTGTAAAGTATATTTAGACTAACTTTATGATAGATTGAGTTCAAATAATCCAAATTACTAATGAACTCCCACTCAAAAACGACATCCCTCATGTCCTTTTGGTGATTACATGAACCAAATCCACTACACCAAGTCCGATCATCACATGAGTCGGTGTAGCTTCAAAGGCGAGCATCTATATGGGCATCATATCAACTATATGACTCATGCTTAACCTTTCGGTCCGTGTTCCGAGGCCATGTCTGTACATGCTAGGCTCGTCAAGTAAGAACCTTAGTATTTGCGCGTGTAAAACTGTCTTACACCCGTTGTATGAAAGCGTAGAGTTGAAAACACCCGATCATCACATGATGCCTCAAAACACGATCCACAAAACGGTGCATACTTAAGGAAGAACACATTTTATCTTGATATCTAAATAAGGGATCATCATATAATGCTATCAAACGCGCCAAACTACCAGTATAAGATGCTAACATCTAATGTGTGAAGTGAGATGATATGGTCCATGCATTTGATCTCTATCATTTGCATCGTGGTATGATCTCTATCATTTCTTTGTGTGTAAGGCCAAGGTCTATGGAACTTACACGTTAAGTGAGTTGTAAGAGTATCTATCATACATCTACTTACAACAATACCATATCAAAATACTAGCCCAACAACGATCTAAACTAGACGCCTCTAATTTATCAATTGCAAGTTTTACGTGGCTTAGGGCTTTCGAAGATAGAACCTGTCTAACCTACGAACATGAACCACAACGAGGATAACCAAGTTATTAGCAACTCGTTGTAAATCAGATATTGACTATAGTAGGAGAGACAGACACCACCACTTATGCAAAACAAGTTGCATGTCAGTCGTGGAACCGGTCTCATGTACGATGACATGTAAGGTTGGTCCGGGCCGCTTCATCCCACTATGCCACCAATATCCAAAATACATAGAAGATGCAATAACATGATCATCATCGCCCACATATCAACCATATGTGTACTACCCGTGCAAAGCACCTACGCATAGATCAGGCTCTGATACCACTGTTGGGTCCGCAGCATAGAAAACAAAAATTTCCTACGGTGTGAACTACACACCAAGATCTATCTACTAGGTACAAAGCAAACGGGTGGACATACATCCATAGAGAACTTACCCTCATAGACAACGAGCTTTGTTAACGAGTAGGAACTCGTGGTTGATGTAGTCGTACACTTGCCGATCTCAAGATCGTGAGGAAGTCCGAGCGCCGCAACTCAGCAGCGCATCCGCACTCGCACACACGTTCAAGCCACCGGACAACCTCCACCTCCTCGCTCCAGCGATCCAGCGGAAGCAGCGACTCCTTCCAGACGAAATGCCACCGGGAACATGTATGTCGCTAATCCGAGACCATGGGGGAATAATTCTAGAGGGGGAGAGAGATCCTTCACAAGGAGGTGTGAGGAAGAAGGAGGGAATGGGTGGCCTTTTATAGGAGGAGGGGGGGTGCCCCCTCTCTCCATGGCCGGCGCATGGGGGGGGGTGACCCCTCACCTCCCCCATTCATGTGGTGGTAACTCCTCCACATTAAAGTGCCTCTTCACATTCCCTTTTAAAGTCTCCACTTTAAATGCATTAAGTTTCTCCAAATTTAATGCTCTCTCATTTAATAAAACACTTTTATTAAATTTATTCAGAATTTTGTTAATTACTTTAATTAACAAACATTCACATATAGCCCCTTGCAATATTTCAATATCACATGCAGAACCACCTTCTGCAATTTCACCCGAAACAATTTCCGGTTTCTATTGAAACAATTCCTGTGCTTTGCAATTCTTTCGTCTGAAACATATGTGCTCCAAAATGATGACTGGTAACTCTTAAGTGTGCCACCCTACGGTTCGCGAATAATGCAGACATGATCGATACCCTTCTCCGATCAATAATCAGCAGCGGGACCTGGAGATCCGTACTGACTCCTACACATTCAACGATGACTCCTGTGATCGTGAGAACCTTTAACGCTTGTAACTAAATCCCTTTGTCTCTCGATATATTACATGTCCGAGATTCGATCATCGGTATCTCCATACCTTGTTTGATCTCGTTACCAACATGCACTCTTTTCTCGTTCCCGTGATATAACATTCTAGTGATCACATCACTTGCTTGCAAGCTATCCTAATGTGATATCACCGAGAGGGCCCAGAGTATATCTATCCGTCATCTGGATTGACAAATTCCACTCTTGATCCATGAGCCTCAACATAACACCTTCGTAGCAATGAACCCATCTTTATAGTCACCCTGTTACGGTGTGACGTTTGATGTTATCAAGATACTCTTCCGGTGTTAGCAATTAACATGATCTCATGGTCTAAGGATAAAGATTACTTCGTATGATGTTATAGCAATATAAACACAATGACTTGATCGTATTGCTATACTTCGGATGAATGTTCATCACATCATTCCACCAATGGTGTGACATTGTTATTAACAACATCCAATGTCCATGAACAGGAAACCTTGATCATCCTATTAATCAACAAGCTAGTCTATAAGAGAGGCATGACTAGGAACCCTTTTTGTTTATTAAACACACATGTATTGATGTTTCCTATCAATACAATTATAGCATGTAAAATAAACATCTATCATATACAAGGAATACATAATAACAACTTTATTATTGCCTCTCAGGGCATATTTCCTTCATCATGTTCTACCTTAGGAAAAATACTAAAAAGCTCTCTAATGTTTTTATTATTTTCCATTAAGCCTAACTAGTGAAAATAAAAACAAGAAACAAAAATATATAATTGTAGAATCTAAAGGAAATAACTTTGAGCACTCATACACCAACAACAGTACTAGAAGATAGCTTAGTAGCCAGAGAATGTGAGTACCTTTTACCTTACCTCCCCGGCAACGGTGCTAGAAAATAGCTTGATGTCTATGCACGCTTCTATTCTTGTAGACAGTGTTGGGCCTCCAAGTGCAGAGGTTTGTAGAACAACAACAAGTTTCCCTTAAGTGGATCACCCAAGGTTTATCAAACTCAGGGAGGAAGTGGTCAAAGGTATCCCTCTCAACCAATCCTGCAATCAAGATACAAGAAGTCTCTTGTGTCCCCAACACACCCAATACACTTGTCAGATGTATAGGTGTACTAGTTCAACAAAGAGATAGTGAAATAAAAGTAATATGGATGATTATAAGTGGTAATTGCAATCTGAAATAAGAGTGGCAGCAAGCAAACATGTAACATAACTAATTGTAAATGGTGTTTCAATGCTTAGAAATAAGGCCTAGGGATCATACTTTCACTAGTGGACACTCTCATATAAATATCTTATCTTCATGATGCTACCCTGAACTACTCTCTGGTTGGACAATGTAGGGTTATAACAGCACACCTTAAAGTTCGCATTCCCCATCTAGATAACCCCTCACTATCACCTTGAGCGCTAGATAGTTCCAACAAATACCATAATCTCATAGAGGCATCCAACTCAAATTATACTCATGATAAGTATTTATGTAACCTTAGCCAAAGTGCCACACGGTGTGCATATTGTCAACTTCACACACGTGGGTCTAAGCAGAGATTCATTAAAGCACTTGAGTAGCAGAATAGATCTATAGATTACAAAGCTCATGATCTCATAAGATCACACATAGAGAGAGAGAGATGAACACATAGCTACCGGTAGAACCCTTAGCCTCGAGAGAGAACTACTCCCTCCTCATCATGGGAGTCAGCAATGGCGATGCACATGGAGGTGGAGTCGATGGAGATGGCTCTGGGGGCACTTCCCCGTCCCGGCAGGGTGCCGGAACAGAGACTTCTGTCCCCCGAATCTCCTCTTCGGTGGTGGCGGTGCTGCGGAACTTTTCATGGAATTCTGATCTTGTCTTTAGGGTTTTCGTCCCGGGGTACTTTTATAGGCAAAGAGGCAAGGTCGGTGGGCAACCGAGGGGCCCACACCACCCCCTGGCACGGCCTGGGCTGGCTCGCGCCACCAGGTGGTGTAGCCACCTCGTGGCCCCTCTCCGTCTCGTCTTCTGGCTCCGTGAGTCTTCTAGTAAAATATTGACTTTGGTTTTTGTCTGGTCCAATTCCGAGAATATTTCTTTTCTAGCTTTTCTGAAACCAAAAATAGCAGAAAACAAGCAACTGGCACTGTGGCATCTGGTTAATAGGTTAGTTCCGGAAAATTTATAAAAATATCTCAAAGTATGAACAAAACATAAGAAAGTAGATACAAAACAAGCATGGAGCATCAAAAATTATAGATATATTTACGACGTATCACTTGTCAACTAGCAGCAGCTTTGCTCTGGTGTGTTTTTGGGTCTAGTCTACTCAACCACAGGCTTCGGCCGGTGCCCATCAAGTTTGAGACAACCACGAGTGAAGCGCCTATTTTTAGGCTGCACACAGGGGGATGCACCTTGCAATGTCTACCACACTTTTTCAGAACTGAAACCGGACTCTCTACAAAGACAAATGGCTCTACGACTATGATTTAAGACTGATCAAAGGACATATATCTCGCCACAAGCCTGCGTTTAACAGGTATCAAAGTATTCCTTAATAGCTCCTCAATTCCTCGATGCACTTGATCAACATCAAACAATATATTAAAACCAACATACACATCAAAAGCTACTGACCAAGTATGTTTAGCTAACACAAAGACAAAAAGTGGCACAAAGTTCAAAGACACAGGAACCGACCTGGATAGTATATCAGGCAATAAAGCATCCAACGAACGCCTAACAAATAATTCATCCGTTTCCATGCTCTATCTGGTAAGAAGCCAAATGTGCCAATTGGGGCACGCCCAACATCCTTAGGCATCCCTAGATAAGTCTCCTATGAGGCCTCATTATGAACACCTAGCCTTGACATGACACCATTTTGATAGCCACATCACATCTATTACCAAAAAAGATGGTTGACTTGTCCAAATTAATCATCTGACCCGAGCCACCACAATAATAATTTTATGATGGGCAAAGAAAATACTATTGTCAGCAAATATAAGATGAGAGATAGATGGACCATGACGACCATTTCGAATACCTTGTAATTCTCCCAATCTCTCCTTCAAATGAAGCAGGCAAGAAAGATCCTCTGTATATAAAAAAACATACATGGGCTAATTAGGTAACCTTGTCGGATACCATGCAATGGAACAACGGGATTTGTGATCTCACCATTAACCTTGACAACATATCTTACCATAGTCACACATATCATGATAGAATTAATCCAGGCAGTGGCAAAACCAAGTTTCAGCAAACATCCATGAAGATAACTCCACTCCATCTTCATCATATCAATTTTTAAAGCAACGTAAGGCTTCTTAGCTTGCTGCTTACGAATAGTATGGAGACATTCATAATCAACTAGGGCATTGTCAATGATAAATCTAGCAGTGACGAAGGCACTTTGTTGTTCTAGTATGACCATAGGGAGGATTAGCTTCAAACGGTTAGCAAGCACTTTAGATGCCATTTTATATAACACATTACAAAGACTAATTGGATAAAAAACATTCAGATTATTCGAATTTGTTACCTTAGGGATAAGGACAATGATAGAATAACAAAGTCCCTCTGGTACCACATCACCCTCCAAAAATCCTCTCACTTCATTACAAATCTCGGTCTTAAATAATTCCCGATGTGTTTGATAAAAGAGAGCAGGAAACCATCATGCCCGGGAGCTTTAGTACGTCCCATTTGAAACAGAGTTGTCTTAATGTCCTCATCCTAGATAGGTTTACACAAGTCTTCGTTCATCTCATCAACTACCTTTCCTGGAATAGCACCTAAGATCTCACCGGTGCATGTATAAGGTTTAGTAGAGAATAAAGCATCATAAAAAGATTCTACCTATCCCTTGATCTCGACAATATTAGTACATCTAGAGCCATCTTCACGAACAAGCCATTTTATTCTATTTGTTCTCCAATGCGCAGATGCTCATGCATGGAAGAATGCCGTGTTTCGGTCGCCCTCATTTAACTATTCAACACGGGACCGTTGGTGATCCATCACCTGCTCGCGCTCGAACAACTCATAGAGCTCCTTCTTTATCTCTCTAGCCTCTATGTCCGTACTGTCCATTGGCACCAAATACAAGCATTTCAAATGTCGTTCTAGTTTTTGGATCTTTTTCTGAACCGGGCCGAAAGTGTCTCTGCCCCACTGGGCTAGTGAGGTCGCCACCTGATGCAAAATGCCCCGTAAAGACCCCTCCCCACCTAACAAATCTCTCCCAGCCTGCTCCAGAACCTGTGCATAATCAGGAGCTTGCAACTAGGCCACCTCATACTTAAAATCTCCTCTGAACCAGTGTGCTAACCACATCTTCCTGATATATTTTCAGACTAATAACGATGTTATAGTAGTCAGAGATGTCGTAGTAATGTCATTCTCCACGTGACATTAATCAAATAAATTGTTGAAAGCACCATTGGAAACCGCAAGGTCCAAGCGAGTACTCTGATGCTACTGTCACACTCCGGTTTGTTAGTCCATGTAAACTTAGGGCCAGAAAACACTTGGTCAGACAAACCACACTCGTCAAGACAATCTGAAAACATCTACATTTGAGTCTTGGAACGATTGCTAGAGCCAAAATGTTCATCTTGGCTAAGAGCCGCATTGAAGTCCCCGCAGCAGATCCACCGACGAGTCCATTGTGGGGAATTTGAACAAAAATAACCCAATTAAATATCAAATTCACGAAATAAACTCTGGCCACCGAAATTTCACGGATCTAACCCTTTTTGCAACGCCGTAGGCCATGGCGCCGCACCCTGAAGCGTAGCGCCAAGCTTGGTGGCGCCGCACCTCTGCCAGCGTGGCGTCGACGTGGTCTCGCGGGTCCCAGTTTCGTAAGTGTGGCGCCACACACTACAGCGCCGCACTGCTATGTGTGGCGCCATGGCGCATGGCGCCGCACTTTAGGTCTTGTACCAGCCGCGCGGCCGCCCCAGCCCGACCCAGGCTCACATTTTCCCCAACACAGGAACAGAGAAGCGGCGGGGGCGGCGGCGGCTATACTCCTCCCTCAAATCCCTCCCCACATCTGCTGATTTTCTCCAAGATTTGTGCTCTCAATCCCCTCTCCCAGGTATTCTCACGAAGTCCCCTCAATTTTATCCACAAATTTCTTACTTTTTGTCCTCATTTGTATTTTTTGGGTGAAACCCTAAGTTGGATGTGATAGTGAAATTAATATGAAGCATTGGCATGTATGGTTGATCTTTAGTCTTAGTAGTATTTGTATAGCAATAGCTTAGTATTCAATGGTAGAACTTTGGTTGGTTATCTTACCATAGTATTTTAGCATACAAATCCAATATATATGTTAGTATGTGTGGTTCATAGTAGCAATCCTCATAATTGATTATGGTGGGACATTTGTAGATAGATTATGGTGGGACATTGGTAGATAGATTATGGTGGAACATTTGTAATGTTGCAAGCATAGTTTTGCTAAAGTGGAATATATGTAATGTGAGAATAATTGTTCTTATGGTATCTATTTGAAATATGTAGGATGAGTCTTCTCAATCCTCACTATGATGTTCAACACCGTTCCTACAAGTTGTCAGAAAAGAGACAAGTACTAAAAAAAACCACACGGTAGTTCCTATTGCTCCGATTTGTTGAGATGTAAATCTAACCTAGGCCATTGTATGTTTGCAGGAGCTTGTACCTCTTCGACTTAGATATCACGAGGTCTCATCGGTGAAGAACCTGACTTACGATCAACGGTACACTCCGTACATCGAGCAACTAGGACTCCTCCCCTTTATCCACATGGTCACTCGGTCGACACCGAAGTTCAACCCCGCTGCGATCACCGCGCTTGTCGACCGGTGGAGCCCGGAGACACACACTTTTCACCTTAGGACCGGTGAGACTACGATCACTTTGCAGGACATGAGCATGATCCTGGCACTCCCAATCGAGGGAAACCCTGTGTGCATAAGCACAGATTCAGACGGGTGGCGGGAGCAGATGGTTAGCCTTATAGGAAAGGATCCACCCGAGGTTGTAAATGAGAAGGGAGTAACACTAAGGGTAGCTGCCGGGGCTACTTTCAGTTGGATTAGACAGAATTTCAAGACCTGCCCCGAGGATGCTGACGAGGACACGGTCATGACGTACGCTCGTGTGTATGTGTGGTACATCATCACGAGGACTCTCTTCCGATAGCATGGGGATCGTGCTCATGGCATTGGCTTAAGGTGCTCAGTTTTGACTCAGATTTCAGCTGGGGTTCGGCGGCGTTGGCTTGGTTGTACCGTCAGTTAATCGTTTGTTTACAAAGTTGTCTATGTTTGCATGACCTCAAAAAATATTGTTTTACTAAACGGTGTATCACTTCATTTGCAGCTGGATGATGCCTGTCTTAGGAGCGCAACCGATGGATGCATCGGTGGTTGTTTGCTCCTTCTTTCGGTGTGGAGCTGGGAACGCTTCCCAGTTGGACGGCCGAGATTGTTGAGCTACAACCCTTATGTTGATGACGGCAATAACTTCCTGCTCCCCACATGGGCTTACAAGTGGGATGTGGTCTCCGATCCCCCAACCGACCCTTTGGCGGTGTACATGAGGTATACCAACGAGTTTGGCACGATAACCATGGATCAGGTAATTTCCCAGCGTGCGGTCAATTCTATGTTATTAATGTGTAATATTTGAACTTGACATGAGTGTGGTATGTTGCAGGTCATCTGGGAGCCATACGGTCCAAGGGCGAACTTTGGTGTCCCGGACGACTATGTGCTTAACCTGAAGTGCACGGAAGAAGCCCGTCTGTGGCTAATGCGTTGCCCCATGGTATGCATGTGGGCGGTTGAGCATCACCAGCCACAACGTGTCATGACCCAGTTTGGGTTATTTCAGGTGCACCCTCCCGAGTGGAAGGACACGGACATAGGGCTCCATGGGTAAGATATGAACCGCCTTCGCCTATGATGTAATATCTTTCGAGAAATATTGCTTTATGACTTCTTGTTGTGCAGCTTGGACAGGAAGAAGCAGAGGAAGGAGAAGGATTGGGAAAAGCTTCATAGAAAGTATGTTGACAAATTCAAAAGGTGTGTAATTGAGGCTAAGAAAGCAAAAGGAACACAGGAAGGTGCGTTCAATCAGGATGCTTTCAACAACTACATCAACTGGTTTCTTGAGAACACACGGGTGGAGATGTACCCACGAGCATTCCGCCCAGAAATCTTGGAGGAGCCATTGCTATTTGATGAGCTTGCAACTGAAGAATACAACAGGATAGTCAGAGAAGGGCCAAGTTTAGTATGCTCCATTGGTCAACTTCGTGGTAATTTTTCCCGAATGTTTGTTTTCCTTGTTTACTCTTGTCGGCCCGCGGGATGCTTTACTTGTTTACTATTTTCTATGACAGCGGGCGGAGGTAAGAAAGTCGGCCGATGCATGCGAGGATGCTTTCGAGACATACCCATGCGGAGAGAAGGGAGAGAGTCTGTTTAGAGGGTTTGTTAAGAAGCAGGCCCTACGGTTAAGGCGTCTTTCAAACTTTCTAGGTTGTCGTGACTCCGAGGTGGCAACACCGTCCGCGTCACGGTCCAACACGCCCCCTGACCCTTCTGGCGATCATCACTCCCCATTCGAGGATGAGGCGGACACACCTGAGGTAGAAAAGCATTGTATTATGACGAACCCTTGCATTGTATTATGTCCTTACCATTGTTCTTGTGTTGATAGCCCCAGGATGAAGAAAGCATCGACGACGAGATGACGTTGGGCACATACACTCGATACAAGATCCACGAGCGGTCCGACTACATGCTCAAGCCAAGGCAACCCAAGAAGCCTTACACACCCAATCCTTCCACAACCAAGGAAAAGAAGGCAAAGAAGGCCAAGAAGACGACCTACGGGTTGCAAGATGATGACGATGAACATGTCACGAGGAAGCTTCCTACATGAAGGGGCCGAGGGAAGAGGGCGACCCGTGGGTAGTAGTTGGGGAGAAGTAGTTGTGAACTTGCCGTAAATTTGTCGTGAACTTGTCGTTAGTCTCTAGTCGTAAATTTGTCGTGAACTTGTCGTCAACTCCTACTTTGTTTCAACTAATTTGTCATGAACTTGTCGTTAAGTTGTGAACTCCTAATTTGTTTCAACTCCTGAGATCAATTCATCAATCATGAGGGAAGCTACCGAGGCATGGTGGGATTTGATTCACCATTTTAAAGGCAACACAGCAAAAGGCCATAGGAAGGTGTCTCTGCAAGTAAACAACAGGAATGTGCGGCGCCAGACATGGTGGCGCCGCACATGTGCAACGCCGTGGCTCCAGGAACGTGCGGCGCCACACTGCATGGCGCCACACATCCAGAGAAAAGTAGACAAAAGCTTCTGTCTACTTTTCTCTGGATGTGCGTCTACCGCCGGCGCCGACATGCAACGCCACCAGTCAGGCGCCACATCGTAACGCCAGGCTGTGGCGTTGCACATCCAGAGAAAAGTAGTGTCTACTTTTCTCTGGATGTGCGGCGCCACAGCTGTTGGCGCCACACATGCAACGCCACCACCCTGTGGCACCGCACTGTGCAACGCCACGAGCTGTGGCGCCGCACATTCGCACCCTGTGGCTCCGCATTGTGCAACACCACGAGCTGTGGCGCCAAGATATTCGCAAAAGTAGATGAAGCTTTTGTCTACTTTTTCTTCGATGTGCGCCACGCTGCCGGGCGCCACACATGCAATGCCACCAGCCTGTGGCGCCACACGGTGCAAAGCCACGAGCTGTGGCGCCGCACATTCGCACCACGTGGCTCAAGATCGCGCCACGCAGCTGTGGCGCGCATATTCGCAAAAAGTGCGAAGCTTTTGTCTACTTTTCTCTGGATGTGCGGCGCCACAGCTGCTGGCGCCACACATGCAACGCCACCAGCCTGTGGCGCCACACATGCAACGCCACCAGCCTGTGGCGCCACACGGTGCAACGCCACGAGCTGTGGCGCCGCACATTCGCAGAAAAGTGCGCGAAGCTTCATCTACTTTTCTCGATGCGGCGCCACATACCGCTCGCCACGTGCAACGCCATGGCCTTTGGCGCCGCACATTCCTGTGTCACTAAAACATACATTGAGTATGTATTTTCGCGGGGTATTTATCGGCAAATAAGGACAACACATCCGCATACTAAATCTCACATAACATCATAGTTCACAACATACTGAATCTCATACAACGTCATAGTTCACAACATACACAATCTTACACATAGTCATAGTTTAAGACATACTCAATCTAATACATAGTCATAGTTCAAACATAGAAACCTCGTTCCTCCTTCTCACAACCATGATAGACCTTCTCCTATTGTGTCGAACAAGGTCCTTTCCCTTTTTCCTTCCTCTTCCTCTCTTCTTCCTTTGCTTCCTCCTTTTCCCTTAGGTCACGGGTCAATTGAACCACCGACTCAAAGTATTCTCTACTCTCTAATGTCTTCTTCTTCTTCTCTTCTTCTTGCGCTCTCTCTTCCCTTATGAGACGAGCCTCATTTTCCAACCACTCAAAACGAAGCTTATTTCTCTCTCTTGCTTTATGCTAGACAATTCAAGGTTCTTCATCATTTTGGCCTTGAATATCCTTAGTCGTTCCTCTTCGGCCTCTTTAAGCTTCTTCTTCTCGCGTCTTTGCATCGCCCTCCACTCAAGATCCATGCGCCTCTTGTCCTCCCTCTTCGCCTCTTCCGCCTCTCTCTCCTTCTTCTCATGTTCGGCTCTCTCCTTTTCCTTCAACCTCCTAATATCCTCCTCCCACACTCCACGCGTCTCATCATCATTGGGTTGCGTAGCCATACCTATAAGAAAATAAGCAAGTAAGCAATAGTAACAACAAATAAGCAATATTAATAACAAGCAAGCATATAATGGAGAAACATACGAGTCTCATCATCATTGTCCTCCCCCCACACCCCCTTCCCCATGTTAGGTTGCGTAGCCATATCTATAAGAAAAAGTTAGCAAGTAAGCAATAGTAGCATGTAATGGAGAAACATATAAAATTCCAAGTAACCTACCATACTAGCCATACCTATGAGCATACGGATTTGGTCCTGCCAAGTAACCTATCATACTAGCCGGATTTGGTCCACGCCCGCTTCCTCTTCTAAGTCCAAGTGATCGACCTCTTTGTTGCCTAGGAGCTTATTGCCTAGGAACATGTTGGCTACCACTCGGTTGGCTAGGGACATGTTGGCTACCACTCAGTTGGCTAGGGACATGTTGGCTACCACTTGGTTAGCTAGGGACTTGTTGGCTATTTCTCCTTTGGCTTGGCGCTTGTTGCCTATTTCTCCTTTGGCTTGGCGCTTGTTGCCTATTTCTCCTTTGGTTTGGCGCTTGTTGGCTACCACTCGGTTGGCTACCACTCGGTTGACTACCACTCGGTTGGCTACCACTTGGTTGGCTTGTGCTTGCTTCATTTACTTTTGCTATCTTTCTTTGGGTACACTTTCGTGCTTGTGCTTGACTACCCTTCAGCATTGCACGTTCCACACCGCCCTCTCTCACATGGCTCTTGGAATTGGTTGTTGCCCGTTTCTTGGCCACCACCACTTCCCCATCCATCAATGTCACTCCTAAAGCGCTTTGTCTTGCGTCTTCCACGTTTAACGACCTTCCATTCTGGATCGGGCCATACTTGAATTCCATGGTACTCCGGCCATTGAGATTGGTCCAGGTATGGGTGAAATCTAGGAGCCCATGTCTTCTTAGTAGTCTCGATTGAGAATTCGGACTCTCTCACCGTAAGAGGATTATTCCAATCAAGATGTCGCCTTCGAGCTGTCGTTAGCAAGTGCGAGCAAGCAAGATAAAGCAACAATGGCCTACCACACGTGCACTCTCAAGTTTTGAGCGAGACCTTGAAAGCTCGACCTCCGTGTTGGACACCATCAGCCGTGGTTCCTCCTGGCTCCGTAACTTGGTAAATTAGATCGTCATTATCAAATTCCGTGACAACTTGGGAGTCCGCTTTCTTTGACTGAAATTGCATCCAATCGTCAACCTTCGGTGGGAACTTGTATTTATGCTTGTCCTTGTAGTCTCCCGCAATCTGCCTATCCGTTTCAGCTGAGTACTTTAGAAAATACTCATTCATCTTGTCGAATGTGTATTGGACTATTGCCGTGACGGGCAATGCGCGGACACCTTTTAGCAACTTGTTGAAGCATTCTGCCATATTGCTTGTCATTTGACCGTACCTCTAGCCACCCTCATCGTAAGCTCGTGCCCACTTTCCCATATCTTCAGTGTTCCTAAGGAGGAACTCTTTGCCCCCCGCATTGAGTTCTTTGTTATGGAACAATTTGTTGTACAAGTTTGAGAAACGGTGCTCCGTGAAAGCGACACAACAATCTTGTAGATCATCAGACAAGTCCTTGCTCTTGCATGCCCTATAGAAGTTTGAAACAAAATGTCTCATACACCATCGATGGTGCAATGGGACATGTCCGGGAATGTCAAGCATCACCGCATTGAGAATTCCTTGATGACGATCCGAGATGACACATAATTCCCTTTGAGCGGGTAAGACCTTCGTTCTCAAAATATGGAAGAACCACTCCCAATTGTCATTGTTTTCCACCTTAACCAAAGCAAACGCCAAAGGAACCAACCGGTTGTTGGCATCGCTAGCTATTGCAATCAAGATAGTGCCCTTGTATTGTCCGGTCAAGAAGGTGCCATCAACGGATATAACAGGCCTGCAATGTTCAAAAGCCCGAATACATTGCTCGAAACCCCAAAATGCACGTCCAAATACTCGAACGGTTTTTCCGTTCATTATCCTTGTCTTGTTCCCAAAAGGTTCAATGATATGAATCATGCCCAGGTTAGCATTGGCCATCGCTAACAACAACCTAGGGATCCGGTTATAAGATTCCTCCCAATCACCATACAACATCTTGAATGCGGCTTGCTTCGCCTTCCATGCCTTCCCATATTTCACCTCGTAGTGAAAAAGGGCTTTCACAAGCTCTTAGACCATTTTGATGGTCATTATTGGAAATGACTTGATGTTATTGGAAAGCCTATACGCAATAAACTCGGAGGTGAGTTGTCGATGCTCGTGCTTCACATCCTTGCCATCCACCGTCGGGCCTCGGCACATGTGAGTTGATACACAACTAGATATGTGCCAACTTGGACCTCCGTTAAATGGTCTTGCACCCACAATCCAAGGACATCCATCCTCCTCGCATTTAACCGTGTAACACTTCTTCACGTCCGAGTGCACCACCGTGTAAGGGCGATGATGCTTAACTGAGAAGTCCTTTATCCATTTCTTAAATTCTAATAAGGTCTTAAACCTCGATCCACGAGAAAATCCATTATTCTCTTGATTACCATCACGGTAAGAACTTGACCTTGGTCCAAGCACTATGCCCTCACCCCATCAATCGTGGCTTCATCCGCGAGACTAACATCACGGAACAAAGATACCATGTGGTCCCGCCCCAATAAGTTCTCGTGGATTTCGGTCTCTCTAGCCGTGAACCCCTCCTCGCCAAGTTCTTCTTCGGGACCATCATCATCCGAGTCCGAAGCATAGCATCGAGTATACGGGATGTCACGGTCCATGCTCTCTTGCGTAATATATTTATTCAAATCTCCAACATTGTTTTCATGGAGCTCAACCTCATTCTCATCGTGCCAATAATCATCATTTTGCTCTTCCAACACTTCATCTTGGTTCTTCGAAATCAGGCTCAATGTTTGGGTAAATGGAGGTTCAATCAATACCTCTTGGTTTATTGGTGGAGGACTCCTAGAACCCAATGGGGAGGCAGTACGGTTCAAATCCAAGTGCAAGTTATTCTCAAATTTCTTGGTGGCAAATAGTTTAAGAGCTTTGTCTAGCGACTCCGCCACCACCTCCTTGTATGCAACCCAACGGGGCTCGGAGAAGATACCCATGGTCTTCCAACGGGTGTGCATTCCAAAAGCCACATTATGCCTTCCCTCTAACTCAACAACATCATTTGGGTCCATCCATTTCAATTCAATCCTAACTTGCTTCAAGACCTCGGCGTAGGTGGGACTACGATCAAACACCAAGTCAAGCTCATCCGGGTCCGGTTCTATATTACCTCTCAAAAAGGCATCCTTGTCTACATGATGAACATGAACAATTCTTGACATTCCTAAAATAATCACAAAAATAATACCATGGTCAACATTACCTATGCCAACTCAATACATACTCATTGGTGACATTAACACAATACCCATCCCTATGCCAAAATCTACCATACATCTTGCATATCAATCTAGGGTTTCATAGATATGGGTCAAACCAAGAATTTAATGGGTGAAAACAAAGAAAAAGGGGAAGAATACCTCTAGGCACTTGGGGGGATCGAAATCCACGGGAAGAAGGGTCCAATTTGGCCTTTTGGAGGGAGGGATTTGAGGGAGGAGTATAGCCGCCGCCGCCCCCGCCGCTTCTCTGTTCCTGTGTTGGGGAAAATGTGAGCCTGGGTCGGGCTGGGGCGGCCGCACGGCTGGTACAAGACCTAAAGTGCGGCGCCACACGCCGTGGCGCCGCACTTACGAAACTGGGACCCACGAGACCACGTCGACGCCACGCTGGCAGAGGTGCGGCGCCACCAAGCTTGGCGCTACGCTTCAGGGTGCGGCGCCATGGCCTACGGCGTTGCAAAAAAGGTTAGATCCGTGAAATTTCGGTGGCCGAAGTTTATTTCGTGAATTTGATATTTAATTAGGTTATTTTTGTTCAAATTCCCTCCATTGTGAACTCAGTCCACGTAACAGATCCCAAAATTCATGTCGCTTCTCCCTTTGGGGTTCTCCATAGAAAAATATAGCATGTGTCATCTCAGTTGTGATGATCACATCAATGCACCATGAGTTACATCCTCTTAGCGATACAGGGTATGGTTGCTTCCAAAATAGAACAATACGTCCACTTTGGTCTTCACCACTCACACCCAGACTGTTTGTGTGTCCTAGGGACCACATAAAATTCTGAGCATGCTTGTTCTTCATCTTCATCTCCGAAATAAAAGTAAACCAGGTTGAAATTTCTTGATGAACCACCTGAGTTCGCCCACTATTGAGTCTGATCCGAGATCTCGACAGTTCCATCCTGCAAGACTCATCGCGTATGGCGACGCTGAGTGTCAGTCGTCGCGTGATCCGCCGATCGATTTGTGGTACTATTCCTTTGCCTTTTATTTGAATCATCACTAGGAGGCTATGTAGTATCTGCAACTGAAGCCGAGGCAGTCCCATCAAGAAAGATTATTAGCATCCTTCATTGAATTTGCTGCAACATTTGCAATATCCAGGAGTGGTTTCTTAGGAACATACATTTGCTTACGCTTCTAACCCATGGTCCTTGCACCATCAATCGTGTCCACCTGGTTCTTCCCCAACTGCCTGTTATTTTTTGCTCTAGGCTTGTGAGGCTTAACTGGAGAATTAACTTCACTCTCCTTTTTCTATTTCCCCACTAGTTGAGAGCTAGAACTCTGACCCGACTGAACAGGTTGTTCAGAGGAAGACTTGTGTTCCCTCCACTTGACCTCTAGAACACACAATCTATCATTGTTCCAAGGTAGTAACCCAGACTCATCTCTGCTAGCAGGTGTAGGAAACATCATAGATGAATGCCCTAATAAGCCACATGAAAAGTAGTACATTGGCACTTTCTCATACTTCACCTCAAAATAAACAGTTGGCCGCCACACAGCTCATAAATGGCTCAGTTATATCAACATGTATTCTAACTTGGAGATAATATCCCATGCACAACTTTTCTCATCAACTTTAACTCTCTCCACCTTGTCAATCATACCAGCAAGGGGACCTCCCACTACGAGAGAAACATTCTTTGCCGTGTGACCCAGGTCACACGACAAACCACACCATACCCATGGCAAAGACACTGTCGTGTGTCGACACACGGCAAAGTGTACACGGCAAAGAATGGCACGACAAAGTGCCAGACCCCACCACACGGCAAAGTAAAGCACCTTGACGTCGGCGCGGGCGAGACGGCGCCGTCCTGGTGGGCCCCACCTAACAGTGTGACGTGTGACGGGCTTTGTCGTGAGTCTTCGCTGGAGGGCTTTGTCGTGTGCTCTCGTTTGCCGTGGGCCGAGTTGGTGGCCCCACCTGACTCTGAATACATCAGAAATGGAGGCAAAGCATAGATCTGAACCCACAACAACAGCCGATCAAGAATCATATCTGTCGGTCTCACCTTTGGGTCAAATTCCTTCAGTAGTATTGCATTTTTATTCACCACCCAAGGAGAGCTATTCATCACACGCTGAGAAAATTGCACATAACACCAGGCTTTGGTATCAAAGTTGCACAAAATATAGAAACAAAACGTTTATTGCAGTTGACCCGATTTGTTATCTAATCAGTTAAAGCTAGCCCAAATAGAGTGCCTTAATAATATATCTAACACATGGACACATGTTTCTATACTGTATACCACAGTTTTACGTAAATTAAAAAAGTAGACATCATAGCGGTAGAAATACGAGAGCAGTCAATTTGCCAGATGAGCTCCATAGAGCTCTTTTTTTAAAATCCAAAAAATTCAAACCTTTAGCTTCCAAAAATTGAAACAGAATATCGGAACGTAGCTAATGATTTATCCTAGTACCATTTTGTGCAGATCTGGAAGCATGACACTGTAATTTTTAAATCTTCTAAAATTTAATCAATTTGTCCTTTTTACTGAGCCTAAAATACAAGGTAATTCACATTAAAAATTTGCACGGTTGTAACGTGCATAGTTGACCACATCAAAGTTATTTTTCTTAATTTTTTCTATACATAGTCATCGATCTTTTTTGTAGTGTACGCGTAGGCGTAGGCCGCTACAGGAGTGGTATCAGGCCGAGCTCGATTGCAACGTCAGATACGTTGGACCAAGCGTCGTTCGCTGAAGGATATAAATACATAAATACTGACCCACACGAGGGATATGCGGTATAGAAATATACGGTATAGAAATACATGCATACACGCATATATGTTTTTAAGGCACTATAATCTCTATTTGAACTCTATTTGGGCTAGGTGCAATGGATTAGATCAAAAGCTGGAGTCGGCTGCAACAAGCCTTTTGTTTCTGTGTTCTATGCAATTTTGGCACCAAAGCGCTATGTGTAATTTTCTCTCACACGTTGTGCATATCTGTTTTGGACTCAGAACTCTGCCAGGAAAAGATTCTTGCCGCATGGGTGAACCATCAAACCTCTCGGGTTGCCCCACCCCGTTGCCGAGATCGCGAGCTCGATGGAGAGAAGACAAGGAAGATGCACCACCGAGAGCAAAACCCTAGGAAAACTGAGAACGGCAATTCTAGCATGCATGCTAGGTAGTGTGCATGCATCTTCCTTTGAATCTGTTGTGTTTGCTTTGAGATTAGCATTTCGGTGAAATCTTTGCATGTAGCTTACCCACACTAGTACTATCTCTCTCATTTTTATACATAGATTTAATTTCTGGTAGTGAATTTGAAAGAGCCATATGTATTATAATATATATCAGACTAAAATTCACGTTTGAATATGTATATTTCTTTTGACGAGATCTTTTAAACAAGCGTAAAAAGGGTCCGCCTTGACAAAATTCATAATTTGAATTCTGAAACACATTCAAACATGATGATACACAATAAAACAAGATACAAATACATTGTGTTTCCAAAATAAATTTGAAGACAATTGGCAAAAAAAATCTAACTATGATCAGCCAAATTTGAAATAGAGTGAAACACATTGTTTTAGAAAACATTTTCACTAAGTTTCACCAAGTTTCAAATGTCGACTTTAAAAAATTATCAAAAAGTATCCGTTATTGGTCTTTTTTAAGCTCTATGCACTGCAAACTAAAATATTCAAACGGTTAAACTTCAGACTCAAAAGATATAGAAGTTTTTAGTATTAAAACTAAATGTACTTGTATGGAAGGAAATACACACTAGAATCTTAGAAAAGTCAAAAAGAGAAAAGATGGGCCATGCACGTTATCTACCGTGCACGTGCACAGTAGAGATGCATTTCTCTAGGAAAACTGGCATTTAACATTCTTTATTTATTAGCATGCCTGACCAAGTGCATGGTGTTCGATTTACCACAAAAGCGAGTGACAGAGACCAAGTGCAAACAATGTTATGATAGCAGCGCGCTTATCGCCGGTGAGGGTGAGGCGGCTCGCTAGATGGTAGGGACGGGCAGCCGGAGGACGGGGCGTAGCGGCAGGTTGGCCTTCCGCCGCGCGGTGATGCCGAATGCTTCAGCCATGTCCAGCTGCGCTGGGTCGGTCAGGCCAGCTGGCGCCTCCCAGTCGAAGTGGAGCAGCAGGCTTGCGAGCGGGAGCTCCACGTTGGCGAGGCCGAACGCCATGCCGGGGCACATCCTCCGCCCGGCGCCGAACGGCAGGAGCTCGAAGTCCCTACCCCGGAAGTCCACCGTCGCGGCGCCGGTGGCCTCGAACCGCTCAGGCCGGAATTCCTCGGGGGTGTCCCAGTACTGCTCGTCGCGGCCGAGCGACCAGACGTTGACAAGAACCTGCGTGCCCTGTGGCACGTCATAGCCGAGCACCTGGCATGGCTCGCGGCATTCGCGAGGGATCAGCAGCGGCAGCGGCGAGTGCAGCCGGAACGTCTCTCGGATCACGAGCTGCAGGTAAGGGAGCTGGCCGAGCCTACCCTCCACAACCGTGCCGCCAGCCTCGAATGCTTGCCGCACCTCTGCCGTCGCCCTCTCCATCACCTTAGGGTTCTTGATCAGCTCGGCGAGAACCCAGACCAGCGTGGTGGTCGACGTCTCGATGCCGGCGCCGATGAGGTTTAAGATGACGGCTTTGATGACATCCATGTCGAGCGGGAACTGGAGCCCGCCATCCTTCCGAATTTTGAGCAGCACGTCGAGCAGATCCTCCACGTGGCCGTCGCTCAACCTCGCCTGTGTTGGAATTTGCCCACAGATCAACTACATCAAACTAGATAAACAAACACGCTCGAAAAATCTTATGGCCAAGGGCACGTGTCGTGCCCGTTCTTTTTCTTTATTTTCTTCTCAACTCACTCAGTACATCAAAGTTATAGCCCTACCCGTGTATATATACACGTCTTGGCACCAACACAAAACTAAACCCGACTCAAACTAGAAAACCTACGTAGACTCGGATACACACACCACACATACCAAACAACTAGTACTTGGACTAGGAGTCACACTCCATGTCCAAATCGGACACTACCAAACTGATCAAGATTAAGCTAACAATCTCTCCCTAATCTTGATCAACGATTCTTTATCTTTCGTGCTTCTTCTGGTCTTGACTCGTTGTAGATCCGCGTCTTGTCTAGGTCTCACACCACGACAAGTCTGATTGGCTCTCCCCAATTTCAACTTGACGAATTTACGGAACAACTCAAGTATGATCCGGACTACCCAGCCACGCTAGCAACCTTGTGGAATCGCACCACCCGTGGAACACACCTTCCACCCTAGCGCAATACATGCCGACCTCCTGGCGTGGACTAGACCATCCACTTCGGCCTCATGTAGAGACAGGTCCTCATTGAAGAGGCTCCCCTTCACTGGTTTACCGCCTCCTTCACACTTGAACTTGATCCTCTCGTCGAGACACATAGACGACCTGATCGAGGCACGCAAATTGCGTCTTCGTCCATACGATGAACAGTCCCTCAACCTTCATTCGCTTCAGCTGCAACGGATCCTCACAGAAACAAGCACTTGGACACGACAACGACTCACAGACGCCACACCGACTTAACGTGCTACCTTGCACACACTTGACTCCTTTACTTATACTCTCCCGGACGATGATCTTGACAAGATTCTCCAGCACCATACCCCGGCACCACCGCACTCATCAACGATCATCCCCATCCACCACTTTACCGACGACGCCTCGCCCGCCTTCTTCTTCCTTGTCGCTCCTCCGAGCGACGATCGCCCGCTGCCTCACCGATGACGGCATGCTCACCCCTCCACCAGGTTGCCCGCCCCGAGGCGCTAGTAGGGTCGCCTCCCCGGGGCAAGCGGCTTCAAATCCTTGACCTCGCTCTGATATCAATTGTTGGAATTTGCCCACAGATCGACTACATCAAACTAGATAAACAAACACGCTCGAAAAATCTTATGGCCAAGGGCACGTGTCGTGCCCGTTCTTTTTCTTTATTTTCTTCTCAACTCACTCGGTACATCAAAGTTATAGCCCTACCCGTGTATATATACACGTCTTGGCACCAACACAAAACTAAACCCGACTCAAACTAGAAAACCTACGTAGACTCGGACACACACACCACACATACCAAACAACTAGTACTTGGACTAGGAGTCACACTCCATGTCCAAATCGGACACTACCAAACTGATCAAGATTAAGCTAACAGCCTGCTGGTGCTCCTCGATGATGCCATCCAGGATTCCGTACATGGTGTCCACGCACTCCTTAGCCTCGCGCACGGCACCGCTAAGCAAGCCGGCGAGTCGTGACGACGGCCACAGGTCCTCCGGGTTGAACCCCGCCACGAGCTCGACGCAGCGGTCGAGCTTGCGGAGGATTATGTCACGCTCTTTACAGCGGGCGCCCATCAATGCGCGTGCTGTGGTGTCGGCCACAAACGTAGACAGCCGCGCACGCATCTCCACCGGCCGCGCGTCCGCCGCCGCCCCGGCCACGACGCGCAGCATCGAGACGACCTCCTCCTGACGGATGGTGCGGAAGGAGAGGACGCGGCGGGCAGTAAGGAGCTCCGTCACGGCGATCTTGCGGAGCTGGCGCCAGTGCTCCCCGTACGGGGCGAAGGCGATGTTCCGTCCGCCTCTGGTCATGGCGCGCACGCTGGCGCTCAGCGGCCGCGTCGCGAACGCCGTGTCGTGCGTCTTCATCACCTCGCGGGCACCGTCGCGAGAGCTTACCACGAGCGTGGGCACCTCGCCGAGACGGAGCAGCATGACCGGCCCATGGCGCAGGGAGAGGGCGCGCATAGCGCGGTGCGGGAGCGCACCGTCAAGGTGGTGGAGGTGACCAATAATCGGGAGGGCCCATGGCGACGGTGGCAGACGGAGGGCGTTGTCTTTCATGCCATGCACCGCCGTGCGCCTCCGTCTCATCACAAGCAGGACGAGCACCGCCACCAAACCCAAGCCGAGGTACACGTAGAGATTATCCATTTTTATTTGCACCCTTCACTAAGATGATCTCGCGTACTCCTATTTATTTGCGGCTGTGCGCCCGTGTGTACGTGGTCACTGTGTGAGGTGATACTACTCACTGCAAGTCCTAATATACTCATATCTACCCTTCATAAAAAAAGTCCTCATCTCTACCCTGCATGCTTCCGTCACTGTTGATGGCGTGTGTAAACATCTGCATTACACAAATATTATCTTCTCAATAACGAAACATAATAAGTTGATATGGACATTCCAAATACGCAACATGATTTGCATCTACTAGCCCCAAGAATATGGCACCAAATAGATGCTGTCTAATTACAACTTTCAAATAAATATACAAGCTGACATGTATAGTATTAATCAGCGAGAGCGACAAGCAACAGGGCGCGCTCTGCCGGCCTGTGAGGAGGGCGCGCGCGGAGTGCAACACGTGGCAGCAGGACAGGCGTGGACGCGCGCTTGCGCGTACAAATTAAACTACTACATCCAACAAAAAAAAAGTAGCGTATCACAGAAGGCACTATGCACTATGACCCCCTTAAGGCCTCCTTTGGATCACAGGATTCTAAAACCAAGGGAATAGGAAAAATAGAGGATTGAGGTGCATGTCACGTTCGATCCTATGGAATGCCAGACCACACGAATTGAGTACAGGAAAGCCTTTGACTGCACCATAGGAATTGAGTACAGGAAAGCCGTTCTTTATTTCGCTCGTTCCCTTCGAGAAGAGACGCCAAGGGGCACGTGGTGTTTTTGCCGCGAGAGACACGAATCGCGGCTGTTTTGGCGCGAGCGTACTCTTTTCGCGCCAGGAATTTTACCAAGAGGTCGGACCTAATGTGTAAAATCCTGTGGAATCGGTCTCGTGGGAACACAATCCTCTGAAATTTTGATAGACCGATCCTGTGATCCAAACGCTTTCCAGAGGAATCAATCCCGAGGAACCAAATCCTGTAAAAAGCCTGTGAAAAACCTTTGATCCAAAGGAGGCCTAATACTACGCTTAGGAATCTTGTGACGAGATTCGGGGGAAAGTTCTGTAACATCCTGATTTTAGTAACCTCGGTTATGTGTCTAAAGTGCAAAAATCAGGAGGTGTAAAAACTTTTCTTGCTTAGTGGTGTGGTAGTTGTTTGTTGTTGCTCTGCTATTGTTTGTGCTGGTGTTATGATCTAGGCACTTCACTATCTTACCAAAGTTACTTACCAAATGATAATGGTCTTCAGAAATCCCTTCTAGCTCACGGGTGCATTTGCACCCATTGTAAGAAAATATTTTTGAAATGTAAAAAAAAATGAAAAAAGTCTACATGTACATTTGAAAATTTTATGTTCGTTCACATTTTTTTGGGATGAAAGAATATTTTATGTATCATGTATAAAAAAGACAAAAAATTACGTAAATACGACTATTCACAGAACATTTTTTAATTTTTTTTGCCCGGGACACGTAGAATATTTTTTCATCTTGAAAACTTATGAACGAACATAAAATGTTTGAATGTATATGTAGATATTTTTTTAAAATTTTTTAACATTTCAAATTATGTTTTTTCACAATGAATACATATGCACCCATGAGCCGAATAGCCACCTCCCTATGTCTTGGCTTAATTTGCATAGTCTCCAATATTCTGACATTTCTTAACAAGATCCAAGATGTCTTTGTAAAGATAAAATGTTTTCTCTTCTTCTATTGACAAAACTAAGGAGACAAAACTAAGGAGATCTATATGATACAATGTCCCTATGTTCTCAAGATAGAGCTTTCTAAATATTCTTTCCTCAAATCTTTCAAAATCTTTTTGAAAAGCTAATTCCCTTCTCTCTTGGTAAAAGTGACAAGAGACTCTCACCTTCTTCAAAACCCCAAAATCCTTGTCTACTTATTTCAAGACTTCTCTTCAAAAGTCTTTGAGAAATTGCTTGTGTATGTTTGTAGTTTCTCTTGAGATGTTTGGATGAATTGCCTTGATCTGCTATCTTAAACCTGAGTTGCCTTGACTTACTTGTAGGAGTTGAACGATTTGCTCTAGGAGCTCAACCTCTAGTAGCAAAACCTAACCAATAGCACACCCTCTAAATCCCTAGTTGTTGATTAGAAATTTTCTCAACTTATTAAGCTTGGATGGATCCTAGCCTCCCTCTCCCTCTCCCTCTCCCTCTCTCTCTCTATAAATCACTTTTACCAAACCCTTCTGAAGCAAGACAAGGATAGTTGATCCCAATAATACTTCACACCAAATATCATGTGAGCAAATCATCAAAACCCTAGTAGGAAGACTTATCTCCCTCCTTGTTATCTGATTCACTTCTTGGAATTGTATCCAAGACCCTTACTTATCTTGTCTTTTGGACAAGGTGCCCATTTCTATCCTCTTCCTTGGGATGTGTCCCTCCATCACGCATCCTTGCTTTTGATCCAGGAACCCATCTACCCAGTTTACCATGCCATCCCTAACCTCTAGTCATTAACTTGACCACGTGTTTCCCTAACAGGTTCAATTTTGATCCATTTCTTATTAGTAGTTTCCAAATTAGTGGAGACCAACTTAAGGCATGTTACCCTTCTACTCAATCTACTCTTCAACCACATTCACTTGGTGATGAGTTTGGAACCTTGCCACCCACTAATTCCACTAGATCTTGTACTCTAGTCAAAAACCCTAGAATACTCAAAATTTGACCAAGTGTGAAACTATTATCAAGATCCAATCTTGAAGCCTCTATTTAGAATCATCCATGGGCATTATTGGGAAGTAACTTGGACCATATTGCACCCCATCATGTGCACTTGTAAACCACACACTTTCCCTTGACCATATCCCTCATGGACCTACTTTTCCTTGATGGTTTTGTAGTCAAGATAATAAACTGTTATGACAGTTATTAAAAGATTCAATCTTTGGCAGAAGCTCCCAACTCCATCTAACATTTTCTTGATCAACTCTTTGCATGGTGTTGAACTAATCCACCTAGTATATCCTCCCATATACCCCTTGATTCCAATGGAGCCTTGAGAATCTTAAACCAACATGGTATTGTAGGTAAGATTATGTTTTGTTTTGGCACCCTTAAAAACAACTAAGTTTGACATCCAAAATTGACTCACTCAAACTTGATCTTGATCAATTCTTTGCACAATCCTATTCTTCATAAACTAGTCTAACCCTCCATCTAGCCCATTACCTAAATGGAACTATGTGCCACTAGTTCTAGCTTGATCTTGTGGACATGCCAATGTTTTACATCAAGATCCCAATTTCCATTTAACTCATCCAAATTAATATTTAGAACTCAAACAACAACACCACAACACCCCTCTCACTTATCTGGTCGTGTGCATTGTAGCACTACGGTAACACCCCTCCTCTATTCCTATAACCCTTATAGGGATGAAAGAGAGGCATAGTCATTTAAGACTAAATATTGCCTTTAATCCTCACCCCAGCCTCTACCCCCTCTCCCACTGCTACTAGTCGACCACCTGCTCTTAGTCCTTCACCCTGGCCCACTTGGTAGACCCAATGGCTAGCGTTAGCACCTCCCCTCCTTTCTTTATTACACCCGAGGTGAAGAGAGGGAGCCCAATAGCCCTTAAGGCAGAGCCATTGCCTTCCCTTCTCTCTCTGGCCTCACACACGACCACCCGCCGTCCTTCCTACCCAACTAGAGGCCTTGACCCCATCCACAACCTCCCCATGGACAAGGTTCAACATGAACCATTGTCCCTTGCAATGAGAGGCCAGAGGCCACCTTGCCTCCCCACCACCATCATTTCCTTCCCCCATCCTCACCTAGCTCCCCTGCCTCCCCCAGGGAAGGCTCTTTACATTGGGATCCCCTAGAGAGGAGAAACTTTCCACCTTGGGCATTTTCCAAAGCTTGAAGGTGTGCTAGAATCTCTTGGTCGTTCCTCTCCCTCAAAGCTTCCCTAAGATCCCTTTAGCGAAATACATCTAATTCCGCCCTCCCTTTTTGCTTGAAGCTGGCCCCAGTACCGACCATGATGATCTTCCGCGCGTGGTCCATCGATGTTCATGCGCGGGCCACCTCTCGACGTCAAATGCTACAATGTTGCCCCTCGCTGTTCTCCCCGGTGAACACCGTGTCTCCTTCGCCTCTTTCCCATTGTCGGCGAGCCCTCTAGTGAGCTCCCCGACACCTTCCCGACCCACCAAGGGTTTCCCTATGTTTCTTCCAACTGGAGGAAGAAGATGAGTGGGGACCATCGATCTCTTCTAAATCGGACGACCCACACCACCTAGTACCTCTTCGCCCTCCCTCTCCTGCTGACCAGCCTGCCCCACATGTCAGTTTGAGCCACACCATCGCCCGTGAGCGCGAGCTGGCGTGTTGGGCTGGCCAGCCCTATGCGACCCACGACTGTGCAGATCTGGCCCAACTACTCCTTTTTTCCTTTTCTATTTAAAATTCTATTTTTAGATCTGGTAAATACCATGTTGAAACAAATGCCTAATAAAATTGAAAATGGGCGGAAACCCCCAGAGCTAAAATTTGTACACATACCCCTGTGTTTTCCACAACATGCAGCCCAAGAATGATGTCGAGATAATAACTAGGATTTTCCTAGTAATTAAAATAATTTGATATATCTCTTCCACTAAAAAATTGATATCTCAAGATACACCTGTCCTTTTGGAGCGAAACCACTTTCTACTAGTAGGTATTCAAGGTACCTTTCATGTGACATTGGATTCATACCAAGTAGATATGTAGATCTATAGTAATAAAAATAAGAAAAGCATTATAGATCTGACTTCAACAAATTCGCTAGGTAGATCTACCACATAATTTGAGTTGATTCCAACTCTCTATGGTGTAGTACTATAAAATCTACCAAACCCTGGAATCTCTTAATTTATCAAGTAATAGTTGAATTTTATAGAATTAAATACTTCTACATGTAGTTGTTTCACTCAATAAATCACAACTAGAGTTTTACAATCCCAAAATAGTGAAATCAATTTATTTAGAAAAGTATTAGTCATACCTTGCACGTGTCCTTGGTTTCATGCCAATTGGATGAAAAAGACAAATTGCTTGTAGATGTGACTTTGGGAATTTCCCAAGGGCATTCTGATAATTAAAATTTTATGATGAATCTAACTCTCAGTGAACCAGTAGTCAAGTGTCTTTATAACTCTATGAGGAAAATTTTATTTCACTTACAAATATTTTCTAGTGATTTAAATACCAAAACAGGAATTAATCACACTAGGAAATTCATAACTAAATAAATAAAATTGAGGAAATGATGAAACCACTTCTAGTGGTTTTGTTGTTCCAATAGCTTCCTAATGATACCACATTTGTATTCTAGTATCAAACAGAACATGGTCATGGTGTAAAACCCCTCGTTTCAGTAGTACCTAGTAAGTAAAGATTTGAAAATGCAAATGGAATGATTCCAATTAACTAGAACTCAAATTATCAATACCAACTAAATGGTTGCAATGGTTGTTAGTGTTGTTGCTGTATGGTATTGGTGCCTTGTTTGCTATGTGTTGATGTTGGTATCTTGCTTGCTTGCATGTGCACTTTGTGATGACGATAGTCGCGATTGTATCGAAGTCAAGAGGGAGAAGGCTTTTAATTGTTAGATTTCTAAGAGGAAGTCCATGGACATATTGTTTACCATAGGAAAGCCACCTACTTGTTCATAAGAATACACAAATATTTTCATTATGCATGTTTTACTTATATATTTGTGCAAAATGCATGGTTTTACTATATTTCTACTTATATCTCATATTATCTTGGCTCCTCCAAGTTATTACACATTGGTACTGCTAAGTACAACCCATTGATAACATCTACTTATCCTCTAGTATATTAGGTTGGTGGTTTACACCATACTCTTTTGGAAATCCTTTTTCCACAACAAAACTATAGGTTGGCAAACCCTCGGAAAGTTTACAAATGGTTTTTATGGTAAAACCTTGGTAAGTTTGTCTTATCAAGAGAGGTTTTGGAGAAAGAAAAGATTTATTTTTATAAACAAAACTAGAAGGAATAGGAGGAAAAATGTTTACGAAAACACACCCTTTTCGATATAGTTTGCTAGAACAACTAAACCATGCAACCACATTACCCTGGAATGCGATAGGGCTTGACTTAAAGTTTGTTTGCTCTGGTATGGGATGTCTCGTAACTACTAAGGGATCTGAGCCCTCGAACCTGGGTCTTCCCTGATAAATGGTATTTGTTGATAACATTGACTAGGTGAAGAAACAAACTTTCTGCGGGCAGCTGGACGATACTATGAGCCTCTCATTGAAAGTGCACACTTTGTGCAAGTGAAAAAGGTGCTCCGGATGGTCCTCAGTACCCCACGCCCCGGTGTTGAGAGGAACAAATCATGGGGTAGGTGCCTATACTGGAGTGGGCATCCTGAGGGTCTTGTTTGGTTACTCGACCCATGATCTGTGCGGGATCAGGGCAATGTACTCAAAATTGTGGGTAAAGTGTACAACATTTGCAGAGTGTAAATCTAATCGAATAACCATGTCCGTGGTCATGGACGGTTGGTTAAGTTGCTTATTAGCGGTGTCAGTTTTGTTTTCAAAAAGATTTTCGAAAAGCAAAGGCTTTGGAAATGTGTTGGTCAAGGATTGACCGGAAAGGAGCTTCGGTCATGTAATGACCCAGGAGGAAAGTGTTTTGGTCATGGATGACCAAGAAGGAAAAGTGGATGAACCTGGCCTAATGGTTTTTATTTTCAAATGTTCTCAAATGCTTTTGAAAAGTTTTCAACAAATATATGGAGATGCTATATCTACAAGAGAAATTGATTTAGAAAAGAATCCTATATAGAGCCATCCTACTACCATAGCCATATTGCATATCATTTTTCTCGTTCTCATAAGGTTTTTGCGAGTACATTCAAACATACTCACTGGCATTGTTCCTAGCTTTTTACTTGGTCAAACTTCAAGAAGGTTGATGAAGAAGATGGATACATTGATGACTATGTGAACTTGGACATTCCCCTAGTCAATTGCCTTTAGGGTTGACTTGGGCTCGACACTTCGATAAAGTTCCACTTTTGATGATGGATGTTAGCACGTTAAGGCTTATGTAAGGTATAGACATAATGGCATTTAGGTCTGACTGGTATCCATTTATGTAATTGATGTTTTACTTTGATACTTGTCGTTTATGCTCCATGATACACTGATCATGAGACCATGGTTGAATGCATAAGGGATTCTCGGATGGCTAATCCGGGGGGGCACATGCACTGCCAGTGTACCGTCACATGCACTGTGGTCAAGGCAGTGCAATACAGAACATGAGGGAAGTGCACGGGCACTGCACTAGAGAAAATAAGGCAATGCAACATATAGGCCGAATGTAGTGCAAAAAATAAGTTCGTCGAAACCTATCAACATGGATCTACACTAGTAGAAATAAGGGTTCTAGTCCCGGTTCGTAAAAATCACTAGACCCGGTTTCGCACCTTGGACTGCTAAATCAGGACTAGAGACCCCTATCTCTAGTCCCGGTTTGCTACGGACCGGGAATAGAGGCCACCACGTGGCAGCGGCAGCACAACTGGGCTAGAGGATCTCTAGTCCCGGGCCGTAACACGACCCGGGACTAAAGAATTCCTACCACGGCAGAAAATCATGTGTTTTCTCTGCCACGGCATGATTTTTTGTTTTTATTTTCGTTTTGATTTTTTTCAATTTGTGTTTCATTATAATTTCAAACATGTTTCCGTACACATATTCTATGCTACTACATGCACAGTACACGTTGATGCAGATATAATTAATATCTGATCTCTTGCGAGCCGTCATCGCAATCAAAACTCGTTGGAGCTTTGTTTCTTTGTTCTATCTCTATTCTTTCACCAGACATATTCAAAAAAATTGAGCCATCTTCGGCTCCATCATCTCCACCCTGATATGCTCCACCGTCTTCTGCTCCACCAAGAGGATTCCATATTACGTATCCTCCTCCCCTTCTCTGTCGTTGAAGTCCATAGATTCACTAATACAGAAGATAAAATAATACTAATGAAACAATAAGTAAAGTGATTACATCTCGAATAATCCGGTTAATACAACAATAATATCATATCCCTAAAAAAACAATAAGTAAATTAATACATCTTGAATAAGACATCACTAATACATATCTATATTGGATGTCGATTCCTGGGTTCTGAGCCGCGGGCGGTGAACACCCAAAGAGAAGGAACCATCATAGGAGCATAGCTCGGGTGAGATCCCCGAAGAATCTGCCAGGTATTAGAGACCCTGACATCCAACGCAGTCACATAACAACAGATGATGAGTCCAAAATTGAGACATATTTAAGTATATAAATTATTCATATTGTCACTTATTACATGCTGCATCTACCTACAACTATGCCTATTATGTATGATTACTAGTTCTCATTCATTTTGACATGGACTTTGCACAACTAGTAGTTTTATTAGGATTTTGTTAGTTTTTCTTGTCTTTGACTTGTGTGTAGGTGTTGTGTTGGATTATGGATAAAGAAAGACAAAAGGAACCAAGAAGATGCAATTTGGAGGAGCTGTAGGCACCAGACTTAGTCAATTGAGAGGTGAAAAAAGTGGATTTTCCATAAACCCCAAATGAAGATCAAAGACCATCGTGTTGTATCCCTCATCCATACGATTCCAACGAGCCCAAGAACACACGAATCAGAGTTTATATGAAGAAATGACGGCCAAAATACAAAAGCATACACAGGGCGTAACGACCACTGGTACGGGAAGGTACGGTCGTACCGTCCGCCCGTACCACAGGTTTGGACACATGGAAATAGCTGTTATGAATGCGTTTCTTTACGGAACCCGTCTCCATTTGTTTCTAGACCTTCTTTAGGTCATAAGGAACATATTGGGGGCTATTGGGGGCACCCCTAGGCCTATATAAAGAGGCAACGAGCCAAGGGAGATCCATACCTCTCCATAGACATCCATGGCGGAGCCCTGCTGCCGTGCCATCTCCATAGCCGCCACACCTCCAAGATCCAGATCTCCATCTACACCCCCACACCATTCAAGCAAGAGGAAGAAGAGAAGGAGGCCATCTCCATCACCACCACCACGCATCGAGCGCCGACTCCATCACCATCTCCATCTCCATCAACGCCTCCATCTCCCTCTCTCTTGTATTTAGTATTTGTTAGATTGAACATGACGATGATCTCCATGAATTCTTCTTTGTGTTATTTTTCATATATGATTGAGTAATTGATTTGGTTCTAGGTTGAGGTATGATCTAGTATGTAACCCTAGACTTCGTGGCTTGATCTATTATATTACTCTCTCCCCGAGTGAAAAGGAGGAGATAGATGAGTTCATGTGATCCTTTTGTTTGGAGTGTATTATTGACTTGTGTGAGTGACAGCGACACGAGGCTCTATGTAGTACAAATGTGTGACAACCCGGAGTATCTTGTGTAATTCCAATAAATGGCTACATAGTTGCCCCTCTAGTACTAGTGAAATCGAAAGCCTAGACACCACCTTATGCTAGTAAATTCTACATCTACAATCCCCCTTCGTTCACTTACAGTATTGATTTACCTTGTTCTCGTTTAGTTCCTTATTGCTAGTTATTTTATTCCTATCTCAATTACCATTATCCTAGCAACCTATAGAGTAGATTATTTCTAGACACAGTTTTGGGTGCGAACGTGGCCGCATTGACAACATGGCTGTGGGGTTGTGTTGTTTCCATTTACAAAGCTTCCAAGGGACGAACTTTATAAATAATATTTGCTGCTACAAGTACTACAATAACCCTATTATTAATCATAGGAAATCTAGGCATCAAATTGGTGCCGTTGCCAGGGAGCATAGCGTTTGGTTATTTCCTACCCACTCACACATAGTTTATTTCCGTTTGTTGCTATTATCTTTCTGCTTTTATTCATTTGAAAAGAACAAAAAAAATTAGTTAATCTTTTATTGCTAGTCTTGTTATTTGTCATAATAAAAAATAAAAAATATGGGAACTATGGGACAAAAGGATCTTGGGGAGTATGGTGCTTTCAATAGTATTTATACATGTTCACCTATTATTCAGCCTGCTGTTATAGCGGAGAATTATGAAATTAATCCTACACTAATATAAATCATCGAAAGCAAAGCTTTTGCAGGAGATCTAGAGAATGATCCATACGAGCATATTGAGAACTGCAGTGAATTGTATTCTACACTGTGAGGTTGTCCATTTGGACATATGAGAGCTGAAATTAATGTTGTTTCCATTCTCATTGGAAGGGGAAGCCAAATAATGGTTACCTTCATAATCTATTGGATGCTTCAAATCATGGCAAGGTATCTCTGATGCTTTTCTCCATTACTATTTTTCAGAAAAGAAAATTTACGACTGGAGGTTTGACATCATGACTTTTAAGTAAAGCAACAATGAAGATTTAATGCCAGCTTATAATAGGTTCTTAACTTTGTTGCGTTATTGTCCGCCTCATAATTTATATGGTTGGTTATTGTTGAAAATATTTTATGGGGGCTTAAATTATACTTATAAAGATAAGTTAGACATGACGTCTAATGGTTATTTCCTTAGCAAAACTATGGATGAAGCTCAACAGCTTTTGAATAAAATGCAGAATAATTTTCATCATGGGATGTTAATATTGTGCATGAGGAGAAACCTCTCCCTACTAATCTTGAAATTTTAGTCAATGATTTCTTCAAAGATGAAAACAGTAGAGGAAAGATTCCTTATGGTGACACCATAGTTAGAAATGTTCTTTATAAAGCAATGCCTTTCATAGATAATTATTTTAATCATATTTAAACTGCTATCACTAACAATGGAGAACAACCCTCTACTATTACTCCTATATCTTCCCCTTGTTGTACTATTGTGGCATGAAAGAAGGTTAAAACCAAGAAGCCTAAGACCAAGAGGCCTAAAACCAAGAAGCTTTGTGTTGAACATATCATACCCACGACAAGCTTCCAAGAAGGTAAGGAGAATCATGAATTATCTAAATCTGATAAGATGTATACACGTGGGGAGTATGAGGCTGGATTAGGGTGGGTCACTCTTATGAACAGAAGAGATCCAAAACCAGGAAGAAAGAAGAACAAGAAGAATTAGAAGTAAAGTATCCCGCTCTCAAACCTTATCCATATCCTTATTCTACATCTTATGATGTATATGACTGAAGTGATGATGATGACTTATATAATTCTAGAATTCTTGATGTTTGCCCTGAAGAAATTTTTGATGATTCTAGTAGTGTTTGTTTAGATACTCTTATTGGGAATACTGGTGATGATGATCCCAATACAAAATCTTGTATGCCTTCCATATCTGTTTGCTATGCCCTTTGTTTTACTAATGAGGTGCAGGAAGGTCTGTTGCTACAAGAAAAACTACTATACAAGAAAAACTACTAGCTCTAGAAGAATATTATAAACTGTATCCTCAAAATATTAGCCAAGGTCAAGATTCGAAGATTGATCATAAATCCTTAACCTTATCTTGGCAGAAAAATAAGAGTACACGCTCACCACACCTCGTGTATAAATTCTCGCTAACATGTGGATACATATTTATTTATATGATGCCAATGCACCGCAAGAGGGTTCGTCTCCGACTATAGATGGTTCTTGTAGCCTAGCTCTATGGCTTTATACTGGGCTCTTCTTGGGAGACAACTGAAAGTCATTAGGTGTCTTTCTTAATTTTGTGTCTTTAGTTAGTTGCATTACTGTTGCATTGGCACATTGCATGTTTCGCTATTAGAGTTGGCTTGGGACATTATTTAGAAAGTAGAATTGTTCATTTCTCTAATCATGTATTGCTTATCTTGGTTAAATCTTCTCAACAAAAAATATGTTTGCTTTGTTTGGATGATGGACTAACATTTTAGGTCCTTAGTAAAATTTTAGGAGAAAATAACTGCTGGCTCGTGGTTGATGTCGAGCTCGTTGGGGAACCCCAAGAGGAAGGTATGATGAGCACATCAGTAAGTTTCCCTCAGTTATGAAACCAAGGTTATCGAACCAGTAGGAGCAAGGAAACACCTCCAAGGTGTTGTTGCCAACTTGGAATCCTGCACAACACAACCACAAAACTTTGCCCCAACTTACAGTGAGGTTGTCAATCTCACCGGTTTTGATAAAAACAAAGGATTAAACATATTGTGTGGAAGAAAGTAATAGCTTGCAGAAAGTAAATAGAAAACCGTAAACAATTGTAGATTGATGGTAAAAGAAAGGACCGGGGTCCATAGTTCACTAGTGGTGGTTCTCCTTAAGATAGATAACATGTTGGGTGAAAAAATTACAGTGGGGCAATTGACAAACATCGAGAAAGCAATCATGCATATACTAATCATCTTGACTCCTATGAGATTTGATTGGGCATTACAACATTATACATAGACCGTAATCCAACTGCATCTATGACTAATAATCCACCTTCATGTTATCATCTGAACCCCCGCCAGTATTAAGTTGCAAGCAATAGATAATTGCATTAAGCATTACGCGTAAAGTAAAAAATATGATTGTTCTATGAACAAAGGATTGCTGTTTTCTCCCTAGTAGCAACAACACATCTAGTACCTTAGAGATTTCTGTCACTTCCCCAGATTACTAGAGGCATGAACCCACCATCAAGCATAAATACTCCCTCTTGGAGTTGCTAACATCTACTCGGCCAAGATATCTACTAACAACAGAGAGCATGCAAGATCAAAAATAACAAAGACATGATAGAATCAATAATCAATCTAAAATAACATCTCAATATCCATCAGATCCCCGCAAACACAACATGTAGGATTACAAATAGATGATCTTGATCATGAACGGAGCTCACAAGATCTAAACATGGTAGCACAAAGGAGAAGAACCAACCATCTAGCTACTACATGGACCCGTAGTCCAAGGATGAACTACTCACGCATCACACCGGAGGCTTGCCTGGTGATGAAGAAGGCCTCCAGGGTGAATTCTACCCCCCGGCAAGGTGCCGGGAAGAGTTTCAGATCCCTCCCGATCTAGGGATGGAGATGACAGCGGCTATAGACTCTTTCGTGGAATTTTGATCGGGTCCTTAGGGTTTCTGTATCGGAGGCATCTTATAGGAGAAAGGGGAGGCCGAGGGGGTTCCCTAGGCGGCCACACCACCAAGGTGGGCCAGCCTGGCTGCACGGCCAGGTGTGGCGACCCTCTGGCCCTCTCCGCCTCAGATTCTGCCCGTGTCCCCTCGTGAAAAACTGACTTTGGCTTTTGTCCTGTCCAATTCGAGAATATTCATTTTATGACTTTCTGGAACCAAAAAACAGCAGAAATGTGCACCGGCACTGTGGCATCTTGTTAATAGGTTAGTCCAATAAAGTGTATAAAAACTACTCCAAAGTGTGGACAAAACATAAGAAAGTATATAAAAACCAAGCATGGAACATCAAAAATTATGGATACATTAGCAACATATCAACATCCCCAAGCTTAACTCCTGCTCGTCCTCGAGTAGGTAAGTGATAAAAAGAAAGAATAATTTTTGAGGTGACATGCACCATCATAAATTTGATCAAAGTATTTGTAAAACATTGATAGCTGGGATCATAGTACTTCAACATAGCATGAAAGATAAAGTTCTAACAATAAGACATAGCAACTATGTTGCAACATGAAAACGCACAAACAAAAGATTCATGAATAACAATGCTTTGCAAGACGTTTGTTTGTTTCACATAAAGAAAACATAGCATAGTGGCATTCATCTTATCCCTCATAGAGTAACAAACATAAATGCATAGGACACCTTCAAAGTTCATAAGAGTGACTAGATACAAATAGTTTAAGAACAAGCAATATCAAAGTTATGCATCAATCAACAAGTCTTGAGACAATGCACATAGAACTAAGAATGGCCACTATGCTCTCAAAATAGGTGAGTAAAGATAGAAGGTGGACACTTGATACGTCCATTTTGCATCACTATTCTATGTCATAATTCACTGTTATTCATTGCTATATTTCGTATTGAGAGGTGATACTTATGTTATTTCATCTGTTTTTGCATGGTTGATGACTTTTGGAGCATGGACCGCTGCAGTCAGGATTCTGATGGAAAAGGTGCTGTTTGGAGGCAAAATTCACGAAGATCAGAAAATCCGGGAAAATACATGGAAAATCCTATTTTTCCAGAAGACGAAGGAAGCCAGAAGGGCTGGAGATGGGCCATAGGGGGCCCACACCACCCCCTGGCGCGGGCTAGCCTAGGCCACGCCACCAGGTGGTGTGGCCGCCCTGGTCCACCCCTAACACTCCCCTCTGGCGTATATTATCCTCCTGGAACCCTAAGACTCGGGGAGAAACCACAGAAAGATTCCGCCGCCTCTACGGGGCGGAAAACACCGAGAGAGAAAGATCTCTCCGGACAGATTCTCCGGGAATTCCTTCCCGGAGAGGGGAGATCATCGCCATCAACACCATCATCAAGCTGGACTTCATCGGGATCATCATCATCACCACCACCACCATCATCAGCACCCTCATCACCATCTCCATATTGCTGTAACAATTGGGTTGAATCTTGCATAGTTCATTTGGAAACTTTCCCGGTGTTGATTACTCTTTGTAGTTGATGCTATTGAGTGAACCATTGAATTATTGTTTATGTTCAGATTGTTATACATCATTATTCCATCTCTGATCATGATCCATATGATGTCTTATGAGTAGTTCATTTTGTTCTTGAGGACATGGGAGAAGTCATGTTGTTAGTAGTGGAATTGTGTTGAGAAAGATTCAATAGTTTGATATTTAAGTTGTGGTGTACTTCTTCTAGTGGTGTCATGTGAACGTCGACTACATGACACTTCACCTATATGGTCCTAGGGGAATGCATTGTGTATTTGGCTACTAATCGTAGGGGTTGCCGAAGTGACAGAAACTTGAACACCCGTTAGGAAACCATTGCACAAGGGACGTAAGGGTGTTAGAGTTTAAAGCTATGGTTAGGTTTCTACCTTAATTACTTTCTTGTACTTACGGATGTTTGCAAGGGGTATAATCACAAGTATGTATTAGTCCTAGGAAGGTCGGTACATTAGCACAGGTTCAACCACACCACACTTAGCAAGCTAAAGAAGATTAATCAACTATATGAAGCGAAAGCACTTGATAGTCTTCCCATGTGTCCTGAAGAACGTTTGGTCATCTTAAGTAATACAACCGGCTTGTCCTTTGCTGCATAAAGGATTGGGCCACTTGCTGCATTTATTCCTACTGTCTTTTATTTACTCGTACTTTATTTACTTGCTTTATCAAAACCCCCTAAAAATCCGTTTGCTAAGTATTTGCAGAGAATTCCTGATCCATACCACTAGCCATCACCTTCTGCTCCTCGTTGGGTTCGACACTCTTACTTATCAAAAATACTACGATACACCCCCTATACTTGTGGGTCATCAAGACTATTTTCTGGCACCGTTTTCGGGGAGTGAAGCGCTATTGGAGAGTGGAACTGGTAAAGAAAACTTCTACTGTGAGTATTGTTTACTTTTGTTAGTTGCTTTATTTTTGTTATGGATAATCCGCTGAGTTTCTTATTTGGCAATGCTACTACCACTACTAAGGTAGTAGATAAGCCACCACCTGCTGAGAATGATGCTTTTAAAGTTCCTACAAGAATTATTGATCGTGTTATGGATAACTACTATGTTGGGGATGGAACTGTCCATCTCGATGATCATTTACTCTTTATACACGGATTATGCGGGTTGTTCAAGTGTGCAGGTATTACTACAGATCAAGTTAAGAAGAAGTTATTCTCATTATCGCTAAAAGGAAGAGCTGAGGAATGGTATAAGCTGCTGAAGAATGGTCAAGCTCTGGAATGGGAGGAAATAGTACCTCTCTTTTATTCAAAGTTTTATCCTCCTAGTGAGATTCATAAAGATCGGAATCAAATATACAACTTTTGGCCTCTTGGTGGAGAGAGTACAGCTCAAGCTTGGGGGAGATTGAAGTTACTAATGCTCAAATGTCCCATTCATGAGCTCCCCAACAATATTATTATCAATAACTTTTATGCAAGGCTTTCTCTACATGACAAGGATTTATTGGATGCTTCTTGTGCTGGATCATTCACTCGCATGGAAGAAGAAGCTAAATGGGATCTTCTGGACCGTATTCAAGACAATGCTGAAGCTTGGGAGAATGACAAAGGTAGAAAGTCAGGTATAAATTATGATTATGAATGCATTGAATCTTTTATGGGAACTAATGACTTTCAAAATATTAGAAATGCTTATGGTCCTGATTTACAAGTTATTACGAATTGCTTTAGGGCTTTTGCTTCTTATATTGAAATTCCAAAAAGGGGATGGAACAAGTACCATGAACCTTATAAAGATATTGTTGATTGTGTTCCTGTTGGGAGTGCTGAGTATTGCACTATTGATCCCATTTTACCTGAACCTTATATTGAGAAGATTCCCTTCCCAGATAAGGTAAAGGATCATCCTATGATAACTAATGTAATCACCAAAAGTGAAAAGAGAACTGTAAAACCTGATGAACAAATAAACGTTGAACCCGTGGTAGCAATTGTGAAAGACCTTGTCACTAAAAGCATAAAAGATGGACACATAGTCTTTTGTGAAGATGCTTATAATATTGTTTCACATCCTAATAGAACTAAAAAAGCTAGTGTCCCTGTGCTTTCTATTAGAATTGGTGATCATTGCTATTATGGTTTATGTGATATTGGTGCAAGTTCCAGTGCTATTCCCTATGAGCTTTACAGAGAAATTATGCATGAAATCAGTCCCTACGAATTGGAAGAGATTGATGTGGTTATTCTCCTTGCTAATAGAGAGACCATCTCTCCAACTGGTATTATACGAGACGTGGAAGTTCTTTGTGGTAAGATTAAGTACCCTGCTGATTTTCTAGTACTTGGTTCAGCTGCTAGTAAAACTTATCCTATTATTTTTGGTAGACCTTTCTTGAGTACTTGTGGAGATATTATAGATTGCAAAAGGGAGAAAATTTTGACTAAGTTTGATGGGGAGGCTTATGAGTTTAATTTCTCGAAATTCGCTAAAGAGCCTTGTGAAGAGGAAACCCATAATGAGTATTTTAGAGTTGAACAACTTGCTTCTATTTCTCTTGCTCCTAACAATGCTTTGCAGCAATTTATAGAAGATCATGAAAGTGAAATCTTCTTGGAAGAAAGGAATGAGATTGACAAGATTCTTCGTGATCAGCCTAAGATGCTTAAGCATAACTTGCCTGTAGAAGACTTGGGTACCACGTTGCCACCTAAAAAGGATCCGATGTTCGATCTAAAACCTCTCCCTGATGATCTTAAATATGCTTATATTGATGATAAAAAGATATATCCTGTTATTATTAGCTCTAAACTTTCAGGAAAGGAAGAAGAAAGGTTATTGGAGGTTTTGAGGAAACACCGAGGAGCTATGGGCTATACTCTGGATGATTTAAAAGGGATTTCACCTACTATATGTCAGCATTCTATCAACATAGAACCAGATGCAAAGCCAGTAGTAGAGCACCAACGACGTTTAAATCCTAGGATGAAGGAGGTGGTAAGGAATGAGGTATTGAAACTCCTTGATGCTGGTATCATTTACCCTATTGCTGACAGTTTATGGGTTAGTCCTGTTCATTGTGTTCCTAAAACAGGAGGTATTACCGTTGTTCCTAATGATAATGATGAGCTTATTCCTCAAAGAATAGTAGTAGGCTATAGGATGTGCATTGATTTTAGAAAATTTAATAAAGTTACTAAGAAAGATCACTACCCGCTTCCTTTTATTGATCAAATGTTGGAAAGGTTGTCTAAAAAGACCCATTTTTGTTTTCTTGATGGTTATTATGGTTTCTCTCAAATTGTTGTTAAACAATAAGATCAAGAAAAAACTACTTTTACTTGCACTTACGGAACTTATGCTTATAGACATATGCCTTTTGGTTTATGTAATGCTCCTGCTACTTTTCAAAGGTGCATGTCTGCTATCTTTCATGGTTTTTGTGAGGAAATTGTAGAAGTGTTCATGGATGACTTTTTTGTCTATGGAACTTCTTTTGATAATTGTCTGCACAACCTTGATAAAGTTTTGCAGAGATGTGAAGAAACTAATCTTGTTCTTAATTGGGAGAAATGCCACTTCATGGTTAATGAAGGGATTGTCCTTGGGCATAAAGTTTCTGAAAGAGGTATAGAAGTTGATAGAGCTAAGGTTGAGGAAATTGAGAAGATGCCATGCCCAAGAGACATCAAAGGTATTCGTAGTATCCTTGGTCATGCTGGTTTCTATAGAAGGTTTATTAAGGACTTTTCTAGGATATCAAAACCCCTCACTAATCTTCTTCAAAAAGATGTACCCTTCGTTTTTGATGATGATTGTAAGGGAGCTTTTGAAACTCTTAAGAAGGCTTTAACTACAACCCCTATTGTTCAACCACCTGATCGGAGTTTACCCTTTGAAATAATGTGTGATGCTAGTGATTTTATTGTAGGTGTTGTCCTTGGGCAACGAATTGATAAAAAGTTAAACGTTATTCATTATGCTAGTAAGACTTTAGACGCTGCTCAAAAGAATTATGCTACTACTGAAAAGGAGTTTCTAGTTGTCATTTTTGCTTGTGATAAGTTTAGACCCTATATTGTAGACTCAAAAGTCACCATTCATACTGATCATGCTGCTATTAAATACCTTATGACGAAGAAGGACGCTAAGCCTAGGCTTATTAGATGGGTGCTGCTTTTACAAGAGTTTGATCTACATATAGTACATAGGAAAGGTGCTGAAAACCCTGTAGCTAATAATTTATCTTGATTGGAAAACATCTCTTTTGATCCTATGCCTGTTAATGATAGTTTCCCAAATGAGCTGTTAGCCACAGTAGGGGTAAGCTCGCGAAGGAGCCCTTGGTACACTGATTATGCTAACTTTATTGTCTCCAAGTATTTGCCTCCAACTTTTACAGCTCAGCAAAGAAGGAAGTTTTTCTATGATTTGAGGCATTATTTTTGGGATGACCCACACTTATACAAAGGAGTGGATGGTATTATGCGAAGATGTGTTCCAGAATATCAACAAAAGGAGATATTGCGTAAATGTCATGGTAGTGCTTATGGAGGACATCATGCAGGAGATAGAACTGCACAAAAGGTGCTACAATCAGATTTTTTGCAGGAAAGCTACTGTCAAAATGGGAAGGACCTTTCATTATCGAAGAAGTATACCGTTCAGGAGCAATAAAAATTTCTTCTTTAAAAGATAATACTACACAAGTAGTGAATGGGCAGCGACTCAAACACTATATTGCTGGGGATTCTTACAATGAAGATGTTGATGCCTTTCAAGTTATAACTCTGGAAAAATTTATCAAGGACCAAATTCAGAGACCTGCAGAGTCCGCTTTCAAATAGGTAACAGTTCTGGTAAGAAAAGTTCCGCGAAAACACTATCCAACTATATTTTTGCAGTTTTTAGTCAGTATGGAAAGCTATGAAGCGAAAGGGGGACGGAAATGGAGCCAGGGTGGCTCACACCACCCTGTGGCGCGGGCCCACCCCTGGCCGCGCCACCAGGTGGTGTGGCCACCCGCTCCGCCTCGACTGCTTTTCCCTACTTTCCTTTTGTTATGAAACTTCGTAATATATACCCCCCCGGATCCCCCGAGGTTCATATATCGTGTTTTCGTCGTGTTTTCGTTTTGATCTGTTTCTGCCAGGAACTATTCTTGAAGCTTAGAAGCACAATGGTGTCCGCCAAGGATAAAGGGAAGGAGCCTATGGAGGAGGATCTCCAAGACCCCAAGCAGGGGCTGGTACCTTTAGTCACTTGCCCTGCATCAACGGAAGCCCTACGAGTCACTAAGGAGTTCTGCGATAAGTACCGAGACTTGAGGAGGAAGGTGGACATGCTTCAATGGGAGAATAATAGGCTTCGCAAGATGCTGGAGATTTCCTCACGTCAACTAATAAAATATCACCACCACCACTGAAGGAGTAATTTGTCATCAGGTTTGGCATCCCCTTGGCTTCTTCCAAGCTTGGGGGAGTGTCGTGGTATCACATCACTATCTTCTATCTTTTTGCCTTATTAGTAGAGTCATATCATGAATAGAGAAGTTATTATGTAGGATGGTTTGCATTATGGAAGTGTCCCCTCTCTCGTTAGATATGTATCCCTTGGAGTGAGTAGCCGTTATGGATTATTAATGAGAAGTTCTATCATTCACTCTTTTGCATAGCTTATATTAGTTTTCAATTTGTGGTTATATGATTGATCTTGTTGTTAGTATTGGTATCACTTTGGGATCATTGAGTTATTTTAGTTGGTTTTGGCAAACCTGGCTCGGTCAGTAGCAACACCTTTTTGAGAGTTGAAAAGAAAAAGATAGAAGTACTCTAAAGAAAAATAATTTCATCATCTTTCTTTCTTGATTTGCTCATAAGTCTAGTATTCTCTAGTTAAGATCTTTTGTGCTTCCAAGGAATATTGCATGTTTGATTTTATCACTTGTATGTTTGTTTGTTTACTTCAACTCTTATACTTGCTACCCAACCTTGCTAGCCAAAAACCTGTACTGAGAGGGAATTCTTCTCATGCATCCACTCCTTTAAACCAAAACCTTTGCCATTTGTGTCCACCATACCTACCTATTAGCATTATTGCTATTCCAAGTAAATTCTTGTTTTATCTACCTCCCAAATTAAACTTGTTATGTGAAAATTAGTGATTAAAGCTCTCACGAACTTGATGGAACACTTTACTTTCTTGCACTTAATAAACTTGAACCATTGTGCTCACCTATGTTGCGTATATGCTTGCGCTTTGTAAGTTGTGAATTAGAAGAACCATGCTGTCATGGGGAACGCTTTCAACATTGCACTGGTACTTTGTACCTAGTTGATATCATGTTCTTTTGTCTATGGATGTCGTCGGTGTGAAATGAAAGGGGAGCTTGTAAGTCCATGGAGTTATGTATATGTGTTAGAGAAACGCCTGGGCCGCTGGTCTAATCCATGCTGACATGGTGGAAACCTGCAGCGTAACCATAACGAGCATCTATGAAGCATTCTTCTTATAAAAAAAGAGTGCGATATTGAGAAAAAAGAGAAAAAGAAAAAAAAGATTACGAAAAGAGGAAAGAGAGAAAAAAGCACCATATTCCCATGGTAAATAAGAAGATTGCTGAGATGCTTATTGTCTGCTTGCCTTGTCATTTTGATATGGGGATTCTTCCGTATCATCGGGCAAGGGGTACCTGCTATGGTTCTCTATGATACACATATCCTTACGATGACAAGAACTTACCGGTGACTAAACTTGAGTAGCATGAGGAGCGGCCCTCGTATTCAAGGGACATGAGATTCTCAATTTACAACTTGTCAATGCATATCCTCATATTTGATCACTTTAACCTTAATCACCTAAAGATGCCTATGATAGAGGCAATGAGAGCTGAAAGCTAGTAAGTATCATAATTTTTGGGAGCTCTTTATGAGACTTGCAATCCCTACTCCCCTTTACGAAAGGCCTTTCTTTTAGTTTTTAGTAGAGTCAGTAAACCCATTCCTTCTATCTCAGCAAGTATTTTGAGTTGTTGTGTTTCATTCATTCATATGATGATTTATTCAATCATGTTTCTTATGTTCCTTGTTTTACACATTGCTCTTATCTTGATGTTTACTACTTTGAAAGCTATCATTGAAAACCAGTTATTTGTGAACTCCAGCAAATTATCAACTATTCTTCGACCAAGAGCTAAGTTTATCATTACCAATTATGATTTACTTTATGTATCTTTATTGTGTTTCCTTTACTCATTGCAAGTTAATATAATAGTGAGTTGTCTTCTATTATGATCTATGTATTGATGAATGTGATGCTTCTTGTCCGTATTCTTTTATCCACTCTTCACTCCATAAACCTGAGGCCATGTTTATTGAGCTCAGTTTTGCTTGGGGACAAGCGAAGTCTAAGCTTGGGGGGAGTTGATACGTCCATTTTGCATCACTATTCTATGTCGTAATTCACTGTTATTCATTGATATATTTCGTATTGAGAGGTGATACTTATGTTATTTCATCTGTTTTTGCATGGTTCATGACTTTTGGAGCATGGACCGCTGCAGTCAGGATTCTGATGGAAAAGGTGCTGTTTGGAGGCCAAATTCGCGAAGATCAGAAAATCCGGGAAAATACATGGAAAATCCTATTTTTCCAGAAGACGAAAGAAGCCAGAAGGGGGGCTGGAGATGGGCCACAGGGGGCCCACACCACCTCCTGGCGCGGGCCAGCCTAGGCCGCGCCACCAGGTGGTGTGGCCGCCCTGGTCCACCCCTGGCACTCCCCTCTAGCGTATATTATCCTCCCGAAACCCTAAGACTCGGGGAGCAACCACAGAAAGATTCTGCCGCCTCTGCGGGGCGGAAAACACCGAGAGAGAAAGATCTCTCCGCAGAGAGATTCTGGGGAATTCTTTCCCGGAGAGGGGAGATCGTCGCCATCAACACCATCATCAAGCTGGACTTCATCGGGATTAGCACAGGTTCACCCACACAACACTTAGCAAGCGAAAGAAGATTAATCAACTATATGAAGCGAAAGCACTTGACAGTCTTCCCATGTGTCCTCAAGAACGTTTGGTCATCTTAAGTAATACAACCGGCTTGTCCTTTGCTGCATAAAGGATTGGGCCACTTGCGGCATTTATTCCTACTGTCTTTTATTTACTCGTACTTTATTTACTTGCTTTATCAAAAACCCCTAAAATCCGTTTGCTAAGTATTTGTAGAGAATTCCTGATCCATACCACTAGCTAGCACCTTCTGCTCCTCGTTGGGTTCGGCACTCTTACTTATCGAAAATACTGCGATACACCCCCTATACTTGTGGGTCATCAAGACTCAACATAAAAGTAAAAGAAAGGCCTTCATAGAATTAAGTAGGGATTCAAGTTTCATAAAGAGCTTCCAAAAATTATGGTACTTATTAGCTTTCAGCTCTCATTGCCCCTATCATAAGCATCTTTAGGTGATTAAGGTTAAAGTGACACAACTAAGAGGATATGCTTGACAAGTTATAAGTTGAAATCTCATGCCCCTTACTTACGAGTATCGAACCTCAGGCTACTCAACTTTAGTCACAAGTAAGCTCTTGTCATTGTAAGTACATATGTATCATAGAGAACCGCCAACAGGGTACCCCTTGCACATGATACAGGAGCTATCCCATAATCAAAATGACAAGGCAAGCAGACAATGAGCATCTCAGTGCTCTTTTTATTTGCTATTTGCATAGGTTTTTATTGAGGATGCTTCATAGAGTGCTCATTATGGTTATGCTGCAAGTTTCCACCATGATTAGGCATGGCTTAGGCTAGCGGCCTAGGCGTTTCCCTGAGACAAATACAAACTCCATGATCTTACAAGTTCCCCTTTTATTTCACAACGTCGGGATCCATAAGCAAAAGAACATGATATCAACTAGGTACAATGTACAAGTGCAATGTTGAAAGCATTCCCCATGATACATGGTTCTGCTAACTTCAACTTACAAAGCGCAAGCATATACACAACAAAGATGGACGCAATGGTTCAAGTTTATTAAGTGCAAGAAAGTAAAGTGTGCCATCAAGTTCGTGAGAGCTTTAATCACTAATTTTCACATAACAAGTTTAATTCGGAAGGTAGATAAAAAATGAATATACTTGGAATAGCAAATGCTAATAGGTAGGTATGGTGGACTCTTTGGAACAACTTAGTTTTATTTGGAGTTGGATGCATGAGCGGAATTCATACTTGGTTATGGAGGCTAGCAAAAGACTGGGAGCGACCAACTAAGAGAGCAATAATGGCCATAATCATGCAGAGCGACAAAACATCATTAATCAAAGCATAGAGTGATATTACAGGTCGAAAACTAAAGGATCATAAAGGCTTATGGTGACTTGGGATAGTCATAACATGGTGTGAGCATGTGCCAAGTCAACCCAAATAAAGCATCAAAGGAGAATACCACAATACTTATGCTTTAATATGCTAAAACAACGCATGATTCTTCCAAGGCACATTAAGCAATCTCAATTGTTTATAACAAGTCATGCTACATCAAAGATCACTAAGCATAAAGCCAAAACAATATCAAGCATGGCATGACAAAGCATAGGCCATAGTCAAAAACAAACTCCTTTTACCACTTAAGCATGAACTTTTCCTACTCTTTTCCAATTCGAACCAAAATATTTGAAAACCAATGTATGAAAGAGGGGGTCCAACCAATTTATTCATCAAACTAAGAAAACCAAGCAAACGAAAACCAAAAATGAAAATGAAGACGCTCCAAGAACAACACAACTGTGCATGAAACAATAAAAATGAAGTGTTTGGAAGAAACCTGGGATTTTTATTGATGAAGAAGGGGATGCCTTGGACATCCCCAAGCTTTGACGCTTGTACTTCTTGGATATTTCTTGGGTTGACACGCGTGGCATCCCCAAGCTTGAGCTTTAGTTCATTCTTCATCTCATTACATCATTCTCTCCATACACCTGAATTTTTTTCCATACAAACCTTCACACAATCTTTATTATCAACATTAGTGCACTCAAGATAATAAGTCTTTGGGTTCAGTTTCAACACCTATAAAACGTCCATTAAAACACAATCTACTGAATAACTTCCCTTGAAAAGCTCAATGCCCCAAAGAGAACTCAAAAAGGAATCAACAAGAAGCAAATGCAAATAATGGCAGAAATCTGTCAAAACAGACCAGCAGGTAAAAACAATTGTTTCGAAGACCTTCTGTTGCTCAAATAAAAAAGTGTTGAACTAACGAAAGTTAGATAACAACCTGGGGCAGAAGCACAAAAATTCATGCCTCAAAACGACGTACAGAGATTTTACACAAATATTTACGGTGAAGCACAAAAATCTGTTTTGGCACAGCAACTTTCCCAAGCATTACTTCTCTTTCATTAGAGGTTACTCTTGGCACAAAAAGCAAATAAAAAGGATAAGGAGCGGTTATTACTGAAGTAATAACTTCCAAGACTCATCTAAAACTTTTGGGTTATCTCGCAATAAGTACTTTTCTTTAACGCCTTTAAGTTAGGCATAAGAAGCAAGAAAAAGAATCAAGTATTCTCAAATGAAGAAGCATTAAAACCAAATTTCTTGCCCTTACCTCTCTTACTTTTGTTCTTAACCTTGGGGAACATATGATTGTTTGGTGGAGAAGCAAAGTGCATGGTGCCCTTTTCCACATCTATTATTGCTCCAAGGAGTTTCAATAGGGATCTTCCAAGTGTAATTTGTCCTTTTCCTACACATTCAATAACAACATAATCAGTAGAAACCATTTTCCCTAGGATCTTTGTAAACACTCCTTCAACTATTCCAATTGGTGATATTGTGGCATTATTAGCTAGAAATATTTCTTCTCCTCCTTCAGAAAGTCCCCAAAGATTCAAAGATTCATAGATATCTTTAGACATAAGACAAAATTCAGACATGATATCACAGTGAGCATGAAAAGTTTCATTATTTATAACGATCTTTACTGTGGGCAGCCACTTTGAGGGTTCAGAATTTATTGGAACATAGTCATGATGCTCTCTAAGTGTATTATAGCAGTCTTTTAATCTAGCAGTGCTGGTCTCAAGAGTGTTCAATCTAGCAAATATGTTTATAAAGGAAGAATCAGATTTGCTAGGCAAGTTATAAGTAAAGACCAACTTCTTTATGGCATTAAAAGCATCATCCTCATTGCATTGGAGGAAATCTCCTCCCACTACAGCATCCAAAGCATATCTATATCAAAGAGCAATTCCAAGGTAAAAATTGCTAAGGAATAAACTTTGAGTCATTTTAGGTTTAGTTTTTTCATGTAGATCAGAGATTCTAGACCAAGCTTCTTTGAAACTCTCTTCAATTCCTTGTTTAAAAGTGAAAATCATTTCCTCAGGTGACATAGTGATTGGAGCAATAGGTGTGCACATGAAATCATTGTTGTTGGTGCTAGTGAAGTAACACAACTTAGTGTTTTCAAGAGTAGTCATTTTTGTGTGTTTTTAATAAAGAAAGCAAACTAGTAAAACTAATTTTTTTTGTTTTTGATAAAGAAACAAAGCAAAAATAAACTAAGCAAAACAAAAAAAACTATAGAGATTGGTTATGAGGGACTCCCCTTGTGAAGATGTCCTTAACTACCCGGCAACGGCGCCACAAAAATACTTGCTGGCTCGTGGTTGATGTCGAGCTCGTTGGGGAACCCCAAGAGGAAGGTATGATGAGCACAGTAGTAAGTTTCCCTTAGTTATGAAACCAAGGTTATCGAACCGGTAGGAGCAAGGAAACACCTCCAAGGTGTTGTTGCCAACTTGGAATCCTGCACAACACAACCACAGAACTTTGCCCCAACTTACAGTGAGGTTGTCAATCTCACCGGTTTTGCTGAAAACAAAGGATTAAACGTATTGTGTGGAAGAAAGTAATAACTTGCAGAAAGTAAACAGAAAACAGTAAACAGTTGTAGATTGATGGTAAAAGAAAGGACCGGGGTCCATAGTTCACTAGTGGTGGTTCTCCTTAAGATAGATGACATGTTGGGTGAACAAATTACAGCAGGGCAATTGACAAACATCGAGAAAGCAATCATGCATATACTAATCATCTTGACTCCTATGAGATTTGATTGGGCATTACAACATTATACATAGACCGTAATCCAACTGCATCTATGACTAATAATCCACCTTCAGGTTATCATCCGAACCCCCTCCAGTATTAAGTTGCAAGCAATAGATAATTGCATTAAGCATTTTGTGTAAAGTAAACAATACGATTGTTCTATGAACAAAGGATTGCTGTTTTCTCCCTAGTAGCAACAACACATCTAGTACCTTAGAGATTTCTGTCACTTCCCCAGATTACTAGAGGCATGAACCCACTATCGAGCATAAATACTCCCTCTTGGAGTTGCTAGCATCTACTCGGCCAAGATATCTACTAACAACGGAGAGCATGCAAGATCACAAATAACAAAGACATGATAGAATCAATAATCAATCTGAAATAGCATCTCAATATCCATCGGATCCCCACAAGCACAACATGTAGGATTACAAATAGATGATCTTGATCATGAATGAAGCTCACAAGATCTAAACATGGTAGCACAAAGGAGAAGAACCAACCATCTAGCTACTACATGGACCTGTAGTCCAAGGATGAACTACTCACGCATCACACCGAAGTCTTGCGTGGTGATGAAGAAGGCCTCCAGGGTGAATTCTCCCCTCCGGTAGGGTGTCGGGAAGAGCTTCAGATCCCTCCCTATCTAGGGATGGAGATGACAGCGGCTATAGACTCTTTCATGGAATTTTGATCGGGTCCTTAGGGTTTCTATATCGGAGGCATCTTATAGGCGAAAGGGGAGGCCAAGGGGGTGCCCTAGGCGGCCACACCACCCCCTGGCGCAGGTCAGGGCTGGCCGCGCGGCTAGGTGGTGTGGTGTCCCTCTGACCCCTCTCCGTCTTGTATTCTAGCTCCGTGTCCCCCTCGGTGAAAAACTGACTTTGGCTTTTGTCCCGTCCAATTCCGAGAATATTCATTTTCTGACTTTCTTGGAACCAAAAATAGCAGAAAACAGGTAGCTGGCACTGTGGCATCTTATTAATAGGTTAGTCCAAGAAAGTGTATAAAAAGTACTCTAAAGTGTGGAAAAAACATAAGAAAGTAGATAAAAACCAAGCATGGAACATCAAAAATTATGGATACGTTAGCAACGTACCAATAACTTGTTCTGAAGTTCACAGTAAGCTTAACGAGCAGTAGTACGGGTGGACCCGTCCGTACCGTGTGCCCATACCGTTCATGTGACAAATTGGAAGAAGTAGAAAATTTTCTAGGAAGGTGACTACAAGCTTAACGAGCATCTGTATGGTGGGACGCGTCCGTACCGTTCGCCCGTACCGACCTCGTTACCAGGCAAAGGAAACATGAAGACGACCCAGAACGTGTAATGACCACCCGTACGGGCGCATCCCACCTGTACCACCCGGTCGTACCAACTTCGACAGAACCCTTAAAAAGGGAGAAGATGAGGTGTAGTACGAGCGGAGCACGTCTGTACCACGTGCCCCATACCAAGGAGCGGCACCGCGCAACAAGGGCAGGAACAAGTACAAAAAGGTTATAACTCATGCAATCATTTTATTTTGATAATCTCAGGTAAGAGGGTTACCTTCTATATGTTCCTTTATACTTCATTTTACTTTACCTACCTTCGAGACTCCCTAGCCTATAATTCTCTTTAGTGTTTCTTGTTTCTTTTATTTTTCTCATGGTTGGGTGAACGAACTCCGTTCGTACATAGAATCGTTTGCTTTTACTTCGTTTGTTATTTTCGCAGGGACTTGAACCTTGTGTGATGACGTGCATGGTTTGTTCCAACCGTGTAAATACTTGCACAAGCCACTTGGTTGTGTCAACTCAACGCTTCAAGAAGGTAGTATTCGGTTAACCAAAGGTCCATGTCCATCAAAAGTGAGGTTACTCGTACTTCAACAGTAAAGTGTGTCACCATTGCTTTATTCAAGCTTGGGGAGGTAACCACTTCTCACACTCTCTTTTGATAACTGCATTTTGTATTTTATTTTTGGTAATCTATTCAAGTTTGGTTCTTGCAAAAGTTCTAGCTTGGGGGAGTTACTTATGCATGTGTATAGTCTTGTGCAATGTTCTTGTTCGATGAATTTTTTGTGTAATCATGTATCACCCTATTTTTGAATGCTTGATTGGGTAAGTTATGTTTCATATTTATATAATGGATGCACTTGATTTTGTTGGGATTCATAGGAGTTGAGTTATATCTTGACGCACGTTGTTAAAAACTTTATCGAGCTTGAGAAGAACTTTGTGATCCTCTAAAAAAACATTGCCATGATTTGTACACTTAAAACCTTTGTCTCCCACTTTTGAAGTTTGAATTGTTTATCTTAATTGGTTGATTTGTGAAGATGCCATGCTAGTGGGAGTTATTCAAAATAGTTAGAGTAAAGCTTTTTATTTGAATGAGTGATTAGTTCTGGAATCTTTTGCTCTAGTTCTTTTAGCTAACCGAGTCTTGCCTTGGAAATAATATTGCCGAACAAGTACAACAAGAAAAAGTCTGAAATTTATGACTTGTTTGATGAATGATTGTCTCGAGAGTTTACCCTTGAAGATACTTAACCCCATAGATGTTTTCATAGACTTGACGACACTCTTGAAAGGAGTTGTTTGACTGAAATAAAGTCTAGCGGTAATTGCGATGCATGCTGAAGCTAACCTTGTGGATCAAACCGTGGTACTAGTTAAAAATGTTCTATGTTTCTCATGTACACCTTTGGATGCCAACAACTCTGCTGGCCTACGAACAATCTATGGTATAACCCCTGATTTCGGCTATGAGTTGACGACATGAGTGGCATAAATGTCACTATATTAGGCAAAAGTATTTCTATCTCAAAGGTTGTGCAAGCAATTGTAAAAAGAAACACCCAATGATCCTTGAAAAGAAGGAAGAAGAAAAAAAATATATTATGAAGATCCACATAAAAAGTCCTTTGCATGGTCTCGTTACTACTTTATGAATTTTCTTGAAAGACAATGATTGGATTAGAAGTGTTTTGATAGCCTTGATTTACTGATGTGGGTGTCAATAAGACACTTCGCTGTTATGCTACTTAGGACATGAACTCTCTTACTCAATTTTGCTATTAAAACATCCTAGTGTTCCTTAGCAAGCTGAGAGTTAATTAGAAGAATTGGATTGATCATTACACTTCTAGTTATTTATACTTATATTAAACTCTACTTTGATTGACTTGATTTACCAAAGATTGCATAGTGTTCTTATCATATCTCTAACTTTGATGAGTCTTTCAAATGGATGGAGTGCTAGACGTATATGACTGCCAAGCGTAAGTGAATTCATATTCTCGTTGAATCCCTTACTTTACAAAAGTGAGGAGATACAAAACATAAAAGACGCAATAAGAGGATCACAAGTTTGCTTTAAAAGCTAGATTCACTCTAGACATGGAGCATTGAAGTTTGAATTGATCTTTTATGGATTGACATAACTGAGTGTTGTTGTATTGGAAATGGCAGTGCCTAAGGAGGCCAGATAGAGGTGTGGGCAAACGGCAGGGAAGCTATCAACGACGTCCGTAGGTGGGATTGGATACAAGCAAGCATAGCGGGATATGAGAAGTACATATGTTCAGGGCCCTCATGTGGAGGTAACACCCCTACTCCTGCAATCTGGCTATGAGAGATATATGGAGTACAAGCTGCTCCTCAAGCTGTATGAACTATCTAGATACTCAATGATCAACCAACCCCTACTACGAGAGCCTTGCCCCCCTTATATAGGCTGGGGGAGCGATCACACTGGCCAGTCTAGCTGGTGGGTCCCACAGGCGGGCCCTAGACGGCTGGTCATCTATAGTACCGAGTAGTGGTGGGTCTCGTCGAGAGTACATGCCATGCGGGCCGTCATGGGCACAGTGAACATCGTGCGAGCCTGGCGTCAGCAACCGGCCATTGTGCCCTCGTCAGCCACAAAGTCTTCGGCATGGTATTGTAGTGTTGTGTCTTGTCGCTATACGAGGGTGTACCGCGCATTGTGCAGCATGTCGCCCTGCCTCTACCTTGACTGTTTCCGGTTACGGTCGTATAGCCGGATCCGCGTCTTGCCGCCCTTCCTTGTTCCGGCTACCAGTCGGTAGCCGGATCCACGCGTCTGCATCCGACTAGGTTCTGTTAGCCGACCGTGAGTTGTCTGCCTTTATTCTTGTCCGGCCAGGCTACCCGGCGGTCATCCCCTCGACACTAGCCCCCAAGCACGTGTGGATTGCGCCCTTAGGTGAAATGTGCATGCTCTCCCTCTTGCTTTTGAATTTGTATCCGGCTGCAAACTGGCGGTTGTGTTGCCTGTGACGTCAATGCTGACGCCGACCACGCGCGCACGTGCCATCATTGCACTGTTGCGTGCAGTGTCGCGTCCAATCACACGTCGCCTACGGAACCATCGTCTATCGCTTTGGTTTCTGCCTTGGGATCTTCTGTGCGTGCGGTGTGGTTGCAAACGATTCAGAGTGGTTGGTGGGGGTGTGGCACGGCCCAATGGGCGCCATGCGGTAGCCCGAATGGTTGCTCTCCCCCGGGGTTTAAATACCTCCCGAGGGAGCAGTTCTCCCTACCTCGCTGCCTGCCTTCGCCATTTCCGCCACCATGCGCTCTGCCTGCTCCCACGTACCTCCGCCTGCTCACTGCTGAACTTGCAGTGCCGCCCATTTGAGGTCACCGGAGACACAGGCCCCCGCTTCTCAGTGCCCGCAACAACGGCCGACGAGGAGGTGATGGCTTCTGGCTGCAGCGCCTGGTGCGGATCGTCGGTGACAGAGGACCATATCACGAAGTACCACGCCACGCGGGTCCTTTCGTCAGAATCGGAGGTGGCGGTGCGGCTCGCGCTGCTGGAGGAGGAGTCACCGCACCCCCGGGAGGCGGAGCGGGTGATTTTAGGTCCCACCTTGCATGCGGCTTCGCCCTCCCGGTGAACCCCTTCTTCCTCACTTTCCTTGCCTTCTTTGATCTGCGTCTCCACCACCTCGGCGCCAACGCCATTGGCATTCTCTCGCACTTTGCAGCCTTCTGCCAGTGCTACCTCGGGATCTAGCCGGATCTCGGGCTCTTTTGCCGTCTATTCCGTGTCCAGACACAGGTCCAGTTCTCCCAGGGCCCGCTGGTCCCCTATGGTGGTGCCTCCATCTACTACCGCGTGCAGACCGGCTACCCGAAGTTCAAGATTCACGACATGGTCCGACTATGGCAATAGTCGTACTTTTACGTCTGCAGCGTCACCAACGTTGACCGGATCAACCTTCCGGCCTTCCAGGACGTTGAGTCCAGTCGGGAGCATTGGGATCTGAAGATTCATGGCGAGAAGGCGGAGTCGGACACGATGCTGTAGCGGATGAGGTCACTCGTCACCGCGGGCCTAACCGGCCTGGACATCATGCTTAGCTAGATGTCCCGACTGATGATGTTGCTGCAGCAATGGGCGCACAAGATGTCCTTCTACTTCGGCCGGCTGGACCCTACCCGGCTATCCCACCGTGATCCCCGCTACCACAACCTCAAGGAGTGGCTGTGGACGATCACGAAGGAGAAGCTACCCGAGAACTGGAAGTTTGGGCAGGCTTCGTACATGTGTGAGAACTGCGCGCCCCGGGTAAGTCCTCTGCCATGGATCTTATGTTCTGTTTCTTGCTTCATGTGTCCCTCCGGCTGACGCTCTGTCCTTTTCTTTTGTGGCAGAATTTTCCCTGCATCCTCCAGGAGGAGGGCGAGAACCCCCTGCAGGTCTTTACTCCTAATCTTCCGGAGCCGCGCGCACGGCGGTCCGACGAGGAATCCGACAGCGATGTTGATGTCTTCCCCAACCGGAACAACGAGCCGGCGCACGACCCCCATGTGCCGATTATTGAGGAGGAGGAGGCCTCCCTGGCTATCGAACCTAGCCAGCGTCGGGCGACGGATAGCGGCTCTAGCGGGTCGGCCATGTGAGGAAGCGGGTCCAGCTAGCCCGCGGTGGAGGAGCTAGCAGCCAAGAGGAGCCGGACTGGTGTGCCGCACCCAAGCCATGGTGGCCACAAGAAGGTGCTGCCCCCAGTCGTCCAGGGGTATGGCTTTCTTCTTCCCCCAATCGTCCTTTTTGTTTTCACCTGCTCTGGCTTGCTTCTCTTGCCTTTTATTACTGGCTTTGTCCTCCTCCCTTTGCAGTACCCTCATTTCCTCTGGCTCTACTGCCCCTCCTCACCCTCACGCGGAACCCCGCCACCATGTCTCATGGATCTAGCTATAGCAGCCGGAGCTAGCGATGCACCACCGACTATCGTGGTCGAGGCACACACCACCACGCCCAGTCCGAGTAGCAGAAGGGGCTCGTCTGCGGGAGCGAGGTTGTCTGCATCCGGCAAGGAGCTGGTGGTGGTGGCTGACAACAACTCCGATGGCGAGCCAGTGGAAGAGTGGCGGGTGGCGCTCTGCAAGGCGAAGGAGTTCTTGATCCTCAACACCGCCTACTGCTCCTCCTCCTCCTCCTCTGCATCCTTGCCTGCTATGGCCACTACCTTGGAGGTGGCGGTGAAGGAGGTCAAGCTACTTGGGACCTTGCTCGTGGATAGCCGGACACTGGAGCAGAAGCTTGCGACGGCGAACGACACCTCCTAGAGTAAGTCACCTTATATAGTTACAGCTTCTTCTTCTGCCTCTATTTTTTTACTGATATCCGGTTGTGCCTGTAGCCATTATGGTCTGCGCTCAATAGGAGATCGACCCGACTGACCAAGGCAAATGATTGCCTCAGCCGGTCCAACTCCTCCTTCCGTCTTCAGAACAAGGAGTGGCACTCCAAGACAGACAAGCTAGAGGCCGTCATCAAGGAGCACGATAGCGCCCTCGCCAGCCGGGCCTAGGCCTTTGAGATCCTTGACACCCAGTGCAAGGACCTAGAGAAGGAGGTCAAGCGGCTGGTGGAGCAGGACAAGGCCCTCCTGGAGGATTTGACGCAGATCGGCTGCACCGTCAAAGGTAAAATTCTTGCCGGTTCTTTTTCCTTGTCCGGATCTGGTAGCCGGACCTGACTTCATTTTTCTGATAGCTTATTATTCCGGCGTAGACCTGCTGGCCTACAACCGGCTCCAGGAGAACTGGCCGGGTGAGCAGCCCACTTCTCAGGAGCTTGTCGCCCTTCTCAGCGAGGAGGCTGCAGAGCTGCGGAAGGCCACTCATGTCGTCTTCGACTTCTTGTGGCTGGACGTGGCTGCGCCAGATACCATCGCCCAACTAGCGGTGAAGGTCGTTGAGGTGCCGTTTGCCATCGACCGACTGAGGGACTTGGCAGCGTGGCTTGGAGCCGAGATGGCGCTGGCACTGGTGCTGTCCTGGTACAAGGACGCATGCATCAAGAAGATCTATGGAGGCTTCCGCTCCGGCATAGACCTTTCTACCGTCCGCCAGGCCCATCCAGAACTTCGCGCCTCCGCCATCAAGATTTCCGGCTACGCTGACATCGATGAAGTCCACACTGACTCGGAGTCCGCCAGGATGCCGAAGATGGAGGCCAAGCCGACGCTGCAGCCGGACGGTGGAGACGTCGGAGCCGGAACGTCCAACACACCTCCTCCTCCTCCCCAAGCCACGACCGGCCAGGTCCAACCGCGTAGATCTGATCCCCGGGATGCCGGGTGGAATTGTAATAGTTTCTTTTGTTGAACTTGTTGTATGCACTGGTAAACTTGCGGGAGCTTCGACTCCCCTTATTTTTATGCAATGCATGTTTGTTCCCTTTTATCCTTGTGATTTTCTATGCTTTGGACTTCTTCCTTTTTGCCAATTAGGCCTGCCCAACCATCCTCATCCTGTTGAACCCCTTTAGCCGGAGGGCAACTGATTCTAGTGGGGCTGCGTCAGCGCACCCACTGGGTGTAGCCCTCGAGATTGAAAGTTCTTGATGAAGACAAGAACTTAGAATCTTCTCCCCTTCTTCCTTTCCTTCGAACTTTTATTTTCTTCTGGCTAAACACCTTTAGCCGGACAGTCTGACCTTGCTTAACCAACCGGACAACCACAACCAACAGTAGGGGTGCGTAAGCGCACCCACTAGGTGTAGCCCTCGAGATTCGGAGTAGTTGGTGAAGTCAAGTTCTTCAAATCTTCTCTTCTTTTCTCTCATTCTTGCCCTTTCCCTCATCTGGGCCTGAATATCCGGCTAAACTCCTTTAGCCGGTCGGAACTACATGATTCCACTAGGGGCGCACGAGCAGACCCAGTGGGTGTACCCCCTGAGATTTGGAGTGCTTGGTGAAGGCAAGGACTTCGAACCTTATCTTCTTGCTTTTGATAGCCGACTCAGTGTAGTCGTGCAAAACAAACACATAGATAGATTTGTTTAATATCTTAATTGGTAAGCATGTGCATTTTTAACCAGCTAAGGACTTCGGTTTGTTTCGAAAACTAGCTTGCGCTTCTCTGGACACTTAGTCATTTCTTGTGCGCTTTGTTGTTTACGCTGTGTCCTTGCCCGGCAGCCGGGTTGTAGTCTGGAGCCAGAATCGAAGGGGGAGCTGACAATACATCGCACACAGTACTGTAGGCTTAGTAGCCAAAAAGTCTCTAACTAGGCACAAGGCAGGAACGCCCAATCTGTCGCATCTTTTCTCCTTTTTCATGTGGGGTGCCTCGGGCTTTTGCTCTTGCTAGCCGGACAGCCGGGTTGTGGTCTGTAGATGAGATGAAGAGTGGGCCTCTGACACCATCCACACTAATCAGTCGGTTTATAGAATTAGCAGGTCGGGCCAACCGGTGAGCCCCCGGGTAGGGGTTGCCGGAGCCAGAAGAAATTGAATCGAATAAAGAGCAACACGAAAATTTCTGGCAAGGAGCCCTCGAGTGTCTCTCGGGGTTCCACATCTTCCATTCATCCATAGGGTTCGCAGGATACATACACTGTCAGACGACTAGGTGTAAAATGGACGGAGCAGGGTGATGGCTCAAGATATGTAGTGCTTATTGGGAACCCAAAGAGGAAGGTACGATGAGCACAGCAGCAAGTTTCCCTCAGTTATGAAACCAAGGTTATCGAACCAGTAGGAGTAAGAAAACAACTCCAAGGTGTTGCTAACAACTTGGAATCCTGCACAACACAACCATAGAACCTTGCCCCAACTTACAGTGAGGTTCTCAATCTCACTGGTTTTGCTGAAAACAAAGGATTAAATGTATAGTGTGGAAGATAGTAATTTCTTGCAGAAAGTAAACAGTAAACGCTAAACATTAGATTGTATATCAATGGTAAAGGAATGGACTGGGGTCCACAGTTCACTAGAGGTGTTTCTCGTTAAGATAAATAGCAATATGGGTGAACAAATTACAGCGGGGCAATTGATAGATTGAGAAAGCATAACAATGCATATACTAGACATCTTGACTCCTATGAGATTTGATTGGGCATTACAACATAATACATAGACCGTAATCCAACTTCATCTATGACTAATAATCCACCTTCAGGTTATCATCCGAACCCCTTCCAGTATTAAGTTGCAAGCAACAGATAATTGCATTAAGCAAAGTGTTTAAAGTAAACAATGCAATTGCCCCATGGACAAAGGATTGTTGTTTTCTCCCTAGTAGCAACATCACATCTACAACCTTAGAGATTTCTGTCACTTCCCCAGATTACTAGAGGCATGAACCTACTATCGAGCATAAATAGTCCCTCTTGGAATTACAAGCATCTACTTGGCCAAGATAACTACTAGCAACGGAGAGCGTGCAAGATCACAAATAACATAGACATGATAGAATCAATAATCAATCTGACATAATATCTCAATATCCATCAGATCCTCGCAAACACAACATATAGGTTACAAATAGATGATCTTGATCATGAACGGAGCTCACAAGATCTAAACATGATAGCACAAAGGAGGATAACCAACCATCTAGCTATTGTATGGACCCATAGTCCAAGGACGAACTACTCACGCATCACTCTAGAGGCTGGCATGGTGATGAAGAAGGCCTCCGGGATGATCTCTCCCCTCTGGCAGGGTGCCGGGAAGAGCTTCGAACCCCCTCCCCCGATCTAGGGATGGAGATGGCGGTGGCTATAAACTCTTTTGTGGATTTTTAATCCGGCACTTAGGGTTTCTGCATCGGGGTACTTTTATAGGCGAAGGGGCAAGGTCGGTGGCTGCCCGAGGGGCCCACACCATGGGGCAGCGCGCCTAGGGGGTGGCCACACCAGCCCTAGGTGTGGCCACCTCGTGGACCCACTTCGGCTGCCCTTCGGACTCCGTGTTCCTTTTGGTAAAATATTGACTTTGGCTTTTGTCCCGTCCAATTCCGAGAATATTTCCTTACTAGCTTTTCTGAAACCAAAAACAGCAGAAAACAGGCAAATGGCACTACAACATCTTGTTAATAGGTTAGTTCCAGAAAATGTATAAAAATACCTCAAAGTGTAAACAAAACATAAAAATGTTGATATAAAGTAAGCATGGAGCATCAAAAATTATAGATACGTTTACGACGTATCAAGCATCCCCAAGCTTAACTCTTGCTTGTCCTCGAGTAGGTAAGTGATAAAAAGAATAATTTTTGAGGTGACATGCACCATCACAATCTTGATCAAGGTATTTGTAAAGCATTGATAGCTGGGATCAAAGTACTCTAAACATAAGCATGAAAGATAGAGTTCTAACAATAAGACATAGCAACTATGTTGTAGCATGAAAAGGTACAAACAAAAGATCATGAATAACAATGCATTGAAAGACGTTTGTTTGTTTCACATATAGAAAACATAATAAGAGTGGTATTTAGCTTGTCCCTCATGGATAGCAAAACATAAATGCATAGGACACCTTCAAAGTTCATAAGGGCGACTAGATACAAATAATTTAAGAACAAGCAATATGAAAGTTATGAATCAATCAACAAGTTTTGGGACAATGCACATTAAACTAAGAATGACCACTATGCTCTCTCAATTGGTGCATAAAGATAGAAGATGGAGACTCGACATAAAAGTAAAAAGAAAGGCCCTTCATAGAGGGAAGCAGGGATTTCAAGTTTCATAAAGAGCTTCCAAAAATTATGGTACTTATTAGCTTTCAGCTCTCATTTCCCCTATCATAAGCATCTTGAGGTGATTAAGGTTAAAGTGACACAAATATGAGGATATCCTTGACGAGTTATAAGTTGAAAATCTCATGCCCCTTGCTTACGAGTATCGAACCTCATGCTACTCAACTTTAGTCACAAGTAAGTTCTTGTCATTGTAAGTACATGTGTATCATGGAGAACCGCCAAAGGGGTACCCCTTGCCCCATGACACATGAGCTTTCCCATATCAAAATGACAAGGCAACAGACAATGAGCATCACAACAATCTTTTTATTTGCTATTTGCATAGGTTTTTATTGAGGATGCTTCACATAATGCTCACTATGGTTATGCTGCAAGTTTCCACCATGATTAGGCATGGCTTAGGCTAGCCGCCCAGGCATTTCTCTAACACACATACAAACTCCATGAGCTTACAAGCTCCCCTTTTATTTCACGCTGTTGGGATCCATAAACAAAATAACATGGTATCAACTGAATAATAAGTGCAATGTTGAAAGTGTTTCCCATGGTACCATGGTTCTGCTAATTCACAACTTATAAAGTGTAAGCATATAAGCAACATACATGGACATAATGGTTCATGTTTATTAAGTGCAAGAAAATAAAGTGTGCCATCAAGTTTGTGAGAGCTTTAATCACTAATTTTCACGTAACAAAAGTTTAATTTGGAAGGTAGATAAAAACATGAATATACTTGGAATGGTGTAACACACCATGCCTAGGAATTTATAGTGGACTCTTTGGAATAATTTGGTTTTCTTGGAGGTTGGATGCATGAGTAGAACTAATACTTGGTACAGGTGGAGGCTAACAAAAGACTAGGAGCGACCAACTAAGAGATCAATAATGGCCATAATCATGCAAAGCGACAAAACATTATTAATTAAAGCATAAAGTGATATCACAAGTCAAAAACTAAATGATCATAGAGGCTAAGGTGACTGGTTAATAGTCTTAACATGGTGCAAGCATGTGCCAAGTCAACCCAAATAAAGCATCAAAGGAGAATACCACAATATTATGCTTTTGTATGCTAAAACAACGCATGATTCTTTCAAGGCACATTAGGCAATCTCAATTGTTTGGAACAAGTCATGCTACAACAATAATCACTAAGCATAAGGTCAAAGCAACATCAAATATGACATGATAAAGTCTAGGCCACAGTTAAAACAAGCTCATTTTGTACCACTTATAAGCATGAAGCTTCCTACTCTTTTCCAACACCAATCAACTTATTTGAAACAATATATGAATGCGGGGGTCCAACCAATTTATTTAAGCAAACCAAACAAAAGAAAACTAAAAACAAAAACAAAGATGCTCCAAGAACAACACAATTGTGCATAAAACAATAAAAATAAAGTGTTTTGGAAGAAAACCTGAGATTTTTATTGATGAAGAAGGCGATGCCTTGGGCATCCCCAAGCTTTGACGCTTGTACTTCTTGAATATTTCTTGGGGTGACACGGGTGGCATCCCCAAGCTTGAGATTTTTTCCATACTTCATCTCATCACATTATTCTTCCCTGCACTTGAAAAAATCCTTCATACAAAACTTCACACAATCTTCATTAGCAACATTAGTGTATTCAAGATAATAAGTGTTTGGGTTTAGTTTCAACACAAGTAAAACTTCCATTAAAACACGAGCTATTGTAGCAATTCCTTCTAAAAGCTCAAGTGATCAAAGAGAACTCAAAGAGAAAGAGATTAAGAGGCAAATGCAAATAATGGCAGAAATCTGTCAAAACAGACCAGCAGGTAAAACCTATTTTTCGAAGACCTTCTGTTGCTCAAATCGAAAAGTGCTAAACTAACGAAAGTTATATAATAACCTGGGGCATAAGCACAGAAAATTATAGCTCAATCCGACATACAGGGATTTTTCATGATTTTTTATAGTGAAGCACAAAAATCTGTTTCGAGACTGCAACTTTCCCAAGTCTTACTTCTCTCTCATTAGAGGTTATTCTTGGCACAAAAACCACACAAAAAGGATAAGGAGAGGTTATTACTGAGGAAATAACTTTCAAGACTCAACAAAAGAAAAACTTACTAAAAGTAAAAATTACTTGGGTTATCTCCCAATAGTGCTTTTCTTTAACGCCTTTCAGCTAGGCATAGGAGCAAGATTCAAGTATTTTCCAATGAAGAAGCATTAAGACCAAATTTTGCTTTAATAGGAGAGGTAAAAGGTATCTTATCTCTCTTCCGAGGGAAGTGTTCTATACCTTTCTTGAGTGGTAATTGATATTTAATGGTGCCTTCCTTCATATCAAAATGGCACCAACAGTTTTAAGAAAAGGTCTTTGAAAAATAATAGGACAAGAAGCATTGCATGAAACATCCAAAACATAGAAATCAATGGGGATATAGTTATTGTTAATCATAATAAGAACATCATTAATACTCCCCATGAGTTTATTTTTAGCATTATCATCAAGTTGGACATCTAAATAACAATCTTTCAATGGTGGCAAATCAAGCATTTCATAAATCTTTCTAGGAATAATAGAGACACTAGTACCAATATCACATAAATATTTGAGATCAAAATCATTCACTTTCATATTAATGATGGGTTCCCAACCATCTTCTAATTTCCTAGGAATAGAAGCTTTATATTTTAATTTTTCTTCTTTAATATTTATGAGAGCATCTGTAATGTGTTCTGTAAAGACCATATTCATAGCACTAGCATTAGGACTTCTAGTAAGATTTTGTAGGAACATAATTACTTCAGAAATATTGCAACCATCAAGATCAAAATTACCATCCAAGGTAGTAGAACTATTGTTTCCCATAGTTCGAAGAATTTCAGCATTTTTATTGGAAAAGGTTTCATTGGTTTTCGGCATTGTTGCAAAAGGAATGCGGACTTCATGTGGTTTGCTAGCATCAACATTGGCGGTGGTAATAGTACAAATACTACTATTTCTAGCAATTTCATCTTCTCTTTCCCACTTAGCATGCAATTCAGCTAACGGTCTAACATTTTCATCAATTCTAACTTGTATGGCATTAGTAGCAGCAAAGGGGGTTTCCGTAGTTTCAGGTTTAGCAGCCATTTTATTAATCAAAGAGGATTGTGCTTCAGACAAAGATGAAATATTTTTTCAGCATTCGAAAGTTTTTCTTCAACAGTTCTATTAAAAGCAGTTTTTTTACTAATAAAATCCTTAAGCATGACTTCAAGTTCAGAGGGTGCATTTCTATTGTTGTTGTAGGAATTTCCATAAGCATTACCATTATTGGGAGGATATGGCCTATAATTATTACTACCAAAATTATTCCTATAGGCATTGTTGCTAAAATTATTATTTCTAATGAAGTTCACATCAACTTGCTCTTCCTGAGCAACCAAAGAGGCTAAAGGAACATGATTTGGATCAATATGAGCTTTTCCATTAACAAGCATAAACATAATAACATCAATTTTATCACTTAAGGAGGAGGTTTCTTCAAAAGAATTTACCTTCTTACCTTGTGGAACTCTCTCAGTGTGCCATTCAGAATATTTAACCATCATATTATCAAGGAGCTTCATTGCAGCACCCAAAGTAATGGTTATAAAGGTGCCCCTGCAGTAGAATCCAACAGATTTCTTGAAGAATAATTCAGTCCTGCATAAAAAGTTTGGATAATCATCCAAGCAATCAGTCCATGAGTGGGGCAATTCTTAACTAAAGATTTCATTCTTTCCCAAGCTTGAGAAACATGTTCATTATCAAATTGTTTAAATTTCATGATTTCACTTCTCATAGATATAATCTTAGCAGGAGGATAATATTTTCCAATGAAAGCATCTTTGCATTTAATCCAAGAATCAATACTATTTCTAGGTAGGGATAGCAACCATTCTTTAGCTTTTCCTCTCAAAGAGAAAGGAAACAATTTAAGCTTAATAATATCTCCATCTATATCCCTATGTTTTTGCATCTCACAAAGTTCAAAAAAGTTATTAAGGTGAGCAGCAGCATCATCAGTACCAACACCAGAGAATTGTTCTTTCATAACAAGATTGAGCAAAGCAGGTTTAATTTCAAATAAAGCAGCTTTGGGAACATGTGGAGCAATAGGTGTGCACATGAAATCATTGTTGTTTGTGCTAGTGAAGTCACACAACTTAGTGTTTTCAAGAGTAGTCATTTGTTTGTAAGATTAAAGCAAGCCAACAGAAATAGAAACTGAAATAGGAACTAATTTTTTGTGTGTTTTTGATAAAAGAAGCAAACCGGTACAACTATTTTTTGTGTGTTTTTGATAAAAAGGAACGAGCAAAACAAAGCAAAAATAAACTAAGCAAAACAAAATCAAAGTAAAGAGATTGGTTGTGAGAGGCTCCCCTTGCAAGAATCTTCTTTCTCCCCGAAAAGTGATTGACAAGGAGGAAGAGATTGAAGCTGTCCTTAACTCCCCGGCAACGGTGCCAGAAAAGTGCTTGATGGCTCAAGATATGTAGAGCTCATTGGGAACCCCAAGAGGAAGGTATGATGAGCACATCAACAAGTTTCCCTCAGTTATGAAACCAAGGTTATCGAACCAGTAGGAGTAAGGAAACAACTCTAAGGTGTTGCTAACAACTTGGAATCCTGCACAACACAACCACAAACTTTACCCCAACTTACAGTGAGGTTGTCAATCTCACTGGTTTTGCTGAAAACAAAGGATTAAACGTATAGTGTGGAAGATATTAATTGCTTGTAGAAAGTAAATGGTAAATAGTAGATGGTATATCAATGGTAAATGGACTAGGGTCCATAGTTCACTAGAGGTGTTTCTCCTTAAGATAAATAGCATGTTGGGTGAACAAATTATAGCGGGGCAATTAACAGATTGAGAAAGCACAACAATGCATATACTAGACATCTTGACTCCTATGAGATTTGACTGGGCATTACAACATAATACATTGACCGTAATCCAACTGTATCTATGACTATTAATCCACCTTCAGGTTATCATCCAAATCCTTCCAGTATTAAGTTGCAAGCAACAGATAATTGCATTAAGCAAAGTGTGTAAAGTAAACAATACAATTTCCCCATGGACAAAGGATTGTTGTTTTCTCCCTAGTAGCAACAACACATCTACAACCTTAGAGATTTCTGTCACTTCCCCAGATTACTAGAGGCATGAACCTACTATCGAGCATAAATACTCCCTCTTGGAGTTACAAGCATCTTCTTGGCCAAGATAGCTACTAGCAATGGAGATCATGCAAGATCACAAATAACATAGACATGATAGAATCAATAATCAATCTGACATAGTATCTCAATATCCATCGGATCCCTACAAACACAACATATAGGATTACAAATAGATGATCTTGATCATGAACGGAGCTGACAAGATCTAAACATGATAGCACAAAGGAGGAGAACCGACCATCTAGCTACTGTATGGACCCATAGTCCAAGGACGAACTACTCACGCATCACTCCGGAGGCTGGCATGGTGATGAAGAAGGCCTCCGGGATGATCTCTCCCCTCCGGAAGGTTGCCGGGAAGAGCTTCGGACCCCCCGATCTAGGGATGGAGATGGCGGTGGCTACAGACTCTTTCGTGGATTTTTGATCTAACACTTAGGGTTTCAGCATCGGGGTACTTTTATAGGCGAAGGGGCAAGGTCGGTGGCCGCCTAAGGGGCCCACACCATGGGGCGACGCGCCTAGGGGGTGGCCACACCAGCCCTAGGTGTGGCCACCTTGTGGCCCCCACTTTGGCTGCCCTTCGGACTCCGTGTTCCTTTTGGTAAAATATTGACTTTGGCTTTTGTCCCGTCCAATTCCGAGAATATTTCCTTACTAGCTTTTCTGAAACCAAAAACAGCAGAAAATAGGCAACTGGCACTGCGACATCTAGTTAATAGGTTAGTTCCAGAAAATGTATAAAATACCTCAAAGTGTAAACAAAACATAAGAAAGTTGATATAAAACAAGCATGGAGCATCAAAAATTATAGATACGTTTATGACGTATCACAGGGCCGCGTTCCAGGGGTGTTCTGTCTCCTCATCCGACTTGTCCATCTTGTTCTTGCGCGGCTGTTGTGCGTCGATGAGGTAGTAGGAGTTGTTGCGCAGCGCCCGATTGATGATGAAGGGGCCCTCCCAAGGTGGCGACAGCTTGTGCATGCCCTTCGTGTCTTGCACCAGCCGGAGAACCAGATCGCCCTCGCGGAACAAGATGGTTCGGATTTTACTCGAATGGTAGTGGCGCAGGCTTTGTTGGTACAATGCTTATCTGGACATTGCCAGCTCACGGGCCTCGTCAAGGAGGTCCACGCCATCCTTTCTTGCCTCTTGGTTGGATTTTTTGTCATAGAGGAGCTTGCGGGGAGAGTCGAACTCGATGTCCGCGGAGAGGATGGCTTTCGAGCCATAAACAAGGAAGAACAGGGTGAAACTGGTTGACCGATTCAGGGTGGTGCAGAGGCTCCACAGCATAGCTAGAAGTTCCTCGATCCAGCATCCGGGAGATCGCTCCATAGGCTCAATGAGTCGTAGCTTGATGCCGGCTAGCACTAGGCCGTTTGACCTTTTGACTTACCCGTTGGATTGCGGGTGTGCGACGGATGCGAGGTCCAGCCCGGATCCCCTTGTTGCTGCAGAACCAGGCGAAGGCCCCCTTGGTGAAGTTTGTGCCGTTATTCGTGATGATGTTGTTGGGGTAGCCGAAACGGTTGATGATGTCCGTGAAGAAGGTGACGACTATTGCCCCGTACAGCTTCCAAATAGGATTGGCTTCTATCCATTTGGTGAACTTGTCCACCGCCACCAGCAAATGGGTCATGCCCACGCGCGCCCTCTTGAAGTGGCCGACCATGTCCAGCCCCCAAACAGCAAAGGCCCACGTGATCGGGATGGTCTTGAGCACCGTAGCCGGCATGTGCCTCAATTGTTCGAAGTGCTGGCACCCGTTGCACGCACGAACCAGCTACTCTGTATCCTCGAGGGCGGTGGGCCAGTAGAAGTCGTGGCGAAACGCCTTGGCGACTATTTCTTGAGATGAAGCATGGTGTCCGCACTCACCCTGGTGGATGTACTACAGTAGCTGGAAGCCTGTATCCACATCAACACACCACTGGAATATGCCGGACATGCTGTGCTTGTACAGTTCTTTGTTGATGATGGTGTACGTGTGCGCCCATTGCCGGATTTGCCTGCCCTCCACCTCATCATCCGGAAGCTCCCCATTGGCAATGTAGTTCATGAAGGGCTGTGCCCAAGATGGTATCTCCCGGATAGTAAGGATGCTCCCGTGCTAGGGGATGTCAGGGGGCCGTCCAGATGGGGTACCCAGAACGGCAGCCCCCGAGCCGCTTGATGAGTCGGCATCCCCCGGACCTTTCGAGCTAGAGGGTGCGGGCGCGCCGGACTTGGTGCTGGCCTTCTTCTTCACTGGCACTAAAGGTTCTAGGTCAGCTGATCCGGCAGCCCCCGGGCTTCCAGCCCAGATGATGGAGTCCGACTCGGGGGATGGGGTGATGGAGGGCTTGCGGAGATGCTCCAAGGAGACCCCTGGCAGGATCGCTTGCTTGGTGGACCTGATTCGGGCGAGCGAGTCGGCTGCCTCATTGTTTAGGCGATGGACATGATGGAACTCACATCTGTCGAAGCAGGCGCTGAGCTTCTGCACGTGGAATTGGTAGAGGGCCATGTTCTCATCATGAGCGTCCCATTCTCTGGATAATTGCTGCACTAGATCCGAGTCACCGAAGCAAAGGATCCGGTTGATGCCAATCTCCCTGGTGAGCCGGAGGCCATGCACCATTGCATCATACTCGGCGCCATTGTTGGATTCCTTGAAGTGGATCTGAAGAACATACTCTAGCTGGTCCCCCTTGGGCGAGGTGAGGATGATGACGGCTCCCAAGCCCCCGAGCATCTTTGATCCATCGAAGTGCATCTTCCAGTTATCCGAGTCGAGAACCAGCGGCAGGTACTAGGTTTCGACCCAGTCGACCAAGAAATCCGCCAGGGCCTGTGACTTGATCGTGAGCCTTGGCTCGTACTGGACGGAGTAGGCGGTAAGCTCAATTGCCCACTTGGCAACTCGGGCGGTGGCATCCTTGTTGCCGATGATATCCGAAAGGGGTACGGTGCACACCACCTTAATCGGATGCTCCTGGAAGTAGTGCTTGAGCTTCTTGCATCCTAGGTACACTCCGTAGCACATCTTCTAGTAGTGGGGGTAGTTCTTCTTGGAGAGGGAGAGAACCTCACTGAGGTAGTAGATGGGCCTCTGCACTAGTGATACGTCCATTTTGCATCACTATTTTATATCATAATTTACTGTTATTCATTGATATATTTCATATTAAGAGATGATACTTAAGTTATTTCATCTATTTTTGCATGATTGATAATTTTTGGAGGATGAACCACCGGAGTCAGGATTCTGATGGAAAAAGCACTGTCGAGATGAAATATTTGTGAAGATCAGAAAATCCCAGAAAATATAAGGAAATTCCTATTTTTTCAGAAGACGAAGGAGACCAGGAGGAGGAGTGGAGATGGGCCACAGGGGGCCCACACCACCCCTGGCGCGGGCCCCCTAGCCGCTCTACCAGGTGGTGTGGCCACCCTGGCCCACCTCTGGCATCACCCTTTGGCGTATGTAATCCCCTCGAAACCCTAAGACTCGGGGGACGACAGAAAGATTTCGCCTCTGCGGGGCGGAAACTACTGAGAGAGAAAGAGCTCTCAGTAGGCAGAAATCTGCCGGGGAAATTCCTTCCTAGAGAGGGGAGATCATCGCCATCAACACCGTCATCAAGCTAGACTTCATCAGGATCATCATCATCATCATCTCCACCATCACCATCACCACCACTCTGTACCGTTGTAACAATTGGGTTGAATCTTGCATAGTTCTTAGGGAAAACTTTCCCGGTGTTGATTACTTGTTGTAGTTGATGCTATTGAGTGGAACCATTGAATTATTGTTCATGTTCAGATTGTTACTTATCATTATTTCATCTATGTTCTTGATCCATATGATGTCTCGTGAGTAGTTCGTTTAGTTCTTGAGGACATGGGAGAAGTCATGTTGTTAGTAGTGGAATTGTGTTGAGAAGGATTTAATGGTTTGATATTTAAGTTGTGGTGCTATTCTTCTAGTGGTGTCATGTGAACGTCGACTACATGATACTTCACCTTTATGGGCCTAGGGGAATGCATTGTGTATTTGGCTACTAATCATGGGGTTGCCGAAGTGACAAAAACCTAAACCCTAGTTAGGAAACCTTTGCATAAGGGAGTGTAGGATCTCAGAGTTTAAGGCTGTGGTTAGGTTTTTATCTTAATTACTTTCTTGTAGTTGCGGATGCTTGCAAGGGGTATAATCACAAGTATGTATTAGTCCTATTAAGGTCGGTACATTAGCATAGGTTCACCCACACAACACTTATCCAACTAGAGAAGATTAATCAACTATATGAAGCGAAAGCACTTGCCGATATTTCCATGTGTCCTCGAGAACGTTTGATCATCTTAAGTAATACAACCAGCTTGTCCTTTGCTAAAGAAAGGATTGGGCCACTTGCTGCAATTATTATTATTGTCTTTTATTTACTCACACTTTATTTATCTACATTATCAAAACCCCCTAAAAGTCTGTTTGCTAAGTATTTATAGAGAATTCCTGATCCAAACCACTTGTCAACACCTTCTGCTCCTCATTGGGTTCGACCCTCTTATTTATCAAAAATACTACGATACACCCCCTATACTTGTGGGTCATGAAGACTATTTTCTAGCACCGTTGCCAGGGAGTGAAGCGCTATTGAAGAGTGGAACTGGTAAAGGAAACTTCTACTGTGAGTATTGTTTATTTATGTTTGTTACTTTCTTTTCAATATGGATAATTCACTTAGTTTCTTATTTCGGAATGCTACTACCACTGCTAAGGTAGTAGATGAACCACCACCTGCTGAAATTGATCCTTTTAAAATACCTACAAAAATTGTTGATCGTGTTATGGATAACTACTATTTTGGAGATGGAACTGTCCATCCTGGTGATCATTTGCTTTTTTATACATAAATTATGAGGATTGTTCAAGTGTGCAGGTATTACAATAGATCAAGTTAAGAAAAATTTATTCTCTGTATCATTGAAAGGTAGAGCTGAGGAATGGTATAAGCTACTAAAGAATGGCCAATCTCTTGAATGGGAGGAAATTGTACCTCTCTTTTATTCCAAATTTTATCCTCCTAGTGAGATTCATAAAGATCGGAATCAAATATATAACTTTTGGCCTCGTGATGGAGAGAGTATCGCTCAAGCTTGGGGGAGATTGAAGTTACTAATGATCAAATGTCCTATTCATGAGCTCCCTAATAATATTATTATCAATAACTTTTATGCAAGGATTTCTCTTCATGATTAGGATTTATTGGATGCTTCTTGTGCTGGATCATTTACACGTATGAAAGAAGAAGGCAAATGGGATCTTCTAGACCGTATTCAAGACAATGCTGAAGCATGGGATAATGATAAAGGAAGAAAGTCAGGTATAAATTATGATTATGAATGCATTAAATCTTTTATGGGAACTGATGACTTTCATAATATTAGTGTAGCTTATGGCATTGATTCTCAAAGTATTGCAAATTGTTTTAAGGCCTTGCCTCTTATATTGAAATTCCTAAAAAGAAATGGAACAAGTATCATGAGCCATATAAAGATATTGTTAATTGTGTTATTGCTAGAAATAATGAAGTTTATACTACTGATTGTATTTTACCCGAACCTTACATCGAGAAAATACCTTTCCCTGTTAAGGTAAAGGAACATTCTAAGATAGCTAGTATGGTTAACAAAAGTACAAAGAAAGATGTAGAACCTGATGAAAAAATAGATGGTGAACCTGCAGTAGAAAATGTGAAAGACCTTGTCACTAAAAATGTAGAAGATGGGCACATTATCCTTTGTAAGGGTACTTCTAATATTGTTTCACATCCTAGTAGAACTAGGAAAGCTAGTGTCCCTATGTTTTCTGTCAGAATAAGTGATCATTGCTACTATGGTTCACATGATAGTTATATCGTTAAATTTATTCATGATGCTGAAAGTTATTATGAGAGAGGGGAAAATATTTTTGTGCATCTCAATAATATTAATTTCCTCGCTTTATGTTGAAAGTCTTTATGTTGCACTTGTTTTGCCTTCCTATGCTAGTAGCCTCTGGTTTCAATAATCTATTTTCTTACAAAATTCCCTTGCATAGGAAGTGGGTTAGACTTAAATATGTGTATATTTTCTTCTTGATCCTCTCTTTTACTTCAATTCATATTCTTATGTGAGCATCATTGCAATTATCATGCCTATCTTAATGGCTATAAAGAAAGAGCTTTTTGGGAGACAACCCATTATATTTTTGCTTTCAGTTTATTTTTGTTTATTTGAGTCTTGGAAGTTATTGCTTCTATAATAACCTCTCGTTATCCTTTTTGTTTGGTTTTTGTGTCAAGATTAGCCTCTAATGAGAGAGAAGTAAGATTTGGGGAAGTTGTTGTGCCGAAACAGATTTTTGTGCTTCACTGTAAAAAATCGTGAAAAATCCCAGAATGTCGTACTGATCTGTAAAATTTTGTGTGCATGCCCCTGGTTATTATTTAACTTTTGTTAGTTTTGCACTTTTTGATTTGAGCAACAGCAGATTTTCAAAAAAACTGATTTTACCTGCTGGTCTGTTTTGACAGATTTATGCCATTTTTGCATTTGCCTCTTAAATCGATTTCCTTTTTGAATTCTTTTGGGCTTTCGAAAGGAGTTGCTACAGTAGCTTATGTTTTGATGGATTTCAGTTGAAATTGAACCCAAAGTTTTATTATCTTGCATGCACTAATGTTTCTAATGAAGATTGTGTGAAGTTTTGTATGAAAGAAATTTTCAAGTGTTAGGAGAGAATGATGTAATGAGATGAAGAATGGTCAAAAGACTCAAGCATTATATTTTTGAAGGTTCTTACAATGAAGATATTGATATTATTCAAGTGTTAACTCCGAAAGAATTTATTAAAAACCAAATTCAGAAACCTGAAAGTCCGTTTTCGAATAGGTAATAGTTCTGGTAAGAAAAGGTCTGCGAAAAACTTTTCAATCTATTTTTTTGCAGTTTTTATCTAACGTGAAAGATAATGAGTCGAAAAAGGGATGAAAACGGAGCCCGGGGGCTCATACCACCTCGTGGCGCGGGCCCACCTGGCCGCACCACCAGGGGGTGTGGCCACCCCGGAGCCCGTCTCTGACCCGTTTTCTCCCAGTACCTTCCTTTTGTTGTTAAACTTTCAAATATATAATCCCCTGGATCCCCCGAGGTCCGTATATCGTGTTCTCGTCGTGTTTTTTTTCGATCTGTTGCTGTCAGGAACTATTCTGAAGTTTAGAAGCACGATGGTCTCCACCAATGATAAAGGCAAGAAGCCTATGGAGGATGATCTCCAAGACCCCAAGCAGGAGGAGGACATCAAGGGTGAAGTTGAAAAGGAAGTGAAGGGAGACCAGCATCTGCGCACCAGCACCACCATTGCAAGCATTGGAGTGGTGGAAAATCCTTTGAAGCTCAAAAGGACTGCACGGATGTCCAAGAATCCCTTCCATACCCTTATACATGAGTAGCAATTCCAAAAGATGTCTAAGGAAAATTACCTTCCAATTGGGATATGCCTTGTTCTAACCATGGAGGAAAAGAACACTTTAAGGAGGAAGAGTGGGGAAAGAATCACAATGGCTGGGATTCAGAATCCGACATGCTCATGAACCGCATTGAGCAAAATTCGGAGTTGATTCGTACTCTCACCTTCGAGATTGAGGATTTGAAGAAATTGATTGAAAAGCTTATCGAGAGAACACCACCACCTCCAAAGGAGTAATTCATCATCAGGTTTTGGCATCCCCTTGGTTTGTTCAAGCTTTGGGGAGTGACGTGGTATCACATCATTATCTTTCATCCTTTTACCTTTTTAGTAGAGTCATATCATGAATAGAGAAGTTATCATATAGGATGGTTTGCATTGTGGAAGTATCTCTCCTCTAGTTGGTTATCTATGTATCCCTTGGTATGAGTTGCCATTATGGAATATTAATGAAAAGTTTTATCATTTACTTTTTACACATCTTATTTTAGTTTGCAACTTTTGTTATATGATAGATCTTGTTGTTAGTATTGGTATCACTTTGGCATCATTAAGTAAATTTAGTTGGTTTTGGCAAACCTAGCTCTGGTTAGTAGCAACACTATTTGAGGATTGAATGGAAAAAAGAAAAGTACTTTTAGAAATATAATTTCATTATCTTTCTTTCTTGATTGGCTCATAAGCTTAGTATTCTCTAGTTAAGATCTTTTGTGTTTCCAAGGAAGATTGCATGATTGTTTCTATCACTTGTATGTTTGCTTGTTTCCTTCAACTCTTATGCTTGCTACCCAGCGTTGCTAGCCAAAAGCCTGTACTTAGAGGGAATGCTTCTCGTGCATCCAATCCTTGAACTAAAACCTATGCCATTTATGTCCACCATATCTACCTATTAGCATTATTGCTGTTCCAAGTAAATTCTCGAGTTTTATCTATCTTCCAAATTAAACTTTTTATGTGAAAACTAGTGATTAAAGCTCTCACAAACTTGATGGCACACTTTATTTTCTTGTACTTAATAAATTTGAACCATTGTGACTATCTTATGAAGCTTGTATTCTTGCAAATTATAAGTTGGGAGTTAGCAAAACCATGTTATCATGGGGTCCACTTTCGACATTGCACTTATTATTTAGTTGATATCATGTTCTTTTTTTATGGATGACGGCCGTGTAAAATAAAAGGGGAGCTTGTAAGCTCATGGAGTTTGTATATGTGTTAGATAAATGCCTGGGCGGCTAGCCTATGCCATGCCTAATCATGGTGAAAACTTGCAGCATAACCATAGTGGCATTCTATGAAGAATCCTCAATAAAAACCTATGCAAATAGAAAATAAAAAGATCACTGAGATGCTCACTGTCTGTTGCCTTGTCATTTTGATATGGGATAGCTCCCGTGTCATGGGGCAAGGGGTAACCCGTTGGCGGTTCTCTATGATACACATACACTTACAATGACAAGAACTTACCGGATACCAAAGTTGAGTAGCATGAGGACTGGTACTCGTACTCAAGGGACATGCGATTTTCAACTTATAATTTGTCAAGCATATAACTCATATTTTCCCTCACATTAACCTTAATCACTTCAAGATGCCTATGATAGGGGCAATGAGATCTCAAAGCTAGTAAGTACCATAATTTTTGGAAGCTCTTTATGAAACTTGAAATCCCTGCTTCCCTCTGTAAAGGGCCTATCTTTTACTTTTTAGTTGAGTCAGTAAACCTATTCATTTCTATCTCAAGCAAGCATTTGAGTTGTTGTGATTTAATCATCCATATGATGATTTATTCAATCATGTTTCTTATGTTCCTTGTTTTGCACACTGCTCTTATCTGAGTGAATATTACTTTGAAGGCTTTCATTGAAAACCTCATTATGTTTGACTCCTGCAATTTGTTAACCGTTCTCTGACCAGGAACAAAGTTTACCATTACCAATTATGATTTACTTTGTGTATCTTTATTGTGTTTCCCTTACTCATTGCAAATTAAGTTATATAATAGTGAGTTGTTTTCTATTATGATTTGTGTATTGATGAATGTGATGCTTCTTGTCCGTATTGTCTTTATCGACACTTCACTCCATAAACCTATGGTCCTGTTTATTGCGCTCGGTTTTTGCTTGGGGACAAGCGAGGTCTCAGTTTGGTGGGGAGTTGATACGTCCATTTTGCACCACTATTTTATATCATAATTTACTATTATTCATTGATATATTTCATATTAAGAGATGATACTTATGTTATTTCATCTATTTTTGCACGATTTATGATTTTTGGAGGATGAACCACCGGAGTCAGGATTCTGATGCAAAAAGCACTTTCCAGATGCAATATTTGTGAAGATCAGAAAACCCAGAAAATATACGGAAATTCCTATTTTTCCAGAAGACAAAGGAGGCGAGAAGGAGGAGTGGAGATGGGCCATAGGGGGCCCACACCACCCTCTTGCGCGGGCCCCTGGCCACGCCACCAGGTGGTGTGGCCGCCGTGGCCCACCTCTGGCATCACCCTTTGGCGTATATAATCCCCTCGAAATCCGAAGCCTCGGGGGACGACAGAAAGATTTCGCCGCCTCTGCTGGGCGGAAATTACAGAGAGAGAAAGAGCTTTCCGGCAGGCAGAAATCTGCCGGGGAAATTCCTTCCCGGAGAGGGGAGATCGTCGCCATCAACACCGTCATCAAGCTAGACTTCATCAAGATCATCATCATCTCCACCATCATCTCGACTAGCACCATCACCACCACTCCGTACTACTGTAACAATTGGGTTGAATCTTGCATAGTTCTTAGGGGAAACTTTCCCGGTGTTGATTACTTGTTGTAGTTGATGCTATTGAGTGGAACCATTGAATTATTGTTCATGTTCAGATTGTTACTTATCATTATTTCATCTATGATCTTGATCCATATGATGTCTCGTGAGTAGTTCGTTTAGTTCTTGAGGAAATGGGAGAAGTCATGTTGTTAGTAGTGGAATTGTGTTGAGAAGGATTTAATGGTTTGATATTTAAGTTGTGGTGCTATTCTTCTAGTGGTGTCATGTGAACGTAGACTACATGATACTTCACCTTTATGGGCCTAGGGGAATGCATTGTGTATTTGGCTACTAATCGTGGGGTTGTCAGAGTGATAGAAACCTAAACCCCCGTTAGGAAACCTTTGCATAAGGGAGTGTAGGATCTCAGAGTTTAAGGCTGTGGTTAGGTTTTTATCTTAATTACTTTCTTGTAGTTGCGGATGTTGGCAAGGGGTATAATCACAAGTATGTATTAGTCCTAGTAAGGTTGGTACATTAGCATAGGTTCACCCACACAAAATTTATCCAAATAGAGAAGATTAATCAACTATATGAAGCGAAAGCACTTGACGATATTCCCATGTGTCCTCGAGAATGTTTGGTCATCTTAAGTAATACAACCGGCTTGTCCTTTGCTAAAGAAAGGATTGGGCCACTTGCTTGAATTATTATTATTGTCTTTTATTTACTCGCACTTTATTTATTTGCATTATCAAAACCCCCTAAAAATCTGTTTGCTAAGTGATACATTGCAAATGTATCTATAATTTTTGATGTTCCATGCTTGGTTTTATCTACTTTGTTGTGTTTTGTCCACACTTTGGAGTAATTTTCATATGATTTCTTGGACTAACCTATTAACAAGAGCCACAGTGCCAACTGCCTGTTTTCTGCTGTTTTTGGTTCCAGGAAAGTCAGAAAATGAATATTCTCAGAATTGGACGGGACAAAAGCCAAAGTCATTATTTTACCGGGGGACACCTAGAGCCAGAATACGAGACAGAGAGGGGCTGGGGCCCGGCTACACCACCTGGCCACGCGGCCAGGGCTGGCTCGCGCCAGGGCATGGTCTGGCCGCCCCAGGCACCCCCTCAGCCTCTCCTTCCGCCTATATATTGCCTCTGATACGGAAACCCTAAGTACCCGATAAAAAATCCACGAAAGGTTCTGTAGCCACCGTCATCTCCATCCCTAGATCGGGAGGGATCTGAATCTCTTCCCGGCACCCTACCGGAGAAGGGAATTCACCCTAGAGGCCTTCTTCATGATCATGCAAGCCTCCGGTGTGATGCGTGAGTAGTTCATCTCTGGACTACGGGTCCATGTAGTAGCTAGATGGCTGGTTCTCCTCCTTTGTGCTTTCATGTCTAGATCTTGTGAGCTCCGTTCATGATCAAGATCATCTATTTGTAATTCTACATGTTGTGTTTACGGGGAGCCGATGGATATTGAGATGCTATTTCAGATTGATTATTGATTCTATCATGTCTTTGTTATTTGTGATCTTGCATGCTTTCTGTTGTTAGTAGCTATCTTGGCCAAGTAGATGCTAGCAACTCCAAGAGTTAGTATTTATGCTCGATAGTGGGTTCATGCCTCTGGTAATCTGGGGAAGTGACAGAAATCTCTAAGGTACTAGATGTGCTGTTGCTACTAGGGAGAAAACAACAATCCTTTGTTCATAGTACAATCGTATTGTTTACATTACATGCAATTCATAATGCAATTATCCGTTGCTTGCAACCTAATACTGGAGGGGGTTCGGATGATAACCTGAAGGTGGATTATTAGTCATAGATGCAGTTGGATGGCGGTCTATGTATAATGTTGTAATTCCCAATCGAATCTCAAAGGAGTCAAGATGAGTAGTATATGCTTGTATGCTTTCTTGATGTTTATCAATTGCCCCGCTATAATTTGTTCACCCAACATGTTATCTATCTTAAGGAGAGCCACCTCTAGTGAACTATGGACCCCGGTCCTTTCTTTTACAATTAGTCTACAAATTGTTTACTACTTTGTGTTTACTTTCTGCAAACTATTACTTCCTTCCATTTGATACGTTTAATCCTTTGTTTTCAGGAAAACCGGTGAGATTGACAACCTCATCGCAAGTTGGGGATAGAGTTCTATGGTTGTGTTGTGCAGGTCTCCACATTGCTGCTGGCAGCGGTAGTGTGCCCTGCCAACGTTCAGCTAGCTACACCTTTGGGGTGTTTCCTTGCTCCTACTGGATTGATAACCTTGGTTTCATACTAAGGGAAAACTTGCTGCTGTGCTCATCATACCTTCCTCTTGGGGTTCCCCAACAAGCTCGATATATTTTGGGCCATCACTAAGTATTTACAGAGAATTCCTGATCCAAACCACTTGTCAACACCTTCTGCTCCTCGTTGGGTTCGACACTCTTATTTATCAAAAATACTACGATACACCCCTATACTTGTGGGTCATCAACCAGCTGAGATTTGCCTTCCTCGGGGCGCTCCACCACCAGGACAATGCTGACGACCCGGCTGATGGATGCTATATAGAGCAACATGCGAGGTCTAGGAGAACTTGTCCGTCTTCTTCATCAGCTAGTACAACGGGAGTGCCTTCTCGCCTAGCTGGCTGATGAAACGACTAAGGGAGGCGAGGCATCCGGTGAACTTCTAGACTCTGAGCAAGCTCTTCGGCGGCTGCATCCTCTTGATGGCTGCAATCTTCTCCAGATTTGCCTCAATTCCTTGTTGTGAAATGAGGAAACCGAGGAGCTGGCCGGATGGTACGCCGAAAATGCACTTCTCTAGATTTAGCTTCATCTGGTACCGGCGAACGTTCCCGAACGTCTCCCCCAAGTCCTTGAGGAGGGTGCGCTTCTCCTTCATCTTGATGACTACGTCATCTATGTAGGCATGCACGTTCTGGCAAATCTGCGAGTGCGAGCATTTCTGCATGCAGCACTGATAAGTAGCGCCTGCATTTTTCAGACTGAAAGACATGATTACGTAACAGAAAGCCCCGTACAGGGTGATAAATGATGTCTTCAGCTGGTCAGCCGGGTTGGGGTAGTCAATACACATGCGCCAGGTCTTGTTTTTCTTCAACACCAGGACTGGGTTGGCCAGCCAGTCCGGATGGTACACTTCCATGATGAATCCGGGTGCGAGGAGCCGGGTGATCTCATCGCCAATGATCTTCCTCTTCTCCACGAACTGGGAAGGGGCTGCTTGACCGTCTTGGCATCCGGACGCACATGAAGTGAGTGCTCGGCGAACTCCCTCGGAACACCCGGAATGTCCTTGGGCGACCATGCAAAGATGTCCCGATTCTCACGGAGGAAGTCGACGAGTGCGCCTTCCTATTTCCTGTCCAAGCCGGCACTAATGGTGATGAACTTGGTCAGGTCGGTGGGGTCGAGCAGGATCTTCTTTGTCTCCTTGGCCGGTTGGTGATGACTGCAAGTGCACAGATCAGTTGTAGCTAGTTTCAAAATAAAGATATCGATCCCACAATGAGCAGTAGGTGAAAGACTAAAATGCTTTTAACTAAAACTAAACAAAGTATTTAAGGAATAACTTTAAGATGCAAGAAAAGTAGAATTGTTTTTGGGTTTTTGATTGAATGAAGCAATTAAAGTAAAGTAAAACTTAATGCAGAAAGTAAGAATCGCATGTGTAAAAGAGCTTGTAACTACAATAGGAAAAAAGGCGTTCTCAGGGAGTAGTGGATACACCGCTAGCAATTTAGACTAAGCAATCTACATTATTATAACAAATATTTTCATCATATGTATGTATGTATGTGGGAGGAGCTCCACATATGGACAAATAGGCAGCAACCACTGCTCACATCATCATTCATAACCACAGCCGACAGATAAACGACATCAATCGTATTATCCCGCTATTAAAGGATTTCTCCCGTGGCATGGACATGGATTTATGAGTTCTCCTTGTTTCCCCAAGTTAGTATGTAAAGAATGACAACAACTTTATAGTCACAGTAAGTGCTATCATCCCTCCGTCTACCAACAAGTAATCCCCTTCATTGTGTCCCCATAAGAGGCAAATACTAAGGAGATGCACAACTCCCAACATCATGATGAAGACAATTAACACAAACACATAATGATGTATAACATAATAATATCTATCTTATCTCAATCATATGCTAGGGTTTCTCCATCTCCCCAAGAACTAATGATCTACTCAGACATGGAGGCAATCAACATCATGGCAATGGTAATGGAAACAATTGTAAATGAATAGTTCTTGTATAAATACACAACGAGTACAAAAATTACTAAAATATCTAGATGGGGTGAAGATGGGATGGATGGATATGATGGTGGTGCAGCGGTTGATGAAGATGAAGATCAATGCCTTGGGCAAAGATGGATCCCTTGGGAAAATTCCCCCTCCAGATGCCTTCCAGAGGTGAGGTTTCGATGATTTCTGGGTGTTCCGTATGTCGTCTCTCCGATCAAGTTGCACGGGGTGAAACTATTTGAGGAGGTGGTAGCGGTGCTAACTATACGGCAGGGACTATACGGCTAGAATTTTATTCTCGCCGTATAGGTTGTCGTTAAACCATCTGTATGCCTCGATCGCTTCGGGTTTTCTTCTGGTGTTATTGATATTTCCCAAATAAGATATTTACGTTGTTTTTACTCCTTTTCTCCCCAATACAACTTCTCCAAGAATTGTGTCCATTGTATCCATCATCTGTCCTGATCCTGGTGAAAATAGACATAAAATGTGCGCGTGAACACCGTAAAATTCCAAGATCCTACAACTACAATGCAAAATAATAATATAAAACATGATGCAATTATGCACTCATCAACTTCCCCAAGCTTAGACTCTTGCTCGTCCCGAGCAAGTTTAGCTTAATGGATGTGATCCTTATATTCATGATGCTGAGTCGATAAAATAAATGAGGCAGTTGTAGCATGTGTTTATCATATATTATACATAGGAATAAGTTCATGAATAGTACCTTTCTCGAACCATCTGAATAAGATTCGAAGGCTTCCACACCTTAGTGATCAACAGTTCACAAAAGATGAATCTCAACATGATGTAAAGGTATTTAGTTCGACCGAATGAGTTAGCGAGGTAGTCCCAAGTGTTTTACGATTAACATATTCACTAAGGATTCAAAATCTCAAAATGTCTCTTTGTCTTACTACAATATAGTGGTGTATGCCTATTTGCTCTTTGCACATTTGTTCTTTTTCTTCTTTTTTTATATGCTCACACTTTTGTTTAAGTGTTGTGCAAAGGAGCTAGCCCTACATTCTACTTCATGTAGGAATCCAAAGTTTAACGATCTCAATTACCAAATTCCAATTGTATATGAAGCATCTTTATGACTTGAAGATTCTACGTCGACTTGTTCTCGTTCTATTTTAATAACACTTTTAATTTTCGTTTGTTCAAGGTTTCTTTTTTAACTTAACTGATTAGATAATTTTTCTTTCCTTGTAAATCAAACCATGTACTTACAACATATTGACCAAATTATCTTTGTATGTTCCATTAATACCAATGGTGTGGAAGACTCCTATTGCTATCATCAAGTGCAAGTAAAATTATACTCAAGCTATTCATATATCCAATAAGATAAGCACAAACTCAATAATGCTCCATATATGATAATAAACTTGGAATTTCACAAATGGGATCGACTATTCCTTAAGGGAATTCAAATGATGCAAACTTTATTTCTAAGATCGAACTAATGTAAAACTAAAATAGTAATATAAAAATTATAAGATAGATTACAAGGTCTTAAAGATCTCCCTAAGCTTGGAGTCAAGCCAGGCGGGATCAAATAACTCCTTGTTAGTACATATTCCTCCTCCTGGGTAGGAAGAGTATTGCCTTCTTCCCCTGTGTTAATATATTTAGCTATGCTTGTGAAGCGGATGCTGAGCTAGGCCATGTCATATTGAAGCTTCAAAATTTTCTTCTTGAGGAATTTCTTCTCATCTGTCAACTCAGAAAAAGTTTTAATCAAGAAACCAACTCTATCATCGATGTCATTGACCTTTTTCTCAAGGTCTTTGCTCATCATCCAGTAGGAGTCAATCCCATCTCCAATTGTATCAACACATGCCTTCAAAGCTTTTTCCAACTCATAGATCTTATCATGAATCTCATTTTGCTGCACCTTCTTAGGTTTAAGAGGCGACAAACCGAGAGGAGGTTTATCATAGGATCCTATGTTGTGATGATAGGGATTAGGGAGATACTCATCCTTGCTCTTTTCCTACTCTGCTTGCCTCATCATCTCCATCCTTTGCAGGAACATGTCCTCCTAGTTTGGGAGAGGCTTGATCTCCGAGCTGGACGATGATGATGATCCTTTAGGTTCTAGTTCTCTTCACGGGCTTCTCTTCTTTCTTCCTCCAAATCTTGTTGACATGGAAGGGCTGCATGGCTTCGCTGCACGGATGTTGTTAGAAGGGGCTTGTATAGGGATGGCGAGGATTTTTCGAGGCTGGAGGCTATAGCTCTGCGAAAACTTAATGAAAAAGGTTAGATACGATCAGCTTTAAAAGGGGAGGTCGAAAACCCTAGCCGCCGTTCATAACGAGCAACTATACGGGTGCGGCCTGCATAGGTCCCGCCGTATAGTTATGAACCGATTATAGAGTTCCTTCTACGGGGAACCAACTATACGGCCGGAACTATACGGGCGGGAATTTCTATTCCCGCCGTATAGTTGGTCGTTAAACCTTCAGTACTCAGAAATAAAAAATTTGGATATAGGTTGATAACTATACGACGACAACTATACGGGCAGAATTTTTATTTCCACTGTATAGTTGGTTGTTAAACTATCAGTACTCAGAAATAATTTTTTTGGAGACGGGTCGATAACTATACAACGACAACTATACGGGCAGAATTTTTATTTCCACCATATAGTTGGTTGTTAAACTACCAGTACCTAGAAAAGAATTCTGACAAAGGCATCAATATCTATACGACGACAACTATACGGGCAAAATTTTTATTCCCGCCGTATAGTTGGTCGTTAAACTATCAGTACCTTTCATGGACGGAAGGGGTGATGCCGAAACAACTATATGACCACAACTATACGACTGGAATTTTATTCCTGCCGTATAGTTGGTCGTTAAACTTTCTGGATCCACCAAAAATTACCTGCTTCTTCGAGAGTTCTTTATTAATCTGAAACTTAATGAAATATCAAGTTTTGACAAAAAAATGATAGCTTAAATTTTCGACCAATATTAGCATTATCAATCTTCCTCTTTCTTCGCTAGAGATTTAAGTGTTCCTCATTTAAAACAAGCTCAACTAAAAGTTAATTAAAAATTTAAAAACTTACTCAAACCTTTATTTTACATGGGTTGCCTCCCATGAGGCACTCTTTTATGGTCAATAGCTTAACCATAGTGTTGCTCATTTCGTCTCGATTCCATTCTTGTTGTAGTTGTCATTCCTTGTATATCTTTGCTTAATCACCTCTTCTGGGGTGATCACTTGTATGGTGACTGCACTTATATCTTATTTTGCTCGATAATGCTTCAAGCGTTGTCCATTTACCACCCATGAAAGAGAGGATGTTTTTCATTGGAGCTTCACTGCTCCCGATGGATAAGCTACTTCAACTATATAAGGGCCTTCCCACTTTGATCTGAGCTTCCCTAGAAACAACTTAAGACGAGAATTATAGAACAACACCTTGTCTCCAGTTTTAAAGGTCTTATTTTCTATTTTTCTATCATGCCATCTTTTCACTTTTTTTAAACAATTTAGCATTCTCATGAGCCTCACTTCTAAACTCATCCAAAGCATGAATATCTAATAAACGTTTTTCTCCTGCTGCTTTAAGATCATAGTTTAGGTTCTTGATCTCCCAAAAAGCTTTATGTTTTCTAAAGGTAAATGGCATGCCTTACCGTATACCATCTTATAAGGTGTCATACCCATTGGATTTATAAACGCAGTACGGTATGCCCATAGAGTGTCATTTAACTTGTATGACCAATCTTTTCTTGATTTGTCCATCGTCTTCTCGAGTATGGTCTTTAATTCTCTATTGGATAGTTCCACTTGACCACTCGCTTGAGGATGATATGGTGAAGCAACATGGTGAGTTACTCCATACTTGCTAAGGATTTTCCTGAAAGTTCCTTTCATAAAATGAGAACCACCGTCAGTGATCAAAAATCTTGGAACTCCAAACCTAGAGAATATAACATCCTTGATCATCTTCACTGACGCAACTACATCTGCATGGCTTGTTGGAGTAGCTTCAACCCATTTAGTAACATAATCGACAGCAACAAGAATATGAGTGTAACCATTTGATTCTATAAAAGTTCCCATGTAATCCATTCCCCGTACATCAAAGGGTTCGATTATAAGACTATAATTCATTGCCATCTCTTGTCTCCTACCTATATTACCCCTTCTTTAGCAAGCATCATAGTGTTGTACATACCTGTGTGTGTGTCCTTGAGTAAGGTGGGATAATAGAATTCGGATTGAAGTACCTTTGCTGCAGTTTGTTTGCCTGCATGATGTCCTCCATACGAGCTGTCATAACAAGCTTGCAAAATCGCATTCATTTCATGGTTAGGAACACACTTCCAAATCATTCCGTCAGGTCCATGACGATATAGATATGGATCATCCCAAATATAATATTTAAGATCATTAAAGAATTTCATTCTTTGATTTCTTGTCATACCAGGAGGTACAAATTTTACTGCGAGATAGTTAGCATAATCAGCAAACCAAGGATCAACAATTTCAACTTTTGCTAAATATTCTCCTCGAAATGACTCATTTATAGGTATGGGGTTTGTAATTATCCCCTCCATCCTAGAGAGATGATCTGCTATTGGATTATCCTTACCCCTCCTATCTACTATTTGCAAATCATATTCTTGCAGTAATAGAACCCACCTAATCAACCTAGGCTTTGCATCCTTTTTCACAAGGAGGTGGCACAAACCTTGGTGATATGTATGAACTATTACCTTAGAGTTAATGATGTAAGATCTAAATTTTTCAGAAGAAAAAATTATAGCTAGGAACTCTTTTTCTGTAGTATCATAATTTTTCTGAATCTTATTAAGAGGTCTACTAGCATAATAAATAACATTTAAATTCTTTCTGTCTCGCTGTCCTAATACAACCCCTAAGGCATAGTCACTAGCATCACACATGATTTCGAAAGGTTCATCCCATTTTGGAGATTGCATGATGAGTGCTGAAACTAATTTGTTTTTAAGGTTCTCAAAGGCTACAATGCAGTCATGGTCTAAGTAGAATGGAGTTTCTTTCTCAAGAAGGTTGGTGATAGGCATAGCTATTTTAGCAAAATCTTTTATAAAATGCTTATAAACTTGCATGTCCCAGAAACATTTTTAAGTTTTTTATGTCCTGGGGTATTGGAAGATTTTCTATAGCATTTATATTAGTTTTATCTATTTCTATACCCTCCTTCGAAACCTTATGCCCAAAAACTTTACCTTCTCTCTCCATGAAACGACATTGTTCCCAATTCAAAACCAAATTTGATTGCCTACATCTATGCAAAACTTTGGTTAAATTGTAGAGAAAATTATTGAATGTTGTTCCACAAACAACGAAATCATTTGTTAGAACTTCCATAGTCTTCTCAACAAGATCATCAAAGATTTTTAAAACACATTATTGAAAAGTCACAAGTGCATTACATAAGCCAAACAGAATTAATCTATAAGCATATGTGCCATAAGGGTAAGTGAAAGTTGTTTTCTCTTGATCTTTCGGCTATATAGCAATTTGAGAATATCTAGAATAACCATCAAGAAAACTGAAATAAGAATTATTACTAAGCCTTTCTAAAATTTTATCCATAAATGGTATAGGTTTATGATTTTTCTGTGTCTCATGGTTTAGTTTCCTAAAATCAATGCACATGTGATATCCAACAATAGGTTTTACAAAAACTATCTCACCATCCTCATATAGCAGCATCAAGACCCCCTTGTCTTGGTATGCAATGAGTTGGGCTAACCCACTTACTATCAGAAATAGGATATATTATGCCAGCATCTAATAAGCGTATAACTTCTTTTCTTACTACTTCCTTCATTTTCAGATTAAGCCTTCTTTGTGTATGAACTACAGGTTCAACATCATCAAGCATGGTAATCTTATGTGTTACAATGGATGGATCTATTCCTTTAATATCACTTAGAGTATATCCAAAAGCTTCACGATGCTTAATAAAGACCAAAATGAGTTTATTTGTTTCATTTTTCTGATAGATATTTACTAATAATAACAGGACATTTATTCTCATTATCTAAAAACTCATACCTCATATCGTCTGGAAGTTGTTTAAATTCAATTGGTGGAGGTTCTTCATCTCCTTTTCTTACCAGTTCTTCATAGTCATGTGGATTTTGTGCTTCCAGAACTGAATCAAGGTAATCATCCATGTGTTCTCTCTCCTCATCATCCGGTGCTTCCTCCTAATTAATTAGGCTCCTTTATAATTCATCTTGTGGACTACTGAAATGAATTGCGGTCAGCTCGGCAATCGTTTTCTCTTCCTTGATATCTTCCATTTCATATTTCATATGGCCTCTTCTTTAGTCACAATAAGTGTTATCAACCCTTCGTCTACCAACAAGTAATCCCCTTTATCGTATCCCCATATGAGGCAAATATTAAGGAGGTTCACAACTCCCAGCATCATGATGAAGACAATTAACACATACACATAATGATGTATAACATAATAATATCTATCTTATCTCAATCATATGCTAGGGTTTCTCCATCTTCCCAAGAACTAATGATCTACTCAGACATGGAGGCAATCAACATCATGTAAATGGTAATGGAAACAATTGTAAATGAATAGTTCTTGCATAAATCCACAATGAGTACAGAAATTACAACAAGACCTAGATGGGGTGAAGATGGGATGGATGGAGATGATGGTGGTGCAGCGGTTGATGAAGATGAAGACCGCTGCCTTGGCCTTCCAGATTTGCGTAGGGAAAAGATGGATCCCTTGGGCAAATTCCCCCTCCAGATGCCTTCTGGAGGTGAGGTCTCGGTGATTTCTAGGTGTTCTATATGTTGTCTCTCCGATCCAGTTGCACGGGGTGAAACTATTCGAGGAGGCGGTGGTGGCGCCAACTATACGGCGGGGACTATACGGCCGGAATTTTATTCCCGCTATATAGTTGGTCGTTAAACCATCTGTATGCCTCGATTTCTTCGGGTTTTCTTCTGGTGTTATTGATATTTTCCAAATAAGCGATTTACGTTGTTTTTGACTCCTTTTCTCCCCAATACAACTGCTCCAAGAATTGTGTCCATTGTATCCATCATTTGTCCTGATTCTAGTGAAAATGGACATAAAATGTGCGCGTGAACACCATAAAATTCCAAGATCCTACAATTACAGTGCAAAATAATAATATAAAACATGATGTAATTATACACTCATTAGTTGGAAGGCCACATCTGTAGTCGGCTTCCTGTTAGCCGGCACTTCTTGCTGAGCCAATGCAACATTGCACATGATCTCGCGCTTCTCCTCAGCTATGATGAGGGCCTCGACCAGCTTTGAGCCCATCGACGCGCACTCCATCGACCGCCTAAAGTAGCCGGCGACGGTGATCACGCCGTTAGGCCCTGGCATTTTCGTCTTGAGGTATGCATAGTGGGGGATGGCCATGAACTTGGCAAGGGCGGGACGCCTGAGGAGAGAGTGGTAGGAGCTTTTCAGGTTTACCACCTCGAACCACATCGGCTCACATCGGAAGTTCTCCTCGGTTCCAAGAAGATGATGTCTAGTCGGATTTTTCCTAGCGAAGCACACGCTGGTCCCGGCAGCACGTCGTGGAACGCTGTGGTAGTCGGGCGCAAGTCGCACTCGCAGATACCCAACTTCTCCGAGGAAGACCGGTAGAGCAGGTTAAGGCTGTTGCCCCCGTCGACGAGGACGCGAGAGAAGCGGCAGGTGCGCTCGTGTGAGACGATGAGGAGGTCGAGCACCATCGCGTAGCCCCAGGATTTGACAAGAGATCCGGATAATCCTCCCGGCTCTAGGTGATAGGAGTCTCCGACCAGTTCAGGTACTAGGGGGCCGGGGAGACGATGGCGTTGACCTCCTTGGAGCGCTGCCTGAGGCTGTGCTTGTCGTCTGGCTCAGTCTCGAAGATGTGGTAGGAGGCATGGGGTTGAGGGTAGCCGTTATTGTTGTTGTTGTTGTTGGATCCCCTGGCTGGTGGTGGCGGTCCGTGATAAGTTGCAAACGTATCTATAATGTTTGATGTTCCATGCTTGTTTTATATCTACTTTCTTATGTTTTTTTCATACTTTGAGATACTTTTATGCATTTTCTGGGACTAACCTATTAACAAGATGCCACAGTGCCAGTTGCCTGTTTTCTTCTGTTTTTGGTTCCAGAAAAGCCAGAAAATGAACATTCTCGAAATTATACGGGACAAAAGCCAAAGTCGATATTTTACCGGAAGACTCATGAGCCAGAAGACGAGACGGAGAGGGGCCAGGGGCTGGCCACACCATGTGGTGGCGCGGGTCCCCTTGGTCGTGCCACCAGGTGATGTGGCCCCCTGGTCCACCCTCTGACATCGCTCCTTCGCCTATAAGAAGCCTCCCGATGAGAAAACCCTAAAGAATCCAACCTCCAGCCACGAAAAGTTCCGCAACACCGCTGCCACCGAAGGGGAGATTCGGGGGATAGAAAGTCTCTGTTCCGGCACCCTGCCGGGACGGGGAAGTGCCCCCGGAGCCATCTCCATCGATCTCCACCACCATCTCCATCGTCGTTGCTGATTCCCATGATGATGAGGGAGTAGTTCTTCCTCGAGGCTAAGGGTTCTACCGGTAGCTATGTGTTCATCTCTCTCTCTATGCATGATCATATTGTGATCATGAGCTTTGTAATCAAGTAGATCTACCTTGCTACTCAAGTGCTTTAATAGATCTCTGGCTCTCCCCACGTGTGTCAAAGTGATAGCGTGCACACCATGGTGGCACTTAGGCTAGAGATTACAAATACTTGTTATGAGTTATATTTGGAGTTGGATGTCTCTATGAAATTGTGGTGTTTGTTGGAACCATCTAGCGCTCAAGGTGACAGTGTGGGGTTATCTAGATGGGGAAGGCAAACTTTGAGGAGTGCTGTTATAGCCCTACCATGGATTAGAGTGTCCAACTGGAGAGTAGTTCAGAGTAGTATCATGAAGAGAAGATATTTATATGAGAGTGATCACTAGCGAAAGTATGATCCCTAGACCTTGTTTCTAAACATTGAAACACCATTTGCAACTAGATCTGTTACATGTTTGCTTGCTTCCATCTTTTTGCCTTTCGTCTTTTCCTCCCGTCAAGCTCTTTTCTGGCAGTGTGGTCTTATATCCATACCACTTGTATTTCACTATCTCTTCACCGAACTAGTGCACCTATACACCTGACAAGTGTATTGGGTGTGTTGGGAACACAGGAGACTTCTTGTATCTTGATTGCAGGGTTGCTTGAGAGGGATACCTTTGACCACTTCCTCCCTGAGTTCGATAAACCTTAGGTAATCCACTTAAGGGAAACTTGCTGCTGTTCTACAAACCTCTGCACTTGGAGTCCCAACAACTGTCAACAAGAATAGAAGTTCGTAGACATCAAGCTATTTTCTGGCGCCATTGTCGGGGAGATAAGGTAAAAGGTACTCACATCTTCTGGCTACTAAGATATGTTCTAGCACTGTTGCTGGTGTGTGAGTGCTCGAAGTTATTCCTTTAGATTCTGCAATTATATATTTTTGTTTCTTGTTTTTTGTTTTCACTAGTTAGGCTTAATGGAAAACAACAAGAAAATTAGAGAGCTTTATAGTATTTATCTTGAGTTAGGACATGAAGTGTGTGAAGAGAAAATTAAAAAACCTATGGAACTTTATTTGCGTGCTAATAGCAATGTTATTAGTATGAATTCTTTGAACACCATTATTGCTAATGCTATGGAAAAGTCTAAGCTCGGGGAAGCTGGTTTTGATGAAAATGACCTTTTTAGGACCCCAAGCATGGAGGAGAAAGTTTACTTTGATGATACTATGTCTCCAATCTATGATGATTACAATGATGAATATGATATTTTTAGTCCACCTACTATTGAGGAGAAAATTAATTATGATTACAATATGCCTCCTATATTTGATGATTATGGTGATGAGAATAATCATGATAGCTATTTTGTTGAATTTTCTCCCACTATGATTAATAAGAATGTCTATGCTTATAGGGAGAGTAATAATTATTTTATGCATGTGGCTCATGATAAGAATGTTTCATGTGATAGTTATATTGTTAATTTTATTCATGATGCTACTGAAAGTTATTATGAGAGAGGGAAACATGGTTTTATGCATCTCAATAATATTAAGTTTCCCCTCTTTATGTTGAAAGTCTTGAAGTTGCACTTGTTTTGCTTTACTATGCTTGTTGCTTTGTGCTTTCATGACTTGTTTCTTTACAAGATTCTTATGCATAGGTAGTGGGTTAGACTTAAGTGTGCTTTGAATTTGCTTCTTGATGCTCTCTTTTACTTCAATTCATATTTCTTACGTGAGCATCTTCTCAAACTATCATGCCTAACTTAAAGGCGTTAAAGAAAAATACTTCTTGGGAGATATCCCAATAGTTTTCTTGAGTCTTGGAAGTTATTACTTCTATAATAACCTCTCCTTATCCTTTTTTATTTGATTTTTGTGCCAAGAATAACCTCTAATGAGAGGGAAGTAAGATTTGGGGAAGTGCTGTCCCAAAACAGATTTTTGTGCTTCACTGTAAAAATTCGTGAAAAATCTCTGCATGTCTGATTGAGCTGAATTTTCTAAATAAATCCCCCAGGTTGTTAGCTAACTTTCGTTAGTTCAACACTTTTCGATTTGAGCAACAGAAGGTCTTTAAAAAATCGGGTTTCACCTGTTGGGTCTGTTTTGACAGATTTCTGCCATTATTTGCATTTGCCTCTTTATCGATTTCTTTTTGGGTTCTTTTTGGTGAACTGAGCTTTTTGAGGGAATTGATACAGTGTCTTGTGTTTTTAATGAAAGTTTTGCTGTTTTAAAAATAAAATCCAAAGGTTTATTATCTTTTGAATGCACTAATATTGCTAATGAAGATTGTGTGAAGTTTTGTATGAAGGAAATTTTCAGGTGTAGGGAAAGAATGATGTAATGAGATGAAGAATGGAAAAAAGCTAAAGCTTGGGGATGCCACCCCGTGTCACCCCAAGAAATATTCAAGAGGTACAAGCGTCAAATCCTGGGGATGCCCAAGGCATCCCCCGTCCTCATCAATAAAAATCTCAGGTCTTTCTAGACACTTCGTTTTTATTGTTTCATGCACTGTTGTGTTGTTCTTGGAGCGTCTTTGTTTTTGTTTTTAGTTTTCTTTTGCTTGGTTTGCTACAATAAGTTGGTTGGATCCCAGCACTTCTTTTGGAGAGAGACACACTCTGCTTTCATTGTTTACAACAATTTAGTTTTCACTCTTATTGTTCTGTGAGTGTTCTCTTTTGCTAGCACTGTGTTTAGCCTTAGTTTTCTTGTGCTTTCAGCTTAGAATTTTTTAGTTCTTCTTTGTGTATTTGTGAGACAAGCTCACTGATCTTCATTTATTATTATCTTTGTGAGTTGTTTCAAATAAGTCGATTGGTGTTGGAAGAGAGTAGGAAAGTTCATGCTTAAGTGGTATAAAAGGAGCTTGTTTTTGACTGTGACTTAGACTTTATCATGTCATGATTGATATTCTTTTGGCTTTATGCTTAGTGATTATTGCTGTAGCATGACTTGTTATAAACAATTGAGATTGCTTAATGTGCCTTGAAAGAATCATGCATTGTTTTAGTATATAAAAGCATACTATTGTGGTATTCTCCTTTAATGCTTTATTTGGGTTGACTTTGAGCATGCTCACACCATGTTAAAACTATACCAAGTCACCATAGCCTCTATGATCATTTAGTTTTCACTTTATGCTTTAATTAATAATGTTTTGTCACTTTGCATGATTATGGCCATTATTGCTCTCTTAGTTGGTCGCTCCCAGTCTTTTGCTAGCCTCCATACCAAGTATGAGTTCCACTCATGCATCCAACTCCAAATAAAACCAAGTTATCCCAAAGAGTCCACCATACCTACCTATTAGCATTATTGCTATTCCAAGTATATTCATGTTTTTATCTACCTTCTGAGTTAAACTTGTTATGTGAAAATTAGTGATTAAAGCTCTCACGAACTTGATGGCACACTTTACTTTTCTTACCCCTAATAAACTTGAACCATTGTGTCATCTATGTTGTATATGCTTGCACTTATACATTAGGATTAGCAGAACCATGCTGTCACGGGGAATGCTTTCAACATTGCACTTGTACATTGTACCCAGTTGATATCATGCTCTTTTGTTTATAGATGTCGTCGGTGTGAAATGAAAGGGGAGCTTGTAAGTCCATGGAGTTATGTATGTGTGTTAGAGAAACGCTTGGGACGCTAGCCTAAGCCATGCCTAATCATGGTGGAAACTTGCAGCATCACCATAGTGAGCAATCTATGAAGCATTCTTCTTATAAAAAAAGAGATAGAGATTGAGAAAAGGAAAAAAAGATGAGAAAAGAGGAAAGAGAGAAAAAACACCATTTTCCCATGGTAAATAAGAAGATTGCTGAGATGATCATTGTCTGCTTGCCTTGTCATTTTGGTTATGGGATAGCTCATGTATCATGTGCAAGGGGTACCCCGTTGGCTTCTCTCTATGATACACATGTACTTACTATGACAAGAACTTACCATAACTAAACTTGAATAGCATGAGGAGCGGCCCTCATATTCAAGGGACATGAGATTGCAAACTTATACTTTGTCAAGCATATACTCCATAGTTTGTTCACTTTAACCTTAATCACTTCAAGGTGATTATGATAGGGGCAATGAGAGCTGAAATCTAATAAGTACCATAATTTTTGGAAGCTCTTTATGAGACTTGAATCCCTGCTTCCTTCTATGAAGGCCTTTCTTTTACATTTGTGTTGAGTCTCCATCTTCTATCTTTATGCACCTATTGAGAGAGCATAGTGGCCATTCTTAGTTTAATGTGCATTGTCCCAAGACTTGTTGATTGATTCATAACTTTGATATTGCTTGTTCTTGAACTATTTGTATCTAGTCACCCTTATGAACTTTGAAGGTGTCCTATGCATTTATGTTTTGCTACTCCATGAGGGACAAGCTGAATGCCACTATGCTATGTTTTCTATATGTCAAACAAACAAACGTCTTTCAATGCATTGTCATTCATGATCTTTGTTTGTATCCTTTCATGTTGCATGCATAGTTACTATGTCTTATTGTTAGAACTTCATCTTTCATGCTCATGTTTAGAGTACTTTGATCCCAGCTTTCAATGCTTGCAAATGGTTTGATCTTGATTGTGATGGTGCATGTCACCTAAAAAATTATTGTTTCTATCACTTACCTACTCGAGGACGAGCAGGAGTTAAGCTTGGGGATGTTGATACATTGTAAACGTATCTATAATTTTTTATGTTCCATGCTTGTTTTATATCTACTTTCTTATGTTTTGTTCATACTTTGAGATACTTTTATGCATTTTCTGGGACTAATCTATTAACAAGATGCCACAGTGCTAGTTGCCTGTTTTCTTCTGTTTTTGGTTCCAGAAAAGCCAAAAAATGAACATTCTCGGAATTGGACGGGACAAAAGCAAAAGTCGATATTTTACCGAAAGACTCACGGAGCCAGAAGACGAGATGGAAAGTTGGGGCGCCTAGGCAACGTGGTACCCAAGTTACCTATAATTAGCCGCGATGACTACAGTTGGCGTGCCAAATACTCAGGGGTCTTTTTCGGCATGAATTCAACTTTACGTTTCAATACAAAATATCAGGCTAACGACCGTCAAGTTGGGCCCCCTATCAGTTCTCGCCGTTATGTCGCTCCCGTCGCTTAGGCGTCAATTAGGCTTGCAGCGTTGGCGCCTTCATCCATTACGCGTCTTCTTCTTCCCCGGAGTGGTAATCTGTGGCCGCGGCCATGGTGCGGAGCTGGGACGTGACGAAACTGCTCGGCCCCGCTCTCCTCCCCATCCCGAGTCAGAGCTTGCCCTCACCATGGCCGCACCCATGGCACAACTCGGGGACGAGAATTGGTTCCCGGTGGGATCTATCACTGTGTCGACCATGCTCGGTCTTGTTTTCCTCCCCCAGAATCTGAGATCGCCGTCACCGTGGTCGCACCCGCACCAATTCTGCCACCCCTACCAAGGTCTCTGTGGTAGCTCAAGTTCTGCCATGTTGAACCTGTAAGCGAATTTGGAGCTGGGCGGCGGCAACCCATTGTTGAACCTGTAAGGAATTTGCTGAAGACTATGTGCCGTGCCAAGGTGTTCGGCTGATGTATTCGGCTTTTGCCAACGTCCACCTCCGATGTGAGCTCATTTAGTTACTTCAATACGAAATTTCGACCAATTTAACTTGTTGATGTATTTCTTGACAATTATAATATAATCGAGCACTAGAAATATTTTGTAGTGTGCATGAGCATGATCAGTAATATAATTGAACACTAGAAATTTTAAGGCACTCCATATAAAGGAGTAGATTAATATATATATATAGAAGGTTCACCACAGACACCATTCGGATATATTGTCTTACATGCCACACACAGGTAATAATAATTAACTGAGACAAAATAAAAGCAAGGGCAGTAGCAGGAGGCCGGGACACGGAGACGCCTAGTAGGGCAGGGGTATATCAGCAGGAGGCAGGGACAGCCTAGTCGATGGGATACATGCCAGTCCTGACATAATCCCGGAGGAATTTGCCGAAGGTTGCGTGTCGTGCCAAGGTAATCGGCCTATGCCTTCTTCCTCCGCCTCTGGCAACACCCACCGCGTGCTAGATCATGCTGTCGAGGTCCACATTGATTGCTCTACCACAGAATGGGCAAAACAGTCTCCCCCTACGGTAGAAACGGATTATCTCGCACCGTAACCGCCTCAGCATGTAGCGGCTCTTGTTGTCCCTGGATTCCTTGCTATCGTCCACTTCATCATCATCCTCCTGTTGATTTTTAAGAACATAACTTAGAACTCATACATATGATTTAATTATATTACAACTCAAGAATTGACAACATGTATATGTAAGACAATATATCCGTGGATATCAAAGAGAAAGCATCTCAGCAATAGTTTGATCAGTTCATATATCATTTCATATCAACACAATGACAAATAATTGCATCAGAGTGTACGTAGAATAAAGATTGCGGCCTCATAAGTTTCTTCAGGGATGGAGTTAGTGAACCAAGTAACAATTGCACAACCTATATTGTTCTTGTATATCGCCCCAGGTTCACTAACTCATCCCTGAAAAAATCTGACACCAATGTGTCTGCCTCTCTTTTGGGATAAATTTGAATCATTGGCCACAATAAGAAATTGAAATATAATCGTACAAAACAATATTCAGGGATATACATAGTCAGGTACAAAAACAAGCCTAAATATTATAATTATAAATAAAAAACCAAACAATTAATCTTCAGGTACATGTTAAAAATGCTTATGATCAAAACCATTCGTTTACATATGCATCATACGAATCATTCAAAGATCAGAAACAAATCAAGGATCATATATGTAGTTCCATATGAGAATAAATCAAGGGCCTCATAATTTGTTTCAGAGATGGAGTTGGAGAACCAAAGTACCAACAGCACAACCTATATTGTTTGTGTGCATTGCTGCCTCAGGTTCACCAACCCATCCCTAAAACACGACACCATCATACGTGTCTCCCCTTGAACTCTTTTGGGGCAAATTTCAATCATCGGCTTCGGTGACAAACTGAAATATAATTCTTATACACTATGAATGCATGGAATATATAATTCAAATATCATAGTTCTATGAATGTAGAATAAAGATTGCGGCATCATAAGTTTCTTCACGGATGGTGTAAGCGAACCAAGTAACAATTTTACAGCTTATATTAATCTTGTACATGCCCCCAGGTTTGCTAACTCATCCCTGAAAAAATCTGACACTAATGTGTCGGGCTCTCTTTAGGGCAAATTTGAATCATTGGCCATAATAAGAAATTGAAATGTAATCATACAAAACAATATTCAGGGATATACATATGCATCATACGACGCATTCATAGATCAGAAACAATACAAAGATTATATATATAGGTTCCATATGAGAAAAAATTAGGGCCTCATTTTTTTGAGCGATGGAGTCGGAGAACCAAAATACCAACAGCACAACCTATATTGTTTATGTGCATTACTGCCTCAGGTTTACTAACCATCCCTAAGAAAACGACACCATCAGATGCCCTTGCACTATTTTGGGGAAAAATTGAATCATTGGGCTCAATAAGGAATAGAAATGTAATGTTATAGGCATGCTGTGTATCGAAATCAACACTCAACTAGCAAACTCAACTATATGGCAGATGAGCAGATTGGGGTTTTGTGACTAGATGGTAGATGCATAAATCGATCGATCGAACCATATATATACTACCCTACTTCAAGAGAAAAAGAATCTGTACACGATTGAGCAAATCCTATGTATGAACAGTGGAATCTGAGGCTGCGACTAGAGAAGCTAGCAATGTAGTACCTCAGACTCCTCATCAGGGACCTCCTCCTCGAAATCGTCATTCTCTATGATTGCGTCGAAGATTTCTTGGACGGCGATGGGGTCGTTGATGTAGAGCACCGGATTGCCTCCGCTTGCCGCCTGCCCCCATCTAGATCTGCCGCTGGCACCACGAAGTTGTCGGCCACAATGTTGTCGGACACCTGTTGCTCGGTGGCGATGGCTACTGGCTAGATGGATGAGCTCGAACCCTCGACGGCGCAACGACGAGCAGCGTTCGTGCCCGGAGAAGACGCCTCCGCCTACTTGGCGATGACCGAGCCATTTGCTGTCGCGCCTTCAACTGGCTTCACCTCTGGCTCGTCTCCACGCGTACGCTTCATGTCGCACCTAGGGAAGGAGGTAGTGCAAGCAAGGGAGCTTCAGCGCGCGCGGTAGGTGCAGATTGGGGTTTTGGGACTATATAGATTGGGGGAATGACATGATCACATGGAAGAAGAAGGTCGAGCGGGTTTATAAACACCGGACCGTTCGTAGTCCTTGAGTGGACACGTGTGGTGGGCGAGGGGAGGGGGGGCTACCACGATCTCCACCTTTTTTTGGGTTCCCTTTTTTTGAAACAGCCACGATCTCCACTTTAGAGCTGCATTGAAAACACGCTCATGGCAGATCACGATTCCACTGCATGCAAGTGGCGCAGAACCAATTTCTAGCAACGTTAGATCTACTCGAGGGGGGCCCTTGACTCATGGAAGTTACTTGCGGTAGGGCCCAGTTGGAAGTGAGATTAAGAGCGCTGCATAAAAATGGGATATATCTTATTAAAATCAAGTGGCAATAAATTGCAGCGTCCCGTCGACAACCGTGCACTCGATGACCCCGTTGCCATGTGCATGTGTTGTAGTAGCAGTAGTAGCCTTTGCAGACTAGATTAAACATGACATGACCACTCGACGACTTTTTCCATGGAAGGCATTGCGTTCCTTCTTGTAGAGGGAGACGTTCGTGCTGTCTCACGCTAAGGGAGACGTCCGTGTTGTCTCACGCTGTACTGTGAAGGGCCCGACATGTGCAACGATCATCGTTGGATCACACGGGATCAACGGTTGGTGCGGACGATCTGCGTGACAATAGTGATAACCAATCAGGGCATAGCAGATAGAGTGAGCACAGGTTTGGGCTTCTACGAAAGTGAGAGAGAGGCGAAGGGCAAAACTGAGTAGTATCAAAAAACCAAGGGCAAAACTGAGTAGTATAAAAATCGAAAGTGAGTGTCTTGTACAATGAAATACATCATGGCATACATCAAATTATGCCAAGATAGATCCACTAGAGTTTATTGCATGTGTGTTCTACTCATAAACCACATATGGATCAGCCAGAGTCATTGCATGTGTGTTCTTCTCATCAACCACACATGGATCCACCAGTGTCATTGCATGTCTGTTCTTTTCATGAACCACAACTATAGTCATTGCATGTCTGTTCTTTCCACAAACCACATAAGGATACACCATTTTCACTGGATGTGTTTTCTTTTCATGAACCACAACCAGAGTCATTGCATGTGTGTTCTTCTCACAAACCACACATAGATCCACTAGTGTCATTGCATGTGTGTTCTTTTCATGAACCACACCTAGAGTCATTGCATGTCTGTTCTTCCCACAAACCACATATGGATCCACCAGTGTCATTGGATGTGTGTTCTTTTCATGAACCACACCAGTGTCATTGCATGTTTGTTCTATTCATGAACCACATCCAGAGTCATTGCATGTATGTTCTTTTCACAAACCACATAAGGATCCAGCAGTGTCATTGGATGTGTGTTCTTTTTATGAACCACACCCAGTGTCATTGTATGTGTGTTCTTCTCACAAACCACACATGAATCCACCAGTGTAATTGCATGTCTGTTCTTTTCACAAACCACAGCTAGAGTCATTGCATGTATGTTCTTTCCACAAACCACATATGGATCCACCAGTGTCACTGGATGTGTGTTCATTTCACAAACCACAACTAGAGTCATTGCATGTCTGTTCTTTTCACAAACCACAACTAGAGTCATTGCATGTTTGTTCTTTGCACAAACCACACATGGATCCACCAGTGTCATTGCATCTGTGTTCTTTTCATGAATCACAGCCAGCATCATTGCATGTGTGTTCTTCTCTCAAACCACACATGGAAACAGCTAGAGTCATTGCATGTCTGTTCTTTTCATAAACCACAGCTAGAGTCATTGCATGTTTGTTCTTCTCACAAACCACATAAGGATACACCAGTGTCAATGGATGTGTTTTTTTTCATGAACCACACCCAGTGTCATTGCATGTGTGTTCTTCTCACAAACGACACATGGATCCACCAGTGTCATTGCATGTTTGCTCTTTTCATGAACCACACTAGTGTCATTGCATGTCTGTTCTTTCCACAAACCACACATGGATCCACCAGTGTCATTGCATGTGTTTTCTTTTCATGAACCACAGCCAGAGTCATTACATGTGTGTTCCTTTCATTAACCACACCCAGTGTCATTGCATGTCTGTTCTTTCCACAAACCACATAAGGATCCACCAGTGTCATTGCATGTCTGTTCTTCCCACAAACCACACATGGATCCACCAGTGTTACTTGATGTGTGTTCCTTTCATGAACCATAGCCAATGTCATTGGATGTGTGTTCTTTTCATGAACCACAGCCATAGTCATTGCATGTATGTTCTTTTCACAAACCACATAAGGATCCACCGGTGTCATTTGATTTGTGTTCTTTTCATTAACCACACTCAGTGTCATTGCATGTGTGTTCTTCTCACGAACCACATATGGATCCACCAATGTCATTGCATGTCTGTTCTTTTCACAAACCACAGCTAGAGTCATTGCATGTCTATTCTGTCCACAAACCACATATGGATCCACCAGTGTCACTGGATGTGTGTTCTTTTCATGAACCACAGCTAGAGTCATTGTATGTGTGTTATTTTCACAAACCACAGCTAGAGTCATTGTATGTCTGTTCTTTCCACAAACCACACATGGATCCACCAGTGTCATTGCATGTGTGTTCTTCTCACAAACCACACATGGATCCACCATTGTCATTGCATGTCTTTTCTTTTCATGAACCATAGCCAGAGTCATTGCATGTCTGTTCTTCTAACAAACCACACATGGATCCACCCGTGTCATTGGATGTGTGTTCTTTTCATGAAACATACCCAGTGTCATTGCATGTGTGTTCTTCTCACAAAACACACTTGGATCCACCAGTGTCATTGCATGTGTTTTCTTTTCATGAACCACAACCAGAGTCATTGCATGTTTGTTCTTCCCACAAACCACACATGGATCCACCAGTGTCATTGGAAGTGTGTTCTTCCCACAAACCACACATGCATCCACCAGTGTCATTGCATGTATGCTCTTTTCATGAACCACACCAGTGTCATTGCATGTCTATTCTTTCCAAAAATACACATTGATCCACTAGTGTGCTTGCATGTGTGTTCTTTTCACATACCACAACCAGAGTCATTGCATGTGTGTTCTTTTCACAAACCACATAAGGATCCACTGTTTCACCGGATGTGTGTTCTTTCACAAACCACACCTAGTTTCATTGCATGTATGTTCTTCTCAACCATAACTAGAGTCATTGCATGTCTGTTCTTCTCACAAACCACACATGGATCCACCAGTGTCATTGCATGTGTTTTCTTTTCATGAACCACAGCCAGATTCATTGCATGTGTGTTCTTCTCACAAACCACACATGGAAAAAGCCAGTGTCATTGCATGTCTATTCTTTTCATGAACCACAGCTAGAGTCATTGGATGTCTATTCTTCTCACAAACCACACATGGATCCACCAGTGTCATTGCATGTGTTTTCTTTTCATGAACCACAACCAAAGTCATTGCATGTGTGTTCTTCCCACAAACCACATATGGATCCACCAGTATCATTGCATGTCTGCTCTTTTCTTGAACCACACTAGTGTCATTGCATGTCTGTTCTTTCCACAAACCACACATGGATCCACCAGTGTGATTGCATGTGTGTTCTTTTCACAAACCACAACCAGACTCATTGCATGTGTGTTCTTTTCACAAACCACATAAGGATCCACCAGTGTCACTGGATGTGTGTTCTTTTCACAAACCACACCCTTTGTCATTGCATGTGAGTTCTTCTCACAAACCACAACTAGAGTCATTGCATGTCTGTTCTTTCCATCAACCACATGGATCCACCAGTGTCATTGCATGTGTTTTCTTTTCATGAACCACAACCAGAGTCATTGCATGTCTGTTCTTTCCAAAAACCACACATGGATCCACCAATGTCATTGGATGTGTGTTCTTTTCATGAACCACGGCTAGAGTCATTGCATCTGTGTTCTTCTCACAAACCACAACTAGAGTCATTGCATGTCTATTCTTTCCACTAACCACATATGGATTCACCAGTGTCATTGGATGTGTGTTCTTTTAATGAACCATAGCCATAGTCATTGCATGTCTGTTCTTTTCACAAACCACATAAGGATCCACCAGTGTCATTTGATGTGTGTTCTTTTCATTAACCACACCCAGTGTCATTGCATGTGTGTTCTTCTCACAAACGACACATGGATCCACCAGTGTCATTGCATGTTTGCTCTTTTCACGAACCACACCAGTGTCATTGGATGTCTCTTCTTTCCACAAACCACATGGATCCACCTGTGTCATTGCATGTGTTTTCTTTTCATGAACCACAGCCAGAGTCATTACATGTGTGTTCCTTTCATTAACCACACCTAGTGTCATTGCATGTCTGTTCTTTCCACAAACCACATAAGGATCCACCAGTGTCATTGCATGTCTGTTCTTCCCACAAACCACACATGGATCCACCAGTGTCACAGGATGTGTGTTCTTTTCATGAACCATAGCTAGTGTCATTGGATGTGTGTTCTTTTCATGAACCACAGCCATGTTCATTGCATGTTTGTTCTTTTCACAAACCACATAAGGATCCACCGATGTCATTTGATGTGTGTTCTTCTCATTAACCACACCCAGTGTCATTGCATGTGTGTTCTTTTCACAAACCACACATGGATCCACCAATGTCATTGCATGTTTGCTCTTTTCACAATCCACAGCTAGAGTCATTGCATGTCAATTCTTTCCACAAACCACATATTGATCCACCAGTGTCACTGGATGTGTCTTATTTTCATGAACCATAGCTAGAGTCATTGCATGTGTGTTATTTTCACAAACCACAACTAGAGTCATTGCATGTTTGTTCTTTCCACAAACCACACATGGATCCACCAGTGTCATTGCATGTGTGTTCTTCTCACAAACCACACATGGATCCACCAGTGTCATTGCATGTCTTTTATTTTCATGAACCATAGCCAGAGTCATTGCTTGTCTGTTCTTCTAACAAACCACACATGGACCCCACCAGTGTCATTGGATGTGTGTTCTTCCCACAAACCACACATGCATCCACCAGTGTCATTGCATGTCTGCTCTTTTCATGAACCACAACAGTGTCATTGCATGTCTGTTCTTTCCAAAAAACACACATGGATCCACCAGTGTGATTGCATGTGTGTTCTTTTCACAAACCACAACCAGAGCCATTGCATGTGTGTTCTTTTCACAAACCACATAAGGATCCACCAGTGTCACTAGATGTGTGTTCTTTTCCCAAACCACACCTAGTGTCATTGCATGTATGTTCTTCTCACAAACAATAACTAGAGTCATTGCATGTCTGTTCTGTCCACAAACCACACATGGATCCACCAGTGTCATTGCATGTGTTTTCTTTTCATAAACCACAGCCAGAGTCATTGCATGTGTGTTCTTCTCACAAACCACACATGGAAAAAGCAAGTGTCATTGCATGTCTATTATTTTCATGAACCACGGCTAGAGTCATTGGATGTCTATTCTTCTCACAAACCACACATGGATCCACCAGTGTCATTGCATGTGTTTTCTTTTCATGAACCACAACCAGAGTCATTGCATGTCTGTTCTTCCCACAAACAACACATGGATCCACCAGTGTCATTGGATGTGTGTTCTTCCCACAAACCACACATGGATCCACCAGTGTCATTGCATGTCTGCTCTTTTCATGAACCACACTAGTGTCATTGCACGTCTGTTCTTTCCACAAACCACACATGGATCCACCAGTGTGATTGCATGTGTGTTCTTTTCACAAACCACAACCAGAGTCATTGCATGTGTGTTTCTTTCACGAACCACATAAGGATCCACCAGTGTCACTCGATGTGTGTTCTTTTCACAAACCACACCCACTGTCATTACAGGTGTGTTCTTCTCACAAACCACAACTAGAGTCATTGCATGTCTATTCTTTCCACAAACCACACATGGATCCACCAAGGTCATTGCATGTGTTTTCTTTTCATGAACCACAACCAGAGTCATTGCATGTCTCCGTTCTTTCCACAAACCACACATGGATCCACCAATGTCATTGGATGTGTGTTCTTTTCATGAACCACGTCTAGAGTCATTGCATGTGTGTTCTTCTCACAAACCACAACTAGAGTCATTGCATGCCTGTTCTTTCCACAAACCACATATGGATCCACCAGTGTCATTGGATGTGTGTTCTTTTCATGAACCACAACCATAGTCATTGCATGTCTGTTCTTTTCACAAACCACATAAGGATCCACCAGTGTCATTTGATGTGTGTTCTTTTCATTAACCACACCCAGTGTCATTGCATGTGTGTTCTTCTCACAAACGACACATGGATCCACCAGTGTCATTGCATGTTTGCTCTTTTCACGAACCACATCGTTGTCATTGCATGTCTTATTTCCACAAACCACATGGATCCACCCGTGTCATTGCATGTGTTTTCTTTTCATGAACCACAACCAGAGTCATTACATGTGTGTTCCTTTCATTAGCCACACCCAGTGTCATTGCATGTCTATTCTTTCCACAAACCACATAAGGATCCACTAGTGTCATTGCATGTCTGTTCTTCCCACAAACCACACATGGATCCACCAGTGTCACTGGATGTGTATTCTTTTCAAGAACCATAGCCAGTGTCATTGGATGTGTGTTCTTTTCGTGAACCACAGCCATAGTCATTGCATGTATGTTCTTTTCACAAACCACATCAGGATCCACCGGTGTCATTTGATGTGTGTTCTTTTCATTAACCACACCCAGTGTCATTGCATGTATGTTCTTCTCACAAACCACACATGGATCCACCAATGTCATTACATGTCTGTTCTTTTCACAAACCACAGCTAGAGTCATTGCATGTCAATTCTTTCCACAAATCACATATGGATCCACCAGTGTCACTAGATGTGTGTTCTTTTCACGAACCACAGCTAGAGTCATTGCATGTGTGTTATTTTTACAAACCACAGCTAGAGTCATTGCATGTCTATTCTTTCCACAAACCACACATGGATCCACCAGTGTCATTGCATGTGTGTTCTTCTCACAAACCACACATGGATCCACCAGAGTCATTGCATGTCTATTCTTCTAACAAACCACACTTGGATCCACCAGTGTCATTGGATGTGTGTTCTTTTCATGAACCACATCCAGTGTCATTGCATGTGTTCTTCTCACAAACCACACTTGGATCCACCAGTATCATTGGAAGTGTGTTCTTCCCAGAAACCACACATGCATCCACCAGTGTCATTGCATGTCTGCTCTTTTCATGAACCACACCAATGCCATTGCATGTCTGTTCTTTCCAAAAAACACACATGGATCCACCAGTGTGATTGCATGTGTGTTCTTTTCACAAACCACATAAGGATCCACCAGTGTCACTAGATGTGTGTTCTTTTCACAAACCACATAAGGATCCACCAGTGTCACTAGATGTGTGTTCTTTTCACAAACCACACCTAGTGTCATTGCATGTATGTTCTTCTCACAAACCATAACTAGAGTCATTGCATGTCTGTTCTTTCCACAAACCACACATGGATCCACCAGTGTCATTCCATGTGTTTTCTTTTCCTTAACCACAGCCAGAGTCATTGCATGTGTGTTCTTCTCACAAACCACACATGGAAAAAGCAAGTGTCATTGTGTGTCTATTCTTTTCATGAACCACGGCTAGAGTCATTGGATGTCTATTCTTCTCACAAACCACACATGGATCCACCAGTGTCATTGCATGTGTTTTCTTTTCATGAACCACAACCAGAGTCATTGCATGTCCGTTCTTCCCACAAACAACACATGGATCCACCAGTGTCATTGGATGTGTGTTCTTCCCATAGACCACACATGGATCCACCAGTGTCATTGCATGTCTGCTCTTTTCATGAAGCACACTAGTGTCATTGCATGTCTGTTCTTTCCACAAACCACACATGGATCCACCAGTGTGATTGCATGTGTGTTCTTTTCACAAACCACAACCAGAGTCATTGCATGTGTGTTCTTTTCACAAACCACATAAGGATCCACCAGTGTCACTCGATGTGTGTTCTTTTCACAAACCACACCCACTGTCATTACAGGTGTGTTCTTCTCACAAACCACAACTAGAGTCATTGGATGTCTGTTCTTTCCACAAACCACACATGGATCCACCAGTGTCATTGCATGTGTTTTCTTTTCATGAACCACAACCAGAGTCATTGCATGTTTGTTCTTCCCACAAACCACACATGGATCCACCAGTGTCATTGGAAGTGTGTTCTTCCCACAAACCACACATGCATCCACCAGTGTCATTGCATGTATGCTCTTTTCATGAACCACACCAGTGTCATTGCATGTCTATTCTTTCCAAAAATACACATTGATCCACTAGTGTGCTTGCATGTGTGTTCTTTTCACATACCACAACCAGAGTCATTGCATGTGTGTTCTTTTCACAAACCACATAAGGATCCACCAGTGTCACTGGATGTGTGTTCTTTTCACAAACCACACCTAGTTTCATTGCATGTATGTTCTTCTCACAAACCATAACTAGAGTCATTGCATGTCTGTTCTTTCCACAAACCACACATGGATCCACCAGTGTCATTGCATGTGTTTTCTTTTCATGAACCACAGCCAGATTCATTGCATGTGTGTTCTTCTCACAAACCACACATGGAAAAAGCCAGTGTCATTGCATGTCTATTCTTTTCATGAACCACAGCTAGAGTCATTGGATGTCTATTCTTCTCACAAACCACACATGGATCCACCAGTGTCATTGCATGTGTTTTCTTTTCATGAACCACAACCAAAGTCATTGCATGTCTGTTCTTCCCACAAACCACACATGGATCCACCAGTGTCATTGGATGTGTGTTCTTCCCACAAACCACATATGGATCCACCAGTATCATTGCATGTCTGCTCTTTTCTTGAACCACACTAGTGTCATTGCATGTCTGTTCTTTCCACAAACCACACATGGATCCACCAGTGTGATTGCATGTGTGTTCTTTTCACAAACCACAACCAGACTCATTGCATGTGTGTTCTTTTCACAAACCACATAAGGATCCACCAGTGTCACTGGATGTGTGTTCTTTTCACAAACCACACCCTTTGTCATTGCATGTGAGTTCTTCTCACAAACCACAACTAGAGTCATTGCATGTCTGTTCTTTCCATAAACCACACATGGATCCACCAGTGTCATTGCATGTGTTTTCTTTTCATGAAACACAACCAGAGTCATTGCATGTCTGTTCTTTCCAAAAACCACACATGGATCCACCAATGTCATTGGATGTGTGTTCTTTTCATGAACCACGGCTAGAGTCATTGCATCTGTGTTCTTCTCACAAACCACAACTAGAGTCATTGCATGTCTATTCTTTCCACTAACCACATATGGATTCACCAGTGTCATTGGATGTGTGTTCTTTTAATGAACCATAGCCATAGTCATTGCATGTCTGTTCTTTTCACAAACCACATAAGGATCCACCAGTGTCATTTGATGTGTGTTCTTTTCATTAACCACACCCAGTGTCATTGCATGTGTGTTCTTCTCACAAACGACACATGGATCCACCAGTGTCATTGCATGTTTGCTCTTTTCACGAACCACACCAGTGTCATTGGATGTCTCTTCTTTCCACAAACCACACATGGATCCACCTGTGTCATTGCATGTGTTTTCTTTTCATGAACCACAGCCAGAGTCATTACATGTGTGTTCCTTTCATTAACCACACCTAGTGTCATTGCATGTCTGTTCTTTCCACAAACCACATAAGGATCCACCAGTGTCATTGCATGTCTGTTCTTCCCACAAACCACACATGGATCCACCAGTGTCACTCGATGTGTGTTCTTTTCATGAACCATAGCTAGTGTCATTGGATGTGTGTTCTTTTCATGAACCACAGCCATGTTCATTGCATGTTTGTTCTTTTCACAAACCACATAAGGATCCACCGATGTCATTTGATGTGTGTTCTTCTCATTAACCACACCCAGTGTCATTGCATGTGTGTTCTTTTCACAAACCACACATGGATCCACCAATGTCATTGCATGTTTGCTCTTTTCACAATCCACAGCTAGAGTCATTGCATGTCAATTCTTTCCACAAACCACATATTGATCCACCAGTGTCACTGGATGTGTCTTATTTTCATGAACCATAGCTAGAGTCATTGCATGTGTGTTATTTTCACAAACCACAACTAGAGTCATTGCATGTTTGTTCTTTCCACAAACCACACATGGATCCACCAGTGTCATTGCATGTGTGTTCTTCTCACAAACCACACATGGATCCACCAGTGTCATTGCATGTCTTTTATTTTCATGAACCATAGCCAGAGTCATTGCTTGTCTGTTCTTCTAACAAACCACACATGGACCCCACCAGTGTCATTGGATGTGTGTTCTTCCCACAAACCACACATGCATCCACCAGTGTCATTGCATGTCTGCTCTTTTCATGAACCACAACAGTGTCATTGCATGTCTGTTCTTTCCAAAAAACACACATGGATCCACCAGTGTGATTGCATGTGTGTTCTTTTCACAAACCACAACCAGAGCCATTGCATGTGTGTTCTTTTCACAAACCACATAAGGATCCACCAGTGTCACTAGATGTGTGTTCTTTTCCCAAACCACACCTAGTGTCATTGCATGTATGTTCTTCTCACAAACAATAACTAGAGTCATTGCATGTCTGTTCTGTCCACAAACCACACATGGATCCACCAGTGTCATTGCATGTGTTTTCTTTTCATAAACCACAGCCAGAGTCATTGCATGTGTGTTCTTCTCACAAACCACACATGGAAAAAGCAAGTGTCATTGCATGTCTATTATTTTCATGAACCACGGCTAGAGTCATTGGATGTCTATTCTTCTCACAAACCACACATGGATCCACCAGTGTCATTGCATGTGTTTTCTTTTCATGAACCACAACCAGAGTCATTGCATGTCTGTTCTTCCCACAAACAACACATGGATCCACCAGTGTCATTGGATGTGTGTTCTTCCCACAAACCACACATGGATCCACCAGTGTCATTGCATGTCTGCTCTTTTCATGAACCACACTAGTGTCATTGCACGTCTGTTCTTTCCACAAACCACACATGGATCCACCAGTGTGATTGCATGTGTGTTCTTTTCACAAACCACAACCAGAGTCATTGCATGTGTGTTCTTTTCACGAACCACATAAGGATCCACCAGTGTCACTCGATGTGTGTTCTTTTCACAAACCACACCCACTGTCATTACAGGTGTGTTCTTCTCACAAACCACAACTAGAGTCATTGCATGTCTATTCTTTCCACAAACCACACATGGATCCACCAGTGTCATTGCATGTGTTTTCTTTTCATGAACCACAACCAGAGTCATTGCATGTCTGTTCTTTCCACAAACCACACATGGATCCACCAATGTCATTGGATGTGTGTTCTTTTCATGAACCACGTCTAGAGTCATTGCATGTGTGTTCTTCTCACAAACCACAACTAGAGTCATTGCATGCCTGTTCTTTCCACAAACCACATATGGATCCACCAGTGTCATTGGATGTGTGTTCTTTTCATGAACCACAACCATAGTCATTGCATGTCTGTTCTTTTCACAAACCACATAAGGATCCACCAGTGTCATTTGATGTGTGTTCTTTTCATTAACCACACCCAGTGTCATTGCATGTGTGTTCTTCTCACAAACGACACATGGATCCACCAGTGTCATTGCATGTTTGCTCTTTTCACGAACCACATCAGTGTCATTGCATGTCTGTTATTTCCACAAACCACACATGGATCCACCAGTGTCATTGCATGTGTTTTCTTTTCATGAACCACAACCAGAGTCATTACATGTGTGTTCCTTTCATTAGCCACACCCAGTGTCATTGCATGTCTATTCTTTCCACAAACCACATAAGGATCCACTAGTGTCATTGCATGTCTGTTCTTCCCACAAACCACACATGGATCCACCAGTGTCACTGGATGTGTATTCTTTTCAAGAACCATAGCCAGTGTCATTGGATGTGTGTTCTTTTCGTGAACCACAGCCATAGTCATTGCATGTATGTTCTTTTCACAAACCACATCAGGATCCACCGGTGTCATTTGATGTGTGTTCTTTTCATTAACCACACCCAGTGTCATTGCATGTATGTTCTTCTCACAAACCACACATGGATCCACCAATGTCATTACATGTCTGTTCTTTTCACAAACCACAGCTAGAGTCATTGCATGTCAATTCTTTCCACAAATCACATATGGATCCACCAGTGTCACTAGATGTGTGTTCTTTTCACGAACCACAGCTAGAGTCATTGCATGTGTGTTATTTTTACAAACCACAGCTAGAGTCATTGCATGTCTATTCTTTCCACAAACCACACATGGATCCACCAGTGTCATTGCATGTGTGTTCTTCTCACAAACCACACATGGATCCACCAGAGTCATTGCATGTCTATTCTTCTAACAAACCACACTTGGATCCACCAGTGTCATTGGATGTGTGTTCTTTTCATGAACCACATCCAGTGTCATTGCATGTGTTCTTCTCACAAACCACACTTGGATCCACCAGTATCATTGGAAGTGTGTTCTTCCCAGAAACCACACATGCATCCACCAGTGTCATTGCATGTCTGTTCTTTTCATGAACCACACCAATGCCATTGCATGTCTGTTCTTTTCCAAAAAACACACATGGATCCACCAGTGTGATTGCATGTGTGTTCTTTTCACAAACCACATAAGGATCCACCAGTGTCACTAGATGTGTGTTCTTTTCACAAACCACATAAGGATCCACCAGTGTCACTAGATGTGTGTTCTTTTCACAAACCACACCTAGTGTCATTGCATGTATGTTCTTCTCACAAACCATAACTAGAGTCATTGCATGTCTGTTCTTTCCACAAACCACACATGGATCCACCAGTGTCATTCCATGTGTTTTCTTTTCCTTAACCACAGCCAGAGTCATTGCATGTGTGTTCTTCTCACAAACCACACATGGAAAAAGCAAGTGTCATTGTGTGTCTATTCTTTTCATGAACCACGGCTAGAGTCATTGGATGTCTATTCTTCTCACAAACCACACATGGATCCACCAGTGTCATTGCATGTGTTTTCTTTTCATGAACCACAACCAGAGTCATTGCATGTCCGTTCTTCCCACAAACAACACATGGATCCACCAGTGTCATTGGATGTGTGTTCTTCCCATAGACCACACATGGATCCACCAGTGTCATTGCATGTCTGCTCTTTTCATGAAGCACACTAGTGTCATTGCATGTCTGTTCTTTCCACAAACCACACATGGATCCACCAGTGTGATTGCATGTGTGTTCTTTTCACAAACCACAACCAGAGTCATTGCATGTGTGTTCTTTTCACAAACCACATAAGGATCCACCAGTGTCACTCGATGTGTGTTCTTTTCACAAACCACACCCACTGTCATTACAGGTGTGGTCTTCTCACAAACCACAACTAGAGTCATTGGATGTCTGTTCTTTCCACAAACCACACATGGATCCACCAGTGTCATTGCATGAGCTTTCTTTTCATGAACCACAACCAGAGTCATTGCATGTTTGTTCTTCCCACAAACCACACATGGATCCACCAATGTCATTGGATGTGTGTTCTTTTCATGAACCACGGCTAGAGTCATTGCATGTGTGTTCTTCTCACAAACCACAACTAGAGTCATTGCATGTCTATTCTTTGCACTAACCACATATGGATCCACCAGTGTCATTGGATGTGTGTTCTTTTCATGAACCACAACCATAGTCATTGCATGTCTGTTCTTTTCACAAACCACATAAGGATCCACCAATGTCATTGGATGTGTGTTCTTTTCATTAATCACACCCAATGTCATTGCATGTGTGTTCTATTCACAAAGGACACATGGATCCACCAGTGTCATTGCATGTTTGCTCTTTTCACGAACTACACCAGTGTCATTGCATGTCTGTTCTTTCCACAAACCACACATGGATCCACCAATGTCATTGGATGTGTGTTCTTTTCATGAACCACGGCTAGAGTCATTGCATGTGTGTTCTTCTCACAAACCACAACTAGAGTCATTGCATGTCTATTCTTTACACTAACCACATATGGATCCACCAGTGTCATTGGATGTGTGTTCTTTTCATGAACCACACCTAGAGTCATTGCATGTCTGTTCTTCCCACAAACCACATATGGATCCACCAGTGTCATTGGATGTGTGTTCTTTTCATGAACCACAACCATAGTCATTGCATGTCTGTTCTTTTCACAAACCACATAAGGATCCACCAGTGTCATTGGATGTGTGTTCTTTTCATTAATCACACCCAATGTCATTGCATGTGTGTTCTTCTCACAAAGGACACATGGATCCACCAGTGTCATTGCATGTTTGCTCTTTTCACGAACTACACCAGTGTCATTGCATGTCTGTTCTTTCCACAAACCACACATGGATCCAACAGTGTCATTGCATGTGTTTTATTTTCATGAACCACAGCCAGAGTCATTACATGTGTGTTCCTTTCATTAACCACACCCAGTGTCATTGCATGTTTGTTCTTTCCATAAACCACATAAGGATCCACCAGTGTCATTGCATGTCTGTTCTTCCCACAAACCACACATGGATCCACCAGTGTCACTAGATGTGTATTCTTTTCATGAACTATAGCCAGTGTCATTGGATGTGTGTTCTTTTCATGAACCACAGCCATAGTCATTGCATGTATGTTCTTTTCATAAACCACATAAGGATCCACCGGTGTCATTTGATGTGTGTTCTTTTCATTAACCACACCCAGTGTCATTGCATGTGTGTTCTTCTCACAAACCACACATGGATCCACCAATGTCATTGCATGTCTGTTCTTTTCACAAACCACAGCTAGAGTCATTGCATGTCTATTCTTTCCACAAACCACATATGGATCCACCAGTGTCACTGGATGTGTGTTCTTTTCATGAACCACAGCTGGAGTCATTGCATGTGTGTTATTTTCACAAACCATAGCTAGAGTCATTGCATGTATGTTCTTTCCACAAACCACACATGGATCCACCAGTGTCATTGCATGTGTTTTCTTTTCATGAACCACAGCCAGAGTCATTACATGTGTGTTCCTTTCATTAACCACACCCAGTGTCATTGCATGTCTGTTCTTCTCACAAACCACAACTAGAGTCATTGCATGTGTATTCTTTCCACTAACCACATATGGATCCACCAGTGTCATTGGATGTGTGTTCTTTTCATGAACCACAACCATAGTCATTGCATGTATGTTCTTTTCACAAACCACATAAGGATCCACCAGTGTCATTTGATGTGTGTTATTTTCATTAACAACACCCAGTGTCATTGCATGTGTGTTCTTCTCACAAACCACACATGGATCCACAAGTGTCATTGCATGTCTGTTCTTTTCACAAACCACAGCTAGAGTCATTGCATGTCTGTTCTTTCCATAAACCACATATGGATCCACCAGTGTCACTAGATGTGTGTTCTTTTCATGAACCACAGCTAGAGTCATTGCATGTGTGTTCTTTTCATGAACCACAGCTAGAGTCATTGCATGTCTGTTCTTCTCACAAACCATATTAGGATACACCAGTGTCATTGGATGTGTGTTCTTCTCATAAACCACACCCAGTGTCATTGCATGTGTGTTCTTCTCACAAACCACAACTAGAGTCATTGCATGTCTGTTCTTTCTACAAACCACACATGGATCCACGAGTTTCATTGCATGTGTGTTCTTTTCGTGAACCACAGCCAGAGTCATTGCATGTGTGTTCTTCTCACAAACCACACATGGAAACAGCCAGTGTCATTGCATGTGTGCTCTTCTCACAAACCACAGCCAGAGTCATTGCATGTGTGTTCTTTCCACAAACCACATATGGATCCACCAGTGTCATTGCATGTGTTTTCTTTTCATGGACCACAACTAGAGTCATTGCATGTGTGTTCTTTTCACAAACCACATAAGGATCCACCAGTGTCACTAGATGTGTGTTCTTTTCACAAACCACACCCAGTGTCATTGCATGTTTGTTCTTCTCACAAACCACAACTAGAGTCATTGCATGACTATTCTTTCCATAAACCACACATGGATCCACCAGTGTCATTGCATGTGTTTTGTTTTCATGAACCACAACCAGAGTCATTGCATGTCTGTTCTTCCCACAAACCACACATGGATCCACCAGTGTCATTGGATGTGTGTTCTTTTCATGAACCACGGCTAGAGTCATTGCATGTTTGTTCTTCTCACAAACCACAACTAGAGTCATTGCATGTTTGTTCTTTCCACAAAACATATGTGGATCCACCAGTGTCATTGGATGTGTGTTCTTTTCATGAACCACATCCATAGTCATTGCATGTATGTTCTTTTCACAAACCACATAAGGATCCACCAGTGTCATTTGATGTGTGTACTTTTCATTAACGAAACCTAGTGTCATTGCATGTGTGTTCTTCTCACAAACTACACATGGATCCACAAGTGTCATTGCATGTTTGTTGTTTTCAGAAACCACAGCCAGAGTCGTTGCATGTCTGTTCTTTCCACAAACCACACATGGATCCACCAGTGTCATTGCATGTGTGTTCTTTTCATGAACCACAGCCAGAGTCATTGCATGTGTGTTCTTCTCACAAACCATACATGGATCCACCAGTGTCATTGCATGTCTGTTCTTTTCATGAACCACAGCTAGAGTCATTGCATGTCTCTTCTTCTCACAAACCACATAAGGATACACTAATGTCATTGGATGTGTGTTCTTTTCATGAACCACACCCAGTGTCATTGCATGTGTGTTCTTCTCACAAACCACACATGGATCCACTAGTGTCATTGCATGTCTGTTCTATTCACAAACCATAGCTAGAGTCATTGCATGTCTGTTCTTTCCACAAACCGCATATGCATCCACCAGTATCACTAGAGGTGTGTTCTTTTTACAAACCATGATTAGAGTCATTGCATGTCTGTTGTTTTCACAAACCACAGCTAGAGTCATTGCATGTCTGTTCTTTCCACAAACCACATATGGATCCACCAGTGTCATTGGATGAGTGTTCTTTTCATGAACCACACCTAGTGTCATTGCATGTGTGTTCTTCTCACAAACCACACATGGATCCACCAGTGTCATTGCATGTCTGCTCTTTTCATTAACCACACCCAGTGTCATTGCATGTGTGTTCTTCTCACAAACCACACATGGATCCACCATTGTCATTGCATGTCTTCTCTTTTCATTAACCATAGTTAGAGTCATTGCATGTGTGTTATTTTCACAAACCACATATCACCAGTGTCATTGCATGTTTGTTCTTCGCATAAACCACATATTGATCCTAACCTTAGGAGAGCCCTAACCTTAGCCCCCCAATGGTGGCCGTTAGACCGAGTCTTCTAGAAGGAACGCCCTAACAAAGTTGTTCTGCATGACGATTGTGACATACCGTTCGATCGAGGCGCTTGGACAATTGGGATGGTCTTCGTGAGAGTGATCCGCGAGTAAGCTGTTCTGCGGAATGATTGGCTACACTTGCTGCCCTCTTGCTCTGGACAAACTGGCAACACTGGGCGCTCTCCTGTTGCGAGTGTCACGACTCACGAGTTCAGTGGGCCATATTCTAGTGTCACGTCCCCATTACTTCTCTTCCTCCCTGTACTTCTCTTCCTTCCCCTCGAAGCCACTTTCCCCACTTCACTCCCATCCTGCCATAGCCACAAGCCGACAGCGCCTCCGTCCCAATCCCCTCTCCGGCAGCCACCGCCCCTCTCGCCATGGGTTCAAGGGGAGACGGTGAGGAAACACGTCATGACGATAGGGACGGTGATTTCGATGTGAGTCGTCTCATCTCTATCTCTATCATCTGTGGCCAGTTATCTATTTTGAGCTAGATCTACTCTGTTTACTCATGCGCGTATGATGTGTTAGGCCAACTAGATGTTGTATGACTCCGACTATCACGGTTTAGCGGATGAAGACAATCCTCTGCTATGTAAACATGGATATGTGCCCGCTAAATTTGTAGCATTCGAAGGACGAAACGCAGGCCGAAGGTTTTTACGGTGTCAAGGACATCATGCAATGATGCAAGGCGGAAGTTGCGGTGTTGTCAAATGGGTAGATCCATAGTGGCCCAAATCGATGCAGAAAACGCTGGACAAACTATGGGATATGACTATTGAGTTGAAAGAATCCGTAGTCAGCTCACTTCTTGATAGTGTTGAGATGAAGCTATGGGACCCAATTGACATGACCAAGCTTAACCGAGATCTCAGGAGGGTGTAAGACAAGGTTAGCAAAGTCGAGAAGGAGAGGGACGTGGCATTGGCCCTGAAGGCTAAAGCAGGGCAAGAACTGACTCAAGCAAGGAATGATCTTCACCAGGCCAAAGTCCTGCATTTCACAACTACGAGTATTGACAAGTGCATGAGGAAAAATGTAGAGAAACAATTGAAGATGTGCAAGGAAGATGCTAAAAGGAAGGAGCAGACAATTCGATCCTTGCTCTCGCAGGAAGATGCGCATCGGGCTAAGATTAGGAAGATCAAGGAGATGTGTGATAACTAGTTCTATTTAGCTTGAGCTTCATGCCTTTTTAAGTTGTAATAGTTGTACTTGTTGACCTAGCGGTCTGAACTAGTGGTCCCGGAGTCCTGGGAGGAAAAAAAATTGGTCGCCCGTTAATCCGTCTTAACCCTGCATTACTTCCTTTTGTCTGATCATGGTGGTATTCTGACATTGGTGGTTAGTTTAAACGAAATCTATGTGGATTGTGCCGCATACAAATGGCACAACCACAATTTCTAAAGTGGAAGCACGTACACCCGATTACTGGAGATCCGGGAGCTTCGCCAGATGTAGGGGATGCAGGAGCAGGGAGGCGGTGAGATAGTGTAACATCCCAAAACTTTAATCTAAGCTTATCAAGATCCAAATCATCAAAATTAGGGTTAACAAAAACTTTTCCAAATTCAAAATGAAAGCATTCATGTGTATGAGCATTTAATTTAGGAATTGATTTGAATTGCCATGGTTCTGTGATTCTTTGGTTGTAAAATGTTTGTATGGTAAATTAAACATCATCTAAACCTTTCCCAAGAAAATCAAATCAAAAACAATTAAAAAGGAGGAATGGTCATTTTGGTCATTTTAATCCACTACACTACTTTGAGTGTTCCTAGCACTCAGTTCTCAACATAAAGAATTCTAGATCTTTACACCCCTTGCTAGTACACATAATGAGGTACCAAGGCCCACTTTTTGATCTGCTAAAAACATTCAAGTACTTATTTTAAATGGCATGTGAAATTTGAATTCAATGCATATGCCTAGATCACCCCTATTTAAAAAACCATCCAATTGAACTCCATTTTCAAAACCCTTGCAACCAGAGGCTACCTAGCACTAGTGGAGATCACTCAAAAATTTTGAAACCAAAATTCAAACTTTTGCTTCTTGTGGCCATTTCATCAAACAGGTGGCAGACACAAATCTTGCAAAATCCTAAAACACTATAGTGAGAAGTAGCTTGGACACCATTTGGGCCTAACCTGGTCCCCTTGTCCCCCCAGCTAAAACCCCGGCCCTAGCACTCTCTCCCTCTCCCCTGTCTGCTCTAGTACCAAGCCGCCCGACGCCATGCGCCAGGTCGACCACGGACAGCTCGCCCCAGCCCGTCCCGCGCTCTCCTTCGCTCGCTGGCAGACAGGCGCCATCCTACCGCTTCGCCTCGACCAGCCCCCGACCAAAATCAAGCGGAGGACAAGCCGCATTTGCTCGCGCCCATGCCTGTGTTCGCCATGCCGATCACCCCGGAGCGCCGCGCCCGCCAGAGCAGCACCGACCTCTCCTAACCCTAGCCTTGTGTGGAAGCACCCACAGCAGGCCCAGCAACCGCCCAGACATCGTCGTTCGCCGCCTAGTGACCAGTAGCCCGAAGGAACCACGTCAAACACCACCGTTCGCGCGCAGTTCACCACATGCTCCCAACCAGTATAGACCACACCTTGCCATGCCTTTAAGCCTCAGAGGATCGCCGGGGGACAGAGCATCCATCGCCGCCCTCGCCCATGCCGGGAGAGCCCCGCATCATCGTCACCGATGACCTCACCGGCGCCCTCTCTTCCCTCTCGTCGACCCTATATAAAGCGGCCACCCCAGCCTCTTTTCTCCACACTCACTCACTGCCCACCTCTCTCTGAACCTTACCCACCTCTAGCCAAGCCGAGCTCTGCTCGCCGAATTGGAGCCAAGCTTGCGCCAGGGAGGAGAGAAGGCGTCTGCGATTTCGGGCACCCCAAGCTCCGCCACAACCGCGCCTCGCCTCGCCGTCGTCTACCAGCCCGTTTGCCCGCCTCACCGACCTTGCTGGAGCCCTGGTATGCCCCTAATCGACCCCCACCGCCGCGTCTAGGTCAGGTTCTCGCCGGAGTAATCCGTCGTCGATGATGACTCTCCACCGTTAGATCCCCTTTAGATCGTGAGTCCCAGGATGCTAGATACCGTTTTGGTGATTTTGTGCCGCTGACTGGTGGAGCCCGCATGTCAGGCAGCCCATTGCACGCGCTGTGCGTAGATGGGCCGGCCTAGTTAGTTCCCGCGCGTGTTAAATAAATTCAAATTTAGTTTTTTCTATTTAGAGTTACTCTAGTTTCTGTCCACTAGTTTAAAAATCAATTCTGGGAGTTTGACAAATCCAAATTGCATGAAACCAATTTGGCCTGAAAGGTATTGAAAGGATCTATCCAAGCCCATTGGATTTAATTCAATTAGAGTTATAGATCTCTCCTAGTGAAAATAACAAAACAGAAGCATTTGCATATTGCAACATTTTTATAAAACCAACTAAGATAGGTTTTGAGTTGATTCCAACTCTCAAAAATCACATTTCATCATATCTATCTAAATATGTGATAATCTTAAGGTTTACATGCATTGACTTTGGACTAGTACCAAAATAATGCTATATAGGCATTTCTAGTCACTTTAAATCATTAAATAATGAACTTAAACCAAAGTAATTATGATCCAACCTTTAAATTACATTCCCACATGTTAGAATATGTGGTGATGACATGTGTCCACATGATCCCATATTTTAAGTGGTGAATATTAAATCTTAGTTAATTTTTCAATGAGTAGAAATTACTTTTCTAAAATAAAAAGGAGGAAACTAGTGAATAAAACTTGTGATGCTTGTGATGATAATAGATCATCAATTGTGTGCCTTAGAGTACTAATTAGACTAGTTAAGTATTGTTTGGTGATTGTGTACTCCGTATGTATTTATAGAAGATAGTACCGACCAAGCTTACGATGAGGAGTGCTACCAAGAAGAAGAAGAAAACTTCAACCACTTCACCAACCAAGGCAAGCTATTGTTAGCAAGCTATAATTAAGCTAGATGAATGAGAAAAGATGCCTTGGGCACGCTTTGGTCACACAACCTTGACTATTACTACCCCAAGTATTACCTTACAAGCTTTACTTCCTTTAATTTACACAAAGTCCCTTACTTGTTTTGAAGGTAGCATAAAAAGTATAAAACTTGACATGTTTAGAACCCTTTAGATGTCATTCTATGGCATGAGATTGATCCCACCATTTTCCACCTTAGTGAACACTCTTAACTTAGTAGTTTAGAGTAGATAAAAAAACTTGAGTCACTTAGATGGGAGCACTTGGTGAAAATGAAATATGAAAACCTTGGAATTATGAGTCATTCTATTGAGATGTTTTGACATGTGTTGAGAAACACAAATGGTTTATGATGATGAAAATGTTGAGGCATGAGCCTTAGCCCTTTTATAAAACTGATGGTTGGATTCGGATGCGATACCATTCCAAATTTACCGTACAACCACACTACCTGAATTGGGTAAGGCTTAGCTGGAAATTTATATGCATTAGTATTAGTTCCCTCGCGGGAGAGGTTTGAGCCACGGCTACCTCTCAATGTTGTCCACCTATGCAGTGCCCAAGATGACTAATGGTCATGGTTGGGAGGCCATGCTCGTAGGAGAGGTGCTTATACTAGGGTGTGTAAAGGGAAGGTTATGTTTGATTATCTGCATACTAAGTATGATGATTTAGGGTTATCCCTGACAGATGTATCGAATCTTGTGGTAAAAGTGTACCACCTCGGCAGAGTATCAAACTATTCGAATAGCCGCGTCCGCGGTTATGGACAGTTGGAATGGCCATACTATTTCGCTCTCAGATGTTTCCTAAACAACTTATGAAATGAATGTTGAATCTTGACTTGACCACAACAGGGTTGTGTTTATGATAATAGCTTCCCAACTTAAGTGATTCTAGAACTTTATTTTATGTTTCTTTGACTCTGAACCCAGCTTAGGTTTCAAACTTAACTTTATAGTTAAACTTAGATTTAGCACTTTAACTTAGAATTATACTACTTGTTAGTGGTAGTTTGTGAGTACTTAAAGAGTACTCATGGCTTTTGTCCCTGGCTATTCTCATGGCCAGACTATGAAGGAGACTATCAAGATGATGGCCAGCAGGACGGCTATGATAACTAGGACTATCTGCCTTCGTCAGCATTGCCTATGCCCCTGAAGATGGACCCTACCGCTACGCTTATCTTTTATTTCCGCTGCTTGTTGTATTAAGACTGGATCATGAGATCCTTATTTGTGTAAGACCTTATGTATAGTTTGTAATGGATGATGTACTGTGATATCCAATCCGTTATGTCTCGCAAAAATGGTAATCCTAGGATTGCGAGGTATGGCATAACGGGCATCTGGGATTAAAAATCCGGGTGTTGACAGATAGACAGGCTCAAGATTAGGCCAGAAAGTGGTACCGATTTCCTCCTCATCTGGGCATTATCGGTTGCCATTGTTGTTTATGTTGCCATGTCATTGTGGAGCAGCTGAAATAAGTTGTTGCTTCATAGAGTGTAGCAACTTAAATAATTTATTTCCGTGCCACTTACATTCCATCGAATTTGGAGACATCCTGCCCCTCAGCAATCGTGGAACCAGTGTTGCGTCTTTTCAGATAGTACTGGCACAATCACAATTTCGGATTCAACTACTGAATCGGGTGTTTCCAAACCCTAAGTCGCGGTACATTTTACTCAGAGAATATGGGTAGATTGTTTCGCCCAGCAAAGTTCCACACACAGAGCTCCAGAATTTAACCGAATTACATATATAGGTTCAAGTTCAACACATTACTATGCATCTTCATTGCCAGCAGCCTTCTTCACAGCCTGGGTGCCAAGCCTTCACGTCCACTGGCTTCTTCATTTCCTGCCTTCTTCCTCTTCCTCGGTGCCAATTTTCTTAGCTTCACATACTCTGCATCGCCGGGATAATCAGCACCAGAATCGTGTCCAACATCATCTTTCCACTCATTTTACCTTCTTGAGCAAAATGAAATGACCGCAATTCATCATGTTTCTAACCTTGCGGCGCTTCCTATCAAAGAAATAGGACTGTTGCATAACTGCCCAATATCTACAGAGTAAATAAAACAAAAATTACAATTCAGCACAAACATGTGAACCCCAAGAGACTTTTGCTTACCAGGAGCTAATTGGGTTCGAGCGACCACCCTGTCCAAGAATAGAAGGGTGACTCCTAGTTGCAGCAGCTTCCACGTCCAGTACATCACAATTCAGCTCAAACATGCAATCCGAAGCATACCTTTTCATCAAACCAATTAGCTAACTGTCACACGTTAGAGGAACCATGATGCCACATTCATCCATGAAGCTGAACTTTGCAGTCTGCTTCAGCCATAATTCATCATGATTACGTAGAGCAGCAACCATACCAGATATAGTGCAGATCTGCGCATGCGCTTCTTCCATCGTGATACAATGGTGTCCATACCACTTGCCCTTCACCCTTGCTGATCCCACTTGACAGGTAAGGGTGGTCCGTGGAGATCCCATTTGACAGAAAACTGTGGACAAAATATGTTTGTCAGCGTTGGGCTAACAAACAATGGTAGGTTCAGTAGCCAGCTAGCAGTTATAGTTAGTGCGAATAGCAAAGATAAGGCTAGCTCACCCGCATGTAGCCAGAACTTCTTCTTCCTTAGTAGTAGGATCTGCCATCCCCCAAGCTGCTCGGCTCGTCGGCGTCGGAGGCGGGCTAGAGCCTCGCAACGGCGGCTACGACATGCGCCATTGGAGCTCGGGATTAGCGACTGGGCGCATCAACTTGGCAGCCCAACTTAGTTCGAGGTTGCCGCATGCTTGGAGGGTGGATTTCGACGCCGCCAGTGCTAGGGGAAAGGAGGGAATGGATTTGTGAAATTAGTCAACACATCCAATCCACTTAGTTCCTTGATTTGCCTAAGAGGTTGCCGCGTTGGCGCTCGCATCACGGACAGATGACCGACATGTGGGTCCCGACCATCTACTTCATGGGGCAGTTTAACAAAATGTTTGTATTTGGCAGGGGTGAGATGAGTTTGCCTCGAAATGGCCCCCTCTAAGTAGTTGGCAGCCCAACTTTACGAAACACGGCAATTACAGGGAACTTGGGTACCGCCATGCACTCGCCCATGAACTTTCTGGCCGCTAACAAACAATCCCCACCAGGTGGTGGCGCAGGTCCCCCTGGCCGCGCCACCAGGTGGTGTGGGCCCCTGGTCCACCCTCTGACATCGCCCCTTCGCCTATAAGAAGCCTCCCGATGAGAAAACTCTAAAGAATCCATCCTCCAGCCATGAAAAGTTCCACAGCGCCGCCGCCACCGAAGGGGAGATTCGGGGGACAGAAAGTCTCTGTTCCAGAACCCTGCCGGGACGGGGAAGTGCCCCCGGAGCCATCTCCATCGATCTCCACCACCATCTCCATCGCTGTTGCTGATTCCCATGATGATGAGGGATTAGTTCTTCCTCGAGGCTAAGGGTTCTACCGGTAGCTATGTGTTCATCTCTCTATCTATGCATGATCATATTGTGATCATGAGCTTTGTAATCAAGTAGATCTACCTTTCTACTCAAGTGCTTTAATAGATCTCTGGCTCTTCTCACGTGTGTGAAAGTGATAGCATCTATGAAATTGTGGCACTTAGGCTAGAGATTACAAATACTTGTTATGATTTATATTTGGAGTTGGATGTCTCTATGAAATTGTGGTGTTTGTTGGAACCATCTAGCGCTCAAGGTGATAGTCTGGGGTTATCTAGATGGGGAAGGCAGACTTTGAGGAGTGTTGTTATAGCCCTACCATGGATTAGAGTGTCCAACCGAAGAGTAGTTCAGAGTAGTATCATGAAGAGAAGATATTTATATGAGAGTGTTCACTAGCGAAAGTATGATCCCTAGGCCTTGTTTCGAAACATTAAAACACCGTTTGCAACTAGATCTGTTACATTATTGCTTGCTTCCATCCTTTTGCCTTTAGTCTTTTCCTCCCGTCAAGCTCTTTTCTGGCACCATTGTATTTTATCCATACCACTTGTATTTCACTATCTCTTCGCCGAACTAGTGCACCTATACACCTGACAAGTGTATTGGGTGTGTTGGGGACACAAGAGACTTCTTGTATATTGATTGCAGGGTTGCTTGAGAGGGATACCTTTGACCACTTCCTCCCTGAGTTCGATAAACCTTGGGTAATCCACTTAAGGGAAACTTGGTGCTGTTCTACAAACCTCTGCACTTGGAGGCCAAAAAACTGTCTACAAGAATAGAAGTGCGTAGACATCAGTCCGCCGGGAGGGGCGGCGGTGGATGGGGTAGGCAACCTTGCTCCTTCATTTGGCGGGTCCAGCTGCAGTTCTGGGTGGTGTGCGTAGCCGGTTTGAAGGGTACACTGTGCCACTTGCACGGGTTGTCGAACATTTGTTCGAAGGTGAACCGCGGCTTCTGTCTCCTTGCGTCACCAGCCGACGCATCGGGTGCGCCCTCCACGGTGTTGATTTACCCCGCGTGATAGCGGGGCTTCTGCTGTCCGGCTTGGCGGTCGCCTTGGAAGCGATTGTCATTACCCTGCCTCCTGGATGATCCGGCTTCTCCACCCAGGTTACTCGGACGGTCGCGACTCGGATCTTTGGGGATCGGTTGACCATCAGCATTCACCCGGAGGGGCTTCTTCATTGCAGCATCAGCCGTGGCGTACTGTTTCGCAACCGTCATGAGCTATGCCATGGTTTTCGGCTCATCACATAGTAGCCGGTGGCGGAGCATGGTGCCTTCTCGGTATCCCTCCACGAAGAACCCGATTGTCTGGCTCTCTAGGATGCCCTCGCAAGTGTTGTGTAGTTCGGTCCACCTGGCGAGGTACTCGCGGTCTCCCTGGATGCACTAGGCCAGGTCGCGGGGATGACCCAGACACTTGTACGTGTCATTGAAGTTGTGGACGAACACCTTCTCAAAGTCTGTCCAGGCGTTGTTGCTGACTGTTGAGCCATGTCCTTGCCGACCCGGTCAGCATGAGGGGGATGTAGCACACCGCCACGCACTTGTTCCCATGGGCGATGCCGACTGCCATGGCGTAGTCGGTCTACCAGTATTTCGGCTTCATGATGCTGTCATACTTGGGGGTGTCCCTCGGCAGGGTGAACTTATTCGGAAACGGCTCATTCCAGATGCCGAAACAAACCGGCCCGGTAGAATCTTCCTCCTTAGTGATACGTGCTTGAGCTAGGAGCTCGATGCGGTCATGATCATCTGGGGTATCCGAATTGGGAGCTCCTACCCGTCCCGAAAGACGGGAATTGGTAGGTCGCGGCTGTAACACCCCATCATTAGAGCTTAGAAATAAGTTGAACACAGGTGTGCGCATTGCATTCATGCATAGAAAATCTGAATAATTTTCGCGCTTTCAAATAAAACTTGTCAAAGTGATTGAAGCTTCTCTTAACTTGCTGGAACTGAAGTAGGTCATCAAGTTGACTTCGATAAGTTTCAATATGACCTTTGCTAAAACCTTATCTTTGGGTAATATAATTTGATCTAAGGGTAGATCAAATGTAATAAAACTAAGTTACAACACACTGCTTAATAAGGAGTACTTGATCTTCTAGAGATCATTACATGGTATTCCATACAACAACTCAAGGATGAATACTTAAATTTCTAAAGATTATATCAAGGTATTACCTACAACAAACCCTGAATACCAAGTTAAGTATATAACTTAAGTAAAGAAACCCCATAACTAAACCTTGATATACCTGCTTGTCATAGTTATTCCTACCATGGGAACCATGGTAGTTCTTAAACATTAACTCTTATTACAAATAGAGTAGAAAGGGAAGTTAAACCAAGACCATCCATCACATACCCTTAGTGTAATGTTAATAGATGACAACCCTATTTAACCAAGTACTAGTGTCCATTGATCATCAATGTGTGTGATCAATTCTTAACTTAGCACTTATTGACTCATAGCCTATGACCTATTATATTTACCTTTCAAAGATTTTAAGTAAATTAATCAGAAGGAGGAAGTAGCTATGGTGAAGTATGCCATCATCAATGGAATGTGATTCTTAGTGGTGATCAAAGCATTTGATATTGGAGGAGTTAACTCACTCATGAGTTAACTAGAAGCAGTACCTAAACCAAAGAGTTAAGCTAGTAATTGAGGAGCCATGAGAAAGCTAGTAGTATTTGTGTATCAAATAATAATCTTGTTAAGCCAAGTGGGTAAAAACTTCAAGTAAGTTTCCTTAGCAATATAATCCTTATAGAAAGACTAGTACAAGTTTACTACTTAGTGGATAATAGATCTTGATCATACAATTAGAAGCCTAAGCTTGGTTTGATCAAATGATGGTGGTCATTATTCTCAAGTCACTTGAGAATAGATGACTAGGTGTTGAAGAAGAGTTGTGAGTATACCCAAATTAGGTAAAGCTCTAGTAAGATGAATCATCTAGCTTGATTATGAGAAGTCAAGCTAGAGTTGGAGGAAGTATGTAATATGAGTATATGGAATAGTTGGAGGCATAGTAGGTTAATCAAGCTAATATAAGAACAAACTTGTATTATGGGAGTAGTACCATACCTATTCCAGAGGATTGATATCACATGTGATATAAAGAGGACTGTAATATGGCAAGCCTTAGAAGTAGATGCAAGGTAAATATGAAGGAGTTTATGTAATGAAGTTAGTACTAACTACTTTGATGGATTCAATAAGGGTAGTATATAAATGGAAGTTGTATATATATATACTAGGGGAAGAATGAAGGAGTGATGTTGAAGTGGCATGACCATGTCATCATATGTTGATGGATATGGTGGAGTCAGATGATTGACTTATTCAGGAAGATGTGATCTTTGTGAATAAGATAAGAGAGATTTATAGAGTATATTTAGGAAACGAATTCCTTATCTAAAGATAACCTTAGTGAGGTATTAAGGTAGGAATACTTGAGAAATCTTTAACCAACAGTATATCAAGCCATGACAGACCCATGCCTACTTTATTATTCAAAACCCTAGAACTAAGTTAACAGTAGAACCCATTCCTATTTTCAAGCAGCCAAAGAATAGTAGCTCTTAGTCAAATAAAGTTTCCAAGAGATAATTAGAGAACCAGATGAGTGTTATGGATGAAAGCCTTGTCTGCTCTATTATCTTAAACCCTAATAGAAACCTAGTCTCATGGAATCATCAAGACCACATTAAGAAGTGATATTTATAGCTCACTCTAAGTTGAGATATCAACCTACTCATAGATTTAGAAGTAGTATCCCTAAACCTTGATCCTTATCCATATTCATAATAGAATATGAGTCTGTTAAAACCTTCCTAAAACTCATGGCAGTTATTAATGATTGCTATTCATGCTTCTTGACTTCACCAAATTTGTCCATGGTAATCCTAAGCACTATAAATCAAGAAGGATTTGAATAAGAGAAATCACCAAGTATGGAGAACCATGAAAATCAAATCAACATATTAAGAACCACAAGGTTTAATACCTTATAATGAATATTTATAATTCCTTCAGGAAGTTAAGCATTAATAAGATTCTATATATATCCTTCACCGTTTTAAATCTTTACCATTATAATTATTAAGTGAAAACAAAATCATTTTTATGAAATCTTATTATAAGAAACAAATTCCTAAATGTTGGGTCTGCAGCATAGAAAACAAAAAAAATCCTACGATGAGAACTACACGCCAAGATCTATCTACTAGGTACAAAGCAAACGGGTGGACATACATCCAACGAGAACTTACCCTTGAAGACAACGAGTTTTGTTAACGAGTAGGAACTCGTGGTTGATGTAGTCCTACACTTGCCGATCTCAAGATCGTGAGGAAGTCCGAGCGCCGCAACTAAGCAGCGCATCCGTACTCGCACACACATTCAAGCCACCGGACAACCTCCACCTCCTCGCTCTAGCGATCTAGTAGAAGCAGCAACTCCTTCCAGACAAAATGCCACCGGGAACATGTATCTCGCTAATCCGAGACCATGGGGGAATAATTCTAGAGGGGGAGTGACATGGTTATACCCGACGGGTACATAACTTCAGCATACCTGGTCCAGCCCAAGGAAGGCCCACAGCAGACATACGCTGGCCCATGAAGATTTTCGGGTGGCCAAGGCCCATGACGCCTTCGGATCCTTGGAGAGCAAGACTAGAGTTCGAATACAACTTGTAACCTACTCGTATCGGTACCTGAGACCTAGCCTCCTCATATATAAAGGCTAGGAGGGGCCAACGAGCAGGACAGATCCATACTTTTCGTACACGCCTCCACGCCAGATCGAATCTGCACACCCTGTAACTGTCGGTTCCGCCGTAATCAAAGAGCAGACAAGCAGGAGTAGGGTTTTCCCTCTGGGGGCCTGAACCTGGGTAAATCTCGTGTCCCCTGGTTGCTTGTCTGTTAACCGTGCCACGATCTCCAGCATCCCCATCTTCTCCAAAACCCAAGTCCATAACAATGGGCATTGACGAGATTAAACCTCGTCAATTGGCGCCGTCTGTGGGAATTGGGGCTGCTGATTGTGCGGTCGCGGACGGTTCCGACCGATCGATCTACAACTCCTCAGCGACGGAGAATCACCTCCTCTTCGCACTTTCGACTTCACCGCCCACTCGGCCACCATGAAGGATTTCGAGCCCGTGGCGACGGACTCAAATTCTGTTCGGAGCTTCGCCAGTGGGACAACTGGTACCTCCGCCCTGGCGGGTGCCCGTACCGTCAATCAGGCCCGCTTCATGGGCTCCACACCCTGTGCTACGCACGTCACCATCAACAGATGAGTTTTTCAACAGCAGCAGCTGCAACTTCGATCTGTGCGATCAACCTTCAGATGAAGAGACCTACGGTTCCGAATCCGAAAGCTGCGGCAGCAGCCAACCAATCTGCAGGCGCTATCTGTGCGCCGCAATCATCCAAACCGACGAAGACACGCCTAACCCACCGCCCAACCCCAACCCGCAGGGCTAAACGGCAAAACGGGAAAACAGGGCCACCTCATCCAACTTAGCAAAGAAGGATGGGTCAAGCACGCCACCGTCATAGGCGAAATAGTCCTACCTCGACTCCCACGTGACCTGCTGATGGCATACCACTACCTCCTCATCGAGGAGCACAAGAAGCAAGTCAAGATGCAGGAGACACTGATAACGCAAGAAAGCAGCCTCTGAGTCCAAAGGTCGACGAAGGCGCTCTCCGCCATGGGACCCGCCCAAAGACAAACGGAAATCAGGGAAACAAGCACCACTCTTGGGTGGAAAACATGGACCCGAAGGAGCGGCGTGACGTGACCCGAACCCTCCACACATCGTTCATGGATATGGACGCCGACGGCAACATCACCCCAAAGACGCCACAAGCCGCGATCATGGCAGCCATCACAGATCTTGCGGCTCACCCACCTCCGGAGGGGACCCAAAAGGGCCATGCATAGGTCCACATTCACCGGACTAGGACTAATCGGAGCTGCCCACGAAGACGCCCCACGGAGCCGAAGAAGAAAGCTCCGGCCAGGCGCGACCGGAGCCCCACTCCCTCATCCGAAGATGAAGAAGAACACGATCTTCCTCGAAGAAAGAAGAGCTCGCACCGCCATATGCACGACTACGACGCCAGGGACAAGCTTACACAGCGCAAAATCGACAAAGCACGTGCCAAACGCGCATGCTCATCCGAATCTGAGATGGATGAAGACGGCGAGAACTTCTCGCGGGGCTCGATGCTTCAGCAGACCCGTCCGGCGAACACAGATGCCACGCAACTTCAAGCTTCCTTCGAATACTCCGAAGTTCAACGGCACGCAAGATCCAAAGTCCTGCCTCAGTGACCATCTATCATCCGTTAAACTTCACGGAGGCAAAGAAACCGCCATGCAATGCCTTCACCGGTGACGGCACGGCGAATGCAGCTCAACGGTCCCTATCATCATCGATCCATCCGAAGCTGGGAGGAGCTCGCATAGCTTCATCCGAAACTTCAAAGGCACCAACAAAAGGCCCGCCTCAATCGAAGAGTTGCGAGCCTGCACTCGAGAACGGGTGAATCTATTCGCCAGACATACCACGCTGGTCCACCAAGAACTCCACATCACACATCTCCAAAGAACGGGCCATCGACGCCGTGGACGCGGCGTCAAACGCCTGAACTTCAAGGAGAAACTTGGACGCAGAAAGCCCAAGACACTCGACCAGCTCATGGAAATCGCCAGTTGGGCGGATGGCGAAGATTGCATCAATGGCGCTATCGATGAAGAAGACGACTACGACAAGACGCGAACGCCGCAGCAGAAGAGGAGACCGCGTATCGAGGACCGCGACGACCCGACATGGTCGCAGCCGGCTACGCCGACCGCCGTAACGACAACAGCCGCAGCAGCGGAGGATATCTCAGCGGAAACTTCCGCGACAACGGACGACCAACGCGGTCGCGGGTAACGCCGCATCACAACGGACCTTCAAAGCATTCGACAAACTTTCGGTCCATGCACCATCCACTTCTAAATCGACAAACAAGACGTAAAAAAGAAATCTAGCCACATTCTCAATGACTGCCGCGATTTCCAGAAACTCAGCGTAAGCATTGTACTGATGAGGCATCAAGCTCCAATTCCTGCGTTCGGAAACGCACTTGCGCCAGGTGAAATAGCACACGGAGCTCCTCCACCGTCGCCATCGAGGCCCACATCAACCAGCCGCACCAGCAAAACAACGCCGAGTCGCATACCCCCACCAAAGGAGCACTCAATATGATACGAAGGGCGCCCAACCAACAGGGTACAAAAGAAGATCACCCGCCAAATCAATATGGCCGTGACAACTCCACTGCCATCCCGAGTACCTCGATGGATCGGAGTCCTGCATCACATTCACTCGCGGATCACCCTATTCAGATCCTCGCCCAGTCATGCTGCCTGGTGCTGGAGGCGCAGATCGGAGGCTTCGAGATGAGTCGCGTCTTCATGGACGGCGGCAGCGGCATCAACCTAATATTCGCAAGTACTCTAGCAGCTATGCGGATCCCGCAATACAACTGGAACAATCGACACAACGCTCCACGGCATTGTCCGAGGAAGGGCATCTTCCCCGGCAAAATAGGGCTCGGCGTCATCTTCGGGACACCGGACAACTTTCGACAGAGCGCCTAGAATTGAAGTGGTGGATCGCCGTCGCAATACCACGCCATCTCGGGACGCGTAGCATCCGCAAGGTTCTTGGCCCCACACTATGCATACCTACTACTCAAAATGCCAGACCAAGGCCATCATAGTCCACGGAGTTTCACCCGATCGGACCAATGCGACAGGATTTCAACAAAATCTCCCGCCTTCGGCATGCAAGACGAGCTCGTAAGGCTCCGAAGTGATGTACAATGGGCTACCCCACCACCAAGCGTAACGCACCGATATGTCTTCGACTCCACCATCAACACCAAAAAGTACAGGTCCATCCAACGAATGCCTCCAAGACGGCGCTAATCGCCAACGACCTCAACACCGCGATAGGAAAGCGCTCGTCAATTCCTCCGTGAGCACTGGAAATTCACTGGTGTCCTGCGGACATGCCAGAGTTCCAGGAATTCGCCGAGCACGCACTCAATGTCTTCCTGCACCAAACCAGTAAAGCAGTCCATCCGAAGACTGTCGGAGCCAGGAGCCGAAGCTATCAGCAAAGAGATCAACAGATTACTCGCAGCAGACTTCATCCGGGAAATCAAGGAAAGCGAGTGGCTAGCAAACACAGTGATGGTCCCGAAGAAGGACACGGACATCCTGCGGATGTGCGTGGACTTCACGCCATGAACAAACACGCCCTAAGGACCACTTCCTCTCCTCGGATCGACCAGATCATCGATTCGACCGCAGTTGTGAGAAACTCTCCTTCCTCGGCGCCTACTCAAAGCTATAATCAGATTCGACTCAAGGTCGAAGATCAAGAGAAAACGGCGTTCATCACACCGCTCGAGTATACCGCTACAACACAATGCCCTTCGCTAAAGAACGCGGCCGCATCAGCGATGCATGCAGGTATGCCTCAAGGACCAGATCGGTCGCAACGTCCAAGTCTATGTCGACGACATAGTCATCAAAACCAAGGAGGCAAGAACACTTATCGACGATCTCCGCGAGACGTTCGACAACCTTGATTGCTACAGGATCAAGCTCAATCCAGAAAAAATGCCTTGGCGTCCCTCAGTCACTGCTCCGGATACTTCATCTCTCAACGAGGGATCAAGCAAACCGAAGAAAATCAAAGCTATCATGACAATGGAGAAGCCGAAAACCTCAAGGGCATTCAGCATTTCATGAGTAGCGGCACTAAGCAGGTTCATTAGCCGCATGGGCGAGAAGGCCCTACCATTTTACCAACTGCTGCGCAAAGCAGACAAGTTCGAGTGGACACCAGAAGCCAACGACGCATTCGAAAACCTCAAGCGGCTCCTCTCCACCTCGCCTGTTTTGGTCACGCCAAAAGAGCGCGAGCCCCTGTTGCTGTACATAGCAGCCACGCACCAGGTGGTCAGCATAGTACTTGTGGTCGGACGACCCGAAGAAGGCAAGACCCATGGGGTACAACGCCCAATTTACTACCTCAGTGAGGTTCTCACTCCAACAAAACAGCGGTACCCGCACTACCAGAAGCTGGCCTACGGCGTGTTCATGACGGCTCGACGACTGAGCCACTACTTCCAGGAGCATCAGGTGATGGTCGTCAACGAGGCACCCCTAAACAGCATCCTGAACAATCCAGAGGCCACAGGACACGTGGCCCTGTGGGGCATCGAACTATCACCACTGGACATCACCTACGAGAAGAGACACGCAATCAAATCTCAAGTCCTTCCGGACTTTCTGGTGCACTGGATGGAGCTACAGCTGCCTGACACCCCGCATGTCGCAGTCTGGACAATGCATTTTGATGGCTCCAAACGCCTTGAGCGGAGCGGGCAGGAGTCATATTGACCTCCCCGCAAGGTGACAATATGAAGTACGTCCTTCGGATGAAATTCAGAGCCTCCAACAACGAGGCCGAATACGAGGCCCTCATCCATGGCATGCGGATGGCAAAAATATGCGGCGCAACGCGCCTGGTCATCTACGGTGACTCCAACCTTGTCGCAGCCAGACGATGAATGAGTCGACACACACGCCGAAAACATGATAGCGCATCACGCGACTATACAACGCATCAAGGAGAATTCGACGGCTGCGAACTTCGCACGCTGGAAGAGAGAGCAACGAGGAGGCCGAGACTCGCCAACATCGGCTCGACTTGTGCAAAAGTACCACCAGTGTGTTCCTCGAACAGATCTGCGTGCCATCCATCAAGCGGAAATTCCCAAGGGATCACCGGAAGAAGGTAACACTCGGGGCTACGCTACCAAGGCAGGAAGGACCGAAAGTTGGATACCGAAGTCGCCATGGTCAACCTGACGCAGGTCATGGCAGTCGAAGAAACTTGGACACGTCCATACCTCCAGTACCTGATAAACGGAGAATTGGCAGACAGCCCGACAGATGCCCGACGCATATCTCGTCGGTCAAAAGCCTTCACCATCATCAACGGCGAGCTGTACAAATGCAGCATTACAGGCGTCCTACAACGGTGCGTCACCATCGACGATGGCAAGGCCATACTCCAAGATATCCACGAGGGCATCTGCGGCCACCATGCAGGCAGCCGCTCCCTTGTCGCCAAAACTCTACGAGCAGGATTCTATTGGCCAACGGCAATGAACGACGCAAAGGACATCGTCCGAAGATGCAACGGGTGCCAACGGTTCGCCGACAAACCACACGCACCTGGGTCCGAACTTCGACCCATACCCATAGCTTGGCCTTTCGCTCAATGGGGCCTTGACATGATCGGCAAACTGCCAAAATCCTCGAAGGGAGGACACGTCTTCCTCTTGGTCGCAGTTGACAAATTCACCAAGTGGATCGAGGCCATGCCAGCCACCAACCGAAGGGCAAAACCGCCAAGTTCTTCAATCCATAATCTACAGATTCGCATACCGCACAAAGATCATCACCGATAACGGATCAAACTTCATCTCCGAAGAATTCCGGGACTTCTGCGAAGGCCTCGGATCAATATCACGTGACGCCTCAAAGGGCGCACCCGCAGACAAACAGGCAAGTGGAAAAGGCCAACGGCCTAATCGGCGCTGGCATCAAGAAACGCCTCACGAGCTCACTCGAGCACAAAGCTGGCAACTGGACGAAAGAGCTACCGTCTGTCCTGTGGAGCTTACGAACTACGCCAAACAGCTCCACCGGTTACACACCGTTCTTCATGGTACACGGAGCTGAGGCGGTGCTACCAGCCGAAGTACGTCACCAGGCTCCACGAGTCGTCACGCGAAGCCGAATCCACGGCCGCACTCGAAGATGCCGTCGACACACTCGACGAAGCACGGGATATAGCAGCAGCTAGATCCGCGGTGTACCAGCAAAGTCTCCGCAACTATCACAGCCGCCGGCTGCGCCCAAGGTCCTTCGTCGAAGGAGACCTCGTCTTGCGACTCAAGCAAAAGCGACCGAACAAACTCGAGTCTCCATGGGAAGGACCCTACGCCATCACCGAGGTCATCCCAGGTGGCGCCTATCGCCTCAAGCACGTGGAGTCTGGAGTCGCATACTCCAACCCATGGAACATCTCGCACCTGCGACGATTCTACCCATAGCAATGGGCAATGTACCCCTTTTACTTTCAATAAGGCTTACAGCCAAGGCTACTCAGCCGAACCATGTACCTTCTCCATTACGCTACAAATAAAGCTAAGTGTCTCGCTCCCAACCTTCGAGTGACTATTTCTCTGCAACTTTGATTACATGCTACTAATGCACTCGGGGGCTCCCCCCACCTCACGATTTCATCGACTGAGGACAAAACATGTACACCTGAGTAGCTGACCACGTCAGGCAAACGAAAAGGACACGTACTAACTCAAAGCACTGCGTGATCGCTAACAAGCGAACCTTTACAACAAAGGGCACATAGACGCCCAGCCGCAATATACAAATTTTACATCTATCTGTTTATTTTCAGGTTCTACCTATTCTGAAGAATAGCCTGAGCACGCTGCTCAAACAAATCTACAATCTGTTTGGCATACTGCCTTACAGCCGCGTAATGCGGACGCATATTCCACTCGCCACCATCTGGCCGAGGAGGTGGCCCAGTCGCCATGACCAAATCTACATCGTACGATGCACCTCACAAGAGACAAGGCAGCCTTCACCCCTGCGACAAGCTGCTGCCGCACCAGCTCCTTGACATTGCTGGCACTCCGAAACTTCGCCAGAAGACCTGCAAGGGTCGTCGGCACGCCATCCAACGGAAACATGACGTGCAACACCGAGGACAGTGATGTCTGCGCCTGGCGGAGCACCCGCGAAACCTGGAAGACGCGATCCTGCATCGTCGCCAGAACCATGGCACGATCGCGATCCATCCAAAAGAAGCCACCGGCTTCCATGTCCTGTTGAGTCAAGCAATTGACTCGAACAGCAATGCGCTCCTTTTCTTCCTTCGGAGCAAGATTCGCACCTGCGACAACAGCACAGAACAAGAGTAAGGCCAGCAGGCTCACCCCGAAGAACTAAGCTACGACCCAAAAGAAGGACCAACTTACACTGCAGCTGCTCGGACAGCCGACCCAGCTCCGCCATCAAGTATTCCTCTCTGGCTGCACTACGGTCTGCCTTGGACTTCCAAACGTCAGCACGACCGCGTAACCCAAGCAAATCCCTCTCCAAGCTGCGTACACGATCCCGAAGAAAATCGAGCTGCGAGGTATCATCCAACAATGCTCGCAAGGGCCTTTCGGATGAAGTACCAACTGGGTCAACACCCGAAGGAACCTAAAAGCAGAAGAAAAAGAAGGCACACCGATACTCAGCCAAAGATAAAAGCCCAACTCGGAGGAATTCATTAAATAAGGCCACTGCATGGCTCAAGAATGGTGCTACAAAAGATATTTACAGCAAAAATAAACTACATACTACCCTACATCTCCTATGCCTAAGGCGAGACACCGAGTCGCCAGACTGCTTAGTTGGCTTCATGCCTTGCCAGCGTACTTAGACAACAAGTCAATGAGCTTGGGCCCATATCGTCAGCGGCGGAGTAAGCAGCGAAGGCTACCTCTGATCCATCCGCAGCCGTCGGCATCCGAGAAGTGATCTGGGCAAGTCCAGCTCCGCCGCCATGGCCATCGCCAGCCCGACGGACGCCGATGCCCTTTCGCTGGCTTATGCGCTGCAGGCACCGCCGACAGAGCCTCTGCCAGAGCACCCACATCTTCAAGGGTTGCGCCCTTCGGGAAGAACTCCTGGTAGAAGCGACCAAGGACCTCCTTCGCCTTGGCAAGGGAGTTGACGACGGTACTGCAGCGGTCTTCGACCGCCACAGTGGCATCATCCAGAGCACTCCCGTGCTCCAGAGCACTGCGGTCGAACTCGATGCCTGCGGCATCTGAGACAAAACAGAAGAAAACATGAAGAAAAGCAACATAGAAGAAGACCCGAAGAAAAAGGAGCAAGTGCAAAAGCTAGCACTCACCCGAAATTGCCTTGGCGAGAGCTAGCTTCTCCGCCGCCCCTTTCCACGACATGCTTCCCGCTGCAGACGCTCTTTCGCTTCGGCTGTTTTCGTCAGCTCCAGCTCAAGGCGCTCTTTCGCCTCAGCGGCAGCTTCGGCCTTCTGCTCCAATTGGCCAAGGCTCTTCTTCAGAGCATCAACCTCACGAAGAGAGTCATTATGCTCCTCTACATTTACAACAGGCAAGTATCAAAGCACAGCACCAGGATAAGCAAGAAATGTAATACAAGGCATACGAATACCTTGAAGCTGCCGAAGTTTCGCCTCCAGCGTCAGGCGCTCCTCCACCAGCCGCTTGGCCTCTTGGACAAAAGGCTGCAGGAAAAGGCAATAGCAGTAAGAGCAGGACTTGGGGGCTACGCCCAAAACACAGAAGCAAACACAACATCAGCACACGAAGACGCTCGGGGGCTCCCCCCGTGACATGAAGCAGACAAACTTACGTGCTCCGAAGACGAACCCGCAGGCCCGCCTGCGACATTCTGAGGCGCAACCACCAGCCTCTCTTGCACAAGAGGAACTGGCGCAGCACCACCCGAAGTCGCCACCGCCTGCGGAGGGGGCGACGCAATGTTCGACTCCCCCATCATCTCGCGCGCTCCATCACTCGAGCCGTCGGAGGATTGCCTGAATACGAAGCCAATCAACACAGGCGAAAAAATAACAAGTGAACAAATGCACAACAGTGGCAACAAGAACACTTACGAGCCCAACGCGCAGGTCGAAGATAGGAGAAGCCCTCCGGCCCTCTTCTCCTCCTTCTTCCTTCTTCCTTCTTCCATGGCGGGTGCGGAGCAACAGCTCGCACAGGAACGGCAGGAATGGGAGAAGACGAACCCCCCTGAACATCATCATGACGCTCAAGACCCCGAGGATTTCTGGGAGTCGGAGGAGTCGAGGCATCCGAAGACTCGCTCGAGCTCCGTGATCGCTTACTCGAATGATCTTCACTCGATTCGGGCATCCTCCGCCGGAGATCGCCAAGGAAGCTCGGACACGAATCCACCACTTCATTATCCGGGCATTCGGATACCTTTCGGCAATGGTGGCGCCATGCCCGCACTTTGAAGCTCTACAAGATGAGAAGAAACTTTGTTAGCAAACAAAGGCACAAGGGCACAAATTACTGTGACAAAACATAAGGAAGCACTACGCGCAAAATCTACACCTTTGGCATGGCCAACATCGACGAAAAGGGCAGAGTCAACGACTTCCCGGGATTTCCTCGGCCTTGAACTTCAACAAGACGCGAAGAGCCTGTCAAGTTCCACCTCGAGATTTTCTCACTCGAAACCTCGTCGGATCACGGCGCCCAGAGTAAAGGAACATCGGATGCGCCTACGAGCGGCTGCACCCGACGCTCAAGAAACACCCGGATAATGTCGACACCGCTCAACTCCTTCTCGGAATCAATTGAGCTCCTCCACCCGACGGTACAAGGCCTCTATCTCCGCCACCTCACCGTCTAAGATCTGATTTTTCCAGGACCTCTTCTTCACAATCAACTGGGAGGGGTCAAAAGGAACGAGACCAAAATCTTGCCCAGGCAGCACGGAGTCACGGATGTAAAACCATTTCCTCCGCCAGTACTGGATAGATTCGGACATGGAGAAGGAAAAGAATTGGACATCGGGACTAAGAGAGATGATGAAACCCCCAATGGGATACACACCATCCGAACGACGCCTCCTCACGGAATACAGCTAGGAAGAGGCCAAAGTGCGGCTCAATGCCAAGCCAACACTGCAAAGAGTGATAAAACACGCAATGTGGAGAAGGGAGTTGAGAGATGATGATGGAGTTGAACCCCATAGAAGAAGAGTCCACGAAGGAAGTCATGGACTGGATACGAAACCCACGCAAAACAAAGGCGGAACATAACCCGGTACCCGATGGGGACGGGATTACCTCATTGCCGGGAGTTTCACGGCCGTCGCGTCTGCGGATTAGGCTCCGCGCCAGCTTGAAGCGAAGATCGCTCTCCCGCGTCTCTGATCGCCGCCAGCCACCATCGGTGACACGAGCAGCGGCGGCGCCCTTCTTGCCTCCGGCAGCGCTGGTCCCAACTGCAGATGAGGATTTCTTCTTTCCCATGGCGCTACGGCGGTGGTGGCGTTGCCAACGACGAAGACAAAGGAAATGCGAAAGGAAATCTCAGCACGCAGCAAGAATCGCTCGAGCGCAAGGAAGCAATGGACAGATGAACTGCTGCGGTAAAAGACATACCACGATTTCACCACGGATTATAACAGCAAAGACGACACACGCTGGCCGTCCATCGAGAAGACCTAACGCCAACGGCAGATCGGGCCATACACGTGTCAGCACCAAAACGAACCGTCGTTCCCACAACGTCCACTACGCGCGGAGATCGAGGAAATGCTGTAATCATACCCACGCCACGCGTGACCGGTCAATTCAAAGTCAGGAAGTAGGACCCACACTTCGTCAAGTCAAGTCATCTCTGGCGCAGCAGACGCTTGAGGTCATTGATCGTCAGCACTGACGTCATCAAAAGCTATACTAGCACCAAACTTCGGCTACACAGCTAAGAGTACTCACTCGAATCTACGATTCGACTAAATACTCGGGGGCTACTCCTATCAGGAGCGCTAGTCGCGCACCCAATGTACTTACGGTCAGCGGTACGCCCACGTGATTTTCCCACTACCGTTGCATGATACAAGACTCGAGTCTCTGCCCGAGTCTACGACTCCGCCAGACACTCGGGGGCTACTCCAAACTGGAGCGATGGCCGTTCACACACAAGAGCTTCGAGTCCTACGTCGAGTCCACGACTCCACTACGGACTCGGGGGCTACTCCCATAGGGAGGAAGGATTTCAGCATCCGAAAATTTTCGAGTCCTACGGACTAAACAATTGAGCAATACTTGCACTAAAAGTCTCCGCTCGAGTCTACGACGACTCAGACATTCGGGCTACTCCTATCAGGAGCGCTGGTCGCACCCTATGAAATCTACGACTGCGATCTTCCGGATCCGCGTTCAAAAACTTTCGCAACTCTGCCCCAATTAATGCTAAGTGAGTAACATCCTCCTTGGCCACACCAAACACCTCCGCGGTGATAAACATTCGATGCTACGTCTGCGGCGCAAAGATAAGACCTAGATACCATCTCGATGGCCCGCAACGCACCGATCGCGCTCGCTAGTATAAATCCATGCCAACAGGCATGATGAAAAATCCGACGGACGCTTGGGTACATCATTTAAAATCACTAGAATTCCACTCGTAAGTCCTCCGCGGCCTGAGTCGAATTACGCCAAAGATATGTTCCGGTTCGAGTTGAGGACTCACCAAGAAGATCGTGTTGTTTTGTCCTAAGACGATTAACCACCGATCCGGGGTGAGTCGCACATGCATCAACAATCCCTACACATTCTCTTGAAAGAGAGTTACACCGAAGGATTGAAGAGTCCTCACCGAATCTACGATTCGATGAACACTCGGGGCTATCGACATGGTTATACCCGACGGGTACATAACTTCAAAGATACCGTCCAGCCCAAGGAAGGCCCACAGACATATACGCTGGCCCATGAAGATTTTCGTGGCCAAGGCCCATGACGCCTTCGGATCCTTGGAGAGCAAGACTAGAGTTCGAATACAACTTGTAACCTACTCAGATTTTGAGACCTAGCCTCCTCATATATAAAGGCTAGGAGGGGCCAACGGCAGACAGATCCATACTTTCAGACACGCCTCCACGCCAGATCGAATCTGGCACCTGTAACTTTCGGTTCACCGTAATCAAAGAGCGCAAGCAGGAGTAGGGTTTTCCCTCGGGGCCTAAACCTGGGTAAATCTCGTGTCCCCTGGTTGCTTGTCTGTTAACCGTGCCACGATCTCCAGCATCCCCATCTTCTCCAAAACCCAAGTCCATAACAATGGGCATTGACGAGATTAAACCTCGTCAGGGAGAGAGATCCTTCACAAGGAGGTGTGTGGAAGAAGGAGGAAGAGGGTGACCTTTTATAGGAGGAGGGGGGTGCCCTTCCTTCATGGCCGACGCATGGGGGGTGACTCCTCACCTCCCCCATTCATGTGGTGGTAACCCCTCGACATTAAAATGCCTCTTCACATTCCCCTTTAAAGTCCCTACTTTAAATGCATTAAAATTCTCCAAGTTTAATGCTCTCTCATTTAATAAAACTCTTTTATTAAATTTATTCAGAATTTTGTTAATTACTTTAATTAACAAACATTCACATATAACCCCTTGCAATATTTCAATATCACATGCGAACCACTTTACGCAATTTCACCCAAACAATTTCCGGTTTCTATCGAAACAATTCCTGCGCTTTGCAATTCTTTCGTCTGAAACATATGTGCTCCAAAATGGTGTCCGGTAACTCTTAAGTGTGTCACCCTACGGTTCGCGAATAATGCAGACATGATTGAGACTCCTCTCAGATCAATAATCAGAAGCGGGACCTGGAGATCCATACCGACTCCTGCATATTCAACGATGACTTCTGTGATCGTGAGAACCTTTAACGCTTGTAACTAAATCCCTTTGTCTCGCGATATATTACATGTCCGAGATTCGATCATCGGTATCTCCATACCTAGTTTGATCTCGTTGCCAACATGCACTCTTTTCTTGTTCCCGTGATATAACATTCTAGTGATCACATCACTTGCTTGCAAGCTATCTTAATGTGATATCACCGAGAGGGCCTAGAGTATATCTATCCATCATTGGGATTGACAAATTCCACTCTTGATCCATGAGCCTCAACATAACACCTTCGTAGCACTGAACCCATCTTTATAGTCACCTCATTACGATTGTGACGTTTGATGTTATCAAGATACTCTTCCGGTGTTAGCAATTAACATGATCTCATGGTCTAAGGATAAAGATTACTTCGTATGATGTTATAGCAATATAAACATAATGACTTGATCGTAATGCTATACTTCGGATGAATGTTCATCACATCATTCCACCAATTTTGTGACCTTGTTATTAGCAACATCCAATGTCCATGATCGGGAAACCTTAATCATCTTGTTAATCAATGAGCTAGTCTATAAGAGAGGAATAACTAGGAACCCTTTTTGTTTATTAAACACACATGTATTGATGTTTCCGATCAATATAATTATAGCATGCAAAATAAACATTTATCATAAACATGGAATAAGATAATAACCACTTTATTATTACCTCTCGGGCATATTCCCTTTAGTCTCCCACTTGCACTAGAGTCAATAATCTAGTTTGAAAAACTTTGCGTATTGAACACCTATGGATTTCTGGTGTTGCATATACGCTATTGCTAGTGGTTAACATAATCTCCGGATCTGACAGTTTTAGGTCCGTGTGTATTTGCATGTGTTTGCATCTCTACGCATCACTCATTCTCAAATGAGATGGCATTGTATAAATTTGGTCCTTTGGTGAGACCTTTAGTTCGTTCCGGTTAAAATATGTTGATATTATTCTCACACAATATATCTTCATAGTATTAGCCCACTTTGAACCACACCTAGTTTGATAACAAACTACTTAACACAAATGCCCTCCTATGCTGCTACTATAGCAGTCATATACTTAGCCTTTTTATTGTAGTATCCATCACAATGTCTCAACTTTGTAAATCATCCAAATCCATCATGGGACATCCTTTCCATTATATTGTGCCATCCATAGTCTAAATTGAGATAAATTTCATTTGTATCTTGTGACAAAACTAGTATCAATGTAACACTTTACAATGAACTACCTTTAACTATTTGTCACTTATACATGATATATTCTTAGTTCTTCCAAAGCTCATAAGAATATCTTTACTATTGTCCAATGATCATCTTATGGATCATTCTGGTATGTGCTCATAACATTTATAGCATATGACATTCTGGATATATACATATCACGGTATAATCGATCAAAATCTTCATGTGATTTTACTCACCAAGTGTTGGAACACTTGAATCTTGATACAATCCTTTCCATGCAGCAAGAACCTTTCTTGTTGTTTCCATATTGAACCCTTTCAATATCTCATATATGTATGTCTGGCACAACCATATTAGCGCCTCAATCTATCCATATAGATATTGATGCCTAATATTCCGGTTTTGCCCAAGTCTTTCATCGAAATCTTATTTTAATGAAATTCTTAACTTGTGTCAATACAAGATACATCCTTTCCAATCAACAATATGTCCTCTACATAATGTATTAGAAATATGTCTCAGCGCTCCCACTTAATTTCTTGCAAATGCAAGCATCTTCATCATCTCCGATGAATTTAAACTCTTTTAACAGTTTCATCATGGTGAAGATTCCAACTCCGCTATGCTTACTTCAACTATTGAAGTTTGCATGCCCTTTTAGCACCCTTTGAATTAACAAAACCCTTCGGACCGTGTCTTGTACACTGTAAGGTCCCCAACCTTTAACAAGATTGAGCCCCCTGTGTTTACAATGCTAGTCCCTGGATCAATAGCTAGCATCCACAGTTTAGATGTAATATCAAGAAACAAAGGTCATAATACAACTTTATAACCAGGAATAAAATAATTTATTACATCAAACATAGCTCATGGGCTATTTACATTACATTGCAGCGGAATAACTATAGTCATGGGTCCTTCATCTTCAAAGTGCCACAGTGTATGTTGGTTGTAGACTTTGTAATCCTAATCAATCAATCTTCACTAAAATCAATCAAACCTGCAACATTACAAGTTACAGCCACAAAGGGTCAATACATTTGAATTGTATTGGCAAGTGATACTTTGGTAGTATAGTGGAGTCTATCATCTATATGCATTTGGCTAAGTGGAGTTGAGGCTTGCATTGCTCAAAATAGATTTTTCCCTAACATTTTGAAAACACTAAGTTTTTGTTTGGCAAAAACTTTCCCAAGGCATCTACCAATCAAAGACTGAAGATCCACTCAGGGCATCTACCAATCAAAGACTGAAGATTTGCTTGGCAACAATTATTGCAAAAACTTTCCCAAGGCATCTACCAATCAAAGACTGGAGATCCTTTCCAAGGCATCTACCAATCAATGACTGAAGTGCTTGGCAAAAATATTTTTCCCAATCTAAGATTTCAAGATCCTTGTACCAAGCCATCTCTCCATCAAAGATTGAAGAATTCACAACCCTTGTTCACCCACAAGTTTTACTTTAGAAATTGGAGTGATGAGATTCTTGATTGCTTCCATGTCTTGATGCTCAAATTGTCCTTTACCAGGGACATGGCTAAGTACTTAGGTTTTACACTCTGTAGAGGTGGTGCACTTTCCCCACAAGACTTGGTTTCCCAAGACAAGATCTTTCAGAAGCTTTTCCTTAGACCATCATGGACGCGCTCCAACCTATCAAACACTACCACATGGTGTCCATATGGCTAAGTTCTTGCAACCTATATGATCATGGCAGAGCCCATATTGCCAAGTGGTTGCACTTGAAGCTTCTCAACATTTGACATCTCAAATCTCTTTGTTTCCTGGGTGGCCATCCACAAGTGAGATACACTAAGGTAAACCATAAAAATGGGCCTTGTGAACCACCCAACCAAAAACCACCAAGCAAGTCCCATTCCACCCAGGTGATTCATTGACTTAGTTGTTTTATTAAGAAAAACATAAGTCCTCAGACTTAGAAATTTTCCATAGTATGAATATATATTCCACCCTTGTTTTCTATTAGCTAGGCTAAGCTTGATAGTAATAGGATTCTTAACTTAGGAAGATTTCCACTAAGGTTTCATCTACTAGGTGCTACTATAGCAAGGTCTATACTTTAGCAAAATAAAACCATGCAAGTTTTACTTAGCAAAAACACTAATGCATAGTGAAAATAATGGGACAAAAGATATGAAGCATCACTTGCCTTTTTGGTAGAGGGTATAGGTTCACTCCTTGTCCTTGCAACAATCACACTCTTCAAGTCACTACAATTCAATCAAGCAAGGCACAAACTCAATCTACCAATCAAGCAAAACTACACACATAAAATAACAAAGTCAAACAAACAATTTTTCACACACACAAAGTAATGGGATCTAAGTCATGCATAAGCATGCAAAGGTTAGTTTTATTGTAAGAAGGGTCTCTACTAGGCTTCTAAACTTTGTAAGTTCCAAATTGGTCATTTACCAAAATGGCAAAGTCAAAGTAATGCATGCAAGCATGCCAAGCTTTGTTTTGTTTGAAAAAGTGGTTCCTAATGGGTTATAGACATTTGGGCACAACTAATGGTCATTTTGTCAAGTGGCAAAATCAATTGCAAAAGGTTTCACTTTAAAAACCATTTTCAAAACAAAGTATCATTTTACTAGGGCATTAACCTATAGGGTTCACCAAGTATGTTTTCAAATCACAAAACTTGGGGTTTGGGGTTAGTGAGTTTAAAACAAAACATTTTCCAAAGGTTTCTTCCAAAATCATTTTTTTTATAAAAACCACATTTCTATTTGACTAGAAATGGTTTTAAATCAAAGATTCCTTATTTTGTTTCACCAAATGAGTTGCTATTGCAAAACTTGGTGTTTTGGGTCAGTAGGTTTGGTCTAAACCATTTTCTCCAAAGTTTTTACTCAAAACCATTTTCATAAACAAAACAATAGTTTTGTTTAGCTAGAAATGGACTAAACTTAATTAATCCATTCCAACTTTTCCAAAATCATTTTCCAAACTATGGGTTGGTTCCTAGGGTCAGTAAGGTCACAGCAAACCAATTTGCAAAGGTTTTAACCTTAAAAACATTTTTAAACAATTTTTCTAATCTAAACAAGCAATCAAATGTTTCTGCAAAATCAACCAATCTAACAAATACTATTTGCTAAACCAAGGGTAGGGTTGGTTAGGGCTTGCTCTCCTGAATCCAACGACATAAAATTTGTAATTTTTGGACGTGTGGATTCAAAGATACAAGGGTTTAAAGTTTGCAAGAAATTCTGTTTTCAAATCTATTTTTAAACAGATCAACAAACACGTGTCCTAACCCTATTCGCTGATACCGTTTCGGTTGGATCAAGTGTCGAGAGGCGTTGGATCTAACTCAAATCGTGCGGTCCAGAGGACATACCCCTTCGCGGTTAAGTGAATCTATCGTGAGCGCCAGATCTAGATCGGACGGCTGTGGGGTGCTCGACCATAGGCAATGGCGCTGGGCGGCTGGCGGCGAGCGTCGATCGACGACGGTGGCGATGCTACAGGAGGTGAGGGAGAAAGAGGAGTTGCTCACCGGGCTCAGGGGGTCACGGCGATGCTCGACGTGGTGATAGCTCGACAAGGGGCGCACTGGTTTAGTCGTGATTCCTCGTCGGAGTTCGTGGCGGCGTCGGGAGCTTCGGCTTGACGACGGGGATGGGGCTGCTGTCCACTAGAGGGCAAGAAATCGATGCGGTTAGATGCGCAAAGACACGGCGAATGTGTGTGCGTGAACGAGAAGTAGAGGGGCGGCCGGAAACTACCTGTGGGCTTAGCCGGAGAGGAAGCAGACGGTGGCGACGGTGGTCGTCGTCGTTGCCGAGCCTGCAGGGCACTCGCGGGCGAGTTTGTTGTACTAGCAGATGCGCCTGAGAGTGGGGAAGGTGTGAGTTAGGTCGAGGAGGCACGGGGTGGCGGGAAACGGCCGGAATTGGTCGGAGACGGTGGTCGGAGCTGTGGCGATACGGGCTCGAATTACGGCAGCCTCGGGGCAGAAAGGGAGTGGCGTGTGAGGGGAAAGGAGGAGGGAACGCTGGCGGTTAAATGGGTGTTGTCACGGCGAGGTTTAAGGCACGGCATTAAGGCGAATTGAAGCCGCGGATTGAAGGCAGCAACGGCAGCGTCGTCTGGGGGAGACAGGGTCGCGCGGGGAAGAAGAAGGGCGTGGCGGTGGGGTCCTCTGGTCAGTGGGAAAAGAAAGGAGGGAGAGGTCCACCGGTCAGTGTCTCTGTGGGCTGATTCAGCGGTGAGGAAAAACGGTTCGGGGCGTGGGAGAGAGAGGTGGGGTCGTCTCGTCAGCGAGTGAGTGAGAGGGAGGAGTGGGTCCAGGCTGTCACTCTCTGTGCGGGTTAATTATTTGGTGTGAATCGTTTTTTTCTGAGGGAGAAGAGAGGTGGGCTGGTGTTGGGCCTATTGGGCTAGTTGGGCTGGGTTGTCCTTTTCCTATTTTTTTTTTCTGTCTGTTTTCTTTTTCCAAATCTTTTTCTATTTTTCTGTTTTGAATTTCAATCAACATTTCAAACAACATTCAAACAATTCAAACAATCACTCAACTTTGTACTTTGAATTTGGTTCTGTTTATCAACATAATCCAAATCTCAAAATAAAATAATATTTTTATTTATTTTAGGATCCATTTAATAATTAAATAAAATGGATCTTTAGTTATAAATTAGGGTTTGATTTATTTAATATAATCTCCATTTAAATTCTTTAAACTTCCCAATTCCTTTCAGTAGGTTTTTATTTGTTTATTTGGTTCAAATAATTCATATTGAATTATTTGGAAATTATTCTAATATGATTTATTAATCATTTAAGATTGGGTATTTGTTTTAATTCCAATGGAATTTAATAAAGTTTTAATTCCCAAATTTTTATTTGGAGGTTTTATTTTATTTAAGTTGATTAAACAACTTTTACTCCACTTGGGTGAATTCCAAATATCATTTTCTCATGTATTCTTATTTAGAGATTTGTTATTTAAGATAGGGATAGAATGGTTATTGCCATTTTATTTTATTTGGAATATTCTTTATCCTTTTATTTTATTAGGATTGGGATTAAAACCACTCCATTTACTTAATGGATTAGGCCAAGATTTGATTTGGTCTTTAAATATTCTTTATTTAATATTTTTTTCTTTGTCTTATAAAATCCATATCTTTTTATTTATAGATCCAAACTTGGTGATTCCAATTTGTGAAATCTTATTTATTATTTGTTTATCCTTTTGAATCCTTTTAGGATCTGTTGTTCACCACTTGGTATGGATTTTAGATGAGGGCTTTAATGGCTTTGGAAATTCAATTCCTTTATTAAATCCAATAGATTTTTATTTATGGTTCCAAATTAAGTGAAACCAATTTCTAGGGTCTTTCTTGATCCTTTGTGAATGTTTGTTGATCAATTTTTGGTATGGATCAAATCCATGGATTTGGAGATAACTTGGAAATGATTTTTATTCCATTAGGGTTTAGGGTTTTGGATTTATTTTCCAAGTGTTCAAATTTCCAGATACATTCATTGAGGAATGCATTTCTCTTGATTTGGATTTGTTGAATTCAAACTTTAGCCAAAGTTTGTTCAGGATGGGATTTTAAGTTTCCTTTTAGAAACAAAAGTTTCTTTTCACCCTAATTTTCAACAAAAATTTATTTTGTTTATTTTATTTTTCACATTACAAGATTTGGAAAATCTTGGGATGTGACAGGCTACCACCCTTAAAATAAATCTCGGCCCGAGATTTGGGAAGGCTAGGGGTTACAAGTTGGCTCAAAAGCATCTAGGGTACTACCACCCTTAAAAATTTTCCAACTAGACTACATCTTGGCTTGCTTGGATCTTGGAAAACTTCTTCTTGGAAAACTTCTGCATAGTGGCCTTTATTTCCATACTTGACTCATGGGCCAAGGTTGAGTTTCTCCATAGGCTTGTTCAACTTGTTCTTCATCTTTTCTGGACAGTTGCTTGCATAGTGTCCTGGGTTCTTGCAATTGAAACAGTGGATGTCTTCAAGTTCCTTGCGTAGTTCCTGTGGACAAGTGGCTACATAGTGGCCTAGCTCTTTGCAGTTGTTGCACACTACTTGGCCGATCTCTTTATTCTTCGGGTTCTCTGGGCATCCACTGGGGTAGTGTCCCATTTCCTTACATTTACGACATTGCACAAGGCTCATGTCTTGCTTTGGTTTCTTGGGTTTCTTTAGTCCTTTGAATTGGGTTGTCTTGTTTGGAGGTATAAGTTGTCCTTTTCCTTTGGTAGACTTGGATCCTTCTTGTTTCCTTTGTTCGACAATGGCATAGATGGGGCATTGGATAGGGATATGGTCGTTTCCTTCACATAGGTAACAAGTAGCTTGAGAGGTAGGACATTGTCCAATAGGATGTTTCTCTTCACAGTTGGGGCATTGATCTTCATGCTCCTTGGAAGTATGGTCCTTGTCTCCACAAATAATGCAAGCTGAGTCTCCGTCTAGAATAACATTCTTGTCATCCTTGTTGTCATACACTCTTTTGGGATAGTTTTCTTCCATGCTGATCATTTGAGTAACCAGTCCTTGAAACACTTGGGATTGAAGCTTCAAAATCCTTTGTATGGCTGGGTCTAATCCATTGTTGTTGGCTAAAAGCTGAGTTGTCTCTTGGCTCAACTGGTTTTGGGTTGCTATGAGCTCTCTCATGTTGTCCTCTTGATTGTTGTTGTTGTCACCATCCTTGATGTTGGAGTTTCTTGGAGAAGTCATCTGTTTGGGGTTGGATTGGGATTAGAATAGACAAAAGATTTCTAAGGGAATCAATCCTAATCACACACATCACAATTTACACAAGCAATGTGCAAGCAATCACAAACAAACTCTCCACTCAAACAACCAGTTTCAAACACATTTGTAGGCAACCAAAAGTAATTTTTGTTACACCACATAAGTTGGTGTGTTTGACTTATATATAATTGGTGGTCCATCTACATGGTTCACTTGTGATCTTTCCATCCTTCTTGGTTGATTCTTCTTGGATGAGTTCTTTTTCTTCTTGAGAAAATTCTTGGTCACAAAAACTTCAAAGGTGATGATGGCTCCTTCTAAGTTGTTTTTCCTTAGTCTTCAAGTCTTGAGTAACATTTCTTGCTTCACTTGTAATCCTTAGTGGTATCTAAGATTAAAGTCCTTGGTGAAATGTTGAAGATGTTGAAGTCATTAGAGTTGAAGAAGTTGAAGTCATTAGAGTTGATGAAGTTGAAGAAGTCCTTTGCACATGGTGAAGTCTTTGGTCAAAGGGTAGGCTTTTCCATCAAGTTGAAATAGAAGAGAAGTAGAGTTGAAACCAAAAATGATTGAGGAAAGAGTTTACAAGATTGTTTTTTGTAAATAAGTTTTTGGAATAAAACAATTCCTATTTTTCTAAGGGTTTTTGCCCAATCCTAGGTTTACAAATCCTACGGGCAACACAATGCTCTGATACCATCTGTAAGGTCCCCAACCTTTAACAAGATTGAGCCCCCCTGTGTTTACAATGCTAGTCCCTGGATCAATAGCTAGCATCCACAGTTTAGATGTAATATCAAGAAACAAAGGTCATAATACAACTTTATAACCAGGAATAAAATAATTTATTACATCAAACATAGCTCATGGGCTATTTACATTACATTGCAGCGGAATAACTATAGTCATGGGTCCTTCATCTTCAAAGTGCCACAGGCATATGTTGGTTGTAGACTTTGTAATCCTAATCAATCAATCTTCACTAAAATCAATCAAACCTGCAACATTACAAGTTACAGCCACAAAGGGTCAATACATTTGAATTGTATTGGCAAGTGATACTTTGGTAGTATAGTGGAGTCTATCATCTATATGCATTTGGCTAAGTGGAGTTGAGGCTTGCATTGCTCAAAATAGATTTTTCCCTAACATTTTGAAAACACTAAGTTTTTGTTTGGCAAAAACTTTCCCAAGGCATCTACCAATCAAAGACTGAAGATCCAATCAAGGCATCTACCAATCAAAGACTGAAGATTTGCTTGGCAACAATTATTGCAAAAACTTTCCCAAGGCATCTACCAATCAAAGACTGAAGATCCTTTCCAAGGCATCTACCAATCAATGACTGAAGTGCTTGGCAAAAATATTTTTCCCAATCTAAGATTTCAAGATCCTTGTACCAAGCCATCTCTCCATCAAAGATTGAAGAATTCACACAACCCTTGTTCACCCACAAGTTTTACTTTAGAAATTGGAGTGATGAGATTCTTGATTGCTTCCATGTCTTGATGCTCAAATTGTCCTTTACCAGGGACATGGCTAAGTACTTAGGTTTTACACTCTGTAGAGGTGGTGCACTTTCCCCACAAGACTTGGTTTCCCAAGACAAGATCTTTCAGAAGCTTTTCCTTAGACCATCATGGACGCGCTCCAACCTATCAAACACTACCACATGGTGTCCATATGGCTAAGTTCTTGCAACCTATATGATCATGGCAGAGCCCATATTGCCAAGTGGTTGCACTTGAAGCTTCTCAACATTTGACATCTCAAATCTCTTTGTTTCCTGGGTGGCCATCCACAAGTGAGATACACTAAGGTAAACCATAAAAATGGGCCTTGTGAACCACCCAACCAAAAACCACCAAGCAAGTCCCATTCCACCCAGGTGATTCATTGACTTAGTTGTTTTATTAAGAAAAACATAAGTCCTCAGACTTAGAAATTTTCCATAGTATGAATATATATTCCACCCTTGTTTTCTATTAGCTAGGCTAAGCTTGATAGTAATAGGATTCTTAACTTCGGAAGATTTCCACTAAGGTTTCATCTACTAGGTGCTACTATAGCAAGGTCTATACTTTAGCAAAATAAAACCATGCAAGTTTTACTTAGCAAAAACACTAATGCATAGTGAAAATAATGGGACAAAAGATATGAAGCATCACTTGCCTTTTTGGTAGAGGGTATAGGTTCACTCCTTGTCCTTGCAACAATCACACTCTTCAAGTCACTACAATTCAATCAAGCAAGGCACAAACTCAATCTACCAATCAAGCAAAACTACACACATAAAATAACAAAGTCAAACAAACAATTTTTCACACACACAAAGTAATGGGATCTAAGTCATGCATAAGCATGCAAAGGTTAGTTTTATTGTAAGAAGGGTCTGTACTAGGCTTCTAAACTTTGTAAGTTCCAAATTGGTCATTTACCAAAATGGCAAAGTCAAAGTAATGCATGCAAGCATGCCAAGCTTTGTTTTGTTTGAAAAAGTGGTTCCTAATGGGTTATAGACATTTGGGCACAACTAATGGTCATTTTGTCAAGTGGCAAAATCAATTGCAAAAGGTTTCACTTTAAAAACCATTTTCAAAACAAAGTATCATTTTACTAGGGCATTAACCTATAGGGTTCACCAAGTATGTTTTCAAATCACAAAACTTGGGGTTTGGGGTTAGTGAGTTTAAAACAAAACATTTTCCAAAGGTTTCTTCCAAAATCATTTTTTTTTATAAAAACCACATTTCTATTTGACTAGAAATGGTTTTAAATCAAAGATTCCTTATTTTGTTTCACCAAATGAGTTGCTATTGCAAAACTTGGTGTTTTGGGTCAGTAGGTTTGGTCTAAACCATTTTCTCCAAAGTTTTTACTCAAAACCATTTTCATAAACAAAACAATAGTTTTGTTTAGCTAGAAATGGACTAAACTTAATTAATCCATTCCAACTTTTCCAAAATCATTTTCCAAACTATGGGTAGGTTCCTAGGGTCAGTAAGGTCACAGCAAACCAATTTGCAAAGGTTTTAACCTTAAAAACATTTTTAAACAATTTTTCTAATCTAAACAAGCAATCAAATGTTTCTGCAAAATCAACCAATCTAACAAATACTATTTGCTAAACCAAGGGTAGGGTTGGTTAGGGCTTGCTCTCCTGAATCCAACGACATAAAATTTGTAATTTTTGGACGTGTGGATTCAAAGATACAAGGGTTTGAAGTTTGCAAGAAATTCTGTTTTCAAATCTGTTTTAAGCATGATCAATGACATGTCCTAACCCTATTCGCTGATACCGTTTTGGTTGGATCAAGCGTCGAGAGGCGTTGGATCTAACTCAAATCGTGCGGTCCAGAGGACATACCCCTTCGCGGTTAAGTGAATCTATCGTGAGCGCCAGATCTAGATCGGACGGCTGTGGGGTGCTCGACCATAGACGAGCGGCGCTGCGGCGGCTGCTGGCGGCGGAGCGATCGGTCGACGACGGTGGCGATGCTACAGGAGGTGAGGGAGAAAGAGGAGTTGCTCACCGGGCTCAGGGGGTCACGGCGATGCTCGACGTGGTGATAGCTCGACGAGGGGCGCACTGGTTTAGTCGTGATTCCTCGCCGGAGTTCGTGGCGGCGTCGGGAGCTTCGGCTTGACGACAGGGATGGGGCTGCTGTCCACTAGAGGGCAAGAAATCGATGCGGTTAGATGCGCAAAGACACGGCGAATGTGTGTGCGTGAACGAGAAGTAGAGGGGCGGCCGGAAACTACCTGTGGGCTTCGCCGGAGAGGAAGCAGACGGTGGCGACGGTGGTCGTCGTCGTTGCCGAGCCTGCAGGGCACTCGCGGGCGAGTTTGTTGTACTAGCAGATGCGCCTGAGAGTGGGGAAGGTGTGAGTTAGGTCGAGGAGGCACGGGGTGGCGGGACACGGCCGGAATTGGTCGGAGACGGTGGTCTGAGCTGTGGCGATACGGGCTCGAATTACGGCAGCCTCGGGGCAGAAAGGGAGTGGCGTGTGAGGGGAAAGGAGGAGGGAACGCTGGCGGTTAAATGGGCGTTGTCACGGCGAGGTTTAAGGCACGACATTAAGGCGAATTGAAGCCGCGGATTGAAGGCAGCAACGGCAGCGTCGTCTGGGGGAGACAGGGTCGCGCGGGGAAGAAGAAGGACGTGGCGGTGGGGTCCTCTGGTCAGTGGGAAAAGAAAGGAGGGAGAGGTCCACCGGTCAGTGTCTCTGTGGGATGATTTAGCGGCGAGGAAAAACGGTTCGGGGCGTGGGAGAGAGAGGTGGGGTCGTCTCGTCAGCGAGTGAGTGAGAGGGAGGAGTGGGTCCAGGCTGTCACTCTCTGTGCGGGTTAATTATTTGGTGTGAATCGTTTTTTCTGAGGGAGAAGAGAGGTGGGCTGGTGTTTGGCCTATTGGGCTAGTTGGGCTGGGTTGTCCTTTTCCTATTTTTTTTCTGTCTGTTTTCTTTTTCCAAATCTTTTTCTATTTTTCTGTTTTGAATTTCAATCAACATTTCAAACAACATTCAAACAATCACTCAACTTTGTACTTTGAATTTGGTTCTGTTTATCAACATAATCCAAATCTCAAAATAAAATAATATTTTTATTTATTTTAGGATCCATTTAATAATTAAATAAAATGGATCTTTAGTTATAAATTAGGGTTTGATTTATTTAATATAATCTCCATTTAAATTCTTTAAACTTCCCAATTCCTTTCAGTAGGTTTTTATTTGTTTATTTGGTTCAAATAATTCATATTGAATTATTTGGAAATTATTCTAATATGATTTATTAATCATTTAAGATTGGGTATTTGTTTTAATTCCAATGGAATTTAATAAAGTTTTAATTACCAAATTTTTATTTGGAGGTTTTATTTTATTTAAGTTGATTAAACAACTTTTACTCCACTTGGGTGAATTCCAAATATCATTTTCTCATGTATTCTTATTTAAAGATTTGTTATTTAAGATAGGGATAGAATGGTTATTGCCATTTTATTTTATTTGGAATATTCTTTATCCTTTTATTTTATTAGGATTGGGATTAAAACCACTCCATTTACTTAATGGATTAGGCCAAGATTTGATTTGGTCTTTAAATATTCTTTATTTAATATTTTTTATCTTTGTCTTATAAAATCCATATCTTTTTATTTATAGATCCAGACTTGGTGATTCCAATTTGTGAAATCTTATTTATTATTTGTTTATCCTTTTGAATCCTTTTAGGATCTATTGTTCACCACTTGGTATGGATTTTAGATGAGGGCTTTAATGGCTTTGGAAATTCAATTCCTTTATTAAATCCAATAGATTTTTATTTATGATTCCAAATTAAGTGAAACCAATTTCTAGGGTCTTTCTTGATCCTTTGTGAATATTTGTTGATCAATTTTTGGTATGGATCAAATCCATGGATTTGGAGATAACTTGGAAATGATTTTTATTCCATTAGGGTTTAGGGTTTTGGATTTATTTTCCAAGTGTTCAAATTTCCAGATACATTCATTGAGGAATGCATTTCTCTTGATTTGGATTTGTTGAATTCAAACTTTAGCCAAAGTTTGTTCAGGATGGGATTTTAAGTTTCCTTTTAGAAACAAAAGTTTCTTTTCACCCTAATTTTCAACAAAAATTTATTTTGTTTATTTTATTTTTCACATTACAAGATTTGGAAAATCTTGGGATGTGACATACACGTCCTAGGTAACCATTCTATTAGAAGAACATTGTTTTGTTTGTTCAACTACCATACATCAAATTATATGTAATGGTTGCTACATTAATCCGTCAAGACTAAATATCGCTATGAAAGATCAAATCTTGTCATAGTCAACTCCTTGAACATTGTCATAAACTTCTTTCCGACATGTCGACTATTTCATAGATGTTAAGAATCCATGTCTATTTCTTTATAGATCCAAACACAACTGATATGCTTCATGCCTTTCCAGAGGGTCTTTCAAGTTCAGAAACTTGATTTCTCGTGTATGGATACTATCACGGATTCTATGACTTCTAGTCATTTTATGGAGTTAGGGCCCATCATCGCTTCTTTGCATGTAGTCGGTTCATCATTGTCAAAACAATAACGACTTGCTTATCAAATCTTACTATTTTATTCTTACCGACTCACATGGTTCAATAGGAACTCTAATCTCGGAGATCACACCTTTTGTAATCACAGGAGCCATGAGCATTGTGGCCGCCACCAGGACACTTTCCGGCGCTGCGCTACTTAGCACATATAGCTAAGGTTCAACAACCTTATCAAAGTTCTATTGTCCTCCCACTTAACTTTTTGTGAAAAATTCCTTCTCAGGAAACTTGACATTCCAAGTAACAAACTCTTTTGTCCTCGGTGTTATGGAGAAATTCCCAACAAATTCTTTGGTATAACCTACAAAGATGTGCTTATCCGACTTTGGTTGTAAACATTTTACTTATGCATAGCATACCAAAATTTAAGAAAAGACAATTCGGGTTTTATCCCAAACAATAACTCATATGGTGTCATTTCAACGGATCACGATGGTTCTCTTTTCAGTGTAAAAGCGGTAGTCTCTAAAGCTTCAATCCTTAAAATATAATGGCAGTTTTATAAATAACACATTTGATCTTACCATGTCAAACATGGTTTGATTTCATCTCTCGAATATGCCATACTCCTATGGTTTATCGGGAAACACAAATCATGGAACAATTCCTCAAATCTTAAGTGTTTTGCTAAACATGTAACTCAAATATCTTCCTTTATGATCGAATCATAAACTCTTTATTTTCTTGTTACAATGATTTTCCACTTCATCTTGAAAGTCTTTGAACAATTTTCAACTGTTTCATACTTCTTCCTTATTAAGTAAATATACAGATATATTCACTCAAATTTTCGGAGAAAGCATATGAAGCAAAAAGATCCATCGCATATGGCTACACATAATGGACTATGCACATCAGCATGCACAATTTCCAATAAGCTAGTCATCCGTTCCTCTCTGGCCTATGGACGGAGTTTCAATTATCTCGAGGAAAGTCTCACATGTGTCAATTTATCAAAATCAAAGACTCCAAAAATCCATCAACATGGAGTTTCTTCATGTTTTCTTTCCAATATAATTTAAAACAGCGATGTCACTTCATAACTGATATTTTAATCATTTGCCTTGCGACATTTTAGCAATAGTGTTTATGGATGTGATTTCTCCCACTAGACTTGTAAAAAGTTCATCCATCCTTTATGGAATACGGTAATTTATTTGAACAACCATTGTTCTCGGAATACCGGAACAAAATAACAATTATTAAAACAAATCTTGAAGACTAGGTTTGACGATAATGAAAAACACAATAACACTTTATTTGTTTTCGATGAACATCATCACTTATTCTCTTGCTAGTTACTTAGGCCATTGTAGTTCATGAATTGCGTTGTCCTGTATGACACTTCATACCAACCAATTCGGTATCCAATACCAGTATCCAATACCTCAGAACCACATTGTTTAACAAGCAAGGAATTACAGCCATAACATGTATATCTTCTATATACCTAAGTTGGACATCTCCAACCTTTTCTTTTTTGCCAAATATTTTATAGATTATCTTTCAACAATTCCTTTTCTTTTAAAAGAATCTATCAACATCAATAGTGGTGTCATTCACATGACACATAGTACAAAGCTTGTATATAGTCAAATATTAATACCTTTGGACTTGCACTTTGAAGTGGATCGCCATCATCAAATGTTTCGCATTCTTTCAAAAATCCATTCTTTAGTAATCTATTAGTGTAGTAAACATTTTACTTACATCTTCTATTCATCCTTATCATGACAACTTTCATGATCAAGCTACTATAGCTTATAAGGAAGAATGACGAGTATAATTTTAGTTCCCAAAACCTTTTGGGAGATCCGGATGCTTAGCATCTCCATCCTTCACAAATTCTCATACATTATGAGAACATGTATTTTGCTAAATTGTACTCTATCATAATGCAACCAAAAACATTGTTTCAGATATCACAATATCTTTCACACATGATGGTTTCTGAAACAATTTTCGGCTCCAATATAATCTTGATATTAAAACAACTTTTGAATATCAATAATCATGGAGGCAAACATGATACTTTAGATACTAACAATGGAATTCTTACTCTTGATTTAATACTACTTATTAAACTTCATGGAGTAAATAGAGTTTGCTGAAAGTTTGCAATAGGACTTATAAACTTTAAATTGACATTCAAAACAATACCATACCAGTTCATAAAGTAAATATCTAGAATTCTATAGTTCTATTATCTCAATTAAAACTAAACATAAGGTAGTAAACAAATGCCAATGACTACACCAAATTATGCAAATTCACTTCGATTTAGTTTATGACAAATTGAGTTCGACTAATTCAAATTAGAAATGAACTCACACTCAAAAACGACATCCCTCGTGCCTTTTTGGTGATTACATGAACCAAATCCACTACACCAAGTCCGATCATCACGTGAGTCAGTGTAGCTTCAAAGGCGAGCATCTATATGGGCATCATATCAACTATATGACTCATGCTTAACCTTTCGGTCCGTGTTCCGAGGCCATGTCTGTATATGCTAGGCTCGCCAATTAAGAACCTTAGTGCTCGCGTGTGTAAAACTGTCTTACACCCGTTGTATGAAAGCGTAGAGTCGAGTACACCCGATCATCACGTGATGTCTCAAAACACAATCCATAGAACGGTGCATACTCAAGGAAGAACACATTTTTATCTTGATATCTAAATGAGGGATCATCTTACAATGCTACAAAAAGCGCCAAACTAGCAGTATAAGATGATATGGTCCATGCATTTGATCTCTATCATTTGCATCGTGGTATGATCTCTATCATTCCTTTGTGTGTAAGGCCAAGGTCTATGGAACTTACACGTTAGGTGTGTTGTAAGAGTATCAACTATACATCAACTTACAACATTACCATATCATGACACTAGCGAGAGACAGACACCCGCCAGCCACCCACCAGCCACTTATGCAAAACAAGTTGTAAATCAGAACGAGGATATGGAACCACAACGAGGATAACCAAGTTATTAGCAACTCGTTGTAAATCAGATATTGACTATAGTAGGAGAGACAGACACCCGCCAGCCACTTAGGTCTATGGAACCACAACGAGGATAACCAAGTTATTAGCAACTCGTTGTAAATCAAATATTGACTATAGTAGGAGAGAAAGACACCCGCCAGCCACTTATGCAAAACAAGTTGCATGTCAGTCGTGGAACCGGTCTCATGTACGATGACATGTAAGGTTGGTCCGGGCCACTTCATCCCACTATGCCACCAATATCCAAAATACATAGATGCAATAACATGATCATCATCGCCCACATATAAACATATGTGTACTACCTGTTGATACATTGCAAATGTATCTATAGTTTATGACGCTCCATGCTTGGTTTTATCCACTTTCTTGTGTTTTGTCCACACTTTAGAATACTTTTCATATGATTTCTTGGACTAACCTATTAACAAGAGCCATCGTGCCAGCTGCCTGTTTTCTGCTGTTTTTGGTTCTAGGAAAGTCAGAAAATGAATATTCTCGGAATTGGACGGGACAAAAGCCAAAGTGCCTATTTTTCTAGAAGACTGCAGGAGCCAGAATACGAGATGGAGGAGGGCCAGGGGCTGGCCATACCCCCCAAAGGCTGGCTAGGCTGGCCGCCAGGCATGGTATGGTGGCCCCAGGCACCCCCTCGGTCTCCCTCTTCGCCTATAAGAAGCCTTCTGACCTAAAAACTTCGGGGGGGGTCGACGTTTTTCCAGAAGAAGTTCCGCAGCACCACCACCACCAAAGGGGAGATTCGGGGGACAGAAAGTCTCTATTTCGGCACCCTGCCGGGACGGGGAAGTGCCCCCGGAGCCATCTCCATCGATCTCCACCATCATCTCCATCGACCATCCATGTTTCCCCCATCTATGAGTGAGTAATCCCCCGCTGTAGGCTATGGGGATGGTAGGGATTGGACGAGATCGTTCATGTAATGGCATCAGATTGTTAGGGCATGGTGCCTAGTATCTTTTATTAGTGCTTTATGACTTTGTTGTGACTTGTTGTGCTTAATGCTTGTCACTAGGGCCCGAGTGCCATGATTTCAGATCTGAACATGTTATTGATTCATTATGATAGTATTGTTTCTGGTCTTATCAACAAGTTGTATACATATATTGTTGTCCGGAACCTATGGCCCTGAAGTGACAGAAATCGGGATAACCGGAAGGGAATGGCTTTGATGTGAGGATCACATGTGTTCACAGAGTGTTAATGCTTTGCTCTGGTGCTCTATTAAAAGGAGCACCTTAATTGCCAGTAATTCCCTAGAGGCCCCGCTGCAAACGGGCTGGCAGGACAAAAGATGTTGTGCAAGTTCTCATTGCGAGCACGTATGAATATATATGGAACACATGCCTAGGATTTTCTAGTACTTGGATGCTTTATCTTATTTATCTGCAATTGCCCTATGTTCTGATTGTTATGTGAATTGTCTTGTCCATGCAATGCCCGTCCATCCATCCCTATGCCTACCTTTTCGAATCCCTATTCTTGCTTTTGTCACTACTGTCTTTGCTTTACTACTGCTCTTACTTTGCTATTCCTACTACAAAACTATTGCTACTGATAAACTGTTGTGAGCAAGATTGCTTGCCAGGTGCAGCTGAATTGACAACTCAGTTGTTAAGGCTTATAAATATTCTTTAGCTCCTCGTGTGTCAAATCAATAAATTGGGTTTCACTTCCCACGAAAATACTGCGATACACCCCCTATACTTGTGGGTCATCAAGACTATTTTCTGGCGCCATTGCCGGGGAGCATAGCTTTATTTATCAAGTCCACTTGGAATCACTATTGTTCAAGCTAAGTTTATTTTCGCCTTGTTTGCTTGTTTCTTTATCAAAAATACAAAAAAAAGTAGTTCATACTCTAGTTGTTATTTTCGTTGGTCTGTTATTGTCTTGCTTTATCATGCTTGTTGTCAATGGTTGGTTTCTTTGACTCTGAATCTTATTGGCAAGGTGGGTTCATGGAAGATGAAAAATATTATTATAAGGAACACCGCTTGTCACAAAAAGGGAAACACTTATGGGAACAAATTGATAAATTGTATACCATTGCTAGAAACGTGTGCTCTACTTATAATGTTACTTATTGCTTGGATAAATCTTGTTGCTGTAGGAGGTACAAACACCTCCCTTTTCAATGTGAGTATAATGAAAATGTTACCATATCTTCTTATGTTAAAGGAAATTATGACTTTTATGATGTGGAACAAATTGAAGAATTTATTGCTTGGAAGGGTGCTTTTGAACTTGCTAGTTTGCTTGAAAATATTGATGATTCACCTTACAAATATGAGGTTTATGGTATACTTAAATTTTGCTTTGATAATTACAAGGATGAAAATGGCTATATTATTGAATATTTTAATAGATGCTTTCCACAAATGGAAGAGACTAATGCCTTGCAGGATCCTATGGAAGAAGAATTTGATGAACCCGAAATCTCATTAGATGAAAAAGAGGAGGAGAGTGATGAACAAAAGGAGGAAGAATGGATTAGCTACCCATGCCTACCTTCTAATGAGAGTAACTCTTTATCCCTTACATTATTTGATTGTGCTCCATGCTTACTAAAGGAGGATGAACGTTATGTTCCTGAGGATTCTTTTGAAAGTGTTTATAATAAAGCTCTAGTGCTTGTTGATCATGAAAAGCATGCTTTATGTGATAGTTATATTGTTGAGTTTCTTCATGAGGCTACTGAAAATTATTATGAGAGAGGAAAATATGGTTGTAGAAGTTTTCATGGTATTGAAACACCTCTCTATGTGCTAAAAGTTTTGAAGTTACTCTTGTTTTATCTTCCTATGCCTGTCACTTTGTTCTTTGCGAATTTATTTACATACACGATTCCTATGCATAGGAAGTGGGTTAGACTTAAATGAGTTTTGAATTTGCCTCTTGATGCTCTCTTTTACTTCAACTCATATTTCCAATGTGAGCATCCTCTCAAACTATTATGCCTAAATATGATAATATGTCTATTATTCTTGGGAGACCTTTTCTTAAATACTGCAGGAGCTGTTATTAATTATAATCAAGGGAAGGTGACCTTCAATGTTAATGACAAGGAACATATTATCTATTTCCCCAAGAAGATCGAAAGGAATTATGGCTTGAATTCAATTGAACATGTTGAGGGTATTCAAGTTGGAGAAATATATTGTCCCATACCAAGAGAAAAATTTGAAACTATTATGATTGGGACCATTGCTATCAAGGTTGAGGTAACATAATCATTAGTGGAATACAAAGTTTTGTCTCATATGGAATTTTTTTGGTAGCAAGACCTGATCAACCTTGTTAACAAAAGGATTTCATTGAACAAAACAATGTTTTCACCATGATTATCTCCGCTTACTTCTATTCTATCCATTTTTTTTGCTTATGCCTAACTTAAAGGCGTTAAAGAAAAGTACTTATTGGGAGATAACCCAAAAGTTTTAGATGAGTCTTGGAAGTTATTACTTCAGTAATAACTGCTCCTTATCCTTTTTATTTGCTTTTTGTGCCAAGAATAACCTCTAATGAGAGAGACGTAATGATTGGGAAAGTTGCTGTCCCAAAACAGATTTTTGTGCTTCACCGTAAAAATTCGTGTAAAATCTCTGAACGTCTTTTTGATGCGTGAATTTTTGTGCTTCTGCCCCAGGTTGTTATCTAACTTTCTTTAGTTCAACACTTTTTGATTTGAGCAACAGAATGTCTTCGAAAAAATTCTTCTTTACCTGCTGGTCTATTTTGACAGATTTCTGCCATTTTCTGTATTTGCTTCTTGTTGGATCCTTTTTGAGTTCTTTTGGGGAATGGAGATTTTTGAGGGAAGTGCTACAGTAGCTAGTGTTCTAATGGAAATTTATTTGGTGTTAGAACTGAACCTTAAGACTTATTATCTTGAGTGCACTAATGTTGCTAATAAAGATTGTGTGATGTTTTGTATGAAGGAAAAATTTCAGGTGTATGGAAGGAATGAGTAATGAGATGAAGGATGGACTAAAACTCAAGATTGGGGATGCCACGCGTGTCACCCCAAGAAATATCCAAGAAGTACAAGCGTCAAATCTTGGGGATGCCCAAGGCATCCCCTTCTTCATCAATAAAAATCCTAGGTTTCTTCCAAACGCTTCATTTTTATTGTTTCATGCACAGTTGTGTTGTTCTTGGAGCGTCTTATTTTTTGTTTTCATTTTGTTTTTTTGTTTGCTTTGTTTGCTTAGTTTTCTGAATAAATTGGTTGGACCCCCCTCTTTCATACATTGGTTTTCAAACAGTTTGGTTTGGTTTGGAAAAGAGTAGGAAAGCTCTTGCTTAAGTGGTAAAGACAGCTTGTTTTTGATTGTGGCCTATGCTTTGTCATGCCATGCTTGATATTGTTTTGGCTTTATGCTTAGTATTCTTTTCTGTAGCATGACTTGTTATAAACAATTGAGATTTCTTAATGTGCTTTGGAAGAATCATGCGTTGTTTTAGCATATTAAAGCATAAGTATTGTGGTATTCTCCTTTGATGCTTTATTTGGGTTGACTTGGCACATGCTCACACCATGTTATGACTATCTCAAGTCACCAAAATCCTTTATGATCCTTTAGTTTTCAACTTGTAGTATCACTTTTTGCTTTGATCAATGATGTTTTGTCGCTCTGCATGATTATGGCCATTATTGCTCTCTCGTTTGTTGCTCCCTTACTATTGCTAGCCTTCACCTTCACTGAGTATGTTTTACTCATGTTTCCAACTCCCTAAACCCAAATATTGCCAAAGTGTCCACCATACCTACCTATTAGCATCATTTTCTACTTCCGTGCATATTCATTATGCCTTGTTTTCTTCCGAATAAAATGTTTGCTTGTTATGAGAAAGTTAGTTAGTAAAGCTCTCACGAACTTGATGGCACACTTTATTTTCTTGCACTTAATAAACCTGAACCATTGCGTCCTTCTTTGTTGCGTATATGCTTGCGCTTTATAAGTTGAAGTTAGCAGAACCATGTATCATGGGGAACGCTTTCAACATTGCATTGGTACTTTGTACCTAGTTGATGTCATGTTCTTTTGCTTATGGATCCCAGCGGTGTGAAATAAAAGTGGAACTTGTAAGATCATGGAGTTTGTATGTATGTTAGAGAAACGCCTGGGCCGCTAGCCTAAGCCATGCCTAATCTGGTGGAAACTTGCAGCATAACCATAATGAGCATTCTATGAAGCATCCTCAATAAAAATCTATGCACATAGTAAATAAAAAGATCGCTGAGATGCTCATTATGCCTTGCCTTGTCATTTTGATTATGGGATAGCTCCATGTCATGTGCAAGGGTACCCGTTGGCGGTTCTCTATGATACGTATATACTTACAATGACAAGAGCTTACTTGTGACTGAAGTTGAGTAGCATGAGGATCGGTCTTCGTAAGTAAGGGGCATGAGACTTCGATTTATAACTTGTCAAGCATATCCTCTTAGTTGTGTCACTTTAACCTTAACCACTTAAAGATGCTTATGATAGGGGCAATGAGAGCTCAAAGCTAATGAGTACCATACTTTCAGCATTTGGAAGCCTTTCAAACTTTTCAAAACCTGTTCATTTCCTTGTTGAGTCTCCACACATTCTATGAGCACTTTCTTGAGAGCATAGTGGCCATTCTTAGTTCTATGTGCATTGTCCCAAGACTTATTGATTGATGCATACCTTGATATTGCTTGTTTTAAACTATTTGTATCTAGTCACTCTTGTAAACTTTGAAGGTGTCCTATGCATTTATGTTTGCTACTCTATGAGGGACAAGGTGAATGCCACTATGCTATGTTTTCTTTATGTGAAACAAACAAACGTCTTGCAAGGCATTGTTATTCATGAATCTTTTGTCTGCGCCTTTTCATGTTGCATCATAGTCTCTTTGTCTTATTGCTAGAACTTTGTCTTTCATGTTATGATTGAAGTACTATGATCCCAGCTTTGAATGTTTTACAAATATTTTGATCAAGTCTTTCATGGTGCATGTCACCTCAAAAATTATTCTTTCTTTTTATCACTTACCTACTCGAGGACGAGCATGAGTTAAGCTTGGGGATGTTGATACATTGCAAATGTATCTATAATTTTTGATGCTCCATGCTTGGTTTTATCCACTTTCTTGTGTTTTGTCCACACTTTGGAGTACTTTTCATATCATTTCTTGGACTAACCTATTAACAAGAGCCAGAGTGCCAGCTGCCTGTTTTCTGCTGTTTTTGGTTCCAGAAAAGTCAGAAAATGAATATTCTCGGAATTGGACGGGACAAAAGCCAAAGTGCCTATTTTTCCAGAAGACTCCAGGAGCCAGAATACGAGACGGAGGAGGGCCAGGGGCTGACCACACCCCCTAGGCGCGGGTTGGGCCTGGCCGCGCCAGGGCATGGTGTGGTGGCCCCAGGCACCCCCTCGGTCTCCCTCTTCGCCTATAAGAAGCCTTCTGACCTAAAAACTCAGGGGGGTTCGACGTTTTTCTAGAAGAAGTTCCGCAGTACCGCCACCACCGAAGGGGAGATTCGGGGGATAGAAAGTCTTTGTTCCAGCACCCTGGTGGGACAAGGAAGTGCCCCCGGAGCCATCTCCATCGATCTCCACCATCATATCCATCGACCATCCATGTTTCCCCCATCTATGAGTGAGTAATCCCCCGCTGTAGGCTATGGGGATGGTAGGGATTGGATGAGATTGTTCATGTAATGGCATCAGATTGTTAGGGCATGGTGCCTACTATGTTTTATTAGTGCTTTATGACTTTGTTGCGACTTGTTGTGCTTAATGCTTGTCACTAGGGCCCGAGTGCCATGATTTCAGATCTGAACATGTTATTGATTCATTATGATAGTATTGTTTCTGGTCTTATCTACAAGTTGTATACACACGTTGTTGTCCGGAACCTATGGCCCCAGTGATGAAATCGGGATAACTAAGGGAATGGCTTTGATGTGAGGATCACATGTGTTCACGGAGTGTTAATGCTTTGCTCGGTGCTCTATTAAAAGGAGCACCTTAATTGCCGATAGTTCCCTAGAGGCCCCAAGCAAACGGCGGGGACAAAAGATGTTGTGCAAGTTCTCATTGCGAGCACGTATGACTCTATATGGAACACATGCCTAGGATTGTCTAGTACATGGATGCTTTATCTTATTTATCTACAATTGCCCTATGTTCTGATTGTTATGTGAATTGTCTTGTCCATGCAACGCCCGTCCATCCATCCCTATGCCTACCGCACTCGAATCCCACTGTTACTGCTTTTGTCACTACTGTCTTTGCTTTACTACTGTTGTTACTTTGCTATTCCTACTACAAAACCATTGCTACTGATAAACTGTTGTGAGCAAGACTGTTTTCCAGGTGCAACTGAATTGACAACTCAGTTGTTAAGGCTTATAAATATTCTTTGGCTCCCCTTGTGTCGAATCAATAAATTGGGTTTCACTTCCCACGAAAATACTGCGATACACCCCCTATACTTGTGGGTCATCACCCGTGCAAAGCACCTATGCATAGGTCAGGCTCTGATACCACTGTTGGGTCCGCAACATAGAAAACAAAAAATTTCCTACGATGAGAACTACACGCCAAGATCTATCTACTAGGTACAAAGCAAACAGGTGGACATACATCCAACGAGAACTTACCCTCGAAGACAACGAGTTTTGTTAACGAGTAGGAACTCGTGGTTGATGTAGTCGTACACTTGCCGATCTCAAGAGCGTGAGGAAGTCCGAGCGCCGCAACTCAGCAGCGCATCCGTACTCGCACACACGTTCAAGCCACCGGATAACCTCCACCTCCTTGCTCCAGCGATCCAGTGGAAGCAACAACTCTTTCCAGACGAAATGCCATCAGGAACATGTATCTCGCTAATCCGAGACCATGTGGGAATAATTCTAGAGGGGGAGAGAGATCCTTCACAAGGAGGTGTGTGGAAGAAGGAGGAAGAGGGTGACCTTTTATAGGAGGAGGGGGGTGCCCTTCCTTCATGGCCGACGCATGGGGGGTGACTCCTCACCTCCCCCATTCATGTGGTGGTAACCCCTCCACATTAAAATGCCTCTTCACATTCCCCTTTAAAGTCCCTACTTTAAATGCATTAAAATTCTCCAAGTTTAATGCTCTCTCATTTAATAAAACTCTTTTATTAAATTTATTCAGAATTTTGTTAATTACTTTAATTAACAAACATTCACATATAACCCCTTGCAATATTTCAATATCACATGCAGAACCACTTTCTGCAATTTCACCCGAAACAATTTCCGGTTTCTATCGAAACAATTCCTGCGCTTTGCAATTCTTTCGTCTGAAACATATGTGCTCCAAAATGGTGTCCGGTAACTCTTAAGTGTGTCACCCTACGGTTCGCGAATAATGCAGACATGATTGAGACTCCTCTCAGACCAATAATCAGAAGCGGGACCTGGAGATCCATACCGACTCCTGCATATTCAACGATGACTTCTGTGATCGTAAGAACCTTTAAGCTTGTAACTAAATCCCTTTGTCTCGCGATATATTACATGTCCGAGATTCGATCATCGGTATCTCCATACCTAGTTTGATCTCGTTGCCAACATGCACTCTTTTCTTGTTCCCGTGATATAACATTCTAGTGATCACATCACTTGCTTGCAAGCTATCTTAATGTGATATCACCGAGAGGGCCCAGAGTATATCTATCCGTCATCGGGATTGACAAATTCCACTCTTGATCCATGAGCCTCAATATAACACCTTCCTAGCACTGAACCCATCTTTATAGTCACCCTGTTACAGTGTGACGTTTGATGTTATCAAGATACTCTTCCGGTGTTAGCAATTAACATGATCTCATGGTCTAAGGATAAAGATTGCTTCGTATGATGTTATATAAATATAAACATAATGACTTGATCATAATGCTATACTTCGGATGAATGTTCATAACATCATTCCACCAATGTTGTGACCTTGTTATTAACAACATCCAATGTCCATGATCAGGAAACCTTGATCATATTGTTAATCAACGAGCTAGTCTATAAGAGAGGCATAACTAGGAAACCTTTTTGTTTATTAAACACACATGTATTGATGTTTCCGATCAATACAATTATAGCATGCAAAATAAACATTTATCATAAACATGGAATAAGATAATAACCACTTTATTATTGACTCTTGGGCATATTCCCTTCACTAAAACCCTAATCCTTATTAATATTTCTTAATGAAAAGGACTTTTCATATAATTATGAATATTTTTAATGCACAATGAGAAATGAAGATAGGAGGGTCTACAAACTCTCTAGATATTGAAATCCCTGAAGAAATTCAAATTTAAAAAGCTTTTGTAAAAGAAAAGCAAAAAGAAAATGTAACTGAAAAAGTTTTAAAAAATAGTAAAAAGAAATAGAAAAATAATAAGGAATTGGACTGCCAGCAAAACCAGGCCGCAGCCTAGCAGACTTCACGCTATCTGCCGCTCGCGTGCGCTAGCTGCCACACTCCGCTCGTTTCGTCGCAGCCTAATACCGGCCCAAGCCCAAATACCCCTTCGCTGTCACTACAACAAATGTGATTATCTGTGACGCACATTCAATGACGATTTAGTTAAAAAACGTCATGTTTTATGAAAAAACGTCACAATTTAGATGAATCCCTGACGTTTTTTGATGAATCGTCATAGAATGAGCGTCATATATAATCACATTTGTTGTAGTGTGTTTCTTTTCCTTTATTCCTCCTCTCGCCAGAACGACAGCACCGGGAAGCAGCTCTCTAGCGAGTGCTCCACTGTTCACCTTTGCTGAGATGACCGCCGTGCTACGATTCGTGCTACCGACGTTGCCATCATCTATAAGAACCCTGTACACGCAAAGAGCGGACCCCATTTTCCCTTCATCCTCCTCCTCCCTTATCCACTATGAACCTAGATCGCCGGAGCTTTGAGACGCCGCAGTTCCCGAGATCCCCTTGAAGTTCTGAGCACACCGTTTGACTTGCCTTGCTGTCCTTGTTCTCCCAAGCCAGGCCATGGAAGCTGGAGAGCTCCTAGATAAGTCAATCGACACCTCACGGCCGTCGCCATTCACCGGTGTTCACTGTTGATTTCGACCATGCTTCGCCTCCATGTCCTCACCATAAGCTTCTCGGTGAGCAGTTGATCCTCCTGGTAGTCTCGCCTTCCTTCCTCGCATACGATAGCTCGCTAGCACCACACGCCACCACTCGTCGCTGTCGATCCTTGTTGTTGTCCTTACTTCGGCCACTCAAATGGAGCGGTGCCGCCACTCTGAGGTCGGCCGCAGCAAGGCGAGTCCACCATGCCCGTTCCCGCTTGCTCGCGAGCGCCCAATCGAGAGATCGATCAACGATCTGGAGGATCGGCTTCGGGTGATGTCAGCGTGACATCACGCTGATGTGATCCACATATTTTTATAAATTCTATTAATGTTTTCTGTAATAAATAAATTCCTAGATATGACTTGGCTTAGGCGCTACCAGTCAGTTGCTTGGGTAGATTAGGCTGGGTATAAAAAGTCTAACTGCAGGAGCTGTGTCATGCTGATGTCACCTTGGCGCATTAAATTCTTGTTTAATAATTCCCAAAAATGATTAAATATTGTTAATTCTATATCTTTTGTTTTATAATTAAAAAAATGTACATAATATATCAAAATGCTCAGAAAAATAAAATATATAATTTAACATAATGAACAAACATTATTCTGTTAACTATTTAAATAATTATTATTTAATAAATATTTTATAAGTAATAGTACTTTGAAAATTCATATTTTAATATTGGTAAATGAGAAAAATATAAATAATATACCAAAATTCTTAGAAAAACAAAATCTACATTTACAAAATTGTTTCATAGATTTTTGGTATCACTTCAATAAATATTATTATTTATTAAGTATTTATAATGTGATAAAACTTATAAAAAATCATAGTTTAATATTTAAAAATCACAAAAATACATATAATATACCAAAATGATCACAAAAATAAATTCTACACATTAAACATATCCTCTTTCTTAATTGAAGTCAAATAAAAGGTAAAGGTCTAATAAATCTTATTTTAACTCTTTTCTTTTATTTTAATTCATTAAAAATATATAAATATTTACTATTGCCTTTAGCATTATTTGTTTAAAGTGGAAAAATGTAATAACAAGTTCAATTGATGTTTAAGTAAAGTAAAAACAGGTGTAACCATTTTAAGTTGTACTTACTAAACTACCATTAAAAATTAAGTAAGTTTTACTCTCCAAAAATATTTTATCAATCATAAAATCATCTAGATTTGAGTACTAGTTCTTTTACCAGTTTAGGAATCCACCTAAAGAATTAAACTAAGTTTTTAAGTAATGTTAGCAAAACCCTATCTATGCTTATAAAATATAAGCATTAATAAGAAAGTAATTCTACTCACTTATAACACCACCTCATTCAAGTAATAATACTTAAATTCTAACTTTGTGGAATGTTAAGAAGTCAACCATCTATAATGTGATGCCTTGTTCAAAACATGTAAATCTTCACCACTTAAGTTATGATTGTTTAATGTAGTAATGTTTTCCTCTTTAATAATCTTAGCTAATAAGAAAACCTTAAAGTGTTAGCCTTAAGTTTAAATACTTTTTACTTTGTAAAGTAATATTTTCCTCAAAAGTTATTATTTTAAGAAACATTAAAAGTGATCCTTGAACACTTCTTTAAAAGATCTAATTGATTCTTAATCTTGTTTAAGAAATATTTTAGATACCATGACCCATTTGAGTGCTTTAGTATTGCATCCTATTTGTTGTATTTACATATTGTTTTACACACTCTAATAAGCCTTAATAAGAAGCACAAGTGTGAAACTGGTATAAAAGTGAAACACATTCCTAAGAACTCATCACCAGTTTCCAAACCCTAGATCAGATACGACTATGTTGGGGACATGTTTATCAAATTGCATTACATTATTTATGCAGCGTTGTATCTTGCTTCTTTAAACATTAGTCCTTACCGGACCAATGATGCTATTTATAGAATTTGGATCTTCTATTGTCTTGAAGACCGTGAGTGCATAATCTTGCAATCACAAAAGGCAAGTTCACAACTTGCTCATGTCCTTTGGTTATTTTCTATGAAATGATTGTAACTCAAATGTTGTCATCACCTGCATTTCAAAAAGGTCGAAAACACCATTTTCATAATTAACTAGAAATATCGGTTACTGATCCAGGGTGATCAGCTAATCTATCATAACTGGCAATGGAAACGCCATTGTATAGTAATGTATCATCTAGGACTTAACAACCAATGTCGCCAGTGATTCTAGCGCCGTATATTACGCGTCAACCATGAGATTTGGAATGGGACGGAGAACTCAGCTGCATGTTCTTCCTCTCGCATGCATCCGGATGGCCAAGTTGTGGTTGTTATCCTCGCAGCGTGCATTTATTGGTAATCCGTAGAGGAAATGCAGCATATGGGTGGGAGCCCTCAACATCCCACGATAGTTCTGGCATATGACAGTCTGTACTAACCATTGCCGTAATTCAAGATGTGGGCATGGCGTACACCAAGGGGACATGCGGCGTCACGAAGGAGTTAGTGATTGTCTTGGATCTTAGGTTGGCCTCAAACCATGGAAGTTTGAATAGGGATATACTCCCGGTCGTGCAACAAAGCTTAAGGTATCTTGTGGGAAAAGTGACGCACCTCTACAGAGTGTAAGAATTGTGACATGTTACTCCTTGTTCCAGGAAGGAGCTACGAATGCGGCAGGAAAGGAACCCCATGAAGGTTCTGATCAACCAGTGAAGGCTGTCGGACATAATTTTCAGAATAAAAGCAACCTTTGAAGAAATGTTTACAAAAACCTGCATTGCCTACGACCTTAGGTCTGTGGCTATAGAGATAGTGCATCATACACTCCTTTTTAGTGAACTTGCTGAGTACGCTCATACTCAACCGTACCTTCTTAACCCTTGCTAGGTTTTAAGCCGTTGAAGACGACGTCAACATCAATTTCTGATCAAGAAACCATCATCGATAGCTCAAGTTCTTCAATAAAGTCTATGAAGTCAAAATATACATCAGCTGAAGTGAAGACAAAGTCTATGTGTAGATAGGAGTAGATACTCTAACCATAAAACCTACTTCTATAGAGCATTGTATTAGTAGCAATTGCAAGCCAAATATTTTAGGTCTTATTAGCCAGATAGTTCTAAATTATTATTTCTGGTTCTTCCTTGTAAGAAGTTCTTTCTCTCTCTTTAGCCTAGAGTGTTCTCTGGATCTTTTGTAAAGAGTCGAGTTGTAATCTATAGTCATGTCTTGGACCTGTTGTGTTTCTGTTGTACCACTCTAAGGGATGTAATACTAGCGAACGGTGTTTCATTGGTGTTATGTCAATGACTATAGTGTACTACATCATGCAGTGGTATGCTGGGCCACCATAGCGGTGCTCCGGTTGGGGGAGGGGGCGGTGGTGGGTTGCTGTTCACCGTCTTCCCTTGGTGCGGCTGGCCCTTGTGGCCCGACTCACGACGCTTGCTGTGGTATTTCCCCGCCGGAGGAGAGGATGCCTGTCAACACCCGGATTTTTAATCCCAGATGCCTGTTATGCCATACATCGCAATCCCAGATTACCATTTTTGCGAGACATAACAGATTGGATATCACAGTACATCATCCATTACAAACCATAATAAGGTCTTACACAAATAATGATCTCATGATCTAGTCTCAGTACAATCAAGTAGCGGAATAAATAACGTAGTGGTGGGGTCCATCTTCAGAGTCACAGGCAATGCTGACGATGGGAGATGATCCTAGTTATCATAGCCGTCATGCTGTCCTTCATCTTGGTAATATCCTTCATAGTCTAGCCACGGGAATAGCTAGGGACAAAAGCCATGAGTACTCTTTAAGTATTCGCAAACTACCACTAACAAGTAGTATAGTTCTAGTAGGAATGCTAATTCTAAGTTTATTGTAAAGTTAAGTTTGAAACCTAAGCGGAGTTCAGAAATAAAGAAAGACAAAATAAAGTTTGAAATCACCTAAGTGGGAACTTAGTTGTCATAGTCACAACTCCGTTGTGGTTAAGTCATGTCACAAATCCTTTCATAAGTTGTTTTGAAAACATCTGACAACGGAACAGTATGGTCACTCCAACTGTCCATAACCACGGACGCGGCTATTCGAATAGTTTGACACTCTACAGAGGTGGTACACTTTCACCACAAGATTCGATACATCTGTCAGGGATAACCCTGAATCATCATACTTAGTATGCAGATAATCAAACATAACCATTCCTTTACACACCCTAGTATAAGCACCTTGATACCTCCATTTTGCATCACTACTATATGTCTTAATTCACTATTATTCATTGATATATTTCATATTGAGAGGTGATAATTATGTTATTTCATCTGTTTTTTCATGGTTGGTGACTTTTGGAGCATGGACCGCTGCAGTCAGGATTCTGATGGAAAAGGTGCTGTTTGGAGGCAAAATTCACAAAGATCAGAAAATCCGGGAAAATGTACGGAAAATCCTATTTTTCCAGAAGACTAAGGATGCCAGAAGATGGAGTGGAGATGGGCCACAGGGGGCCCACACCACCCCATGGCGCGGGCAGCCCTAGGCCGCGCCTGGAGGTGGTGTGGCCACCCTGGCCCACTCCAGCCTCTCCCCTCTGGCGTATATCAACCTCCCGAAACCCTAAGACTCGGGGAGGGACCACAGAAAGATTCCGCCGCCTCTGCGGGGCGGAAAACACCGAGAGAGAAAGATCTCTCCGGCAGACAGATTTCTGCCGGGGGAATTCCTTCCCGGAGAGGGGAGATCATCGCCATCAACACCACCATCAAGCTGGACTTCATCGGGTCATCATTATCATCACCACCATCATCACCATCAGCACCCTCATCACCATCTCCATATTGCTGTAACAATTGCGTTGAATCTTGCATTAGTTCATAGGGGAAACTTTCTCGGTGTTGATTACTCTTTGTAGTTGATGCTATTGAGTGAACCATTGAATTATTGTTTATGTTCAGATTTTTATACATCATTATTTCATCTCTTGTCATGATCCATATGATTTCTTGTGAGTAGTTCATTTTGTTCTTGAGGACATGGGAGAAGTCTTGTTGTTAGTAGTGGAGTTGCGTTGAGAAAGATTCAATAGATTGTTATTTAAGTTGTGGTGTACTTCTTCTAGTGGTGTCATGTGAACGTCGACTACATGACACTTCACCTATATGGGCCTAGGGGAATGCATTGTGTATTTGGCTACTAATCGTAGGGGTTGCCGGAGTGACAGAAACCTGAACCCCCGTTAGGAAACCATTGCACAAGGGACGTAAGGGTCTTAGAGTTTAAAGCTGTGGTTAGGTTTCTACCTTAATTACTTTCTTGTACTTACGGATGTTTGCAAGGGGTATAATCACAAGTATGTATTAGTCTTGGATGGGGCGGTACATTAGCACAGGTTCACCCACACAACACTTAGCAAGCTAAAGAAGATTAATCAACTATATGAAGCGAAAGCACTTGACAACTTCCCATGTGTCCTCGAGAACATTTGGTCATCTTAAGTAATACAACCGGCTTGTCCTTTGCTGCATAAAGCATTGGGCCACTTGTTGCATTTATTCCTACTATCTTTTATTTACTCGTACTTTGTTTACTTGCTTTATCGAAACCCTAAAATCCGTTTGCTAAGTATTTGCGAGAATTCCTGATCCATACCACTAGCCACACCTTACGCTCCTCGTTGGGTTCGACACTCTTACTTATCGAAAATCTTGCGATACACCCCCTATACTTGTGGGTCATCAAGACTATTTTAAGCGCCTTGGGAGTGAAGTGCTATTGGAGAGTGGAACTGGTAAAGGAAACTTCTACTTTGAGTATTGTTTACTTCTGCTAGTTGCTTTATTTTCGTTATGGATAATTCGCTGAGTTTCTTATTTGGTAATGCTACTACCACTGCTAAGGTAGTATATAAGCCACCACCTGCTGAGAATGATGTTATACCTACATGAATTATTGATCATGTTATGGATAACTACTATGTTGGGGATGGAACTGTCCATCCCGGTGATCATTTACTCTTTATACACGAATTATGCGGGTTGTTCAAGTGTGCAGGTATTACTATAGATCAAGTTAAGAAGAAGTTATTCTCATTGTCGCTGAAAGGAAGAGCTGAGGAATGGTATAAGCTGCTGAAGAATGGTCAAGCTCTAGAATGGGAGGAAATAGTGCCTCTCTTTTATTCAAAGTTTTATCCTCCTAGTGAGATTCATAAAGATCGGAATCAAATATACAACGTTTGGCCTCTTGATGGAGAGAGTACAGCTCAAGCTTGGGGGAGATTGAAGTTACTAATGCTCAAATATCCCATTCATGAGCTCCCCAACAATATTATTATCAATAACTTTTATGCAAGTCTCCCTCTACATGATAAAGATTTATTGGATGCTTCTTGTGCTGGATCATTCACTCGCATGGAAGAAGAAGCTAAATGGGATCTTCTAGACCGTATTCAAGACAATACTGAAGCTTGGGAGAATGAAAAAGGTAGAAAGTCAGGTATAAATTATGATTATGAATGCATTGAATCTTTTATGGGAACTGATGACTTTCAAAATATTAAAAATGCTTATGGTCTAGACTCTCAAGCTATTGCTTCTTATTTTAAGGCTTTTGCTTCCTATATTGAAGTGCCTAAAAAGAAGTGGGATAAGTATCATGAACCTTATAAAGATATTGCTAAGAGTGTTCCTTCAATAAATACTGAAATTTATACTGCTAATCATGTTTTACCTGAACCTTATATTGAGAAAATGCCTTTCCCAGTTAGGATTAAGGAACATTCTATGATAGCTAGTATGGTTAATGAAAGTACAAGAAAAGCTACTGAACCTGATAAACAAATGGTTGATGAACCTATAATAGCAAATGTGAAAGACTTTGTTACTAAATATGAAAAAGAGGGACACCCTATCCTTTGTAAGGATACCTCTAATATTGTTTCACATAGTAGTGTTATGAGAGCTAGTATTCCTATGTTTTCTATTAGAATAAGTGATCATTGCTATGATGGTTCTTGTGATAGCTATATTGTTAAGTTTATGCATGATACTGAAAGCTACTATGAGAGAGGGAAAAGTGTTCTTATGTATCTCAATAATATCAAGTTTCCTCGTTTCATGCTGAAAGTTTTTATGTTGCACTTGTTTTGCCTTCTTATGCAAGAAGCCTCTGGTTTCAATAACTTGTTTGTTTACAAAATTCCCTTGCATAGGAAGTGGGATAGACTTAAATGTGTGTGTGTTTTTGCTTCTTAATGCTCTCTTTCACTTCAATTCATATCCCTATGAGAGCTTCTTCAAAATTATCATGCCCATCTTAATGGCTATAAAGAAAGAGCTTTATGGGAGACAACCCAATTTGTTTTTGCTTTTAGTTTGTTTTTGTTTCTTTGAGTCTTGGAAGTTATTACTTCGGTAATAACTGCTCCTTATCCGTTTTGTTTGGTTTTTGTGTCAAGGTCAACCTCTAATGAGAGAGAAGTAAGATTTGGGGAAGTTGCTGTCCCGAAACAGATTTTTGTGCTTCACCGTAAAAATTCGTGAGAGACCTCTGTCTGTCAGATTGAGATGTAATTGTTTGAGCTTCTGACCCAGGTTGTTAATTAACTTTCGTTAGTTTTGCACTTTTTGATTTGAGCAAGAGAAGGTTTTCGAAAAAATTGATATTTACCTGCTGGTCTGTTTTGACAGATTTTGCCACTCTTGCATCTGCTTCTTTATTCGATTTCCTTTTTGAATTATTTTTGGGTTTTCGGAAGGAGTTGCTACAGTAGCTTATGTTTTGATGGTTTTCAGTTGAAGTTGGACTCAAAAGGTTTTATCACTTCACTTATACTAATGTTGCTAATGAGAACTGTGTGAAGTTTTGTGTGAAAGAAATTTCCACGAAGTGGAGATAATGGTGTAATAAGGAAGAGAAGGGTTTTATGACTTAAGTAATAAGTGTATGAAGATGAAGATATTGATATTCAAGAGATGACTCTGGAAGAATCTACTAGATACCAAATTTAGAGACCTGCAGAGTCTATTTTCAAATAGGTAACAATTCTGGTAAGAAAAGTTCCGCAAAAATACAATCCAACTATATTTTTGCAGTTTTCAGTCGATAAGGAAAGCTACAAAGCGAAAAAGGGACGGAAATAGAGCCAGGGTGGCTCACACCACCCTGTGGCGCGGGCCCACCCCTGGCCGCGCCACCAGATGGTGAGTCCACCCAGACTCCGCCTTTGACCCGTTTTCACCCAGTACCTTCCTTTCGATATGAAACTTCATAATATATAACCCCTCAGATCCCCTAAGGTCCGTATATCATGTTTTCGTCGTGTTTTTGTTTCGATCTGTTTCTGCCAGGTAAAAATCTCAGAATTGTAGCCTCAGTGTCTTCCACTGCATCAGTTAAGGGAGATTCCTTGGAAGATATCATCAACCCATACATGAGAGAATTGAAGATTCATCCCAAGGAGTTATTGCTCGAAGGTGGGGAGGTTCAGATTAAAGAGGTTCAAGGCCCTAAAGGTGAAGGGAGTCTGGAGGACAGGATGGAAGCATTGGAACAAGAAAGCTTTAGGTACAGGAAGATGGCGGAGCGTGAAGTGGATATCATCCATAAGGTTTGTTCCGAACTCATCACCGAGCACCAAAAGGAGACTGCTAAACTCAAAGACGAAGTCCTCTCACTCCGCCAAACAACCAACGAACTGCAAGCACAGTTCTATGGCGTTCAAAATCAGAACTGTGAGTATGAGGCTAGATTTAAACTCATAAGTGTTGCTGCAAGTTTCAGGATGTTGGAAACCACAATGTCCTTTGTTGATGGGAAGCCTTTACCTTGGAAGACGAACGAAGATGAGACAATACCACCACCACCAAAGGAGTAATTCGTCATCAGGTTTGGCATCCCCTTGCTTTGTTCCAAGCTTGGGGGAGTTCCGCGGTATCACATCACTATCTTCTATCTTTTTACCTTTTTAGTAGAGTCATATCATGAATAGAGGAGTTATTATGTAGTATGGTTTGAATTATGGAAGTGTCCCCTCTCTCGTAGATATGTATCCCTTGGTGTGAGTTGCCGTTATGGAATATTAATGAGAAGTTCTATCATTTACTCTGTTGCATAGCTTATATTAGTTTTCAATTCGTGGTTATATGATTGATCTTGTTGTTAGTATTGGTATCACTTTGGGATCATTGAGTTAATTTAGTTGGTTTTGGCAAACCTGGCTCGGTATAACACTATTTTTGAGAGTTGAATGAAAAGATAGAAGTACTCTATAGAAAAATTATTTCATCATCTTTCTTTCTTGATTTGCTCATAAGTCTAGTATTCTCTAGTTAAGATCTTTTGTGCTTCCAAGGAAGATTGCATGTTTGTCTTTATCACTTGTATGTTTGTTTGTTTCCTTCAACTCTTATACTTGCTACCCAGCCTTGGTAGCCAAAAACCTGTGCTGAGAGGGTATTCTTCTCGTGCATCCACCTCGTTTAAACCAAAACCTTTGCCATTTGTGTCCACCATACCTACCTATTAGCATTATTGCTATTCCAAGTAAATTCTTTTTTTATCTACCTCCCAAATTAAACTTGTTATGTGAAAATTAGTGATTAAAGCTCTCACGAACTTGATGGCACAATTTACTTTCTTGCATTTAATAAACTTGAACCATTGGGTCCTTCTTTGTTGCGTATATGCTTGCGCTTTATGAGTTGAAGTTAGCCGAACCATGTATCATGGGGACCGCTTTCAACACTTCATTTGGTACTTTGTACCTAGTTGATATCATGTTCTTTTGCTTATGTATCCCGGCGGTGTGAAATAAAAGTGGAACTTGTAAGATCATGGAGTTTATATGTGTGTTAGAGAAACGCTTGGGCCGCTAGCCTAAGCCATGCCTAATCATGGTGGAAACTTGCAGCATAACTATAGTGAGCATTGTATGAAGCATCCTCAATAAAAACCTATGCGAATAGCAAATAAAAAGATCGCTAAGATGCTCACTGTCTGCTTTCCTTGTCATTTTGATTATGGGATAGCTCCTGTGTCATGTGCAAGGGGTACCCCGTTGGCGGTTCTCAATGATACGCATGTATTTACAATGACAAGAGCTTGCTCGTCACTGAAGTTGAGTAGCATGAGGATCGGTACTCATAAGTAAGGGGCATGAGATTTCAACTTATAACTTGTCAAGCATATCCTCTTAATTGTGTCACTTTAACCTTAATCACCTAAAGATGCCTATGATAGGGGCAATGAGAGCTGAAAGCTAGTAAGTATCATAATTTTTGGGAGCTCTTTAGGAGACTTGCAATCCCTGCTTCCCTCTTTGAAGGGCCTTTCTTTTACTTTGTAGTCGAGTCAGTAAACCTACTTCCTTCTATCTCAGCAAGTATTTTGAGTTGTTGTGTTTCATTCATTCATATGATGATTTATTCACTCATGTTTCTTATGTTCCCTGTTTTGCACATTGCTCTTATCTTGATGTTTACTACTTTGAAAGCTATCATTGAAAAACCAGCTATTTGTGAACTCTAGCAAATTATCAACTATTCTTCGACCAACAGCTAAGTTTGCCATTACCAATTATGATTCACTTTATGTATCTTTATTGTGTTTCCTTTACTCATTACAATTTGAGTTATATAATAGTGAGTTGTCTTCTATTATGATCTATGTATTTGATGAATGTGATGCTTCTTGTCCGTATTCTTGTATCGACTCTTCACTCCATAAACCTGAGGCCATGTTTATTGAGCTCAGTTTAACAGGGACAAGCGAAGTCTAAGCTTGGGGGGAGTTGATACGTCCATTTTGCATCACTATTCTATGTCTTAATTCAATATTATTCATTGATATATTTCATATTGAGAGGTGATACTTATGTTATTTCATCTGTTTTTGCATGGTTGATGACTTTTGGAGCATGGACCGCTGCAGTCAGGATTCTGATGGAAAAGGTGCTGTTTGGAGGCAAAATTCGCGAAGATCAGAAAATCCGGGAAAATATACGGAAAATCCTATTTTTCCAGAAGACTATGGATGCCAGAAGATGGAGTGGAGATGGGCCACAGGGGGCCCACACCACCCCATGGAGCGGGCAGCCCTAGGCCGTGCCTGGAGGTGGTGTGGCCACCCTGGCCCACTCCAGGCTCTCTCCTCTGGCGTATATCAACCTCCCGAAACCCTAAGACTCGGGGAGGGACCATAGAAAGATTCCGCCGCCTCTGCGGGGCGGAAAACACCAAGAGAGAAATATCTCTCCGGCAGACAGATTTCTGCCGGGGGAATTCCTTTCTGGAGAGGGGAGAACGTCGCCATCAACACCACCATCAAGCTGGACTTCATCGGGATCATCATCATCACCACCATCATCACCATCAGCACCCTCATCACCATCTCCATATTGCTGTAACAATTGCGTTGAATCTTGCATTAGTTCATAGGGGAAACTTTCCCGGTGTTGATTACTCTTTGTAGTTGATGCTATTGAGTGAACCATTGAATTATTGTCAATGTTCAGATTGTTATACATCATTATTTCATCTCTGGTCATGATCCATATGATGTCTTGTGAGTAGTTCGTTTTGTTCTTGAGGACATGGGAGAAGTCTTGTTGTTAGTAGTGGAGTTGCATTGAGAAAGATTCAATAGATTGTTATTTAAGTTGTGGTGTACTTCTTCTAGTGGTGTCATGTGAATGTCGACTACATGACACTTCACCTATATGGGCCTAGGGGAATGCATTGTGTATTTGGCTACTAATCGTAGGGGTTTCCGGAGTGACAGAAACCTGAACCCCCGTTAGGAAACCATTGCACAAGGGATGTAAGGGTCTTAGAGTTTAAAGCTGTGGTTAGGTTTCTACCTTAATTACTTTCTTGTAATTACGGATGTTTGCAAGGGGTATAATCACAAGTATGTATTAGTCTTGGATGGGGCGGTACATTAGCACAGGTTCACCCACACAACACTTAGCAAGCTAAAGAAGATTAATCAACTATATGAAGCGAAAGCACTTGATAGTCTTCCCATGTGTCCTCGAGAACGTTTGGTCATCTTAAGTAATACAATCGGCTTGTCCTTTGCTGCATAAAGCATTGGGCCACTTGCTGCATTTATTCCTACTGTCTTTTATTTACTCGTACTTTGTTTACTTGCTTTATCGAAAACCCCTAAAAATCCGTTTGCTAAGTATTTGCAGAGAATTCCTGATCCATACCACTAGCGAGCACCTTATGCTCCTCGTTGGGTTCGACACTCTTACTTATCGAAAATACTATGATACACCCCCTATACTTGTGGGTCATCACACCACTCCTATGAGCATGGTCTCCCAACCATGACCATCTGTCATCTTGGGCACTGCATAGGTGGACAGCATTGAGAGGTATCCTCAGCTCGGACCTCTCCCGCGAGGGAACTAATACTAATTCATATAAACTTCCGGCTAAGCCTTACCCAATTCAGGTATTGTGGTTGTAAGGTAAAATTGGAATGGTATCGCATCCGAACCCAATCATCAGTTTTATAAAAGGCTAAGTCTCATACCTCAACATTTTCATCATCATAAACCATTTGTGTTTCGCAACACATGTCAAAACATCTCAATAGAATGACTCATCATTCCAAGGTTTTGACAAATCATTTTCACCAAGTATTCCCATCTAGAGTAAATCTAGTTTTGGTTTAGCTCTAAACTTACTAAGTTAAGAGTGTTCACTAATGTGGGATGCTAATCTCCATCTCATGCCATAGAATGACATCTAAGTCTAACTAGATAGGTTAAGTTTTATACTCTTTATGCTACCTTAAAAACAAGTAAAGGACTTTGGTAAAGTAAAGGAAGTAAAGCTTGTAAATAAAACTTGGAATAGATATAAGTCAAAGGGTATAACCAAAGCATGCCTAATGCATCTTGCTTGGGTTATCTATTTTGCAAGGTTTAGCTTGCTAATAATACACTTGCAAGTGTTAGCTTGCATTGTTAACATGTATAATGCTAGATTCCCTTGGGTAGTGAAGTGGTTGAAGTTTTCTTCCTCCTCCTCTTGGTAGAACTCCTCCTCCTTGTAGACTTGGTCGGTACTATCGTCTATACATACATACGGGATACACAATCACCAAACAATACTTAACTAGTCTACTTAGCACACTGAGGCACATATTTGATGATCTATTATCATCACAAGCATCACAAGGTTTTATGAACTAGTTTCATCCTTTTTATTTGAGAAAATTAATTTCTACTCATTGAAATTAACTACGATTTAATATTCTCCAATTAAAATATGGGATCATGTGGACACATGTCATCACCACATATTCTAACACATGGGAATGTGATTTAAAGGTTGGATCATATTTTAATAAGTTTAAGTTTAATAATTAATGATTTAAAGTGACTAGAAATGCCTATATAGCATTATTTTGGTACTAGTCCAAAGTCACTGCATGCAAACCTTAATATTATTACATATTCAGATAGGTATGGTTAAATGTGATTTTTGGGAGTTGGAATCAACTCAAAATCTATTAGAGTTGATTTTATAAAAATGTTTGAATGTGCAAAAGCTTATGTTTGTTATTTTAACTAGGAGAGATCTCTAACTCTAAAAGATTTAAATCCAACGGACTTGGATAGTGATTTTCAGTAGCTTTCCAATAAAATTGGAATCACTCAATTTGGATTTGTAAATCTTCCTGAAATGATTTTTAAACTAAGGGACATAACTAGGTTTGAATTAAAATAACAAAACCTATATTTGAATCTACGGGCTTAGGCGGAAAACTAAATGGGCCGGCCCAGTGGCGCTCAACGGCGCAGAGGACGACTGACAGGCTGGTCCCGCATGTCAGCGGCACTTAAAACCCGAAGCGATACGGGGCGATCTAGGCCACATGATTAGAACACAGATCGACGGCTCACGATCGTTGTCGATGACAGACTCGTCGCCGGCGAGACTGAACTCTAAACGGCCGGTGGGGGTATACTAGGACGTACTAGGGCTCCAGCTAGTGCGGCGAGGCGGGCAAACAAACTAGTGTACGACGGCGAGCTTAGGCAAGGTCGCGGTAGGGGCTGAGGTGGACGAAATCGATGACCACTTCTCCTCCTCTGTAGCGGCTATCTCCGGCACAATTCTGGCGAACAGCGGCTCGAGCGGCTCCGACGAGAGAGGGGAAATGGTCAGTGGAGAGATGGGAGTGAGATGGTGTGGTGATTGAGGCTAGGGGTGGCCTCCTTATATAGGCTCGACGAGGGGACCGACAGGTGTGGGCTGGCATCTCTGGCGAGGGCGGTATAGGGAGCTACCAGCGTGGGCGAGGTAGGCGGACGGTGGGCGGTATGCTGGCGGTCCTCTACGGCACAATGGCGCGGCTAGGGGCGGTGCCTAACGGTCGGGAGCTTCCCGCACTCTGGGATACAGAGGCGGTGTTCGACGGTGCTCCTGGCGACTATGGGTCGCGTGGCGGTGCACAGCTGTGTCTAGCGGGTTGCTGGGTTGATGGCGGAGCGGCGTGCGCGATTTGGTGTCGAGGCGTGGTCGGTGGCGTGCTGGCGGCGATCGCGCTCTGGAATGCGCTGCGCATGGCGCAGAGAGAAAGGGCGACGAGGCGCTGAGGTGGTCTAGTGCCTGGCTGGGCTTGGGGAAGGGGCATGGAGTCGCGGTGTGGTCTGGTCTATCTCCTAGACATGGCGAGAGAGAGAGGGGCGGTTGGCTGCGAGCTGTCCATGCTTTCATTGCGAGCATGGCGCTGTGTGGCGAGAAGACTGCTGCAAACGGCTAAGGGGTAGCCTCTTGATGGCATGGTTGGTACTGGGGGAGACAATGGGAGGGGTTTTAGGCCTTAGTGGCATTTAGATCACTGCTTTAAAATAGTAATAGTTAGACAGTTTGATTAGTGCTCACTAAGTGTTCGACACAATGGCCGCATGAAGAAAATATTTGAATTTTTGGGAGATTTTTAGTGGAGTGGTTCATCTCATGCTAGGTTTGCTTGGGATTTTGAAATGGAGTTCATTTGAGTGGTTTTTGAAAAAGTGGTATCTAGACATATGAACTATATTCAATTTTTAAATGTCATTTAAATTTAGAGTTTGAAAGTTTTTGGGATGAAACAAAGTGGGCCTTGGTACATCACTACTTGTACTAGTAAGGGGTGTAAAGATCCACAATTGTCTCTGTTAACAAATGAGTGCTAGGAATAGCCAAAGTGGGCTATGTCATTAAAATGGCAAAAGTGGCCATTTGCTTATTTAATTCTTTTTGATTTATTTTTCTTTGGGATTTGGTTGGGGATGATCTAGATGATGTGTAATTCACCTTAGAGTCATTTTACAATCAATAGATCACTCAATCATGGCAATTCAAAACAACTCCTATTTAAATGCACACATATATGAATGCTTAAAGATTTTAAAATAGAAAAAGGTTTTGTTAACGCTAAATTGGGTAGATTTGATCTTGATCACTTGGATTAAAGTTTTGGGATGTTACAAGCCTTACCCCCTTAAACAAAATCTCGTCCCGAGATTTATGAAAGAAATTTAGGAACTAAAGAGATCTAGGAACTCAGTCCTAATGTAATCTTCTCGCTCCCAAGTGGCTTCTTCTTTGGTATGGTTGCTCCATTGAATCTTGAGAAATTTGATACGCTGGGTCCTGGTGGTTCTGTAGGCTTCCTCCAAGATACGGATGGGCACTTCACGATATGTCAGATCTTTGCTGATATCAACAGCTCGGTGATCGATGTTCTTGAAAACTTCGGTCTTCTCCGGCACTTCTAAGCATTTGTGAAGTAACGATATATGGAACACATTGTGGATGGCTAACATCTCTTCTCGCAGTTCCAATTGATAAGATACTTCTCCTTGGTGATTCAGAATCTTGAAGGGTTCGATATATCTGGGGGCTAACTTTCCTTTCAGACTAAAACACTGGGTTCCCTTCAATGGTGAAACCTTGAGATACACAAAATCTCCGACATTGAAAGTCAGGTCTCTCCTTCTCTTGTCAGCATAACTCTTTTGCCTAGACTGGCGGTCTTGAGGTGCTCACGGACTTTGTGAACCTCCTCTTCGGCTTCTCGGAGAATGTCGGGTCCAAAAATCTCACTCTCTCCTACTTGTGACCAATTCAAAGGGGTGTGACACTTTCTTCCGTATAGGAACTCAAATGGTGCCATTTGCAAACTGGCTTTATAACTGTCGTTATATGAGAATTCTATGAAAGGCAGACAATCTTCCCATTTGGATCCATATTCCAACACATAAGCTCTCAACATATCTTCTAAGATTTGGTTGACTCTTTCAGTCTGTCCATCAGTTTGCGGGTGATAAGCTGTGCTGAAATTCAACTTGGTTCCTAATACTTCTTGAACTTTCTGCCAAAATCTCGAGGTAAATTGGGTTCCTCGATCTGATACGATGGTCCTGGGGGTTCCATGCAGACTAACAATTCTAGAAATGTACAACTCTGCTAGCTTCGAACTCTGGTAGGTTGTCTTGACAGGTATAAAGTGAGCTACCTTGGACAGTCTATCAACGATGACCCAGATTGAGTCATTTCCCCTACTAGAAGTAGGCAAACCGGTGATAAAGTCCATTCTGATGGAATCCCATTTCCATTCCGGAATCTGCAATGGTTGCAACAGTCCTGTGGGTCTTTGATGTTCCGGTTTAACTCTTTTACAGATATCACACTTGGCGAGGTATCTCCCGATTTCTCTCTTCATCTTGTGCCACCAAAATTGCTCTTTCAAATCTTGATACATCTTCGTTCCTCCGGGGTGGATAGAATAAAGAGTATCATGAGCTTCTTGCATGATAACTTGCTTCAGCTCCGAATCTACTGGCACACAGATACGACCTTTGTACCATAGAACTCCTTCTTCGTCTTCGATGAATCCAAGTACCTTTCCTGTACCAATACGATGTTTGATTCCATCAATACTTTCATTTCCCTTCTAGGCTTCCTTGATTTGGCTAATCAACATGGGTTGAAGTTCAATGCTAGCTAAAAATCCTTTGCTAACTAAATCAGTCCTAAACTGCTCCAACTCCTCATACAAACTTGGTTGCTTGTCCTTGATCATGGTGTTTAGCCTACACGGCAATCTGCTAAGAGCATCCGCTACCACATTGGCTTTGCCGGGGTGATAGTGAATGTCAAGGTCATAATCCTTGATTAACTCTATCCATCTCCTTTGCCTCATATTTAGCTCCTTTTGAGTGAAAATATACTTCAAGCTTTTGTGATCTGAGTAAATCTCACAGCGATTAACCATAAGATAATGACGACAAGTCTTCAATGCCAAAACTACGGCTGCTAACTCAAGATCATGGGTTGGATAGTTTTGCTCATGCTGCTTCAGTTGTCGAGACAGATGCACGATGACTTTGTCTTCTTGCATCAATACACATCCGAGACCAATCTTGGATGCATCACAATACACATCAAACAGCTTCTTGATATCTGGCATGATCAATATTGGGGCTGAAATCAATCACTTCTTCAGCTCTTGGAAACTTGCTTCACATTTGTCGGTCCATTCAAACTTCTTATCCTTCTTCAACAATTGAGTCATGGGTCTGGCGATGCTCGAAAATCCTTCGACGAACTTGCGGTAGTATCCCTCTAATCCGAGAAATGCACGGACTTGGGTTTGAGTTGTTGGGGCTTCCCATTCTTCGACATCTTTGATCTTGGCGGGATCAACAGCGACTCCTCCGGTAGACACAATATGTCCTAAGAATCCTACTTCTTTCAACCAAAACTCACATTTGCTGAACTTGGCATACAACCGATGCTCTCTAAGGGTTTCAAGGATGATTCTCAGATGTTGCTCATGCTCTTCTTCTGACTTGGAGTAGATAAGGATATCATCGATAAACACAACGACAAACTTATCTAGAAAATTCATAAAGATCTTATTCATGAGATTCATGAAATAAGCAGGGGCATTGGTTAATCCAAAAGACATGACCGTATACTCATATAATCCATAACGAGTAGTAAAGGCGGTCTTAAGAATATCCATTGCTCGAATCTTAAGTTGGTGAGAACCAGTCCTAAGATCGATCTTAGAGAACACATTTGCTCCAGTCAACTGATCAAATAGATCCTCTATATTTGGCAAAGGGTACTTGTTTTTTGATGGTGACGTCATTCAGCTTCCTGTAATCTGTGCACAAACGGTTGCCTCCATCTTTCTTGTCGACGAATAACACTGGCGATCTCCATGGCGATGCGCTTGGTTGAATCAAGCCTGTTGCCAACATAGCATCAACTGCTTCTTCAATTCCACTAACTCTGAGGGGTTCATACTATAGGGTCTCTGGGCTATGGGTCTGGTTCTGGGGATTAGTTCAATAATGAACTCAATATCCCTATCCGGGGGCATACTTGGCAATTCATCTGGGAATACGTTGGGGTATTCACAGACTACTCTGACTTGGTCAATGGTAGGCAGGGCTAGACTCTTATTACACTTGAATTGACGGGGCAAGGTTTCAGATATATGCTCTACTGATACTCCAGAGCTACTGGTCATTGTGATGGCTTTCTTGGCACAGTCTATCAATCCTTTATGCTTTGACATCCAGTCCATTCCTAGTACTACTTCCAAACCTTTGGTTCCAAGCACTATTAGATTGGCATAAAAATCTATCCCATGTATTCTGATAGGCACATCTTTGCAAATTTTTCTAGCTTTTGTAGTTGAACCAGGGATTTGAACTATCATGACATGCTTCAAGTTGGTTGGGTGAATCTTACTAGTGCATGCAAATTCTTTGGTGACAAATGAGTGCGATGCTCCAGAATCAAACAACACTCTGGCTAAAACGGAGTTGACAGAAAACATACCTAGCACTACATCTAGCGCTTCTTGGGCTTCTTCGGCGTTCACGTGGAAGAGACGGCCGTTGCGGTTTTGAGGGTTCCATGGGGTGAATCTTCTTCCTGGTTGAACACGACGCTGCTATTGAGCTGGGGCATTCACATTGGCAGTGGCGGCAATCTTCTTGGGGCACTCATTTGAGTAGTGACCCTTCACTCCACACTCGAAACAAGTGATTTGAGACTTGTCTTTCGCTGCCACGGGCACAACATTGCTTCTAGTTCTGGGTGCAGTGTTGTTGTTGTTGTTGCTCTTGGGAGGTACACGGTTGAAATTTCTGGTGTTGCCGGGGTGATTGTTGTTTTCTCCGGACTTCACATTTCCTCCGCTACGGTTGGGGTAGCTTGGGCGAGACATTGGGGGTCGGTTGTTCCTTGGTGCATATCCCGCTGAAGGGTTGGGATGGTACTTCTGGTGACTGTTGGATCCAGCTTGGTGCATCATACGATGTTTGCGGTTGTCGTTTGCCTGGTTAATCTTTCCTTCCATCTGTGGCAGAGTCGACTAGCTGTTCGAGATCCTAGAAACAGATGTTGATGAGGACAGTCTGCATCTCATCATGCAGTCCGTTTAGGAATCTCTCCTTCTTCTTGGCCTCCGTGTTGATCTCATCAGGTGCATACCTGGCTAGAGACAAGAATCTGTCACGGTACTCCACTACAGTCATTATGCCTTGCTTCAACTCTCGGAATTCATCCCTCATTCGGGTAACTAGACCCTGCGGCACGTGGGTGCGGCTGAACTTGATTTTGAAGGCTTCCCATGTCATCACTTAACCATGGTTGATTGTGCGAACGCTGTTCCACCATGCTCTTGCAAAAAGAACCTTCTCGTTGGCATCCACTCCAGCTATTTCTAAGTTGTTCTCCATTGTCTGCAACCAATCATCAGCATCCAGTGGGTTCTCTGAAGTACTAAAGATTGGGGGATTTGTATTCTGGAAGTTTTTGAGTTTGGATCCATGATGATCCTGCTTTCCATGGTTCTAGTTGTTGTGAGCCATCTGGGCGATTTGCTGCAGTGTTGCTAGATTAGCTTGGCGCTCTACCCTGCTTGCTTCACGGTCTGCAATGAGAGTCTGTAGAATCTGCAGCATTGGGTCTTGCGATGAGCTGCTCCCTCCTTGGTTTCCACGAGTCATTTGAAGATTGAGGTAGATAAAGGGGTAAGAGGGAAAGATCTAAGGTTCATGGTTTTGATTTCAAAGCTAAAAATTTGAGTTTGACTCAGGTTTTTGCAACTAACTTCTTTTCATTCATTCAAAGAAAGCACACGATACAAACACACACACACCACAACATCAAAGGAAAACAGATGGTTTTAGGAACCATTCTGTAAGCTACGATACAATGGGACCGATACTCCTCATTCTACGATACTGCTCTAGTGCATCTTCTCATCATCGATGAAGTCGGAGTCATCATTGTCGGTGTAGAAGTCCACGGCATCCTCCTCCAGAAAGTCATCATCATTGCTGAGGTAGGAGTCAATATCCCCTTGGATATCTTCACCTTCCTCTTCTTCTTCCTTTACAGCAAGCGGAGCTTCTTGCTCCTTGATGGTCTTCTCGAGGTTGGCCACCTTCTTGCGAAGACGATTGATGGTGTGATCCTTCTTTGCACGTTGACGGCGAAGAGACTAACGATCCTGGACTAGCAGTGAGAAAGTCTGGGCCTTCTAGGCGGCAACGGCGAGGTTGTTGTTAGCGAGCTCTCTAGCATTGTCTAACTCCTTCTATTTGTCGTACAGTAGGAAGTCGAGGTTCTCCACTTGACTCTTCAGTATTGGGTGACTTGGCATCTCTAGCGGCATTCCCATGGAATCACGCCTTGCATAGTGAACAAAGCAGGTTCCTTGGATGAGGTTGACACTGAGGGCACATAAACATGCTAGAGCTTCATGCATTGCCCTGGCTAATCCATCTAGCCAGTTGTTCTCTCTCATCGAGAACTAAATCCTCCTAGATACTGGTGCTTCTATCTTGCCTCGAAGATCAGCAGTCACTAGCCATTGTAAATCTCCTCCTGGTGGACCCGGGAGTTGAGCTCCAAGGAATTCCATATGAGGACGCTCCAAGAACTCAGACAATGCATCCAAATCCCTTTTGAAGGTCAGTTGGCCTCCGTTGCCCAACTGGTAGAACTTGCTGTATTGAGCTTCCATCTATAAGAATTTAGGATGATAAAGTTAGTGATGTGATAAAGTGTGTCAAATTTTTATGTAGTAATGTAAGACTTTGGAGGAACATGAGTTTTTTTGAGAAAAGAATTCCCAAGGGTAAGAGAGGAAATAGTTTTCATAAGTACTCCCTTTGGTTTTTTTTTAAACTAAGTTTTTGTTCGGACGTCCATTCTAACTAGGGTCTCCTATGGTCAGGATGGCTCTAATACCAACTTGTCAACACCCGGATTTTTAATCCCAGATGCATGTTATGCCATACATCGCAATCCCAGGATTACCATTTTTGCGAGACATAACAGATTGGATATCACAGTACATCATCCATTACAATCCATAATAAGGTCTTACACAAATAAGGATCTCATGATCCAGTCTTAGTACAATCAAGTAGCGGAATAAATAGCGTAGCGGTGGGGTCCATCTTCAGAGTCACATGCAATGCTGGCAATGGGAGATGATCCTAGTTATCATAGTCGTCCTACTGTCCTTCATCTTGGTAATCTCCTTCATAGTCTGGCCACAGGAATAGCTAGGGACAAAAGCCATGAGTACTCTTTAAGTACTCGCAAGCTACCACTAACAAGTAGTATAGTTCTAGTAGGAATGTTAATTCTAAGTTTATTTGTAAAGTTAAGTTTGAAACCTAAGCTGAGTTCAGAAACAAAGAAAGATAAAATAAAGTTTGAAATCACCTAAGTGGGAACTTAGTTGTCATAGTCACAAGTCTGTTGTGGTCAAGTGATACGTTGCTAACGTATCCATAATTTTTGATGTTCCATGCTTCATTTTATCTACTTCCTTATGTTTTGTCCACACTTTGGGGTACTTTTCATATGATTTCTTGGACTAACCTTTTAACAAGAGCCACAGTGCCAGTTGCCTGTTTTCTGCTGTTTTTGGTTCCACAAAGTCAGAAAATGAATATTCTCAGAATTGGACCGGACAAAAGCCAAAGTCATTATTTTCCCGGAAGATTCACGGAGCCAAAAGGAGAGACGAAGGGGGGCCACAGGGTGGCCAAACCACCCCTAGGTGCGGGTTCCCCTAGGCCACGCCAGGACATGGTGTGGGCCCCCTGGCCGGCCACCGACCTTGCCTCTTTCGCCTATATATCTCCCCGAGGCAAAAAACCTAGATCGAAAATCAGAAATCCACGAAAAGTTCCACAGTGCCGCCGCCACCGAAGGGGAGATTCAGGGGACAGAAAGTCTCTGTTCCAGCACCCTGCCGGGACGGGGAAATGCCCCCGGAGCCATCTCCATCAATCTCCACCACCATCTCCATCACCATTGCTGATTCCCATGATGAGGAGGGAGTAGTTCTCTCTCAAGGCTAAGGGTTCTACCGGTAGCTATGTGTTCATCTCTCTCTATGCATGATCTTATTGAGATCATGAGCTTGTAATCTATAGATCTACCTTGCTACTAAAGTGCTTTAATAGATCTCTGCTCTCCCCATGTGTGTGAAGTTGACAGTGTGCACACCATGGTGGCACTTAGGCCAGAGATTACAAATACTTGTTATGAGTTATATTTGGAGTTGGATGTCTTTATGAAATTGTGGTGTTTGTTTGAACCATCTAGTACTCAAGCTGACAGTGTGGGGTTTTCTACATGGGAAAGATGAACTTTGAGGTGTGCTGTTATAGCTCAACCATCGATTAGAGTGTTCAACCGGAGAGTAGTTAAGAGTATTATCATGAAGAGAATATATTTATATGAGAGTGTTCCCTAGTGAAAGTATGATCCCTAGGCCTTGTTTCTAAGCATTGATACACCGTTTACAATTAGATCTGTTACATGTTTGCTTGCTTCTATCTTTATTTCAGTTTTACTTTAGTATTTTCCATGCCATCAAGATATTTATATCACCATTACCACTTATAATTATCTATACCACTTGTATTTCACTATCTCTTCGCCGAACTAGTGCACCTATACACCTGACAAGTGTATTGGGTGTGTTGGGGACACAAGAGACTTCTTGTATCTTGATTGCAGGGTTGCTTGAGAGGGGATACCTTTGACCACTTCCTCCCTGAGTTCGATAAACCTTGGGTGATCCACTTAAGGGAAAACTTGTTGCTGTTCTACAAACCTCTGCACTTGGAGGCCCAACAGCTGTCTACAAGAATAGAAGTGTGTAGACATCGAACTATTTTCTGGCGCCGTTGCCAGGGAGGTAAGGTAAAAGGTACTCACATCCTCCGGTGTGAGTGCTCGAAGTTATTTCCTTTAGATTCTGCAATTTTGTCTTTTTGTTTCTTGTTTTCACTAGTTAGGCTTAATGGAAAACAACAACAAAATTAGAGAGCTTTATAGTCTTTATCTTGAGTTAGGACATCAAGTGTTTGAAGAGAAAATTAAAAAACCTATGGAACTTTATTTGCGTGCTAATAGCAATGTTATTAGTATGAATTCTTTGGACACCATTATTGCTAATGCTATGGAAAAGTCTAAGCTTGGGGAAGCTAGTTTTTATGAAAATGATCTTTTTAGTTCCCCAGCTTTGGAAGATAATTATTCTATTGCTTATGATGATACCAAACCTCCAATATATGATGATTATAATGATGATTATGATATTTTCAGTCCACCTACTATTGAGGAGAAAATTAATGATTACAATATGCCTCCTATATTTGATGATTATGGGGATGAGAATAATAATGATAGCTATTTTGTTGAATTTGCTCCAACTACAATTAATAATAATGACTATGTTTATATGGAGAGTATTAATTCTTTTATGCATGTGGCTCATGATAAGAATGTTTTATATGATAGTAATATTTTTAATTTTATTCATGATGCTACTGAAAGTTATTATGAGAGAGGGAAACATGGTTTTATGCATCTCAATAATATTAAGTTTCCCCTCTTTATGTTGAAAGTCTTGAAGTTGCACTTTTTTTGCTTTACTATGCTTATTGCTTTGTACTTTCATGACATGTTGCTTTACAAGATTCCTATGCATAGGAAGTGGATTAGACTTAAATGTGCTTTGAATTTGCTTCTTGATGCTCTCGTTTACTTCAATTCATATTTCTTATGCGAGCATCTTCTCAAACTATCATGCCTAACTTAAAGGCGTTAAAGAAAAATACTTATTGGGAGATAACCCAAAAGTTTTAGATGAGTCTTGGAAGTTATTACTGTGCCTTCTTCTTGTGCCAAGAGTAACCGCTCCTTATCCTTTTTATTTTCTTTTTGTGCCAAGAGTAACCTCTAATGAGAGAGAAGTAATGATTGGGAAAGTTGCTATCCCGAAACAGATTTCTGTGCTTCACCATAAAAATTCATGTAAAATCTCTGTACGTCCTTTTGAGGCGTGAATTTTTATGCTTCTGACCCAGGTTGTTTTCTAACTTTCGTTAGTTCAACACTTTTCGATTTGATGAACAGAAGGTCTTCGAAAAAATTCGTCTTTACCTGCTGGTCTGTTTTGACAGATTTCTGCCATTATTTGCATTTGCTTCTTGTTGGTTTCTTTTTGAGTTCTTTTGGGGAATTGAGATTTTTGAGGGAAGTGAGTAGCTTGTGTTTTAATGAAAGTTTTATTGGTGTTGGAACTGAACCCAAAGACTTATTATCTTGAGTGCACTAATGTTGCTAATAAAGATTGTGTGAAGTTTTGTATGAAGGAAAAATTTCAGGTGTATGAAAGGAATGAGTAATGAGACGAAGGATGGACTAAAGCTCAAGCTTGGGGATGCAAAGCGTGTCACCCCAAGAAATATCCAATAATTACAAGCGTCAAAGCTTGGGGATTTCCAAGGCATCCCCTTTTCATCAATAAAAATCCCAGGTTTCTTCCAAACGCTTCATTTTTATTGTTTCCTGCACAGTTGTGTTGTTCTTTCAGCGTCTTCTTTTTCGTTTTTGTTTTGGTTTTTCATTTGCTTGGTTTTCTTAGTTTGATGAATAAATTGGTTGGACTCCCTCTTTCATGCATTGGTTTTCAAATAGTTTGGTTTGGTTTGGTTTGGAAAAGAGTAGGAAAAGTTCGTGCTTAAGTGGTAAAAAAGAGCTTGTTTTTGACTGTGGCCTATGCTTTGTCATGTCATGCTTGATATTGTTTTGGCTCTATTCTTAGTGATTTTTTATGTAGCATGACATGTTATAAACAATTGAGATTGCTTAATGTGCCTTGGAAGAATCATGCGTTGTTTCAGCATATTAAAGCATAGTATTGTGGTATTCTCCTTTGATGCTTTATTTGGGTTGACTTGGCGCATGCTCACACCATGTTATGACTATCCCAAGTCACCATAGCCTTTATGATCCTTTAGTTTTCGACTTGTAGTATCACTTTATGCTTTGATTAATGATGTTTTGTCGCTCTGCATGATTATGGCCATTATTGCTCTCTTAGTTTGTCGCTCCCAGTCTTTTGCTAGCCTCCACAACCAAGTATGAGTTCCACTCATGCATCCAACTCCCTAAACCAAGTTATTCCAAAGAGTCCACCATACCTACCTATTAGCATATGCTATTCCAAGTATATTCATGTTTTTGTTTACCTTCCGAATTAAACTTGTTATGAGAAAACTAGTGATTAAAGCTCTCACGAACTTGATGGCACACTTTACTTTTCTTGCCCTTAATAAACTTGAACCATTGTGTCGTTTATGTTGTATATGCTTGCACTTATTTGTCGGTAATTAGCAGAACCATGCTGTCATGGGGTATGCTTTCAACATTGCACTTGGTACTTGTACCTAGTTGATATCATGCTCTTTTGTATATGCATGTCGTCAGTGTGAAATGAAAGGGGAGCTTGTAAGTCCATGGAGTTATGTATATGTGTTAGAGAAACTCTTGGGCCTCTAGTCTAATCCATGCTGACATGGTGGAAACCTGCAACGTAACCATAATGAGCTGTCTATGAAGCATTCTTCTTATAAAAAAAGAGTCCTATATTGAGGAAAAAAGAGAAAAAGAAAAAAAAGAGATTATGAAAAGAGGAAAGAGAGAAAAAGCACCATATTCCCATGGTAAATAAGAAGATTGCTGAGATGCTCGTTGTCTGCTGGCCTTGTCATTTTGATATGGGGATTCTTCCGTATCATCGGGCAAGGGGTACCCTGTTGGCGGTTCTCTATGGTACACATGTACTTACGATGACAAGAACTTACCGGTGACTAAACTTGAGTAGCATGAGGAGCGGCCATCGTATTCAAGGGACATGAGATTCCTAACTTATACTTCGTCAAGCATGTACACCATAGTTTGTTCACTTTAACCTTAATCACTTCAAGATGATTATGATAGGGGCAATGAGAGCTGAAAGCTAAAAAGTACCATAATTTTTGGAAGCTCTTTATGAGACTTGAATCCCTACTTCCTTCTATGAAGGCCTTTCTTTCACCATTATATTGAGTATCCACCTTCTACCTTTATGCACCTACTTTGAGAGCATAGTGGCCATTCTTAGTTCTATGTGCATTGTCCCAAGACTTGTTGATTGATGCATAGCTTTGATATTGCTTGTTTTAAACTATTTGTATCTAGTCACTCTTATGAACTTTGAAGGTGTCCTATGCATTTATGTTTGCTACTCTATCAGGGACAAGCTGAATGCCACTATGCTATGTTTTCTTTATGTGAAACAAACAAACGTCTTGCAAAGCATTATTATTCATGAATATTTTGTTTGTGCCTTTTCATGTTGCATCATAGTTTCTTTGTCTTGTTGCTAGAACTTTGTCTTTCATGTTATGATTGAAGTACTATGATCCCAGCTTTGAATGTTTTACAAATACTTTGATCGAGTTTATGATGGTGCATGTCACCTCAAAAATTATTCTTTGTTTTTATCACTTACCTACTCGAGGACGAGCACGAGTTAAGCTTGGGGATGTTGATATGTTGCTAACGTATCCATAATTTTTGATGTTCCATGTTTGGTTTTATCTACTTTCTTATGTTTTGTCCACACTTTGGGGTACTATTCATATGATTTCTTGGACTAACCTATTAACAAGAGCCATAGTGCGAGTTGCCTGTTTTCTATTGTTTTTGGTTCCAGAAAGTCAGAAAACGAATATACTCAGAATTGGACCGGACAAAAGCCAAAGTCATTATTTTCCCAGAAGATTCACGGAGCCAGAAGGAGAGACGAAGGGGGGCCACAAGGTGACCAAACCACCCCTAGGCGCGGGTCCCCTAGGCCGCGCCAGGGCATGGTGTGGGCCCCCTGGTCGGCCATCGACCTTGCCTCTTTCGCCTATATATCTCCCTCGAGGCAAAAACCCTAGATCAAAAATCAGAAGTCCACGAAAAGTTCCGCAGCGCTGCCGCCACCGAAGGGGAGATTTGGGGGACAGAAAGTCTCTGTTTCGGCACCCTGCCGGGACGGGGAAGTGCCCCCAGAGCCATCTCCATTGATCTCCACCACCATCTCCATCACCATTGCTGATTCCCATGACGAGGAGGGAGTAGTTCTCTCTCAAGGCTAAGGGTTCTACCGATAGCTATGTGTCCATCTCTCTCTCTATGCATGATATTATTGAGATCATGAGCTTGTAATCTATAGATCTACCTTGCTACTCAAGTGATTTAATAGATCTCTGCTCTCCCCATGTGTGTGAAGTTGACAGTGTGCACACCATGGTGGCACTTAGGCTAGAGATTACAAATACTTGTTATGAGTTATATTTGGAGTTGGATGTCTTTATGAAATTGTAGTGTTTGTTTGAACCATCTAGTACTCAAGGTGACAGTGTGGGGTTTTCTAGATGGGAAAGATGAACTTTGAGGTGTGCTGTTATAGCCCTACCATCGATTAGAGTGTTCAACCGGAGAGTAGTTAAGGGTAGTATCATGAAGAGAATATATTTATATGAGAGTGTTCAGTAGTGAAAGTATGATCCCTAGGCCTTATTTCTAAGCATTGATACACCGTCTGCAATTAGATATGTTACACGTTTGCTTGCTTCTATCTTTATTTCAGTTTTACTTTAGTCTTTTCCATGCCATCAAGCTATTTTCTATCACCATTACCACTTATTATTATCTATACCACTTGTATTTCACTATCTCTTCGCCGAACTAGTGCACCTATACACCTGACAAGTGTATTGGGTGTGTTGGGGACAGAAGAGACTTCTTGTATCTTGATTGCAGGGTTGCTTGAGAGGGGATACCTTTGACCACTTCCTCCCTGAGTTCGATAAACCTTGGGTGATCCACTTAAGGGAAAACTTGCTGCTGTTCTACAAACCACTGCACTTGGAGGCCCAACAACTGTCTACAAGAATAGAAGTGTGTAGACATCATCCAGTCATGTCACGAATCCTTTCATAAGTTGTTTTGAAAACATCTGACAACAGAACAGTATGGCCACTCCAACTGTCCATAACCCCGGACGCGGCTATTCGAATAGTTTGACACTCTGCAGAGGTGGTACACTTTCACCACAAGATTCGATACATCTGTCAGGGATAACCCTAAATCATCATACTTAGTATGCAGATAATCAAACATAACCTTTCCTTTACACACCCTAGTATAAGCACCTCTCCTATGAGCATGGCCTCCCAACCATGACCATCTGTCATCTTGGGCACTGCATAGGTGGACAACATTGAGAGGTTGCCTCATCTCAGACCTCTCCCGCGAGGGAACTAATACTAATGCATATAAACTTCCGGCTAAGCCTTACCCAATTCAGGTATTGTGGTTGTACAGTAAAATTGGAATGGTATCGCATCCGAACCCAACCATCAGTTTTATAAAAGGGCTAAGGCTCATGCCTCAACATTTTCATCATCATAAACCATTTGTGTTTCGCAACACATGTCAAAACATCTCAATAGAATGACTCATCATTCCAAGGTTTTCACAAATCATTTTCACCAAGTATTCCCATCTAGAGTAAATCAAGTTTTGGTTTAGCTCTAAACTTACTAAGTTAAGAGTGTTCACTAATGTGGGATGCTAATCTCAATCTCATGCCATAGAATGACATCTAATTCTAACTAGATAGGTCAAGTTTTATACTCTTTATGCTACCTTAAAAACAAGTAAAGGACTTTGGTAAAGTAAAGGAATTAAAGATTTAAATAAAACTTGGAATAGATATAAGTCAAAGGGTATAACCAAAGCATGCCTAATGCATCTTGCTTGGGTTATCTATTTTGCAAGGTTTAGCTTGCTAATAATAGCTTGCATAGTTAAGACACTTGCAAGTGTTAGCTTGCATTGTTAACATGTATAATGCTAGCTTGCCTTGGGTAGTGCAGTGGTTCAAGTTTTCTTCCTCCTCCTCTTGGTAGAACTCCTCCTCCTCATAGACTTGGTCGGTACTATCGTCTATAAATACATACGGGATACACAATCACCAAACAATACTTAACTAGTCTACTTAGCACAGTAAGGCACATATTTGATGATCTATTATCATCACAAGCATCACAAGGTTTTATGAACTAGTTTCATCCTTTTTATTTGAGAAAAGTAATTTCTACTCATTGAAATTAACTACGATTTAATATTCTCCAATTAAAATATGGGACCATGTGTACACATGTCATCACCACATATTCTAACACATGGGAATGTGATTTAAAGGTTGGATCATATTTTAATAAGTTTAAGTTTAATAATTAATGATTTAAAGTGACTAAAAATGCCTATATAGCATTATTTTGGTACTAGTCCAAAGTCACTGCATGCAAACCTTAATATTATTACATATTCAGATAGGTATGGTTAAATGTGATTTTGGAGAGTTGGAATCAACTCAAAAGCTATTAGAGTTGATTTTATAAAAATGTTTGAATGTGCAAAAGCTTATGTTTTGTTATTTTAACTAGGAGATATCTCTAACTCTAAAAGATTTAAATCCAACGGACTTGGATAGTGATTTTCAGTAGCTTTCCAATAAAATTGGAATCACTCAATTTGGATTTGTAAATCTTCCTGAAATGATTTTTAAACTAAGGGACAGAACTAGGTTTGAATTAAAATAGCAAAACCTATATTTGAATCTACGGGCTTAGGCGGGAAACTTAATGGGCCGGCCCAGTGGCGCTCAGCGGCGCAGAGGGCAATTGACAGGCTGGTCCCGCATGTCAGCGGCACTTAAAACCCGAAGCGGTACGGGGCGATCTGGGCCACACGATTAGAACGCAGATCGACGGCTCGCAGTCATCGTCGATGACAGACTCGTCACCGGCGAGACTAAACCCTAAACGGCCGGTGGGGGTCTACTGGGGACATACCAGGGCTCCAGCTAGTGCGGCGAGGCGGGCAAACGAACTGGTGGATGACAGCGAGCTCAGGCAAGGTCGCGGCAGGGGCTGAGGTGGACAAAATCGATGGCAACTTCTCCTCCTCTCCAGCGGCTACCTCCGGCGCAATTCCGGTGAACGGCCGCTCGAGCGGCTCCGGCGAGAGAGGGAAAATGGTCAGTGGAGCGAGGGGGGTGAGATGGTGTGACGATTTAGGCTAGGGGTGCCCTCCTTATATAGGCTCGACGAGGGGACCAACAGGTGTGGGCTGGTGTCTCCGGCGAGGGCGGTACAGGGGCTACCGGCGTGGGCGAGGTAGGCGGACGGTGGGCGGTCTGTTGGCGGTCCTCTACGGCGCAATGGTGCGGCTAGGGGTGGTGCCTAACGGTCGGGAGCTTCCCGCGCTCTGGGAGACAGAGGCGGTGCTCGACGGTGCTCCTGCCGACTGTGGGTCACGCTGCGGTGCACGGCCGTGTCTGGCGAGTTGCTGGGTTGATGGAGGAGCGGCATGCGCGATTTGGTGTCGGCTGATCGGTGGCGTCTTTGCGGATCGATCGCTCTGGGCGTCTGCCATGGCGAGAAAGGGCGGCGAGGCGTTGAGGTGGTCTAGTGCCTGGCTGGGCTTGGGGAAGGGGCAGGGAGTCGCGGTGTGCTCTGGTCTATCTCCTAGACATGGCGAGAGAAAGAGAGGCAATGGGCTGTCAGTGAGCATGGCTTTCGAATGAAGCTGGCATGGCGCTTCACTGCTAAGGGGTAGCCTCTTGATGGCATGGTTGGTACTTGGGGAGACAATGGGAGGGCTTTTAGGCCTTAGTGGCATTTATATCACTGCTTTAAAACAGTAATAGTTAGGCAGTTTGATTAGTGCTCACTAAGTGTTCGACACAATGGCCACATGAAGAAAATATTTGAATTTTTGGGAGATTTTTGGTGGAGTGGTTCATCTCATGCTTAAGCATCTAGGGTTGCTTGGGATTTTGAAATGTAGTTCATTTGAGTGGTTTTTGAAAAAGTGGTATCTAGACATATGAACTAGATTCAATTTTTAAATGTCATTTAAATTTAGAGTTTGAAAGTTTTTGGGATGAAACAAAGTGGGCCTTGGTACATCACTACTTGTATTAGTAAGGGGTGTAAAGATCCACAATTGTCTCTGTTAAGAAATGAGTGCTAGGAATAGCCAAAGTGGGCTATGTGATTAAAATGGGAAAAGTGACCATTTGCTTATTTATTTCTTTTTGATTTATTTTTCTTTGGGATTTGCTTGGGGATGATCTAAATGATGTGTAATTCACCTTAGAGTCATTTTACAATCAATAGATCACTCAATCTTGGCAATTCAAAACAACTCCTATTTAAATGCACACATATATGAATGCTTAAAGATTTTAAAATAGAAAAAGTTTGTTTAACCCTAAATTGGGTAGATTTGATCTTGATCCCTTGGATTAAAGTTTTGGGATGTTACAATGCCTGCTGGGTCTCACGGGGTGCGCCCTTGTTGTTGTCGGGCGGCTTGCTTCCCCTGGAGCCGTTGGGGTTCTCGTGCATCTGCCGGATGGCGTCAGCCTACTCATCCGCGATCTGGAGAAGCTCCTGCACCCGGGCGTGTTGCCGGTCTCGCTCCTCGCCCTCCAGGTTGGGCAGCTTATCCGCCACAGCTCACTCCATGAGTAGGTTCTTGATGGGCGTGTTGTAGGTGGGTCAGACAAGGAGGGGCGATGGATCTGACTCGCCATCTCTTTCCATCCTTCCGCCTAGCTCGCCGCCCCGGTGTCGCACCTGCCCGTGTCGGCTTGGCTCCTTTCTAGCCAGAGTGTGGCCGTGAGCGTGGTCGTACTCGCGCATGGTGATGTCGACCAGCTTCTTGGTGGCGGTTAGGTCAACGGCCTCCCGTAGGAGGATCTCCCTCTCCATGGTGAAGTTTGCGGTGGCCTCCTTCAGATTATCTTCGAGGTTAACCGAAGTGAGGAGTCGGTCAATGGCCTCCTCCATCGGATCCTTCGTCCGCGGAGGGGCAGAAGTTTCGGCTTCATCACCGCTGCTCCCGAGGACGATGATGCTGAGTGCTAGAGACGGCCATCATGACCTCGACGTCGCGTGAGGCGACAGGAACGCCACTACCGGGAAACAGCGGCTCCACGACAGAGACAATCTCCCTAGGGAAACGCTCTGGCACGGTGACGACATAGACAGGGAGGTCGCCGAACAGCAGGATGGAGCCGTCTGCTGGAAAGGTGGATTCGGGGAAGCATGACGCATTGTCGATGACGCGGACGAACTTGCCTAGCGTAAGCACGAGGCCAGCGGCCACGCTCACCCGCTGAAGTACGGGGTCCCATGCGAAACGTGACTCCGGTCGAAGCCATGTTTGCCCCACGGTGGGCACCAACTGTCGTTGTATTGGAACAGTAGTGCCTGAGGAGGCCAGATAGAGGTGTGGGCAAATGGCAGAGAAGCTATTGACGTTGGCCACAGGCGGGATTGGATACAAGCAAGCGTAGTGGTACACGAGAAGTATCCATATTCGGGGCTCTCGTGTGGAGGTAACACCCCCACTCCTGCAATTTGGCTATGAGAAATATATGGAGTACAAGCTGCTCCTCGAGCTATATGAACTATCTAGCTACTCAATGATGAACCAACCCCTGCTATGAGACCCTTGCCCCCCTTATATAGGATGGGGGAGCGATCACACTGGCCAGTCTGGCTGGCGGGTCCCACAGGCGGGCCCTAGTCGGCTGGTCATCTATAGTACCGAGTAGTGGCGGGTCTCATCAAGAGTACGTGCCATGCGGGTCGTCCTGGGCATAGTGAACATCATGCGAGCCTAGCGTCAGCAATTGTCCATTGTGCCCTCATCAGCCACAAAGTCTTCGGAATGGTCTTGTAGTGGAGTGTCTTGTCGTTGTACCAGGGCGTATCGCACACTGTGCAACACGTCGCCCTGCCTCTGCCTTGATTGTGTCCGGTTACAGTCGTATAGCCGGATCCGCGTCTTGCCGCCCTTCCTTGTTCCAGCTACCAGCCGGTAGCTGGATCCACGTGTCTGTGTCTGGCTAGGATCTGTTAGCTGGCCGTGAGCTGCCTGCCTTTATTCTTGTCAGGTCAGGCTACCCGGGGGTCATTTCCCCGCCACTAAGCTTGTGTTGCCTTGTATGAATATGTTATTTCTTACTTTAATCTTGTAGAGAAAATAATGATACAATGCATTGATCTTATACATCCCATTTTATACTTTTGTTTAAATTCTTTCCTCATTTAAAGTATCGACTCGTGTCTCATGAACATGACGACCTTGTCCATAAGCCACCATCTTCCTCAAGGAAGAGCAAGAGTCTAGCTTGGGGAAGTTGATGAGTCCAAAATTGAGACATATTTAAGTATATTAATTATTCATATTGTCACTCATTACATGCTACATCTACCTATAACTATGCCTATTATGTATGATTACTAGTTCTCATTCATTTCGACATGGACTTTGCACGACTAGTAGTTTTATTAGGATTTTATTACGTTTTCTTGTCTTTGACTTGGGTGTATGTGTTGTGTTGGGTTATGGATAAATAAAGGCAAAAGGAACCAAGAAGATGCAATATGGAGGAGCTACAGGCACCAGACTTAGCCATTTGAGAGGTGAAAAAAGTGGATTTTTCCATAAACTCCAAATTAATATCCAAGGTCATGTTGTTGTAGCCCTCTTCCATACGATTCCAACGAGCCAAAGAACATCCAAATCGGAGTTTGTATGAAAAATTGGCGGCTAAAATATGAAAGCATACAAAGGGCGTAACGACCACTAGTACGGGCAGGTACGGTCGTACCGTCCGCCCGTATCAGGGGTCTGGACGCACGAAAACAGCTGTTCTGGATGCATTTTTTCATGGAATCCGTCTCTCTTTGTTCCTAGGTCTTCCTTATGTCATAAGGAACGCATTGGAGGCTATTGGGAGCACCCCTAGGCCTATATAAAGAGGCAAGGAGCCAAGAGATATCCATACCTCTCCATAGACATCTACGACGGAGCCTTGCCGTCGTGCTATCTCTATAGTCGCCACACCTCCAAGATCCAGATCTCCATCTACACCCCCACACCATTCAAGCAAGAGGTAGAAGAGAAGGATGCCATCACCATCACCACCACGCATCGAGCGTCGACTCCATCACCATCTCCATCTACATCAACGCCTCCATCTCCCTCTCTCTTGTATTTAGTATTTGTTCGATTGAACATGATGATGATCTCCATGAATTCTTCTTTGTGTTATTGTTCATCTATGATTTAGTAATTGGTTCGGTTCTAGGTTGTGGTATGATCTAGTATGTAACCCTAGACTTTGTGGATTGATTTATTATATTACTCTCTCCACTAGTGATAAGGAGGAGATATATGAGTTCATGTGATCCTTTGGTCTGGAGTGTATTATTGACTTGCGTGAGTGACAGCGACGTGAGGCTCTATGAGTGCACATGTGTGACAACCCGAAATCATTGGGGGTCGTTTATTTATCTAAAGATGTATCTTGTATAATTCCAATAAATGGCTACATAATTGCCCCTCTAGTACTAGTGAAAACAAAAGCCTAGACACCACCTTACGCTAGTCAATTCTACGTCTACAACCCCCCTTCGTTTACTTTCAGTATTGATTTACCTTGTTCTCGTTTAGTTACTTATTGTTAGTTACTTTAATTCTCTCTGACTTACCATTATCCTAGCAACTTATAGAGTAGACTATTTACAGACACGGTTTTGGGTGCAAACGTGGTCGCATTGACAACGTGGCTGCGGGGTTGTGTTTCCATTTGCAAAGCTTCTAAGATACGAACTTTATAAATAATATTTTCTGCTACAAGTACTCCAATAACCCTATTATTGATCACAAGAAATCCAGGCATCAACGGACATAGTCGTCCTCCTCCCTGACATGGTTCTGTACCACCTCCTTAGGGGTTAGCTCGCTCTGCACCGCTAGTGGACCATGCAACCACAACCAAAGAAGATTTGGTTCGACGACGGGACCAGAATTCCTCACCAAGTTATGCATACCGGAAGGTAGCACCTCCTAGTGCCAGCCCGGTGGACGGAGCCCAGTACTCCGTCATTGCCGCCGAGTCGACGACGAGGATGCGAGATGGGCATCACTACCGATAAAAAATTCATATCGAAATAAAATCAAATTTGTACTAAATAATCCATAAAGTAAGTAAAATAACTAAATACAATAACTAAGTAAAATAACTAAGTAACTAAACAACTAACTAACTAAAATAACTAAGTAACTAAGATAACTAAGTAACTAAAATAACTAAAGAACTAAATAACTAAAGTAACTAAACAACTAAGAAAATAACTAAACAACTAATTAAGAAAAATAACTAATTAAACATATGAAAGAAAATAACTAAATAAACAAATAAAATAACTCACCTAAACTTTCGGTATGTATACATACATTTTGTTATATACTTACACTTTTTATGTATATACACACTACAATATACATACACTTTTATAATAATCATTTCTTTTGCTCATACAAAAAAATATACATATGCTTTTTTATAATTATTTCTTTTGTTAAATGAATAAATATGCCTAGCCACTACGTACCACTACTAATATTACTAATACTATTACTATTACTAATATTACTACTAGTACTAATAATATGCCTACTACTATTAATAATATTACTACCACTAATACTACTATACCACTATCAATATACTAATACTACTTTTTTGAGGGCTATACTAATACTACTACTAACCTAGACTAATTACCTAGCTAATTGTCTATCTAATACAACTATTAACCATGGGATGGGAGATCGAAGGCACCTACCTGCTGGGGCCGGCGGCGGTAATGGTGATGGCGGCGATGGGGTGGCGTGGCGAGGAAGCCAAGTGACAGCGATGGAGAGGAGGATGGTACGGCGGAGTTGGGTAGCCTCTAAACATCGATCGATCTTCGGTGGTGCCTCCTGCGTGTGCGAAATTGAGATATGGGGGTGGGGAGAGAGGAGCAGGGCGTGCGCAAAATTTATGGGGCCAGGACCTTTAGTCCCGGGTTGTGGAATGACTCGGGACTAAAGGTCGGCCCTTTAGTCCTGGGTCGTTCCACGACCTAGAACTAAAGGTTTTTGGCAGCAGCCTATGGCGCCAAAACCACCCCCCCCCCCATTTTGTCCCGGTTCCTAGAATGAACCGGGACTAAAGGTCCTTTTGGAAAAAAAATGATTTCTTTTGCTACAAACTATATATATATGGTTCCCGCCTTATATACAATGTTAAATAAAACAAAATAAAAGATATCAAAATATAAATATCATATCAAAATGTTTAGTAAAAAAATATTTATCTAATAAAAGTTTAACGGTTTTGTGGATTTAGTTTGGGAGTAATTTTTGCAATAATAATATGAGATGAACTTTTATTAATTTGGATTCTATCTATCTTGTATTAATGTGATAAAATTCAAGCTTAATATCATTTTCAATATATGTGGATTCTATCTATATCTTGTTTTGGCATATTAAAAATGTGGATTCTATCTATCTAACTATTAAAACTATTAACCATTTTGCCATTTTAAATTAAAAATACATTAAATCATATCTTTTGCATACTTTTGAATCTGATAAAACTTTCAACATAAAAAGCTAGTTGCATCTACAGTAACATTGCAACAAAAATAAGAACTAAGTAGGATGCCCAATATGTCATTGTGCATATCACAAGGCTCGCTCACACCGCCCCTAGGATCACATCCAAAATGAAGGCACACATGTATAGTGGCGCCCTAGAATTTTAATCATCGGCTGTTGCAACATGCAAGAACCAAAAAAAGAACACGTCGGGGAGCTAACTAATTTTACATATTAGGGAGTGCCCCTATGGCGAGCTCCTCGAAGATGTCTGAGGACGAGATCCTAAGACATCTTCGAGAAGCTCTGCTGTAGTGGTGTCCCTGCTCTCGCACACCATATTGTAGTTTATAACTTCTCTAGCTAGATCAATACGTCGGGCAGCTACCTAATTTCACATATTATGGAGTTCCTCTATGGCGAGCTCCTTGAAGATGTCTGAGGATGGGATCCTAAGACATCTTCGATAAGCTCCGTCGTAGTGGTGTCCCTGCTCTCACACACCATCTAGCTTGTAGTTAATAACTTCATAAGGATGCCTATTTATAGATTAAGTAGCACAAACATTGACACTCACGACATAATGTCGACACTCAGCCCTGCCATAGTGTCGCCACCCACCAAAATAGTGTCGCCACTCACGACATAGTGTTGACACTCACTGGCATAGTGCCGCCACCCATCGAAATAATGTCGCCACCCATGTTTAGTCACGGTTTGTGTCTCCAACCAAGACTAAAGGTTCATATTTATTCCAAGTTGGAGACACCAACCGGGATTAAACATGGTTCGTGTCGGCCCCAACTTGCCGCCCCTTAAATCCCGGTTTGTGTCTCCAACCGGGACTAAAGGTTCATCTTTGGTCCCAGTTGGAGACACCAACCGGGACTAAACATGGTCCACGTCGGCCCCAGCCTACCGCAACCCCTTAAGTCCCGGTTGGTGTCTCCAACCGGGACTAAAGATTCATCTTTAGTCCAAGTTGGAGACACCAACTAGGACTAAACATGGTTCGTGTCGGCCCTAGCCTTCCGCACCCCCTTAAGTCCCGATTGGTGTCTCCAACCGGGACTAAAGGTTCATCTTTAGTACTAGTTGGAGACAGCAACTGGGACTAAACATATTTCCCTCCAAAATCTTAGAGCCATCAAGCCATGCGCCATGCTTTCCCGTCATTTTCCTCCATTTCCCGCCATGTTTTCCTATCCTTTCCCTCTATATCTAGGACGACCACCATTTCCATCCACACATTTCTCTCTCACAGCAATGGACACCGCATACTAGGCCTTTCGACTCGAAGTATCGAGGCCAGGCGCCCTCCTACCCATGCTCATGGGCTTCCAGCTACCCACCGACTGGATGTTGAGCGCTGGAGGGGTTCCTGTTCCTCATGTGCTTCAAGGTTCCGCCCGCCAGGCGGCCATCACGAACCACTCCTACCTTGAGCTCATGTTGGAGCAGCGATGGATCCCCATTGGGATCCCGACAACTATGCCACCATGGAATGCCTTCTTTCCTAACCGACAGGAAAGGGACCTCGCCAGGTACGAGGGTGACGGCCCACCCTCGATGAACCACAACAAAGCCGGCTGCCTCCTGTGGTGGGCGAACCAGACTATCGCTGGCGTGATGTGCTACATCACCGAGGGAGATCATCCTCGCTTCCGGTACCCACAATTTCACCCGCCACAAGATTGTTGAGATCCATTGTTGTCATTCCGTACTGCTGATACGTCCATTTTGCATCACTATTCTATGTCTTAATTCACTATTATTCATTGATATATTTCATATTGAGAGGTGATACTTATGTTATTTCATATGTTATTGCATGGTTGATGACTTTTGGAGCATGGACCGCTGCAGTCAGGATTCTGATGGAAAAGGTGATGTTTGGAGGCAAAATTCGCGAAGATCAGAAAATCTGGGAAAATATACGGAAAATCATATTTTACTAGAATACTAAGGATTCCAGAAGATGGAGTGGAGATGGGCCACAGGGGGGCCACACCACCCCATGGCGCGGGCAGCCCTAGGTCGCGCCTGGAGGTGGTGTGGCCACCCTGGCCCACTCTAGGCTCTCTCCTCTGGCGTATATCAACCTCCCGAAACCCTAAGACTCGGGGAGCTACCATAGAAAGATTCCGCCGCCTCTGCGGGGCGAAAAACACCGAGAGAGAAAGATCTCTCCGGCAGACAGATTTCTGCCGGGGAAATTCCTTTCCGAAGAGGGGAGATCGTCGCCATCAACACCACCATCAAGCTGGACTTCATCGGGATCATCATCATCATCATAACCACCATCATCACCATCAGCACCCTCATCACCATCTCCATATTGCTGTAACAATTGAGTTGAATCTTGCATAGTTCATAGGGGAAACTTTCCCGGTGTTGATTACTCTTTGTAGTTGATGCTATTGAGTGAACCATTGAATTATTGTCTATGTTCAGATTGTTATACATCATTATTTTATCTCTGATCATGATCCATATGATGTCTTTTGAGTAGTTCATTTTGTTCTTGAGGACATGGGAGAAGTCTTGTTGTTAGTAGTGGAGTTGCGTTGAGAAAGATTCAATAGATTGTTATTTAAGTTGTGGTGTACTTCTTCTAATGGTGCCATGTGAACGTCGACTACATGACACTTCACCTATATGGTCCTAGGGGAATGTATTGTGTATTTGGCTACTAATCGTAGGGGTTGCCAGAGTGACAAAAACCTGAACCCCCGTTAGGAAACCATTGCACAAGGGACGTAAGGGTCTTAGAGTTTAAAGCTGTGGTTATGTTTCTACCTTAATTACTTTCTTGTACTTACGGATGTTTGCAAAGGGTATAATCACGAGTATGTATTAGTCTTGGATGGGGCGGTACATTAGCGCAGGTTCACCCACACAACACTTAGCAAGCTAAAGAAGATTAATCAACTATATGAAGCGAAAGCACTTGACAGTCTTCGCATGTGTCCTCGAGAATGTTTGGTCATCTTAAGTAATACAACCGGCTTGTCCTTTGCTGCATAAAGGATTGGGCCACTTGATGCATTTATTCCTACTATCTTTTATTTACTCGTACTTTGTTTACTTGCTTTATCGAAAACCCCTAAAAATCCATTTGCTAAGTATTTGCAGAGAATTCCTAATCCATACCACTAGCCAGCACCTTCTGCTCCTCGTTGGGTTCGACACTCTTACTTATCAAAAATACTACGATATACCCCCTATACTTGTGGGTCATCAAGACTATTTTCTGGTGCCGTTGCCGGGGAGTGAAGCGCTATTGGAGAGTGGAACTGGTAAAGGAAACTTCTACTCTGAGTATTGTTTACTTCTGTTGGTTGCTTTATTTTTGTTATGGATAATTCGCTGAGTTTCTTATTTGGTAATGCTACTACCACTGCTAAGGTAGTAGATAAGCCACCACCTGCTGAGAATGATGTTTTCAAAATACCTACAAGAATTATTGATCGTGTTATGGATAACTACTATGTTGGGGATGGAACTGTCCATCCCGGTGATCATTTACTCTTTATACACGAATTATGCGGGTTGTTCAAGTGTGCAGATATTACTATAGATCAAGTTAAGAAGAAGTTATTCTCATTGTCGCTGAAAGGAAGAGCTGAGGAATGGTATAAGCTGCTGAAGAATGGTCAAGCTCTGGAATGGGAGGAAATAGTGCCTCTCTTTTATTCAAAGTTTTATCCTCCTAGTGAGATTCATAAAGATCGGAATCAAATATACAACTTTTGGCCTCTTGATGGAGATAGTACAGCTCAAGCTTGGGGGAGATTGAAGTTACTAATGCTCAAATGTCCCATTCATGAGCTCCCCAACAATATTATTATCAATAACTTTTATGCAAGGCTCCCTCTACATGATAAAGATTTATTGGATGCTTCTTGTGTTGGATCATTCACTCGCATGGAAGAAGAAGCTAAATGGGATCTTCTGGACCATATTCAAGACAATGATGAAGCTTGGGAGAATTACAAAGGTAGAAAGTGAGGTATCAATTATGATTATGAATGCATTGAATCTTTTATGGGAACTGATGACTTTCAAAATATTAAAAATGCTTATGGTCTAGACTCTCAAGCTATTGCTTCTTATTTTAAGGCTTTTGCTTCCTATATTGAAGTGCCTAAAAAGAAGTGGGATAAGTATCATGAACCTTATAAAGATATTGCTAAGAGTGTTCCTTCAAGAAATACTGAAATTTATACTGCTAATCATGTTTTACCTGAACCTTATATTGAGAAAATGCCTTTCCCAGTTAGGATTAAGGAACATTCTATGATAGCTAGTAAGGTTAATGAAAGTACAAGAAAAGCTACTGAACCTGATAAACAAATGGTTGATGAACCTATAATAGCAAATGTGAAAGACTTTGTTACTAAATATGAAAAAGAGGGACACCCTATCCTTTGTAAGGATACCTCTAATATTGTTTCACATAGTAGTGTTATGAGAGCTAGTATTCATGTGTTTTCTGTTAGAATAAGTGATCATTGCTATGATGGTTCTTGTGATAGCTATATTGTTAAGTTTATGCATGATACTTAAAGCTACTATGAGAGAGGGAAAAGTGTTCTTATGTATCTCAATAATATCAAGTTTCCTTGTTTTATGCTGAAAGTTTTTTATGTTGCACTTGTTTTGCCTTCTTATGCAAGAAGCCTCTGGTTTCAATAACTTGTTTGTTTACAAAATTCTCTTGCATAGGATGTGGGTTAGAATTAAATGTGTGTGTGTGTTTGCTTCTTAATGCTCTCTTTCACTTCAATTCATATCCCTATGAGAGCTTCTTCAAAATTATCATGCCCATCTTAATGGCTATAAAGAAAGAGCTTTATGGGAGACAACCCAATTTGTTTTTTCTTTTAGTTTGTTTTTGTTTCTTTGAGTCTTGAAAGTTATTACTTCGGTAATAACCGCTCCTTATCCGTTTTGTTTGGTTTTTGTGTCAAGATCAACCTCTAATGAGAGAGAAGTAAAATTTGGGGAAGTTGCTGTCCCGAAACAGATTTTTGTGCTTCACCGTAAAAATTCGTGAGAGACCTCTGTCTGTCGGATGGAGCTGTAATTTTTTGAGCTTCTGACCCAGGATGTTACTTAACTTTAGTTAGTTTTGCACTTTTTGATGTGAGCAACAGACGATTTTCGAAAAAGTTGATCTTTACCTGCTGGTCTGTTTTGACAGATTTTGCCACTCTTGCATATGCTTCTTTATTCGATTTCCTTTTTGAATTCTTTTTGGGTTTTCGGAAGGAGTTGCTACAGTAGCTTATGTTTTGATGATTTTCAGTTGAAGTTGTACTCAAAAGGTTTTATCACTTCACTTATACTAATGTTGCTAATGAGAACTGTGTGAAGTTTTGTGTGAAAGAAATTTCCAGGAAGTGGAGATAATGGTGTAATAAGGAAGAGAAGGGCTTTATGACTCAAGTAATAAGTGTATGAAGATGAAGATATTGATATTCAAGAAATGACTCCGGAAGAATCTACTAGATACCAAATTCAGAGACCTGCAGAGTCTATTTTCAAATAGGTAACAGTTCTGGTAAGAAAAGTTCCACGAAAAAACAATCCAACTATATTTTTGCAGTTTTCAGTCGATAAGGAAAGCTACGAAGTGAAAAAGGGACGGAAACGGAGCCAGGGTGGCTCACACCACCCTGTGGCACGGGCCCACCCCTGGCCGCGCCACCAGGTGGTGAGTCCGCCTTGGACAACGCCTCCGACTCGTTTTCTCCTAGTACCTTCCTTTTGATATGAAACTTCGTAATATATAACCCCCCGGATCCCCCGAGATCCGTATATCGTGTTTTCGTCGTGTTTTTGTTTCGATCTATTTCTGCCAGGATATATTTTTTGAAGGTTTAGAAGCACAATGGTGTTCGCCAAGGATAAAGGGAAGGAGCCTATGGAAGAAGACCTCCAAGACCCCGGGAAGAAGAAGGAGATCAAGAGTGAAGGTGAAGAGGAGAAAAGCCAACATCCGCACACAGACACTACCATTGCAAGCATTGGAGTGGTGGCGAACCCTGCCAGGATCAGAAGGACTGCACGGATGTAGATTGGGGGAAAGCTCCTAATCACAGTTTGGCTCCATGGTCACCTTCTCCAAGCACCAAGAGTCCCTTCCATACCTTTATCCGTAACCATGCAGGAAAAGAAGACTCCAAGAGGGAAGAGTGGAAAAATAATCACAAGAGCTGGGATCCACAATTCGACATGATCATGCACCGCATCGAGCACAACTCGGAGTTGATTCGTACACTCACCTTTGAGATTGAGGACTTGGGGAAATTGGACAAGAAGCTCATCGAGAGGATACCACCACCACCAAAGGAGTAATTCATCATCAGGTTTGGCATCCCCTTGGTTTGTTCCAAGCTTGGGGGAGTGTCGCGGTATCATATCACTATCTTCTATCTTTTTACCTTATTAGTAGAGTCATATCATGAATAGAGGAGTTATTATGTAGTATGGTTTGCATTATGGAAGTGTCCCCTCTCTCATTAGATTTGTATCCCTTGGTGTGAGTTGCCGTTATGGATTATTAATGAGAAGTTCTATCATCCACTCTTTTGCATAGTTTATATTAGTTTTCAATTCGTGGTTATATGATTGATCTTGTTGTTAGTATTGGTAGCACTCTAGGATCATTGAGTTAATTTAGTTGGTTTTGGCAAACCTGGCTCGGTCAGTAGCAACACTATTTTTGAGAGTTGAATGAAAAAGATAAAGGTACCTTTAAAATAAAAATAATTTCATCATCTTTCTTTCTTGATTTGCTAATAAGTTTAGTATTCTCTAGTTAAGATCTTTTGTGCTTCCAAGGAAGATTGCATGTTTGTCTTTATCACTTGTATGTTTGTTTGTTTCCTTCAACTCTTATACTTGCTACCCAGCCTTGCTAGCCAAAAACCTGTACTGAGATGGTATCCTTCTCGTGCATCTACCTCCTTTAAACCAAAACCTTTGCCATTTGTGTCCACCATACCTACCTATTAGCATTATTGCTATTCCAAGTAAATTCTTGTTTTATCTACCTCCCAAATTAAACTTGTTATGTGAAAATTAGTGATTAAAGCTCTCACGAACTTGATGGCACACTTTACTTTCTTGCATTTAATAAACTTGAACCATTGGGTCCTTCTTTGTTATGATATGCTTGCGCTTTATGAGTTGAAGTTAGCCGAACCATGTATCATGGGGACCGCTTTCAACACTTCATTTGGTACTTTGTACCTAGTTGATATCATGTTCTTTTGCTTATGGATCCCGGCGGTGTGAAATAAAAGTGGAACTTGTAAGATCATGGAGTTTATATGTGTGTTAGAGAAACGCCTGGGCCGCTAGCCTAAGCCATGCCTAATCATGGTGGAATCTTGCAGCATAACTATAGTGAGCATTCTATGAAGCATCCTCAATAAAAACCTATGCAAATAGCAAATAAAAAGATCGCTGAGATGCTCACTGTCTGCTTGCCTTGTCATTTTGATTATGGGATAGCTCACATGTCATGTGCAAGGGTACCCTGCGGTTCTCAATGATACGCATGTATTTACAATGACAAGAGCTTGCTCGTGACTGAAGTTGAGTAGCATGAGGATCGGTACTCATAAGTAAGGGGCATGAGATTTCAACTTATAACTTGTCAAGCATATCTTCTTAGTTGTGTCACTTTAACCTTAATCACCTAAAGATGCCTATGATAGGGGCAATGAGAGCTGAAAGCTAGTAAGTATCATAATTTTTGGGAGCTCTTTATGAGACTTGCAATCCCTGCTTCCCTCTTTGAAGGGCTATTCTTTTACTTTGTAGTTGAGTCAGTAAACCTACTCCCTTCTATCTCATCAAGTATTTTGAGTTGTTGTGTTTCATTCATTCGTATGATGATTTATTCACTCATGTTTCTTATGTTCCTTGTTTTGCACATTGCTCTTATCTTGATGTTTACTACTTTGAAAGCTATCATTGAAAAACCAGCTATTTGTGAACTCCAGCAAATTATCAACTATTCTTCGACCAAGAGCGAAGTTTGCCATTACCAATTATGATTCACTTTATGTATCTTTATTGTGTTTCCTTTACTCAAATTATCAACTATTCTTCGACTGGATGTTGAGCGCTGGAGGGGTTCCTGTTCCTCATGTGCCTCAAGGTTCCGCCCGCCAGGCGTCCATCACGAACCACTTCTACCTTGAGCTCATGTTGGAGCAGCGATGGATCCCCATTGGGATCCCGACAACTATGCCACCATGGAATGCCTTCTTTCCTAACCGACAGGAAAGGGACCTCGCCAGGTACAAGGGGGGTGTGCCCCCCCCGAACCACACCAACAAAAAACAAAACCTGGGCTCAGTGGTGGTGAGACAGACTTATCGCTGGCGTGTGATCGCACCATATCGAGGGAGATCATCATTTGCTAACCACAATTTCACCCACCATAAGATTGTTGAGATCCACTGTTGTCATTCCGTATTGCTGATACGTCCATTTTGCATCACTATTCTATGTCTTAATTCACTATTATTCATTGATATATTTCATATTGAGAGGTGATACTTATGTTATTTCATCTGTTTTTGCATGGTTGATGACTTTTGGAGCATGGACCGCTGCAATAAGGATTCTGATGGAAAAGGTGCTATTTGGAGGCAAAATTCGTGAAGATCAGAAAATCCGGGAAAATATACGGAAAATCCTATTTTTCTAGAAGACTAAGGATGCCAGAAGATGGAGTGGAGATGGGCCACAGGGGGCCCACACCACCCCATGGCGCGGGTAGCCCTAGGCCGCGCCTGGAGGTGGTGTGGCCACCTGCCCACTCGACTCTCTCCGGCGATATCAACCTCCTGAAACCCTAAGACTCGGGAGCGACCACGAAAGATTCCGCCTCTGTGGGGCAGAAAACACCGAGAGAGAAAGATCTCTCCGGCAGACAGATTTCTGCTGGGGAAATTCCTTCCCGGAGAGGGGAGATCGTCGCCATCAACACCATCAAGCTGGACTTCATCAGGATCATCATCATTGTCATCACCACCATCCTCACCATCAGCACCCTCATCACCATCTCCATATTGCTGTAACAATTAAGTTGAATCTTGCATAGTTCATAGGGGAAACTTTCCCGGTGTTGATTACTCTTTGTAGTTGATGCTATTGAGTGAACCATTGAATTATTATCTATGTTCAGATTGTTATACATCATTATTTCATATCTGATCATGATCCATATGATGTCTTGTGAGTAGTTGGTTTTGTTCTTGAGGACATGGGAGAAGTCTTGTTGTTAGTAGTGGAGTTGCGTTGAGAAAGATTCAATAGATTGTTATTTAAGTTGTGGTGTACTTCTTCTAGTGGTGTCATGTGAACGTCGACTACATGACACTTCACCTATATGGGCCTAGGGGAATGCATTGTGTATTTGGCTACTAATCGTAGGGGTTGCCGGAGTGACAAAAACCTGAACCCCCGTTAGGAAACCATTGCACAAGGGACGTAAGGGTCTTAGAGTTTAAAGTTGTGGTTAGGTTTCTACCTTAATTACTTTCTTGTACTTACGGATGTTTGCAAGGGGTATAATCACAAGTATGTATTAGTCTTGGGTGGGGCGGTACATTAGCACAGGTTCACCCACACAACACTTAGCAAGCTAAAGAAGATTAATCAACTATATGAAGCGAAAGCACTTGACAGTCTTCCCATGTGTCCTCGAGAACGTTTGGTCATCTTAAGTAATACAACCGTCTTGTCCTTTGCTGCATAAAGGATTGGGACACTTGCTGCATTTATTCATACTGTCTTTTATTTACTCGTACTTTGTTTACTTGCTTTATCGAGAACCCCTAAAAATCCGTTTGCTAAGTATTTGCAGAGAATTCCTGATCCATACCACTAGCCAGCACCTTCTGCTCCTCGTTGGGTTCGACACTCTTACTTATCGAAAATACTGCGATACACCCCCTATACTTGTGGGTCATCAACTGCTCGTCCACGTTTACCCCGCCTCCTGTCAGCTTGACCCATTTGCACCGAAACAAGGGGACCTTAAAAGTAGGTCCATAGTCAATTTCCCATATCTCCTCTATGTAACCATAATATGTGGTCTTTGACCCATTGTTGTTTGTTGCATCAAAGCAGACAATACTGTTTTGGTTGGTGCTCTTTTTATCTTGGGCGATCGTGTAAAATGTATTCCCATTTATTTCATACCCTTGGAAAGTTGATATAGTCGAAGATTGTGACCTAGACAACAAGTAAAACTTATCATCTCCAAGAGTGTTGTTTTTGATGACATGTGCTTGCAACCAATCGCCGAAAGTCTTCATGTGTTCATTTCTAATATAGTCGTCATGCTTCCCAGGGTTTTTGGAGCGTACAATTTTCTTGTGTTCCTCGATATACTGAGACGCCAAGGTGGAATTCTGTAGAACTGTGTAATGTGCTTCTGTGTAAGAATGCTCGTCCCTACATATTATTGATTTCCTTCCTAGAGTGCCTTTTCCACTCAGTCTCCCCTAATGCCGCGATTGAGGAAGACTAATCGGCTTAAGGTCAAGAACAAAGTAAACACAAAACTCAATGACCTCCTCTGTTCCATAGCCTTGGAGATGCTTCCTTCTGGCCTGGCACGGTTATGGACATATTTCTTTAAGACTCCTGTGAACCTCTCAAAGGGGAACATATTGTGTAGAAATACAGGACTAAGAATGGAAATCTCTTCGACTAGGTGAACCAGGAGGTGCGTCATAATATTGAAGAATGATGGTGGGAACACTAACCCGAAACTCACAAGACATTGGACCACATCATTCTGTAATCGTGCTCGATCTTCAGGATTGATTACCTTCTGAGAGATTGCATTGAGGAATGAACATAGCTTCACAATGGGTACTCAAACATAATCCGGTAGAAGCCCCCTCAGTGCAATCGGAAGCAATTGCATCATAAATCATGTGTAAGTCATGAGACTTTAGGTTTTGGAACCTTTTCTCTGCCATATTTATTATTCCTTTTATACTCGACGAGACGCCATACGGGACCTTGATACTGCTCAACATTCAAAAACATTTCCTTATCTTGTTTGGTAAGAGCGTTGCTGGAAGGACCTTTAAACCATTCTGGATGCAGACCTTCTGGGTCTTTCATACGTGGTTGGTCTTGCCGTGCTTCTACTGTATCTTTTGCCTTCCCATACACGCCCAAGAAGCCTAGCAGGTTCATGCAAAGATTCTTCGTCTCATGCATCACGTCAATTGCAGAGTGTACTTCTAGGACTTTCCAATAGGGTAAATCCCAAAATATAGATTTCTTCTTCCACATGGGTATGTGTCCGTCAGCGTCCTTCGGAACAAATTGTCTGCTAGGACCCTTTCCAAAGGTTACTGTTTCACCCAAATCCTTGACCATATCAAATACATCAGCACCAGTATGTTCCTTAGGCTTCGACTAGTGACATGCCTAGTCGTTGAAATGCTTGCCTTTCTTTTTTAAGGGATGCTTGGCCAAATAAAATCGACGATGCCCCGGGTACATGATGGCTCAAAATATATCCGAGCTCATTGGGAACCCCAAGAGGAAGGTATGATGAGCATAGCAGCAAGTTTCCCTCAGTTATGAAACCAAGGTTATCGAACCAGTAGGAGCAAGGAAATAACTCCAAGGCGTTGTTTCCAACTTGGAATCCTGCACAACACAACCATAGAACTTTTCCCCAACTTACAGTGAGGTTGTCAATCTCACCAGTTTTGCTGAAACATAGGATTAAACGTATTGTGTGGAAGATAGTAATTGCTTGCAGAAAGTAAACAGTAAATAGTAAATAGATGGTAGATTGATGGTAAAATAATGGAACCGAGGTCCATAGTTCACTAGAGCTGATTCTCCTTAATATAGATGACATGTTTGGTGAACAAATTATAGCGGGGCAATTGACAGACACCGAGAAAGCATCATGCATATACTAATCATCTTGACTCCTATGAGATTTGATTGGGCACTACAACATTATACATAGACCGTAATCCAACTGCATCTATGACTAATAATCCACCTTTAGGTTATCATCCGAACCCTCTCTAGTATTAAGTTGCAAGCAAAAGATAATTGCATTAAGCAAAGTGTGTAAAGTAAACAATACGATTGCCCCATGGACAAAGTATTGTAGTTTTCTCCCTAGTAGCAGCAGCACATCTAGTACCTTAGAGATTCCTGTCACTTCCCCAGATTACTAGAGGCATGAACCCACTATCGAGCATAAATACTCCCTCTTGGAGGGGCTTGTTCGTCTGCGGTACCAAAGTTGGCAGGCCAGCGCACGGCGGTACCTAAGTTGCCTGAAATCACCGCGTTTCGAAAAGTTGGGCCACCAACTACTGAGAGGGGCCATTTCGAGGCAAACTCATCTCACCCCGCCAAATACAAACATTCCGTTAAACCGCCCCGTGAAGTAGACGGTCGGGACCCACATGTTGGTTATCTTTCCGTGACGCGGGCGCCAACGCGGCAACCTCTTAGGCAAATCGAGCAGCTAAGTGGATTGGATGCATTGACCAATTTCACAAATCCATTCCCAGCTTTCCCCTAGCACCGGCGGCGTCGGAATCCACCCTCCAGGCAGGACGATCCCTTCGGACATTTGACTTCTGGGGCCAAGTTGCTGCGCCCAGTCGCTGATACCGAGCTCTAATGGCGCATGCCGTAGCCGTCGTTGCGAGGCTCTAGCCCGCCTCCGCCGCCGACGAGCCGAGCAGCTTGGAGGATGGTAGATCCTACTATCAAGAAAGAAGAAGTTCTGTCTACAAGCGGGTGAGCTACCCTTCTCTTTGCTATTCACACTAATTACAACTGTTAGCTGGCTACTGAACCTCAAATTGTTTGTTAGCCCAACGCTGACAAACATATTTTGTCCACAGTTTTCTGTCAGGTGGGATCTGCGCAGACCCCCCCTTACCTGGTTACGGTAGTCCTCTATAGTACGACTCTAATGGCAAGTGGTATGGAAGCCATTGTTTCACGATGGAAGAAGCGTCTACACAGATCTGCACTATATCTAGTACGGTTTCTGCTCTGCGTAATCAGGTTGAATTATGGTCGAAGCAGACAGCAAAGTTCAGCTTCATGGATGAATGTGGCATCATGGTTCCTATAACGTGTGACAGTCAGCTAATTGGGTTGATGAAAAGGTATGCTTCGGCTGCCATGTTTGACCTGAAATGTCATGTACTGGATGTGGAAGCTGCTGCAACTAGGAGTCGCCCTTCTATTCTTGGACAGGGTGGTTGCTCGAACCCAATTAGCTCCTGGTAAGCAAAGGTTGCTTGGGGTTCGCATGTTTGTGCTGAATTGTAATTTTTGTTTTATTTACTCTGTAGATATTAGGCAGTTATGCAACAGTCTTGTTTCTTTGACAGGAAGCACCGCAAGGTTAGAAACATGACTGTTGGGTCAGTGCTTTTGCTGCCCGAAGAAATTAAAAACGAGTGGAAAGATGATGCTGGACACGATTCTGGTGCCCATTGTCCCGGCGATGAAGAGTACGTGAAGCTAAGAAAATTGGCACCGAGGAAGAGGAAGAAGGCAGGAAATGAAGAAGCCAGTGGACGTGAAGGCTTGGCACCCAGGCTGTGGAAGAAGGCTGCTAGCAATGAAGATGCATAGTAATGTGTTGAACTTGAACCTATATATATAATTCTATTAAATTCCGATCGCTCTGTGTGTGGCACGTTGCTGGGCGAAACAATCTATCCACGTCCTCTGAGTAAAATGTACCGCAACTTAGGGTTTGGAAACGCCTGAGTCAGTAGTTGAATCCGAAATTGTGATTGTGCCACTACTATATGAAAACGATGATCCACCGGTTCCACGATTGCTGAGGGGCAGGAGGTCTCCAAATACGACGAAATGTAAGTTGAACATAAATAAATTATTTAAGCTGCCACACTCCACGAAGCAGCAACATATTTCAGATGCTGCACAATGACGTGGCAACATAAACAGCAATGTTCTCACCGATAATGCCCAGATGAGGAGGAAATGGGTACCACTTTCTGGCCTAATCTTGAGCCCGTCTATCTCACCGCCTCTCTGCTCCTGCATCCCCTGCATCTGGCGAAGCTCCCGGATCTCCAGTAACCGGATGTACGTGCTTCCACTTTATAAATTATGGTTATGCCATTTGCATGCAGCACAATCCACGTAGATTACGTTTAAACAAACCACCTGTGTCAGAATACACTAGTAGAAAAGGTGTCTTTGGTCCACGGTTACGTTCCCAATCCGTGACAGAGATCTAAATCGAGGTAGAAATTGATCTAAATCACAAATTCTTCCACAAATTAATGCGGGGTCAGAGCAATTATTTTCCTCCCTGCAATCGGGGACCAATAGTTCTGACCGCTAGGTTAACAAGTACAAATATTACAACTTAAAAAGGCACGGAGCTTAAGCTAAATAGAACTAGTTATCACACATCTCCTTGATCTTCCTAATCTTGGCCCGATGCGCATCTTCTTGCGAGAGCAAGGATCGAATTGTCTGCTCCTTCTTTTTAGCATCTTCCTTGCACAGCTTCAATTGTTTCTCTGCATCTTTCCTCATGCACTTGTCAATACTCGTAGTTGTGAACTGCAGGACTTTGGCCTGGTGAAGATCCTTCCTTGCTTGAGTCAGTTCTTGCTCTGCTTTAGCCTTCAGGGACAACGCCGCGTCCCTCTCCTTCTCGACTTTGCTAACCTTGTCTTCCACCCTCATGAGATCTCGCTTATGCTTGGTCGTGTCAACTGGTTCCCATAGATTCATCTCAACACTGTCAAGAAGTGAGCTGAATGCGGATTCTTTCAACTCAACAGTCATTTCCCATAGTTTGTCCAGCGTTTTCTGCATCGATTTGGGCCACTCTGGATCTACCCATTTGATAACACCGCAACTTACCCCTCGCATCATTGCACGATGTCCTTGACACCGTAGAAACCTCCTGCCTGTGTTTCGTCCTTCGAACGCTACAAATTTAGCGGGCACATATCCATGTTTACATAGCAAAGGACTGTCTTCATCTGCTAAACTGTGATAGTCGGCGTCATACACAGCCTAACACATCATACACGCATGAGTAAACGGAGTAGATCTGGCTCAAAAAATAGATAACTGGCCACGGATGATAGAGATAGAGATGAGACGACACATCGAAATCACTGTCATTGTTGTCAGGACGCGTTTCCTCGTCGTCTCCCTTTGAACCCATGGCGAGAGGGGAGGGGGTGGTGGCTGCCGGAGAGGGGATTGGGATGGAGGCTCCGTCGGCTTGCGGCTACCGCAGGATGGGAGTGAAGTGGGGAATGTGGCTTCGAGGGGAAGGAAGAGAAGTACAGGGAGGAAGAGAAGTAATGGGGACGTGACACTGGGATATGGCCCGCTCAACTGGTGAGTCATGACACTCGCAACAGGGGAGCCCCCGGTGTTGCCAGTTTGTCCAGAGCAAGCATGGCCAATCATGTCGCGGAACAGACTACTCGCGGATCGATCTCACGAAAACCATCCCAATCGTCCAAGCGCCCCGATCAGACGGTATGTAACAATCGACAAGGAGAACAACTGTGTTAGGGCGTGCCTTCTAGAAGACTCGGTCTAACGCTAAGGTTAGGGCTCTCCTAAGGTTAATTAGTATCCATATGCGGTTTATGAAAAGAACATGCATCCAATGACACAGGTGGATCCATGTGTGTGATTTGTGAGAAGAACACACATGCATTGACACTGGTGGATCCATGTGTGGTCTTTGGGAAGAACACACATGCAATGACACTGGTGATATGTGGTCTGTGAGAAGAACACACATCCAATGACTCTAGTTGTGGTTCATGAAAAGAGCAGACATGCAATGACACAGGTGGATCCATGTGTGGTTCATGGGAAGAACACACATGCGATGACACTGGGTGGATCCATGTGTGGTTTGTGAGAAGAACACACATGCAATGACACCGGTGGATCCATGTGTGGTTCATGGGAAGAACACACATGCAATGACTCTGGTGATATGTGGTTTGTGAAAAGAACAGACATGCAATGACTATCGCTGTGGTTAATGAGAAGAGCAGACATGCAATGGCACCGGTGAATCCATGTGTGGTTCATGGGAAGAGAAGACATACAATAACACTGGTGGATGCACGTGTGGTTCATGGGAAGAACACACATGCAACGACACCGGTGGATCCATGTGTGGTCTGTGGGAAGAACACACATACAATGACACTGGTGGATCCATGTTTGGTTCATGGGAAGAACACACATGCAATGACACAGGTGATATGTGGTATGTGAGAAGAACATACATGCAATGACACTGGTGGATACATGTGTGGTATGTGGGAAGAGCAGACATGCAATGACACTGGTGGATCCATGTGTGGTTCATGGGAAGAACACACATGCAATGACACTGGGTGTGGTTCATGATATGGTTTGTGAGAAGAACACACATGCAATGACACTGGTGGATCCATGTGTGGTCTGTGAGAAGAACACACATGCAATGACACTGGGTGTGGTTCATGATATGGTTTGTGAGAAGAACACACATGCAATGACACTTGTGGATCCATGTGTGGTCGTTGGGAAGAACACACATGCAATGACACTGGTGATGTGTGGTATGTGGGAAGAGCAGACATGCAATGACACTGGTGGATCCATGTGTGGTTCATGGGAAGAACACACATGCAATGACACTAGGTGTGGTTCATGATATGGTCTGTGAGAAGAACACACATGCAATGACACTGGTGGGTCCATGTGTGGTCTGTGAGAAGAACACACATGCAATGACACTGGGTGTGGTTCATGATATGGTTTGTGAGAAGAACACACATGCAATGACACTGGTGGATCCATGTGTGGTCTTTGGGAAGAACACACATGCAATGACACTGGATCCATGTGTGGTCTGTGAGAAGAACACACATCCAATGACTCTAGCAGTGGTTCATGAAAAGAGTAGACATGCAATGACACTGGTGGATCCATGTGTGGTTCATGGGAAGAACACACATGTAATAACTCTAGTGATATGTGGTTTGTGAAAAGAACAGACATGCAATGACTCTAGCTGTGGTTAGTGAGAAGAACACACATGCAATGACACTGGGTGTGGTTCATGATATGGTTTGTGAGAAGAACACACATGCAATGACTCCACTGGATCCATGTGTGGTTCATGGGAACAACACACATGCAATTACACTGGGTGAGGTTCATGATATGATTTGTGAGAAGAACACACGTGCAATGACACTAGTGGATCCATGTGTGGTATGTGAGAAGAACACACATGCAATGACACTGGGTGTGGTTCATGATATGGTTTGTGAGAAGAACACACATGCAATGATACTGGTGGATCCATGTGTGGTCTGTGGGTAGAACACACATGCAATGACACTGGATCCATGTGTGGTCTGTGAGAAGAACACACATCCAATGACTCTAGCTGTGGTTCATGAAAAGAGCATACATGCAATGACACTAGTGGATCCATGTGTGGTTCATGGGAAGAACACACATGCAATGACACTGGGTGTGGTTCATGATATCGTTTGTGAGAAGAACACACATGCAATGACACTGGTGGATACATGTGAAGTCTTTGGGAATAACACACATGCAATGACACTGGTGATGTGTGCTATGTGGGAAGAGAAGACATGCAATGACACTGGTGGATCCATGTGTGGTTCATGGGAAAAACACACATGCAATGACACTGGGTGTGGTTCATGATATGGTATGTGAGAAGAACACACATGCAATGACACTGGTGGATCCATGTGTGGTCTGTGAGAAGAACACACATGCAATGACACTGGGTGTGGTTCATGATATGGTTTGTGAGAAAAACACACATGCAATTACCTTTGGTGGATCCATGTGTGGTTTTGGGAAGAACACACATGAAAAGACACTGGATCAATGTGTGGTCTGTGAGAAGAAGACACATCCAATGACTCTAGCTGTGGTTCATGAAAAGAGCAGACATGCAATGACACTAGTGGATCCATGTGTGGTTCATGGGAAGAACACACATGCAATGACTCTGGTGATATGTGGTTTGTGAAAAGAACAGACATGCAATGACTCTAGCTGTGGTTAGTGAGAAGAACACACATGCAATGACACTTGGTGTGGTTCATGATATGGTTTGTGAGAACAACACACATGCAATGACTCCACTGGATCCATGTGTGGTTCATGGGAAGAACACACATGCAATTACACTGGGTGAGGTTCATGATATGGTTTGTGAGAAGAACACACATGCAATGACACCAGTGGATCCATGTGTGGTCTGTGAGAAGAACACACACGCAATGACACTAGGTGTGGTTCATGATATGGTTTGTGAGAAGAACACACATGCAATGACACTGGTGGATCCATGTGTGGTCTGTGGGAAGAACACACATGCAATGACACTGGATCCATGTGTGGTCTGTGAGAAGAACACACATCCAATGACTCTAGCTGTGGTTCATGAAAAGAGTGACATGCAATGACCTTTGGTGGATCCATGTGTGGTTCATGGGAAGAACACACATGCAATGACACTGGGTGTGGTTCATGATATGGTTTGTGAGAAGAACACACATGCAATGACACTGGTGGATCCATGTGTGGTCTTTCGGAAGAACACACATGCAATGACACTGTGATGTGTGGTATGTGGGAAAGCGGATATATGCAAACATCACTGGATCCATGTGGTGATTTGGGAAGAACACACATGCAATGACTGGGTGTGGTTCATGATATGGTATGAGAAGAAACACATGCAATGACACTAGTGGATCTATGTGTGGTCTAAGAGAAGAACACACATGCAATGACACTAGGTGTGGTTCATGATATGGTTTGTGAGAAGAACACACATGCGATGACACTGGTGGATCCATGTGTGGTCTTTGGGAAGAACACACATGAAAAGACACTGGATCCATGTGTGGTCTGTGAGAAGAACACACATCCAATGACTCTAGCTGTGGTTCATGAAAAGAGCAGACATGCAATGACACTGGTGGATCCATGTGTGGTTCATGGGAAGAACGCACATGCAATGACTCTGGTGATATGTGGTTTGTGAAAAGAACAGACATGCAATGACTCTCGCTTTGGTTAGTGAGAAGAACACACATGCAATGACACTGGGTGTGATTCATGATATGGTATGTGAGAAGAACACACATGCAATGACTCCAGTGGATCCATGTGTGGTTCATGGGACTAACACACATGCAATGACACTGGGTGAGGTTCATGATATGGTTTGTGAGAAGAACACACATGCAATGACACTGGTGGATCAATGTGTAGTCTTTGGGAAGAACACACATGCAATGACACTAGGTGTGGTTCATGATATGGTTTGTGAGAAGAACACACATGCAATGACACTGGTGGATCCATGTGTGGTCTGTGGGAAGAACACACATGCAATGACACTAGATGCATGTGTGGTCTGTGAGAAGAACACACATCTAATGACTCTAGCTCGGTTCATGAAAAGAGCAGACATGCAATGACACTGGTGGATCCATGTGTGGTTCATGGGAAGAGCAGACATGCGATGACACTGGGTGGATCCATGTGCGGTTCATGAGAAGAGCAGACATGCAATGCCACTAGGTGTGGTTCATGATATGGTTCATGAGAAGAACACACATGCAATGAAACCGGTGGATCCATGTGTGGTTCATTGGAAGAACACACATGCAATGACTCTGGTGATATGTGGTTTGTGAAAAGTACAGACATGCAATGACTCTAGCTGTGGTTAGTGAGAAGAACACACATGCAATGATACTAGGTGTGGTTCATGATATGGTTTGTGACAAGAACACACATGCAATGACACTAGTGGATCCATGTGTGGTCTGTGGGAAGAACACACATGCAATGACACTGGATCCATGTGTGGTCTGTGAGAAGAACACACATCCAATGACTCTAGCAGTGGTTCATGAAAAGAGTAGACATGCAATGACACTGGTGGATCCATGTGTGGTTCATGGGAAGAACACACATGTAATAACTCTAGTGATATGTGGTTTGTGAAAAGAACAGACATGCAATGACTCTAGCTGTGGTTAGTGAGAAGAACACACATGCAATGACACTGGGTGTGGTTCATGATATGGTTTGTGAGAAGAACACACATGCAATGACTCCACTGGATCCATGTGTGGTTCATGGGAACAACACACATGCAATTACACTGGGTGAGGTTCATGATATGATTTGTGAGAAGAACACACGTGCAATGACACTGGTGGATCCATGTGTGGTATGTGAGAAGAACACACATGCAATGACACTGGGTGTGGTTCATGATATGGTTTGTGAGAAGAACACACATGCAATGATACTGGTGGATCCATGTGTGGTCTGTGGGTAGAACACACATGCAATGACACTGGATCCATGTGTGGTCTGTGAGAAGAACACACATCCAATGACTCTAGCTGTGGTTCATGAAAAGAGCATACATGCAATGACACTAGTGGATCCATGTGTGGTTCATGGGAAGAACACACATGCAATGACACTGGGTGTGGTTCATGATATCGTTTGTGAGAAGAACACACATGCAATGACACTGGTGGATACATGTGAAGTCTTTGGGAATAACACACATGCAATGACACTGGTGATGTGTGCTATGTGGGAAGAGAAGACATGCAATGACACTGGTGGATCCATGTGTGGTTCATGGGAAAAACACACATGCAATGACACTGGGTGTGGTTCATGATATGGTATGTGAGAAGAACATACATGCAATGACACTGGTGGATCCATGTGTGGTCTGTGAGAAGAACACACATGCAATGACACTGGGTGTGGTTCATGATATGGTTTGTGAGAAAAACACACATGCAATTACACTGGTGGATCCATGTGTGGTCTTTGGGAAGAACACACATGAAAAGACACTGGATCAATGTGTGGTCTGTGAGAAGAAGACACATCCAATGACTCTAGCTGTGGTTCATGAAAAGAGCAGACATGCAATGACACTAGTGGATCCATGTGTGGTTCATGGGAAGAACACACATGCAATGACTCTGGTGATATGTGGTTTGTGAAAAGAACAGACATGCAATGACTCTAGCTGTGGTTAGTGAGAAGAACACACATGCAATGACACTTGGTGTGGTTCATGATATGGTTTGTGAGAACAACACACATGCAATGACTCCACTGGATCCATGTGTGGTTCATGGGAAGAACACACATGCAATTACACTGGGTGAGGTTCATGATATGGTTTGTGAGAAGAACACACATGCAATGACACCAGTGGATCCATGTGTGGTCTGTGAGAAGAACACACACGCAATGACACTAGGTGTGGTTCATGATATGGTTTGTGAGAAGAACACACATGCAATGACACTGGTGGATCCATGTGTGGTCTGTGGGAAGAACACACATGCAATGACACTGGATCCATTTGTGGTCTGTGAGAAGAACACACATCCAATGACTCTAGCTGTGGTTCATGAAAAGAGCAGACATGCAATGACACTGGTGGATCCATGTGTGGTTCATGGGAAGAACACACATGCAATGACACTGGGTGTGTTTCATGATATGGTTTGTGAGAAGAACACACATGCAATGACACTGGTGGATCCATGTGTGGTCTTTCGGAAGAACACACATGCAATGACACTGGTGATGTGTGGTATGTGGGAAGAGCAGACATGCAATGACACTGGTGGATCCATGTGTGATTCTTGGGAAGAACACACATGCAATGAAACTGGGTGTGGTTCATGATATGGTATGTGAGAAGAACAGACATGCAATGACACTAGTGGATCTATGTGTGGTCTAAGAGAAGAACACACATGCAATGACACTAGGTGTGGTTCATGATATGGTTTGTGAGAAGAACACACATGCGATGACACTGGTGGATCCATGTGTGGTCTTTGGGAAGAACACACATGAAAAGACACTGGATCCATGTGTGGTCTGTGAGAAGAACACACATCCAATGACTCTAGCTGTGGTTCATGAAAAGAGCAGACATGCAATGACACTGGTGGATCCATGTGTGGTTCATGGGAAGAACGCACATGCAATGACTCTGGTGATATGTGGTTTGTGAAAAGAACAGACATGCAATGACTCTCGCTTTGGTTAGTGAGAAGAACACACATGCAATGACACTGGGTGTGATTCATGATATGGTATGTGAGAAGAACACACATGCAATGACTCCATAGGATCCATGTGTGGTTCATGGGACTAACACACATGCAATGACACTGGGTGAGGTTCATGATATGGTTTGTGAGAAGAACACACATGCAATGACACTGGTGGATCAATGTGTAGTCTTTGGGAAGAACACACATGCAATGACACTAGGTGTGGTTCATGATATGGTTTGTGAGAAGAACACACATGCAATGACACTGGTGGATCCATGTGTGGTCTGTGGGAAGAACACACATGCAATGACACTAGATGCATGTGTGGTCTGTGAGAAGAACACACATCTAATGACTCTAGCTTCTGGTTCATGAAAAGAGCAGACATGCAATGACACTGGTGGATCCATGTGTGGTTCATGGGAAGAGCAGACATGCGATGACACTGGGTGGATCCATGTGCGGTTCATGAGAAGAGCAGACATGCAATGCCACTAGGTGTGGTTCATGATATGGTTCATGAGAAGAACACACATGCAATGAAACCGGTGGATCCATGTGTGGTTCATTGGAAGAACACACATGCAATGACTCTGGTGATATGTGGTTTGTGAAAAGTACAGACATGCAATGACTCTAGCTGTGGTTAGTGAGAAGAACACACATGCAATGACACTAGGTGTGGTTCATGATATGGTTTGTGAGAAGAACACACATGCAATGACACTAGTGGATCCATGTGTGGTCTGTGGGAAGAACACACATGCAATGACACTGGATCCATGTGTGGTCTGTGAGAAGAACACACATCCAATGACTCTAGCTGTGGTTCATGAAAAGAGCAGACATGCTATGACACTGGTGGATCCATGTGTGGTTCATGGGAAGAACACACATGCAATGACACTGGGTGTGGTTCATGATATGGTTTGTGAGAAGAACAAACATGCAATGACACTGGTGGATCCATGTGTGGTCTTTGGGAAGAACACACTTGCAATGACACTGGTGATGTGTGGTATGTGGGAAGAGCAGACATGCAATGACACTGGTGGATCCATGTGTGGTTCATGGGAAGAACACACATGCAATGACACTGGGTGTGGTTCATGATATGGTATGTGAGAAGAACACACATGCAATGACACTGGTGGATCCATGTGTGGTCTGTGAGAAGAACACACATGCAATGACACTAGGTGTGGTTCATGATATGGTTTGCGAGAACAACACACATGCAATGACAATGGTGGATCCATGTGTGGTCTTTGGGAAGAACACACATGAAAAGACACTGGATCCATGTGTGGTCTGTGAGAAGAACACACATCCAATGACTCTAGCTGTGGTTCATGAAAGAAGACATGCAATGACCTGTGGATCCATGTGTGGTTCATGGGAAGAACACACATGCAATGACTCCTATGATATGTGGTTTGTGAAAAGAACAGACATGCAATGACTCTAGTTGTGGTTAGTGAGAAGAAGACACATGCAATGACACTGGGTGTGGTTCATGATATAGTTTGTGAGAAGAACACACATGCAATGACTCCCCTGAATCCATGTGTGGTTCATGGGAAGAACACACATGCAATTACACTGGGTGAATTTCATGATATGGTTTGTGAGAAGAACACACATGCAATGACACTGGTGGATCCATGTGTGGTCTGTGGGAAGAACACACATGCAATGACACTGGGTGTGGTTCATGATATGGTTTGTGAGAAGAACAAACATGCAATGACACTGGTGGATCCATGTGTGGTCTTTGGGAAGAACACACTTGCAATGACACTGGTGATGTGTGGTATGTGGGAAGAGCAGACATGCAATGACACTGGTGGATCCATGTGTGGTTCATGGGAAGAACACACATGCAATGACACTGGGTGTGGTTAATGATATGGTATGTGAGAAGAACACACATGCAATGACACTGGTGGATCCATGTGTGGTCTGTGAGAAGAACACACATGCAATGACACTAGGTGTGGTTCATGATATGGTTTGCGAGAAGAACACACATGCAATGACAATGGTGGATCCATGTGTGGTCTTTGGGAAGAACACACATGAAAAGACACTGGATCCATGTGTGGTCTGTGAGAAGAACACACATCCAATGACTCTAGCTGTGGTTCATGAAAAGAGCAGACATGCAATGACACTGGTGGATCCATGTGTGGTTCATGGGAAGAACACACATGCAATGACTCCTGTGATATGTGGTTTGTGAAAAGAACAGACATGCAATGACTCTAGTTGTGGTTAGTGAGAAGAAGACACATGCAATGACACTGGGTGTGGTTCATGATATGGTTTGTGAGAAGAACACACATGCAATGACTCCCCTGGATCCATGTGTGGTTCATGGGAAGAACACACATGCAATTACACTGGGTGAATTTCATGATATGGTTTGTGAGAAGAACACACATGCAATGACACTGGTGGATCCATGTGTGGTCTGTGAGAAGAACACACATGCAATGACACTGGGTGTGGTTCATGATATGGTTTGTGAGAAGAACAAACATGCAATGACACTGGTGGATCCATGTGTGGTCTTTGGGAAGAACACACTTGCAATGACACTGGTGATGTCTGGTATGTCGGAAGAGCAGACATGCAATGACACTGGTGGATCCATGTGTGGTTCATGGGAAGAACACACATGCAATGACACTGGGTGTGGTTCATGATATGGTATGTGAGAAGAACACACATGCAATGACACTGGTGGATCCATGTGTGGTCTGTGAGAATAACACACATGCAATGACACTAGGTGTGGTTCATGATATGGTTTGCGAGAAGAACACACATGCAATGACAATGGTGGATCCATGTGTGGTCTTTGGGAAGAACACACATGAAAAGACACTGGATCCATGTGTGGTCTGTGAGAAGAACACACATCCAATGACTCTAGCTATGGTTCATGAAAAGAGCAGACATGCAATGACACTGGTGGATCCATGTGTGGTTCATGGGAAGAACACACATGCAATGACTCCTGTGATATGTGGTTTGTGAAAAGAACAGACATGCAATGACTCTAGTTGTGGTTAGTGAGAAGAAGACACATGCAATGACACTGGGTGTGGTTCATGATATGGTTTGTGAGAAGAACACACATGCAATGACTCCCCTGGATCCATGTGTGGTTCATGGGAAGAACACACATGCAATTACACTGGGTGAATTTCATGATATCGTTTGTGAGAAGAACACACATGCAATGACACTGGTGGATCCATGTGTGGTCTGTGAGAAGAACACACATGCAATGACACTGGGTGTGGTTCATGATATGGTTTGTGAGAAGAACAAACATGCAATGACACTGGTGGATCCATGTGTGGTCTTTGGGAAGAACACACTTGCAATGACATTGGTGATGTGTGGTATGTGGGAAGAGCAGACATGCAATGACACTGGTGGATCCATGTGTGGTTCATGGGAAGAACACACATGCAATGACACTGGGTGTGGTTCATGATATGGTATGTGAGAAGAACACACATGCAATGACACTGGTGGATCCATGTGTGGTCTGTGAGAAGAACACACATGCAATGACACTAGGTGTGGTTCATGATATGGTTTGCGAGAAGAACACACATGCAATGACAATGGTGGATCCATGTGTGGTCTTTGGGAAGAACACACATGAAAAGACACTGGATCCATGTGTGGTCTGTGAGAAGAACACACATCCAATGACTCTAGCTGTGGTTCATGAAAAGAGCAGACATGCAATGACACTGGTGGATCCATGTGTGGTTCATGGGAAGAACACACATGCAATGACTCCTATGATATGTGGTTTGTGAAAAGAACAGACATGCAATGACTCTAGTTGTGGTTAGTGAGAAGAAGACACATGCAATGACACTGGGTGTGGTTCATGATATGGTTTGTGAGAAGAACACACATGCAATGACTCCCCTGGATCCATGTGTGGTTCATGGGAAGAACACACATGCAATTACACTGGGTGAATTTCATGATATGGTTTGTGAGAAGAACACACATGCAATGACACTGCTGGATCCATGTGTGGTCTGTGAGAAGAACACACATGCAATGACACTGGGTGTGGTTCATGATATGGTTTGTGAGAAGAACACACATGCAATTACACTGGTGGATCCATGTGTGGTTTTGGGAAGAACACACATGAAAAGACACTGGATCAATGTGTGGTCTGTGAGAAGAAGACACATCCAATGACTCTAGCTGTGGTTCATGAAAAGAGCAGACATGCAATGACACTAGTGGATCCATGTGTGGTTCATGGGAAGAACACACATGCAATGACTCTGGTGATATGTGGTTTGTGAAAAGAACAAACATGCAATGACTCTAGCTGTGGTTAGTGAGAAGAACACACATGCAATGACACTTGGTGTGGTTCATGATATGGTTTGTGAGAACAACACACATGCAATGACTCCACTGGATCCATGTGTGGTTCATGGGAAGAACACACATGCAATTACACTGGATGAGGTTCATGATATGGTTTGTGAGAAGAACACACATGCAATGACACCAGTGGATCCATGTGTCGTCTGTGAGAAGAACACACACGCAATGACACTAGGTGTGGTTCATGATATGGTTTGTGAGAAGAACACACATGCAATGACACTGGTGGATCCATGTGTGGTCTGTGGGAAGAACACACATGCAATGACACTGGATCCATGTGTGGTCTGTGAGAAGAACACACATCCAATGACTCTAGCTGTGGTTCATGAAAAGAGCAGACATGCAATGACACTCGTGGATCCATGTGTGGTTCATGGGAAGAACACACATGCAATGACACTGGGTGTGGTTCATGATATGGTTTGTGAGAAGAACACACATGCAATGACACTGGTGGATCCATGTGTGGTCTTTGGGAAGAACACACATGCAATGACACTGGTGATGTGTGGTATGTGGGAAGAGCAGACATGCAATGACACTGGTGGATCCATGTGTGGTTCATGGGAAGAACACACATGCAATGACACTGGGTGTGGTTCATTATATGGTCTGTGAGAAGAACACACATGCAATGACACTGGTGGATCCATCTGTGGTCTGTGAGAAGAACACACATGCAATGACACTGGGTGTGGTTCATGATATGGTTTGTGAGAAGAACACACATGCAATGACACTGGTGGATCCATGTGTGGTCTTTGGGAAGAACACACATGCAATGACACTAGATCCATATGTGGTCTGTGAGAAGAACACACATCCAATGACTCTAGCTGTGGTTCATGAAAAGAGCAGACATGCAATGACACTGGTGGATCCATGTGTGGTTCATGGGAAGAACACAGATGCAATGACTCTGGTGATATGTGGTTTGTGAAAAGAACAGACATGCAATGACTCTAGCTGTGGTTAGTGAGAAGAACACGCATGCAATGACACTGGGTGTGATTCATGATATGGTATGTGAGAAGAACACACATGCAATGACTCCAGTGGATCCATGTGTGGTTCATGGGAAGAACACACATGCAATGACAGTGGGTGAGGTTCATGATATGGTTTGTGAGAAGAACACACATGCAATGACACTGCTGGATTCATGTGTGGTCTGTGAGAAGAACACACACGCAATGACACTAGGTGTGGTTCATGATATGGTTTGTGAGAAGAACACACATGCAATGACACTGGTGGATCCATGTGTGGTCTGTGGGAAGAACACACATGCAATGACACTGGATGCATGTGTGGTCTGTGAGAAGAACACACATCTAATGACTCTAGCTTCTGGTTCATGAAAAGAGCAGACATGCAATGACACTGGTGGATCCATGTGTGGTTCATGGGAAGAGCATACATGCGATGACACTGGGTGGATTCATGTGTGGTTCATGAGAAGAGCAGACATGCAATGACACTGGGTGTGGTTCATGATATGGTTCATGAGAAGAACACACATGCAATGACACCGGTGGATCCATGTGTGGTTCATGGGAAGAACACACATGCAATGACTCTGGTGATATGTGGTTTGTGAAAAGAATAGACATGCGATGACTCTAGGTGTGGTTAGTGAGAAGAACACACATGCAATGACACTAGGTGTAGTTCATGATATGGTTTGTGAGAAGAACACACATGCAATGACACTGGTGGATCCATGTGTGGTCTTTGGGAAGAACACACATGCAATGACACTAGTGATATGTGGTCTGTGAGAAGAACACACATCCAATGACTCTAGCTGTGGTTCATGAAAAGAGCAGACATGCAATGACACTGGTGGATCCATGTGTGGTTCATGGGAAGAACACACATGCAATGACATTGGGTGTGGTTCATGATATGGTTAGTGAGAAGAACACACATGCAATGACACTAGTGGATCCATGTGTGGTCTGTGAGAAGAACACACATGCAATGACACTGGGTGTGGTTAATGATATTGTTTGTGAGAAGAACACACATGCAATGACACTGGTGGATCCATGTGTGGTCTTTGGGAAGAACACACATGCAATGACACTGGTGATGTGTGGTATGTGGGAAGAGCATACATGCAATGACACTGGTGGATCCATGTGTGGTTCATGGGAAGAACACCCATGCAATGACACTGGGTGTGGTTCATGATATGGTCTGTGAGAAGAACACACATGCAATGACACTGGTGGATCCATGTGTGGTCTGTGAGAAGAACACACATGCAATGACACTGGGTGTGGTTCATGATATGGTTTGTGAGAAGAACACACATGCAATGACACTGGTGGATCAATGTGTAGTCTTTGGGAAGAACACACATGCAATGACATTGGATCCATGTGTGGTCTGTGAGAAGAACACACATCTAATGACTCTAGTTGTGGTTCATGAAAAGAGTAGACATGCAATGACACTGGTGGATCCATGTGTGGTTCATGGGAAGAACACACATGCAATGACTCTGGTGATATGTGGTTTCTGAAAAGAACAGACATGCAATGACTCTAGTTGTGGTTAGTGAGAAGAACACACATGCAATGACACTGGGTGTGGTTCATGATATGGTTTGTGAGAAGAACACACAAGCAATGACTCCACCTGATCCATGTGTGGTTCATGGGAAGAACAGACATGCAATTACACTAGGTGAGGTTCATGATATGGTTTGTGAGAAGAACACACATGCAATGACACTGGTGGATCCATGTGTGGTCTGTGAGAAGAACTCACATGCAATGACACTAGGTGTGGTTCATGATATGGTTTGTGAGAAGAACACACATGCAATGACAGTGGTGGATCCATGTGTGGTCTGTGGGAAGAACACACATCCAATGACACTGGATCCATGTGTGGTCTGTGAGAAGAACACACATCCAATGACTCTAGCTGTCGTTCATGAAAAGAGCAGACATGCAATGACACTGGTGGATCCATGTGTGGTTCATGGGAAGAACACACATGCAATGACACTGGGTGTGGTTCATGATATGGTTTGTGAGAAGAACACACATGCAATAACACTGGTGGATCCACGTGTGGTCTTTGGGAAGAACACACATGCAATGACATTGGTGATGTGTGGTATGTGGGAAGAGCAGACATGCAATGACACTGGTGGATCCATGTGTGGTTCATGGGAAGAACACACATTCAATGACACTGGGTGTGGTTCATGATATGGTATGTGAGAACAACACACATGCATTGACACTGGTGGATCCATGTGTGGTCTGTGACAAGAACACACATGCATTGACACTAGGTGTGGTTCATGATATGGTTTGTGAGAAGAACACACATGCAATGACACTGGTGGATCCATGTGTGGTCTTCGGGAAGGACACACATGAAAAGACACTAGATCCATGTGTGGTCTGTGAGAAGAACACACATCCAATGACTCTAGCTGTGGTTCATGAAAAGAGCAGACATGCAATGACACTCTTGGATCCATGTGTGGTTCATGGGAAGAACACACATGCAATGACTCTGGTGATATGTGGTTTGTGAAAAGAACAAACATGCAATGACTCTAGCTGTGGTTAGTGAGAAGAACACACATGCAATGACACTGGTGATGTGTGGTATGTGGGAAGAGCAGACATGCAATGATACTGGTGGATCCATGTGTGGTTCATGGGAAGAACACACATGCAATGACACTGGGTGTGGTTCATGATATGGTCTGTGAGAAGAACACACATGCAATGACACTGGTGGATCCATGTGTGGTCTGTGAGAAGAACACACATGCAATGACACTGGGTGTGGTTCATGATATGGTTTGTGAGAAGAACACACATGCAATGACACTGGTGGATCCATGTGTGGTCTTTGGGCAGAACACACATGCAATGACACTGGATCCATGTGTGGTCTGTGAGAAGAACACACATCCAATGACTCTAGTTGTGGTTCATGAAAAGAGCAGACATGCAATGACACTGGTGGATCCATGTGTGGTTCATGGGAAGAACACACATGCAATGACTCCTGTGATATGTGGTTTGTGAAAAGAACAGACATGCAATGACTCTAGCTGTGGTTAGTGAGAAGAACACACATGCAATGACACTGGGTGTGGTTCATGATATGGTTTGTGAGAAGAACACACATGCAATGACTCCACTGGATCCATGTGTGGTTCATGGGAAGAACACACATGCAATTACACTGGGTGAGGTTCATGATATGGTTTGTGAGAAGAACACACATGCAATGACACTGGTGGATCCATGTGTGGTCTGTGAGAAGAACACACATGCAATGACACTAGGTGTGGTTCATGATATGGTTTGTGAGAAGAACACACATGCAATGACATTGGTGGATCCATGTGTGGTCTTTGGGAACAACACACATGAAAAGACACTGGATCCATGTGTGGTCTGTGAGAAGAACACACATCCAATGACTCTAGCTGTGGTTCATGAAAAGAGCAGACATGCAATGACACTAGTGGATTCATGTGTGGTTCATGGGAAGAACACACATGAAATGACTCTGGTGATATGTGGTTTGTGAAAAGAACAGACATGCAATGACTCTAGCTGTGGTTAGTGAGAAGAACACACATGCAATGACACTGGGTGTGATTCACGATATGGTATGTGAGAAGAACACACATGCAATGACTCCAGTGGATCCATGTGTGGTTCATGGGAAGAACACACATGCAATGACACTGGGTGAGGTTCATGATATGGTTTGTGAGAAGAACACACATGCAATGACACTGGTGGATTCATGTGTGGTCTGTGAGAAGAACACACACGCAATGACACTGGGTGTGGTTCATCATATGGTTTGTGAGAAGAACACACATGCAATGACATTGGTGGATCCATGTGTGGTCTTTGGGAACAACACACATGAAAAGACACTGGATCCATGTGTGGTCTGTGAGAAGAACACACATCCAATGACTCTAGCTGTGGTTCATGAAAAGAGCAGACATGCAATGACACTAGTGGATTCATGTGTGGTTCATGGGAAGAACACACATGAAATGACTCTGGTGATATGTGGTTTGTGAAAAGAACAGACATGCAATGACTCTAGCTGTGGTTAGTGAGAAGAACACACATGCAATGAAACTGGGTGTGATTCACGATATGGTATGTGAGAAGAACACACATGCAATGACTCCAGTGGATCCATGTGTGGTTCATGGGAAGAACACACATGCAATGACACTGGGTGAGGTTCATGATATGGTTTGTGAGAAGAACACACATGCAATGACACTGGTGGATTCATGTGTGGTCTGTGAGAAGAACACACACGCAATGACACTGGGTGTGGTTCATCATATGGTTTGTGAGAAGAACACACATGCAATGAAACTGGCGGATCCATGTGTGGTCTGTGGGAAGAACACACATGCAATGACACTAGATCCATGTGTGGTCTGTGAGAAGAACACACATCCAATGACTCTAGGTGTGGTTCATGAAAAGAGCAGACATGCAATGACACTAGTGGATCCATGTGTGGTTCATGGGAAGAACACACATGCAATGACTCTGGTGATATGTGGTTTGTGAAAAGAATACATGCAAAGGACTCTAGCTATGGTTAGTGAGAAGAACACACATGCAATGACACTGGGTGTGGTTCATGATATGGTTTGTGAGAAGAACACACATGCAATGACACACGTGGATCCATGTGTGGTTCATGGGAAGAACACACATGCAATTACACTAGGTGAGGTTCATGATATGGTTTGTGAGAAGAACACACATGCAATGACACTGGTGGATCCATGTGTGGTCTGTGAGAAGAACACACATCCAATGACACTAGGTGTGGTTCATGATATGGTTTGTGAGAAGAACACACATGCAATGACACTAGTGGATCCATGTGTGGTCTTTGGGAAGAACACACATGAAAAGACACTGGATCCATGTGTGGTGTGTGAGAAGAACACACATCCAATGTCTCTAGCTGTGGTTCATGAAAAGAGTAGACATGCAATGACACTGGTGGATCCATGTGTGGTTCATGGGAAGAACACACATGCAATGACTCTGGTGATATGTGGTTTGTGAAAAGAACAGACATGCGATGACTCTAGCTGTGGTTAGTGAGAAGAACACACATGCAATGACATTGGGTGTGATTCATGATATGGTATGTGAGAAGAACACACATGCAATGACTCCAGTGGATCCATGTGTGGTTCATGGGAAGAACACACATGCAATGACACTGGGTGAGGTTCATGATATGGTTTGTGAGAATAACACACATGCAATGACACTGGTGGATTCATGTGTGGTCTGTGAGAAGAACACACACGCAATGACACTGGGTGTGGTTCATGATATGGTTTGTGAGAAGAACACACATGCAATGACACTGGTGGATCCATGTGTGGTCTTTGGGAAGAACACACATGAAAATACACTGGATCCATGTGTGGTCTGTGAGAAGAACACACATCCAATGACTCTAGCTGTGGTTCATGAAAAGAGTAGACATGGAATGACACTGGTGGATCCATGTGTGGTTCATGGGAAGAACACACATGCAATGACTCCTGTGATATGCGGTTTCTGAAAAGAACAGACATGCAATGACTCTAGCTGTGGTTAGTGAGAAGAACACACATGCAATGACACTGGGTGTGGTTCATGATATGGTTTGTGAGAAGAACACACATGCAATGACACTGGTGGATCCATGTGTGGTCTGTGAGAAGAACACACGTCCAATGACACTAGGTGTGGTTCATGATATGGTTTGTGAGAAGAACACACATGCAATGACACTGGTGGATTCATGTGTGGTCTGTGAGAAGAACACACACGCAATGACACTAGGTGTGGTTCATGATATGGTTTGTGAGAAGAACACACATGCAATGAAACTGGTGGATCCATGTGTGGTCTGTGGGAAGAACACACATGCAATGACACTAGATCCATGTGTGGTTCATCAGAAGAACACACATCCAATGACTCTAGCCGTGGTTCATGAAAAGAGCTGACATGCAATGACACTGGTGGATCCATGTGTGGTTCATGGGAAGAACACACATGCAATGACTCTGGTGATATGTGGTTTGTGAAAAGAACAGACATGCAATGACTCTAGCTGTGGTTAGTGAGAAGAACACACATGCAATGACACTGGGTGTGGTTCATGATATGGTTTGTGAGAAGAACACACAATGACTCCATTGGATCCATGTGTGGTTCATGGGAACACACATGCAATGACACTCGGTGTGGTTCATGATATGGTTTGTGAGAAGAACACACATGCAATGACACTGGTGGATCCATGTGTGGTCTGTGAGAAGAACACACATCCAATGACACTGGGTGTGGTTCATGATATGGTTTGTGAGAAGAACACACATGCAATGACACTGGTGGATCCATGTGTGGTCTTTGGGAAGAACACATGAAAAGACACTAGATCCATGTGTGCAGAGAAGAACACACATCCAATGTCTCTAGCTGTGGTTCATGAAAAGAGTAGACATGCAATGACACTGGTGGATCCATGTGTGGTTCATGGGAAGAACACACATGCAATGACTCTGGTGATATGTGGTTTGTGAAAAGAACAGACATGCAATGACTCTAGCTGTGGTTAGTGAGAAGAACACACATGCAATGACATTGGGTGTGATTCATGATATGGTATGTGAGAAGAACACACATGCAATGACTCCAGTGGATCCATGTGTGGTTCATGGGAAGAACACACATGCAATGACACTGGGTGAGGTTCATGATATGGTTTGTGAGAATAACACACATGCAATGACACTGGTGGATTCATGTGTGGTCTGTGAGAAGAACACACACGCAATGACACTAGGTGTGGTTCATGATATGGTTTGTGAGAAGAACACACATGCAATGACGAGAAGAACACATCCAATGACACATGACATTGGGTGTGGTTCATGATATGGTTTGTGAGAAGAACACACATGCAATGAAACTGGTGGATCCATGTGTGGTCTGTGGGAAGAACACACATGCAATGACACTAGATCCATGTGTGGTCTGTGAGAAGAACACACATCCAATGACTCTAGGTGTGGTTCATGAAAAGAGCAGACATGCAATGACACTGGTGGATCCATGTGTGGTTCATGGGAAGAACACACATGCAATGACTCCTGTGATATGCGGTTTCTGAAAAGAACAGACATGCAATGACTCTAGCTGTGGTTAGTGAGAAGAACACACATGCAATGACACTGGGTGTGGTTCATGATATGGTTTGTGAGAAGAACACACATGCAATGACTCCACTGGATCCATGTGTGGTTCATGGGAAGAACACACATGCAATTACACTAGGTGAGGTTCATGATATGGTTTGTGAGAAGAACACACATGCAATGACACTGGTGGATCCATGTGTGGTCTGTGAGAAGAACACACATCCAATGACACTAGGTGTGGTTCATGATATGGTTTGTGAGAAGAACACACATGCAATGACACTGGTGGATCCATGTGTGGTCTTTGGGAAGAACACACATGAAAAGACACTGGATCCATGTGTGGTCTGTGAGAAGAACACACATCCAATGTCTCTAGCTGTGGTTCATGAAAAGAGTAGACATGCAATGACACTGGTGGATCCATGTGTGGTTCATGGGAAGAATACACATGCAATGACTCTGGTGATATGTGGTTTGTGAAAAGAATGACATGCAATGACTCTAGCTGTGGTTAGTGAGAAGAACACACATGCAATGACTGGTGTGAATCATGATATGGTATGTGAGAAGAACACACATGCAATGACTCTAGTGGATCCATGTGTGGTTCATGGGAATAACACACATGCAATGACACTGGGTGAGGTTCATGATATGGTTTGTGAGAATAACACACATGCAATGACACTGGTGGATTCATGTGTGGTCTGTGAGAAGAACACACACGCAATGACACTAGGTGTGGTTCATGATATGGTTTGTGAGAAGAACACACATGCAATGACACTGGTGGATCCATGTGTGGTCTATGGGAAGAACACACATGCAATGACACTAGATCCATGTGTGGTCTGTGAGAAGAACACACATCCAATGACTCTAGCCGTGGTTCATGAAAAGAGTTGACATGCAATGATGCTGGTGGATCCATGTGGTTCATGGAAGAGCATACATGCAATGACACGGGTGGATCCATCTGTGGTTCATGAGAAGATCAGACATGCAATGACACTCGTTGTGGTTCATGATATGGTTTTTGAGAAGAACACACATGCAATGACACTTGTGGATCCATGTTTGGTTCATGGGAAGAACACACATGCAATGACACAGGTGATATGTGGTCTGTGAGAAGAACGCACATGCAATGACTCTAGCTGTGGTTAGTGAGAAGAACACACATGCAATGACACGGGGTGTGGTTCATGATATGGTTTGTGAGAAGAACACACATGCAATGACACTCGTGGATCCATGTGTGGTCTATGAGAAGAACACACATGAAAAGACACTAGATCCATGTGTGTGTGAGAAACACACATCCAATGACTCTAGGTGGTTCATGAAAAGAGTAGACATGCAATGACACTGGTGGATCCATGTGTGGTTCATGGGAAGAAAACACACATTCAATGACACTGGTGATATGGTTTGTGAAAGAACAGGACATGCAATGACTCATGTGTGGTCTTTGGGAAGAACACACATGCAATGACACTGGTGTGATTCATGATATGGTATGTGAGAAGAACACACATGCAATGACTCTAGTGGATCCATGTGTGGTTCATGGGAATAACACACATGCAATGACACTGGGTGAGGTTCATGATATGGTTTGTGAGAATAACACACATGCAATGACACTGGTGGATTCATGTGTGGTCTGTGAGAAGAACACACACGCAATGACACTAGGTGTGGTTCATGATATGGTTTGTGAGAAGAACACACATGCAATGACACTGGTGGATCCATGTGTGGTCTATGGGAAGAACACACATGCAATGACACTAGATCCATGTGTGGTCTGTGAGAAGAACACACATCCAATGACACTAGGTGTGGTTCATGATATGGTTTGTGAGAAGAACACACATGCAATGACACTGGTGGATTCATGTGTGGTCTGTGAGAAGAACACACACGCAATGACATTGGGTGTGGTTCATGATATGGTTTGTGAGAAGAACACACATGCAATGAAACTGGTGGATCCATGTGTGGTCTGTGGGAAGAACACACATGCAATGACACTAGATCCATGTGTGGTCTGTGAGAAGAACACACATCCAATGACTCTAGGTGTGGTTCATGAAAAGAGCAGACATGCAATGACACTGGTGGATCCATGTGTGGTTCATGGGAAGAACACACATGCAATGACTCTGGTGATATGTGGTTTGTGAAAAGAACAGACATGCAATGACTCTAGCTGTGGTTAGTGAGAAGAACACACATGCAATGACACTGGGTGTGGTTCATGATATGGTTTGTGAGAAGAACACACATGCAATGACTCCACTGGATCCATGTGTGGTTCATGGGAAGAACACACATGCAATTACACTAGGTGAGGTTCATGATATGGTTTGTGAGAAGAACACACATGCAATGACACTGGTGGATCCATGTGTGGTCTGTGAGAAGAACACACATCCAATGACACTAGGTGTGGTTCATGATATGGTTTGTGAGAAGAACACACATGCAATGACACTGGTGGATCCATGTGTGGTCTTTGGGAAGAACACACATGAAAAGACACTGGATCCATGTGTGGTCTGTGAGAAGAACACACATCCAATGTCTCTAGCTGTGGTTCATGAAAAGAGTAGACATGCAATGACACTGGTGGATCCATGTGTGGTTCATGGGAAGAATACACATGCAATGACTCTGGTGATATGTGGTTTGTGAAAAGAACAGACATGCAATGACTCTAGCTGTGGTTAGTGAGAAGAACACACATGCAATGAAACTGGGTGTGATTCATGATATGGTATGTGAGAAGAACACACATGCAATGACTCTAGTGGATCCATGTGTGGTTCATGGGAATAACACACATGCAATGACACTGGGTGAGGTTCATGATATGGTTTGTGAGAATAACACACATGCAATGACACTGGTGGATTCATGTGTGGTCTGTGAGAAGAACACACACGCAATGACACTAGGTGTGGTTCATGATATGGTTTGTGAGAAGAACACACATGCAATGACACTGGTGGATCCATGTGTGGTCTATGGGAAGAACACACATGCAATGACACTAGATCCATGTGTGGTCTGTGAGAAGAACACACATCCAATGACTCTAGCCGTGGTTCATGAAAAGAGCTGACATGCAATGATGCTGGTGGATCCATGTGTGGTTCATGGGAAGAGCAGATGCATGATGACCGGGTGGATCCATCTGTGGTTCATGAGAAGAGCAGACATGCAATGACACTGGTTGTGGTTCATGATATGGTTCATGAGAAGAACACACATGCAATGACACCGGTGGATCCATGTGTGGTTCATGGGAAGAACACACATGCAATGACTCTGGTGATATGTGGTTTGTCAAAAGAACAGACATGCAATGACTCTAGCTGTGGTTAGTGAGAAGAACACACATGCAATGACACTAGGTGTGGTTCATGATATGGTTTGTGAGAAGAACACACATGCAATGACACTGGTGGATCCATGTGTGGTCTTTGGGAAGAACACACATGCAATGACACTGGTGATATGTGGTGTGTGAGAATAACACACATCTAATGACTCTAGCTGTGGTTCATGAAAAGAGCAGACATGCAATGACACTGGTGGATCCATGTGTGGTTCATGGAAAAAACACACATTCAATGACACTGGGTGTGGTTCATGATATGGTTAGTGAGAAGAACACACATGCAATGACACTGGTGGATCCATGTGTGGTCTTTGGGAAGAACACACATGTAATGACCGTGATGTGTTGTATGTGGGAAGAGCAGACATGCAATGACACTGGTGGATCCATGTGTGGTTCATTGGAAGAACACACATGCAATAACACTGGGTGTGGTTCATGATATGGTCTGTGAGAAGAACACACATGCAATGACACTGGTGGATCCATGTGTCGTCTGTGAGAAGAACACACATGCAATGACACTGGGTGTGGTTCATGATATGGTTTGTGAGAAGAACACACATGCAATGACACTGGTGGATCCATGTGTGGTCTTTGGGAAGAACACATATGCAATGACACTGGATCCATGTGTGGTCTGTGAGAAGAACACACATCCAATGACTCTAGCTATGGTTCATGAAAAGAGCAGACTTGCAATGACACTGGTGGATCCATGTGTGGTTCATGGGAAGAGCAGACATGCAATGACACAGGTGATATGTGGTCTGTGAGAAGAACACACATCCAATGACACTAGGTGTGGTTCATGATATGGTTTGTGAGAAGAACACACATGCAATGACACTGGTGGATTCATGTGTGGTCTGTGAGAAGAACACACACGCAATGACATTGGGTGTGGTTCATGATATGGTTTGTGAGAAGAACACACATGCAATGAAACTGGTGGATCCATGTGTGGTCTGTGGGAAGAACACACATGCAATGACACTAGATCCATGTGTGGTCTGTGAGAAGAACACACATCCAATGACTCTAGGTGTGGTTCATGAAAAGAGCAGACATGCAATGACACTGGTGGATCCATGTGTGGTTCATGGGAAGAACACACATGCAATGACTCTGGTGATATGTGGTTTGTGAAAAGAATAGACATGCAATGACTCTAGCTGTGGTTAGTGAGAAGAACACACATGCAATGACACTGGGTGTGGTTCATGATATGGTTTGTGAGAAGAACACACATGCAATGACACCAGTGGATCCATGTGTGGTTCATGGGAAGAACACACATGCAATTACACTAGGTGAGGTTCATGATATGGTTTGTGAGAAGAACACACATGCAATGACACTGGTGGATCCATGTGTGGTTCATGAGAAGAACACACATCCAATGACACTAGGTGTGGTTCATGATATGGTTTGTGAGAAGAACACACATGCAATGACACTGTGGATCCATGTGTGGTCTTTGGGAAGAACTACACATGAGACACCTTTCATGTGGTGGAGAAGAACACACATCCAATGTCTCTAGCTGGTTCATGAAAAGAGAAGACATGCAATGACACTGGTGGATCCATGTGTGGTTCATGGGAAGAACACACATGCAATGACTCTGGTGATATGTGGTTTGTGAAAAGAACACACATGCAATGACACTGGGTGTGGTTCATGATATGGTTTGTGAGAAGAACACACATGCAATGACACTGGTGGATCCATGTGTGGTTCATGGGAAGAACACACACGCAATGACACTAGGTGTGGTTCATGATATGGTTTGTGAGAAGAACACACATGCAATGACACTGGTGGATCCATGTGTGGTCTATGGGAAGAACACACATGCAATGACACTAGATCCATGTGTGGTCTGTGAGAAGAACACACATCCAATGACTCTAGCCGTGGTTCATGAAAAGAGTTGACATGCAATGATGCTGGTGGATCCATGTGTGGTTCATGGGAAGAGCAGATATGCGATGACACTGGGTGGATCCATCTGTGGTTCATGAGAAGAGCAGACATGCAATGACACTGGTTGTGGTTCATGATATGGTTCATGAGAAGAACACACATGCAATGACACCGGTGGATCCATGTGTGGTTCATGGGAAGAACACACATGCAATGACTCTGGTGATATGTGGTTTGTCAAAAGAACAGACATGCAATGACTCTAGCTGTGGTTAGTGAGAAGAACACACGTGCAATGACACTAGGTGTGGTTCATGATATGGTTTGTGAGAAGAACACACATGCAATGACACTGGTGGATCCATGTGTGGTCTTTGGGAAGAACACACATGCAATGACACTGGTGATATGTGGTCTGTGAGAATAACACACATCTAATGACTCTAGCTGTGGTTCATGAAAAGAGCAGACATGCAATGACACTGGTGGATCCATGTGTGGTTCATGGAAAAAACACACATGCAATGACACTGGGTGTGGTTCATGATATGGTTAGTGAGAAGAACACACATGCAATGACACTGGTGGATCCATGTGTGGTCTTTGGGAAGAACACACATGTAATGACACTGGTGATGTGTTGTATGTGGGAAGAGCAGACATGCAATGACACTGGTGGATCCATGTGTGGTTCATTGGAAGAACACACATGCAATAACACTGGGTGTGGTTCATGATATGGTCTGTGAGAAGAACACACATGCAATGACACTGGTGGATCCATGTGTCGTCTGTGAGAAGAACACACATGCAATGACACTGGGTGTGGTTCATGATATGGTTTGTGAGAAGAACACACATGCAATGACACTGGTGGATCCATGTGTGGTCTTTGGGAAGAACACATATGCAATGACACTGGATCCATGTGTGGTCTGTGAGAAGAACACACATCCAATGACTCTAGCTATGGTTCATGAAAAGAGCAGACTTGCAATGACACTGGTGGATCCATGTGTGGTTCATGGGAAGAGCAGACATGCAATGACACAGGTGATATGTGGTCTGTGAGAAGAACACACATGCAAGGACTCTAGCTGTGGTTAATGAAAAGAGCTGACATGCAATGACACCGGTGGATCCATGTGTGGGTTGTGAGAAGAACACACATGCAATGACACTGGGTGAGGTTCATGATATGGTTTGTGAGAAAAACACACATGCAATGACACTGGTGGATCCATGTGTGGTCTTTGGGAAGAACACACATGCAATGACACTAGTGATATGTGGTCTGTGAGATGAACACACATCCAATGACTCTAGCTGTGGTTCATGAAAAGAGCAGACATGCAATGACACTGGTGGATCCATGTGTGGTTCATGGGAAGAACACACATGCAATGACACTGGGTGTGGTTCATGATATGGTCTGTGAGAAGAACAAACATGCAATGACACTTGTGGATCCATGTGTGGTCTATGAGAAGAACACGCATGCAATGACACTAGGTGTGGTCTATGAGAAGAACACACATCCAATGACTCTAGCTATGGTTCATGAAAAGAGAAGTCATGCAATGACACAGGTGGATCCATGTGTGGTTCATGGGAAGAACACACATGCGATGACACTGGGTGGATCCATGTGTGGTTTGTGAGAAGAACACACATGCAATGATACTGGGTGAGGTTCATGATATGGTTTGTGAGAAAAACACACATGCAATGACACTGGTGGATCCATGTTTGGTCTGTGAGAAGAACACACATGCAATGACACTGGGTGTGGTTCATGATATGGTTTGTGAGAAGAACACACATGCAATGACACTGGTGGATCCATGTGTGGTCTTTGGGAAGAACACACATGCAATGACACTGGATCCATGTGTGGTCTGTGAGAAGAACAAACATCCAATGACTCTAGCTGTGGTTCATGAAAAGAGTAGACATGCAATGACACAGGTGGATCCATGTGTGGTTCATGGGAAGAGCAGACATGCAATGACACAGGTGATATGTGGTCTGTGAGAAGAACACACATGCAAGGACTCTAGTTGTGGTTAATGAAAAGAGCTCACATGCAATGACACCGGTGGATCCATGTATGGTTCAAGGGAAGAACACACATGCAATGACACTAGGTGTGGTCCATGATATGGTCTGTGAGAAGAACACACATGCAATGACACTGGTGGATCCATGTGTGGACTGTGAGAAGAGCAGACATGCAATGACACCGGTGGATCCATGTGTGATTTGTGAGAAGAACACACATGCAATGACACTGGTGGATCCATGTGTGGTCTTTGGGAAGAACACACATGCAATGACACTGGTGATATGTGGTCTGTGAGAAGAACACACATCCAATGACTCTAGCTGTGGTTCATGAAAAGAGCAGACATGCAATGACACTGGTGGATCAATGTGTGGTTCATGGGAAGAACACACCTGCAATGAAACTGATGGATCCATGTGTGGTCTGTGGGAAGAGTAGACATGCAATGACACTGGTGGATCTATGTGAGGTTTGTGAGAAGAACACACATCCAATAACTCTAGCTGTGGTTCATGAAAAGAGCAGACATGCAATGACACCGGTGGATCCATGTGTGGTTCATGGGAAGAACACACATGCAATGACTCTGGTGATATGTGGTTTTTGAAAAGAACAGACATGCAATGACTCTAGCTGTGGTTAATGAGAAGAGCAGACATGCAATGACACCGATGGATCCATGTGTGGTTTGTGAGAAGAACACACATGCAATGACACTGGGTGCGGTTCATGATATGGTTTGTAAGAAGAACACACATCCAATGACTCTAGCTGTGGTTCATGAAAAGAGCATGCATGCGATGACTCTAGCTGTAGTTCATGGGAAGAGCAGACATACAATGACACCGGTGATATGTGGTCTATGAGAAGAACACACATGCGATGACACTGGTGGATCCATGTGTGGTTCATGGGAAGAACACACATGCAATGACACTGGTGATATGTGGTCTGTGAGAAGAACACACATCCAATGACTCTAGCTGTGGTTCATGAAAAGAGCAGACATGCAATGACACAGGTGGATCCATGTGTGGTTCATGGGAAGAACACACATGTGATGACACTGGCTGGATCCATGTGTGGTTTCTGAGAAGTACACACATGCAATGACACCGGTGGATCCTTGTGTGGTTCATGGGAAGAACACACATGCAATGACTCTGGTGATATGTGGTTTGTGAAAAGAATAGACATGCTATGACTCTAGCTGTGGTTAATGAGAAGAGCAGACATGCAATGACACCGGTGGATCCATGTGTGGTTCATGGGAAGAGCAGCCATACAATGAGACTGGTGGATCCATGTGTGGTTCATGGGAAGAACACATATGCAACGACACCGGTGGATCCATGTGTGGTATGTGGGAAGAACACACATGCAATGACACTGGTGGATCCATGTTTGGTTCATGGGAAGAACACACATGCAATGGCACAGGTGATATGTGGTCTGTGAGAAGAACACACATGCAATGACACTAGCTATGGTTGATGACAAGAGCAGACATGCAATGACACTAGTGGATCCATGTGTGGTTCATGGGAAGAACACACATGCAATGACACTGGCTGTGGTTCATGATATGGTTTGTTAGAAGAACACACATGCAATGACACTAGTAGATCCATGTGTGGTCTTTGGGAAGAACAGACATGCAATGACACTGGATCCATGTGTGGTCTGTGAGAAGAACACACATCCAATGACTCTAGCTGCGGTTCATGAAAAGAGAAGACATGCAATGACACTGGTGGATCCATGTGTGGTTCATGGGAAGAACACACATGCAATGACTTTGGTGATATGTGGTTTGTGAACAGAACAGACATGCAATGACTCTAGCTGTGGTTAGTGAGAAGAACACACATGCGATGACACTGGGTGTGGTTCATGATATGGTTTGTGAGAAGAGCACACATGCAATGACTCCATTGGATCCATGTGTGGTTCATGGGAAGAACACACATGCAATGACACTGGGTGAGGTTCATGATATGGTTTGTGAGAAGAACACACATGCAATGACATTGGTGGATCCATGTGTGGTTTGTGAGAAGAACACACATGCAATGACACTAGGTGTGGTTCATGATATGGTCTTTGGGAAGAACACACATGCAATGACACTGGATCCATGTGTGGTCTGTGAGAAGAACACACATCCAATGACTCTAGCTGTGGTTCATGAAAAGAGCAGACATGCAATGACACTGTTGGATTCATGTGTGGTTCATAGGAAGAGCAGACATGCGATGACACTAGGTGGATCCATGTGTGGTTCATGAGAAGAGAAGACATGCAATGACACTGGGTGTGGTTCATAGGAAGAGCAGACATGCGATGACACTGGGTGGATCCATGTGTGGTTCATGAGAAGAGAAGACATGCAATGACACTGGGTGTGGTTCATGATATGGTTCATGAGAAGAACACACATGCAATGACATCGGTGGATCCATGTGTGGTTCATGGGAAGAACACACATGCAATGACTCTGGTGATATGTGGTTTGTGAAAAGAACAGACATGCAATGACTCTAGCTGTGATTAGTGAGAAGAACACACATGCAATGACACTGGGTGTGGTTCATGATATGGTTTGTGAGAAGAATACACATGCAATGACACTGGTGGATCCATGTGTGGTCTTTGGGAAGAACACACATGCAATGACACTGGTGATATGTGGTCTGTGAGAAGAACACACATCCAATGAACTCTTGTAGATCTATCTTGGCATAATTGGATGTATGCCACGATGTATTTCATTGTGCAGGACACTCACTTTCCATTTTTATACTACTCAGTATCGCCCTTGGTTTTATGTGGTACTACTCAGTTTTGCCCCCCTCCCTCTCCCCTCTCTCTATCTTTCGTAGAAGCACAAATCTGTGCTCACCCTGTCTGCTACTCCCTGATTGGTTATCACAGTTGTCACGCGGATCGTGCGCACCAGCCGTTGATTCTGTGCGATCCAACGATGATCGTTGCACACGTCGTGCCCTTCACAGTACAGCGCGAGACAACACAGACATCTCCCTCGGCGAGACTTCTACAAGAAGGAACACGATGCCGTCCATGGAAAAAGTCGTCGAGCGGTCATGCCATGTTTAATCAAATCTGAAAAGCCTACTACTAAGCCACAACGCATGCGTCATCGAATGCACGGTTGTCGATGGACAGCTGCAATTTATTGCCACTTGATTTTAATAAGAAATATCCCATTTTTATGCAGCGGCTCTCAATCGCTAATTTTAGGGCCGTGTTAAACTTCGTACATAGAAATTGTGTGTGCGCCCTTTGCATGCGGCTCAATACAGAACTGCCATGCATGGCCCGAGAAAAAACGTGACATACCGTGCACGTGTCGCGGTGCACGTGTCGCGGTGCACGGTGCAATCGACTGCGCGGCGTGTTGCACGGTGGTGCAACGAAACGTGCCTTGCTTCTATCCACCTTAGCTATAGAGCCCCTCTCCGCACACCCACTCCCACTCTCGCTCACTGTCCCCACGCAACCCTCTCCACTGTCCCACCAGCATCCGCAAACTCCTGAGAATACCCCGTCCGCGCCGGCGATGGCCGAGGAGGATAAGGTGGCCATCATCGCCTCCGTGGCCGCCGGCGAGGAGGCCCCCGTCTCCTTGTCGGTCCCTCTCGACGCGTTGAAAGCAGTCGCTGTCCCTGTCCAGGCCCCAGTGGAGCCATCGATGGCAGCCGCCGTTCCCGTCCAGGCCCCCGTCCCAGCTACCGACGGAGACGCTGAAGAGGAGCCCCCCGCCGGCGAGGAGGCCCCCGCCGGTCACAAGTAGATCACACACTTCTTGGGCACCTACGATCTAGATAAGTACATCGCTCCGCTGAACCCCTACGACACCGTCATCGATGACCTATGGTCGGAGGTAACTTGGGTTTGCTCCCCTCCCCTGGTTCTTCTACCGTTTGTTAGAAATAATGGGCTAATCTATTTAAAATTTAGCTGGTATTGTCATGTTTAATATTCTGGAATTAATCATGGAAATTGTGCCTAATTATCCAACACCGTTCCCATTGTTGGATGCTAGATCTTGGTTTATTAGGATACGCTTGTTCGCATTTCGATTGCTCGATCTTCTTACACCATCTACTCCCCCATTTTCCCTTTCTTCCAATAGGTTTCCGGCAGCGACGTCTGCAGCGATGACGAGTCCATTCACACCAAGGCTCGTCGGTCTTTGAGGAGGCTGCGGTCGGCAAATCTGACGGCTTCCTTAGGGACCCCTACAGCTGCCCCTTCCGCAAGGGGGGCGTCTACTGCTTGACGAGTCGCACCGCCGGCGGCACCGTCTTGAACACCTTACTGAAGCATGCAGAGGCCGCGGGCTCCGACATCCACAAAAGCGGCAAGCCCGACCCCGTGAACATCAATGCCTACATCGCTGAACACCGTGCTCTCTGCATTCACCTCCGAAACCTCCAGCGGGTGGCCATCAAAGAGGGTCGCATGCCTCCAATCAGGCCCAAGGCCCCCAAGTCCAAGAAACTGGGCAGCAAGAAGTGGCGGAAGCACCAGAGGGAGATGGCGGAGGCGCGGGCGCTTGGGATGTGCTGCAGTGCTCGGCGGTTGCCCTCTTGCCCAGCAGCTCCTTTCTAGCTATATCCTATTTCTGGCTGAATGCATCGAACCTCGTTAAGCAACCTACTTTCTATTGCTATATCCTGTTTAGCTGCGCACAACTATATCTACATTTGTTTTGTTTTCTAAATGAATGTATTCTGCCTGGTGTGGTTTGCTGCTCTAGATTTGCTACTTGTTCGGAGGCAAAAAGAGGTCCAAAAGGGAACGAAATATCAAAGTGAGAATCTTCTCTAGATTTGCTACCAATTTGGGCAAAATGAAACATATATGTTTAGCGAGAGAATAAAAGGGCACTGTTTCAAACTGCCAGTTAAGAAGCTACCATCTTGACAAGCTACAAGACACATACATAAACATAACACAACAAGGGTTAAATTTATTTTACTAGTATCACTTGATGCACTAGACATCTTGGCAAGCTAACTGAGTTCCACAAAACAGAAACATAACACTGACAAGTAAAATTTAATTCACTCCTCATCAGACCACTTGACGCGCTTTCCATCATTACAGGTACTTCACATCCGACGAACTGCTTTGTCCAAAATGGCATCTGACTTGGCTTTCCTATCTTCAGCGTCCTGCGAAACAATTAGCGGTGCATCACAGGCCTGATTGTTGCCTCTAGAAGATGCCGCCTCTTTGTTTGCCGCTTCAGCTGCAGCCTCTCTGTCAGCTGCTTCTTCAGCTGCAAGCTCTCTTTCAGCTGCTTATGCCTACAATGTTCCAAATATATACTTTCAGTCTCATCTGAATAGTGCGTGCATGCATTGTATCCCTTGTTTGACTGTCCTGAAAGATTACTAAGAGCAGGTCAATCATTGATGGTTACAAACAGCAACGCTCGTAAGTTAAATGGCTCATGTTTGTGCTCATCCCACACACGTACATCTTCTTCGCGTCACAACTGTAGAAGTTCTTCAACTAATAGACTTAGGTACACATCAATATCGTTGCCAGGTTTGCTTCGGGCCTTGGATAAGCACTGTCATCATAATAAACTTCTGCTTCATGCACAACCAAGGAGGAAGGTTATAGATACATAGAGTTACAGGCCAGGTGCTATGACTGGAGCTCTGCTCCCCAAAAGGATTCATATCATCTGTACTTAGACCAAACCTTAAGTTCCTTGTGTCATCTGCAAAGTCCGAGTACTCTATCGATTTTTCTCCACTACGACCCATCAGCAGGGTGTCTCAATATACCGTCTGACTTACGTTCCTCTTTGTATCATCGCAACAACTTGGCATGCTTATTTTTCAATCATGGTATTATAGGAGCATACCACATTACCTTGGTAGGAATCCTCTTCCGGGGGGCTCGCCCTCAACATCACCAGGATCATCTCGTATGATCTTATACCGCAATTGAGTGCATACTGGGCAAGCATCCAAATTCTCGTACGTACTACCGGTAGAGGATGCAGTCATTAGGGCATACACGTATCTTCTGAACCTCTAAACCAAGAGGGCAGACAACCTTATTTTCTTCGTACGTACTGGCGGGAAATATGTTATCCTTTGGAAGCATATTCTTCATCATTTTTAGCAACTTTTCAAATCTAGAGTCGGATAGACCACACTCTGCCTCTCATCGCAGCAATTCCAGTGTGCAACTCAGCTTTTTCAGACCATTTTCACAATTTGGGTACAACGACTTTTTGTGATCCTCTAACATGTGATCGAACTTCTCCCTCTCCTTTTCATTTTTGCAGTCTCTCTGTGCATGGGCAATGGTCCGACCAGGATCATCAACGGGCTCATCATGTGCCTCTTCTTTAGCCTCTCCTTCAGCATTCTCCATGGAAGTATCATCGTATTCAGGGAACCCATGATAGTTCTCATCATCCTCTTCTTCATCATTGTCTTCCATTATAACTCCTCTTTCTTCGTGCTTGGTCCAACAATTATAGCTGGGCATGAAACCAAACCGAAACACGTGGATTTGAAGGATTTTTGAGTTAGAGTAATTCTTCTGATTCTTACAGACACTACATGGATAAAATACAAAACCATTCCGCTTGTTCGCATCAGCCACACGGAGGAATTCATTGACGCTATTAATAAACTCGTCAGCGTGTCGGTCACTACCGTACATCCATTCCCGGACCATCTACATTATCGTATAAGTATATCAAAACCATTACGCAACATCATGAACTCGCTAGCGCGTCGGTCACTACCGTATACAAAAAATTGAATTTTGAAAATTTAAATGCATCAATTTTTAAATTGGACAAAACAATTAACATGAAAAATGTGAATTTTTTAATTATTGATCTACCAGTGAAAACCTCGATCCATTCTTTTCTCTGAAACTCTAAAATTACACATTTCCATTTTCATTAACTTTTTGCCTAATCAAAATTTGCCTAAAATTACACATCTAAAATTCCCTCTACTTTTAGAGCACGAAACACCTCTCTACTTCTAGAGCATTGAGCTAAACTAACAATGAGAGATGAAAGGATTAAGTTTGCTAACCTTTCAAAATCTTGGATTTAGGGGTTGCTACCAAATCTTGACAAATGTTGGAGAAAAAATGGGCATGAACTCAGTTTGCTTGGAGGAAAAATGGCCCTGGGCTCTGGCACGAACGAAGCGGAATTATATAGAGAAACCAATAGTCCTGGTTTGTATTACGAGCAATGACTAGTGATTGACCTCTAGTCCCAGTTTGTATTACGAACTAGGACTAGTGGTCCGGAACTTGGCTGGCGCGTGCAGCTGGCTGGCGCGAGACCTCTTGTCCTGGGCCGTATCACGAAGGGGGACCAGAGGTCCGAAACGACCCAGGACTAGTGTTGCCCGACCTCCTAGCTGTTGGAGCCGGGACGAACCGGGACTAGTGTTAGCACTAGTACCGGCCTGTAACGCATCCGGGACTAGACCTAAAATCGGGGCCGAACCGAAGCCCTTGTTTCTACTAGTGCTAGACGTGAAGATCTCGACACCACTAAAAATAGATCACAATTTAGACAATTTGTTTGAAAGATATCGCGTATTCAAATCCACAAAAAAAAGCAATCGGGCACAGTCTGGTGCCAACACATGTAGACCGGGGAAAGATTGAGCGGCATGCGAGATGTATTAGTTACACGCCACATTGTCGCATAGGAAAGAAACTGGGGCGTGCTCTCTAGAAGGGCGCACTTTTCGTTAATCAGCACATGTAATCAACTAATAATGATTACTCTGACCTCAACAATTATAAATTATAAGTTGACATAGATGCTGCAAGTAGACGACATAATTTTCATCTTACTAACCCAGGAATATGGCACGAAACAGATGCCATCCGACATTCAAATGAAAAGTGTAGTGTTATCATGATCTAGAAAAATCTTACCTACTGTACATCATTTTATGTCACGCGATGGGTGGAACTGCTAGAGTTTTGAGTCTTTTTTTCAAAAAAAAATCCAGTTCTATCGATAATCATTAAAAGCACTAAAAAACCAAAAGTAAAAAAATACAAATAAATCCTTGGACCATCTAGCGATTGCTATGAGCATCCGATCAAGCCAAAGGCACGCCGCCCTTCTTTCCTCACTTCCACTCAAGTTTTTTTTTTTTGCGAAATTTCACCGATCTATTAATAATCATCAACAGCAGTACAAAGAGTTTTAAAAATAATAGAAATTACAAATAGGTCATTGGACACCTAGCTACGACTACAAACACGGGCACGAGCCGAAGGCACGCCGTCGTCCTCGCCCCTCCATCACCGGAGCCGGGAAAAGCCTGTCGTAGTAGAGCTTGTTGTAGTAGACGGACGGAAAGTCGTCGTCCTAAGGCCCCAAAGGACCAGCGCACCAGAGCAGCAACCATCGCCGAAGATGACCAACGTAGATCGGAAGAGACTGACCTCAAAACACACCAACGAAAGCGAAAAACAGCTGGATCCGAAGAGATCCATCGGACACACGACTCCACACGTCCTCCGCCGATGCTAGACGCACCACCAGAGCGAGGATAGGGCGGGAAGGACTTTATTCTGACTTCAGGACGTAGCCGCCGCCTCAACATCCTGAAGAAGACAGTGAAAACAGTCTAAATAAAACACTAAGACCTCCCGCCGGCGAGAGGCCGTGGTCCGCCATGTCTCCAAGGCCCTAAGGCCACCGGAGATTGGGCAGACCGGTGGCGTCGCCGGCGGAGGGAAGGAACCCTAGATGGGTTTTTGTCGCCACCTCTGGAGCGCCTCTCTCCTCACGTACGATACCGGTTCGTATCTCCACTTCCAATCAAGTTGGGCAAAACTTCTGGTGGTAGAGTTTGTTTTAGAAGATAAATATGAATTCGTCGTGCTAAGATCTCCAAAGTACCAGCGCATGAGAGCGGCAGCTATCACCAATGACGAGAGGTATATTGGAAGATACAGACTTGCAACCACACAAACAAACACGAAAATCATCTGAATCAGACAAACAACCCCACACGTCCTCCACCGGTGCTAGCCACACCACCGAAGCGAAGATAGAGCTAGAAGGATCTTATTATAACTTCAGGATGTCACGCCACTTCACCATCCCAAAGAAAACACTAAAACTTCGTAAAAGATGGATGAAAACTCTCTTACTAATAAGGGGCCGTATTCTGCTACACCTCCAAGGCTCCGATGGCCTCCGGTGGTGAGACAGACTAGCATCGTCGTCGACAAGGATACAGTTGTACCGGTTTGTCCGCATGTGCTCCACAAGACATTAGCTACTTTTGGCCACCTCGGAGTCTGAGAGTTTTGAGTCATAGCAAGTACATGCATGGCGTGACATGTCGAAGCTAGTGTGGTGCGTCTGGTGTCTTCGTGTTCGGATCATCCGCGGATTGTAAGGATCCACTCAAACTTGGAAATGATTTGCTTGCACTTTTTTTAAAGATCCACTCAAACCTTTTGTTAAAATTCATTTATTTTCTCTTATCCTGTCAAACGCTCTTTGTTACAATTTCTTATGGGTTTTCCTTGTGTAGTCCAACTGTCCACGATAGAGCGTACTTCTAACTTTGCTGGAAAGTATTTTTTTAAACTTTAATCATGTTTATATAAAAAAGGCACCAACACGTTTATGTCATCATACTACTATCCTTAGATTCGATGAAATATATTTTATCATATTACTAGTAGAAAACATGGCTTCGATTTCAGAGCCACCCAGCGATCAGTCCCGGTTGCTTTACGAACCGGGACTAATATGAGCATTAGTCCTGGTCCGTAAGGCCAGGACGCCGCACGGGGCAGGGCCACGGTCGGTCCCGGTTCGAGTGGGACCTTTAGTCCTGATTCGTACCACGAAACGGGACTAAAGGGGTTCAATCCTGTATATATACCCCTAGCCCCACATGCTTGTGTGAGCTGGTTTGTTTTTTCCCACTCATGCACAAGTGATGTATGTTGGTTTATTTTTCCCCTCTGTGCACAAAAGGTGCTTGCTGAAATGCGTGAGAGCATGATGTCACTTGAGTTCACACAAAACAAACATGATATGAAGTGCCTGAGCTACACTTAAGTTTTCTCCTCTTTCTTTCCTCCTCGATCGAGGTTAACAACTTTATCTTTTCATCTGTCATTGGTACAATGCATGTGTTGATGTATAGTGGTCATTTCTCTAGATGTTCTGTAATGGTTTTTGATAAATTTAATTATATAATATAGATGATCTGGCAATGGATGTACGGTGACCAACGCACTACCAAGTTCATTACGGGCCTGCATAATTTTATCGGTGTGGCTGAGGCAAACAGTGTGAATGGTTTTATGTGTTGTCCATGTGTTGCCTGTCAGAATAAGAAGGATTACTCTTCCTCGAGAACCCTTCACACCCAGATGCTTCGGTCCGGTTTCATGCCCATCTATAATTGTTGGACCAAGCATGAAGAAAGAGGAGTTATGATGGAAGACAATGAAGAAGAGGATGATGATAACTATCCTATGTTCCCTGAATACGGTGATACTGCAACGAGAGAAGCTGAAGATGAAGAGACACCATATGAGCTCGTTAATGATCTTCACCGGGCCATTGTGGATGCATAGAGAGAGTGTGAAAGTTAAAATAAGAAGTTGAATTTGAAGCGCATATTAGATGATCACAAAATAGGGTTGTACCCAAATTGCGAAGATGGCAACACAAAGCTCGGTACCACACTGAAATTGCTGCAATAGAAGGCAGGGAATGGTTTATCTGACAAGGGATTTGAGAAGCTACTGAAAATAATGAAAAAGAAGCTTTTAAAGGATAACGAATTTCCTCCGGTACGTACGAAGCAAAGAAGATTGTCTGTCCTCTAGGATTAGAGGTGCCGAAAATACATGCATGCATTAATGACTGTATCCTCTACCACAGTGAGGAGTACGAAAATAAGAATGAATGCCCGGTATGCGGTGCATTGAGGTATATGAACAACGAGATGACCTTACTGATATTAAGGGCGAGCACCCTAGGAAGAGGGTTCCAGCCAAGGTTATATGATATGCTCCTATAATACCACGGTTGAAACATTTGTTCAGAAACAAAGAGCATGCCAAGTTTTTGCGATGGCACAAAGAAGACCACAAGAAAGACTCGATGTTGAGACACCCCGTTGATGGGTCGCAGTGGAGAAAAATCGAGAGAGAGTACCCAGGATTTGCAGATGGCGCAAGGAACTTAAGGTTTGGTCTAAGTACATATGGTATGAATCCTTTTGGGGAGTAGGGCTGCAGTCATAACACCTGGCATGTAACTCTATGTATCTATAATCTTCCTCCTTGGTTATGCATGAAGCGGAAGTTTATTATGATGTTAGTGCTCATCCAAGGACCGAAGCAATACGTCAACGACATTGATGTGTACCTAAGGCCATTAGTTGAATAACTTGTACAGTTGTGGCACGGACAAGGTGTACGTATATGTAATGAGCACAAACAGGAGGAATTTGACCTACAAACGTTGCTTTTTGTAACCATCAATGATTGACCTACTCTTAATAACCTTTTAGGACAGGCAAATAAGGGATACAATACATGCACCACTGTTTACATGAGATTGAAGGAACATGTCTATACTAATACTAATAATAAATGATGAAGTGTTTCTTGTGGTCCAACACTTTTCTAGACCGTTTTTCCCTCCCACCAATATAAAGAATACCCACTGCCACCGGTGAAGGATGAAGGAAAAAACCTAGAGTCCAGATTCCTTTGTCCACACGTAGCGGGCCAGAGTTGGGCCTCGAAAAGTCATCTACAAAAAGGAGTCACCATCTCTGGATGAGGCCTTGGTTGGCTTGCACCGTCAACATGGAATAAATCGCAGACAAACAACTGTTTAGTCCCACACTGCTCCTTTGACCTCTGCCTCACCTTTTTATATACCTTCACAAAATGCCTAGGATATCATCAAGCCAAATCGGAAAACACAAGCAGACGAACCATGGTTCAGTTTGAAAATTGATGAAGATGAAGATATGGTTGCCTAAAGAAAAGAGGGAGGATTGCGGGCTACTGGCTAAACAAGAGAGGGATTTGGGGTCTGGATCCTGGCCGAGGACAGTGGAGATCGAGATTGGCCACCAAAGAATGGTGCGGGCCGAGCTGAGACAGGTCTTGGGCGAGCTTCCTCCAGCGAGGAGAGAGAGAGACTGAGGATGCGGCAGTGGTTGCAGGACTTTGGTCCAGGCGGCACGGAACGACGACGACCTGCGCCGGCTGCGCGCTGCCAGGGATTGAGAGAAGGAGGACCGGGGCGGGAGACACGATGGGTTTGGCGGCGGGTTGAGGTGAGAGGCTCTCGCGCTCAGTTTGGGAGAGAAGCGAAGAGTCGGTCGGTTTGGGAAAAAGGAGGATTGTTGAGGGGATCGAGCGTTTGTCATGCGAGGCAACCGACAACTCTCCCGTCTCTCCCATGTGCACTCACTACGCCAACGCCTCCCTGTCCACACTGTCGTCGGCCAACCGACTACAACGGAACAATCCTTTCCCTGAAGCAGGCATGAATTGGGCGGTGCAGCAACATCCAAGGTGTGCGGCCTCGATTAGGACCATGCCGACGAAGAGCATGAAGCATGCCATTTGGGGATCGATTCCACGGCATGCTGGCCCTGATCCAGAGCCGAACTTGGTGAATCAACCGGCGGCGCCACGAATTTTTAGGTCAGAGCAAAACTCGGAAACCGCTTATGTAAAAAAAGGTTCCAAAATAAACGGAGGAGACGAGCATGAGTTTCTCCGGCGTGCCTTGGTACCTTCCATGCTCATGAGCAGCTCCGCCCCATCCACTCCCAGGTCGCCAGATCCAGAGGTCCCTTAGATATACATGGACATCCGCCTCCTCCAGCTGGTGGAATAGTACTGTGGAGTCCCACTTCTTGCCGAATACGCCATGACGACAGCGCCGCCGCACCTGGGATATGGGGAGGGAGGAAGGGTGGGGAGCCATGGGGAGGGACAGAGGGGCAGGCGCCACACAAGGGAAGGGGAAGAAGGGCCAGCGGCTGCACCTGGATTCAGTTTTGATCCCTCTGTTGAACTGTGCTCCACGTTTCAGTAATGATACAAAATACTGCATAAGAGCAAGTTCAATAATATAGCCGGTTGTTGACTATAAGCAAGTGGCACGTCAGCTATAGCCAACTCTATAGTCAATATATACAATAGTTGGATACAAAAGTATACTACTTAACCAATATGTGACCCACATGTCACTCTCATAAAGTGTCTAGGAGCACATGCTAGAGCTGACTCTTAACTTACAGCCGGCTTATCTTCTCTCTCCTCTTCCCTCTCATCCACCTTACACAGACTATAATATTTTATCAGCCAGCTGACTGTACCCTATTGTACTTACTCTAACTGTTGTTTGTCAAAAAAAGTATCGTTTGTGCAGGCAAGTAATTGTTTGTATTTATGGATGACAGAATTTTGCCCACTAAATTTTTATGGTGAAATTGAAGCCGAAATAGTTATTTCTCAAGTTCTATTTCACTGTGTAAACAAATCGTTTGCTTTAGCCCAGTATTTTTAGTAGACATATTTTTGTATTGTCAGTCAAGTTTGAAGCATGCGTGTAATCTTTGCTAACGATTCTCCTTGGATTATTAAAGTGAAAAAATTCACGATTCCAAATAAGATTTTCATTATTATCGTACTGATTTCAATGTCAATGCAAAACATAATTTATATTTATATTACCTTCTCACCGAACTACAGAGTTCACTTTGGAGAATGTCCTTTTCACCTTCTGTGTGACTTCTGGAGGTAACTTTCTCAATCTTATTTTTGAAGTGAACTATCTTTGTCACAAGGTTATTACACTAAACGGATTTTTCTCAGCTAATATGTAGTCTTTACATATTTTTCAAGAAAAAAATAGTTAATGCAACTATTAAAAGACAGAGATGTTGAAAACGAAAATGTCTACTACTAATTCTCAAATAATTAATGTTTGAATCCCCAAAATTACTGGGCGTATGAAAATTACGTGACTTATGAAAATTACTCGGAGTATGGAAATTTTATAGTACCTTCTTACTACATTGGAAGACTCGGTACGTGTATAATTTGTGTAATTGCATTATATCTATTATTATGTAAGGTTGTGTCAAACGACAAAGTTGAGCGATAGTTTGGCCTTAAGGTGGAAGTGGAGGGATGTGGGTGGATCCGGAATTCCATTATCAGGGCAATCTTCGAATAGCTCACCAAACGAGTACAATAACGTCCCCGAGTGAATGGTTTCCACCAAGGAATGAAGCTGAGACTGGGATGACATCCAGGATCCTCTCTGAAAGCCGATGGCTAATAAGATGATGCTAGTACTGGATACGATGCATAGGCCTAGCTGGTGTTGGAGGAACGCTGCACATCCCATCTCTCTCCTCTGCCCTCCTCTAAAACGACTTATATGCCCCGTGGGAGGAGAAGGCTCCTTAGCGAACTAGGGTGAGGTGGCGATGGTGCCACATGGCATTGTTGACGCATGTGTACCGGGTGGTCTGGCTAAAGCGGCGGGCAGGAAAGGCAGTGGCAACGGGTCTAACAATGATGCACATTTTTGTCTCCCGTTGCAACGCACGGACATTTGTGCTAGTTTGCATAAATATAAGAAGGTTGTGTACTAGGAGAATCGTTGTTTCCTTCCAACCAAGCATATCGTAAGAAAGAATGTCAAGCATTTCAAAGATGAGGCAGATCACCGCAATAAGCCTGCCCCCGTACTAGTGATGATGTATTTGGTATGGTCAAGGATCTAGAAGTAATCTTTGAAAAGGGTCCTAGCTGTCAATCTGTTCCGAATGACGCTACCGGACACGTGCCCATGTGGAAGAAGAAATCTATATTTTAGGAGCTACCCTATTGGGAAGTTCTAGAGGTCCGCTCTTCAATCGACGTGATGCACGTGATGAAGAATCTTTGCGTGAACCTGCTAGGATTATTGGGCGTGTATGGGAAGTCAAAAGATATACTGGAAGCACGGTAGGACCAACAACATATGAACGAACGGGATGGCCTGCATCCATAGAAGTATCAAGGTCCTTACAGCTACACTCTTACCAAAAAAAGAGAAGGAAATATTTTTTGAATGCCTGAGCGGTATCAAGGTCCTATCTGGCTTCTCGTCAAATATAAAGGGAATAATAAATATGGTAGAGAAACATTTCAGAACCTAAAGGCTCATGACTGCCACGTGATTATGACGCAATTGCTTTCGGTTGCATTGAGGGGACTTCTACCAAAAAATGTTCGAGTACCCATTGTGAAGCTATGTGCATTTCTCAATGCAATTTCTCAGAAGGTAATCAATCCAGATAGTCTACCAAGGTTATAGAATGATATGGTCCAATGTCTTGTTAGTTTTGAGTTGGTGTTCCTACCATCCTTCTTCAATATTATGATGCATATCCTGGTTCACCTAGTCGAAGAGATTGACATTCTTGATCCTGTATTTCTACATAATATGTTCCCCTTTGAGAGGTTTATGAGAGTCTTAAAGAAATATGTTCATAACCGTGTTAGGCCAGAAGGAAGCATCTCCAAGGGTATGGAACAGAGGAGGTCATTGAGTTCTGTGTTGACTTTATTCCTGACCTTAAGATGATTGATGTTTCTCAATCGCAACACGAGGGAAGACTAGGTGGAAAAGGCACGCTAGGAAAGAAAGAAATAGTAAGTAGAGACGGGCATTATTTCACTCAAGCACACTACATAGATCTACAAAGTTCCACCTTGGTGGCTCCGTATATCAATGAACACAAGAATATTCTACGCTCCCAATACCCGGGGCAGTCTGACGACTCGATTACACGTGCACACATGGCGACTTTTGGTGGTTGGTTACAAACACATCTCATGAATAACACCACTGTTGGAGATCAGTTGTACTTGTTGGCCAGGACACCATCTTCGACTGTATTGACTTTTCTAGGGTACGAGATAAATGAGAATACATTTTACACAATCTTCCAAGATAAAAAGAGCACCACCAAAACAGTGGTGTCCGCATTGATGCAACAAACAACAATGGGCAAAAGGACACATATTATGGTTACATAGAGGAGATACGGGAACTTGACTATGGACCTTCTTTTAAGGTCCCTTTGTTTCGGTGCAAATGGATCAAGCTGACAGGAGGCAGGGTTCAGGTAGACAAGAAGTACGGAATAACAATAGTGGATCTCAACAATCTTGGATATAGGAAGAACCATTTTTCCTTGCCAATGATGTGGGTCAGGTTTTATATATGAAGGACATGTCTACCAAACCTAAAAAGGAAAAATAATAAGAAAACGAATACATCATACGGTGAAGCAACACGCCACATAGTTCTTTCAGAGAAAAGAAACTTCATGGGAGTGGAGGACAAGACAGACATGTCAGAAGATTATAATAAGTTTGATGAAATTCCGCCCTTCACAATGAACACTGACCCAAGCATCATGTTAAATGATGAAGATACTCCATGGTTATGGCCGACGCGATCATACGAAAGGGACTTACGCGAAGAAGGTTCATGGCCTCCAAGGAATTTTAGGAAACAAGTAACTGTATGTATTTTGAATTATACATTTGGTGGTTTTTGAGATGCAATCAATATATCAAGGTTGGTATTTTTTACTTGCAACTATATACGTCACATAATATGACACCACGAGAAGGTTTTATATTGTTTAGACCATTTTTGAAATTCTTATGCCCGTTTCAAACTATGGTCAAAACAGCGGGCATGGAGATAGGGGATGAGTCTCACCAAATTTGCATTGGATCTCTCAAGAAACATCATATTGTGAGTCTAAAAATGATTTTTTTTCAAAAAATCATGAGCATTAGATCATGTACGTGTAGTTCAAATCGGACACACTTCCTACCGATTCGGCAGATATTTTTCTTTTTCACTCGGGGTGGACGGAAAGGTTTGAGATATCCTGGTTGGGACATTGTCCATGTAAGGTTGTCTAGTATTTTTTTTTAAATGGAGTGGTAGCATTTTAAATTATGTCTTTGGTGGTTGCTTCACAAAACACCCAGTTTTCGGCACTCGTAAAATGGAAAATGGATTTTTCGTGCGACGAAAAGGAAAACTTTCTCCTGTAAGATTGTTCATCATCCCAAGATGCACATGTAGGCACAATATAGGCACACTATCACAAACTATGCCGCGATTCTGGCCATAACATTGGTCATTTGGCTGAAAGCCATAAAACCTTGAACATGATAACTCATTTTGAGAAGGACTTTTCGAGATGCAATCAATATACCAAGTTTGGTATTTTTCTTGCAACTATGTCACATAATATGACACCACGCGAAGGTTTTACATTATTCGGACCATTTTTTAAATTCTTATACCCATTTCAAAATTTTACTCTTTCAAACTATGGTCAAAAGGGTGGGCATAAAGATAGGGGATGAGCCTCGCTAAACTTGCATTGGATCTCTAAAGAAACATCATATTGTCAGTCTAAAAATGATTTTTTGCTAGATCATGTACATGTAGTTCAAACCATACCCACTTCCTTCTGATTCGGCAGACATTTGTCTTTTTCACCCGGGGTGGACAAAAAGGTTCGAGATATCCTGGTTGGGACATTATCCATGTAAGGTGGTCTAGTATTTTTGAAAAATGGGGTGATAGCATTTTGAATTATGCCTTTGGTGGTTGCTTCAAAAAACACCCACTTGTAAAATAGAAAATGGCTTTTCCGTGCGAAAAAAGGAAAACTTCCTCTGTCGTGGTGGTGTCACGGCTGATGCCATGGATAGGCTAAAGGTGGGGACTAATACACGCTAGGGGAATCCAGGGAGGAATAGTGGAGTGATTCTCCACACAGAAGTTTGTATTGCTATATCTCGAGATTACAAGTGCTCCTTGAGCTGTATTGGCGAGAGGAGGAAGAAGGAGCTTTCTTGCTCTTGCCCACTGTCTTTCCCTAGAACCCTAGATCAACTAGCCCTATGGAATCACCAAACCAACTAGAGCTCAACCAACCCCCTCTACCAGAAACCTAGCCCCCCTTATATAGAGGAAGTTCAGTCCCTGCCTAGGGCATACGTGGAGGCATATTCCTAAGAATATGCCCCTCCCAAAGTGGTAACCCGACCGGGGTGCTTTTCCCCCGCGTCACACATGCTTTAGCGACGTAAGCCTCTGCGGCGCCCGCGTCAGCCGACATGGGCGTCGTCACCCTTGTCAGCCATGACCCGGTGGTCCTGCCCTTGCTTTCTCCGCTCATGCAAAGGCGTCTGGGACCTTCTTTTTGACCAGAGAGATTCCTTCCTTCTCCCAGAAGCTAAGCGAGGACCCGGATCATAGTAGATCCGGCCACACCTGTTCCTGCATATAAGTTAGACAAGCACTTCTGACTTACTCCTTAAGTCGGATGAGACAATGTCAGGCGACCCCCTGGTCCGGGTTACTCCGTGATCCGGCCTGCCTTGAGGTGACCCGGCCAGCATCCGCTTTGACCTTGCCGAACCTCGGCTAACTCAGCCCTTATACCCCGGAGTGACCCTACCCGGGGGTATCCCCCCAACATTAGTCCCCGAAGCTGGTGCGGCCTTAGCTGCCTTGGCCGCTAAGGCCACATCAGGTTCATTTATGTTCGAGCCTCGGACGTTTAATTCCGGGTTAGCTCCTTATCTCAGATTATATGGATTTACGTTCCCTTCGAACGTTCCAAGTTTTCACTTGCCGGCCGGGTCACCACTTTGGCTCGGATCCCATGGTTATCATGGTTTGATCCGGGCCCCGTTTCCTTCTCTCATACGCCAACCCACGTGGAGGCTAATCATTACCTCGTCTTATTTTAAGGGCCTACAAAGATCGCCGCGAGAATCGCCGATTATCACCGTGCGTGGGTCACGTCATGCCTGCCTCCTCGTTTACCGCATCAGCGCGTCGCGTCATGGGATTGCTTGTACTCCGTGGCCCCCTGTGTGGCTTTTATCTGATTGGCTGATGCAGGTGATACACGGCCGCACCGTGTGGCTCGTCGGCGTAGCGCGATCCCACTCATCCATCTCTGGGGGTGGTTAAGTAGTGGAGGGGCACACCCCTTAGCGTTTTTCCACTTCTGCACTCCTTTGCCCGTTGCCTTTCTCCTTCGTCTTCCTAGCGACCGCGCCGCCGCCAGTGCTTCTAGCAGTAGCGCCACCGCCGCACCTTCCCCGTGCCTCTGCATTGCAGCCACCGCTGCGCAGCTTCTTCGCCACGGGTCCACGCCAATCCAGGCCTCAGATCTCCGCCGCTGCTAGCTCCAGCGAGGATAGTGGATACGAGATGACGGAGGAGGAGCTCGTCGTCGCCGAGCAGGAGATGGAGGAGGACACCGCGCCAAGGACCGCGTGGCCGGATCATGGGTCTGTCAAGATGACCTTGACTGGCTCTACCGGACCAGGCGCATTCCTACCGGCGTCACCGCTCGTCTCCCCTCCGCCGAACTGGCCCCCTCACCCCATCCGGGTGAGTTTGTTGTATTCCTGTCCCACTTCCAACGGGGATTTGGTCTGCCGGTGAGCGATTTCTTCCGGGATTGGGTCAGGACCTACCACTTGCAGCCGCACCATCTCCCAGCGAACGCTATCACCTCTCTTTCTGCCTTTGCCTCTACGATCGAAGGCTACACCAGACTATGGCCCACGAAGGAGCTGTGGATTCGGTTCTTCGGCCTTCGTCGCAACGTCATCCCCAATATCCAAGTAGAGTTGGAGGATAAGCAACTCACCCAATTCGGAGCAGCCTCCATCTCTCCCCGGAGACTTTCCGTCTTTCCCCGGGTTATTGGGCTTGACTCTTGCAAAGGATGGGCCCGGACCTTCTTCTACATCTAGAATGAGGGTACTGAAGATTTGATTCGGTTGCTGCCCTACGCTCCGGGTCTACCTGACACGGATTTCTGGGAGGAGGTCCCCAAGAAGCCCACAGCTTTGGCCAACCAAGTTAATAAGAGGTTCGTGGAGCTGAAGAGACTCGGATTGCACAACGAGGATGCTATGATCACGTTCGTGCGCAACCGAATCTCTCCCCTCCAGAAGCGCACCCACAAGTTGTGCCACATGAGTTCCGGCCGCGACCCCAACCGAACCTCCTACTTCGAGTTGAGCAACACGGAGATCTTTCGCCGGGTTAAGGCTCTTTTCACCACCCACAAGGATTTCTCCACCGAATGGACGTGGGGAATTAAGCACTACTGTCGTGACAGGCTCCCTCCCGCGGTAAGCTTCACGGGGCAAACTTATTTCGGATCAAGTACGTGTCGGTTTTTGTTGTATTTTTGACTCTGTTCTTCATGCTTTTTCTCAGTTGTTCCTTCAGCAAACTCTCGAGGATGGTACGGACCCGACCCTTAAGTAGGCGCCGGACCGAGAAATCCCGGATGAGGAGGAGCCGGACCAGGAGATGTTCCTCCCTATGACCGACGCTACCAAATGACCCAGCGGTAAATTCTCTTCCCTTAGAGATTGGCCCGATGATGAGGATGACTCGGATGTCGACGTGATTGAACCTGTTGAGGCTTTCCCTCTTTCTTTTGCCTTTCCGGCATCAGCTTACCCCGGTGGGCATATCCACGAGGATCCTCCACTTGCTACGGGCGAGCCGGTTCCGGTGGCGTCGAAGAAGAAGCGTGGATCCGCATCAAGTTCTTCCTCCGAACCTTCTCAGCCCACAAAAAGGCAAAAGAAGGCCGGAGACAAGACTGCCTCCAAGCGGGCAGGCAAAGCCCCGGCATGGAGGGCCCGGAAACCCAAGGAGGCCGAAACCTCGGATGCGTAAGTCATTTTTCATTGCGTAACTCACTTTTCCTTGCATCATGGTAATTTCTCTTCTGACATTATTCTCTTTTTCAAGCCTCCGGTGGAGGTCCCTCAGAGCGGATCAAGCATCTCTTCACCCCTTCGGTCTGGCCCTTCTCCTCCTCGTGACGATGAGTCATGCCCGCTGAGCCCTATTCCGGAGGGTTCTACGGGTGCTCCGGGTTCCGCAGTGCCTCATCGAGAGGAACACGACCTCGGAGCGGGAGGGGTCGGTCCAGCCGAGGCGATGGCGTCCACCACTTCGGCATCACCGCAACCAGCAACCACCAAGTCTATCACAACACCAGCACCAGCAGCAGCTCCAGTACCAGCGTCCGAGCCAGCACCTGTACCGGCACCAAGGAAACCAACAACAGCTCCAAATCCAGCTACAAGAGCTCCAGTGCCAAGTTCTTCTGCCTCGTCCGAGTCATCTCAGCCTCGGCGAGGAACTACTCCAGCGGCTTCTAAAGGGAAATCCGCCGCAGTTACTTCTTCCCAGCAAGCTAAGGGCAAAAAGGCTTCGGATACTACCAAGTCTGCATCCGTCGAGGCCGGGCAGCGAACCCTATCGTCGATGCTTCCGAAGAAATCACCAGCAGCGAAGGATGTTCCTGTCGAGCCAACTGATGCGCAGCAGATGGTTCTGCATACCAGCCCAGCTCTTGCCCTAGTTGAGAGGAAAGAAGCTCATGCGAAGGGCTTGGTGGCACCCCATATGCCCACCGGCGAGCGGTACCCTCCGAGCCTTATCGAGTTCGTCATGAACTGGAACAAGGCGGAGTTCGTCCACAATGACGATCTCCCGGAAAAGTTCGGCCCCGCAGAATTTTCCGCCCAGATGAATACCGCCGCTAAGGCAATTAACCTCGCGGGGCGAATGATGGAGGTATGTCATTTCTCCTTTACATGTTGTAGATAATAACCATTAGTCCCCGAGCCTCCGGTGGAGTATCTTGTTAATCGGCCGGATGCTCATTACAAAACTAAAGTAGCTGCATGTAAACTTCAAATATGCACACACCTAGAGCTGGGTTAAGTTCCACTTGGCCCGGATCTTGCACACTTCGAATATGCACACACCTAGAGCCGGGTTAAGTTCCACTTGGCCCGGATCTTATACACTTCAAATATGCACACACCTATAGCCGGGTTAAGTTCTACTTGGCCCGGATCTTGTACACTTCAAATATGCACACACCTAGAGTCGGGTTAAGTTCCACTTGGCCCAGATCTTGTACACTTCGAATATGCACACACCTAGAGCCGGGTTAAGTTCCACTTGGCTCGGATCTTGTACACTTCGAATATGCACACACCTAGAGCCGGGTTAAGTTCCGCTTGGCCCGGATCTTGTACACTTCGAATATGCACCAAGTTAATTTTACACTTCTGTACTTTTTCCAGGTAACCACCAATCGCCGGAGCGCTGAATTCCAACGCTTGCTTGATACCCACAAGATGCTACGCGCAAAACATGTTGCACTTGGTGCAGAACATGAAAAGAGGGGTAATTTTCTCCCTTGGCACCTCTCCGTTTTTCTTCACTTTCTTCCGCCGAACTAATCTCCTCATTCGGTTTCTGCAGCTGGGGTGGAGGCTGAGAACAAGATCATGCGGAAGAACTTGGAGGAAATCCGGGGTATGTCCTCTTTTGTTCGACCTCATATGTTTTCCATTTCTTCTTCTCCTTGGCTCGGCAAACATTCACTCCTCGGCTCTGCCGGGTCAACATACTATTTCAGCATCGCTTGAGGATAGTGTGCCCGTGCCTGATATAATGCTGCATTTTCTCGAACAAGCAGGGCAGCATCAAGCCGAGCTGAAGAAAAAGGATGATGAGATTGCTCTCCTCCGGACTAAGGACGACGAGATTGCCAAGCTCAAGGCTGAGATGGAGAAGATGAAGGCCCAGCACCGAACCGAGCTCCAAAAGGTTGTCCAGAACTTCACAGAAGAGCATGAGCGCCTTACTCTCCAGATCTCCAAGGACCAGGACCTACTCAGAGAATCCGACCTCCAGCTTGGGTCGGCAAACGCTGAGCTTGAGCAACTTCGCAAAAGACGCGATGCCTGCATCAAGGAGTTAACCCGGATCCATAGCCATATTTCTCGTAAGTTCCTTTCCCTTGTTCGACATAATTCTCCGGGTTACCTCATATGTGTTTTCTTTACCTTCTTCCTCTGCCTTGTTTCCAGACCACTTTCCAGAGGGTACTTCTATTGCAAGCGCTGCTGTTGCCAAATTTCGCCAAGAGAGGGGTACTCCCGTCGTTCCTGACGGTGAGAGCATTCCTTTAGACATGGAGGACCTATTGGTCAGCCTGTCAGCTCGCGTGGAAACTATCAAGAATTATGGCAAGGATATCCTCGACGTTGCAGTTCGTATTTTCAATACGTTCTGGCCTGGAGAGGGTAGCCCGAAGACCATCGCGACTCTCGTCGAGAAGTTAATGGAGATTGAGACCCAGCTTGACCTCTGGAGAGAGTCCGCTGGTCGTGCCACAGCTGATACCATCCTTCACCATATTCTCACATGGTACGAGAAGATCGACCTCAGCCTCCTTACACGTCGGCGCACCGGATCCAGATGGACCGATGATCTGGAGTGGGTAGCTTGGCGCCAGGCTTGTGCCTACAGCCTCGTCGAATATTCTCCTATTCATGACTGGGTTGAAGGACCGAGCTTCCTGGAATCCGCTGGGGACGAGCACAATGAGAACGTTGAAGATGGGTCGGATGAGGGCGGAGAAGATGATGCTTCAGATATTGACAATAGCGACAACGACGCCGAACTTCCTCCTCCTTCTGCTCCTTAGTTCCAAAAAGCTTGAAAATTTATCAGATCCCCGGTATGTCGGGTGCAATTGTATGTTGGATATGCGATATTTTGCTACTACATTTCTATGCCGGATTAACTTGGGCGCAGTCCCCGAGTTTCATTTTCTTGTTCGTCCAATTCTCTGGCTCGGTCCGTGTCTACCCTGATTCGGTTTTACGACTTACGAATCCGAGCTTCAAAAATTGTTTTAACAATCCTTAGAAACTTTTAGGCTTAGCTCAAAATAATTCAGCATAATAACTTAAAAATAAATACAGTGTTAGTCCAAAAAACAAACATTAGCTCGAATAAATTCGTTTCCTTAGTCGTTTTTCATGTGCTACGCAATTGCAAACTTGTTTTCTTGCTTGCCATGAAGCCAATTCTTGTTGGACAGCAGCAAGTCTAAGAGTTGGGTTTTTGGTGCTCACACATTACTAATCCGGGTTAAGTAGAACGACTTATTCCAGCTACCGCATAAGAAATAACAACAAACGTTATTAAGGCAGTCCCTGAGTTACTGCTCGAGGCGCTGTTATTTCATTGATAAGCTCATTGTCGACATACATACCGACATATGAGACGACTCGGATACATACACTTCTTAGCTAAGTGTAGAAGGGACGAAGCAGTGCTACATTCCACGGTCGCTTGGATTCCTCTCCGGACCTGTCCGCCTTGTTCTTTTCCTGTGGCTTTGCATCTATGAGATAGTAGGAATCATTGTGCAATGCTTTGCTCATAATGAATGGCCCTTCCCATGGGGGGGATAATTTATGCATGCTAGTAGTATGTTGTACCAACCGGAGCACCAGATCGCCTTCCCGAAAGACTCGGGGGCACACTTTCCGGCTATGATAGCGTCGGAGATTTTGCTGATATATGGCGGATCCGGCGATGTCGCTTCTCGCTTCTTCCAGCAGATCAACATCATTTTGCCGGGCTTCTTGCACTTCGGCTTCTGTGTATTGGGTAACCCTAGGCGAATCATGCTCTATGTCGGCTGGTAATACAGCTTCTGCCCCATATACCAGAAAAAATGGCGTATAGCCTGTTGATTGATTCGGAGTTGTTCTTAAGCTCCACAGTACCGCTGGTAGTTCTTCTATCCAGCACCCCGCTGATCTTTGCAGCGGCTCAATGAGCCAGGGTTTTATCCCGGATAATACTAATCCGTTGGATCTTTCCACTTGTCCGTTCGATGCGGGGTGGGATACCGAGGCAACATCGAGTCGGATCTTCTTATCTCGGCAGAAGCGCGCAAATGCTCCTTCCGCAAAATTTGTTCCATTATTGGTTATAATACTGTGTGGATAACCGTATCTCAAGATGATGTCTTTGAGAAATGTCACGGCCGTAGCTCCATCACATTTTCTTATAGGTTTCACTTCAATCCATTTTGTAAACTTGTCCACCATGACCAAAATGTGTGTCATGTTTCCTCTCGCCGGTTTGAACGGGCCAACCATATCCAAGCACCATACTGCAAATGGCCACGTAATTGGTATGGTCTTGAGTTCCGACATAGGCATATGTGTCTTGGTGGCGTACCTTAGACAACCATTGCATTTTCTCACCAGATCTTCTGCTTGTTCCAAGGCACTTGGCCAGTAGAATCCATGCCGGAATGCCTTTGCCACCAAGGCTCGGGATGAGGCATGATTCCCGCATTCTCCTTGGTGTATATCTCGGAGGATGTCAAGCCCTTCTTCCGGGTCAACGCATCATTGGAGGACATTGGTTACACTCCGTTTGTACAACTCGGAATTGATGATCGTGTATTCTTTTGCTCTCCTCTGAGTTTGCTTGGCTAACACCTCCTCAGCGGGTAACGTTCCGTCTTTCAGGAATTGGAATATAGGTAGTGCCCAAGCTGGTATCGCTCGTGGAGGGAACATCTCCTCATCAATTTCCATCTGATCCACCGGCATAACTTCAGCCGGATCATGCTGAGCAGTCCCCGGCTCTAGCGAGGTAGTCCCCGGGTTTGCCGAGGCAGTCCCCAGGTTTGCTGGTGCAGTCCCCGGGTCTCGCGTACTACCTCCCGTGTCAATGTCCATGGGCTCAGCTCCGGATTCCATATTTTCCGGGACATAGATCGAGTCGGTTCCTGGGGACGGCCTGATAGATGGTTTTCTGAGGTGTTCCAATGCTACACCCGGTGGAATTGCTCGTCAGTCGATCCGAGCTTCGACAACATGTCGGCAGCCTCGTTTTCCACTCGGGGTACATGGTGAAATTCACACCCTTCGAAGTAACCAGATATCTTCTGCACGTGAAATTTGTATAGTGCCATGTTTGGATCCAGGGCGTCCCACACTCCGGACACCTGCTGCACCGCCAGATCCAAGTCGCCAAAGCATATTATCCGACATATGCCAATCTCCTTTGCCACTTTGAGCCCATGCACAAGAGCCTCATACTCAGCGACATTGTTCGATGCCGCGAAATGGATCTGCAATACGTACTTTAGCTGGTCCTTCTTGGCGAGGTAAGCACAACCCCGCGCCAAATCCGTTTTGGTTTTCGACCACAAAATGCATCCTCCAGAATTCGGATCTGGTGGCGGTGGTTCAGATTGTACCTCGGCCCAATCCACAAAAAAAGTCCGCCACACCTGAGATTTGACCGCTTCTTCGTCAGATTAAATAAGGCTAACTCAATTGCCCATTTTGCAATTCTGCCACTCGCATCCTTGTTACCCATTATCTCGGATATGGGAGCTTCACATATTACTTTGATGGGGTGCTCCTCAAAGTAATGCTTTAACTTCTTTGCCGCCATATAGACACCGTATGCCACCTTTTGAAAGTGCGGGTAGTTCTGTTTGAGGCGCATAATACCTCGCCAGTAATATACGCCTCTCGCACCGACTTACCATCTTCATTGCGCTCCACTACAAGTACTACACTTACAACTCGGTTGGTTGCGGCTATGTAGAGCAACATTGGCTCCTTTGATAGTGGAGAGGCTAATACTAGCGCAGTGGCCAACATCTTTTTTAGGTGGGCAAAAGCTTCATCGGCCTGTGGCGTCTAAACGAATTTATCCGACTTTTCCATGAGTTGGTAGAGAGGCAGTGCCTTTTCTCCCAACCGACATACAAACCGACTCAACGATGCCAGGCATCCAGTGAACTTCTGGACATCGTTAAGACACTTTGGCAGCTCCATTTGTTCGATGGCTCGGATCTTAGTTGGATTAACCTCGATACCTCGGCTGGAGACGAGAAATCCGAGTAATTTTCTAGCCGGGACACCGAAGGTGCATTTTTCTGGGTTAAGCTTCATCCGGAACCTTCTCAAGTTCGCGAATGTTTGCCTTATGTCGTCAAGGAGCGTTGTGCTTTCCTTGGTCTTGATAACCACATCATCCACGTATACTTGTACGTTTTGACCTATTTGGTCGTGCAAACATTTTTGCATGCATCTTTGGTACGTTGCACCTGCATTACGTAAACCGAACGGCATAGTGCGATAGCAGTAAGCCCCGTACGGGGTAATAAACGCGGTCTTTATTTGATCATCCGGGTTCAGAGGTATCTGGTGGAAGCCAGAATATGCATCAATGAATGACAACAGTTCGCATCCCGCCGTCGAGTCTATGACCTGATCTATCCTCGGTAGTGGAAATGGATCTTTTGGACACGCCTTGTTCAGGTTCATGTAATCGATACACATACGCCAAACCACTGCCATGTTCGGATCGTCCTTCTTCTTTTCTACCAGCACCGGATTAGAGAGCCAATCCGGATACAATACCTCCATGATAAATCCTGCTGCTAGTAACCGAGCTATCTCGTCTCCAATGACTTTTCTCCTATCCTCGGCGAAGCGGCGGAGAGGTTGCTTCACCGGCCTTGCTCCGGGTCTTACATTCAAAGAGTGCCCGGCCAACTCCCTCGGGACACCTTGCAAGTCCTGTGTAGACCAAGCAAAAATATCCCGATTCTCACGGAGGAAGTTGACGAGCTCGCTTTCCTATTTGTCAGTTAACCCGGCACCAATTGTTACGGTGCGCTCCGGGAACATGTTATCAACTGGAACCTTCTTGGTATCCTTGGCGGCTTGAAATGAAACGCTGCCATGCGGGTTACTTAACACCGGCATATATTGCTGCGCGGACTGAGCTAATGCCGCCACCTCTTGGATTTTTCTCTTCTCTTGCGTAATCACGAGTGACTCGGCTAGGTTAGACCCGGCTGAAGCACACTCAATGGAATGTCGGAAATCTCCAGCAATGGTAATCACTCCATTTGGCCCGGGCAACTTCATCTTCAGATAACTGATGTGACAGCTTGCCATGAATTTGTTCAATGCTGGTCTTCCGAGTAACGCATGATATGCACTTTCCAAGTTCACCACCTCAAACTCTAGATTTTCAGTTCGGCAGTTATCTCTTGTGCCGAATAGCATGTCGACCCGGACTTTACCTATGGGATCACAAGAAATGCCTGGTACAATGCCATGGAAAGTTGTTCTCGTAGCCTGGAGTATGTTCTCCGAGATGCCCAACTTGCGCATCGTATCCGCATACATGATGTTAATGCTACTGCCATTATCAATCAAAACCTTGGAGAACCTCACATTGATGTTCGGTCCAATGAATGTCGGATCTAGCACTAGCGCATACAAACCTGGACTCGACATAAGTTTAGGATGATCTTTGATGTTCCAGGTGATTTCCTGGTCTGATCAAGGCATGTACCTCGTCACTGCTGGCATGACCGCATTGACCTCCATATGTCGGCGATGCAAGCTCTTTCTATCTGTTTCCTCAGTTGTGAACACACAATAACTCTGGTGATGTTCCCTGTACTCATTCCTTCCCTCGTTTCCAGGGTACCTCTGATCCGGTTGTTGCTGATTTTCCACCTGATGCACTGCATCCCTTCTCTCATTGTTGTCATACCTCGGCGGAGGGGGAGGCAACATTAGCTGCTGCGTGTTCGCCCCGGAGAGCAATTGCTGCCGAGGTAACTCCTGTCGAGGTTGATCATTCCGGGGTGCCTGAGCATTCCCCGAACCACCTTGCTCTATCTTACGCATCCACTCACATTGCCTCGTCGTGTGACCCGCTGGGCTATTTGGATTTGGCGTGCGAAACTTACACGGCTAGTCCAACATTGACTCATAGGTATACCTCGGACGGTCTTTCTTTTCCTGCCACTGTTTCTTTTGCTCTGGAGTCCATGTTTTCTTGCCATCATTTCTTGGAGTCCATTGCCCTCCCGTTCTCTGGCATTGGTTGCTCCCTGCTCCGGGTTGATCTTGATTCACAGCTGCAACTTGTTGCGAACCATAGCGATGATCCGGTCTATCATCTCTCCTTTTTCCTCTGTAATCGCTCCTCCGGGATGACCCAGCTCCATCCCTCTGATAGTATTCCTCGTTTGACTCGTTTGACGTGAGCCTAGGTTCAGTCGGATCGCCCAAAGCATACGAATCAGCAATCCGGATCATTCTGCCAGCGTAATTGGCATTTTCCTTTGCAACTTCATCCACAGCTCGCTGCCATATCTACACCCTTGCGCAAACCACGCTATGGCCTGTGACTCTATGACACCCTCACACGAGTTTCTCACAGTACACCACCGGGTCAAGAATTCACGATCCGTCTCGTTAGGTCTTTGCTTGCACATTGCTAGGGTCTATGGTCTATTCGGCCTCTAATATGTACTTGAGAAGTTGCTGATAAACATTTCTTCAAAATCTATCCAGCAGTTGATGCTTCCGGGTGGTAAATTATTCAGCCATACTCTGGCCGGGCCTTCCAACATCTGGGGTACGTAACGTACATCCCATCTCAAGTTGCCAGTTGCAATTTTCACCGCCGTAGCATGGTTTATCAGCCAATCCTCCGGCTTGGTACTGCCGTCATACGTCTTCGTGTCTCTGGGTAACTGGAAGTTTGGTACCGGCGGTTCCTTCATGATCCGGGGTCCAAAACACGCTGGACCCGGAGGACCTTGACATTCGATCTGTTCCGACCTATACAGGCGATCCAGTTTTAACCTAGTGTCATCCGGCATTAAATCCCTGCTTCCCAATCTTGACCCTATCACATGATAGTCCAGTGCAGGGTACCTGCGTTCACCATCTCCGAATCACCGTCGTTGTATCGGTTTTGCTCTCGTTGCGCACCTTTCTGCTGCATACCTCGGCCGGCACTTTTCTCTTGCCTTGGTATATTCCGCTACTGTGGTTGTCCTGCTCCTGCGGAGTTGCGCTGTCCGGCATTGCCGTTGGCAGCATTCCCTTGACCGGCATTGCCTTGGTCGTGCTTACCTCGGCCAGCTTCAACTCGGCTCACACTCTGTCGATCGTCACCTTTCCGCATCTCTTTTTCTTTCCGCCGTCGGGTCGCAGACGACGATCTGTTTGTTCCGTCGCCGAGGTTACTACCTTCTCTCCTTGGACCACCATGAGGCGATGATGCGGCTCCAGCGGACTTCTCCGGGTTACCCATCACCGAATGGACGATTTTGAAGCTCCAGCTCTCCGGGTTAGCTCTCGGCAGCTCTTCGCTCTGCATTCGCGATCCAAACCAGCTCGTTAACCCTATCTTGCTGTCTTTGACGCCTCACCCGCCGACCCTCTAACTCTGGACGCAGCATATTCGCTGCTCGAGGTTCTTCGCTGGGGTACTATACTTCGGCAACCCCACAGACAGATAGTTTTCCGACCCTTCTGCTCCATCATCACCTTCTCTATTCATCTCGCTTATGAGATTTCTCCCTTTTACTTTTACCGTATCAACTTTGTTTGCCTTTGCGTACTCACGCAGCATCATGTTCAACGACTGCTGAGCCGCGGCTATTTTCTTTGCGCCCTCCAGTATCTTTTGCCTAGTTTCCTCTAGCTCGGCCTATGCCTGAGCCGGATCTACCACTGCTGCTACCGGGTTAGCCAAGCTATCCATAGCTTCTCTCAGTACATTCTCAGGCCTCTCTAGTGGAGGTCCTCTACCTTTCCTCGGTGCCTTAGGTGTTACCTTCGGGTCTGGTGCTAGGTCCTTGCTTGCGCCTGCACCCGGCGCAGTCATCATCACCTCCGCATGGTCCGAGGAGCGAAGCGTGTGCACCGAGCTTGACGAAGAGGCCGCGTTCTTGGAAAGTGCGTGCGAAGCAGCCAGCGTTGTCGCCGACGAAATCCAGGCTCCAAAGCGCTGAACGAGCCCGAGACGAGCGGCTCACGATGCCGATGAGGTTTCCGTCTGCATCTTCACTGCTAGCGCGCTAGCCCCACGGGCGCCAACTGTGGTGGTGTCATGGCAGATGCCATGGATAGGCTAAAGGTGGGGACTAATACACGCTAGGGAATCCAGGAGGGATAGTGGAGTGATTCTCCACGAAGTTTGTATTGCTATATCTCGAGATTACAAGTGCTCCTTGAGCTGTATTGGCGAGAGGAGGAAGAAGGAGCTCTCTTCCTCTTGCCCACTGTCTTTCCCTAGAACCCTAGATCAACTAGCCCTATGGAATCACCAATCCAACTAGAGCTCAACCAACCCCCTCTACTAGAAACCTAGCCCCCCTTATATAGAGGAAGTTCGGTCCCTGCCTAGGGCATACGTGGAGGCATATTCCTAGAATATGCCCCCTCCCAAAGTGGTAACCCGACTGGGTGCTTTTCCCACACACACATGCTTTAGCGACGTCGGCCTCACAAGCGCCACACCGACATGGGCGTCGTCACCCTTGTCGGCCACGACCCGGTGGTCCTGCCCTTGCTTTCTCCGCTCATGCAGTGCGTACCGGACCTTCTTTTTGACCAGAGAGATTCCTTCCTTCTCCCAGAAGCTAAGCGAGGACCCAGATCATAGTAGATCCGGCCACACCTGTTCCTGCATATAAGTTAGACAAGCACTTCCGACTTACTCCTTAAGTCGGATGAGACAATGTCAGGCGACCCCCCCTGGTCCGGGTTACTCCGTGATCCGGCCTGTCTTGAGGTGACCTGGCCAGCATCCGCTTTGACCTTGCCGAACCTCGGCTAACTCGGCCCTTATACCCCGGAGTGACCCTACCCGGGGGTATCCCCCCAACATCCTCCTACAACATTGTTCTCCATCCCAAAATGCACATGCATGAACAATATGGGCACACTATCACAAACTATGCTACAATTCTGACCATAACATTGGTCATTTGGCCCGAAAGCCATGAAACCTCGAACATGATAGCTCATTTTGAGAGGGAATTTTCGAGATGCAATCAATATACCAATTTTGGTATTTTTCCTTACAACTATGTCACATAATATGAAACCACGTGAAGGTTTTACATTGTTCAGACCATTTTTTAAATTCTTATGCCCGTTTCAAAAGATGGTCAAAATGGCGGGCATGAAAATAGGGAATTAGCCTCGCTAAACTTGCATTGGATCCCTGAAGGAACATCATATTGTGAGTCTAAAAATGATTTTTTTCAAAAAGTCATGAGCATTAGATCATGTACCTGTAGTTCAAACCAGACCCACTTCCTACCGATCCGATAGACATTTTGTTTCTAAACATAATTTGATCTCTACATAGAAATGATCCAGTTTTTTGGCACACATGTGTATTTCAACATGGAAATCAATGTCTTGGAGGCCAAAAATTATTATTCTTTATTTAAAAATGATTTACCAATTAAAACCCCTTTTATGGAATTTAGGAATAGTACAAATATTAATAATTGAATTCCCATAAAAAATAAATTATATTTTTATTAGATATATATTTTTATGAACATTTTCATATGCTATATATATTTTTATTAGATAGATATTCTTTATTTCTTTTATTAACATTTTAATATGCAATAAGGCGGGAACCATAATTTATACTACAAAGTTCAAAAAACATTTTCGAAAGGCCCTTTAGTTTTGGTTGGTGGCATCAACCGGGACTAATGGTGGGCGGTTGGCGCACCCTCTAGACTGCTGCCAAAAATCTTCAGACCCGGTTGGTGGCATCAACCGGGACTAAAGGTCTCCCGGTTCGTGGAATCAACCGGGACTAAAGGCCCTACCCCTTTATAATTCTGCACCACCTGCTCCTCTCCCCCAATTCCCCATCTCTCCATTCTCTCGCTAAGTCCTGATGCAGAAGGCGCCACCGACCTCGATCGAGCGACGCCGGCAGGCTGCCCAAGCCCACTTCGTCACGCATGCAGGAGGCGCTGCCCGGAGCCTTCGCTGACCCCGTCCCATAGGAGGCACTGTCGTCCAAGCCCGGAGCCGCTGCCCCGCCGCCACCCCCATCCACGCCCGGCACCACCACCGACCCTGATTGAGTTTGCCGCCAATGAGCTCTCTAATTCCCATTTCTTTTCCTTTTTTATTTTAATCCTAGTTGCATATTTGATTGAATAAGCCTAGTATTGGATGTATATATTTGATTGAATAAGTGTATGTATTTGTATTTGGTTGAATAAGTGTATGTATTTGTAGTGCATTTGATTGAATAAGTGTATGTATTTGATTGAATAAGCCTAGTATTTGATTGAATAAGTGTATGTATTGGTAGTGTATGTATTTTAGTGTATGTATTTGTAGTGTATATATTTGAAAGTGGATATATTTCTAGTGTATGTATTGAATAATGCTAGTTGCATATTTGATTGAACAAAAGAAATGATTATTATGAAAGTGTATGTATTATAGTGTATGTATACATAAGAAAGTGTATATATATATATATTTTTTGTGTATGAACAAAATTTGGTATGAGGGAAAACTCTTAGTGTCAAATGTTTTGATACATTCACATGTGCATCGTTATTGCTTATGAGCATTGGAGTTACATGATGCACTCGAGCTCCCGCCAGCGTTTGAGGTTAGGGAGGGCGCGGCAACGCGCGCCATATAGGGACGATGGACGGGCGTGGTAACCATTTCGGATGGTTTTCTTAACTCCGTGGAGGCAACCATTTTGCACGGTGTCCTTAATTCATTAGCGCTTTGTTGTGTTTTTAGCATTGAAATAACTAACAAGTCTTTGCAGAAACTATAGAGTGCAACAAAGATCAAGAAGAGATAATGCAGGGTATGATAGCCGGTGAAGATATCACATTGCAGTATCTGAATGACACAAGTGAGGAAGTGGAGGAGGATCTCGAGCGAAGAGACGACTCTGGTGAGGGAAGAGACGACTACGGTGAGGGAACAGATGACTCCGGTGAGCGAAGAGACGGCCCCGGTGAGGGAACCTTGACTACAAAGTTTGGTGAGGTATATTAATTAAGCCACTGCTGACTAGATGCATTAATTGATTTGTATATATATTAACAATTCTTTCTTCTTTTAGCCCTCCGGATCAAAGCAATCTTCTAAAACCAAACGAGGCCCGACAAAAAAGTTGGCCCCCGATGCTAGGTTCATGATCGAAAAAGTCGCTGATATGGCTCCCTGATTGCTCTTGCGCAGAACGCGAGATTATTTGTAAGTGAATGCGGAGTTATTGTTAGGACATCATCTCGATCACCATTCGAGAATGGAAGGATAGATGCAAATATATGCTTTGGAATACGCTCATGACAAATTTTATCATACCGCCAGAGGTGGATCCACAAAACAAAGTTATAGAGCCAAAAGTCAAGGAGTAGACTCTTAAGAAGATGGCCACACAATTCACCAACCACAATAAAAGATTGTACAAGGTGTATGTCCTGGAAAAAAGACTCCGGAGTTCACCGGAGCGAATGAGAAGCTAAGAGATCACTAGGAAGAATTTGTGGATTATAAGACATCAGATGAAGTTATGAAAAGGTCGGGAATAAACAAGGCAAATGCTGTGGGAAAGAAATATCACCATATTATGGGGACAAGTGACTACAAGGCTGTCAGGCCTTAGTGGGAGAAAGATGAGAACAACCTGATTGATAAAGGGATCGTTCTAGAGACATCAAAGTGGGCCATACGGGCAAAGTCTTGGTTCTACGGGCATGGGGGAAAGTTGAACCCAGAAAGAGGGAAGTGTATTTTTACAAACGAACATCTTGTAGCACCTTACAAAGCCCTTAAAGATGCAACGAAGGATGTGCATGAGGGGAAGTTCTATCCCGATATAGAGAACGGCGAGTTGACACATGCCCTTGGGAATAAAGAACACGAAGGACGAACAAGAGGCACTGAAGGCCCCCTTCCGTGGAAGCTCGGGTTTCCGATGACAGGAACAAATATCCCGATAAAATCTATTAGAGCAGAAATGACAGGGAGGCAGACTGGATGCATAAAATAGAAGAAACATTAAGGAGGCAACATGAGAAAATAAACACACTTAGCTAGCAAGCTACCGGCCCATCTCAGCGGCAGGACGAAGATCCTGAATTTGATGCTACCAGCCCACCATCTCGGTAGAAAAGCAGCATGGCTTCCACAGAGCTCCCGGCTGATGATGATGCGCTAATGATGGATCCTCGCCACCCCGTGGATGATATCATGGAGAGGGAAAATTGTGAGCTGCATATGAAAGTTGTGAACATATCCATGAAGGTGGCGATCGGCTTTGCCTTGCCTTCTAGACCTAGACCAACTTACCATTGCTCACCGGTTCCAGATGGCTATGATGTTGTTGGTGTGGATGAATTTATGCAGGGATTTGAGCACCTAAAGCTTGACTTCCCTCCAGGTGAAGGGGATCTGAATGAACTAGGAGAAGCTAGGAAAAGCACCGTTCTATGGTCAAAGGAAAACATCGTTCTTCCAAATTGGACGCCAAGGCCACTGACTTCCTAGAGTAGCAATCTAGCTCAATCTCCGTCGTCTCAGCCGTCTCCGGTGCGTCTGTAGACTCTGTCACATCAGCAGACTCCACCGCCTTCGCCGTGTCAGCAGGCTCTGCTGCCCAGCCCCGGTTGCAAGAGAGGAAGAGTGCTGCCGCTCCAGCGGCTAGTACTACAGTTGTGGCGAAATCCTCAACATGTATAAGGAAGAAAGCTAAGCAGACTCCTGCCAAGTTACCTCACGACCTGACTGCTGAGGAACTCAAAAAGGTCGTGGCTGAAGATGTGAAACGCGAGCGTGCACCGAAACAGCCCCTGCCAAAGCAGTATATAGCACCCAAAACAGTGAAACATGATGACCCACAAGTATAGGGGATGTATCGCACTATTTTCGATAAGTAAGAGTGTCGAACCCAACAAGGAGCAGAAGGTGCTGGCTAGTGGTATGGATCAGGAATTCTCTGCAAATACTTAGCAAACGGATTTTTAGGGGTTTTTGATAAAGCAAGTAAACTAAGTACGAGTAAATAAAAGACAGTAGGAATAAATGCAGCAAGTGGCCCAATCCTTTATGCAGCAAATGACAAGCCGGTTGTATTACTTAAGATGACCAAACGTTCTTGAGGACACATGGGAAGACTGTCAAGTGCTTTCGCTTTATATAGTTGATTAATCTTCCTTAGCTTGCTAAGTGTTGTGTGGGTGAACCTGTGCTAATGTACCGACCTTCCTAGGACTAATACACACTTGTGATTATACCCCTTGCAAACATCCATAAGTACAAGAAAGTAATTAAGGTAGAAACCTAACCACAGCTTTAAACTCTAAGACCCATACGTCCCTTGTGCAATGGTTTCCTAACGGGGGTTCCGTTTACACAATTCCAACCCCTATGATTAGTAGCCAAATACACAATGCATTCCCCTAGGCCCATATAGGTGAAGTTTCATGTAGTCGATGTTCACATGACACCACTAGAAGAAGTACACCACAACTTAAATATCAAACCATTGAATCTTTCTCAACACAACTCCACTACTAACAACATGACTTCTCCCATGTCCTCAAGAACAAAACGAACTACTCACAAGACATCATATGGATCATGATCAGAGATGGAATAATGATGTATAACAATCTGAACATAAACAATAATTCAATGGTTCACTCAATAGCATCAACTACAAAGAGTAATCAACACCGGGAAAGTTTCCCCTATGAACTATGCAAGATTCAACGCAATTGTTACGGCAATATGGAGATGGTGATGAGGGTGCTGATGGTGATGATGGTGGTGATGATGATGATGATGATCCCGATGAAGTCCAGCTTGATGATGATGTTGATGGCGAAGATCTCCCCTCTCCGGGAAGGAATTCCCCCGGCAGAAATCTGTCTGCCGGAGAGATCTTTCTCTCTCGGTGTTTTCTGCCCCGCAGAGGCGGCGGAATCTTTCTATGGTCGCTCCTCGAGTTTTAGGGTTTCAGGAGGATAATATACGCCAGAGGGGAGAGCCAGGGGTGGACCAGGACGGCCACACCACCTGGTGGCGCGACCTAGGCTGGCCCGCGCCAGGGGGTGGTGTGGGCCCCCTGTGGCCCATCTCTAGCCCCCCTTCTGGCTTCCTTCGTCTCTGGAAAAATAGGATTTTCCGTATATTTTCCCGGATTTTCTAATCTTCGCGAATTTTGCCTCCAAACAGCACCTTTTCCATCAGAATCCTGACTGCAGCGGTCCATGCTCCAAAAGTCATCAACCATGCAAAAACAGATGAAATAACATAAGTATCACCTCTCAATAGGAAATATATCAATGAATAACAGTGAATTATGACATAGAATAGTGATGCAAAATGGACGTATCAAAACACATTGTGGAATTTCTTGAAAGACCAAGGCCAGTTGATCTATTATCCGACTATGACTTCCCTATTATGAAGTCACATAAGGCAAATGTGGAGCGGTCGAGAAGTACTAGTAGAAGCGGGAAAACAATTCCCCAGCTCGTAGAACAGAAAAACCAATCATGCCCCCACTGAATGTGTTTTCCGATGCAGATCCGGATGTCTCACAACTAGTCGCACAAGCGGCAAGAGATCCTTGTACGACTGTTGGTCAATACATAGGCACGGAAGCCGCACCCATGGCAGAAGTAGCATGCAAATACGAGTATGGGAAGCCTCTCGTCGGACCTGAGGATGTCCTGCTTCTACAAACACAAATACGAAATTTGCATGAGTGGCGCCTCAAAGGAAGGGAAGATCATGCTCATAGTGGCAGTTAGAGATGATCATTACTTCCGTGAAAATAACAGAGATCCACATTGACTTCACAGAATTATTTCAGTTATTCAATCAAGACACCCTTGACAAACCTCTCGTCAGTTACTATTATCTGTAAGTGATTCATTTCTATAATTAAGTGTCTAGCTCAGCTTGCTCATTGTATGTATAATTATCCTCACCTATATTCATTTGTATGATATTATGCAGAATGAAGATTCTCAAATGCAAAAGAGGACAAATCTATGACCTTAGGTTTATTGACCCAAATACCATTCATGAATATATGGTAAAAAAGAAGGCCAAGAAAATAGAGGATTACTTTCTAAGGTTTCTAGCAAAACAACAAAACAAAACGAAAATACTATTTCCTTACAACTTCGAGTGAGTTTTACTGTGCTGTACACATTTGATTTGGTTTACTCAATGTTAAGTGTTATTAGTGAGTTATGCGTGCGAGGATTCCACTATTCTGCTAGGCATTTAAGTTGACCAAGATAAAGTACTTGTCATGGACTCATAACGTAAAAACCCTGAGAGATGGGCGGACCTGATTGAAATGCTCCAGAGGTAATTTCAATCATTATCGCACTATATCAGCATCTCTCGTTCATTTCCTGATATCAAGTAATTAATAACTCCTTTACTCATTTTCTTTGCCGGGAAGGGTTTGGAAACGGTTCATCAAGGTTGTTAGGGGTGAATGGAAAGAGGAGCTTACATTTCCACAACTCAATGTAAGTAGTACTATAGCTAGGTCCGCGCATCTCTTTGATTCTTGTTTCAATACCATTACCATGCTTGATTATTATTTTGACTGAACTCTATTCTCGTGAAGTGTTTGAGGTAGGAAGCCAGAAATAATTTATATGGATACTGCGTTTGCGAGTATATTCACCAAACGACCTGTGAGCTAAGCAGAACTTCACAACAACTAGCATTGAGTTTCATTTATTCGCTAAACAATGTTCACAATCTTATTTTGTTACCATCAATTGTGTTGAGTTTCATTCATATATATATTGATCCCCTTCTTTAAATTAGATCGAACGGATACGGAACGGTCTCCTATCAAAGGATCGCCTACGATCAATTCGAGTGGAATTGGCAGGATTCTTACTTATGGATGTCATAGATCCAACTGGAGAATAACATCGAGAATTTATATTTAGACAATAGGAAACCTAAGAAAAAATATATTGTATATATGCTTGAAAGTGTACTGTATATAATATGTTCGACCAAACACGAAGAAAGAGGTCACATCGATCCCTATATTCATGACGATGTTCTGTAATGGTTCCTTAATTTCTGTAGTTGTATATATATCATCTCTCAGCACGTCACTTACACCAAAACACTCGCTCCTGCTGCGGCAGAAAAACGTTCCAAAACTCTACTGCGGCAGAAAAACGCCCCATAACTCTGCCGTGGCAGAACCTGCTACCGTACAGCCACCTGCTGCCACGGCAGCAGAAACCCCCAATCTACTGCCGCGGCATAGCTCTTTTTGTCCCGGTTTGTGGTACGAACCGGGACTAAATGTCCTCCACCCCCGCTCTCCACCGCGGGCACATGGAGTTTCTTTAGTCCCGGTTCGTAACACAACCGGGACTAAAGGGGGGGGTTGCGCAGTTACGAACCGGAACTAAAGTCCTGTATTCCATATTCCACTAGTGTATACCTATTTGGCTCCATAAATATAGTTATATTTGTGTGCAAACTTATTAGTCAAAATTTGGAATAGTTTGACTTTAAAAAAACTGGAAGTACCCCTTTCGTGTATTGAATTTGATTCCCATGGCTTAATCATTATGATTTTTTTTCTAATGACTTCTTTTCCGTCTATTTTTAAAAGAAAACTCACCCACTTTTGGGTGCATACCTATTGTTATGATTCATTTGTTTTTCATGAGGTACCGGTCACTCTTTGAATTTTTTTTGTAATGTTTTCAACTTCATATGGTTAACATGACATACCAACATATCGCGTGATTTTTCTTATTTGTGTATTTTAGTAATCCGACGAATCAAATAGTCCCTGAGAATTCTTTTGTTGTCCACGTTGAAGAACAATATCATCCACTCAGCATGTGTCTAAAAGGTCAGTGTGCATGCTTGCATGCTTAGCCTTATTATTACCCAGCACACACAAGGCTAGAGAGATGATTTTGTCTATTATCTGGAGAGATGATATTATTATCCCCATTTCTAAAAAAAATCTAGAAAAACGATGAATCTATGAAGTAACCCTTCCCTTCGAAAGGGTTTTACACTAAGAGGCCATGCAGACACATGCCGCAATTTTTTTTAAAAAATTATGAATTATTTAGTTAATATCACGAATAATACATAAAATTAGAAATTTTGAAAAGTAGCGCGGCCTCGGTAGTTGAACCAGCGACAAGTACTAGTTGGTAGTTGAACCACCGATAGGCCGGCGGCGGCGGCGCATGGCGAGAGCTTTGTCAACTGCTTATCGGTGGTTCAACCACCGACAAGAACTCGTCGGTAGTTGAACTACCGACAAGTACTAGTCAGTGGTTCAAGTACCGAGGCCGCGCTACTTTTCAAAAATGCTAATTTTATGTATTATTCCTGATATTGATTAAATATTTCGTATTATTTAGAAAAAAAAATAGTGATACATGACATCTTACACCGATCAAAGAGACAAATAGTCCAGCTGATGACAAGGCAAGTGGCAACAACGAACACGGCCGCGTCACTTGATATTCAAAACACTAGCATGGCCGATTTGTAATTTTAGAAAGAAAACATAAATATTTTGATATGTGCAAGGGATGCTACAGGTAAAATAAGGTTCCACCATTGATTTTTTTTAACCCAGTCAGCGCTGATGCACGCTATGCAATTTGTTTGGGGATGTGAATGACAAGGAGCACCGCAAATGACGTGCAATCTTGCATTGTCAGCATATGACAACATTGTTCCTCGTTGGAATAATCGCGGGCGCTCTGAGACACCGCTCCGGCGATTGCCACGCACCACCCTTTCACAGTTTCACTCGCGCCTCGCCGGACTTCCTCGCTACCGGAGATGAGCTCCCGTCGAGGCGTCGAGAGGAAGCTCACGGGCGGGGGCGGGGGTAGGCCAACCAGGTGACCTCCCAGCGGGAGTGCCGCTTACTAGCGGAGCGCGAGCGCATCTCGCAAGCTTGCTCGGAGTTCCTGTTCGAGGAACGCCAGGAGAAACTGCGGCGTAGAATTTTTTCCCCTCTTTTTTTTTAATAAAAAAAAAGATGATGCTAGCCTCACGGGAGGACCAAGCTCGGATGGCGGAGCCCATAGGTTGGAGGCCGGAGTTGTTGGAGCTAGATCTGGAACTCCAGGTATAGATTCTAGAGGCGCGGCTCGTGTCGATGAGAGAAGAGAGAGACCCTTGATAGGTACACATCATCCACGAACCTCGTCGCCATTGTTTCCTAGATCCATTTCCGATTTAATCCGCATGACTTCGGTTATTCCTCCTGCGCCGCATGTTAGACCCCTCGATTGCGATCTCACGAGCCGCAACCTATGATCTATGCTTTCTCTCGCCAAATCGATAATGGACGATGGAGAGATTGGGTCTCCTCGGAGAAGTTTCCTCCTTATGGCATTTTGGGCGTGCATCCATTATCGGTAACGGAGATGCCACCGTCGAGCTCCGTTTGTAACTCACAGAGAACATGTGAGTCGGCAGGATCCCGACATGTCTTCTGATCCCTCGCTCGCATCTCATCCTACGGGCGTAGGTCTTAGACATGTGGGGCCTAATAACCCTAGATCGAGCAATATAAGGGGCGCTGAGATGGCCGCACCCTGGTCGGATCTAAATCTTCTCCTTACCCACCTTTGGTCGTATTCCTCAATTCCTCCGTAGAATCCTTGTCCTGAATCCTACAATTGGTGGAGGGGGAAGGTTCCGAGGGACTCTCGGTCTTTCGCTCAGGTTGATACTGCTCCTGCGATGGGGAAGGGCGGTGGAAGGTTCGGTGGCCGGGGGAACTTCACTGCAAATCGTGGTCGCAACCGCCACATTTGGAATCGGCATGATGCCCAAACTTTATCTAACACTGGGGCACGTGGTTCGGGGTCTTAGCAATCTAGAGACTGCTAGGAAATCGCAGCCCGTGAATCTAAGCAAAGGCGATATGAAGCTGCCTCATCTATCAATGCCTCTGGGAAGAATAATTTGTCTGGGATCCATGCGACTATGAGTGAGTCCCCTTGCTCAGACTGTAATATCAGAGGGCATTTTGCTGCTATGTGATACGTCCATTTTGCATCACTATTCTATATCATAATTTACTGTTATTTATTGATATATTTCATATTAAGAGATGATACTTATGTTATTTTATCTGTTTTTGCATGGTTGATGACTTTTGGAGGATGGACCGCTGAAGTCATAATTCTGATGGAAAAGGCACTGTTTGGAGGCAAAATTTACGAAGATCAGAAAATCCCGAAAAATATATGGAAAATCCTATTTTTCCAGAAGACGAAGGATGCCAGAAGGGGGAGCGGAGATGGCCACAGGGGGCCCACACCACCCCCTGGCACGGGCTAGCCCTGGCCGTGCCACCAGGGTGTGTGGCCACCCTAGCCCACCTCTGGCTCTGCTCTTTGGCGTATATATTCCCCACAAAACCCTAAGACTCAAAGAGGGACCACAGAAAAATTCCGCCGCCTCTGCAGGGCGGAAAACTTCAGAGAGAGAAAGAGCTCTCCAGCAGGCAAAAATCTGCCGTGAAATTCCTTCCCGGAGAGGGGAGATCGTCGCCATCCACACCACCATCAAGCTGGACTTCATCGGGATCATCATCATCATCATCATCATCTCCATCATCATCTCCACCAGCACCATCATCACCACTTCATACCGCTGTAACAATTGGGTTGAATCTTGCATAGTTCTTAGGGGAAACTTTCCCAGTGTTGATTACTTGTTGTAGTTGATGCTATTGAGTGGAACCATTGAATTATTGTTATGTTAAGATTGTTACTTATCATTATTTCATCTCTAATATTGATCCATATGATGTCTCATGAGTAGTTCGTTTAGTTTTTGAGGACATGGGAGAAGTCATGTTGTTAGTAGTGGAATTGTGTTGAGAAAGATTTAATAGTTTGTTATTTAAGTTGTGGTGTTATTCTTCTAGTGGTGTCATGTGAACGTCGACTACATGATACTTCACCTTTATGGGCCTAGGGGAATGCATTGTGTATTTGGCTACTAATCGTAGGGGTTGCCGGAGTGACAGAAACCTAAACCCCCGTTAGGAAACCTTTGCACAAGGGAGTGTAGGATCTCAGAGTTTAAAGTTGTGGTTAGGTTTCTATCTTAATTATTTTCTTGTACTTGCGGATGCTTGCAAGGGGTATAATCACAAGTATGTATTAGTCCTAGGAAGGTCAGTACATTAGCATAGGTTCACCCACACAACACTTAGCCAACTAAAGAAGATTAATCAACTATATGAAGCGAAATCACTTGACAGTAATCCCATGTGTCCTCGAGAACGTTTGGTCATCTTAAGTAATACAACCGGTTTGTCCTTTGCCAAAGAAAGGATTGGGCCACTTGCTGCATCTATTATTATTGTCTTTTATTTACTTGCACTTTATTTATCTGCATTATCAAAACCCCCTAAAAATTCGTTTGCTAAGTATTTACAGAGAATTCCTGCTCCAAGCCACTCGTCAACACCTTCTGCTCCTTGTTGGGTTCGACACTCTTACTTATCGAAAATACTGCGATACACCCCCTATACTTGTGGGTCATCAAGACTATTTTATGGCGCCGTTGCCGGGGAGTGAAGCGCTATTGGAGAGTGGAACTGGTAAAGGAAACTTCTACTATGAGTATTGTTTACTTCTGTTAGTTACTTTATTTCAATATGGATAATTCACTTAGTTTCTTATTTCGTAATGCTACTACCACTGCTAAGGTAGTAGATGAACCACCACCTTCTGAAAATGATACTTTTAAGATACCTACAAGAATTATTAATCGTGTTATGGATAACTACTATTTTGGAGATGGAACTATCCATCCCAGTGATCATTTGTTCTTTATACATGAATTATGCGGGTTGTTCAAGTGTGCAGGTATTACAACATATCAAGTCAAGAAGAAGTTATTCTTATTACCACTGAAAGGAAGAGCTGAGGAATGGTACAAGCTGCTGAAGAATGGTCAAGCTCTTGAATGGGAGGAACTAGTACCTCTCTTTTATTCAAAATTTTATCCTCCTAGTGAGATTCATAAAGATCGGAATCAAATATACAACTTTTAGCCTCTTGATGGAGAAAGTACAGCTCAAGCTTGGGGGAGATTGAAGTTACTAATGCTCAAATGTCCTATTCATGAGCTCCCTAACAATATTATTATCAATGACTTTTATGCAAGACTTTCTCTTCATGATAAGGATCTATTGGATGCTTCTTGTGCTGGATCATTTACACGCATGGGAGAAGAAGCTAAATGGGATCTTCTAGACCGTATTCAAGACAATGCTGAAGCATGGGAGAATGATAAAGGAAGAAAGTCAGGTATAAATTATGATTATGAATGCATTAAATCTTTTATGGGAACTGATGACTTTCATAATATTAGTAATGCTTATGGTCTAGACTCTCAAGCCAATGCAAGTTATTTTAAAGCTTTTGCTTCTTATATTGAAATTCCTAAAAAGAAGTGGCATAAGTATCATGCACCATATAAGGATATTATTGATTGTATTCCTATTAGAAGTACTGAAGTTTGCACTATTGATCGTATTTTACCTGAACCTTATATCGAGAAAATACCTTTCCCGGATAAGGTAAAGGAGCACTCAATGATAACTAGTGTAATTAATAAAAGTACAAAGAGAGCTGTAAAGCCTGATGAACAAATAAACATTGAACCTGCTATAGCAATTGTGAAAGACCTTGTCACTAAAAGTGTAGAAGATGGACACATTGTCTTCTTTGAGGATGCTTCTTATATTGTCTCACATCCTAATAGAACTAGAAAAGCTAGTGTCCCTGTCCTTTCTGTTAGAATTGGTGATCATTGCTATTATGGTTTATGTGATATTGGTGCAAGTTCAAGTTCTATTCCTTACGAGCTTTACAAATAAATTATGCATGAAATTAGTCCATGCGAACTAGAAGAAATTGATGTGGTTATTCACCTTGCAAACAGAGAGACCATCTCTCCAATTGGTATTGTAAGAGATGTGGAAGTTCTTTGTGGTAAGATTAAATATCCTGTTGATTTTCTAGTACTTGGTTCAGCTGCTAGTAAAACCTATCCTATCATTTTTGGTAGACCTTTCTTGAACACATGTGGAGCCATTATAAACTGTAAAAGGGAGAAAATTTTAACTAAATTTGATGGGGAATCTTATGAGTTCAATTTTTAGAAATTTGCTAAAGTTCCTTATGAAAATGAAACCCCTAATGAGGATTTTAGAGTTGAACAACTTGCATCTATTTCTCTTGCTCCTAACAATGCTTTACAGCAATTTATGGAAGACCACGAAAGTGAGATCTTCATGGAAGAAAGAAATGAGATTGACGAGATTCTCTATCGTCAACCTAAGATGCTTAAGCATAACTTGCCGGTGGAAGATTTGGGTACCACATTGCGACCTAAAAAGGATCCGGTTTTCGATCTAAAACCTTTACCTGATGATCTTAAATATGCTTACATTGATGATAAAAAATATATGCTGTTATTATTAGTTCTAAACTTTCAGGGAAGGAAGAGGAAATATTATTGGAAGTATTGAAGAAACATTGAGGAGCTATGGGCTATATCCTTGATGATTTAAAAGACATTTCCCCTACTATATGTCAGCACGCTATCAATATAGAACCCGATGCAAAACCAGTGGTGGAACATCAATGTCGTTTAAATCCTAAGATGAAGGAAGTGGTAAGAAACGAGGTATTAAAACTCCTTGATGCTGGTATTATTTATCCTATTGCTGATAATGAATGGGTTAGTCCTGTTCATTGTGTCCCTAAGAAAGGGGGAATTACTATTGTGCCTAATGAGAATAATGAGCTTATCCCCCAAAGAATAGTAGTAGGTTATAGGATGTGCATTAACTTCAGAAAGGTTAACAAAGTTACTAAGAAAGATCATTACCCACTGCCTTTTATTGATCAAATGTTAGAAAGGTTTTCTAAAAAGACCTATTTTGCTTTCTTGATGGATACTCTGGGTTCTCTCAAATTGCTGATAAACAACAAGATCAAGAAAAAACTACTTTTACGTGCCCTTATGGAACATATGCTTATAGGCGAATGCCTTTTGGTTTGTGTAATGCTCCTGCTACTTTTCAAAGGTGCATGTATACTATCTTTCATGGTTTTTGTGAAGAAATTGTGGAAGTATTCATGGATGATTTTTCCGTCTATGGAACTTATTTTGATAATTGTCTACACAACCTTGATAAAGTTTTGCATAGATGTGAAGAAAATAATCTTGTTCTTAATTGGGAGAAATGCCACTTCATGGTTAATGAAGGAATTGTCCTCGGACATAAAATTTCTGATAGAGGCATTGAAGTTGACAAAGCCAAAGTTGAAGCAATTGAGAAAATGCCCTGTCCTAGGGACGTCAAAGGTATTTGTAGTATCCTTGGTCATGCTGGTTTCTATAGAAGGTTTATTAAAGATTTTTCCAAGATATCAAAACCCCTTACTAATCTTCTCCAAAAAGATGTACCCTTTATTTTTGATGATGATTGTAAGGAAGCTTTTGAAACTCTAAAGAAAGCTTTAACTACCGCTCCTATTGTCTAACCACCTGATTGGAACTTACCCTTTGAGATCATGTGCGATGCTAGTGATTTTGTTATAGGTGTTGTTCTTGGGCAACGAATAGATAAAAAGTTAAATAGTAAGACTCTTGACGCTGCTCAAAAGAATTATGATACTACTAAAAAAGAGTTCTTAGCTGTTGTCTTTGCTTGTGATAAGTTTAGACCTTATATTGTTGATTCAAAAGTTACCATTCATACTGATCATGCTGTTATTAAGTACCTTATGACGAGGAAAGATGCTAAGCCTAGGCTTATTAGATGGGTGTTACTTTTACAAGAGTTTGACCTACATATTATAGATAGGAAAGGTGTTGAAAATCCTGTTGCTGATAATTTATCTTGTTTAGAAAACATCTCCTTTGATCCAGTGCCTGTTAATGATAGTTTCCCAAATGAACAGTTGGCTGCAGTAGGGGTAAGCTCGCGAGGGAGTCCTTGGTATGCTGATTATGCTAACTTTATTGTTTCCAAGTATTTGCCTCCAACTTTTATAGCATATCAAAGAAGGAAGTTCTTTTACGATTTGAGGCATTATTTTTGGGATGACCCACATTTATATAAAGAGGGAGTAGATGACATTATGCTTCCAGAATATGAACAGAAGGAGATATTGCGGAAATGTCATGGTAGTGCCTATGGAGGACATCATGCAGGAGATAGAACTGCACAAAAGGTTCTACAATCAGGTTTTTACTGGCCTACCCTTTTTAAAGATGCAAGGAAATTTCTCTTATCATGTGATGAATGTCAACGAGTTGGTAATATTTCTAGACGCAATGAAATGCCCATGAAGTACTCTCTTGTTATTGAACCATTTGATTGTTGGGGATTTGACTTTATGGGTCTTTTTCCCCCTTCAAAAGGTTATACTCATATTATTGTTGCTGTTGACTATGTTACTAAGTGGGTAGAAGCCATACCTACAAAAAGTGTTGATGGTGAGACCTCTTTAAAAATGCTTAAGGATATTATGTTTCCTAGGTTTGGAGTGCCTAGATATCTTATGACTGATGGAGGGTCTCATTTCATGCATGGTGGCTTTGGAAATACCCTTGCTAAATATGATGTTAATCATAGAATTGCTTCAGCTTATCATCCCCAAACTAGTGGGCAAGTAGAACTATCAAATAGGGAAATTAAATCCATCTTGCAAAAGACTGTTAATAGATCTAGAAAAATTGGGCTAAAAAGTTGAATGATGCTTTATGGGCTTGTAGAACTGCTTATAAAAATCCTATGGGAATGTCTCCTTACAAAATGGTTTATGGGAAAGCTTGACACCTGCCTTTAGAATTAGAACACAAAGCTTATTAGGCAGTGAAAGAACTTAATAGAGACGTCAAACTTGCTGAGGAGAAAAGATTATTTGACTTAAGTTCGTTAGATGAGTGGAGGAGTGAAGCATATGAAAATGCTAGACTATTTAACAAAAAAGTTAAAAAATGGCATGACAGGAGAGTTCTTAAGAGAGAATTCCATGTTGGTGAGAAGGTTCTATTGTATAGGTCTCGTCTGAGATTTTTTGCAGGAAAACTACTCTCAAAATGGGCAGGACCATTTGTTATTGAAGAGGTGTATCGTTCAGGTGCAATAAAAATGTCTTCCTTAAAAGATAACACTACACAAGTGGTGAATGGTCAGAGACTCAAGCACTATATTTGTGGAGATTCTTACAATGAAGATATTGATGCCATTCAAATGGTGACTCTGGAAGAATTTATCAAAGACCAAGTTCAGAGAGCCGCAGAGTCTGTTTTCGAATAGGTAATAGTTCTGGTAAGGAAAGGTCCGCGAAAAATCTGTCAATTTATATTTTTGCAGTTTTTATCTAACAAGAAAACAATGAGTAGAAATAGGGACGGAAACGGAGCCCGGGTGGCTCACACCACCCTGTGGCATGGGCCCACCTGGCCGCGCCACCAGGGGTGTGGCCACCCTGGAGCCCGTCTCCGGCCCGTTTTCTCCCAGTACCTTCCTTTTGTTGTAAAAAATCATAATATATAATCCCCCGGATCCCCCGAGGTTCGTATATCGTGTTCTCATCGTGTTTTCGTTTTGATCTGTTTCTACCAGGAACTATTCTTAAAGTTTAGAAACACAATGGTATCCGCCAACGATAAGGGCAAGGAGCCTATGGAGGAGGATCTTCAAGACTCTGAGCAAGAGGAGGAGATCGAGAGTGAAGTTGAAGAGGAGGCAAAGGAAGACCAGCATCCGCACACTAGCACCACCATTGCAAGCATTGGAGTGGTGGCAAATCCTGCCAGGTTCAAAAGGACTGCACGGATGTCCACTAGAAGGAAGGTTCCGCGTCATTGCTTGGCTTCACGGTCAACTCCTCCACGCACCAAGAATCCCTTCCATACCCTTATCCATGAGCGGCAATTCCAGAATATGCCTAAGGAAAAACTACCCTCCAATTGGGACATGCCTCGTTCTAACCATGCAGGAAAAGAAGACTTCAAGGAGGAAGAGTGGGGAAAGAATCGCCAGAGATGGGATTCACAGCCCGACATGATCGTGAACCGCATTGAGCATAATTCAGAGTTGATTCGTACTCTCACCTTCGAGATTGAGGACTTAAGGGAATTGATTGAAAAGCTCATCGAGAGAACACCACCACCACTGAAGGAGTAATTCGTCATCAGGTTTGGCATCCCCTTGGTTTGTTCCAAGCTTAGGGGAGTGTCGTGGTATCACATCACTATCTTTTATATTTTTACCTTTTAAGTAGAGTCATATCATGAATAGAGAAGTTATCATATAGGATGGTTTGCATTATGGAAGTGTCTCCCCTCTAGTTAGATATCTATGTATCCCTTGGTGTGAGTTGCCATTATGGAATATTAATGAAATGGTCTATCATTTACTTTCTGCATATCTTATATTAGTTTTGAATTTCTGTGATATGATTGATCTGGTTGTTAGTATTGGTATCACTTTGGGATCATTAAGTAAATTTAGTTGGTTTTGGCAAACCTGGCTCGATCAATAGCAACACTATTATGAGAATTGAATAAAAAGATAAAAGTACTCTTAAGAAATATAATTTCATCATCTTTCTTTCTTGATTGGCTCATAAGCTTAGTATTCTCTAATTAAGATCTTTTGTGCTTCCAAGGAAGATTGCATGTTTGTTTTTATCACTTGTATGTTTGTTTGTTTCCTTCAACTCTTATGCTTGCTACCTATCCTTGCTAGCCAAAAACCTGTACTGAGAGGGAATGCTTCTCGTGCATCCAATCCTTAAACCAAAACCTATGTCATTTGTGTCCACCATACCTACCTATTAGCATTATTGCAATTCCAAGTAAATTCATGTTTTTATCTACCTTCCGAATTAAACTTGTTATGTGAAAATTAGTGATTAAAGCTCTCACGAACTTGAAGGCACACTTTACTTTTCTTGCACTTAATAAACTTGAACCATTGTGCCCATCTATGTTTCATATATGCTTGTGCTTTGTAAGTTGTGAATTAGTAGCACCATGTTATCATGGGGAACGCTTTCAACATTGCACTTTATTTAGTTGATATCATGTTCTTTTGCTTATGGATCCCGATGGTGTGAAATGAAAGGGGAGCTTGTAAGGCTCATGGAGTTCGTATATGTGTTAGAGAAACACCTGGGCGGCTGGTCTAAGCCATGCCTAATCATGGTGGAAACCTGCAGCGTAACCATAGTGAGCAATCTATGAAGCATACCTTATATAAAAAACCCTATCCAAATAGGAAAGAAAAAAGAGAAAGAAAAAAAAGAGAAAAAAGAGACCTATGCAAATAGGAAATAAAAGGATTGCTGAGATGCTCATTGTCTGCTTGCCTTGTCATTTTGATATGGGGAATCTTCCGTATCATCGCGCAAGGGGTACCCCGTTGGCGGTTCTCTATGATACACATGTACTTACAATGACAAAAACTTACCTATGACTAAACTTGAGTAGCATGGGGAATGGTACTCGTAAGTAAGGGGCATGAGATTTTCAGCTTATAACTTGTCAAGCATATCCTCATATTTGATCACTTTAACCTTCATCACTTAAAGATGCTTATGATAGGGGCAATGAGAGCTGAAAGCTAATAGTACCATAATTTTTGGAAGCTCTTTATGAAACTTGAAATCCCTGCTTCCCTCTGCGAAGGTCCTATCTTTTACTTTTTAGTTGAGTCAGTAAACCTATTCCTTTCTATCTCAGCAAGTATTTTAAGTTTTTGTGTTTCATTCATTCATATGATGATTTATTCAATCATGTTTCTTATGTTCCTTGTTTTGCACACTTCTCCTATCTTAGTGAGTACTACTTTGAAAGCTATCATTGAAAACCCCACTATGTTTGAACTCCTGCAAATTGTTAACTATTCTTTGACCAAGAGCAAAGTTTGCCATTACCAATTATGATTTACTGTGTGTATCTTTATTGTGTTTCCTTTACTTATTGCAATTTAAGTTATATAATAGTGAGTTGTCTTCTATTATGATTTGTGTATTGATGAATGTGATGCTTCTTGTCCGTATTCTTTTATCGACACTTCACTCCATAAACCTGAGGTCATGTTTATTGAGCTCAGTTTTCGCTTGGGGACAAGCGAAGTCTAAGCTTGGGGGGAGTTGATACGTCCATTTTGCATCACTTTTCTATATCATAATTTACTACTATTCATTGATATATTTCATATTAAGAGATGATAATTATGTTATTTCATCTGTTTTTGCATGGTTGATGACTTTTGGAGGATGGACCGCTGAAGTCAGGATTCTGATGGAAAAGGCACTGTTTGGAGGCGAAATTCGCGAAGATCAGAAAATCCCAGAAAATATATGGAAAATCCTATTTTTCCAGAAGACGAAGGATGCCAGAAGGGGGAGCGGAGATGGGCCACAGGGGGCCCACACCACCCCCTGGCGCGGGCCAGCCCTAGCCACGCCACTGGTACATTGCAAATGTATCTATAATTTTTTATGTTCCATGCTTGGTTTTATCTACTTTCTTGTGTTTTGTTCCAACTTTGGAGTACTTTTCATATGATTTCTTGGACTAACCTATTAACAAGATGCCACAATGCAGTTACTGTTTTCATTGTTTTGGTTCCAGGAAGTCAAAAAATGAATATTCTCGGAATTGGACGGGACAAAAGCCAAAGTTACTATTTTCCCGGAAGACTCACGCAGCCAGAAGGAGAGCCGGAGGGGGTCCACAGGGTGGCCACACCACCCCTAGGCGCGGGTCCACCTAGGCCACGCCAGGGCATGGTGTGGGCCCCCTGGCCGCCCACCGACCTTGCCCTCTGGCCTATAAGAAGCCTCCCGATACCAAAACCCTAAATCATCAAGCCTCCAGCCACGAAAAGTTCCGCAGCGCCGCCGCCACCGAAGGGGAGATTCGGGGGACAGAAAGTCACTATTCCGGCACCCTGCCGGGACGAGAAAGTGCCCCCGGAGCCATCTCCATCGATCTCCACCACCATCTCCATCACCATTGCTGATTCCCATGATGAAGAGGGAGTAGTTCTCTCTCGAGGCTAAGGTTTCTACCGGTAGCTATGTGTTCATCTCTCCCTCTATGCATGATCTTATTGAGATCATGAGCTTGTAATCTATAGATCTACCTTGCTACTCAAGTGCTTTAATAGATCTCTACTCTCCCCATGTGTGTGAAAGTGACAGCGTGCATACCATGGTGGCACTTAGGCTAGAGATTACAAATACTTGTTATGAGTTATATTTGGAGTTGGATGTCTTTATGAAATTGTGGTGTTTGTTTGAACCATCTAGAGCTCAAGGTGACAGTGTGGGGTTATCTAGATGGGAAAGGCTTACTTTGAGGTGTGCCGTTATAGCCCTACCATCGATTAGAGTGTCCAACCGGAGAGTAGTTAAGAGTAGTATCGCGAAGAGAATATATTTATATGAGAGTGTTCACTAGTGAAAGTATGATCCCTAGGCCTTGTTTCTAAGCACTGAAACACCGTTTGCTATTAGATCTGTTACATGTTTGCTTGCTTCCTTCTTTATTTCAGTTTTGCTTTAGTATTTTCCACGCCATCAAGTTATCTTCTATCACCGTTACCACTTATAATTATCCATACCACTTGTATTTCACTATCTCTTCGCCGAACTAGTGCACCTATACACCTGACAAGTGTATTGGGTGTGTTGGGGACACAAGATACTTCTTATATCTTGATTGCAGGGTTGCTTGAGAGGGGATACCTTTGACCACTTCCTCCCTGAGTTCGATAAACCTTGGGTGATCCACTTAAGGGAAAACTTGCTGCTGTTCTACAAACCTCTGCACTTGGAGGCCCAACAACTGTCTACAAGAATAGAAGTGCATAGACATCAGCCACCAGGTGGTGTGGACACCCTGGCCCACCTCTGGCTCTGCTCTTTGTCGTATATATTCCCCACGAAACCCTAAGACTCGAGGAGAGACCACGGAAAGATTTCGCCGCCTCTGCGGGGCGGAAAACTGCAGACAGAGAAAGAGCTCTCCGGCAGGCAGAAATCTGTTGGGGAAATTCCTTCCCGGAGAGGGGAGATCGTCGCCTTCAACACCACCATCAAGCTGGATTTCATTGGGATCATCATTATCATCTCCACCAGCACCATCATCAGCACTTCATACCACTGTAACAATTGGGTTGAATCTTGCATAGTTCTTAGGAAAAACTTTCCTGGTGTTGATTACTTGTTGTAGTTGATGCTATTGACTGGAACCATTGAATTATTGTTATGTTCATATTTTTACTGATCATTATTTCATCTCTGATCTTTATCCATATGATGTCTCGTGAGTAGTTCGTTTAGCTCTTGAGGACATGGGAGAAGTCATGTTGTTAGTAGTGGAATTGTGTTGAGAAAGATTCAATAGTTTGTTATTTAAGTTGTGGTGTTATTCTTCTAGTGGTGTCATGTGAACGTCGACTACATGACACTTCACCTTTATGGGCCTAGGGGAATGCATTGTGTATTTGGCTACTAATCGTAGGGGTTGCTAGAGTGACAAACCTGAACCCCCATTAGGAAACCTTTGCACAAGGGAGTGTAGGATCTCAGAGTTTAAAGCTGTGGTTATGTTTCTATCTTAATTACTTTCTTGTACTTGCGGATGCTTGCAAGGGGTGTAATCACAAGTATGTGTTAGTCCTAGGAAGGTTAGTACATTAGCACAGGTTCACCCACACAACACTTATCCAACTAAAGAAGATTAATCAACTATATGAAGCGAAAGCACTTGACAGTATTCACATGTGTCCTCGAGAACGTTTTGTCATCTTAAGTAATACAACTGTCTTGTCTTTTGCTAAAGAAAGGATTGGGCCACTTGCTGCATCTATTATTATTGTCTTTTATTTACTCGCACTTTATTTATCTACATTATCAAAAAAAACCTAAAAATCCGTTTGCTAAGTATTTATAGAGAATTCCTGCTCTAAGCCACTCATCAACACCTTCTGCTCCTCGTTGGGTTCGACACTCTTACTTATCGAAAATACTGCGATACACCCCCTATACTCGTGGGTCATCAGTATGTGTCCCACCATTCAATGTGAGGGATGCAAGAAATTAGGACACATCAACCAGTTATGTCAGTCTATGTTGCCTTGGGAGTGCATTCCATCCATGTGTATTTTTCATTCTGCTAGCATGGGTTTCTTCTTCATCCCTGACTCAGGAACCTCCAAGGAAAGCAAAGAAAGATCTAGTAGTGTTGTGATTACTGTGATAGAAGGGGATGGTACTATGAGAGAGATCAAGTTGGAGTTCAACATAGTCTTTGGGGATAGTTTGAGATGCACAGCTAGAGCGATTGTTCCAAACCAGTACATGATGACCCACAAGTATAGGGGGTGTATCGCAGTATTTTTGATAAGTAAGAGTGTCAAACCCAACAAGGAGCAGAAGGTGCTGGCTAGTGGTATGGATCGGGAATTCTCTGCAAATACTTAGCAAACGGATTTTTAGGGGTTTTCGATAAAGCAAGTAAACAAAGTACGAGTAAACAAAAGATAGTAAGAATGAATGCAGCAAGTGGCCCAATCCTTTATGCAGCAAAGGACAAGCCGGTTGTAATTCTATAGATGACCAAACGTTCTCGAGGACACATGGGAAGACTGTCAAGTGCTTTCGCTTCATATAGTCGATTAATCTTCTCTAGCTTGCTAAGTGTTGTGTGGGTGAACCTGTGCTAATGTACCATCCCATCCAAGACTTAATACATACTTGTGATTAAACCCCCTTGCAAACATCTGTAAGTACAAGAAAGTATTTAAGGTAGAAACCTAACCACAGCCTTAAACTCTAAGACCCTTACGTCCCTTGTGCAATGGTTTCCTAACGGGGTTCAGGGTTTCACACTCCGGAAACCCCTACGATTAGTAGCCAAATACACAATGCATTCCCCTAGGCCCATATAGGTGAAGTGTCATGTAGTCGATGTTCACATGACACCACTAAAAGAAGTACACCACAACTTAAATATCAAACCATTGAATCTTTCTCAACACAACTCCACTACTAACAACATGACTTCTCCCATGTCCTCAAGAACAAAACGAACTACTCACAAGACATCATATGGATCATGATCAGAGATGGAATAATGATGTATAACAATCTGAACATAAACAATAATTCAATGGTTCACTCAATAGCATCAACTACAAAGAGTAATCAACACCGGGAAAGTTTCACCTATGAACTATGCAAGATTCAACGCAATTGTTGATAATTTGCTGGAGTTCACAAATAGCTGGTTTTTCAATGAAAGCTTTCAAAGTAGTAAACTTCAAGATAAGAGCAATGTGCAAAACAAGGAACATAAGAAACATGATTGAATAAATCATCATATGAATGAATGAAACACATCAACTCAAAATACTTGCTGAGATAGAAGGGAATAGGTTTACTGACTCAACTACAAAGTAAAAGAAAGGCCCTTTAAAGAGGGAAGCAGGGATTACAAGTCTCATAAAGAGCTCCCAAAAATTATGATACTTACTAGCTTTCATCTCTCATTTCCCCTATCATAGGCATCCTTAGGTGATTAAGGTTAAAGTGAGGTCCAATCTGAGTTATATGCTTGACAGACTATAAATTAAAAATCCCAAGTCCCTTGAGTACGAGGGCCGCTCCTCATGCTACTCAACTTTTGTTACCGGTAAGTTCTTGTCATCGTAAGTATGTTAGTATCATTGAGTACCGCCAACGGGGTACCCCTTGCCCGATGATATGGAAGAACCCCATATCAAAATGACAAGGCAAGCAGACAATGAGTATCTTAGCAATCTTCTTATTTACCATGGGAAAATGGTGCTTTTTTTTCTCTCTTTCCTCTTTTCATAGTATCTCTTTTTTTCTTTTCTTTTTCTCAATAGCTATCTCTCTCTTTTTTTATAAGAAGAATGCTTCATAGATATCATTATGGTTACGCTGCAGGTTTCCACCATATCAGCATGGATTAGACCATGCCCGTGCTTTCTCTAACACACATACATAACTCCATGGACTTACAAGCTCCCCTTTTATTTCACATCGACGACATCCGCAAACAAAAGAGCAAGGTATCAACTGGGTATATATTTACAAGTGTTGAAAGCGTTCCATGACAAAGACGGTTCTGCTAATCCCCAGCCTATAATTTGCAAGCATATAACTTTCATGGAGAGTTCACAATGGTTCAGGTTTATTAAGTGCAGAAAATAAAGTGTGCCATCAAGTTCGTGAGAGCTTTAATCACTATCTTTCTCATAACAAGTTTAATTTGGGAGGTAGACAAAATAGGAATTTACTTCGAATAGCAATAATGTTACTAGGTAGGTATGGTGGACACAAATGGCAAAGGTTTTGGTTTAAAGTAGGTGGATGCACGAGAAGAATTCCCTCTCAGTACAGGTTTTTGGCTAGCAAGGCTGGGTAGCAAGTACAAGAGTTGAAGGAAACAACCAAACATACAAGTGATAAAGACAAACATGCAATCTTCCTTGGAAGCACAAAAGATCTTAACTAGAGAATACTAAACTTATGAGCAAATCAAGAAAGAAAGATGATGAAATTATTTTTCTCTCAAGTACTTCTATCTTTTTCTTTTCAACACTCAGAAAGGTGTTGCTACTGACCGAGCCAGGTTTGCCAAAACCAACTAAATTAACTCAAAGATCCCAAAGTGTTACCAATACTAACAACAAGATCAATCATATAACCACGAATGAAAACTAATATAAGCTATGCAAAAGAGTGAATGATAGAACTTCTCATTAATATTCCATAACGGAAACTCACACCAAGGGATACAAATCTAATGAGAGAGGGGACACTTCCATAATGCAAACCATACTACATAATAACTCCTCTATTCATGATATGACTCTACTAATAAAGTAAAAAGGTAGAAGATAGTGATGTGATACCGCGGCACTCCCCCAAGCTTGGAACAAACCAAGGGGATGCCAAACCTGATGACGAATTACTCCTTAGGTGGTGGTGGTATACTCTTATCTTCGTCCGTCTTCCAGGGTAAAGGCTTCCCATCAACAAAGGACATCGTGGTTTCCAACATCCTGAAACTTGCAGCAGCACTTATGCGTTGGTTGTTTGGCAGAGTGAAAAGACTTCATCTTTGAGTTCAGCAGTCTCCTTTTGGTGATCGGCGATGAGTTAGGAACAAATCTTGTGGATGATGTCCACTTCGCGCTCCACCACCTTCCTGTACCTAAAGACTTCTTGCTCCAATGCTTCCATCTTGTCCTCCAGACTTCCTTCACCTTTAGGGCCTTGAACCTCCTTAATCCGGACCTCCCCACCTTCGAGCAACAACTCCTTGGGATGAATCTTCAATTCTCTCATGTATGGGTTGATGATATCTTCTAAGGAATCTCCCTTGGATGTTCTAGAGGAAGACATTGTGGCTCCAAATCTGGGATTCTTCTGGCGTAAATGATCGAAACAAAACACAATTTAAAGCACGATATACGAACCTCGGGGGATCTGGGGGGTATATATTACGAAGTTTCATATCAAAAGGAAGGTACTGGGAGAAAACGGGTCGGAGACGAAGTCCTGGGTGACCTCACCACCTGGTGGCACGGCCAGGGGTGGGCCCGCGCCATGGGGTGGTGTGGGCCACCCTAGCTCCATTTCCGTCCCTTTTTCGCTTCGTAGCTTTCCTTATTGACTGAAAACTGCAAAAATATAGTTGGATTGTATTTTCGCGGAACTTTTCTTACTATAACTGTTACCTAGTTGGAAATGGACTCTGCAATTCTCTGAATTTGATCCTCAATGAATTTCTCGGGAGTTATAACTTGAAAGGCATCAACATCTTCATTGTAAGAATCTCCAGCAATATAGTGTTTGAGTTGCTGTCCATTCACTACTTGTGTAGTATTATCTTTTAGAGAAGAAATTTTTATTGCTTCTAAACGGTATACTTCTTCAATGATGAAAGGTCCTTCCCATTTTGATAGTAGCTTACCTGCAAAAAATCTAAAACGAGACCTATACAATAGAACTTTCTCACCAACATGAAATTCTCTCTTAAGTATTCGTTTGTCATGCCATCTTTTAACTTTTTCTTTAAAGATCCTAGCATTCTCGTAGGCTTCACTCCTCCATTCATCTAAAGAACTTAAGTCAAAAAGTCTTTTCTCACCAGCTAGCTTACAATCTCTATTTAGTTCTTTCACTGCCTAGTAAGCTTTGTGTTCTAATTCTAAGGGTAAGTGGCAAGCTTTCCCATAAACCATTTTATAAGGAGACATTCCCATAGGATTTTTGTAAGCCGTTCTATAAGCCCATAAAGCATCATTCAACTTCTTAGCCCAGTTTTTTCTAGACCTATTAATAGTCTTTTGCAAGATAGATTTAATTTCTCTATTTGATAACTCTACTTGCCCGCTAGTTTGGGGGTGATAAGCTGAAGCAATTCTATGATTAACATCATACTTAGCGAGGGTCTTTCTAAAACCGCCATGAATGAAATGAGAACCCCTATCAGTCATGAGATACCTAGGCACTCCAAACCTAGGAAAGATAACATCCTTAAGAATTTTTAGAGAGGTTTCCCCGTCAGCACTTTTCGTAGGAATGGCTTCTACCCACTTAGTAACATAATCAACGGCAACAAGAATATGAGTGTAACCCTTTGAAGGAGGGAAATGGCCCATAAAATCGAATCCCCAACAATCAAAAGGTTCAATGACTAGAGAGTAGTTCATAGGCATTTCATTGCGTCTAGAAATATTACCAACAGGTTGACATTCATCACAAGATAAAACAAATTTTCTTGCATCTTTAAAAAGGGTAGGCCAGTAGAAACCTGATTGTAATACCTTTTGTGCAGTTCTATCTCCTGCATGATGTCCTCCATAGGCGCTCACGTGACATTTACGCAATATCTCTTTTTGTTCATACTCTGGAACACATCTTCGCATAATACCATCAACCCCTTCTTTGTATAAGTGTGGGTCATCCCAAAAATAATGCCTCAAATCATAAAAGAACTTTCTTATTTGCTGAGCTGTAAAAGTTGGAGGCAAATACTTGGAGACAATAAAGTTAGCATAATCAGCATACCAAGGGATTCCTCGCGAGCTCACCCCCACTGCAGCTAACTATTCATTTGGGAAACTATCGTTAACAGGCATAGGATCAAAAGAGATGTTTTCCAAATGAAATAAATTATCAGCTACAGGATTTTCGGCACCCTTTCTATCTACTATATGAAGATCAAACTCTTCTAAAAGCAGTACCCATCTAATAAGCCTAGGCTTAGCGTCCTTCTTTGTCATAAGATATTTAATAGCAGCATGATCAGTATGAATGGCTACTTTTGAGTCCACAATATAGGGCCTAAACTTATCACAAGCAAAAACAACAACTAGAAATTCCTTTTCAGTAGTAGCATAATTCCTTTGAGCAGCGTCTAAAGTCTTACTAGCATAATGGATAACGTTTAACTTTTTATCAATACGTTGCCCAAGGACAGCCCCTACAGCAAAATCACTAGCATCACACATTATTTCAAAGGGTAAACTCCAATCAGGTGGTTGAACAATAGGGGCTGTAGTTAAAGCCTTCTTAAGAGTTTCAAAAGCTTCCTTACAATCATTATCAAAAACAAAGGGTACATCTTTTTGAAGAAGATTAGTAAGGGGTTTTGATATCCCAGAAAAGTCTTTAATAAACCTTCTATAGAAACCAGCATGACCAAGGATACTACGAATACCTTTGATGTCTCTTGGGCATGGCATCTTCTCAATCGCCTCAACCTTAGCTCTATCAACTTCTATGCCTCTTTCAAAAACTTTATGACCAAGAATAATCCCTTCATTAACCATGAAGTGGCATTTCTCCCAATTAAGAACAAGATTAGTTTCTTCACATCTTTGCAAAACTTTATCAAGGTTGTGCAGACAATTATCAAAAGAAGTTCCATAGACAGAAAAGTCATCCATGAACACTTCTACAATTTCCTCACAAAAGCCATGAAAAATAGCAGACATGCATCTTTGGAAAGTAGCAGGAGCATTACATAAACCGAAAGGCATACGTCTATAAGCATAAGTTCCATAAGGGCAAGTAAAAGTAGTTTTTTCTTGATCTTGTTGTTTAACAGCAATTTGAGAGAACCCAGAATAACCATCAAGAAAACAAAAATGGGTCTTTTTAGACAACCTTTCCAACATTTGATCAATAAAAGGAAGCGGGTAGTGATCTTTCTTAGTAACTTTATTAACTTTCCTAAAATCGATGGACATCCTATAGCCTACCACTATTCTTTGAGGAATAAGCTCATCATTATCATTAGGGACAACGGTAATACCTCCCTTTTTAGGAACACAATGAACAGGACTAACCCATTCACTATCAGCAATAGGGTAAATAATACCAGCATCAAGGAGTTTCAATACCTCATTCCTCACCACTTAATTCATCTTAGGATTTAAATGTCGTTGGTGCTCCACTACTGGCTTCGCATCTGGTTCTATGTTGATAGAATGCTGACATATAGTAGGCTAAATTCCTTTCAAATCATCTAGAGTATAGCCCATAGCTCCTCGGTGTTTCCTCAAAACCTCCAATAATCTTTCTTCTTCCTCCCCTAAAAGTTTAGTGCTAATAATAATAGGATATATCTTTTTATCATCAATAAAAGCATATTTAAGATCATCAGGGAGAGGTTTTAGATCGAAAACCGGATCCTTTTTAGGTGGCATCGTGGTACCCAACTCTTCTACAGGCATGTCGTGCTTAAGCATCATAGGTTGATCTCGGAGAATCATGTCAATCTCGTTCCTTTATTCCATGAAGATTTCACTTTCATGTTCTTCCATAAATTGCTGCAAAGCATTATTAGGAGCAAGAGAAATAGAAGCAAGTTGTTCAACCCTAAAATCCTCATTATGGGTTTCCTCTTCGCAAGGTTCTTTAGCAAATTTTGAAAAATTAAACTCATAAGATTCCCCATCAAACTTAGTCAAGATTTTCTCCCTCTTGCAATCAATAATAGCTCCACAAGTACTCAAGAAATGTCTACCAAAAATGATAGGATAAGTTTTACTAGCAGCTGAACCAAGTACTAGAAAATCAGCAGGGTACTTAATCTTACCGCAAAGAACTTCCATGTCTCGCACAATACCAATTGGAGAGATGGTCTCTCTATTAGCAAGGTGAATAACCACATCAATCGCTTCCAACTCGCAAGGACTGATCTCATGCATAATTTCTCTGTAAAGCTCATAAGGAATAGCACTGGAACTTGCACCAATATCACATAAACCATAATAGCAATGATCACCAATTCTAACAGAAAGCACAGGAACACTAGCCTTTTTAGTTCTATTAGGATGTGAAACAATATTAGAAGCATCCTCACAAAAGACTATGTGCCCATCTTCTACGCTTTTAGTGACAAGGTCTTTCACAATTGCTACCACAGGTTCAATGTTTATTTGTTCATCAGGTTTTACAGTTCTTTTTTCACTTTTGGTGATTACATTAGTTATCATTGGATGGTCCTTTACCTTTTAGGGGGAGGGAATCTTCTCGATATAAGGTTCAGGTAAGATAGGGTCGATGATGCAATACCCAGCATTTCCAATAGGGGCATAGTCAACAATACCTTTGTAAGGTGCATGGTACTTGTTCCATCCCCTTTTTGGAATTTTGATATAGGAAGCAAAAGCTCTAAAGCAATTTGTAATAACTTGCAAATCAAGACCATAAATATTACTAATATTTTGAAAGTCATCAGTTCCCATAAAAGATTCAATGCATTCATAATCATAATTTATACCTAACTTTCTACCTTTGTCATTCTCCCAAGCTTCAGCATTGTCTTGAATACGATCTAGAAGGTCCCATTTAACTTCTTCCATACGAGTGAATGATCCAGCACAAGAAGCATCTCATAAATCCTTGTCATGTAGAGGGAGCCTTGCATAAAAGTTATTGATAATGATATTATTAGGGAGCTCATGAATGGGACATTTGAGCATTAGTAACTTCAATCTCCCCCAAGCTTGAGCTGTACTCTCTCCATCAAGAGGCCAAAAGTTGTATATTTGATTCCGATCTTTATGAATCTCACTAGGAGGATAAAACTTTGAATAAAAGAGAGGCACTATTTCCTCCCATTCCAGAGCTTGACCATTCTTCAGCAGCTTATACCATTCCTCAGCTCTTCCTTTCAGCGACAATGAGAATAACTTCTTCTTAACTTGATCTATAGTAATATCTGCACACTTGAACAACTCGCATAATTCGTGTATAAAGAGTAAATGATCACCGGATGGATGCCCATCCCCAACATAGTAGTTATCCATAACACGATCAATAATTCTTGTAGGTATTTTGAAAACATCATTCTCAGCAGGTGGTGGCTTATCTACTACCTTAGCAGTGGTAGTAGCATTACCAAATAAGAAACTCAGCGAATTATCCATAATGAAAATAAAGCAACCAACAGAAGTAAACAATACTCAGAGTAGAAGTTTCCTTTACCAGTTCCACTCTCCAATAGCGCTTCACTCCTCGGCAACGGCACCAGAAAATAGTCTTGATGACCCATAAGTATAGGGGGTATATCGTAGTATTTTAGATAAGTAAGAGTGTCGAACCCAACGAGGAGCAGAAGGTGCTGGCTAGTGGTATGGATTAGGAATTCTCTGCAAATACTTAGCAAATGGATTTTTAGGGGTTTTCGATAAAGCAAGTAAACAAAGTACGAGTAAATAAAAGATAGTAGGAATAAATGCATCAAGTGGCCCAATCCTTTATGAAGCAAAGGACAAGCCGGTTGTATTACTTAAGATGACCAAACGTTCTCGAGGACACATGCGAAGACTGTCAAGTGCTTTCGCTTCATATAGTTGATTAATCTTCTTTAGCTTGCTAAGTGTTGTGTGGGTGAACCTGCGCTAATGTACCGCCCCATCCAAGACTAATACATACTCGTGATTATACCCTTTGCAAACATCCGTAAGTACAAGAAAGTAATTAAGGTAGAAACATAACCACAGCTTTAAACTCTAAGACCCTTATGTCCCTTGTGCAATGGTTTCCTAACGGGGGTTCAGGTTTCACACCGCAACCCCTACGATTAGTAGCCAAATACACAATGCATTCCCCTAGGCCCATATAGGTGAAGTGTCATGTAGTCGACGTTCACATGGCACCATTAGAAGAAGTACACCACAACTTAAATAACAATCTATTGAATCTTTCTCAACGCAACTCCACTACTAACAACAAGACTTCTCCCATGTCCTCAAGAACAAAACGAACTACTCAAAAGACATCATATGGATCATGATCAGAGATAAAATAATGATGTATAACAATCTGAACATAGAAAATAATTCAATGGTTCACTCAATAGCATCAACTACAAAGAGTAATCAACACCGGGAAAGTTTCCCCTATGAACTATGCAAGATTCAACTCAATTGTTACAGCAATATGGAGATGGTGATGAGGGTGCTGATGGTGATGATGGTGGTTATGATGATGATGATGATCCCGATGAAGTCCAGCTTGATGGTGGTGTTGATGGCGACGATCTCCCCTCTTCGGGAAGGAATTTCCCCGGCAGAAATCTGGCTGCCGGAGAGATCTTTCTCTCTCGGTGTTTTCCGCCCCGCAGAGGCGGCGGAATCTTTCTATGGTAGCTCCCCGAGTCTTAGGGTTTCGGGAGGTTGATATACGCCAGAGGAGAGAGCCTAGAGTGGGCCAGGGTGGCCACACCACCTCCAGGCGCGACCTAGGGCTGCCCGCGCCATGGGGTGGTGTGGGCCCCCTGTGGCCCATCTCCACTCCATCTTCTGGAATCCTTAGTCTTCTAGTAAAATAGGATTTTCCGTATATTTTCCCAGATTTTCTGATCTTCGCGAATTTTGCCTCCAAACAGCACCTTTTCCATCAGAATCCTGACTGCAGCGGTCCATGCTCCAAAAGTCATCAACCATGCAATAACATATGAAATAACATAAGTATCACCTCTCAATATGAAATATATCAATGAATAATAGTGAATTAAGACATAGAATAGTGATGCAAAATGGACGTATGAGCAGTACGGAATGACAACAATGGATCTCAACAATCTTGTGGCGGGTGAAATTGTGGGTACCGGAAGCGAGGATGATCTCCCTCGGTGATGTAGCGCATCACGCCAGCGATAGTCTGGTTCGCCCACCACAGGAGGCAGCCGGCTTTGTTGTGGTTCATCGGGGGTGGGTCGTCACCCTCGTACCTGGCGAGGTCCCTTTCCTGTCGGTTAGGAAAGAAGGCATTCCATGGTGGCATAGTTGTCGGGATCCCAATGGGGATCCATCGCTGCTCCAACATGAGCTCAAGGTAGGAGTGGTTCGTGATGGGCGCCTGGCGGGCGGAACCTTGAAGCACATGAGGAACAGGAACCTCCGGCCAACATCCAATGGGTAGTGGAAGCCCGGCATGGTAAATGGGCGCAGGCGCCTGACACTGCTCGAGGGTCAGAAAGGCCTAGTATGCGGTGTCCATTGCTGTGAGAGAGAAATGTGTGGATGGAAATGGTGGTCGTCCTAGATATAGAGGGAAAGGATAGGAAAACATGGCGGGAAATGGAGGAAAATGACGGGAAAGCATGGCGCATGGCTTGATGGCTCTAAGATTTTGGAGGGAAATATGTTTAGTCCCAGTTGCTGTCTCCAACTAGTACTAAAGATGAACCTTTAGTCCCGGTTGGAGACACCAATCGGGACTTATAAAAGTGAAGGCTAGGGCCGACACGAACCATGTTTAGTCCTAGTTGGTGTCTCCAACTTGGACTAAAGATGAATCTTTAGTCCCGGTTGGAGACACCAACCAGGACTTAAGGGGTTGCGGTAGGCTGGGGCCGACGTGGACCATGTTTAGTCCCGGTTGGTGTCTCCAACTGGGACCAAAGATGAACCTTTAGTCCCGGTTGGAGACACAAACTGGGACTTAAGGGGCGACAGGTTGGGGCCGACACGAACCATGTTTAATCCCGGTTGGTGTCTCCAACTTGGAATAAATATGAACCTTTAGTCTTGGTTGGAGACACAAACCGTGACTAAACATGGGTGGCGACATTATTTCGATGGGTGGCGGCACTATGCCAGTGAGTGTCAACACTATGTCGTGAGTGGCGACACTATTTTGGTGGGTGGCGACACTATGGCAGGGCTGAGTGTCGACATTATGTCGTGAGTGTCAATGTTTGTGCTACTTAATCTATAAATAGGCATCCTTATGAAGTTATTAACTACAGTTCCATCCCCAACATAGTAGTTATCCATAACACGATCAATAATTCTTGTAGGTATTTTGAAAACATCTTTCTCAGTAGGTGGTGGCTTATCTACTACCTTAGCAGTGGTAGTAGCATTACCAAATAAGAAACTCAGCGAATTATCCATAACGAAAATAAAGCAACTAGCAGAAGTAAACAATACTCACAGTAGAAGTTTCCTTTACCAGTTCCACTCTCCAATAGCAATTCACTCCCCGGCAACGGCGCCAGAAAATAGTCTTGATGACCCACAAGTATAGGGGGTGTATCGCAGTATTTTCGATAAGTAAGAGTGTCGAACCCAACGAGGAGCAGAAGGTGTTGGCTAGTGGTATGGATCAGGAATTCTCTGCAAATACTTAGCAAACGGATTTTTAGGGGTTTTCAATAAAGCAAGTAAACAAAGTACGAGTAAACAAAAGACAGTAAGAATGAATGCAGCAAGTGGCCCAATCCTTTATGCAGCAAAGGACAAGCCGGTTGTAATTCTATAGACGACCAAACGTTCTCGAGGACACATGGGAAGACTGTCAAGTGCTTTCGCTTCATGTAGTCGATTAATCTTCTCTAGCTTGCTAAGTGTTGTGTGGGTGAACCTGTCCTAATGTATCGTCCCATCCAAGACTTAATACATACTTGTGATTAAACTCCCTTGCAAACATCCGTAAGTACAAGAAAGTATTTAAGGTAGAAACCTAACCACAGCCTTAAACTCTAAGACCCTTACGTCCCTTGTGCAATGGTTTCCTAACGGGGGTTCAGGTTTCTGTCACTCTGGCAACCCCTACGATTAGTAGCCAAATACACAATGCATTCCCCTAGGCCCGTATAGGTGAAGTTTCATGTAGTCGACGTTCACATGACACCACTAGAAGAAGTACACCACAACTTAAATAACAATCTATTGAATCTTTCTCAACGCAACTCCACTACTAACAACAAGACTTATCCCATGTCCTCAAGAACAAAACGAACTACTCACAAGACATCATATGGATCATGATCAGAGATGGAATAATGATGTATAACAATCTGAACATAAACAATAATTCAATGGTTCACTCAATAGCATCAACTACAAAGAGTAATCAACACCGGGAAAGTTTCCCCTATGAACTATAGCAAGATTCAACCAATTGTTACAGCAATATGGAGATGGTGATGAGGGTGCTGATGGTGATGATGGTGGTGATGATGATGATGATGATCCCGATGAAGTCCAGCTTGATGGTGGTGTTGATGGTGACGATATCCCCTCTCCAGGAAGGAATTCCCCCGGCAGAAATCTATCTGCTGGAGAGATCTTTCTCTCTCGGTGTTTTCTGCCCCGCAGAGGCGGCGGAATCTTTCTATGGTCGCTCCCCGAGTCTTAGGGTTTCAGGAGGAAGATATACGCCAAAGGGGAGAGGTGGAGTGGGCAGGTGGCCACACACTCCTGGCGCTGCCTGGCTGCTCACGCCATGGGGTGGTGGGCCCCATGGCCCACCTCCACTCCATCTTCGGCATCTTGAGTCTTCGGAAAATATAATTTTCCGTATATCTTCCCGGATTTTCTGATCTTCGAATTTTGCCTCCAAACAGACCTTTTCCATCGAATCCTGCAGCGGTCCATGCTCCAAAAGTCATCAACCATGCAAAAACAGATGAAATAACATAAGTATCACCTCTCAATACGAAATATATCAATGAATAATAGTGAATTAAGACATAGAATAGTGATGCAAAATGGACGTATCAGTACATCATGCAGTTTCCTAATCCATGTGAGGTCGAGAGAGCTATGTACTATGGTGCTTCCATGAGGATGAACATTGTTGAAGCTACTATGAGATTGTCCACCTAGACTGCTTTAGTTGGTGCCAAGGATTGTTGGAAATATGCCCTAGAGACAAATAATAATAAGGATTATTATCATATTTCACAAAGTTTATGACTAAGTTTTATATCATCCTATAACTGTATTGAGAGGAAACATCAATACACGTGTGATATATAAACAACCAGGGGTTCCTAGAAAAACTCTAGTCACTGGTTCATTGGTCAATAGATGATCAATTTTCCTGATCATGTGGCATTTATGCCAGTTGGAAATGGAGTCAACTCATTCTGAGAATGACATGATGAACCAATACCCAACCTAAACATCATGACCCGATCATGTCACGAAGTTTAAGTTACGATGATTAGAAATGGATCCTCGTAGACTATTCCTTAGATCGTGAGGCTATATCAATCACTGTATCTAGATAGAATCAAACATCACTTGGTAATACAGTGACAATAAAGGTGTGTTCAGGTATTCAGAGGAACCGTAGAGGCAATATATGCCAAGAGCAGGATTTGTCCATCCAAGTGACGAAAAGATACTCAAGGGCCCACTCGGAGAAGTTATATCCAATAGCTGCGCACTGTGTGATTTGATCACAGGGATATCACTTGTCGAACTAGTCAAGTAGCATTGTTCGGTAACGAGATTGAACATGACATGGTGATTTCATTGATCGGATCTCGGGCAATGCGAGTGTCAAGAGATAAAGGGAATAAGACACGATTGTCCCGGTTCAAACAACAAAAGATCTTCGTGGAATGCATAGGGGTCACATGGCCATCCAGGTCCCTCTGTCGATCATTGGTCCGGGAGTGTCCCGACCATGTCTGGAGTGTTCCCGAACCGTGGGGTATCACGCTTAAGGGTTTGATGATGCTTAGAGAGTGTTTATAGGATCGGTAGAATCACCGAAGAAGATTAGAGATAAAACCAGAAGGGTTTCGATAAGTCCGGAGGATGTATGGAGTGGAGGTGGAAGGTGTTCCATAGCCACGGAGATTGAATAATATGTGACTGAATGTTAAATATTGATTTAATCATTTATTCATAATTATTTAATAAAAGAGAAAATCAATTTAAAGGTCAAAAGGCTTAATGGGCCAATTCTAGAGGGAAGAGGGCCCATTAGGGAAAGGCAAGAGGGGAGAAGGGGCAAAGGGGTGGCCGGCTGGGCCAAGCCCCCCCCCCCTCTCCCTCTCCTTTAGTCCAACCCCGGGACTTTGAGGGAGGTAGTACCTCCACTCCCCCTATATATAGTGGGGTATTTGGCCAGATAAATACACACAATATTCAATAAAGATTTCCTCACTTTTGGGGAGACCTCCAATTGATATTCTCTCTCTCTCCCGTGACCGTGGTCCCAAATTCGGACTGTGCAAACGAGAGACAAGTTCACCGCGGAGCACCGTCGCGCTGCGGGATTCGGATCCAGGAGCTCTACTTCCGCAACTGCTGCTGGATCGGGGAAGCGGGAGTCATCGTCAGGCACCGGACGTGTGTAACTCCCCGTGAGGTGTCACACTTGAGGCACTCAAGTCGTTGGAGCCACAGGAGCGCAAGGACTTCATCACGACCTTTAGGTCGGCTCCGGCTCGTCTACATCAACCACGCTCTCCTGGGTGTTGACAACGCTTTTCGGTCTTCAAGGGTAAGTTCGCGAAAAGCCCCTCCTGTTACTGCATTACTAATAGATAGGTCCTGGCAACATCAGGGGTTCAGGGGCATAGGGTTAAAATTTATTGTTTTCATACACGGAACCCCTACAGTGGTATCAGAGCTAGATCTATGTGTAGTAATGCTAGTACGGGTAGAACACACGAGATGTAGCGTGTGGGCGTTGATCTTTTAGTTGTTACCCTCCCACGTACTTGTGTATACCACAGTAATGCTTGATGAAGTGGCCCCCAACTCACTTTATGCGTTCATTCGCGATACTAGTCCATGCTTGACATAAGGCTTGTGCCGTATAAAGTGGCTTAGGGGGTGTCTATCTCTCTTGCACTAGTTGGTATGCCATTTGCAACGGAGGGCCCCGAAAGGGGTGTAGTATAGACAACTACTTGATCAGCGTTGTGGTGACAATTCGTAGGTAAGAACGGTTCTTGTGCAAAAGCCCATTCAGCCACATAAAATATGCAAAGATAAAGTAGAGGCATCTAACTTTGTTTTGCAGGGGGCATTGCTTTGTGATATGGTTGTCGCAAAGGTAAAGTGATGACCTTATGTTACATAGTAGTAGATAGTCATGGAGGTGACGGACTGCCACACCGGAAAGACATTGGTACCTTGGTGTCTATGACGCCGGAACCCTGGCGCCGGTATCCTGTGACGACGGATGGAGATCATGACGTGAAGGACCATATCACATCGCATTTACATTCAATGTTATTGTTTGTATATCTTATTGTGTGCTAGTATTAGATACTCAACAGTAGCCTAATAAAATGATCCATGTTAAAATTACCAATGATTGTGTTCCCCCTTAGTGTGCACCACCAAGAATGTTCTTCGGTATGAGGCAGGCCATGATGAGCGGGTGTTAGCCATATCTACGTCCGCATACAGTGGGTGTAAGCCATGTGATGGCCCAAGATAAGTCGAGCTCGTTGGGGAACCCCAAGAGGAAGGTATGATGAGCACAGCAGCAAGTTTCCCTCAGTTATGAAACCAAGGTTATCGAACCAGTAGGAGCAAGGAAACACCTCCAAGGTGTTGTTGCCAACTTGGAATCCTGCACAACACAACCACAGAACTTTGCCCCCAACTTACAGTGAGGTTGTCAATCTCACCGGTTTTAATGAAAACAAAGGATTAAACGTATTGTGTGGAAGAAAGTAAAAGCTTGCAGAATCGGGGAAGCAGGAATCATCGTCAGGCACGATGTTTGTAACTCCCCGCGAGGTTTCATACTTGAGGCACTCAAGTCGTTGGAGCCACAGGATCGTAAGGACTTCATCACGACCTTGAGGTCGGCTTCGGCTCGTCTACATCAACCACGCTCTCCTGAGCGTTGACAACACTTTTCAGTCTTCAACAGTAAGTTCGTGAAAAGCCCCTCATGTTATTGCATTACTAATAGATAGGTCCTGGCAACATCAGGGTTCAGGAGCGTAGGGTAAAAATTTATTGTTTTCGTACGCGGAACCCCTACAAGGATATCCTCCAAAAATCTTGGGTTAAGATCAGTAACATTCCTGTTGAGAAAATAACTGAACCCAATGCCTTCTTTGCTGGCTCTCTTGTGGGTGTTTATCTGGAATCGGACAACTCAACCTTGCACAAGCCTAAATATGTCAAAGTGCACATTGGATGCAGATATGTGGAACTCATTCCTGACAGAGCTGAAGGATGTTTGGGTTATAACTTCTATGACTTCTTCTATGAAGTTGGTAAAGTGGTTGTGGCTGGCCTCCTAAACAAACAAACAAACAAACAGTGTTCCTATCAGCAACAATGTTACCCCATCTCCTAAAAGGGACAGATTTGAGCAGAGTTAAAGAATTACTGGTGAGGCATTTGAAGATCAGGCTATTGGTAGTTAAACTGATTCAGTTAGGTAGCATATGAATCATGCAGCCTGTTATTGAAACAGAACATGAGTTTGAGGATGATAGTGCAATATCTAGGAATGAGCTCCCTATTGAAACCATGGCTAAAGAACATGAAGCCTCCCTCTTTCTGGTATGTCTAGCAACTCAAATAAATGGCTTATCCCTTGTCCCATTCTTCAAGTTATTTAGTCTAGGTGTGTTCTAGAAAAAAAATGCTCCTTCTAGCTATAAAAACCCATTGCCTTTTGATGACTTGACTTCCCTCTGTCAACATTGATATCTCAGTTGAATCCTCATCTCCAATGAGGGATTCTCCTGCTTACCTGGTTCAATCAACCGATTCTTCTCCAATGGAAGGTGTGACTGCTGAGATGGACGGGGAAGCTCCCGAGAGATTGAATCAATGTCTCCAGGCTCAATCGAACATCCATGTGATGGACAAGGTGGAAAATTCATCCAAAAATAGGAACCTGGAAGGTAATCATCATAACCCCCTGATCCTTTAGCTAGAAATTCTTTCGATGCCTTGTCTGCTCATGAATTAATGCCTATAGATTCTATGATGGGAGTAAAAATTGATGATAATGAATTTTCCTTTATTAATATCCTTAGAGAACTAGAAAATGCTAGAAATAGGTGACATGATAAGAATGATTCTATGACTTCCTCTTCTAAAAGGTTGTACATTGAAAATAAAACTAGAACAAGTATTGTCCATGACCTGGGATGATTATTTTGATGTTGATGATTCCTCTTTTACTCTAGTTGAGAGTAGAAGAAAAGAAATGATAGGAAAAAATCTAGTGTGGTTGTTACTAGACCTATAACAAGAAGTCATAAAAAATACCTGAAGGATGTGGCAACTCTACCCTGAATCCTAGTAGAGTTATCAGGAATAGATACAAACCTCAAAGATATAGATGAAAGGGGCCTTCTTTAATGTTAGGGGTGTGGGCAAAAAAGGTGTTTCCTCTTGTTTAAATGATATGATGACTGGTTACTCCTTAGATTTTATTGGAATTCAAGAAACCATGAAAAAAGATTATAAGATGAGTTTTTTCAGGAAATTGGATCCTTGCAAGAAATATTTTTGGAAATGGTCTCCTTCGGTGGGGAAATCTAGAGGTATACTTTGTGGTATTAAATCTGAAACCCTAGATGCTAATGCTTTTAAAGATCGTAGATACATGCTTCATTTTGTTCTTTGGGACGAAACTAAAAAGTGTAATTGAGTTGGCTTCCTTTTGTCATGGGGCTTCTCATGAGGAGCATAAGGAAGAATTCCTGACTAAGTTGGCTTCCTTTTATCATGGGAATCTTATGCCTTACATTGTGGGAGGGGAGTTGAATGTACTTAGACATAGTCATGAGAAAATACTCATTTTAATAATTCTCACTCTACTTATCTTTTCAACTTTGTTATTCATACACATGGATTGAGGGAGATCTTCATGCATGGGGGTAAATACACTTGGTCAAATAAACATGCTTCCCCTACTATCAAAAATCTTGATAGAGTGTTAATGTCCCTTGATTGGTAGGACCTGTTTCCCCTGGTTTAAGTGAGGAAATTGGTTAGGGATATTTCTGACCATAATGCTTTGCTTCTAGATTCTAGCCCTAACTCAAATTTTTCTAGCAAAACTAGGGAGTTTAGATATGATATTTCCTGGTTAAATAATGAGGAATTCCTTCCCTCTATTGATAAAATCTGGAATAAACATGTACACTGCTCTGACCCTATTGATGTTCTGAATATCAAGCTTAAAAGATTCAAAAAATATATTTCAAAGGTTGGGTATCTAACCTCTTTGGCCTTAGCAAGAAAAAGAAGATGGAGCTTAAGGATGAGCTTAGTTCTTTAGAGACTCTCAAGGAAGATGATGAGTTGACCCCATGATTTGAATATTAGGAAAACTAACATCTTGGTTGAACTGATGAAACTTTATGCTGAGGAAGAGATACAATGGTATAAAAAAGCTCACGAGAAATGGCTTTTGGAAGGGGACTTGAATACTAGCTATTTCCATAGGGTGTCCAATGGCAGTAAGAGGAAGAATATCATTTTTTCCTAACCAGTAATGATGTTAATATTGAAGGTACTAGCAACATCCTGAAGCATGCAAATGATTATTACAAAGATTTGTTTAGTCCAGTGATGACTCGTTTCCAGCATCCAACAATAGGGTTATTGCAGTACTAGTAGCGGTAACTATTTATTAGAAAGATCGATCCCAAAGGAGCTTTACAAGATGGAAACCACACAACCCCGCAACTACGTTGTCAATGCAAGCACGCTCGCACCCAAAACGGTGTTTGAAAATACTATACACCATAAGTTGCTAGAGTAATAGTAAACAAGAGAGATTTAAAGTAACTAGTAACAAGGTAAATAAAGTACTGAAAGTAAACTAGAACAAGAACTAATCTAAAGGGGTTGTAGCTGTAGGATTGTATGGAATGAGAGAGGGTTTCTAGGCTTCGGTCTCACTAGTACTAGATGGGCGAATATATGTGCGAATCAATTATCTACAAGAGATTCCTTTGACAAGTAAATGTTCCCCACTTGTTTATCAGGTTGTCACTCTATGTGTATTATGCATGAATCTCGCGTGTCACTCGCAAGGCAATGTACACTTCTGGACCAAGGGATCCCATGAACTCATCTCGTAAATCATGTAACTGAATACTTGCATCACAAACACATTCTAAATTAGCACACTAGATCAAACCTCAACCTAGAACCTAATCAATCAATCACACATGGATGAACAACAAAACATAGACGAATTTATTAATGGATTCACAACCATGTTCAATCTTACAATTACAAGATCTAAGACAAGGGAGAGAGAGATGGAGACGCCGTTGGAGATGATGATGATGATGAACGGTGCACGCGGTGAAGATGGGGCTCCTCCTTCTCCTCCTCTTGATTGATGGTGTGGAGATGTGGATCTTGTGTGTGGCGGCTATGGAGGCGGCGGAGCGACAGGGCTCCGCCCCTTAGGCGTGTTATGGCTCAAAATATGTCGAGCTTGTTGGGAACCTGATACGTTGCAAACGTATCCATAATTTTTGATGTGCCATGCTTGGTTTTACCTACTTTCTTATGTTTTTTCCACACTTTGGAGTACTTTTCATATGATTTCTTGTACTAACCTATTAACAAGAGCCATAGTGCTAGCTGCCTGTTTTCTGCTGTTTTTGGTTCCAGGAAACTCAGAAAATGAATATTCTTGGAATTGGATGGGACAAAAGCCAAAGTCAGTTTTTCACCGAGGGACACCTGGAGCCAGAATATGAGACAAAGAGGGGCTGGGGCCCAGACACACCACCTGACCACGCGGCCAGGCCTGGCCTATACCAGGGGGTGGTCTAGCCGCCCCAGGCACCCCCTCGGCCTCTCCTTCTGCCTATAAGTTGCCTCTGATACGGAAACCCTAAGTACCCGATCAAAATTCCACGAAAGAGTCTGTAGCCGCCATCATCTCCATCCCTAGACCGGGAGGGATCTGAAGCTCTTCCCGGCACCCTGTCGGAGGGGAGAATTCACCCTGGAGGCCTTCTTCATCACCATGCAAGCCTCCGGTGTGATGCGTGAGTAGTTCATCCCTAGACTACGGGTCCATGTAATAGCTAGATGGCTGGTTCTCCTCCTTTATGCTATCATGTTTAGATCTTGTGAGCTCCATTCATGATCAAGATCACCTATTTGTAATTCTGCATGTTGTGTTTGCGGGGATCCGATGGATATTGAGATGCTATTTCAGATTGATTATTGATTCTATCATGTCTTTGTTATTTGTGATCTTGCATGCTTTCGTTGTTAGTAGCTATCTTCGCCAAGTAGATGCTAGCAACTCCAAGAGTTAGTATTTATGCTTGATAGTGGGTTTATGCCTCTGGTAATCTGGGGAAGTGACAGAAATATCTAAGGTACTAGATGTGTTGTTGCTACTAGGGAGAAAACAACAATCCTTTGTTCATAGAACAATCGTGTTGTTTACTTTACACGCAATTCGTAATGCAATTATCCGTTGCTTGCAACTTAATACTGGAAGGGGTTCGGATGATAACCTAAAGGTGGATTATTAGTCATAGATGCAGTTGGATGGCGGTATATGTATAATGTTGTAATTCCCAATCGAATCTCAAAGGAATCAAGATGATTAGTATATGCTTGTATGCTTTCTCGATGTTTGTCAATTGCCCCGCTGTAATTTGTTCACCCAACATGTTATCTATCTTAAGGAGAGCCACCTCTAGTGAACTATGGACCCTGGTCCTTTCTTTTACTTTTAATCTACAATCAACTATTTACTGCTTTGTGTTTACTTTCTGCAAACTATTACTTTCTCCCACTCGATACGTTTAATCCTTTGTTTTCAGAAAAACTGGTGAGATTGACAACCTCATCGCAAGTTGGGGATAGAGTTCTGTGGTTGTGTTGTGCAGGTCTCCATGTTGCTGCTGGCACCGGTAGTGCGCCCTGCCAACGTTCAGCTAGCAACACCTTTGGGGTGTTTCCTTGCTCCTACTGGTTTGATTAAACCTTGGTTTCATATTGAGGTAAAACTTGATGTTGTGCTCATCATACCTTCCTCTTGGGGCTCCCCAACGAGCTCGATATATTTTGGGCCATCAAGCTATTTTTCTGGCGCCATTGCCAGGGAGTCAAGGACAGCTTCACAAGGGGAGTCCCTCATAACCAATCTCTTTACTTTGTTATTTTTGTTTTGCTTAGTTTACTTTTGCTTTGTTTGCTTGTTTCTTTATCAAAAACACACAAAAAAATAGTTTTACAAGTTTTCTTTCTTTATTAAAAACACAAAAAAATGCCTACCCTTGAAAACACTAAGTTGTGTGACTTCACTAGCACCAACAAAAAATGATTTTATGAGCACACCTATTGCTCCACCTGTTCCTGAAGCTACTTTCTTTGAGATAAAACCTGCTTTACTCAATATTGTAATGAGAGAACAATTTTCTGGTATTCATAATGAAGATGCTGCTGCTCATCTAAATATTTTGTTGAACTTTGTGAGATGCAAAAGCATAGGTATATAGATGGAGATATTATTAAGTTTAAATTGTTTCCTTTCTCTTTGAGAGGAAAAGCTAAAGAATGGTTGAATTCCTTAACTAGGAATAGTATTGATTCTTGGACTAAATGCAAAGATGCTTTTATTGGAAAATACTATCCTCCTGCTAAGATTATATCTATGAGAAGTGAAATAATGAAGTTTAAACAATCTGATAATGAACATGTTGCTCAAGCTTGGGAAAGAATGAAATCTTTGGTAAAGAATTGTCCCACTCATGGACTGACTGCTTGGATGATCATCCAAACTGTTTATGCAGGATTGAACTATTCTTCAAGGAACCTATTGGATTCTGCTGCTGGAGGTACCTTTATGACCATTACTTTGGGTGCTACAACAAAGCTTCTGGATAATATGATGGTTAACTACTCCGAATGGCATACTGAAAGAGCTCCACAAGGTAAGAAGGTAAATTATGTTGAGGAAACCTCCTCCTTGAGTGATAAGATTGATATTATTATGTCTATGCTTGTTAATGGGAAAGCCCATATTGATCCAAATAATGTTCCCTTAGCCTCTTTGGTTGCTCAAGAAGAGCAAGTTGATGTGAACTTTATAAGAAATAACAATTCTAGCAACAATGACTATAGGAATAATTTTGGTAACAAAAATTATAAGACATATCCTCCCAACAATGGTAAAGCTTATGGAAATTCCTACAACAACAATAGGAGTGCTCCCTCTGAACTTGAAGTTATGCTTAAGGACTTTATTAGTAAACAAACTGCTTTCAATAAAACTATTGAGGAAAAACTCTCTAATGTTGAAAGAAATATTGCATCACTGGCTGAAGCTCAATCTTTGAATAAAATGGATGCTAAACCTGAAACTAATGATAATCCCTTTGCTGCTACTAATGCCATACAAGTAAGAATTGATGAAAATGTTAGACTATTAGCTGAATTGCATGCTAAATGGGAAAGAGAAGATGAAATTGCTAGAAACATTAGTGTTTCTACTATCACTACCACTAGTGTTGAGGCTAGTAATATCTCTACTACTTTAGATGATATTTATGATTTTGGTCTTGATGGTTGCAATATCTCTGAAGTTATTAAGTTCCTACAAAAGCTTGCTAAAAGTCCTAATACTAGTGCTATGAATATGGCCTTTACAAAACACATTATTGATGCTCTCATAAAGATTAAAGAAGAAAAGATGAAACATAAAGCTTCTATTCCTATAAAACAAGAAGATGGTTGGGAACCCATCATCAATATGAAAGTGAATGATTTTGATTTTAAAGCTTTATGTGATCTTGATAGTAGTGTTTCTATTATGCCTAGAAGGATTTATGATATGCTTGATTTGCCACCACTTGAAGATTGTTATTTGAATGTCCCACTTGATGATAATGCTAAAAAGAAACTCATGGGGAGTATTAATGATGTTCTTATTATGGTTAACTATGCTTATGTCCCCGTTGATTTCTATGTTTTGGATGTTGAATGCAATGCTTCTTGTCCTATTACTTTGGGAAGACCTTTTCTTAGAACTGTTGGTGCCATTATTAATATGAAAGAAGGCACCATTAAATATCAACTCTCACTCAAGAAAGGTATAGAAAACTTTCCTAAGAAGACAGAGAAGATTTATTTTGCCTCTCCTATGAAAACAAAATTTGATCTTAATGCTTCTTCATTCGAGAACACTTGATTATTTTTATTGCTTCTTATGCCTAACTTAAAGGCGTTAAAGAAAAGTACTTATTGGGAGATAACCCAAAAGTTTTAGATGAGTCTTGGAAGTTATTAATTTAGTAATAACCGCTCCTTATCCTTTTTATTTGCTTTTTGTGCCAAGAGTAACCTCTAATGAGAGAGAAGTAATGGTTGGGAAAGTTGTTGTCCTGAAGTAGATTTCTGTGCTTAACCGTACAAATTTGTGTAAAATCTCTGTAGGTCCTATTGAGGCGTTACTTTTTGTGCTTCTGCCCCAGGTTGTTATCTAACTTTCCTTAGTTCAACACATTTTGATTTGAGCAATAGAAGGTCTTCGAAAAAATTCGTCTTTACCTGCTAATCTGTTATGACAGATTTCTGCCATTTTCTGCATTTGCTTCTTGTTGGTTGCTTTTTGAGTTCTTTTGGGGAATTGAGCTTTTTGAGGGAATTGCTACAGTAGCTAGTGTTTTAATGGAAGTTTTATTGGGGTTATAACTGAACCTAAAGACTTATTATCTTGAGTGCACTAATGTTGCTAATAAAGATTGTGTGAAGTTTTGTATGAAGGAAAATTTTCAGGTGTATGGAAGGAATAAGTAATGAGACGAAGAATAGACTAAATCTCAAGCTTGGGGATGCCACGCGTGTCACCCCAACAAATATGCAAGAAGTACAAGCGTTAAAGCTTGGGGATGCCCAAGGCAGCCCCCTCTTCATCAATAAAAATCCCAGGTTTCTTCCAAACGCTTCATTTTTATTGTTTCATGCATAGTTGTGTTGTTCTTGGAGCGTCTTCTTTTTCGTTTTCATTTTGGTTTTTCGTTTGCTTTGTTTATTTAGTTTTCCAAATAAATTGGTTGGACCCCCTCTTTCTTACATTGGTTTTCAAATAGGTTGGTTTGGATTGGAAAAGAGTAGGAAAGTTCATGCCTAAGTGGTAAAGAGAGCTTGTTTTTACTATGGCCTATGCTTTGTCATGCCATGCTTGATATTGTTTTGGATTTATGCTTAGTATTCTTTGCTGCAGCATAACTTGTTATAAACCATTGAGATTGCTTAATGTGCCTTTGAAGAATCATGCGTTGTTTTAGCATATTAAAGCATAGTATTGTGGTATTCTCCTTTGATGCTTTATTTGGGTTGACTTGGCGCATGCTCACACCATGTTATGACTATCCCAAGTCACCATAAGCCTTTATGATCCTTTAGTTTTCAACTTGTAGTATCACTTTATGCTTTGATCAACGATGTTTTGTCGCTCTGCATGATTATGGCCATTATTGCTCTCTTAGTTTGTCGCTCCCAGTATTTTGCTAGCCTCCGCAACCAAGTATGAATTCCACTCATGCATCCAACTTCCTAAACCAAGTTATTCCAAAGAGTCCACCATGCCTACCTACTAGCATATGCTATTCCAAGTATATTCATGTTTTTATCTACCTTCCTAATTAAACTTGTTATGAGAAAACTAGTGATTAAAGCTCTCACGAACTTGATGGCACACTTTACTTTTCTTGCCCTTAATAAACTTGAACCATTGTGTCGTCTGTGTTGTATATGCTTGCACTAATTTGTTGGGGATTAGCAGAACCATGCTGTCATGGGGAACGCTTTCAACATTGCACTTGTACTTTGTACCTAGTTGATATCATTCTCTTTTGTCTATGGATGTCGTCGGTGTGAAATGAAAGGGGAGCTTGTAAATCTATGGAGTTATGTATATGTGTTAGAGAAACGCCTGGGCCGCTGGTCTAATCCATGCTGTCATGGTGGAAACCTGCAGCGTAACCATAATGAGCTGTCTATGAAGCATTCTTCTGATAAAAAAAGAATCAGATATTGAGAAAAAAGAGAAAAAAAAAAGAAAAAAAGAGATAAGAGAAAAGAGGAAAGAGAGAAAAAAGCACCATATTCCCATGGTAAATAAGAAGATTGCTGAGATGCTCGTTGTCTGCTTGCCTTGTCATTTTGATATGGGGATTCTTCCGTATCATCGGGCAAGGGGTACCCCGTTGGTGGTTCTCTACGATACACATGTACTTATGATACATTGAAAATGTATCTATAATTTTTGATGTTCCATGCTTGGTTTTATCTGCTTTCTTGTGTTTTGTCCACACTTTGGAGTACTTTTCATATGATTTCTTGGACTAACCTATTAACAAGAGCCATAGTGCCAGCTGCCCGTTTTCTGCTATTTTTGATTCTAGGAAGTTAGAAAATGAATATTCTCGGAATTGGATAGGACAAAAGCCAAAGTTATTATTTTACCGGGGGACACTTGGAGCCAGAATACGAGACAGAGAAGGGACAGAGGGCGGCCACACCACCTGGCCGCGCGGCCAGGCTGGGCCCGCGCCAGGGTGTGGTGTGGCCAGCCCAGGCACCCCCTCGGCATCTCGTTCCGCCTATATATTGCCTCTGATACGGAAACCCTAAGTACCCGATCAAAAATCCACGAAAGAGTTTGTAGCCACCGTCATCTCCATCCCTAGATCGGGAGGGATCTGAAGCTCTTCCCGGCACCCTGCCGAAGAGGGGAATTCACCCTGGAGGCCTTCTTCATCATCATGCAAGTCTTCGGTGTGATGCGGGAGTAGTTCATCTTTGGACTACGGGTCCATGTAGTAGCTAGATCGCTGGTTCTCCTCCTTTGTGCTATCATGTTTAGATCTTGTGAGACCCGTTCATGATCAAGATCATCTATTTGTAAATTTGCATGTTGTGTTTGCGAGGATCCGATGGATATTGAGATGCTATTTCAGATTGATTATTGATTCTATCATGTCTTTGTTATTTGTGATCTTGCATGCTTTCTGTTGTTAGTAGCTATCTTGGCCAAGTAAATGCTAGCAACTCCAAGAGTTAGTATTTATGCTCGATAGTGGGTTCATGCCTCTGGTAATCTAGGGAAGTAACAGAAATCTCTAAGGTACTAGATGTACTACTGATACTAGGGAGAAAACAACAATCCTTTGTTCATAGAACAATCGTATTGTTTACTTTACACGCAATTCATAATGCAATAATCTGTTGCTTGCAACTTAATACTGGAGGGGGTTCGGATGATAACCTGAAGGTGGATTATTAGTCATAGATGCAATTGGATGGCGGTCTATGTATAATGTTGTAATTCCCAATCGAATCTCAAAGGAGTCAAGATGATTAGTATATGCTTGTATGCTTTCTCGATGTTTGTCAATTGCCCCGCTGTAATTTGTTCACCCAACATGTTATCTATCTTAAGGAGAGCCACCTCTAGTGAACTATGGACCCCGGTCCTTTCTTTTACATTCAATCTACAACCAAATTGTTTATTGCTTTGTGTTTATTTTCTGCAATCTATTACTTCCTTCCATTCGATACGTTTAATCCTTTGTTTTCAGCAAAACCGGTGAGATTGACAACCTCATCGTAAGTTGGGGGCAAAGTGCTGTGGTTGTGTTGTGCAGGTCTCCACGTTGCTACTAGCACCGGTAGATAACCTTGGTTTCATACTGAGGGAAAACTTGTTGTTGTGCTCATCATACCTTCCTCTTGGGGTTCCCCAACGAGCTCGATATATTTTGGGCCATCAAGCTCTTTTTCTGGCGTCGTTGCCGGGGAACTGAAGAACAAGAAGAAGCTCCCACATCAACCACGCGCCAGCAGTCTTTTTCTGGCGCCGTTGCCGGGGAGTCAAGGACATCTTCACAAGGGGAGTCTCTCATAACCAATCTCTTTACTTTCTTATTTTTGTTTTGCTTAGTTTACATTTGCTTTGTTTGCTTGTTTCTTTATCAAAAACACAAAAAATTAGTTTTACAAGTTTGCTTTCTTTATTGAAAAAACAAAAAAAATTAGTTGCCATCTTAAGTTGCCATTATGTCTAGCCTTGATCCAATCACTATGTCACCTGAGGAAATGATTTTCCCTTTTAAACAAGGGATTGAAGAGAATTTCAAAGAAGCTTGGTCTAGAATCTCTCATCTACATGAAAAAACTGAGCCTAAAATGACTGAAAGCTTGTTCCTTAGCAGTTTTTACCTTGGAATTGCCCTTTGCTATAGATATGCTTTAGATGTTGTTGTGGGAGGTGATTTACTCCAATGCAATGAGGATGATGTTGTTAATGCTATAAAGAAATTGATCTTTACTCACAACTTGCCTAGCAAAACTGATTCTTCCTTTATGAACATATTTGCTAGATTGAACACTCTTGAGACCAGCATTACTAGTTTAAAGGATTGTTATAACACGCTTAGAGAACATCATAATTATGTTCCAATAAATTCTGAACCATCAAAGTGGCTCCCCACAGTAAAGATTGATATAAATAATGAAACTTTTCAAGCTCGCTATGATATCATGTCTGAATTTTGTCTTATGCCCAAAGATATTTATAAATCTTTGAATCTTTGGGGGCTTTCTGAAGGAGGAGAAGAAATTTTTCTTGCTAATAATGCCACAATATTACCCATTGGAACAGCTGAAGGAGTGTTTACAAAGATCTTAGGGAAAATGGTTTCTACTCTTTATCTTGTTATTGAATGTGTAGGAAAAGGACAAATCACACTTGGAAGATCCCTATTGAAGCTCCTTGGAGCAATAATAGATGTGGAAAAGGGCATCGTGCGCTTTGTTTCTCCACCAAGCATTCATAAGTTCCCCAAGGTTCAGAATAAAAGTAAGAGAGGTAAGGGCAAGAAACTTGGTTTTAATGCTTCTTCATTCGAGAAAACTTGATTCTTTTTCTTGCTTGTTATGCCTAACTTAAAGACGTTAAAGAAAAGTACTTATTGGGAGATAATCCAAAAGTTTTAGATGAGTCTTGGAAGTTATTACTTCAGTAATAACTGCTCCTTATACTTTTTATTTGCTTTTTGTGCCATGAGTAACCTCTAATGAGAGAGAAGTAATGATTGGCAAAGTTGTTGTCTCGAAACAGATTTATGTGCTTCACCGTAAAAATTCGTGTAACATCTCTGAATGTCCTTTTGAGGCGTGAAATTTTGAGCTTCTGCCCCAGGTTGTTATCTAACTTTCGTTAGTTCAACAATTTTTGATTTGAGCAAAATAAGGTCTTCGAAAAAAATCGTCTTTACCTGCGGGTCTGTTTTGACAGATTTCTGCCATTTTCTGCATTTCTTCTTGTTGGTTCCTTTTTGAGTTCTTTTGGGGAATTGAGATTTTTGAGGGAAGTGTTGCAGTAGCTTGTGTTTTAATAGAAGTTTAATTGGTGTTGGAACTGAACCTAAAGACTTATTATCTTGAGTGCACTAATGTTGCTAATAAAGATTGTGTGAAGTTTTGTATAAAGGAAAAATTCCAGGTGTATGGAAGGAATGAGTAATGAGATGAAGGATGGACTAAAGCTCAAGCTTGGGGATGCCACCGCGTCACACCAAGAAATATCCAAGAAGTACAAGCGTCAAAGCTTGGGGATGCCCAAGGCATCCCCTTCCTCATCAATAAAAATTCCAGGTTCCTTCCAAACGCTTTATTTTTATTGTTTCATGCACAGTTGTGTTGTTCTTGGAGCGTCTTCTTTTTTGTTTTCATTTTGGTTTTTCGTTTGCTTTGTTTGCTTAGTTTGCTGAATAAATTTGTTGGACCCCATCTTTCATACATTGGTTTTCAAATAGTTTGGTTTGGATTGCAAAAGAGTAGGAAAGTTCATGCTTAAGTGGTAAAGAGAGCTTGTTTTTGACTATGGCCTATGCTTTGTCATGCCATGCTTGATATTGTTTTGGCTTTATGCTTAGTATTCTTTACTGTAGCATGACTTGTTATAAACAATTGAGATTGCTTCATGTGCCTTGGATGAATCATGCATTGTTTTAGCATATTAAAGCATAGTATTGTGGTATTCTCCTTTGATGCTTTATTTGGGTTGACATGGCGCATGCTCACACCATGTTATGACTATCCCAAGTCACCATAAGCCTTTATGATCCTTTAGTTTTCAACTTGTAGTATCACTTTATGCTTTGATCAATGATGTTTTGTCGCTCTGCATGATTATGGCCATTATTGCTCTCTGAATTTGTCGCTCCCATTCTTTTGCTAGCCTCCGCAACCGAGTATGAGTTTCACTCATGCATCCAACTCCCTAAACCAAGTTATTCCAAAGAGTCCACCATACCTACCTATTAGCTTATGCTATTCCAAGTATATTCATCCTTTTGTTTACCTTCCAAATTAAACTTGTTATGAGAAAACTAGTGATTAAAGCTCTCACGAACTTGATGGCACACTTTAATTTTCTTGCCCTTAATAAACTTGAACCATTGTGTCGTCTATGTTGTATATGCTTGCACTTATTTGTTGGGGATTAGCAGAACCATGCTGTCATGGGGAATGCTTTCAACATTGCACTAGTACTTTGTACCTAGTTGATATCATGCTCATTTGTCTATGTATGTCGTCGATGTGAAATGAAAGGGGAGCTTGTAAGTCCATGGAGTTATGTATATGTGTTACAGAAACGCCTTGGCTGCTGATCTAATCCATGCTGACATGGTGGAAACCTGCAGCGTAACCATAATGAGCTGTCTATGAAGCATTCTTCTTATAAAAAAAGAGTCCTATATTAAGAAAAAAAGAGAAAAAGAAAAAAAATAGATATATGAAAAGAGGAAAGAGAGAAAAAAGCACCATATTCCCATGGTAAATAAGAAGATTGCTAAGATGCTCGTTGTCTGCTTGCCTTGTCATTTTGATATAGGGATTCTTCCGTATCATTGGGCAAGGGGTACCCCGTTGGCTGTTCTCTATGATACACATGTACTTACGATGACAAGAACTTACCGGTGACTAAACTTTAGTAGCATGAGGAGCGGCCCTCGTATTCAAGGGACATGAGATTTCTAACTTATACTTCGTCAAGCATGTACACCATAGTTTGTTCACTTTAACCTTAATCACTTCAAGATGCTTATGATAGGGGCAATGAGAGCTGAAAGCTATTAAGTACCATAATTTTTGGAAGCTCTTTATGAGACTTGAATCCCTACTTCCTTCTATGAAGACCTTTCTTCCACCATTATATTGAGTCTCCACCTTCTACCTTTATGCACCTACTTTGAGAGCATAGTGGCCATTCTTAGTTCTATGTGCATTGTCCCAAGACTAGTTGATTGATGCATAACTTGATATTGCTCGTTTTAAACTATTTGTATCTAGTCACTCTTATGAACTTTGAAGGTGTCCTATGCATTTATGTTTTGCTACTCAATGAGGGACAAGATGAATGCCACTATGCTATGTTTTCTTTATGTGAAACAAACAAACGTCTTGCAAAGCATTGTTATTCATGAATCTTTTGTTTGTGCCTTTTCATGTTGCAACATAGTTTCTTTGTCTTATTGCTAGAACTTTGTCTTTCATGCTATGATTGAAGTACTTTGATCCCTGCTTTGAATGTTTTACAAATACTTTGATCAAGTTTATGATCGTGCATGTCACCTCAAAAATTATTCTTTCTTTTTATCACTTACCTACTCGAGGACGAGCAGGAGTTAAGCTTGGGGATGTTGATACATTGCAAATGTATCTATAATTTTTGATGTTCCATGCTTGGTTTTATCTACTTTCTTGAGTTTTGTCCACACTTTGGAGTACTTTTCATATGATTTCTTGGACTAACCAATTAAAAAGAGCCACAGTGCGAGCTGCCTGTTTTCTGTTGTTTTTGGTTCCAGGAAGTCAGAAAATGAATATTCTCGGAATTGGATGGGACAAAAGCCAAAGTTATTAATTTACCAGGGGACACTTGGAGCCAGAATACGAGACGGAGAAGGGCTAGAGGGCGACCACACCACCTGGTCGTGCGGCCAGGCTTGGCCCGTGCCAGGGGTGGTGTGGCCAGCCCAGGCACCCCCTCGGCCTCTCCTTCCGCCTATATATTGCCTCTGATACGGAAACCCTAAGTACCCGATCAAAAATCCACAAAAGAGTCTGTAGCCGCCATCATCTCCATCCTTAGATCGGAGGGATCTGAAGCTCTTGCTGGCACCCTGCTGGAGAGGGGAATTCACCCTGGAGGCCTTCTTCATCATCACGCAAGCCTCCGGTGTGATGCGTGAGTATTCATCTCTGGACTACGGGTCCATGTAGTAGCTAGATGGCTGGTTCTCCTCCTTTGTGCTATCATGTTTAGATCTTGTGAGCTCCGTTCATGATCAAGATCATCTATTTGTAAATCTGCATGTTGTGTTTGCGGGGATCCGATGGATATTGAGATGTTATTTCAGATTGATTATTGATTCTATTATGTCTTTGTTATTTGAGATCTTGCATGCTTTCCGTTGTAAGTAGCTATCTTGGCCAAGTAGATGCTAGCAACTCCAAGAGTTAGTATTTATGCTCGATAGTGGGTTCATGCCTCTAGTAATCTGGGGAAGTGACAGAATTCTCTAAGGTACTAGATGTGATGTTGCTACTAGGGAGAAAATAACTATCCTTTTATCATAGAACAATCGTATTGTTTACTTTACACGCAATTTGTAATGCAGTAATCTGTTGCTTGCAACTTAATACTGGAGGGGGATCGGATGATAACTTGAAGGTGGATTATTAGTCATAGATGCAGTTGGATGGCGGTCTATGTATAATGTTGTAATGCCCAATCGAATCTCAAAGGATTCAAGATGATTAGTATATTCTTGTATGCTTTGTCGATGTTTGTCAATTGCCCCGCTGTAATTTGTTCACCCAGCATGTTATCTATCTTAAGGAGAGCCACCTCTAGTGAACTATGGACCTCGGTCCTTTCTTTTACATTCAATCTACAATCAAACTGTTTACTGCTTTGTGTTTACTTTCTGCAAACTATTACTTCCTTCCATTCAATACGTTTAATCCTTTGTTTTCAGCAAAACCGATGAGATTGACAACCTCATCGTAAGTTGGGGGCAAAGTTTTGTGGTTGTGTTGTGCAGGTATCCATGTTGCTACTAGCACCGGTAGTGCGCCCTGCCAAGGCTCATCTAGCAACACCTGTGGGGGTGTTTCCTTCCTCCTACTGGATTGATAACCTTGGTTTCATACTAAGGGAAAAATTGCCGTTGTGCTCATCATACCTTCCTCTTGGGGTTCCCCAACGAGCTCGATATATTTTGGGCCATCAACTTACGATGACAAGAACTTACCGGTGACTAAATTTGAGTAGAATGAGGAGCGGCGCTCGTATTCAAGGGACATGAGATTTCCAACTTATACTTCATCAAGCATATACACCATAGTTTGTTCACTTTAACCTTAATCATTTCAAGATGCTTATGATAGGAGCAATGAGAGCTGAAAGCTATTAAGTACCATAATTTTTGGAAGCTCTTTATGAGAATTGAATCCCTTCTTCTTTCTATGAAGGCCTTTCTTTTACTTTTATGTTGAGTCTCCACCTTCTACCTTTATGCACCTACTTTGAGAGCATAGTGGCCATTCTTAGTTCTATGTGCATTGTCCCAAGACTTGTTGATTGATGCATAGCTTTGATATTGCTTGTTTTAAACTATTTGTATCTAGTCACTCTTATGAACTTTGAAGGTGTCCTATGCATTTATGTTTGCTACTCTATGAGGGATAAGCTAAATACCACTATGCTATGTTTTCTTTATGTGAAACAAAAAAATGTCTTGCAAAGCATTATTATTCATGAATCTTTTGTTTGTGCCTTTTCATGTTGCAACATAGTTTCTTTGTCTTATTGCTAGAACTTTGTCTTTCATGTTATGATTGAAGTACCATGATCCCAACTTTTAATGTTTTACAAATACTTTGATCAAGTTTATGATGGTGTGTGTCACCTCAAAAATTATTCTTTCTTTTTATCACTTACCTACTCGACGACGAGCAGGAGTTACGCTTGGGGATGTTGATACGTTGCAAACGTATCCATAATTTTTGATGTTCCATGCTTGGTTTTACCTACTTTCTTATGTTTTGTCCACACTTTGGGGTACTTTTCATATGATTTCTTGGACTAACCTATTAACAAGAGCCATAGTGCCAGCTGCCTGTTTTTTGCTATTTTTGGTTCCAGGAAACTCAGAAAATGAATGTTCTCGGAATTGGACGGGACAAAAGCCAAAGACAGTTTTTCACCGAGGGACACCTAGAGCCAGAATACGAGACGGAGAGGGGCTAGGGCCCGGCCACACCACCTGGCCGCGCGGCCAGGCCTGGCCCATGCCAGGGGGTGGTCTGGACGCCCCATGCACCCCCTCGGCCTCTCCTTCCGCCTATAAGTTGCCTCTGATACGGAAACCCTAAGTACTCCATCAAAATTCCACGAAAGAGTCTGTAGCCACCGTCATCTCCATCCCTATATCGGGAGGGATCTGAAGCTCTTCCTTGCACCCTGCCAGAGGGGAGAATTCACCCTGGAGGCCTTTTCATCACCATGCAAGCCTCATGTGTGATGCATGAGTAGTTCATCCCTGGACTAGATCTTGTGAGCTCTGTTCATGATCAAGATCATCTATTTGTAATTTTGCATGTTGTGTTTACGGGGATCCGATGGATATTGAGATGCTATTTCAGATTGATTATTGATTTTATCATGTCTTTGTTATTTGTGATCTTGCATGCTTTCCGTTGTTAGTAGCTATCTTCGCCAAGTAGATGCTAGCAACTCCAAGAGTTAGTATTTATGCTCGATAGTGGGTTCATGCCTCTGGTAATCTGGCAAAGTGACAGAAATCTCTAAGGTACTAGATGTGTTATTGCTACTAGGGAGAAAACAACAATCCTTTGTTCATAGAACAATCGTATTGTTTACTTTACACGCAATTCGTAATGCAATTATCCATTGCTTGCAACTTAATACTGGAGAGGGTTCGGATGATAACCTGAAGGTGGATTATTAGTCATAGATGCAGTTGGATGGCGGTCTATGTATAATGTTGTAATGCCCAGTCGAATCTTAAAGGAGTCAAGATGATTAGTATATGCTTGTATGCTTTCTCGATGTTTGTCAATTGCCCCGCTGTAATTTGTTCACCCAACATGTTATCTATCTTAAGGAGAGCCACCTCTAGTGAACTATGGACCCCAGTCCTTTCTTTTACTTTCAATCTAAAATCAATTGTTTACTGCTTTGTGTTTACTTTCTACAAACTATTACTTTCTCCCACTCGATATGTTTAATCCTTTGTTTTCATCAAAACCGGTGAGATTGAAAACCTCATCGCAAGTTGGGGACAGAGTTCTGTGGTTGTGTTGTGCAGGTCTCCATGTTGCTGCTGGCACCGGTAGTGCGCCCTGCCAACGTTCAGCTAGCAACACCTTTGGGGTGTTTCCTTGCTCCTACTAGTTCGATTAAACCTTGGTTTCATACTGAGGGAAAACTTGTTGTTGTGCTCATCATACCTTCCTCTTGGGGTTCCCCAACGAGCTCGATATATATTGGGCCATCAAAACCCTAAGAGGAAGGTATGGTGAGCATAGCAGCAAGTTTTCCCTCAGTTATGAAACCAAGGTTATCGAACCAGTAGGAGTAAGTAAACAACTCCAAGGTGTTTCAAGCAACTTGGAATCCTGCACAACACAACCACCGAACTTTGCCCCAACTTACAGTGAGGTTGTCAATCTCACTGGTTTTGCTGAAAACAAAGGATTAAACGTATAGTGTGGAAGATAGTAATTGCTTGTAGAAAGTAAACAGTAAACGGTAAACAGTAGATGGTATATCAATGGTAAAAGAATGGATTGGGGTCCATAGTTCACTATAGGTGCTTCTCCTTAAGATAAATAGCATGTTGGGTGAACAAATTACAGCGGGGCAATTGACAGATTTGAGAAAGCATAACAATGCATATACTAGACATCTTGACTCCTATGAGATCTGATTGGGTGATGACCCACAAGTATAGGGGATCGCAACAGTCTTCGAGGGAAGTAAACCCCAATTTATTGATTCTACACAAGGGGAGCCAAAGAATATTTATAAGCCTTAACAACTGAGTTATCAATTCAGCTGCACCTGGAAACAATCTTGCTTGCAGTAGTTTATCAGTAGCAACAGTTTTGTAGTAGCAATAGCAAAGTGATAGCAGTAGTAAAAGTAAAGACAGTAGTAACAATTGCAGTAAACAGTAGGATTAAAGTGCGGTAGGCATAGGGATGGATGGACGGGCGTTGCATGGACAAGACAATTCATGTAATAATAAAGACATAGGGCATTTGCAGATAAAAGATAAAGCATCCAAGTACTAAATAATCATAGGCATGTGTTCCATATATAGTCATACATGCTCGCAATGAGAACTTGCACAACATCTTTTGTCCTGCCAGCCCGTTGTAACGGGGCCTCAAGGAAATCTACTGGTAATTAAGGTGCTCCTTTTAATAGAGCACCGGAGCAAAGCATTAACACTCCGTGAACACACGTGATCCTCACATCATAGCCATCCCCTCAAGTTATCCTGATTTCTATCACTTCGGGGCCTCGGGTTCCGGACAATAATATGTGAATACAACTTGCAGGTAAGATCATAAACAATACTATCATCATGAATCAATAACATGTTCAGATCTGAAATCATGGCACTCAGGGCCTAGTGACAAGCATTAAGCATAAAAAGTTGCAACAATGTCAAAAAAGCACTAATAATAGATACTAGGCACCATGCCCCAACAATCTGATGCAATTACATGAACAATCTCATTCAATCCCTACCATCCCCATAGCCTACTGCGGGGGATTACTCACTCATGGATGGGGGATTCACGGATGGTTGATGGAGAAGCGTTGGTGATGATGATGGCGATGATCTCTTCCAATTCCTCGTCCTGGCAGGGTGCTAGAACGGAGCTTGTGGTTCCGAATCGCGGTTTCTGGTGGTGGCGGCGCAGCGGAACTCTATCTGGAAAAACATCGAACCCCCTCCCCCTCTGTTTTTAGGTCGGAGGGCTTATGTAGGCAAAAGGAGAGGTCGAGGCATAGACCGAGGCGGCCACACCACCCCCTAGCGTGGCCTGGCCTGGCCCACGCCACCAGGTGGTGTGGGCCCCTCGTAGCCCCCCTCCATCTCATCTTCTGGCTCCATGAGTCTTCTGGTAAAATAGGAGTTTTGCGATATTTTCCGGGATTTTTCCTGAAAGTTGATTTCCTGCACAAAAATGAGACACCATTGCAATTCTGCTAAAAACAGCGTTAGTCCGCATTAGTTGTATCCAAATCACACAAATTAGAGAAGAAACAATAGCAAAAGTGTTCGGGAAAGTAGATACGTTTTGGACGTATCAACTCCCCCCCAAGCTTAGCTTATTACTTGTCCTCAAGCAATTCAGTTGAAAACTGAGTGTGATAAAAGGAACTTTCACGAACACATTTGCTTCATAAGATGTATATATTCTCAGCATATGATCAAATACTTAGGAAATTCATAATAAAGAGTATGCAAATAAGTTTACCCAGTAGTCATGCAAGCTATGAAGAGATTCCAAACCAATAATAATAAGCAACATGACACATAAGCATATGCAGGATTGTAATGCTCATAAGAAGATATGATATAGTGGTATCTCATTTGCCTTTCTTTTTGGGGCAAAACATAAATGCCAAGGCACCTCTGAAGTTTAAGTGAAGACTAGAGGTAAAAATATCAAAGATACAAGCGTCAAAGTTATGTCACAACTAACCATGTTTCAGGAAAAGCACATTACACTAAGAATGACTGCTATGCTCTTGGGAAGGTGCTCAAAGAATAAATGGTGACTCAACATAAAAGTGAAAGAAAAAGATTTGAAAAGTTTGAAAGGCTTCCAAATGTTGAAAGTATGACACTCATTAGCTTTGAGCTCTCATTGCCCCTATCATAAGCATCTTGAGGTGATTAAGGTTAATGTAACTCAAATATGAGGATATGCTTGACAAGTTATAAGTTGAAAATCTCATGCTCCTTGCTTATGAGTACCGAACCTCATGCTACTCAACTTTAGTCACAAGTAGGTCCTTATCATTGTAAGTACATATGTATCATATAGAACCTCCAACGGGGTACCCCTTGCCCCATGACATAGGAGCTATCCCATATCAAAATGACAAGGCAACAGACAATGAGCATCTCAGCGATCTTTTTATTTGCTATTTGCATAGGTTTTTATTGAGGATGCTTCACAGAATGCTCACTATGGTTATGCTGCAAGTTTCCACCATGATTAGGCATGGCTTAGGCTAGTCGCCCAGGCGTTTCTCTAACACACATACAAACTCCATGAGCTTACAGCTCCCCTTTTATTTCACACCGCCGGGATCCATAAACAAAATAACATGATATGAACTGAATAATAAGTGCAATGTTGAAGGCGTTCCCCATGACAGCATGGTTCTGCTAATTCACAACTTATAAAGTGCAAGCATATAAGCAACATAGATGGGCACAATGGTTCAGGTTTATTAAGTGCAAGAAAATAAAGTGTGCCATCAAGTTCGTGCGAGCTTTACTAACTAATTTTCACATAACAAGCAAACATTTTTATTTGGAAGAAAACAAAGCATAATTAATATGCAAGGAATAGCAATGATGCTAATAGGTAGATATGGTGGACTCTTTTTGACAACTTTGGTTTTGGGGAGTTGGATGCACGAGTAAAGCTTATACTCAGCACAAGTGAAAGCTAGCAATATAGAGGGAGCGACAATCGAGAGAGCAGTAACTATCATAATCATGCTTGCGACAAAACAAAATTAATAGTGGCATAAAAGTGACACAAGAACTCTAAGGCAAAATAAATCATAGAGACTTAACTAACCTTTTGTTTAGTCATATGCATGCGTGAGTGTGTGCCAAGTCGATTCAAATAAAACATTCAGAAGAGGATACCACAATGTCATACCAAGTTATGATTAGAATAATGCAAGCAAACATTTATATGACATGTTACAAACTATTAGTGGGTTGGAGCTGATCATAAGAGAGCAAGAACCACTAAGCACCCATTAAATAACATACACCTTACATGAACAAACTATGCATGCCCACAATGATGAGTATATGTACAAAAATGAAAACAAATAGAGTTCATACCAGCCTCTTACCTCACCTCGAGTTGTCATAAATCATCAATGCCTTTCACTTGTGTGGCTTGAATAATAATATAAAACCAAACTCCAAGGAGTCACTGAGGACCGCTGAACCCTGTAACGAACTTTACATAACCAGAGAAGAACAACAAATATTTTTGGATTTTCGATTTTTAAGTACAAGAACCGAAGGAAAGAGCAAACAAAACAAAATCTTTTTGGGTTTTTCGAATAATCAAATCAAAGATAAAAGGGTGAAGCAAACCAAGGCTAAAAGACAAAGAAGCACACAAAGAGAAATAACGAAAATATTTTTGGTCTTTTGTGTTTTGGAAAGCAGAAATAAAGCAAGAACAAAAACTAAAAAGAAAGCGAAACATGGTTATGCAAAGTACCGACAGAACATGATATGTAGATGAGTGTGATGTCGGTATTCCTCCCCCCAAGCTTAGGCTTTTGGCCTAAGTGGGGATCAACCCCAAGCTTGTCAAGAAGGAGCGCCTCCATAATATGACGAAGGAGTGCCTTTGTCCTGATACGAACTCGAGGACACCCCAGTGTAGTGCGTAGAGTAGTTGTAAGAGGGCGCATCCCCCTGGTGCTGCCCGTGGAAACCAAGCAAGCGGAGCTGCTTGTCCACCTTCTCCTTGGAGCGCGACCATGATCCTGCAAATACTAAACAAAGTATACTATGGCAAGGGAATTCCCCTCTCATCTCTGTCAGTAAACAACATCCTGTAAACTAAACTCTCCATACTAGAGTTAGCAGTAACAAAGTGATGTGTTTTTATAGCAGCAAGATCAAGCCTTTGTGGTGTCAACACAATATTATTAGGATCAACAAAAAGTTCCAAGGCAACAACCATGTGTGCAGCAATAATGCCCCCATAAATGGGTCCTCTAGCAGCTAAGTGGCGAGCAATGAGAGAACCAAGATTATACTTGGTTTCATTATTAAGTGCAGCAGTAAGAAAAGCTAAATGATAATTAGAAATATTACTAGTGTTCACCCTACCAAGAATGCTAGTGGCAAGATAGTAAGCAAAATATCTAAGAGCTGGGAGTTGAATGTTTCTTATCTTCCCGCGCTGAGCTATGCGGTCATCATCATTTGTTACACTTCGGTAGAGCTCCAGCAAATTAGCGGGTCGACCTTGGATCTTCTTTACTGTCCCAGTCATGCCAATGCCTATAATACTTCAAAATCTTTCCATTGGCATGGTAATAGGCATATCATAGATTTTGAATGAAACAGTTGACCTATAAGGGGTGTTAGTGAAAGTGAAACTTTCAACAAAAGTTTTGGTGAGCAAGGCATATTGCTCACTCTCATCCTGCATGTAGGTAGTTAGACCAACCCTCTAGACAAGAAGTAAGAAATCATCAAGGATCCCTGCAGCTTGCAAAAAGGTAAAACAAGGGAGCGTAGATGGGTGAGAATCTCCTTCATCTCCCTCATTGCGTGGCGCAATAAGATCTTCATTATATGATGGCCTAAATTGAGAAGCTAATCTCGAAGGCCTTGCCCTCCTAGGTGTGTCTCTCTCAAATACTTCTCCAAAAGTATGGTTGTCCATCTCTCCTTTTTCAGGGAACAAATGCTCCAAATCTCAGCAGCAAAGGTGGGCTGAGCAAGGAGATCGAAAATCGCGAGCAAGAATAGCAAGAACACGGGTTTGAGAAATGAACTAGTATTTCTTGGGAGAGAGAAGGGAGTGGCGGGTGGGAGGATAAGTGGAGGGCCAGGGGTGGCCCACACCATGGCTAGGCGCGCCCTTGGTGTGGCCGCGCCACCAGGTGGTGTGCCTGACTGGTGGGCCCCCTGGGTCACTCCAGGTACCTCTCTGCCCCTCTTTCGGCGTAAAAATTTGATATGAATTTTCTGGAATTTTTCGAGAAACTTTATTTTTGAGCAATTTTCAGGTATTGATGAATGATTTTCTGGCAGAGAGATGATTTTGGAATGATGCAATAACAAAACAAAACTAAAACTTCAGAAGTTCTAAGACACTCTAATATGCAAGCAACTAGCAATAGAAAAGTAAACTAAGTGAAAGCAAAAATTAAAATGGATAAAATAAAAGTGAGCAAGGATAATCATGGTGAAAACATTGTTTTGTTCATTAAAATCCCTTTGTTAACAAGGTTGATCAGGTCTTGTTACCAAAACAATTTTATATGAAACAAAACTTTGTATTCCACTAAATGATTATGTTACCTCAACCTTGATAGCAATAGTCCCAATCATAATAGTTTCATAGTTTTCTCGTGTTATGGGACAATATATTTCTCCAACTTGGATGCCCTCAATGTTTTCAATTGAATTTAGGCCATAAGTCTTATCAATCTTCTTGGGGAAATAGACAGTATGCTCCTTGTCATTAACATTAAAAGTTACCTTTCCTTGATTACAATTAATGACAGCACCTGCAGTATTAAGAAAAGGTCTCCCAAGAATAATAGACATATTATCATCTTCAGGCATTTCAAGCACAACAAAGTCAGTTAATATAAAGCAATTATGAGCCACTTGAACAGGAACATCCTCACATATACCAAAAGGAATAGTAGTAGATTTATCAGCCATTTGCAAAGATATATCAGTTGGTATCATTTTTTTCAATTGAAGTCTCTTGTAGAGAGAAAAAGGCATAACACTAACTCCTGCTCCCAAATCACATAAAGCAGTTCTTACATAATTACTTTTAATAGAACATGGAATAGTTGGAATCCCTAGGTCTCCAAGTTTCTTTGGAACCTTACCATTAAAGGAATAATTAGTAAGTAAAGTAGAAATTTCCTCATTAGGAATCTTCCTTTTATTAGAGACAATATCCTTCATATACTTTGAATAAGGAGGCAATTTAATAGCATCAGTCAAAGGAATTTGCAAAAATAAAGGTTTCATCCACTCACAAAACTTGTTATAGTGTTCTTCTTCCTTTGACTTGTGTTTCTTATTAGGAAAAGGCATTGGTTTTTGGACCCAAGGCTCTCTTTCACTACCATGTTTGTTAGCAACAAAATCTTCCTTAGTGTACTTAGTATTCTTAGTGTGCCTTTTATGTTCTTCTTAAATTTCTTCTTTATTAGGGGCATCATTTTTCTCATTACCACTCTCAGTTTTAGCTTCAGAGGCAGATATACTATTAGGATCCTTAGCAGGTTCAGAAGACTCTACAACTGTTTTATGTTTCTTTTTCATTCTCTTAGAAGAAGTACCTCTATCTTCAATTTGTTGAGAATCTTGCTCAATTCTTTTAGGATGTCCCTCAGGATATAAAGGATCTTGAGTGAAAGCACCACTCCTAGTTCTGATTTCATAAGCATGTTTTTCTTTAGAAGCATTAACTATCAAATCTTTTTGTACTTTAGTAAGCTGATCAATTTGAGTTTGAACCATTTGGAAATGTTTAACAAGCATTTTAACATCATTGGAGGTTCTTTCCACAATATCTCTCAACTCATTAATAGCTCTTGAGTTTTTCCTTAAATGATTTTGCACTCTCTTATTAAAATTATCTTGCTTAACAACAAAGATATCAAATTCTTCTAAGCATTGATCAGGAGGTTTAGAATAAGGAATATAACCTTCATCAAAATGTTGGAGAGAGTGTAGCTCAATAGTGTATGTGTGGGAGATTGTCTTACATAACTCTTCTATAGGAGGTAGATTCTTCACATCTTCAGATTTAATACCCTTATCCTTGAGACATTTCTTAGCTTCCTTCATCACTTCATCATTTAGTTCAATCACTCCCCTCTTCTTTGGTGTTGGTGTTGGCTTAGGCACAGTTGGCTCAGATGTGGTTGACTCAGGTGAAGTCCAGTCATCATAATTCTTGCTTATTTTAGCCATTAATTCCTCAGCTTCTTTGGGAGTACTCTTCCTGAAAACACAATCAGCAAAACTATCTAGGTATGTCCTAGATTCATCAGTTAGTCCATTATAATATCTATCAAGAAGCTCATTTTTAGGTATTGGACATCCCGGCTGTGCATGAATTAAAGCACAAAACCTTGCCCATGATTCAGGCAATTTCTCCTCTTCCCCTGTTTAAAATCAAAAATTTCCTGCAAAATGGCATGTCGAGCACTAGGAGGAAAATATTTCTAAAAGAAAGTATCAATCAAGCAATCAGGGCTATCAATAGATCCAGGAGGTAGATTATTAAATCAAGCTTTAGCTTCTCCTTTCAGTGAAAAAAGGGAAAATTTTAGCAACAAAGTAGGTGCGCATCTTAATATCATCAGAAAATAGGCCACTCATTGTAGAAAGCTCAGTCATATGTGCTACAACACTTTCATTTTCAGTTCCACAAAAAGGTTCTTTCTCAACAATGGTTATGTAGGATAAATCAAGAGAGAAATCATAATCCTTATCTTTAATGTTTATGGGAGATGTAACAAACTTAGCATTAGGAGATAATTTAAGTTTAATAGTGAGTCTCCCAAGCAGACTCTTAATAGCACTTGTACCATGAGTGTTTTGACATTCTTCAATCAATTCATCAGTCATTTCAATATAACCGTCATCAAGATCATAGCTCTCTCTAGACTCAGGTGAACTAACAGGTGTAGCAGTATCTTCATTAGGAGTTTCAGTGTTTCCAACTATAGTTCTAGCAATCATAGCATCTAGGGAAGGACCTAATGAACCACTCTCATCAAGCACGATAGAAGTAGTATCATAAGTATCATAAGCAATTTCAGATTCAGCAGAGGTAGCAATATGTGTACCATGTGTATGTGGTGGTGGTGTAAGGAGCTTACTCATCATAGATGGTGAATCAGGAGCAACAGAGGTGTTCAGAACTGTACCTCTCCTTGTAGTGGATGGTAATATAGGAACTTTTCCATCATGAGTTTTACCCATGATGAATGGATGGCAGCAAACAATAATGATTCCAAGTGAACTTTATAAATATAGCTATGCTCCCCGGCAACGGCGCCAGAAAATAGTCTTGATGACCCACAAGTATAGGGGATCGCAACAGTCTTCGAGGGAAGTAAAACCCAATTTATTGATTCGACACAAGGGGAGCCAAAGAATATTTATAAGCCTTAACAACTGAGTTGTCAATTCAGCTGCACCTAGAAAAAATCTTGCTTACAGTAGTTTATCAGTAGCAACAGTTTTGTAGTAGAAATAGCAAAGTGATAGCAGTAGTAAAAGTAAAGACAGTAGTAACAATTGCAGTAAACAGTAGGATTAAAGTGCGGTAGGCATAGGGATGGATGGACGGGCGTTGCATGGACAAGACAATTCATATAATAATCAAGACATAGGGCATTTGCAGATAAATAAGATAAAACATCCAAGTACTAAATAATCATAGGCATGTGTTCCATATATAGTCATACGTGCTCGCAATGAGAACTTGCACAACAGCTTTTGTCCATCGACCCGTTGCGTGGGCCTCAAGGGAATCTACTGGCAATTAAGGTGCTCCTTTTAATAGAGCACCGGAGCAAAGCATTAACACTCCATGAACACACGTCATCCTCACATCATAGCCATCCCCTCCAGTTATCCCGATTTCTGTCACTTCGGGGCCTCAGGTTCCGGAAAATAATATGTGAATACAACTTTCAGGTAAGATCATAAACAATACTATCATCATGAATCAATAACATGTTCAGATCTGAAATCATGGCACTCGGTCCCTAGTGACAAGCATTAAGCATAACAAGTTGCAACAATGTCAAAAAAGCACTAACAATAGATACTAGGCACCATGCCCTAACAATCTGATGCAATTACATGAATGATCTCATCCAATCCCTACCATCCCCATAGCCTACTGCGGGGGATTACTCACTCATGGATTGGGGATTCATGGATGGTTGATTGAGAAGGGTTGGTGATGATGATGGCGATGATCTCCTCCAATTCCCTCTCCTGGCAGGGTGCCAGAACGGAGTTTCTGGTTGTGGCGGCGCAGCGGAACTCTATCTGGAAAAACGTCGACCCCCCCTCTGTTTTTAGGTCAGAGGGCTTATGTAGGTGAAAGGAGAGGTCGAGGCGGAGACTGAGGCGCCACCACCCCTCAGTGCGGCTGGCCCACGCCACAGTGGTGTGGGCCTCGTGCCCTCCGTCTCATCTTCTGGCTCCATGAGTCTTCTGGTCAAATAGGAGTTTTGCGATATTTTCTGGGATTTTCCTGAAAGTTGATTTCCTGCACAAAAAACGAGACACCAAAGCAATTCTGCTGAAAACAGCGTTAGTCCGCATTAGTTGTATCCAAATCACACAAATTAGAGAAGAAACAATAGCAAAAGTGTTCGGGAAAGTAGATACGTTTTGGACGTATCATTGGGCATTACAACATTATACATAGAGTGTAATCCAACTACATCTATGACTAATAATCCACCTTCAGGTTATCATCGGAACCCCTTCCAGTATTAAGTTACAAGCAACAGATAATTGCATTAAGCAAAGTGTGTAAAGTAAACAATAAAATCGCCCCATGGACAAAGGATTGTTGTTTTCTCCCTAGTAGCAACAAAACATCTACAGCCTTAGAGATTCCTGTCACTTCCCAGATTACTAGAGGCATGAATGTAACATCCCAATTTCAGCAACCCTGATTAATTGTCCAGAATGCAAAAATCAGGGGGAACAAAAACTTTTTCTTATTTAATTGTGCAGTGCTTGCTTGTTGTTGCATGTGCTCATGCTTCTGATTGTATAGCTTATGATATACTCCTTACCCCAACATAAGTCGACAAAAACTACTTAACAAAACTGTCCTGGCTCTTTTTATATATCCTCAAATGTTCTGGCATTTCAAAACCTGAGCCAAGATGCCTTTGTAACCCTAACTACTTTAGTAGCTTCTATTGACAAAATTATGGAGATCTATATGATATAATCTCCTTATGTTTTTAAGGCAGAGCTTTCAACTACTCTTACCTCTAGGTTTTTCTAAAACCTTTTTATAAAGCTTTTGAATTCTACTCTTGGTAGAAATACCAAGGACTTTCACCTTATTCAAACTTCACCCTTTCAAATACCCATCCCAACCTCAAGCTAGGCTTGAAGGTACACATGGTAGTAGATTTGTTCTGTTTGCAAGATGAGTTACCTTGATCTGCTGCTTGACTTCATTGCTTAGAAGTATAATGATCTACCTAGGAGCTCATCATCTAGCATCTATCTAATCCAAGAGTGTCAATCCTAAACAAGTTAACCAAGCTGGATCTGAACTCTAGCCACTAGGTGCTCATCTAAAACCCTTAACCAGATCAACTCTAAAGTGATCCATTCTAGAAGTTTCCAAGTCAATGAAGACCAATATCAAGCGTGGATCTATTCTACCCAATATACACTTTAACACCATCCACTTGATGATGCTTTGATACCTTGCAACCCATCGAAAACATCCCCACTCATATTCTAGTCAAAAACCCTAACTCTGCTAAATTTCACTAAGTCTGGAAACTATTTCAACATCACTTCTTTGAATGCCTATCTTTATCAACCCTTGTGCATTTTTGGTAATGCACTTGAACCATCTTGTAAAACATCATAAGGACTACCAAGGCCCACTTTTTACCTTGGCTAGATCATCCTCCAAACCACTTGTTCTTGATGGTTTTGTAGGCAAGAAAATAATAACTTCTGCAAATCTTATCAACTAGCCTACTTTGGAAGAAGTTCACAGCTCCATGCTATCTTCCTTGGACCAACTCCCTGCATGATTGTGTTCTACTCATAAAGGTCTTACAGTACCTACTTCACTTGTTCCAAATGGATCCTTGTGCTTCAAAAACCCACAAGGTTTTGAAGGCTATTTTGTAATCTGCTTCGGCAGTCTTATTTTATTCAAAGTTTGGAATCAATCCTTGGAGATCTCAAGCTTGATCAAGCCCAAACTTCTGTACCATGGTGATATACATAACTTGTTCTATCTATCCATATAACCCTTCAACCAAGGGGAGCCTTGAGCTCCAAGATACAACCATGTTTTGATGGTATGAAAATAACATCACCCTAGATCCTTTAATTCTTGTTCCTCGCTAAAATCAAGTTGGATTCTCAACCCCCAAGGTTGAAAATGCTATATACACCTTGTGTAAATCATATACCTTGATTATAAAGATTTATATAATTTTATCCATAATTACTATGGCTCAAAAACTATTTAATTCATTTAATGGGCAAAATCTCAAAAACTCCATCTACAAAGGAAGGTTTGGTTTCTGACAAAGAACTTCCCCAACTTTAAGCACTTTTGAGTACTATATATCATACTCTATCCTCCCACTTCAAAAATAAATATTTTTGAAGAGCCTTAATAATTCTTTTTGCCCTTTTTCCTAAATGGAAGAAATAATAAAATAAATGTGTTAAATACTTTTATGTGCTAATAAATCTTGAGAAAATTCCCCAATATTTGATATGGTATTTAGGACCATCTCACATCAAAAACCAACCTTAACCAATGTGAAAATATCAAATAAGCTCCTAGAAACCATTTCTACACTATTTGAATAAATGAGATAAACATGATCTAAAATGACCCAATAAATGTCACAAAATTCCTGGAGGTACACCCTGACTATACCTATCTACCTACACCCTTCCCTCATCTTACTCAAGCCAATTTGACAACATCCCTTCATCATCATATAAATGATCAATTTTGCAAACTAAACAAGTATTGAGCTAAACCAAAAATCAAATCATTACCAAAGCCCACCATCACTCACCACAGCCACAAGGACACCCTTCTAGTCAAAATAACTATACCATGTGCCCTCCCCATGTCCTTTACACCTTTGAAAGGAGGGAAAGATAGATCATTTATTGGTGTGTCCCTCTTTATATCAAAAGCTAGGAAGCAGCCACTCCCCTCTCTCTATATGGTCATGTACTAGGCCCCACCTCACCCCCTCCACCTCCTCCCTCGACCAATACCCAAGCAGCATCCCTCCCTTCCCCTCAAATGGACATAGTCCACTCTATACCCCTCCTCCTTGGTTTATAAGCCTGCAGGCCACCCCAGCACCCCACACTGGCTCATTTACTCCCTACTACCTCCCACCTACCCTCCCTAGAGAGCCACTCCTCCTCCCCTGCTCTGTCCTGCCCGAGAGAAGGAGAGGAAGGTGCTTCGGCCATTGTTCTAGATCCGAGCATATCTCACCCTCTCGAGATCCTCTCTCTCTGCATGTTGCTCTCCCGAGATCCCCTTGATCCACTGCCTCTAACCGTGTCTCCCTCTCTTCTCAGGAACGACCAGAACCACCTCGTCGGAGAGCTCCCGAAGCTACCCTTCGGTTGTCCACGCGCGAGCCTCTCACTGGGGTCGAACCGCCCCTTACCGCCCCTCGTCGGAACTGTCGTCGCACGCCGCGTCTCCCTGTTCCCTCCTTCGCTGCCGGAAAGGCGTCTAGTAAGCCCCCTACACCCGCCGCGCCTCCCCTAGGGTTCCCTCCTTCTGTTCCGTGGTTAGGGGAAGAAGAAGAGCGGACACCATCGATCCCTTTTGATCAGACGGCTCCTGTCGCGAGATACCCCTTCAGCCTCCTTCTCCCACTGACCGATGGGTCCCGCATGTTGGGTTCTAAACCGCCTCCTCTCGCGTGTGTTGCCGCCCGAGTTGGCCTATTCCTGTTTCCCGGCCCAGCTAGGGTTAAAAATCGGCCCATAGCTGCCTTTGTATTTTCTTTTTCTCTAGATCTATTTTTAGGGTTGTTGGTTTAATTACAAGACAAAATGTTAATTGCCTCTAAACCACCAGATGTGATTTTTAATGGGTACACTAGTGATTCTTACAACATGCAGTACCAAAATATGGACAATATATTATTTGTACAAATTCTGTAAATTTATCTACCACAACTTAACCTTTTCAATAAATAATTCCACTGAGAGTTTTATAAAACCAAATGGAATACATCCAATTGTATCTGGTAGATATGGCATGTACCTATTTCATGGATTTGGTCACATTCCAAATTGAGCCATAGGTTGACTGTAGCAAAAATGACAAAAACACTACATTTATGCCTTTAAGAAATTCCGAGGCCAAACCACAAATTGTTTGAACCTAATTCCAAATCCCTTAGATGAGGAATGTCAGAACCTACCAAATCCTAGGAGATCAATATTTTTGGAGCCTATGTCATTTTTTTGTGTTTTAAATATATCTGTATAGGGTTGTTCTAGTAGAAAAATCCCTATAGGAGTTTTACAACTCCAAAAAGGGTGAATCCAATTTCTACATAAAGGTATTCCAAATATATACCTTGTGACCTTGGAATCATATCAAAATCATATATAGATTTAATCTGGTGAAAAAGACAAACTAACTACATAACTGACTTTGGGAATTTCCCAAGGGCATTCTGGTAAATATTTTGAGATGAATCCAACTCTCAAAAATCTTAAACACCAAAGTCTACCAAATATATGAGGACAAATTTATTTGAGCTCCAGATCTTTTCTGGTGATTTATTCACCTATACTAGAGGTTATTTCACTAGAAAAATTATAGGTAAATATAGAAAATTGATAAAATCATAAAACCACTTGTGTTGGCCTTGTGACATCAATACCTATCTGTTGATATCAATGTTGTACATTGATATCACCCAGGTCCAAAGCCTTAGTCCAAACCACTTCATTAGGTGGTATTTGACAAATAAATCCTAAAGGCAATTCAAGTAATTCCAATTGCTACTATCTCAATCTATCAAAACCTACTGAATGGAATAATGCGTTGTATGTTGCTTGCTCTATTGCATTGCTGCTTGTATGCCTTGCGTTGATTGTGGTCCTTGTTTGTTTGCATGTATTCTCATGGACGACGATAGTTGCGATAATATCGAAGACCCTATGAAGATGTTCATTATTGATTATTATGGTATTCTAAGAAGAAGTATAGGGACACATATTGCCATATTACTGATCGCAGGCAATCCACCTTCTTGCTCATTATCCTTGTCCTATTGTTTTACTTATGCATGTTTTATCAACTATTTATGAAACTACATTGTTCTATTATATGATGATGTATATCTGGTAGTGGCTTGGATCCTCCAAACCATTACACAATGGTACTAATAAGTACAACCCCCTCGATGACACCTACTTGTCCCTAGTATGGTAGATGGTGTAACACACCATACCCCTTTGGAGACCCCGATTTAGCCGAAGCAAAGCTATAGGATGGGAAGACCCCGAAAAAGTTTACAAAACATTTTATGATAAAATCTTGGTGAGGTTTGACCTACCAAGAGATGTTTGAGGAAATAAAAAGGACTTTGTTTTACAAGAAGGCTGAAGGAAAGATGGAGGAAAAAGGTTTACAAAAACACACCCGGTTCTTTGCAGTTTTGCTAGAACAATTAACCCGTGCAACCACATTACTCTGGAATGGGACAGGGCTGGATTTGATGTTTGTCTATTCTGGTATAAGCTGCCTCGCAACTACTACAGGGGGATATAACAATCCCTGGAGGGTGGGCCTTCTCTGGCAGGGTCCATGTAAAACATCGACGGGGAGAAGGAACGAAGGGTCTACGGGCCGCCACGCGTTACTATGAGCCCCTCATTGAAAGCGCACACTTCGGAAGTGGAAAAAGCGCTCTGGTTGGCTTGGGAACTATATAGGGCGTCCAGGTGTTGAGGGGAACAACACTCCTACGGTAGGCACTTATATTGGAGTGGGCATCTGGAGAGTCTTGATTGGTTACTCGACCCACGATCGGTGTAGATCAGGGTAGGGTACCCGGATGGTGTGGGTAAAGTGTACAACCTCTGCAGAGTGTAAATCTATTCGAATAGCCGTGTCTGTGGTCATGGACGGTTGGGAAGGTTGTTGTGGAGCGGTGCTGGTTTTGTTTTCAAAAGGGATTTCAGAAAAAGCAATGGCTTTGGAAATGTTTTGACCATGGGATGGCCGGAAAGGATACATGTTTTGACCATGGGATGGTCGGAAAGGAAGGAAAGGAGTTTGGTCATGGGATGACCGGAAGGACAAAACAAATGGGTGACCCAATCCTAGAGTTTCCCTAAAACTTTGCAAAAAGGTTTCCAAACTGTTTTATAAAAGTTTTCAACAAAGATATGTAGATTCTATATCTACAAGAGAAACTATTTGCGAAAATAACCTCTCTTGGAGCCCTCCTACTACCACAGCCATATTGCATATCCTCTTGTTATTATTATTCTCTTAAGGTGGTTTGCGAGTACATTCAGAGTACTCACTGGGCCAGTCCTTGGCTATTAACTTGGTCAGATATCGAGAAGAAGGTCAAGTTGACGACTATGCGAGCTAGGACGTTCTCCCAGTCAGTTGCCTGTAGGTTAAGGCATGGCTCGGGCTCTACGCATGATGAAGTTCCGCTGATGACGACTGATGTAGCCATAATGGCAAATACGGTAAGACATGTATCCACTTAAGTAATGGATGTTTACTTTGATATTGTCGGTTATGTGCCACGACTAACTGATCATGGGATTGTGGTGTATACATAATAGGGATTCTCGAAGGATTAATCTGGGGGCCCTACAGACTTGGTATCAGAGCCATCCTGATTGTAGGAGAACCTTAGTTACCATGGTCGTTAGACAGGAAAACTATTTTGGAAACACCGGCTTTTGAAAACTAATTCCTCAAAACATTTCGAAATATTCTACTTCTTATCTCAATCTAGTTTAGATGATTTCTAAAATGACTTCCTCTAGCTCTCATCCAAAATTCAAACATACGAATTTCAAACAAATAGGACCTTGAACTAGGTGAAGACGATGAGAACAAGATAAAGAGAAGCAGCTATCAGCAAACACAAGGAGACTACAAGATCACCCTACAAGCGGAATCCCCATCACCAGAAAAATCAAGTACCGAACTCGCGAGAAGCATCCGGTGACACGGCGAAGGCTTCATTCGCAAGATAGTGACCCCGACCTCAATAACGTGATCTCTAGGATCAATAGTCCTAAGATATGATTCCCCTACGTCGCGAGTAGTTAACTCCTTGGTCCCCCTAATAGGCCGTGTTTGCTTGCCTAAGTGCTTAATGTGTTGTTTGATGTGTGTTGTTTGCCAAGGACATTGCGATTCCCCTCGCTCTGTTCGCCATGTATGTTTGTTCTGGTTTGCTTTAACCTTAGTCAAATATGACTCTGGGATCCATACCCCACCTAGTAACTGAGAAACCCCAATAGTTGTCGCTAACAAGAATCCATACTAACCTCGGGAGTTATGAGAGGAAGAGTATTGCAAAAACCAGGACTTCGACATCATCAAGGTAGAACCACTTGAAGGCTCCTCCTCAGTAGGATGGCATACCCCGCCAAACTCACCACTCAAGACTCGTTGATAGCGTAGCACTCCATTATCCCTTAGTCTATTATGGCAAGAACCTCGTTGAAGCCAGAAGTCTACAACCAGGGGATCCTCATGACCCACAAGAAACCACAAGACCTAAAATAAGACAACAAGTAAAGAGCTAACTCCACCAACCTTCGGTGTATTAGAGCTTCTGACCCCCTTAAGATACTAACTATTCTAGTTGACCCTGCCCAAACAACGGGAAGTTCCTCACTAGAAGGCCAGAATAATCCAAAAATCCTGAAGATCGGACTGCCTGAAGACAACGAGTCTACTCCACCATCGTGCAGAAGAAACATCAAAATTTCTAGTGAAGACAACTTATCAAAAGCTGGATGTATCTAACCTAACTAGAGACTAACTAGAAGATCCGTAATTGCTAACTTGTCCTAAGCTAACTCCTTAAGGCATCATTAGGAACCCACCCCGACAAGGTTATTGATACATTACAAATGTATCTATAATTTTTGATGTTCCATGCTTGGTTTTATCCACTTTCTTGTGTTTTGTCCACACTTTGGAGTACTTTTCATATGATTTCTTGGACTATCCTATTAACAAGAGCCACAGTGCCAGCTGCTTGTTTTTTGCTGTTTTTGGTTCTAGGAAAGTCAGAAAATGAATATTCTCAGAATTGGACGGGACAAAAGCCAAAGTGCATATTTTTCCAGAAGTCATCAGATGCCAGAATACGAGACGGAGAAGGGCTAGGGGCCCACCACACCACCTGGCCGCGTGGGCCAGGCCTAGCCGCGCCAGGGGGTGGTGTGGCCGACCCCAGCACCCCCTCGGCATCTCCTCTTTCGCCTATATATCTCCCCCGAGGCAAAAACCCTAAATCGTCAATCAGAAATCCACGAAAAGTTCCGCAGCGCCGCCGCCACCGAAGGGGAGATTCGGGAGACAGAAAGTCTTTGTTCCGGCACACTGCCGGGACAGGGAAGTGCCCCCGGAGCCATCTCCATCAATCTCCACCACAATATCCCTCACCGTTGCTGATTCCCATGATGATGAGGGAGTAGTTCTTCCTCGAGGCTAAGGGTTCTACCGGTAGCTATGTGTTCATTTCTCTCTCTATGCATGATCTTATTGAGATCATGAGCTTGTAATCTATAGATCTACCTTGCTACTCAAGTGCTTTAATAGATCTCTGCTCTCCCCATGTGTGTGAAGTTGACAGTGTGCACACCATGGTGGCACTTAGGCTATAGATTACAAATACTTGTTATGAGTTATATTTGGAGTTGGATGTCTTTATGAAATTGTGGTGTTTGTTGGACCCATCTAGTGCTCAAGGTGACGGTGTGGGGTTATCTAGATGTGGCAAGCAAACTTTGAGGTGTGTTGTTATAGCCCTACCATCGATTAGAGTGTCCAACCGGAGAGTAGTTTAGCGTAGTATCATAAAGAAGAATATATTTATATGAGAGTGTTCACTAGTGAAAGTATGATCCCTAGGCCTTGTTTCCAAGCATTGAAACACCGTTTGCTACTAGATCTGTTACATGTTTGCTTGCTTCCATCTTTATTTCAGTTTTCCTTTAGTCTCTTCCACGCCATCCAGCTATTTTTTGTCACCGTTACCACTTATAATTATCCATACCACTTATATTTCACTATCTCTTCGCCGAACTTGTGCACCTATACACCTGACAAGTGTATTGGGTGTGTTGGGGACACAAGAGACTTCTTGTATCTTGATTGCAGGGTTGCTTGAGAGAGGATACCTTTGACCACTTCCTCCCTGAGTTCGATAAACCTTGGGTGATCCACTTAAGGGAAAACTTGCTGCTATTCTACAAACCTCTGCACTTGGAGGCCCAACAATCGTCTACAAGAATAGAAGTGCGTAGACATCAAGCTATTTTCTAGCGCCGTTGCCGGGGAGGTAAGGTAAAAGTTACTCACATCCTCCGTTGTGAGTGCTCGAAGTTATTTCCGTTAGATTCTGCAATTTTGTCTTTTTGTTTCTTGTTTTCACTAGTTAGGCTTAATGGAAAACAACAACAAAATAGAGAGCTTTATAGTCTTTATCTTGAGTTAGGACATGAAGTGTTTGAAGAGAAAATTAAAAAACCTATGAAACTTTATTTGCATGCTAATAGAAATGTTGTTAGTATGAATTCTTTGGACACCATTATTGCTAATGCTATGGAAAAGTCTACGCTTGGGAAAGCTAGTTTTTATGAAAATGATCTTTTTAGTTCCCCAGCTTTGGAAGATAGCTATTATATTGCTTATGATGATACCAAACCTCCAATATATGATGATTACAATGATGAATATGATATTTTCAGTCCACCTACCATTGAGAAGGAAATTAATTATGATTACAATATGCCTCCTATATTTGGTAATTATGGTGATGAGAATAATAATGATAGCTATTTTGTTGAATTTGCTCCCACTACAATTATTAAGAATGACTATGATTATGCGGGGAGTATTAATTCTTTTATGCATGTGGCTCATGATAAGAATGGTTCATGTGATAGTTATATTGTTAATTTTATTCATGATGCTACTGAAAGTTATTATGAGAGAGGTAAACATAGTCTTATGTATCTCAATAATATTAAGTTTCCCCTCTTTATGTTGAAAGTTTTGAAGTTACACTTGTTTTGCTTTCCTATGCTTGTTGCTTTGAGCTTTCATGACTTATTTCTTTACAAGATTATTTTTCATACGAAGTGGGTTAGACTTAAATTTGTTCCATATTTTCTTCTTGATGCTCTCTTTTACTTCAATTCATATTTCTTATGTGAGCATCTTCTCAAACTATCATGCCTAACTTAAAGGCATTAAAGAAAAGTACTTATTGGGAGATAACCCAAAAGTTTTAGATGAGTCTTGGAAGTTATTACTTCAGTAATAACCGCTCCTTATCCTTTTTATTTGCTTTTTGTGCCAAGAGTAACCTCTAATGAGAGAGAAGTAATGATTGGGAAAGTTGCTGTCCCGAAACAGATTTCTGTGCTTCACCGTAAAAAATCGTGTAAAATATATGTCTGTCCTTTTGAGGCGTGAATTTTTGTTCTTCTGACCCAGGTTGTTATATAACTTTTGTTAGTTCAACACTTTTCGATTTGAGCAACAGAAGGTCTTCGAAAAAATTCGTCTTTACCTGCTGGTCTGTTTTGACAGATTTCTGCCATTATTTGCATTTGCTTCTTGTTGGTTCCTTTTTGAGTTCTTTTGGGGAATTGAGCTTTTTGAGGGAATTGCTACAGTAGCTAGTGTTTTAGTGGAAGTTTACTTGGTGTTGGAACTGAACATAAAGACTTATTATCTTGAGTGCACTAATGTTGCTAATAAAGATTGTGTGAAGTTTTTTATGAAGGAAAAATTTCAGGTGTATGGAAGGAACGAGTAATGAGATGAAGGATGCACTAAAGCTCAAGCTTGGAGATGCCACGCGTGTCACCCCAAGAAATATCCAAGAAGTACAAGCGTCAAAGCTTGGGGATGCCCAAGGCATCCCCCTCCTCATCAATAAAAATCCTAGGTTTCTTCCAAACACTTCATTTTTATTGTTTCATGCACAGTTGTGTTGTTCTTGGAGCGTCTTCTTTTTCCTTTTCATTTTCGTTTTTCGTTTGCTTTTGTTTGCTTAGTTTTCTGAATAAATTGGTTGGACACCCTCTTTCATACATTAGTTTGCAAATAGTTTGGTTTGGTTTGGAAAAGAGTAGGAAAGTTCATGCTTATGTGGTAAAAAGAGCTTGTTTTTGACTGTGGCCTATGCTTTGTCATGCCATGCTTGATATTGTTTTGGCTTTATGCTTAGTATTCTTTGTTGTAGCATTACTTGTTATAAACAATTGAGATTGCTTCATGTGCCTTGGATGAATCATGCGTTGTTTTAGCATATTAAAGCATAGTATAATGGTATTCTCCTTTGATGCTTTATTTGGGTTGACTTGGCGCATGCTCACACCATGTTTTACTATCTCAAGTCACCATAGCCTTATAATCCTTTAGTTTTCAACTTGTAGTATCACTTTATGCTTTGATCAATGATGTTTTGTCGCTCTGCATGATTATGGCCATTATTGCTCTCTTAGTTTGTCGCTCTCAGTCTTTTGCTAGCCTCCACAACCAAGTATGAGTTCCACTCATGCATCCAACTCCCTAAACCAAGTTATTCCAAAGATTCCACCATACCTACCTACTAGATTATGCTATTCCAAGTATATTCATGCTTTTGTTTACCTTTCGAATTAAACTTGTTATGAGAAAACTAGTGATTAAAGCTCTCACGAACTTGATGGCACACTTTACTTTTCTTGCCCTTAATAAACATGAACCATTGTGTCGTCTATGTTGTATATGCTTGCACTTATTTGTTGGGAATTAGCAGAACCATGCTGTCATGGGGAACGCTTTCAACATTGCACTTGGTACTTGTACCTAGTTGATATCATGCTCTTTTGTATATGGATGTTGTCGGTGTGAAATGAAAGGGGAGCTTGTAAGTCCATGGAGTTATGTATATGTGTTAGAGAAACGCCTAGGCCACTGGTCTAATCCATGCTGACATGGTGGAAACCTGCAGCGTAACCATAATGAGCTGTCTATGAAGCATTCTTCTTATAAAAAAAGAGTCCTATATTGAGAAAAAAAAGAGAAAAGAAAAAAAAGATTATGAAAAGAGGAAAGAGAAAAAAGCACCATATTCCCATGGTAAATAAGAAGATTGTTGACATGCTCGTTGTCTGCTTGCCTTGTCATTTTAATATGGGGATTCTTCCGTATCATCGGGCAAGGGGTACCCCGTTGGCGGTTCTCTATGATACACATGTACTTACAATGATATGAACTTACCGGTGACTAAACTTGAGTAGCATGAGGAGCGGCCCTCGTATACAAGGGACATGAGATTTCTAACTTATACTTCGTCAAGCATGTACACCATAGTTTGTTCACTTTAACCTTAATCACTTCAAGATGCTTATGATAGGGGCAATGAGAGGTGAAAGCTATAAGTACCATAATTTTTGGAAGCTCTTTATGAAACTTGAATCTCTACTTCCTTCTATGAAGGCCTTTCTTCCACCATTATATTGAGTCTCCACCTTCTACCTTTATGCACCTACTTTGAGAGCATAGTGGCCATTCTTAGTTCTATGTGCATTGTCCCAAGACTAGTTGATTGATGCATAACTTGATATTGCTTGTTTTAAACTATTTGTATCTAGTCACTCTTATGAACTTTGAAGGTGTCCTATGCATTTATATTTGCTACTCTATGAGGGACAAGCTGAATACTATTATGCTATGTTTTCTTTATGTGAAACAAACAAACGTCCTGCAAAGCATTGTTATTCATTAATCTTTTGTTTGTGCCTTTTCATGTTGCATCATAGTTTCTTTGTCTTATTGCTAGAACTTTGTATTTCATGTTATGATTGTAGTACTATGATTCCCATCTTTGAATGTTTTACAAATACTTTGATCAAGTCTTTGATGGTGCATGTCACCTCAAAAATTATTCTTTCTTTTTATCACTTACCTACTCGAGGACGAGCAGGAGTTAAGCTTGGGGATGTTGATACATTGCAAATGTATCTATAATTTTTGATGTTCCATGCTTGGTTTTATCCACTTTCTTGTGTTTTGTCCACACTTTGGAGTACTTTTCATATGATTTCTTGGACTACCTATTAACAAGAGCCACAATGCAGCTACCTGTTTTCTGCTATTTTTGGTTCCAGGAAAGTCAAAAAATGAATATTCTCGGAATTGGACGGGACAAAAGCCAAAGTGCCTACTTTTCCGGAAGTCATCAGATGCCAGAATACGAGACGGAGAAGGGCTTGGGGCCCACCACACCACCTGGCCGCACGGGCCAGGCCTGGCCGTGCCAGGGGGTGGTGTGGCCGACCCCAGCACCCCCTCGGCCTCTCCTCTTTCGCCTATATATCTCCCCCGAGGCAAAAACCCTAAATCGTTAATCAGAAATCCACGAAAATTTCCACAGTGCCGCCGCCACCGATGGGGAGATTTGGGGGACAGAAAGTCTCTGTTTCAGCACCCTGCCGGGACAGGGAAGTGCCCCCAGAGCCATCTCCATCGATCTCCACCACCATCTCCATCACCGTTGCTGATTCCCATGATGATGAGGGAGTAGTTCTTCCTCGAGGCTAAGGGTTCTACCGGTAGCTATGTGTTCGTCTCTCTCTCTATGCATAATCTTATTAAGATCATGAGCTTGTAATCTATAGATCTACCTTGCTACTCAAGCCCTACCATCGATTAGAGTGTCCAACCGGAGAGTAGTTTAGCGTAGTATCATAAAGAAGAATATATTTATATGAGAGTGTTCACTAGTGAAAGTATGATCCCTAGGCCTTGTTTCCAAGCATTGAAACACCGTTTGCTACTAGATCTGTTACATGTTTGCTTTCTTCCATCTTTATTTCAGTTTGCCTTTAGTCTCTTCCACGCCATCCAGCTATTTTTTGGCACCGTTACCACTTATAATTATCCATACCACTTGTATTTCACTATCTCTTCACCGAACTAGTGCACCTATACACTTGACAAGTGTATTGGGTGTGTTGGGGACACAAGATACTTCTTGTATCTTGATTGCAGGGTTGCTTGAGAGGGGATACCTTTGACCACTTCCTCCCTGAGTTCGATAAACCTTGGGTGATCCACTTAAGGGAAAACTTGTTGTTGTTCTACAAACCTCTGCACTTGGAGGCCCAACAACTGTCTACAAGAATTGAAGTGCGTAGACATCAGTTATGCAATACAACGTCACTCAAGGACCTCAACTCAAGACCCAAGGAGATACAACCTTCTTTAGCATCACGTCAGCACCTCAAGATAGACTACACCCTTCTCAAAGAACCTTGGTGAAGCTCTAAGGTGAAAAAGAATGCTTCTTTCCTACTCAAATCCCGAAGATTATCTACCGGAAAAGATCTCCAGATCCGACGCCTTTTCGCCAAACAGCAACTCACGAGTTATCAGAGGAGAAACTAACTAAAGATTCTATGAAGCCTTGGCTACTTCAGCTGAAGACCACCCTAAGGGACCACAGATTCGCTAACCTCGTTAATTCTAAACAGTTTAGACGATCCGCTAATTCAGCTACTCCGATCGGCTAAGTATGAATAATAGTAGTATATAAGCCCTGTAGGACCTAGTTGCAGACATCATCTGAAGAATTCAAATCTGGGCAGAAGATTGCGATATCCATCATCTAATGACTCCAAGGAGGAAGGACTGCGTTAACTCCAAGCCACCCTAGTTTAACCCTAAGGGGGAAAGACTGCGTCTTTCCCACAAAATAGAATAACCCACTGCTAGAAGCAATCCAGCAGATAGACCCAAAGACGTAAACTAGGATACGATAATCCCTTAAGAGAGACGTAGTAAATCCTTACCGAAGGAAGATCATCCCTCACAATCCCGATTGAAGCGTGTTCAATACTCGTGCATCCAAGACGATTGAAGTTCAACCTCATTGTCATAGTGACCCTGTTCAAAGACAAAGCTGACAAGTTAGTATGCGAGAAACACATAGCACTAACTCCAACACAAAATCCCATAACCTTATTCTCCCGAATCTCGGGACGAGATTATTTTAAGGGGGAAAGATCTGTAACATCCCAATTTCAGCAACCCTGATTAATTGTCCAAAATGCAAAAATCAGGGGGAACAAAAACTTTTTCTTATTTAATTGTGCTTGCTTGTTGTTGCCTATGCTCATGCTTCTGATTGTATAGCTTATGATATACTCCTTACCCCAACATAAGTTGATAAAAACTACTTAATAAAACTATCCTGTCTCTTTTTATATATGCTCAAATGTTCTGGCATTTCAAAACCTGAGCCAAGATGCCTTTGTAACCCTAACTATTTTAATATCTTCTATTGACAAAATTATGGAGATCTATATGATATAATCTCCTTATGTTTTTAAGGCAGAGCTTTTAACTACTCTTACCTCTAGGTTTTTCTAAAACCTTTTTATAAAGCTTTTGAATTCTACTCTTGGTAGAAATACCAAGTACTCTCACCTTATTCAAAATTCACCCTTTCAAATACCCATCCCTACCTCAAGCTAGGCTTTAAGGTACCCATGGTAGTAGATTTGTTCTGTTTGCAAGATGAGTTACCTTGATCTGCTGCTTGACTTGATTGCTTAGAAGTATAATGAGCTACCTAGGAGCTCATCATCTAGCATCTATATAATCTAAGAGTGTCAATCCTAAACAAGTTAACCAAGCTGGATCTGAACTCTAGCCACTAGGTGCTCATATAAAACCCTTAACCAAATCAACTCTTTAGTGTTCCATTCTAGAAGTTTCCAAGTCAATGAAGACCAATATCAAGCGTGGATCTATTCTACCCAATCTACACTTCAACACCATCCACTTGATGTTTCTTTGATACCTTGCAACTCATCGAAAACATCCCCACTCATATTCTAGTCAAAAACCCTAACTCTGCTAAATTTGACTAAGTCTGGAAACTGTTTCAACAACACTTCTTTGAATGCCTATCTTTATCAACCCTTGTGCATTTTTGTAATTCACTTGAACCATCTTGTAAACCATCATAAGGACTACCAAGGACCACTTTTCCATTGTATAGATCATCCTACAAACCACTTGTTCTTGATGCTTTTGTAGGCAAGAAAATAATAACTTCTGCAAATCTTATCAACTAGCCTACTTTGGAAGAAGTTCACAGCTCCATGCTATCTACCTTGGACCAACTCCCTACATGATTGTTTTCTACCCATAAAGGTCTTACAATACCTACTTCAATTGTTCCAAATGGATCCTTGTGCTTCAAAAACCCACAAGGTTTTGAAGGCTATTTGGTAATCTGCTTCGGCAGTCTTATTTTATTCAAAGTTTGGAATCAATCCTTGGAGAGCTCAAGCTTGATCAAGCCCAAACTTTTGTACCATGGTTATATAAATAAATTGGTCAATCTATCCATATAACCCTTGAACCAAGGGGAGCCTTGAGCTCCAAGATACAATCATGTTTTGATGGTATGAAAATAACATCACCCTAGATCCTTTAATTATTGTTACTCACCAAAATCAAGTTGGATTCTCAACCCCCATGGTTCAAAATGCTATATACACCTTGTGTAAATCATATACCTTGATTATAAAGATTTATATAATTTTATCCATAATTATTATGGCTCAAAAACTATTTAATTCATTTAATGGGCAAAATCTCAAAAACTCCATCTACAAAGGAAGGTTTGGTTTCTGACAAAGAACTTCCCCAACTTTAAGCACTTTTGAGTACTATATATCATACTCTATCCTCCCACTTTAAAGAGCCTTAATAATTCTTTTTGCCCTTTTTCCTAAATGGAAGAAATAATAAAATAAATGTGTTAAATACTTTTTGCCTCATCTCACTCAAGCCAATTTGACAACATCCCTTCATAATCATATATATGATCAATTTTGCAAACTAAACAAGTATTGAGCTAAACCAAAAATCAAATCATCACCAAAGCTCACCATCACTCACCATAGCCACAAGGACACCCTTCTGGTCAAAATAACTGTAGCATGTGCCCACCCCATGTCCTTTACCACTTTGAAAGGAGGGAAAGATAGATCATTTATTGGCGTGTCCCTCTTTATATCAAAAGCTAGGAAGCAGCCACTCCCCTCTCTCCATGGTCGTGTACCAGGACCCACCTCACCCCCTCCACCTCCTCCCTCGACCAATACCCAAGCAGCATCCCTCCCTTCCCCTCAAATGGACATAGTCCACTCTACACCCCTCCTCCTCGGTTTATAAGCCCGCAGGCCACCCCAGCACCCTACCCTAGCTCATTTACTCCCCACTACCTCCCACCTACCCTCCCCAGAGAGCCACTCCTCCTCCCCTGCTCTGTACTGCTCGAGAGAAGGAGAGGAAGGTGCTTCGGCCATTGTTCTAGATCCGAGCATATCTCACCCTCTCAAGATCCTCTCTCTCTACATGTTGCTCTCCCGGGATCCCCTCGATCCACTGCCTCTAACCGTGTCTCCCTCTCTTCTCAGGAACGACCAGAACCACCTCGCCGGAGAGCTCCCGAAGCTACTCTTCGGTCGTCCACGCGTGAGCCTCTCACTAGCGTCGAACCGCCCCATGCCACCCCTCGTCGGAACTATCGTCGCACGTCGCGTCTCCCTGTTCCCTCCTCCGTTGTTGGAAAGGCATCTGGTAAGCCCCCTGCACCCACCGTGCCGCCCCTAGGGTTCCCTCCTTTTGTTCCGTGGTTAGGGGAAGAAGAAGAGCGGACACCATCGATCCCTTTTGATCGGACGGCTCCTGTCGCGAGATACCCCTTCAGCCTCCTTCTCCCACTGACCGTTGGGTCCCGCATGTCGGGTTCGAAACTGCCTCCTCCCTCACGTGTTGCCGCCCGAGTGGGCCTATTCCTGTTTCCCGGCCCCGCTAGGGTTAAAAATCGTCCCATAGCTGCCTTTGTATTTTCTTTTTCTCTAGATCTGTTTTTAGGGTTGTTGGTTTATTTACAAGACAAAATGCTAATTGCCTCTAAACCACCAGATGTGATTTTAATGGGTACCCTAGTGATTCTTACAACATGCATTACCAAAATATGGACAATATATTATTTGTACAAATTCTGTAAATTTATCTACCACAACTTAACCTTTTCAATAAATAATTCCTTCCGAGAGTTTTATAAAACCAAATGGAATACATCCAATTGTATCTGGTAGATATGGCATGTACCTATTTCATGGACTTGGTCACATTCCAAATTGAGTCATAGGTTGACTGTAGCAAAAATGACAAAAACACTACATTTATGCCTTTAATAAATTCCCTAGGCCAAACCACAAATTGTTTGAACCTAATTCCAAATCCCTTAGATGAGGAATGTCAACACCTACCAAATCCTAGGAGATCAATATTTTTGGAGCCTATCTCATTTTTTTGTGTTTTAAATATATCTATATAGGGTTGTTCTAGTAGAAAAATCCCTACAGGAGTTTACAACTCCAAAAAGGGTGAATCCAATTTCTACATAAAGGTATTCCAAATATATAACTTGTGACCTTGGAATCATATCAAAAGCATATATAGATTTAATCTGGTGAAAAAGACAAACTAACTACAGAACTGACTTTGGGAATTTCCCAAGGGCATTCTGGTAAATATTTTGAGATGAATCCAACTCTCAAAAATCTTAAACACCAAAGTCTACCAAAATATATGAGGACAAATTTATTTGAGCTCCAGATTTTTTCTGGTGATTTATTCACCTATACTAGAGGTTATTTCACTAGAAAAATTATAGGTAAATGTAGAAAATTGATAAAATCATAAAACCACTTGTGTTCACCTTGTTACATCAATACCTATCTGTTGATATCATTGTTTTACATTGATATCACCCAAGACCAAAGCCTTAGTCACAACCACTTCATTAGGTGGTATTTGACAAATAAATCCTAAAGGCAATTTCACAAAGGCAATTCAAGTAATTCCAATTGCTACTATCTCAATCTATCAAAACCTACTGAATGGAATAATGTGTTGTATGTTGTTTACTCTATTGCATTGCTGCTTGTATGCCTTGTGTTGATTGTGGTCCTTGTTTGTTTGCATGTATTCTCGTGGACGACAATAGTTGCGATAATATCGAAGACCCTATGAAGATGTTCATTATTGATTATTATGGTATTCTAAGAAGAAGTATAGGGACACATATTTCCATATTATTGATCGCATGCAAGCCACCTTCTTGCTCATTATCCTTGTCCTATTATTTTACTTATGCATGTTTTATCTACTATTTATGAAACTGCATTGTTTTATTATATGATGATGTATATCTGGTAGTGGCTTGGCTCCTCCAAACCATTACACAATGGTACTAATAAGTACAACCCCCTCGATGACACCTACTTGTCCCTAGTATGGTAGATGGTCTAACACACCATACCCCTTTGGAGACCCCGATTTAGCCGAAGCAAAGCTATAAGATGGGAAGACCCCGAAAAAGTTTATAAAACATTTTATGATAAAATCTTGGTGAGGTTTGACCTACCAAGATATGTTTGAGGAAATAAAAAGGAATTTGTTTTACAAAAAGGCTGAAGGAAAGATGGAGGAAAAAGATTTATGAAAACGCACCTGGTTCTTTGCAGTTTTGCTAGAACAATTAACCCGTGCAACCACATTAGTCTAGAATGGGACAGGGCTAGATTTGATGTTTGTCTATTCTGGTATAATTTGCCTCGCAACTACTAGAGGGGGATATAACAATCCCTGGAGGGTGGGCCTTCTCTGGCAGGGTCCATGTAAAACATCGACCGGGAGAAGGAACGAAGGGTCTACGGGCCTCCACGCGTTACTATGAGCCCCTCATTGAAAGCGCACACTTGGGAAGTGGAAAAAGCGCTCTGGTTGGCTTGGGAACTATATAGGGCGTCTCGGTGTTGAGGGGAACAACACTCATTGGGTAGGCACTTATATTGGAGTGGGCATCTGGAGAGTCTTGATCGGTTACTCGACCCACGATCGGTGTAGATCAGGGTAGGGTACGCGGATGGTGTGGTTAAAGTGTACAACCTCTATACAGTGTAAATCTATTCGAATAGCCGTGTCCGTGGTCATGGACGGTTGGGAAGGTTGCTGTGGAGCAGTGCTAGTTTTGTTTTCAAAAGGGATTTCGGAAAAAGCAATGGCTTTGGAAATGTTTTGACCATGGGATGGTCGGAAAGGATACATGTTTTAACCATGGGATGGTCGGAAAGGAAGGAAAGGAGTTTGGTCATGGGATGACCGGAAGGACAAAAAAATGGTTGACCCAATCCTAGAGTTTCCCTAAAATTTTGCAAAAAGGTTTCCAAAATGTTTTATGAAAGTTTTCAACAAAGATATGTAGATGCTATATCTACAAGAGAAACTATTTGAGAAAAGAACCTCTCTTGGAGCCCTCCTACTACCACAACCATATTGCATATCCTCTTGTTATTATTATTCTCTTAAGGTGGTTTGCGAGTACATTCAAAGTACTCACTGGCATTGTCCCTGGCTATTAACTTGGTCAGATATCGAGAAGAAGGTGAAGTTGATGACTATGTGAGCTAGGACGTTCTCCCAGTCAGTTGCCTGTAGGTTAAGGCATGGCTCAGGTTCTACGCATGATGAAGTTTCGCTGATGACGATTGATGTAGCCATAATGGCAAATAAGGTAAGCATGTATCCGCTTAAGTAATGGATGTTTACTTTGATACTTGTTGATGACCCACAAGTATAGGGGGTGTATCGCAGTATTTTCGATAAGTAAGAGTGTCGAACCCAACGAGGAGCAGAAGGTGCTGGCTAGTGGTATGGATCAGGAATTCTCTGCAAATACTTAGCAAACGGATTTTTAGGGGTTTTCGATAAAGCAAGTAAACAAAGTACGAGTAAATAAAAGACAGTAGGAATAACTACAGCAAGTGGCCCAATCCTTTATGCAGCAAAGGACAAGCCGGTTGTATTTCTATAGATGACCAAACGTTCTCGAGGACACATGGGAAGACTGTCAAGTGCTTTTGCTTCATATAGCTGATTAATCTTCTCTAGCTTGCTAAGTGTTGTGTGGGTGAACCTGTGTTGGAGATATGCCCAAGAGGCAATAATAAAAGTGGTTATTATTATATCTTTGTGTTTATGATGAATGTTTACATCCCATGCTATAATTGTATTATTAGGAAACACTAATACTTGTGTGTTTTGTAAACGTAAAAGAGTCCCTAGTAAGCCTCTTGTTGAACTAGCTTGTTGATTAATAGCTGATCGTGGTTTCCTGATCATGGACATTGGATGTCATTAATAACAAGTTTATATCATTAGGAGAATGATGTGATGGACACACACCCATAGTAAGTGTAGCATAAGATCAAGTCATTAAGTTCGTATTGCTACAAGCTTTCAAATGCATAGTAACCTAATCCTTCGACCATGAGGTTATGTTAATCACCATCACCGGATGGGTACTTTGATGACATCAAACACCGCTTAATCGGGTGGTTATAAAGGTGTCATTGGGTATTCTGAAAGTATGTGTTGAAGCGCATGGACCAAGATTGGGATTTGTCCATCCATATGACGGATAAATATGCTCTGGGCCCTCTCGGTGGAATGTCATCTAGTTAGCTTGCAAGCATGTGACTAGGTCATAAGGGATGACATATCATGGAACGAGTAAAGAGTACTTATCAGTAACGAGGTAGAACTAGGTATGGAGATACCGATGATCAAACCTCGGATAAGTAGAGTATCGTGTGACAAAGGGAATTGGTTTTCGTATGTTAATGGTTCTATCGATCATGAAGTCATCATTGAGTATGTGGGAGCCATTATGGATCTCCAGATCCCGCTGATGGTTATTGATCGGAGAGGTGTCTCCATCATGTCTGCATATTCACGAACCATAGGGTGACACACTTAAGGTTCGATGTTGTTTAGGTAGATATGGAATGTGCGTTGGAGACCGAATGTTGTTCGGAGTCTCAGATTGGATCTAGGACATCACGAGGAGATCCGGAATTGTCCGGAGAATAAGATTCATATAATGGAGATCATTTTCTAGGTTCAGAAATGTTCCGGAGTGTTTATATGGGGATTCTAGAAGGTTTCGGAATGTTCCAAAAGGTTCTAGAAAGTTCTGTGGAGTTTACTTGAAAACCAAGAAAGGAAAAGGGGAAACTTGGGGGGGAAGGAAACTCCCCCCAAGCCCCCCTTTGCGCCGGCCCTAGAGGTGGCCCTAGGGGTGGGAACCCTAGGCGCCACCCCTCCCTCTATAAATAGAGGAGTAGAGGCGCCCCCCTTTGCCCCCTCCTTCTCCTTGCCCTAGCCGCCTCTCTCCTCCTCCTTCGCTCTGCTCTGGCTTAGGCGAAGCCCTGCAGAATTCTCTACTCCACCACCACCACCACCACGCCGTCGTGCTGCTGGGATTCCGTGGAGAGATCTACTACCTCCGTTGCTCGCTGGAACAGGGAGAGGAAGGTCTGCATCGACTCCGCACGTGTGATCGATTGCGGAAGCGCTGCGGAACGCGGCGCCGGAAGGCTCGTCCACTCGATCTTGAGATCGGCAAGTGATCGTCTACATCAACCATGAGATCCGATCTCGCACAAGGCTTTCGGATCCACAAGGGTTAGTACAGATCTATCTCGTTGCACATGTCTAATAGATTAGATCTTGGCTTTTATCTAGATTAGATCTGGGTTTTGTTCGTTCTTGCGGTAGAAAATTTTTGTTTTCCATGCTACGAACCCATCAGTGGTATCAGAGCCGTGTCTATGCATAGATCTGTTGCACGAGTAGAACACAATGATTTTGTGAGCGTTGGTGCTCATGCCGTCTTTTGCTTTGTGTACTTTGCATCTTGCGGTATTGTGGGATGAAGCGGCTCGGGCTAACCTTACATGTCATCGCACATGAGACTTTCTCCACGATTGACGTGTAACTTGCTTTGCACAAGTGGCTTTGCGGATGTCTGTCTCTCCCACCATAGTATAGATCCAATTTACACTTTGCACTTGATAGCACTTGTATCAACATTGTCGTTCAGTTTCGTAGGTAAGATCCTTTCTTATTCGAAAGCCCCAAACCACGTAAAACATGCAAAGAAAATTAGAGGTGTCTAACTTGTTTTTGCAGGGGTTTTGTGATGTGATATGGCCATCATGTGATTGTGATTATATTTGATATATGCAATGATCCTTGTTGTAATATGGCAACCGGCAGGAGCCTAATGGTTGTCTTTAATTCTGTTAAGACCTGCGTGTCTATTCATCTTGTAATAGCTTTACTCCAAGTAGTTGTAATAGTTGCTAGTGATGCTGGCCAACCATGAAGCGGCGCCACTGACCTTGACGCAATGCTGGTGATGATGGAGATCATGTCCGTGCTTTGGAGATGGAGATCAAAGGCATAAGAAGAAAGGGCCATATCATATCACACTAATTATGAATTGCCTGTGATGTTAATCCTTTATGCATTTGGTATTGCTTAGATCGCGACGGTAGCATTATAAGATGATCCCTCTCACTAAATATCAAGTAATAAAGTGTTCCTCCTTAGTTGGGACCGTTGCTAAGACTCGTCATTTCGAAGCATCTCGTGATGATCGGATGTGATAGATTCTACGTGTGCATACAACGGGTGCAAGCCAGTTTTGCACATGCGGAAACTAAGGTTAATCTTGACGAGCCTAGCATGTACAGACATGGTCTCGGAACACGGAATACCGAAAGGTAGAGCATGAGTCATATAAATGATATGATGAACATGAAGATTGTTCGCCGTTGAAACTACATCTTCTCTCGTGAAGATCGGACTTGGTGTAGTGGATTTGGTTCGTGTAATCACTAAGAGAACGTGAGGGATGTTGTTTTGAGTGGGAGTGCACCTAGTTAATTTAAGAATTAAAATTGAACTCAATTTATCATAAACTTAGTCTAAACTACTTGCAAATTTGTTTTAGATTATGGCGAACCTCTCCATCAATTTCAATGCGTTCCTAGAGAAAGAAAAGCTTAAGAACAATGGAAGCAACTTCACAGACTGGCTCCGTGGACTGAAGATTGTCCTCAGGGCTGGTCAGTTGACCTATGTGCTCGAAGCACTACTAGGTGACCCACCTGCAGAAGATGCTACCGATGACGTAAAGAATGTTTACGCCACTCGAAAAATCACTACTCCACAGTTCAGTGTGCCATCCTGTCCGGTTTAGAAACGGAGCTTCAGCAGCGCTTTGAGCACCACGACTCGCTTGATATCATCAAAGAGCTCAAGCTGATTTTTGAGACTCATGCGGCCGTGGAGAGCTATGAGGCCTCCGAAAAGTTCTTTAACTGTAAGATGGAAGAGGGTAGCTCCGTTAGCGAGCACGTGCTCACCATGTCTGGGCACGCAAACAAGCTCCAAGAGTTGGGGATAACAATTCCTAATGAGTTAGGGATTCACCGTGTCCTCCAATCACTGTCACCGAGTTATAAGAACTTTGTGATGAACTACAATATGCACTGCATGAACAAGACGTTGCATGAACTATCGTCCATGCTGAAAACTGCTGAAGTGGAGATCAAGAAGGAGTACCAAGTGTTGATGGTCAATAAGCCCACCAATTTCAAGAAACAGGGCAAGCCTAAGAACAAGGGCAACTTCAAGAAGGACAGCAAGAAAGCTGCTGTGCCTGCTAAGAAGCCCAAGGCTGGTCCTAAGCCTAAAACTGAATGCTTCTACTGCAAGGGTGCTGGTCACTAGAAGCGTAACTGCCCCAAGTACCTAGCGGATCTAAAGAACGGCAACATCAAGAAGAAAGGTATATTTGATATACATGTTATTGATGTGTATCTTACTAGTAATCGTAGTAGTGCCTGGGTATTTGATACTGGTTCGGTTGCTCATATGTGTAACTCGAAACAGGAACTGCGGAATAAGCGCAGACTGGCGATAGACGAGGTGACGATGCGCGTTGGAAATGGATCCAAGGTTGATGTGATCGCCGTCGGCACGCTCCCTCTACATCTACCATCGGGATTAGTTTTAAATTTAAATAATTGTTATTTGGTGCCTGCCTTAAGCATGAACATTATATCTGGATCTTGTTTATTGCGAGACGGTTACTCTTTTAAGTCCGAGAATAAAGGTTGTTCAATTTATATGAGTAATATATTTTATGGTAATGCACCTGAGATGAATGGTTTATTCTTACGGAATCTCGGTAGTAGTGATACACATGTTCACAACATAGATGCTAAACGAATAAAATTGAATGATAATTCGACATACATGTGGCACTGTCGTCTTGGTCACATTGGAGTGAAGCATATGAAGAAACTCCATTCTGATGGACTTCTTGAATCACTTGATTTTGAATCACTTGAGAGATGCGAAGCATGTCTAATGGGAAAAATTACTAAGACTCCATTCTCTGGAATAATGGAGCGAGCTACGGACTTACTGGAAATAATACATACCGATGTATGCGGCCCAATGAGTGTAGCATCACGTGGTGGATATCGTTATGTTCTCACTTTCATGAATGACTTAAGTAGATATGGGTATGTCTACTTTATGAAACATAAGTCTGAAACTTTCGAGAAGTTTAAGGAATTTCAAAGTGAAGTGGAAAATCATCCTAACAAGAAGATTAAATTTCTGCGTTCTGACCGCGGAGGTGAATATCTAAGTTATGAGTTTGGCATGCATTTAAAGAAATGTGGAATACTTTCGCAATTGACACCGCCGGGAACACCACAGCGTAATGGTGTGTCCGAACATCGTAATCCAACTCTCTTAGATATGGTTCGGTCTATGATGTCTCTTACAGATTTACCGCTATCATTTTGGGGCTATGCATTAGAGACAGCCGCATTCACTTTAAATAGGGCACCATCTAAATCCGTTGAAACGACACCGTACGAATTGTGGTTTGGAAAGAAACCTAAGTTGTCGTTTCTTAAAGTTTGGGGTTGCGAAGCATATGTAAAGAAGTTACAACCTGATAAGCTTGAACCCAAAGCGGAGAAATGCATCTTCATAGGATACCCTAAAGAAACAATTGGGTACCTTCTATCATAGATCTGAAGGCAAAGTTTTCGTTGCCAAGAATGGATCCTTTCTTGAGAAGGAGTTTCTCTCGAAGGAAGTGATTGGAAGGAAAGTAGAACTCGATGAGGTTATTGAGCCTTCTCTCGGAATTGAGAGTAGCACAGCACCGGAAGATGTTTTTGTGCCGCCTGCAACAATTGGAGAGGAAGCTAATGATGGTGATCATGAAACTTCGAACAAGTTGCTGCTGAACCTCGCAGGTCAATGAGGGTTCGTACCACTCCTGATTGGTATGACCCTGCCTTGAACGTCATGTTGGTGGACAACATTGATGACCCTGTGACGTATGAAGAAGCTATGGTGAGCCCAGATTCTGACAAATGGCTAGAAGCCATGAACCAAATGGGATCCATGTACGAAAACCAAGTGTGGACTTTGGTGGACTTACCGGATGGCCGTAAGGCTGTCGAGAACAAATGGATTTTCAAAAGAAAAACAGATGCTGATGGTAATGTTACCGTCTATAAAGCTCGACTTGTCGCGAAAGGGTTCCGACAAATTCAAGGAGTTCACTACGATGAGACATTCTCACCAGTAGCGAAGCTAAAGTCTGTGAGGATTTTGTTGGCAATTGCTGCATATTTCGATTATGAGATTTGGCAGATGGATGTCAAAACAGCGTTCCTTAATGGAGACATTGAGGAAGAGTTGTATATGGTACAACCCAAGGGTTTTGTCGATCCTAAAGAAGCTAACAAGGTATGCAAACTTCAGCGCTCCATTTATGGACTGAAGCAAGCATCCGGGAGTTGGAATCAACGTTTTGATAAAGTAATCAAAAACTTTGGATTTATACAAACTTATGGAGAAGCTTGTATTTACAAGAAAGTGAATGGGAGCTCTATAGCATTCCTAGTACTATATGTAGATGACATATTGTTGATTGGGAATGATATAGAACTTGTTAATAGTGTCAAAGCCTATTTGAATAATAGTTTTTCAATGAAGGATCTTGGCGAAGCGGCATATATTCTAGGCATCAAGATTTATAGAGATAGATCAAGATGCCTAATAGCGCTTTCACAAAGTACATACTTGGACAAAGTTCTAAAAAGGTTTAGAATGGAAGAGAGCAAGAAAGGGTTCTTGCCCATGTTGCCAGGTAAGACCTTGAGTAAGACTCAAAGTCCAGCTACGGCAGAAGATAGAGAGAAAATGAGTAATGTTCCCTATGCCTCAGCCATAGGTTCTATCATGTATGCCATGCTGTGTACAAGACCGGATATAGCACATGCTGTTAGTTTGACTAGCATATATCAAAGTGATCCTGGAATGGAGCACTGGACAGCGGTCAAGAATATCCTAAAGTACCTAAACAGGACTAAGGATATGGTTCTTTCCTATAGAGGTGATGAACAGCTTGTTGTAAATAGTTACACTGATGCTAGTTGGAACACCGATCCAGATGACTCGAAATCACAGTCTGGATATGTATTTATTTTGAATGGTGCTACAGTGAGCTGGAGGAGTGCCAAGCAAAGCGTTGTGGCGAAATCTTCAACTGAATCGGAATACATAGCTGCTTCGGAGGCTGCACAATAAGCCATATGGATGAAGGGGTTCATTACCGAAATTGGCGTGGTTCCTAGTGCGTTGGACCCGATGGCCATCTATTGTGAAAACACAGGTGCCATAGCTAATGCACAGGAGCCAAGGTCACATAGCAAGATGAAGCACATCAAGCTACGTTTCCATGCTATTCGCGAGTATGTCCAAGATGGTGACATAAATATTTGCAAAGTACACACTAATCTGAATGTGGCGGATCCGTTGACTAAACCTCTCCCTAGAGCAAAGCATGACCAACACCAGAACGCCATGGGTGTTAGGTATATTACCATGTAATCTAGATTATTGACTCTAGTGCAAGTGGGAGACCGTTGGAGATATGCCCAAGAGGCAATAATAAAAGTGGTTATTATTATATCTTTGTGTTTATGATGAATGTTTACATCCCATGCTATAATTTTATTATTAGGAAACACTAATACTTGTGTGTTTTGTAAACGTAAAAGAGTCCCTAGTAAGCCTCTTGTTGAACTAGCTTGTTGATTAATAGATGATCATGGTTTCCTGATCATGGACATTGGATGTCATTAATAATAAGGTTATATCATTAGGAGAATGATGTGATGGACACACACCCATAGTAAGTGTAGCATAAGATCAAGTCATTAAGTTCGTATTGCTACAAGCTTTCAAATGCATAGTAACCTAATCCTTCGACCATGAGGTTATGTTAATCACCATCACCGGATGGGTACTTTGATGACATCAAACACCGCTTAGAATCGGGTGGTTATAAAGGTGTCATTGGGTATTCTGAAAGTATGTGTTGAAGCGCATGGACCAAGATTGGGATTTGTCCATCCATATGACGGATAGATATGCTCTGGGCCCTCTCGGTGGAATGTCATCTAGTTAGCTTGCAAGCATGTGACTAGGTCACAAGGGATGACATATCATGGAACGAGTAAAGAGTACTTATCAGTAACGAGGTAGAACTAGGTATGGAGATATCGACGATCAAACCTCGGATAAGTAGAGTATCGCGTGACAAAGGGAATTGGTTTTCGTATGTTAATGGTTCTATCAATCACGAAGTCATCATTGAGTATGTGGGAGCCGTTATGGATCTCCAGATCCCGCTGATGGTTATTGATCGGAGAGGTGTCTTCATCATGTCTGCATATTCACGAACCGTAGGGTGACACACTTAAGGTTCGATGTTGTTTAGGTAGATATGGAATGTGTGTTGGAGACCGAATGTTGTTCGGAGTCTCAGATTGGATCTAGGACATCACGAGGAGATCCGGAATTGTCTGGAGAATAAGATTCATATAATGGAGATCATTTTCTACGTTCGGAAATGTTCCGGAGTGTTTATATGGGGATTCTAGAAGGTTTCAGAATGTTCCGGAAGGTTCTAGAAAGTTCTATGGAGTTTACTTGAAAACCAAGAAAGGAAAAGGGGAAACTTGGGGAGGAAGGAAACTCCCCCCAAGCCCCCCTTGTGTGTCGGCCCTAGAGGTGGCCCTAGGGGTGGGAACCCTAGGCGCCACCCCTCCCTCTATAAATAGAGGAGTGGAGGCGCCCCCCTTTGCCCCTCCTTCTCCTTGCCCTAGCCGCCTCTCTCCTCCTCCTTCGCTCTGCTCTGGCTTAGGCGAAGCCCTGCAGAATTCCCTACTCCACCACCACCACCACCACGCAGTCGTGCTGCTGGGATTCCGTGGAGAGATCTACTACCTCCGCTGCTCGCTGGAACGGGGAGAGGAAGGTCTGCATCGACTCCAAGCGTGTGACCGACATGGAAGCGCTGAACGCTGCACCGAAGGCTCGCCCACTCGATCTTGAGATCGGCAAGTGATCGCCTATCAACCACGAGATCCGATCTCGCACAAGGCTTTCGGATCTACAAGGGTTAGTACAGATCTATCTCGTTGCACATGTCTAATAGATTAGATCTTGGCTTTTATCTAGATTAGATCTGGGTTTTGTTCGTTCTTGCAGTAGAAATTTTTTGTTTTCCATGCTATGAACCCATCAGTGGTATTAGAGCCGTGTCTATGCGTAGATCTGTTGCACAAGTAGAACACAATGATTTTGTGGGCGTTGGTGCTCGTGCCGTCTTTTGCTTTGTGTACTTTGCATCTTGCGGTATGGTGGGATGAAGCAGCTCGGGCTAACCTTACATGTCATCGCACATGAGACTTGCTCCACGCTTGACGTGTAACTTGCTTTGCACAAGTGGCTTTTGGATGTCCTCTCTCCACCATAGTATAGATCCAATTTACACTTTGCACTTGATAGCACTTGTATCAACGTTGTCGTTTAGTTTCGTAGGTAAGATCCGTTCTTATTCGAAAGCCCCAAACCACGTAAAACATGCAAAGAAAATTAGAGGCGGCTTACTTGTTTTTGCAGGGGTTTTGTGATGTGATATGTCCATCATGTGATTGTGATTATATTTGATGTATGCAATGATCCTTGTTGTAATATGGCAACCGGCAGGAGCCTAATGGTTGTCTTTAATTCTGTTAAGACCTGCGTGTCTATTCATCTTGTAATAGCTTTATTCCAAGTAGTTGTAATAGTTGTTAGTGATGATGGACAACCATGAAGCGGCGCCACTTACCTTGACGCAATGCTGGTGATGATGGAGATCATGTTCGTGCTTTGGAGATGGAGATCAAAGGCATAAGGATAAAGGGCCATATCATATCACACTAATTATGAATTGCCTGTGATGTTAATCCTTTATGCATCTTGTATTGCTTAGATCGCGACGGTAGCATTATAAGATGATCCCTCTCACTAAATATCAAGTAATAAAGTGTTCCTCCTTAGTTGACACCGTTGCTAAGACTCGTCATTTTGAAGCATCTCGTGATGATCGGATGTGATAGATTCTACGTGTGCATACAGGTGCAAGCCAGTTTTGCACATGTGGAAACTAAGGTTAATCTTGACAAGCCTAGCATGGACAGACATGGTCTCGGAACACGGAATACCGAAAGGTAGAGCATGAGTCATATAAATGATATGATGAACATGAAGATTGTTCGCCGTTGAAACTACATCTTCTCTCGTGAAGATCGTACTTGGTGTAGTGGATTTGGTTCGTGTAATCACTAAGAGAACGTGAGGGATGTTCTTTTGAGTGGGAGTGCACCTAGTTAATTTAAGAATTAAAGTTGAACTCAATTTATCATAAACTTAGTCTAAACTACTTGCAAATTTGTTGTATATTATGGTGAACCTCTCCATCAATTTCAATGCGTTCCTAGAGAAAGAAAAGCTTAAGAACAATGGAAGCAACTTCACGGACGCTCTGGTGGACCAAGATTGTCCTCGTGGCTGGTCGGTTGACCTATGTGCTCGAAGCACCGCTAGGTGACCCACCTACAGAAGATGCTACCGATGACGTAAAGAATGTTTACGCCACTCGGAAAAATCACTCCTCCACAGTTCAGTGTGCCATCCTGTACGGTTTAGAAACGGAGCTTCAGAAGCACTTTGAGCACCACGACTCGCTTGATATCATCAAAGATCTCAAGCTGATTTTTGAGACTCATGCGGCCGTGGAGAGCTATGAGGCCTCCGAAAAGTTCTTTAAGTAAGATGGAAGAGGTAGCTCCATTAGCGAGCACGTGCTCACCATGTCTGGGCACGCAAACAAGCTCCAAGAGTTGGGGATAACGATTCCTAATGAGTTAGGGATTCACCGTGTCCTCCAATCACTACCACCGAGTTATAAGAACTTTGTGATGAACTACAATATGCACTGCATGAACAAGACGTTGCATGAACTATCGTCCATGCTGAAAACTGCTGAAGTGGAGATCAAGAAGGAGCACCAAGTTTTGATGGTCAATAAGGCCACCAATTTCAAGAAATAGGGCAAGCCTAAGAACAAGGGAAACTTCAAGAAGGGCGGCAAGAAAGGCTACCGCTAAGAAGCCCAAGGCTGGTCCTAAGCCTAAAACTGAATGCTTCTACTGCAAGGGTGCTGGTCACTAGAAGCGTAACTGCCCCAAGTACCTGGCGGATCTAAAGAACAGCAACATCAAGAAGAAAGGTATATTTGATATACATGTTATTGATGTGTATCTTACTAGTAATCGTAGTAGTGCTCGGTATTTGATCTTTGGTTCATTGCTCATATTTGTAACTCAAGCAGAACTGTGGAATAAGCGAAATCGGCGATGGCGAGGTGACGATCTTGGCGTTGGAAATGGCTCCAAGGTTGATGTGATCGCCGTCGGCGCTCCTCTACCTCTACCATCGGGATTAGTTTTAAATTTAAATAATTGTTATTTGGTGCCTTAAGCATGAACATTATATCTGGATCTTGTTTATTGCGAGACGGTTACTCTTTTAAGTCCGAGAATAAAGGTTGTTCGATTTATATGAGTAATATATTTTATGGTAATGCACCTGAGATGAATGGTTTATTCTTACTGAATCTCGGTAGTAGTGATACACATGTTCACAACATAGATGCTAAACGAATAAAATTGAATGATAATTCGACATACATGTGGCACTGTCGTCTTGGTCACATTGGAGTGAAGCATATGAAGAAACTCCATTCTGATGGACTTCTTGAATCACTTGATTTTGAATCACTTGAGAGATCTGAGCATGTCTAATGGGAAAATGACTAAGACTCCATTCTCTGGAATAATGGAGCGAGCTACGGACTTATTGGAAATAATACATACCGATGTATGCGGCCCAATGAGTGTAGCATCACGTGGTGGATATCGTTATGTTCTCACTTTCACGGATGACTTAAGTAGATATGGGTATGTCTACTTTATGAAACATAAGTCCGAAACTTTCGAGAAGTTTAAGGAATTTCAAAGTGAAGTGGAAAATCATCGTAACAAGAAGATTAAATTTCTGCTACGACCGCGGAGGTGAATATCTAAGTTATGAGTTTGGCATGCATTTAAAGAAATGTGGAATACTTTCGCAATTGACACCGCCGGGAACACCACAGCGTAATGGTGTGTCCGAACATCATAATCCAACTCTCTTAGATATGGTTCGGTCTATGATGTCTCTTACAGATTTACCGCTATCATTTTGGGGCTATGCATTAGAGACAGCCGCATTCACTTTAAATAGGGCACCATCTAAATCCGTTGAAACGACACCGTACGAATTGTGGTTTGGAAAGAAACCTAAGTTGTCGTTCCTTAAAGTTTGGGGTTGCGAAGCGTATGTAAAGAAGTTACAACCTGATAAGCTTGAACCCAAAGCGGAGAAATGCATCTTCATAGGATACCCTAAAGAAACAATTGGGTACCTTCTATCATAGATCTGAAGGCAAAGTTTTCGTTGCCAAGAATGGATCCTTTCTTGAGAAGGAGTTTCTCTCGAAGGAAGTGACTGGAAGGAAAGTAGAACTCGATGAGGTTATTGAACCTTCTCTCGGAATTGAGAGTAGCACAGCACCGGAAGATGTTTTTGTGCCGCCTACACCAATTGGAGAGGAAGCTAATGATGGTGATCATGAAACTTCGAACAAGTTGCTGCTGAACCTCGCAGGTCAACGAGGGTTCGTACCACTCCTGATTGGTATGACCCTGCCTTGAACGTCATGTTGGTGGACAACATTGATGACCCTGTGACGTATGAAGAAGCTATGGTGAGCCCAGATTCTGACAAATGGCTAGAAGCCATGAAATCCGAAATGGGATCCATGTACGAAAACCAAGTGTGGACTTTGGTGGACTTACCGGATGGCCGTAAGGCTGTCGAGAACAAATGGATTTTCAAAAGAAAAACAGATGCTGATGGTAATGTTACCGTCTATAAAGCTCGACTTGTCGCGAAAGGGTTCCGACAAATTCAAGGAGTTGACTATGATGAGACATTCTCACCAGTAGCGAAGCTAAAGTCTGTGAGGATTTTGTTGGCAATTGCTGCATATTTCGATTATGAGATTTGGCAGATGGATGTCAAAACGGCGTTCCTTAATGGAGACATTAAGGAAGAGTTGTATATGGTACAACCCAAGGGTTTTGTCGATCCTAAAGATGCTAACAAGGTATGCAAACTTCAGCGCTCCATTTATGGACTGAAGCAAGCATCCGGGAGTTGGAATCAACGTTTTGATAAAGTAATCAAAAACTTTGGATTTATACAAACTTATGGAGAAGCTTGTATTTACAAGAAAGTGAGTGGGAGCTCTATAGCATTCCTAGTACTATATGTAGATGACATATTATTGATTGGGAATGATATAGAACTTCTTAATAGTGTCAAAGCCTATTTGAATAATAGTTTTTCAATGAAGGATCTTGGCGAAGCGGCATATATTTTAGGCATCAAGATTTATAGAGATAGATCAATACGCCTAATAGCGCTTTCATAAAGTACATACTTGGACAAAGTTCTAAAAAGGTTTAGAATGGAAGAGAGCAAGAAAGGGTTCTTGCCCATGTTGCCAGGTAAGACCTTGAGTAAGACTCAAAGTCTAGCTACGGCAGAAGATAGAGAGAAAATGAGTAATGTTCCCTATGCCTCGGCCATAGGTTCTATCATGTATGTCATGCTGTGTACAAGACCGGATATAGCACATGCTGTTAGTTTGACTAGCATATATCAAAGTGATCCTGGAATGGAGCACTGGACAGCGGTCAAGAATATCCTAAAGTACCTAAACAGGACTAAGGATATGGTTCTTTCCTATAGAGGTGATGAACAGCTTGTTGTAAATAGTTACACTGATGCTAGTTGGAACACCGATCCAGATGACTCGAAATCACAGTCTGGATATGTATTTATTTTGAATGGTGCTACAGTGAGCTGGAGGAGTGCCAACCAAAGCGTTGTGGCGAAATCTTCAACTGAATCGGAATACATAGCTGCTTCGGAGGCTGCACAATAAGCCATATGGATGAAGGGGTTCATTACCGAAATTGGCGTGGTTCCTAGTGCGTTGGACCCGATGGCCATCTATTGTGAAAACACAGGTGCCATAGCTAATGCACAGGAGCCAAGGTCACATAGCAAGATGAAGCACATCAAGCTACGTTTCCATGCTATTCGCGAGTATGTCCAAGATGGTGACATAAATATTTGCAAAGTACACACTAATCTGAATGTGGCGGATCCGTTGACTAAACCTCTCCCTAGAGCAAAGCATGACCAACACCAGAACGCCATGGGTGTTAGGTATATTACCATGTAATCTAGATTATTGACTCTAGTGCAAGTGGGAGACCGTTGGAGATATGCCCAAGAGGCAATAATAAAAGTGGTTATTATTATATCTTTGTGTTTATGATGAATGTTTACATCCCATGCTATAATTTTATTATTAGGAAACACTAATACTTGTGTGTTTTGTAAACGTAAAAGAGTCCCTAGTAAGCCTCTTGTTGAACTAGCTTGTTGATTAATAGATGATCATGGTTTCCTGATCATGGACATTGGATGTCATTAATAAGAAGGTTATATCATTAGGAGAATGATGTGATGGACACACACCCATAGTAAGTGTAGCATAAGATCAAGTCATTAAGTTCGTATTGCTACAAGCTTTCAAATGCATAGTAACCTAATCCTTCGACCATGAGGTTATGTTAATCACCATCACCGGATGGGTACTTTGATGACATCAAACACCGCTTAAATCGGGTGGTTATAAAGGTGTCATTGGGTATTCTGAAAGTATGTGTTGAAGCGCATGGACCAAGATTGGGATTTGTCCATCCATATGACGGATAGATATGCTCTGGGCCCTCTCGGTGGAATGTCATCTAGTTAGCTTGCAAGCATGTGACTAGGTCACAAGGGATGACATATCATGGAACGAGGAAAGAGTACTTATCGATGTGAGGTAGAACTAGGTATGGAGATATCGACGATCAAACCTCGGATAAGTAGAGTATCGCGTGACAAAGGGAATTGGTTTTCGTATGTTAATGGTTCTATCAATCACGAAGTCATCATTGAGTATGTGGGAGCCGTTATGGATCTCTAGATCCCGCTGATGGTTATTGATCGGAGAGGTGTCTTCATCATGTCTGCATATTCACGAACCGTAGGGTGACACACTTAAGGTTCGATGTTGTTTAGGTAGATATGGAATGTGTGTTGGAGACCGAATGTTGTTCGGAGTCTCAGATTGGATCTAGGACATCACGAGGAGATCCGGAATTGTCTGGAGAATAAGATTCATATAATGGAGATCATTTTCTAGGTTCGGAAATGTTCCGGAGTGTTTATATGGGGATTCTAGAAGGTTTCAGAATGTTCCGGAAGGTTCTAGAAAGTTCTATGGAGTTTACTTGAAAACCAAGAAAGGAAAAGGGGAAACTTGGGGAGGAAGGAAACTCCCCCCAAGCCCCCCTTGTGCGCCGGCCCTAGAGGTGGCCCTAGGGGTGGGAACCCTAGGCGCCACCCCTCCCTCTATAAATAGAGGAGTGGAGGCGCCCCCCTTTGCCCCTCCTTCTCCTTGCCCTAGCCGCCTCTCTCCTCCTCCTTCGCTCTGCTCTGGCTTAGGCGAAGCCCTGCAGAATTCCCTACTCCACCACCACCACCACCACGCAGTCGTGCTGCTGGGATTCCGTGGAGAGATCTACTACCTCCGCTGCTCGCTGGAACGGGGAGAGGAAGGTCTGCATCGACTCCGCACGTGTGACCGATTGCGGAAGCGCTGCCGGAACGCGGCACCGGAAGGCTCGTCCACTCGATCTTGAGATCGGCAAGTGATCGTCTATATCAACCACGAGATCCGATCTCGCACAAGGCTTTCGGATCTACAAGGGTTAGTACAGATCTATCTCGTTGCACATGTCTAATAGATTAGATCTTGGCTTTTATCTAGATTAGATCTGGGTTTTGTTCGTTCTTGCAGTAGAAATTTTTTGTTTTCCATGCTATGAACCCATCAGTGGTATTAGAGCCGTGTCTATGCGTAGATCTGTTGCACAAGTAGAACACAATGATTTTGTGGGCGTTGGTGCTCGTGCCGTCTTTTGCTTTGTGTACTTTGCATCTTGCGGTATGGTGGGATGAAGCAGCTCGGGCTAACCTTACATGTCATCGCACATGAGACTTGCTCCACGCTTGACGTGTAACTTGCTTTGCACAAGTGGCTTTGCGGATGTCTGTCTCTCCCACCATAGTATAGATCCAATTTACACTTTGCACTTGATAGCACTTGTATCAACGTTGTCGTTTAGTTTCGTAGGTAAGATCCGTTCTTATTCGAAAGCCCCAAACCACGTAAAACATGCAAAGAAAATTAGAGGCGGCTTACTTGTTTTTGCAGGGGTTTTGTGATGTGATATGTCCATCATGTGATTGTGATTATATTTGATGTATGCAATGATCCTTGTTGTAATATGGCAACCGGCAGGAGCCTAATGGTTGTCTTTAATTCTGTTAAGACCTGCGTGTCTATTCATCTTGTAATAGCTTTATTCCAAGTAGTTGTAATAGTTGTTAGTGATGATGGACAACCATGAAGCGGCGCCACTTACCTTGACGCAATGCTGGTGATGATGGAGATCATGTTCGTGCTTTGGAGATGGAGATCAAAGGCATAAGGATAAAGGGCCATATCATATCACACTAATTATGAATTGCCTGTGATGTTAATCCTTTATGCATCTTGTATTGCTTAGATCGCGACGGTAGCATTATAAGATGATCCCTCTCACTAAATATCAAGTAATAAAGTGTTCCTCCTTAGTTGACACCGTTGCTAAGACTCGTCATTTTGAAGCATCTCGTGATGATCGGATGTGATAGATTCTACGTGTGCATACAACGGGTGCAAGCCAGTTTTGCACATGTGGAAACTAAGGTTAATCTTGACAAGCCTAGCATGGACAGACATGGTCTCGGAACACGGAATACCGAAAGGTAGAGCATGAGTCATATAAATGATATGATGAACATGAAGATTGTTCGCCGTTGAAACTACATCTTCTCTCGTGAAGATCGTACTTGGTGTAGTGGATTTGGTTCGTGTAATCACTAAGAGAACGTGAGGGATGTTCTTTTGAGTGGGAGTGCACCTAGTTAATTTAAGAATTAAAGTTGAACTCAATTTATCATAAACTTAGTCTAAACTACTTGCAAATTTGTTGTAGATTATGGTGAACCTCTCCATCAATTTCAATGCGTTCCTAGAGAAAGAAAGGCTTAAGAACAATGGAAGCAACTTCACGGACTGGCTCCGTGGACTGAAGATTGTCCTCAGGGCTGGTCAGTTGACCTATGTGCTCGAAGCACCGCTAGGTGACCCACCTACAGAAGATGCTACCGATGACGTAAAGAATGTTTACGCCACTCGGAAAAATCACTCCTCCACAGTTCAGTGTGCCATCCTGTACGGTTTAGAAACGGAGCTTCAAAAGCACTTTGAGCACCACGACTCGCTTGATATCATCAAAGATCTCAAGCTGATTTTTGAGACTCATGCGGCCGTGGAGAGCTATGAGGCCTCCGAAAAGTTCTTTAACTGTAAGATGGAAGAGGGTAGCTCCATTAGCGAGCACGTGCTCACCATGTCTGGGCACGCAAACAAGCTCCAAGAGTTGGGGATAACAATTCCTAATGAGTTAGGGATTCACCGTGTCCTCCAATCACTACCACCGAGTTATAAGAACTTTGTGATGAACTACAATATGCACTGCATGAACAAGACGTTGCATGAACTATCGTCCATGCTGAAAACTGCTGAAGTGGAGATCAAGAAGGAGCACCAAGTTTTGATGGTCAATAAGGCCACCAATTTCAAGAAATAGGGCAAGCCTAAGAACAAGGGAAACTTCAAGAAGGGCGGCAAGAAAGCTGTCGCGCCTGCTAAGAAGCCCAAGGCTGGTCCTAAGCCTAAAACTGAATGCTTCTACTGCAAGGGTGCTGGTCACTAGAAGCGTAACTGCCCCAAGTACCTGGCGGATCTAAAGAACAGCAACATCAAGAAGAAAGGTATATTTGATATACATGTTATTGATGTGTATCTTACTAGTAATCGTAGTAGTGCCTGGGTATTTGATACTGGTTCAGTTGCTCATATTTGTAACTCGAAACAGGAACTGTGGAATAAGCGCAAACTGGCGATAGACGAGGTGACGATGCGCGTTGGAAATGGCTCCAAGGTTGATGTGATCGCCGTCGGCACGCTCCCTCTACCTCTACCATCGGGATTAGTTTTAAATTTAAATAATTGTTATTTGGTGCCTGCCTTAAGCATGAACATTATATCTGAATCTTGTTTATTGCGAGACGGTTACTCTTTTAAGTCCGAGAATAAAGGTTGTTCGATTTATATGAGTAATATATTTTATGGTAATGCACCTGAGATGAATGGTTTATTCTTACTGAATCTCGGTAGTAGTGATACACATGTTCACAACATAGATGCTAAACGAATAAAATTGAATGATAATTCGACATACATGTGGCACTGTCGTCTTGGTCACATTGGAGTGAAGCATATGAAGAAACTCCATTCTGATGGACTTCTTGAATCACTTGATTTTGAATCACTTGAGAGATGCGAAGCATGTCTAATGGGAAAATGACTAAGACTCCATTCTCTGGAATAATGGAGCGAGCTACGGACTTATTGGAAATAATACATACCGATGTATGCGGCCCAATGAGTGTAGCATCACGTGGTGGATATCGTTATGTTCTCACTTTCACGGATGACTTAAGTAGATATGGGTATGTCTACTTTATGAAACATAAGTCCGAAACTTTCGAGAAGTTTAAGGAATTTCAAAGTGAAGTGGAAAATCATCGTAACAAGAAGATTAAATTTCTGCGTTAATGGAGGTGAATATCTAAGTTATGAGTTTGGCATGCATTTAAAGAAATGTGGAATACTTTCGCAATTGACACCGCCGGGAACACCACAGCGTAATGGTGTGTCCGAACATCATAATCCAACTCTCTTAGATATGGTTCGGTCTATGATGTCTCTTACAGATTTACCGCTATCATTTTGGGGCTATGCATGCATTAGACGCATTCACTTTAAATAGGGCACCATCTAAATCCGTTGAAACGACACCGCATTTAATTGTGGTTTGGAAAGAAACCTAAGTTGTCGTTCCTTAAAGTTTGGGGTTGCGAAGCGTATGTAAAGAAGTTACAACCTGATAAGCTTGAACCCAAAGCGGAGAAATGCATCTTCATAGGATACCCTAAAGAAACAATTGGGTACCTTCTATTATAGATCTGAAGGCAAAGTTTTCAAGGTTAAGAATGGATCCTTTCTTGAGAAGGAGTTTCTCTCAAGGAAGTGATGGAAGGAAAGTAGAACTCGATGAGGTTATTGAACCTTCTATCGGAATTGAGAGTAGCACAGCACCGGAAGATGTTTTTGTGCCGCCTACACCAATTGGAGAGGAAGCTAATGATGGTGATCATGAAACTTCGAACAAGTTGCTGCTGAACCTCGCAGGTCAACGAGGGTTCGTACCACTCCTGATTGGTATGACCCTGCCTTGAACGTCATGTTGGTGGACAACATTGATGACCCTGTGACGTATGAAGAAGCTATGGTGAGCCCAGATTCTGACAAATGGCTAGAAGCCATGAAATCCGAAATGGGATCCATGTACGAAAACCAAGTGTGGACTTTGGTGGACTTACCGGATGGCCGTAAGGCTGTCGAGAACAAATGGATTTTCAAAAGAAAAACAGATGCTGATGGTAATGTTACCGTCTATAAAGCTCGACTTGTCGCGAAAGGGTTCCGACAAATTCAAGGAGTTGACTATGATGAGACATTCTCACCAGTAGCGAAGCTAAAGTCTGTGAGGATTTTGTTGGCAATTGCTGCATATTTCGATTATGAGATTTGGCAGATGGATGTCAAAACGGCGTTCCTTAATGGAGACATTAAGGAAGAGTTGTATATGGTACAACCCAAGGGTTTTGTCGATCCTAAAGATGCTAACAAGGTATGCAAACTTCAGCGCTCCATTTATGGACTGAAGCAAGCATCCCGGAGTTGGAATCAACGTTTTGATAAAGTAATCAAAAACTTTGGATTTATACAAACTTATGGAGAAGCTTGTATTTACAAGAAAGTGAGTGGGAGCTCTATAGCATTCCTAGTACTATATGTAGATGACATATTATTGATTGGGAATGATATAGAACTTCTTAATAGTGTCAAAGCCTATTTGAATAATAGTTTTTCAATGAAGGATCTTGGCGAAGCGGCATATATTTTAGGCATCAAGATTTATAGAGATAGATCAAGACGCCTAATAGCGCTTTCATAAAGTACATACTTGGACAAAGTTCTAAAAAGGTTTAGAATGGAAGAGAGCAAGAAAGGGTTCTTGCCCATGTTGCCAGGTAAGACCTTGAGTAAGACTCAAAGTCTAGCTACGGCAGAAGATAGAGAGAAAATGAGTAATGTTCCCTATGCCTCGGCCATAGGTTCTATCATGTATGTCATGCTGTGTACAAGACCGGATATAGCACATGCTGTTAGTTTGACTAGCATATATCAAAGTGATCCTGGAATGGAGCACTGGACAGCGGTCAAGAATATCCTAAAGTACCTAAACAGGACTAAGGATATGGTTCTTTCCTATAGAGGTGATGAACAGCTTGTTGTAAATAGTTACACTGATGCTAGTTGGAACACCGATCCAGATGACTCGAAATCACAGTCTGGATATGTATTTATTTTGAATGGTGCTACAGTGAGCTGGAGTGCCAACCAAAGCGTTGTGGCGAAATCTTCAACTGAATCGGAATACATAGCTGCTTCGGAGGCTGCACAATAAGCCATATGGATGAAGGGGTTCATTACCGAACTTGGCGTGGTTCCTAGTGCGTTGGACCCGATGGCCATCTATTGTGACAACACAGGTGCCATAGCTAATGCACAGGAGCCAAGGTCACATAGCAAGATGAAGCACATCAAGCTACGTTTCCATGCTATTCGCGAGTATGTCCAAGATGGTGACATAAATATTTGCAAAGTACACACTAATCTGAATGTGGCGGATCCGTTGACTAAACCTCTCCCTAGAGCAAAGCATGACCAACACCAGAACGCCATGGGTGTTAGGTATATTACCATGTAATCTAGATTATTGACTCTAGTGCAAGTGGGAGACCGTTGGAGATATGCCCAAGAGGCAATAATAAAAGTGGTTATTATTATATCTTTGTGTTTATGATGAATGTTTACATCCCATGCTATAATTTTATTATTAGGAAACACTAATACTTGTGTGTTTTGTAAACGTAAAAGAGTCCCTAGTAAGCCTCTTGTTGAACTAGCTTGTTGATTAATAGATGATCATGGTTTCCTGATCATGGACATTGGATGTCATTAATAAGAAGGTTATATCATTAGGAGAATGATGTGATGGACACACACCCATAGTAAGTGTAGCATAAGATCAAGTCATTAAGTTCGTATTGCTACAAGCTTTCAAATGCATAGTAACCTAATCCTTCGACCATGAGGTTATGTTAATCACCATCACCGGATGGGTACTTTGATGACATCAAACACCGCTTCGTAACTGGGTGGTTATAAAGGTGTCATTGGGTATTCTGAAAGTATGTGTTTGAAGCGCATGGACCAAGATTGGGATTTGTCCATCCATATGACGGATAGATATGCTCTAGGCCCTCTCGGTGGAATGTCATCTAGTTAGCTTGCAAGCATGTGACTAGGTCACAAGGGATGACATATCATGGAACGAGTAAAGAGTACTTATCAGTAACGAGGTAGAACTCGGTATGGAGATACCGACGATCAAACCTCGGATAAGTAGAGTATCGCGTGACAAAGGGAATTGGTTTTCATATGTTAATGGTTCTATCAATCACGAAGTCATCATTGAGTATGTGGGAGCCGTTATGGATCTCCAGATCCCGCTGATGGTTATTGATCGGAGAGGTGTCTTCATCATGTCTGCATATTCACGAACCGTAGGGTGACACACTTAAGGTTCGATGTTGTTTAGGTAGATATGGAATGTGTGTTGGAGACCGAATGTTGTTCGGAGTCTCAGATTGGATCTAGGACATCACGAGGAGATCCGGAATTATCCGGAGAATAAGATTCATATAATGGAGATCATTTTCTAGGTTCGGAAATGTTCCGGAGTGTTTATATGGGGATTCTAGAAGGTTTCGGAATGTTCCGGAAGGTTCTAGAAAGTTCTATGGAGTTTACTTGAAAACCAAGAAAGGAAAAGGGGAAACTTGGTGGGAAAGGAAACTCCCCCCAAGCCCCCCTTGTGCGCCGGCCCTAGAGGTGGCCCTAGGGGTGGGAATCCTAGGCGCCACCCCTCCCTCTATAAATAGAGGAGTGGAGGCGCCCCCCCCCCTTTGCCCCCTCCTTCTCCTTGCCCTAGCCGCCTCTCTCCTCCTCCTTCGCTCTGCTCTAGCTTAGGCGAAGCCTTGCAGAATTCTCTACTCCACCACAACCACCACGCCGTCGTGCTGCTGGGATTCCGTGGAAAGATCTACTACCTCTGCTGCTCGCTGGAACAGGGAGAGGAAGGTCTGCATCGACTCCAGCGTGTGACCGATTATGAAGGCTGCGATGGGGCGCCAAGGCTCATCCACTCGATCTTGAGATTGGCAAGTGATCGTCTACATCAACCACGAGATCCGATCTCGCACAAGGCTTTCGGATCTACAAGGGTTAGTACAAATCTATCTTGTTGCACATGTCTAATAGATTAGATCTTGGCTTTTATCTAGATTAGATCTGGGTTTTGTTCGTTCTTGTGGTAGAATTTTTTTGTTTTCCATGCTATGAACCCATCAACCTGTGCTAATGTACCGCCCCATCCAAGACTAATACATACTTGTGATTAAACCCCTTGCAAACATCTGTAAGTATAAGAAAGTAATTAAGGTAGAAACCTAACCACAGCTTTAAACTCTAAGACCCTTACGTCCCTTGTGCAATGGTTTCCTAACGGAGGTTCAGGTTTCTGTCACTCCGGCAACCCCTACGATTAGTAGCCAAATACACAATGCATTCCCCTAGGCCCATATAGGTGAACTGTCATGTAGTCGACGTTCACATGACACCACTAGAAGAAGTACACCACAACATAAATAACAATCTATTGAATCTTTCTCAACACAACTCCACTACTAACAACAAGACTTCTCCCATGTCCTCAAGAACAAAACGAACTACTCACAAGACATCATATGGATCATGATCAGAGATGAAATAATGATGTATAACAATCTGAACATAAACAATAATTCAACGGTTCACTCAATAGCATCAACTACAAAGAGTAATCAACACCGGGAAAGTTTCCCCTATGAACTATGCAAGATTCAACTCAATTGTTACAGCAATATGGAGATGGTGATGATGGTGTTGATGGTGATGATGGTGGTGATGATGATGATGATCCCGATGAAGTCCAGCTTGATGGTGGTGTTGATGGCGACGATCTCCCCTCTCTGGGAAGGAATTCCCCGGGCAGAAATCTGTCTGCCGGAGAGATCTTTCTCTCTCGGTGTTTTCCGCCTGCAGAGGCGGAATCTTCTGTGGTTGCTCCCGAGTCTTAGGGTTTCGGAGGTTGATATCGCCCGGGGGAGGCTGGAGTGGGCCAGGCGCGGCCTAGGCCTGCCCGCGCCATGGGGTGGTGTGGGCCTCCTGTGGCCCGCCTCCACTCCATCTTCTGGCATCCTTAGTCTTTTGGAAAAATAGGATTTTCCATATATTTTCCTGGATTTTCTGATCTTCGCGAATTTTTCCTCCAAATAGCACCTTTTCCATCAGAATCCTGACTGCAGCGGTCCATGCTCCAAAAGTCATCAACCATGCAAAAATAGATGAAAACATAAGTATCACCTCTCAATACGAAATATATCAATGAATAATAGTGAATTAAGACATAGAATAGTGATGCAAAATGGACGTATCACTTGTCAGTTATGTGCCATGACTAATTGATCATGGGATCGTGGTGTATACATAACAGGGATTCTCAGAGGATTAATCCGGGGGCCCCACAATGAACCCACTATCGAGCATAAATACTCCCTCTTGGAGTTGCAAGCATCTACTTGGCCAAGATAGCTAATAACAACGGAGAGCATGAAAGATCACAAATAACATAGACATGATAGAATCAATAATCAATCTGAAATAGTATCTCAATATCCATCGGATCCCCGCAAACACAACATGTAAGATTACAAATAGATGATCTTGATCATGAACGAAGCTCACAAGATCTAAACATGATAGCACAAAGGAGGAGAACCAACCATCTAGCTACTGCATGGACCCATAGTCCAAGGGTGAACTACTCATGCATCACTCCGAAGGCTTGCATGGTGATGAAGAAGGCCTCCAGGGTGATCTCTCCCCTCCGGCAGGGTGCCGGGAAGAGCTTCGGATCCCCCCCGATCTAGGGATGGAGATGGCGGCGGCTATAGACTCTTTCGTGGATTTCTGATCGGGTCCTTTGGTTTTTTGTCCCGGGAGGCTTTTATAGGCAAAGGGGAAAGGTCGGTGGAGCACCAGGGGGGCACACACAGTGGCGCGCTTCCCCTGGCCAGGCCACTGTGTGTGGCCGCAGTGCGCCACTTGCCTCACCTTCGGTCTCCGTATTGCTTCGGGTAAAATATTGACTTTGGCTTTTGTCCCGTCCAATTTCAAGAATATTTCTTTACTAGCTTTTCTGAAACCAAAAACAGCAGAAAACAGGCAACTAGCACTATGGCATCTTGTTAATAGGTTAGTTCCAGGAAATGTATAAAAATACCTCAAAGTGTGAACAAAACATCAGAAAGTAGATACCAAACAAGCATGGAACATCAAAAATTATAGATACGTTTACGACGTATCAGTTTGGATGGCTTCTCCTCCTTGTTCTAGGGTTCCCCCTCTTTAAATAGGCATCTGGAGGTCGGTTTTGTGAACCGACGGAGCTAGGAGCCAAATATGCCCATTAGGTCTTCACAACTGTTGTTTCGTTTGACGAAACAAAGCCGTCGGAGGGTGGTCCGGGCGGGCTCCGCCCGTACCAGTGGTCATTATCCCTACGCTACTCTGTAGTATGTTGGCCACCATTTCTTCATAGGGACCCCGATTGAGGTGTTCTTTGGCTCATTGGATTCGTATGTACGAGGGCTACAACACCATGGCCTTGGATATTCATTTAGAGTTGATGGAAAATCCACTTCTTCCTCCCCTCAAATGGCTAAGTCTGGTGCCTGTAACTCCTCCATATTGAATCCTCTTGGCTCCTTTTATCCATGATTCTCCATATCACCTACACACAAATCAAAGACAAGAAAAAGGTAATAAAATCCTAATAAAAGTAATAGTGTGCAAAGCCCATGTGGAAATGAATGAAAACTAATAATCATACACAATAGGCATAGTTATAGATAGATGTAAATGTAATGAGTGAAAATATGAATAATTTATATACTTAGATATGCATCAATTTTGGACTCTTCAATTTCCCCAAGCTAGACTCTTGCTCGTCCCGAGCAATAAAGTGGATTATGGACAAGGTCATCGTGTTCATGAGGCACGAGTCAATAACATAAATGAGGCAAAAATTGAAACAAAAGTATAATACCAGATGTAGAAGATCAATGCCTTGTATCCTTATTTTCCCTACAAGCTCAAAGTAAGAAAGAACATATTCATACAAGGAAACACAAGATTAGTTATGTTAATCCATAAAAAATCAATTAAAACTTCAATGCTCCATGTCAAAAAGTGAATCTAGCTTGAAAGCAAACTTGTGATCCTCTTATTGAGCCTTTTAATAAGTTTGGTATCTCCTTACTTTTGTAGAGTAAGGGATTCAATGAGAATATAAACTTACTCATGGTTGGCATTCATATGTGTTCAGCACTTCATCCATTTGTAAAGCTCATCAAAGTTAGAGAGATGACAAGAACACTATACAAGCTTTGATAAATCAAGACAATCAAAGTAGAGTTTAATATAAGTATAAATAACTAGAAGTGTAACAATTAATCCAATTCTTCTAGTTAACTCTCAGCTTGCCAAGGAACACTGGGATGTTTTAATAGCAAAATTGAGTAAGAGATTTCATGTCCTAAGTAGCATAACAGTGAAGTGTCTTATTGACACCCACATCAGTAAATCAAGGCTATCAAAAACACTTCTAATCCAATCATTGTCTTTCAAGAAAATTCATAAAGTAGTAATGAGACCATGCCAATGACTTGTTATGTGGATCTTCATTTTCAAAAAATTTCCTTCCTTCTTTCAAGGATCATTGATTGTTTCTTTAAATAATGGCTTTCACAACCTTTGAGAGTACCAATACTTTTGCCCATTATAGTGACATTTATGCCACTCATGTCATCAACTCATAGTCGAAATCAGGGGTTGTACCGTAGATCGTTCGTAGGCCAACGGAGTTGTTGGCATCCAAAGGTGTGCATGAGAAACATAGAACCCCTTTTTATCTTTTCCCTTTTTTATGCTAGTACCATGGTTTGATCCACAAGGTTAGCTTTGGCATGCATCACAATTACCACAAGACTTTATTTCAATCAAACAACTCCTTTCAAGTGTGCCATCAAGTCTATCAAAACATCTATGGGGTTAAGTATCTTCAAAGATAAACTCTCAAGACAATCAATCATCAAACAAGTCATAAATTTTAGACTTTTTCTTGTTGTACTTGTTTGGTAATATTATTTACAAGGCAAGACTCGGTTAGCTAAAGGAACTAGATCAAAAGCTTCCACAACTAAACATCATACCAATAAAAAAGCTTTACTCTAACTATTTTGAATTACTCCCACTAGCATGGCATCTTCAGAAATCAACCAACTAAGATAAAAAATTCAAACTTCAAAAGTGGGAGACAAAGGTTTTAAGTGTATAAATCATGACAATGTATTTTTAAAGGATCATAATGTTCTTCTCAAGTCGGATAAAGATATTAACAACGTACATCAAGCTCTAACTCAACTCTTATGAATCCTAACAAAAGCGAGTGCATCCATTATATAAACATGAAACATAACTTACCCAAGCAAGCATTCAAAAACATTGGGATACATGATTGCACAAAAAATTTCATCGAATAAGAAAATTGCACAAGATACTACACATGTAGAAGTCACTTCCCCAAGCTAGAACTTTTGTAAGAACCAAACTTGAATAGATTACCAAAAATAAAAGAGAAAATGCAGTTATCAAAAGAGAGTGTGAGAAGTGGTTACCTCCCCAAGCTTGAATAAAACAAGGGTGATACACTTTACCGTCGAGGTATGAATAACCTCACTTTCGATGGACATGGACCTTTGGTTCAACGAATACTTCCTTGTTGAAGTGTTGAGTTGAAACAGCCAAGTGGCTTGTGCAAGTATTTACACGGTTGGCACAAACCATGCACGTCACCACACAAGGTTCAAGTCCCTATAAAAATAACAAACGAAGTAAAAGCAAATGATTCGGTGTACGAACGGAGTTTGTTCACCCAACCGTGAGAAGAAAATAAAAGAAACCTGAAACACTATAGAGAATTATAGGCTAAGGAGTTTCAAAGGTAGGTAAAATAAAATAAAGTATAAAGGAACATGTAGAAGATAACCCACTAACCTGAGATTGTCAAAATAAAAAGATTGGAGGGGTTATAACCTTTTTGTACTCGTCCATGTCCTTACTGCGCGATGCTGCTCCTTGGTACAGGCGCGTGGTACAGACGGGCTCCGCCCGTACTGCACCGTGTCTTCTCTTTTTTTGTTTAAGGGTTCCAACAAAGTTGGTACGACCGGGTGGTACAGGTGGGATGCGCCCGTATGGGTGGTCGTTAAAACTTCAAGTTCCTCTTCATGTTTCCTTTGCCTGATAACGAGGTCGGTACGGACGCATCCAACCGTACCAGTGCTCGTAAAGCGTGTTGTCACCTTCCTGGAGAATTTTCTACTTCTTTATAATTGTCACATGAGCGGTACGGGTGCACGGTATGGACAGGTTCAGCCGTACTGCTGCTCGTTAAGCTTGTTGTGAGCTCCGGAACAAGTTGTTTTTTCCAAAAATTATACTAAGAACCTGAAATATTAGTCCAGCATCCAAACAAAGCAAAGGTATATTTTTGTTGAGAATATTTAACCAAGATATGCAACCCATGGTTAGATAAACAAATAATTCTATTTGTCAAAAATAGTCCCAAGCCAACTCTAATAGGAAATCATGTATATATACAAGTGTCAATGCAACATGAATGCATCTAAACTCAAGACTCAAAATTAAGAAATACACCTAAAAACTTCCGGGTTGCCTTCCGGAAAGCGCTTTCTTTATAGCCATATAGCCAGGCATAGATGCTCCATTAAATTATCCACCTGGATCCCAGGGGATATCAATTCAAGGTGTAATGGTACTTACCTCTAGCAAAGGGTTGGAGCATCTCATTGTAGAGTGCGATCGAAGTCATGCCATCTTACGGTGCATCGGCATCATGTAGATGAATAGGTTCTCGCTTCCAAGCGAGCATGGATGCACCAATACTGAAAGTAAACTAGAACAAGAACTAATCTAAAGGGGTTGTAGCTGTAGGATTGTATGGAATGAGAGAGGGTTTCTAGGCTTCGGTCTCACTAGTACTAGATGGGTGAATATATGTGTGAATCCATTATCTACAAGAGATTACTTTGACAAATAAATGTTCCCCACTTGTTTACCGGGCTGTTACTCTATGTGTATTATGCATGAATCTCGTGTGTCACTCGCAAGGCAATGTACACTTCCGGACCAAGGGATCCCCTGAAGTCATCTCGTAAATCATGTAACTGAATACTTGGATCACAAACACATTCTAAATTAGCACACTAGATCAAACCTCAACCTAGAACCTAATCAATCAATCACACATGGATGAACAACAAAACATAGATGAATATATTAATGGAGTCACAACCATGTTCAATCTTACAATTACAAGATCTAAGACAAGGGAGAGAAAGATAGAGATGTCGTTGGAGATGATGATGAACGGTGCACGCGGTGAAGATGGGGGGCTCCTTCTCCTCCTCTTGATTGATGGTGTGGAGATGTGGATCTTTTGTGTGGTGGCTACGGAGGCGGCAGGGTTCCATCCCTTAGGCGTGCATGGCTTCTCCTCCTTGTTCTAGGGTTTTCCCCTCTTTAAATAGGCATCTGGAGGTCAGTTTTGCAAACCGACGGACCTAGGGGCAAATTATGCCCATTGGGCCTTCAAAAATGTTTTTCTATTTGACTAAACGAAGCCGTTGGAGGGTGGTACGGCCGTACGGTACGGGCGGGTCGTTATCCCTACGGTACTCTGTAGTATTTTGGCCGTCGTTTCTTCATACGGACTCTGATTGAGGTGTTCTTTGGATCGTTGGATTCATATGGATGAGGGCTACAACACCATAGCCTTGGATCATAATTTCGAGTTGATGGAAAAATCCACTTCTTTCTCCCCTCAAATGGCTAAGTCTGGTGCCTACAACTCCTCCATATTGAATCCTCTTGGCTCCTTTTATCCATGATTCTCCATAGCACCTACACACAAATCAAAGACAAAAAAGGTAATAAAATCCTAATAAAACTAATATTTTGCAAAGCCCATATGGAAATGAATGAAAACTAATAATCATACACAATAGGCATAGTTATAGATAGATGTAACATATAATGAGTGAAAATATGAATAATTTATATACTTAGATATGCATCAATTTTGGACTCATCATCCAGCTCCTAGAAACATTTTTCCTATCAATTTTGAGATGTGGAGGTCCAATGAAAATCTTGATAGTAATGATAATGAAAAGTTGAGTGAACCTTTCACTGAATATGAAGTTAAATCTGCCTTGTTTTCCATGGTTAAAAACAAAGCACCTGGTCCTAATATTGAGTTTTATCAACACTGATGGAACATTGTCAAGCATGATATTATGAATCTATTTGTAGCTTTTCATGCTGGCACTCTTGATATTCAGAGATTGAACTATGATACAATTACTTTTCTACCTAAGATTTTTTAGGCTAATAAGATCAACCAATATATACCTATTTTCCTTCTCAGATGTATTTACAAAATCCTTACCAAAACCTTAACTATCAGAGTTGAACCTTTGTTGGACAAGTTGATTAGTATAAATCAGAATTCTTTTATGAAAAAAGGAGTATAGTTTATGGCATTATGTCTCTTCATGAGATCATGCATCATACTCATATTAAGAAGCATGTGGTTGTTGTCCTTAAGCTGTATTTTGAAAAGGTAAACTAGAATTTCCTGGTTAGTTGTCATGAGGCTATGGGTTTTGGTTCCCTTTGGAGAAATATGCTTAAAAAGATTCTCTATAATGGCATTGTCTCTGTTAAGATAAATAATACTAATGGGCCTTATTTTCAAATTGCTAAGGGGATGAGACAAGGTGACCCTCTATCCCCTTTTCTTTTCAAATCTGTTGTTCAATGTCTTACTAAGATGGTTTTAGAGGCACAATCCAATGGGATGTTGGTTGGTCTTGTACCTGATCTCATTGATAAAGGGGTGGCTATTATGCAATATGCTGATGATATTGTCCTGTGCTTTTCGCATGATCCTGACAAAGCACTTAATTTTAAATTACCCCTTTATTTGTTTGAACTCATGTCTGGCTTGAAGTTTAATTACCAGAAAAGTGAGTTGTTTATGATTGTTGGGTACAACAACATTGCTAAGCTATATTCTGATATATTTGGCTGGAAAGTTGGGTTGTTACCTTTAAAATACCTTGGAGTTCCTGTTACCTTTAGGACTCTTAAGTACTCTGACTTAGACTTTGTGGATGCAAAAATTTGTTGCTAAATTGGATGCTTGGATGGGAGGGGGTGCCTCTTCTAATGGAAGGTTAACCCTGGTTATTGCTTGCCTTCCTAATTTACCTTCTTACATCACGGGTATATTCCTTTTGAATAAAACCTTCATTTCTAAGCTTAACAAACATAGATGAAGTTTTTTCTAGCATGGCAAAAAGCAGAAAAGGGGTTATTATATGGTGAAATGGAAGATTGTTTGTGGATCAAAAAAGAAAGGAGGCCTTGGGGTAAAATACTTGAGGAAACAAAATATTAGTCTCCTCTATAAGTGGTGGTGGAAACTTAACAAATGTGACGGCCTTTGGCAAAAAATTGTCAAGGCTAAATACCTTAGGAATCACTCTGTGCCTACTATTAAAGAAAGAGTGTCTGACTCTCCTTGTTGGAAAGCTATCCTTAAAATAAAAATATACTTACTTTGTTGGTAGAAAGCTTATTTTAGGGAATGGCAAACTCACTATATTATGGAATGATCCAACTAGCGATAATCCTCCCTTTTCTGAGAAGTTTCCCCTTCTGTTTGATATTTGTCAAGATCAAGAATGTACTATTAAGAAACATGTGGAGGTTGACTACAATATTCCTTTTAGAAGTATCCTTAGAGGAGAAATGATTGCTTAATGGACCTCTATTTTAGAAACTATGAGATCCGTGCATTTGTCTGACAATGATGATTGTGTTTCTTGTTCCTTAAATGCTAATGGAGTTTTCTCTACTAAATCTGTCTATTTATGGCTAGATATTTGTGGCTAGAAAGGAACTTGCTAGTTCTAACAACACTTGGATCTGTAAAGCCAAGAACCCTCTCAAGATTAAAGTGTTCATGTGGCAAATGTGCCAAGATGCTATCCTTACCAGGCAAAATACGAGGATGAGGAAATGGCCTGACTCACCTCTATGTTCCTTTTGTAATCAGGTGGAGACAAATGATCACCTTTTTTCACTTGTTCCGTTGCCAAGGTGGTCTAGGGTATACTAGGAAAGGTCATGGGAATTAGTTGTGTGCCAAATAACTTTTTGCAGGAAAGATTCTATGTTGTTTTGACCGCTTCTATTTGTTCGGCCATTTGGATTACTCGCAACAAAGTCACTTTTGAGAACCACAAACTTCACTCCCCCAGTGAAATCACCTTCTTCTCGGTTACTTTGCTTCTCTACTAGACAAGTCTGCAGAAGGATGGGGATAATGAAGCTCTGGTAAATGGTGGTAATCATGTGATGCAAGTTGTTGCTGGAGTCTACTCTCGGAGGGCGCCTGGAGGTGGAATGCAACCCCTCCTGATGATCACTGGACCTTGATCTTCGTTCACGTTAATGTTGTGTTGGCAATCTTTTGATGTCTAGAAAATTTGAACTTTTCATGGAGCTATAATAATGTAGATGGTCTTAAAACTCTAGTTGTGGTATCAAATTTTCACCCAAGAGTGGCATTCAATGGCGAATGTCTATAGTAGGTTTCATGGTTCTGCACCAACTCGCTTTCTGTTTTCTTCCCTTTTCTTTAGGTTGTAATGATCTCGGACTCTGTTATTTCCCTTTTTATGAAATAGAAAGGGGTGAAAGCCCGGTTGGAAAGGAAACATTGTTCCTCGAAAGAAAAAAGAATACGACAACATTGCCTTTTTTATTTCGCATGGTTGCATTGCCATTTTATTGTTTTTATTGAGCGAACATTATGATTTTGTTCATGTACTTTTTTTTACTGAGAGTGATATGCATCCCTTGGAAGAATTCCCCGTGTTCTTGCGTGACATGTATCTGTCTAGGCTCCATATCCCCTTTTTTTCTACGTGCATAGTAGCAAAAAATGGGAAATCCCGTTGGACAAAAAAGTCCGGAAAGATCTCGTAGCAAAAAAAGTATTATACTAAATCGACTTCTCAGAAAATATCGTAGAAAACCTTTATATTCTTTTTAATACCTTTACGTAGAGGTAATTTTATATACTCCCCCTTCTTTAATTTGTTGTCTTATATTTGTCTATATACAAATATATCTAGTTATAAAACATGTCTCAATATATCAATATCTAGATAAATCTAAGAAAACTAATTTGAGATGGTGGAAGTATTGATAAAAGAAACGGTACAACTAGCCAAAATATAGCAAAATTACATTGAGGTAGGTAGATTTTAAAGAAACACATCAGGTTCAAACGAAAATGGAGATTGTCACGTCAACAAGTGATTGAACACAAGCCACCTTCATTTTGTGTTTATGAAGAAATAAATTGCGGCACGCAAATCTCCCTACTTAGGGTGAAAAATGTGACGCGCAGATCTCTCTATATAGGTTGCCAGGATTTCTCGCATCAAGGGGAGAATGAGGATGCAACCATCGTTTGCGAGATTGTAAGGATTGCTCAGAACGAGTACCATCGTCAGTTGCGCGAAATGACGTGGGCGGCGTGGAACGATCGGCGGCACGTTGTAGCCCGCTACCCAAAGGCGACGACATGCTGCCTTATGATGGAAGCACGGTAGACGAGGCGGGTCCAGAAGCAGCCCGAGTGGGACGCCAAGCAACGTCTTAAGAACGACGATGAGACCGGTCCATCTGGCGGGAACGGTGGTGCTTAGATTTAGTTTTCGTTTAAGTTTAATTAAATTTGGTCGGTTTCATTGTGCTCCCTGTGTTTTAAAATATAAGATGTTTTAGCTTTGCGAAAGGAGTAAAACATCTTATATTTTAAAATAATACTAGTTAAATGCCCGTGAGTTGCTACGGTATTAAACACATGGGTACGTTTGGAAGTGCCGGGTCGCTTAGAAGGAAGGGAATTGAAAAAAGATGTTATTTGTCGAATATAATATTTTTAACTTCAAATATTGATATGTAAAAGGAGAAATAAGTGTAAGCGAACAACACTAAATCTGCGCTCACTTTTATTGTTTTTTAACGTCAGCCAAAAACATGTTTTTCTCCTAAAAACAGTTTTACATGCTGTGCATTTTTATTCGATACGAGGCTTTAGTTGTGACATTAGGACAACAATATATGTACTCCCTTGGTTTCAAAATAAGTGATTTCACTAAATATGTATGTATTTAGATATATTTTGGTGACAGATATATTCACATTTAGTCAAAGTGAAGTCATATTTTGGGACCGAGGAAGTAACAAGCTAGCACATGTTCATGTAGCTAAGTAGGATTAGGAGTGTCTTGGTAAATAGGACTTGGAAAATGTTTTAGTCATGCGAAATGTCAACTTAAAAAGTGTTTTTTCTCTAGAACTCCCATATCTGTATGTTATCACTCTGAAGTTACAGGGAAGGTGTAGCCATACATGTGTATGGAACAGTGGGAGGGTAAGATAAGCAGCCTATTTTCTAGATTAGGCTCACACATCACATAGAATTGCAAAGCAAAAAAGCTGCAAGTGAAAGAGCTAGATGATATGCATGTAAACTTTGCTCCAACATCTAACACAACATTGTCAACATTTAAATTTTCTCAAGACATAGTACACCATGGCACCATCAAGAATTAATCTATAAATGCACATGCTATTTTAGCGACAAAGTAACTGTTGCATCGACAATTACTTGTGTTTGTGACAAAACAAAATGCGTTGAAAACATGCAGGAAATATGTCAAAACAAATGAACTAAGAAGAATGAAAAATCTCAACCCAGCCACATCTTACTTCTAGTCTGCTACTTATCCTTGTGTTCAACAGTTATCACGAGCACGGCCTGGATGGGGACGTCCTTTCCGCCCTCATACTCGTGCAAAACATGTGTGCGCTCGTTGGCCAGCTCGGCCTCGCTCTAGCCCTTCACGATGGCCGGAATTGCAGGACGCTGCTGGGCGGTGGCAGGCGAGGCAGCACCGTGGAGGTGGCAGGCGCGGCCATCGACCTCCGCGCGACCGACAAGCTCTGGGATGAACACGACAACGGACATGTCGCACACAGGCACTCCCAAACAGTAGATAAAATAAATTTTGTCTTAGAATCAACGATTCCTGTCTGGGTTCATACACTGGTGCAAGCATGAACTGCAGTTAAATAAGTTAATGGCTCAATTAGGCGACATGGGGCTGGGATTAAAGAAAAGAGGGCGATGGCGGCGACAGTTGTGCTTGTGCAGAACTATATCCATCGGGAATTTGTTAGGGGGTAATGGAGCACATGAGCAACGGGGTGGCAGGGCAAAGAGGAAAAATCAGCTGCAGGGGAGAGCAATGTTCAGAGTCCGTTCGTGCCCGGGGAGCGTTGCTGGCCATGACGACGAGCGACTCCGGCGACGGTTGGACAAGAACCAAGCGGCCGTCCCTAGCCTGCATCTCCAGCCAGTCCAGATGGGCTCGTTCTGGTCCCCTGACATACGATCTTATAGATGGATTCTGCAGTATAGGTGTATATATAGCCTGAATGAAGTACTGACGCAGGTTAGGGATGGAGAGATTACCAGCAATTAGTAAAATATCTAACACAAGGAGAAATCAAGCTTGTCCCTCGTCTTGCTATATGATCGATTTGAAGTTTTTCGCTCACGCTCAGGACCTGTAGACTTCATCTATTCCTCGCCTCTGGTCAGGCCAGTACTCGACACTAGTGGCCAAAACCATCACGCATCGCCGCTCCATGGACTGTCTATCTGCCTTACGCCATCGACGCCTCCGTCGGTTACCGCGTCCTCTCTCATATCACGACTGTGTGGCATTGCAGCACATTGGCAAAAGACGGCCACACGTGGGGATATGTCGCGCCAGTGCGCGCGTCGGCCAGAGATCCTGGCCTTCTACCATACAGAGGGTTTCCTTGATAGGAACCGCGGCGCAGCCGTCCGCCCTCTCCGCGCACACACAGCAGCCCCCTCGCCAGATCGGGGCCAGTGCCAGGTGCTCATGCTCCTACTCGGCAATACGAGGATAAGGGATGAGGAGGATGGACGGACCTGGACATAGGAGAGTACGGGGAAGGGATGGGTCCAATTGAGCGGCGGCAGAGGAAGCGCTCCGGTGGTCGACGTCAGATTGGGCGAGAGCGGCAGACGAAGCATGTACGAGCGGAGTAGGGCGACGCGATAACTCGAAGATTAATACCACCTCGACTAACTATCATGACTAGCTGAATACCCGTGCGTTGCTACGGGTGACCTTATATTTTTTTTCACATGCAAACCACAAAGACATGACAAGGTTGTATCAAGCCAGCCTTTTCTCTTTAGTTATTTTACCATTGTGCTCCCTAGTCGCTATATTCTCATCGTGGTGTCGACAACAATAATAGTGGTTATTATCAATTCAAGAAATGAAATATCCAACCATTTTACAAAATATTTTCACAAAAGTTCAAACGCCCCAAAGGATTCTATATTTTCCTCTTCTTTCCATTTGTGAAATATCTTAGCAATTTGTTCACTTATCCTACTTAGAAAGAAAAATATTAAACAAATGGAGAACAACCGTGCGCTGCTACGGGATTATAAAAAATTGTTTGAGTTATGATATGAATTCAATTGACTGAGAAATAATACTACACAATATACAACAGGAATATAAATGAGTTGAAAGATGCACAGGTTAGACAATATTATTGAATCCATCGCTAGTATTGACAGAAATCACGGTACAATAGTGTCTCGTACTCTTGAGTTGCTTACAAATCATCCCTTTTGCACTTATATGTGCAACATTCTTTACCCGTGTTTCAGCAAGCTAGGTTTGCCTAGTCGCTTGCAGATCGCAAACAGTACAATATGTTTTGCGCTTGTTTTGGCTGATGAGAATAGCCATAGCATTGGCTCCTCCTCAGATGGAATGTGTAGTAGTAGATCCGCTGCAACACTACCTCATTTGTACTTGAAAGTCTCCCTTCAGCTATGAGTTTGCAACCCATTTAGCCGGGCATATCGAACCAATCAAAACCTGAATCTGCAAGCAAAACCCAAGATAACCTCTGTAAAAAATCGAAGAAAACAATAGAGAAACTTTATTATACTGAATCGAATCTGAAATCATCCACGCCTCAACCATGAATCCACAAATTAAAAATCAGTGAAGAGACTGAACGAAAAAGAGAAGAAAACCAGAGCTAGACCTAAAAGCACAACTCAAAACAGAAATTGCAGAAGGAGAAAAGAAGTAGTTGGCTCTGATAGAAGATGAAGTAGTTGGCTCTGATACAAGGTTGACATGTTTATCATCTCAATCCGGTCCAGCAAACACATTGTCATTCATCAACGTCTTCAAGTGGAGCTTCACTTTTAGGCTATACATTAGTTTCCTTTAGGTCGTACTTCAGTAACAAGAGCATCCAGCGGAGTCATCGATAATCTTCAAAGAACGATAATGATTAAGATTTAGGAGAGAAACACATGCTCATTTAAGTTCAGACCTCGAAGCTTATCATGTTGGTAGTTTTATCAAAATTAACAATTGATGAATGCAGTAGCCCAGCAGAACTTGATAATTGTAAATGGTTTCAAGATAGCTAGCAGCAACTACACATTCATTTAGTAATAGCATTCAGTGAATACATCACCAACACCAATTTAGAAATTCAGTTTTTGCTCGGTTACCTCCATCTTATGAACACACACGACCACTTCAGCCTCCCTTTGTCCACACACATGAGCAGGTGAGCACTTCAGCCTCCCTTTTGTCCACACACTCAAGCAGGTTCAGCATCGCAACGATGGCTATCTCCCTCTGCTCACCTGCCTCAGGACCGGCACGAGCTTCATCACCAGCCACTTCTTCTTCCTAAACCCTGACAGCTGAAACCTCTCCTAGCCTATATGTACTATATGTACGACATATCAGTGCCCAATTTGCAAACTCCATTGTCTGCAACCCCACAAAATTGACTTCAAACAATTCAATCTAATAGGATTGCATGAGCCATCATCCACGAGCATGAAGAACAACACAACACAAGGGCACATAACATGATAGCATACACACGCATGAATTGTTAATGTGTTACAGAAAAATCCATGAAAATGATCAACCCCATAATATGACTACATAGCCATAATATCTCCACCGCATGTATTGAAAGATTCACTGCACAATTGAGTCTATGAAACTCTAAGAATTGGATTTATTTCACTATACTACGTACTGTCCAGTCTTTAATTCGCCGGTGAACTACATTAAAAAAAGACTGGTACAAACCTTCAAAGCAGTCTTCTTGCGCAAGATGTCATTGGACTTCAAAGAAGCCTGCATGAAAACGATCATGGAAAAATTCCAATTTTTGTATATGATCCTCCCGTTCACAGATAAACAGATGCAATCATATATCCCATGTTAGCAGATAAAAAAATCAATCATCTATGCACTGAACAAACAACAACATATCAATTAGCACTCGCGGATCATGGAATATAGGAAGGGGTAGGACCATGCAGGTGTTGTTTGATGAAGACGACAAGTAGCAGTAGGGAGAAGGGCAGTATCCGCTCCACGCACCGCACGGCCTGCTGTATGTCGTACCTCTGGTAGGAGGGCAAGGACACCGCCGGCCGTGACCCCCGTTGCGGTGGGCGCGGAGGGGTGCGCCACCCATCGCGGATTCCTCGTCCTCGACGACCCCCTCCTCGCCGCCCCTCTCGAACGACGACGGCCCGCCGCCTCGTCGGCCCCCATGATCTGGATCGACACCTCGCCAGGGGCTCCCGCGGCACCCGCCTGGATTGGGGGCGTAGGATTGGGAAGGGGTGCGCCACCCATCGAGGATTCCTCGTCCTGGACGACCCCCTCCTCGCCGCCCCTCTCGAACGACGACGGCGTCCGCCTGGATTGGGGGCGTAGGATTGGGTGCTGCGCTCGGGGATGGAGAGGAAGACAGGCGACGACGGCTGTTTTTTCTATTTTTCAGGATACTCCACTTGGCGGTGGCAAGTGCTGTAATACTACCAAACCGTTAGGGGCAGAACCGTCCAATATAAAAACGGACGGAAAAACTGTATGACGAACCTACCTCAGCTTAAATTAGTAGATAGATGTTCGTAGCGCGGGCCGACTTTTGGCAGACGGAAACGTATTTTCGGTGAACAGAAGTATTCGACGAACGTACGGCTCCGTAAATAATAGTATAGATTTTGAAAACGTTGAATGAATTTTATTTCTTAAAATAGGCTTTCGTTCCGCTATATTAATATAGCCACTCGGCCGAACAGGGTACAAGTGATGAGGAGACCCCTTACAAAGCAGATCAAGATACACAAGAAAAAACGCAAAAGAACAACACTTGCCACCAAGGACACCGAGCCGAGACCGGGGAGAACCGGGGCTCCTCGGCGACGCTCCCAAGAGGGTAACGACGCACCATGTCGCCGCCGTCGCGACCGAAGGTCAAGGGTTTTCACACGGAGCACTAGCGGGGAAGGTAGCCGCAACGGCGCCCCCAAGAGGGTAACGGTACCCGTAGGCATCGCCGCCGTTGTTGTCGCAGCACTGAGCTTTCGCCCGGAAAAATCTTCGCGTCATTCTCCAACCGCTCGCTCCCGCTGTTGTAACATCCCAAAACTTTAATCCAAACTTATCAAGATCAAATCCTCCAAAAATAGGGTTAACAAAAACTTTTCCAAATTCAAAATGAAAGCATTCATATGTGTGTGCATTTAAAATAGGAGTTGTTTGAATTGCCATGATTGATTGATCCAATGCTTGTAAAATGTTTCTTAGGTAATTTAAACCTGATCTACATCATTCCCAAACTTTTTCAAAAGAAAATCAAATCAAAAGGAATTAAAAAGAAGGAATGGTCATTTTGGCAAATTTAACTCTCATGCCTACTTTGGCTATTCCTAGTACTCAATTCTTAACAGAAACAATTCTTGATCTTTGCACCCCTTGCTAGTACACATAATGAGGTACCAAGACACACCTTTGGATCTGCTAAAAACATTATGTTAACTATTTTAAATGACAGTTTAAAATTGAATCTAATGCATATGCATAGATCACTCCTATTTCAAAAACCATCTATTTGAGCTTCATTTTCAAAACCCTTGCAACCAGAGACTACCTATCACTAGTGGATATCACTCAAAAATTTTGAAACCAAAATTCAAAACTTTTTCTCTTGCGGCCATTTCATCAAACACATGGCAAAGTGTAATCAAACACAAATAGCTAGCTCACTGCTTCTGCAGAGTTTAGCCACCCATTTGACAAAACACTCCCTCTGTCTCCACTTGATCAAACCATGCCATTACCACCCCATCCCTACACCCCTAGTGGAAAGGCCAAGCCATGCCGAGCACCAACTCATGCCAACCTTGCCCTCACCCCAGCCGACCACCTCCCTCTCTCTCCATGTCCAAGAGGTAGCCAAGACTCACCGCCACTCCTGTCCCTTGCAGAGCCAAGAGCAGCGTGGATCACCGAGCACAACCAGCGCCAAGGCCACCGCACCATGCCGGTGCGCCTCCAGCGCGCTTTGTCCCAGCGTGCACAATTCACCGCCGACCGCGCGCCCGCTCCGCCTCGACCTGAGAACACCCAGACATCCCTATTCGCCACATCCAAAGCCTCACAGCCCGCCGGTGGACACCGCCCGCTCTGGCCAGAGCGCCACCTCGCCTGCATCGTGCCACCGCCCCTATGGCCGCATTTAAGTCCAGAGCACCGCCAGGGAACCGCCCATCGATCGCCATCCCCCGCCATGCCGCCAGCTCGCCGTAGCCATGTCGCCACCGTCGACCGCCCATCCCGCTCGGTCTCACCGTCGGGCCTATAAAAGGAGCCTTCCCCAGCCATCCTTCTCCACACCATTCCACTCCCCTCACCTCTCTGAACCTCACCCACCTTTAGCCGGAGCAAGTGGAGCAGCAGCTCGCCGGAATTGGAGCCGGAGCACCAAGGAGGAGAAGGGCGTGATTTGACCCTAAGCTCCGCACGACCACGCCTCGCCTGCCTCGTCTTCCACTTCGTTTGCCCACCTCGACCCACTGGAGCCCTGGTACGCCCCAGAGACCCCCGAGCCGCTAGGGTTCGAGCTCACGACCTATTCGTCAGTCGACGACCCTCACCGCTGATCTCGCTTCTAATCGCACGGCCCATGCGTATACCATTTCACGTGTTAAGTGCCGACAAGCGGACCCCTGTCAAGGTGAGCGCCACTGGGCCGGCCAATTTCTTTTCCCGCGCTAGCCCATAGATTAAAATCTGGTTTTTCCTTTTTAGTTAAATCTAGTTTCTGTCCCCTAGTTTCAAAAATCAATTCAGAGAGTTTTATAAATCCAAATTGTATGAAACTAGTTTTGTCTGAAAGGTATTAAAATGATCTATCCAAGACCGTTGGATTTAATTCAATTAGAGTTATAGATCTCTTCTAATAAAAATAACAAAACAGAAGCTTTTGCAACTTGCAACATTTTTATAAATTCAACCAAGTTAGCTTTTGAGTTGATTCCAACTCTCAAAAATCACATTTCATCATATCTATATAAATATGTAATAATATTAAGGTTGACATGCAGTGACTTTGGAGTAGTACCAAAATAATGCTATATAGGCATTTCTAGTCACTTTAAATCATTAAATAATGAACTTAAACCAAAGTAATATTGATCCAACCCTTAAATCTTATTTCCACATGTTAGAATATGTGGTGAGGACATGTGTCCACATGATCCCATATTTTGGTGGTGAATATTAAAATTTTAGTTAATATTTCAATGAGTAGAAATTACTTTTCTAAAATGAAAAGGATGAAACTATTGAATTAAAACTTGTGATGTTTGTGATGATAATAGATCATCAAATGCGTGTTTTAGAATGCTACTTAGCCTAGTTAAGTACTATTTGGTGATTGTGCACTCCCTATGTATTTATAGACGCTAGTATCGACCAAGCTTTCGAGGAGGAGGAGTTCTACCAAGAAGAAGAAGAAGAAGAAAACTTCAACCACTGCACCAACCAAGGCAAGCTATTATTAGCAGGCTAGAATTAAACTAGATCGTTTAGCAAAGATGCCTTGAGCAGGCTTTGATCACACCCCTTTAACTATTAGTACCCCAAGTCTTATTGACAAGTTTTACCTCCCTTAGTTTACCCAAAGTTCTTTACTTAATTTCGAAGGTAGCATAAAAAGTATAAAACTTGACCTACTTAGAAACCTTTAGATGTCACTCTATGGCAGGAGATTGAACCCATCACTTCCACCTTAGTGAAAACTCTTAACTTAGTATCTTAGTATAGATCAAAAACTTGAGTCACTCTAGATGGGAATACTTGGTGAAAATGAATTATGAAAACCTTGGAATGATGAGTCATTCTATTGAGATGTTTTGACATGTGTTGAGAAACACAACTGGTTTATGATAATGAAAATGACGAGGCATAAGCCTTAACCCTTTTATAAAACTGATGGTTGGATTCGGATGCGATACCATTCCAAATTACCATACAACCACATTACCTGAATTGGGTAAGGCTTAGCTGGAAATTTATATGCCTTAGTATTAGTTCCCTCACGGGAGAGGTTTGAGCTGAGGCTACCTCTCAATGTTGTCCACCTATGCAGTGCCCAAGATGACGGATGGTCATGGTTGGGAGGCCATGTTCATAGGAGAGGTGCTTATACTAGGGTGTGTAAAGGGAAAGTTATGTTTGATTATCTGCATACTAAGTATGATGATTCAGGGTTATCCCTGATAGATGTATCAAATCTTGTGGTGAAAGTGTACCACCTCTGCAGAGTGTCAAACTATTCGAATAGCCGCGTCCGCGGTTATGGACAATTGGAATGGCCATACTGTTTCGTTGTCAGATGTTTTCTAAATAACTTGAAATGAATGATGAATTTGACTTGACCACAACAGGGTTGTGTTGATGATAATAGCTTCCCAACTTAAGTGATTCTAGAACTTTACTTTATCTTTCTTTGCTTCTGAACTCAGCTTAGGTTTCAAACTTAATTTGATAGTTAAACTTCGATTCAGCACTTTAACTTAGATTTATACTCCTTGCTAGTAGTAGTTTGCGAGTACTTAAAGAGTACTCATGGCTTTTGTCCCTGGCTATTATCATGCCTAGACTATGAAGGAGATTATCAAGATGATGGTCAGCAGGACGGCTATGATAACTAGGACTATCTGCCTTCGTCAGCATTGCCTGTGCCCCTAAAGATGGACCCCACCGCTACGCTATTGTTTATTTCCGCTGCTTGTTGTATTAAAGACTGGATCATGAGATCCTTATTTGTGTACAACCTTATGTATGGTTTGTAATGGATGATGTACTGTGATATCCAATCCGTTATGTCTTGCAAAAATGGTAATCCTGGGATTGCGAGGTATGGCGTAACGGGCATCTGGGATTAAAAATCCGGGTGTTGACAAGTTGGTATCAGAGCCATCCTGACCATAGGAGACCCTAGTTAGAATGGACGTCCAAACCAAAAACTTAGCTTCAAAACCAAAGTGAGTATTTATGAAAAACTATTTCCTCTCTTACCCTTGTGAACTCATTCTTTCTCAAAAATTCATGTTCCTCAAAATTCTTACATTACTACCTAAAATTTGACACACTTGATCACTTCACTAACTTCCTCCTCCTTAATCCTTGTAGATGGAGACTCAGTTCAACAAGTTTACCAGTTGGGAAACGGAGGTCAGCTGATCTTCGAGAGGGATCTGGATTCGCTGTCGGAGTTACTGGGACGCCCACATCCGGAATTTCTTGGAGCTCAACTTCCAGGACCCCCAGGAGGAGACCTACAGTGGCTAGTCACCGCGGATCTTTGAGGAAGAATCGAAGCACCAACTTCCGGGAGAATTCAGTTCTCCGTGAGAGAGAAAAACTGGCTAGATGGATTAGCCAGGGCAATGCATGAAGCTCTCGCACGTCTATGTGCCCTCAGCATCAACAAGATCCAAGGAACCCGTTTTGCCCACTATGTAAGACGTGACTTCATGGGAATGCCGATGGAGATGCCAAGTCACCCAGAGTTGAGGCATCAAGTGGAGAACCTTGACTTCTTGCTTCATGATCGACAGCAGGAACTGGACAATGCCAGAGGGTTAGCCAACCAGAACCGTGCCATCGCCGACCAGAAGGCCTAGACTTTCGCACTTCTCATCCAAGATCGCCAGTCTCTTCGTCGCCAATGTGCAAAGAAGGATTGCACCATCGCCCATCTTTGCAAGAAGGTGGCCGACCTCGAGATGACCGTCAAGGAGCAGGAAGCTCAGCTTGCCGCCAAGGAAGAAGAAGATGAGGGTGAAGACATCCAGGGAGATATGGATTCTTACCTCAGCAACGATGATGACTTTTTGGAGGAGGATGTTGTGGACTTCTACACTGATGATGAAGACTCCGACTTCATCGACGATGAATAGATGCACTAGAGCACTATCGTAGCATGAGATGTAGCATCTCATTGTATCATAGCTTGCAGAATGGTTCTTCAAACCATATGTTTTCCCCTTTGCTTGTTGTGGTGTGTGTTGTATCGTGTGCTTTCTTGCATGAATGAAAAAGAAGTTAGTTGAAAAACCTGAGTTTAACTCAAAGTTTTAGCTTTGAAAACCCAGAACCATGAACCTTAGAATTTCCCTCTTACCCCTATATTTATCTCAATCTTAAGATGACTCATGGAAACCAAGGAGGAGGGCTGTCATAGACCCAATGTCTGCAGATCTTGCGAGAATCTTATCGCGGACCGTGAAGCAAGCGGTAGGCGTCAAGCCAACTTAGCAACATTGCAGCAGATTGCCCAAATGGCTCTCAACAACCAGGGACATGGAAATCAGGATCACCAAGGATCCAAACTCAAAAACTTTTAGAACACCAATCCCCCAATCTTTAACCAATCTGAAAACCCATTAGATGCTGATGACTGGTTACAGACCATGGAAAACAACTTAGAGGTTGCCAGAGTGGATGAGAATGAGAAAGTTCTCTTTGCCACCCACTATCTGGCGGGAGATGCAAGAGCTTGGTGGAATAGCATCTGCAATATGAACCATGGCCATGTGATGACCTGGGAAGCATTCAAGGTCAAGTTCAGCCGCACTCACGTGCCGCAAGGTCTTGTCAACAGGATGAGGGATGAATTCCGTGAATTGAAGCAAGGAAGAATGACTGTGGTGGAGTACCGTGACAGATTCTTGTCACTTGCTAGATATGCACCGGATGAGATCAACATGGAGGCCAAGAAGAAGGAGAGATTCTTAAACGGACTGCATGATGAGATGCAGACTGTCCTCGTCAACATCCGTTTTGATGATCTCGAAGAGCTAGTCGACTCTGCCATTCAGATGGAAGGAAAGATTAACCAGGCAAACGATAACCGCAAGTGTCGTATGATGCAGCAGTCTGGATCCAGTAGTCACCAGAAGTATCGTCCTAACCCCTCACCAGGATATGCACCAAGGAACAACCGACCCCCAAATTCTCGCCCAAGCTACCCCAACCGTAGCGGAGGCAATGTGAAGTCCGGAGGAAACAGTCACAACTCCGGCAATGCCAACAATTTCAACCGTGCCCCTCCCAAGAGCAACAAAAACAACAACACTGCACCCAGAACTGGCAGCAATGTTGTGCCTGTCGTAGTCAAGGACAAGTCCCAGATCACTTGTTTCGAGTGTGGAGTGAAGGGTCACTACTCCAATGAGTGTCCCAAGAAGACTGTCGCCAATGCCCCTGTGAATGCCCCAGCTCAGCAGCAGCGTCGTGTTCAACCAGGAAGAAGATTTGCCCCAGGGAACCCGCAGACAACCAAGCGGTCGTCTCTTCCACATGAACGCAGAAGAAGCCAGAGCGCCGGATGTAGTCTTTGGGTATGTTTTCTGTCAACTCAGTTTTAGCAAGAGTATTGTTTGATTCTGGAGCATCGCATTCATTTGTCACCGAAGAATTTGTATGCACTAGTAAGATTCGCCCAACCAACCTGAAGCATGTCATGATAGTTCAAATCCCCGGTTCAACAAAAAAAGCTAGAAAAATTTGCAAGGTTGTACCTATCAGAATACATGGGATAGATTTTTATGCCAACCTAATTGTACTTGGAACCAAAGGATTGGAAGTAGTACTAGGTATGGACTGGATGTCAAGGCATAAAGGACTTATAGACTGTGCTAAGAAAGTCATCACCATGACCAGTAGTTCTGGAGTAATAGTATAGCATATCTCTGAAACCTTACTCCGTCAATTCAAGTGCAACAAGAGTGTAGCCCTGCCTACCATTGACCAAGTCAGAGTAGTCTATGAATACCCCGACGTATTCCCAGATGAATTGCCAGGTATGCCCCCGGATAGGGATATTGAGTTCATTATCAAACTAATCCCCGGAACCGGGCCTATAGCCCAGAGACCCTATACCATGAACCCCTCAGAATTAGTGGAACTGAAGAAGCAGTTGGATGCCATGTTAGCAACAGGCTTGATTCAGCCAAGCGCATCGCCATGGAGATCACCAGTGTTATTCGTCGACAAGAAAGATGGAGGCAGTCGTCTGTGTACATATTACACAAAGTTGAATGACGTCACCATCAAGAACAAGTACCCTTTGCCAAAGATAGAGGATCTATTTGATCAGTTGACCAGAGCTCAGGTATTCTCAAAGATTGATCTTAGGACTGGTTATCACCAACTTAAGATTCGTGCGACGGATATTCCAAAGACCGCCTTTACTACTCGCTATGGTTTATACGAGTATACGGTTATGTCTTTTGGATTAACCAATGCCCCTGCTTATTTCATGAATCTCATGAATAAGATCTTTATGAATTTCCTCGATAAGTTTGTAGTTGTGTTTATCGACGACATCCTTATCTATTCCAAGTCAGAAGAAGAGCATGAGCAACATCTGAGAATCATCCTAGAAATCCTGAGGGAGCATCAGTTATATGCCAAGTTCAGCAAGTGTGAGTTTTGGATGAAAGAAGTAGGATTCCTAGGCCATATTGTGTCTGCCGAAGGAGTCTCTGTTGATCCCACCAAGATCAAAGATGTCGAAGAATGGGAAGCCCCAACCAATCAAACACAAGTTCGTTCATTTCTCGGATTAGCGGGATATTACCGCAAGTTCGTAGAAGGATTCTCGAGCATAGCCCGACCAATGACCCAATTGTTGAAGAAGGACAAGAAGTTTGAATGGACAGACAAATGTGAAGCCAGTTTCCAGGAGCTGAAGAAGAGATTGATATCCGCCCCGATTTTGATCATGCCAGACATCAAGAAGCCGTTTGATGTGTATTGTGATGCATCCAAGATTGGCCTAGGATGTGTATTGATGCAAGAAGGCAAAGTCATCGCGATTGTCTCGACAATCAAGCAAGATGAGCATAACTATCCGACCCATGATCTTGAGCTAGCAGCCGTGGTTCTAGCGTTGAAGACATGGCATCATTATTTGATGGGTAATCGCTGTGAGATTTACTCAGATCATAAGAGCTTGAAGTATATATTCACTCAGAAGGAGCTGAATATGAGGCAAAGAAGATGGATAGAGTTAATCAAGGATTATGACCTTGACATTCACTATCACCCCGGCAAGGCCAATGTGGTAGCGGATGCTCTTAGCAGATTGCCGTGTAGGCTTAACACCATGATCAAAGAGAAGCAACCAAGTTTGTATGAGGAGTTGGAGCCGTTCAGGACTGACTTAGTTAGCAAAGGATTCCTAGCTAGCATTGAACTTCAACCCACTTTGATTAGCCAAATCAAGGAAGCCCGGAAGGGAAATGAAAGTATCGATGGAATCAAACGTCGTATTGGTACAGGAAAGGTACCTGGATTCACCAAAGACGAAGAAGGTGTATTGTGGTACAAAGGACGTATATGTGTGCCAGCAGATTCGGAGCTGAAGGAGGTTATCATGAAGGAAGCTCATGATACTCTTTATTCTATCCACCCCGGAGGAACAAAGATGTATCAGGATTTGAAAGAGCAATTTTGGTGGCACAATATGAAGAGAGAGATCGGAAGCTACATCGCCAAATGTGACATTTGTCAAAGAGTTAAAGCAGAGCATCAGAGACCTGCAGGACTATTGCAACCATTGCAGATTCCGGAGTGGAAATGGGATTCCATCGGAATGGACTCTATCACCGGTTTACCTACTTTTAGTAGGGGAAATGACTCAATCTGGGTCATAGTTGATAGACTGTCCAAGGTAGCCCACTTCATACCAGTCAAGACAACCTACCAGAGTGCAAAGCTAGCAGAGTTGTACATTGCTAGAATTGTTAGTCTGCATGGAACCCCCAAGACCATCGTCTCAGATCAAGGAACCCAGTTTACTTCAAGATTTTGGTAGAAAGTTCAGGAAGGTTTAGGAACCAAGTTGAATTTCAGTACCGCTTATCATCCGCAAACAGATGGACAAACTGAGAGAGTCAACCAGATCTTGGAGGATATGCTTAGAGCTTGTGTGTTGGAATACGGATCAAAATGGGAAGACTGCCTGCCTTTCGCAGAATTCTCATATAACAACAGTTATCAGGCTAGTTTGCAGATGGCACCCTTCGAATTCCTATATGGAAGAAAGTGTCGTACCCCTTTGAATTGGTCGCAAGTAGGAGAGAGTCAGATCTTTGGACCCAACATTCTCTGAGAAGCAGAAGAGAAAGTTCACAAAGTCTGTGAGCACCTCAAGACCGCCCAACCCAGACAGAAGAGCTATGCTGACAAGAGAAGGAGAAGACCTGACTTTCAATGTCGGAGATTTCGTATATCTCAAGGTTTCACCATTGAAGGCAACTCAACGCTTTAGTCTGAAGGGAAAGTTAGCTCCCAGATATATCGGACCTTTCAAGATTCTAAACCACCGAGGAGAAGTATCGTATCAGTTGGAACTGCCTGAAGAGATGTCAGCCATCCATAATGTGTTCCATATCTCGTTACTTCGCAAATGCTTGGAACTGCCTGAGAAGACTGAAGTTTTCAAGAACATCGATCACAGAGCTATGGAAATCAACAATGACCCGACCTATTGGGAAGTACCCATCCGTATCTTAGAAGAAGCCTACAGAACCACCAGGACCAGGAGTATCAAGTTTCTCAAGATTCAGTGGAGCAACCATACCGAGGAGGAAGCTACTTGGGAACGCGAAGATTACATTAGGACAGAGTTCCCAGAGCTCTTTAGTTCCTAGTTTTCTTTATAAATCTCGGGACGAGATTTTGTTTAAGGGAGGAAGGTTTGTAACATCCCAAAACTTTAATCCAAGCTTATCAAGATCAAATCCTCCAAAAATAGGGTTAACAAAAAAATTTCCAAATTCAAAATGAAAGCATTCATATGTGTGTGCATTTAAAATAGGAGTTGTTTGAATTGCCATGATTGATTGATGCAATGCTTGTAAAATGTTTCTTAGGTGATTTAATCCTGATCTACATCATTCCCAAACTTTTCCTAAAGAAAATCAAATCAAAAAGAATTAAAAAGAAGGAATGGTCATTTTGGCAAATTTAACTCTCATGTCTACTTTGGCTATTCCTAGTACTCAATTCTTAACAGAAACAATTCTTGATCTTTGTACCCCTTGCTAGTACACATAATGAGGTACCAAGGCCCACCTTTGGATCTGCTAAAAACATTCTGTTAACTATTTTAAATGACAGTTTAAAATTGAATCTAATGCATATGCATAGATCACCCCTATTTCAAAAACCATCTATTTGAGCTCCATTTTCAAAACCCTTGTAACCAGAGACTACCTATCACTAGTGGAGATCACTCAAAAAAATTTAAACCAAAATTCAAAACTTTTTCTCTTGCGGCCATTTCATCAAACACATGGCAGGCAGAATCAAACACAAATAGCTAGCTCACTGTTTCTACAGAGTTTAGCCACCCATTTGACCACAAAACACTCCCTCTGTCTCCACTTGATCAAACCATGCCATTACCACCCCATCCCCTACACCCTAGTGGAAAGGCCAAGCCATGCCGAGCACCAACTCGTCGGCCAATCTTGCCCTCACCCCAGCCGACCACCTCCCCCTTTCTCTCCATGTCCAGGAGGTAGCCAGCACCTCACCGCCACTCCCTGTCCCTTGCCCGAGCCAAGAGCAGCAGTGGACCACCGAGCACAACCCTCGCCCAGTGCCACCGCACCATGCCGGTGCCGCCTCCAGAGCGTGCTTTGTCCCCGCGTGCACAAGTCACCGCTCGACCGCAGCCCGCGCCCGCCGCTCCGCCTCGACCCGGAGAACACGCTAGACATCCCTGTTCGCCGCCCAAAGCCTCACAACCACCGCTCGTCGTGGACACCGCCGCCTCTGCCGCTCAGAGCGCCACCTCGCCCAGACCGCGTGCCACCGCCCGTACGGCCGCATTTAAGTCCTAGAGCACCGCCAGGGAACCGCCCATCGATCGCCATCCCTCGCCATGTCACTAGCTCGCCGTAGCCATGTCGCCACCGTCGACCGCCCATCCCGCTCGGTCTCACCGTCGGGCCTATAAAAGGATCCCTCCCTAACCATTCTTCTCCACACCATTCCACTCCCCTCACCTCTCTGAACCTCACCCACTTTTAGCCGGAGCAAGTGGAGCAGCGGCTCGCCAGAATTGGAGCCGGAGTAGCCGCGGTAGGAGGAGAAGGGCGCCGTTGATTTCGATCGCCCCAAGCTCCGCCGCGACCACGCCTCGCCTAGCCGTCGTCTTCCACTTCGTTTGCCCGCCTCGCCGACCCCGCTGGAGCCCTGGTACGCCCCCAGTAAACCCCCACCGAGCCGCTAGGGTTCGAGCTCGCCGGCGACCTGTTCGTCGTCGATGACGACCCTCAGCCGTTGATCTCGCTCCTAATCGCACGGCACAGAGCGCATGTACCGTTTCGCGTGTTAAGTGCCGCTGACAAGCGGGACCCCCTGTCAGCTGAGCCCCGTGCCATGGAGTGCCACTGGTCCGGCCCATTTATTTTCCCGCGCTAGCCCATAGATTCAAATCTGGGTATTCCTTTTTTAGTTAAATCTAGTTTATGTCCCCTAGTTTCAAAAATCAAATCAGAGAGTTTTATAAATCCAAATTGTATGAAACCAATTTTGTCTGAAAGGTATTAAAATGATCTATCCAAGCCCGTTGGATTTAATTCAAGTAGAGTTATAGATCTCTTCTAATAAAAATAACAAAACAGAAGCTTTTGCAACTTGCAACATTTTTATAAAATCGACCAAGTTAGATTTTGAGTTGATTCCAACTCTCAAAAATCACATTTCATCATATCTATCTAAATATGTAATAATATTAAGGTTGACATGCAGTGACTTTGGACTAGTACCAAAATAATGCTATATAGGCATTTCTAGTCACTTTAAATCATTAAATAATGAACTTAAACCAAAGTAATATTGATCCAACCCTTAAATCTCATTTCCACATGTTAGAATATGTGGTGAGGACATGTGTCCACATGATCCCATATTTTGGTGGTGAATATTAAAATTTTAGTTAATATTTCAATGAGTAGAAATTACTTTTCTAAAACGAAAAGGATGAAACTATTGAATTAAAACTTGTGATGTTTGTGATGATAATAGATCATCAAATGCGTGTTTTAGAATGCTACTTAGCCTAGTTAAGTACTATTTGGTGATTGTGCACTCCCTATGTATTTATAGACGCTAGTACCGACCAAGCTTTCGAGGAGGAGGAGTTCTACCAAGAAGAAGAAGAAGAAAACTTCAACCACTGCACCAACCAAGGCAAGCTATTGTTAGCAGGCTAGAATTAAACTAGATGGTTTAGCAAAGATTACTTAAGCAGGCTTTGATCACACCCTTTTAACTATTAGTACCCCAAGTCTTATTGACAAGTTTTACCTCCCTTAGTTTACCCAAAGTTCTTTACTTAATTTCGAAGGTAGCATAAAAAATATAAATCTTGACCTACTTAGAAACCTTTAGATGTCACTCTATGGAAGGAGATTGAACCCATCACTTCCACCTTAGTGAAAACTCTTAACTTAGTATCTTAGTATAGATCAAAAACTTGAGTCACTCTAGATGGGAATACTTGGTGAAAATGAATTATGAAACCTTGGAATGATGAGTCATTCTATTGAGATGTTTTGACATGTGTTGAGAAACACAACTGGTTTATGATGATGAAAATGACGAGGCATGAGCCTTAACCCTTTTATAAAACTGATGGTTGGATTCGGATGCGATACCATTCCAAATTTACCGTACAACCACATTACCTGAATTGGGTAAGGCTTAGCTGAAAGTTTATATGCCTTAGTATTAGTTCCCTTACGGGAGAGGTTTGAGCTGAGGTTACCTCTCAATGTTGTCCACCTATGCAATGCCCAAGATGACTGATGGTCATGGTTGGGAGGCCATGCTCATAGGGGAGGTGCTTATACTAGGGTGTGTAAAGGGAAGGTTATGTTTGATTATATGCATACTAAGTATGATGATTCAAGGTTATCCCTGACAGATGTATCGAATCTTGTGGTGAAAGTGTACCACCTCTGTAGAGTGTCAAACTATTCGAATAGTGCGTCATGTTATGGACAGTTGGAATGGCCATACTGTTTCGTTGTCAGATGTTTTCTAAATAACTTGAAATGAATGATGAATTTGACTTGACCACAACAGGGTTGTGTTGATGATAATAGCTTCCCAACTTAAGTGATTCTAGAACTTTACTTTATATTTCTTAGCTTCTGAACTCAGCTTAGGTTTCAAACTTAATTTGATAGTTAAACTTTGATTTAACACTTTAACTTAGATTTATACTCCTTGCTAGTAGTAGTTTGCGAGTACTTAAAGAGTACTCATGGCTTTTGTCCCTGGCTATTATCATGGTCAGACTATGAAGGAGATTATCAAGATGATGGTCAGCAGGACGGCTATGATAACTAGGACTATCTCGTCAGATTGCTGTGCCCTAAAGATGGACCCCACCGCTACGCTATCGTTTATTTCCGCTGCTTGTTGTATTAAAGACTGGATCATGAGATCCTTATTTGTGTAAAACCTTATGTATGGTTTGTAATGGATGATGTACTGTGATATCCAATCTGTTATGTCTCGCAAAAATGATAATCCTGGGATTGCGAGGTATGGCATAACGGGCATCTGGGATTAAAAATCCAGGTGTTGATAGCTGTCCTCGAGAGAGACCTCCGACACACGATCTGGAAGCTGTCGGAGCAACGCTGCCAACCCCAAAGCCCCCCAACGTCCGCTCCTCGCCATCCACATGATCGAAGATAGGAACCATCACCACCGCCATGACGCTCGCCGAAGAGATGCCCGCGTAGTCCACCTTCCGGGGCCGCCGCCCTGGCTTCCACGAACTCGAACCAGCGGCTCCGGCCAATGCCACAACGCACGACCGGTGAAAAGGCCGGTGAAAGGCAAGACTCAGACTTGCAGTCAACGATCCACACGTTAGGCTAGGGGAGGGGATCTGCCCTCCGTCACCTTGCGGTGAGAGCCGTCCGGACGCGCAGGGGTGCCAACAAGGCCGAGATCATGCCTAGATTAGGCCCGGCTAGACCCAGATCTGGCCCGGCCAGGCCCAGATCAGGCTCAATCGGGGCCATCGGCTCCCCCACCACGTTGCTGCCGCCAGCCATCCGCGTCATCGGCGAGCTGCACCCCGGGTCGAGCCACCCACCGCCGCCACTGCACCGCTCGCGCCGCCATGCCCCGCCGCCGGCCGCCACGCCGTCATTGCTGTTGCCGCCCCGAGACCGCGCCGCCGTCGTCACCATCGAGGAGCATCGCCACCCGTAGATCCCTCCCACGAAGGAACTCCGACGCCGGGTAGAGGAGGTCCTGCCGCCGCCGGCGAGCGCCGCCTGCCAAAGTCCGCGCGGTGTCGGCGGTGGCAGGAGGAGTGGAGGATGAGGTTGGGGCGGCGGCGGGAAGCTAGGGTTGCGTCTCGGTCGCTCGCGCGGGGGGCGACTGCAGACGCGAGAAGGGTGTCGAGAGAACCTGAATTTTATTATGTTTGTACGCGGAACAATGTCGGTTAGAACATGCGACTGGGAATATGCTTCCCCCGACCAATCGATACGGCGCTTGTGCCGCACATCGTATGGAACACATGCTCGTAGACAGGGCCGGTCCTGAGATTTCGGGGGTCCAGGGCGAAACTAAAATTTTGGGCCCCTTATTATACTCCCTCCGACCTAAATTAGTTGATTTAGATTTGTTTAGATTCGAATATATCTAGACTTGTTTTAGTGTTAGATATCACTGAAAATAGAAAAAACCAAGTCAATAATTTGGGTCGGAGGGAGTAATTTTTTTATGGATATATGAGATGATGAAAAATAAATAGTTTAAGTATACTTCCAACTATAATATTCATATAAAAATAACAATGTTTATATAATACCTTAAAATTTCCTCCAAAAATTTCTAAAAGCAAAGTCCGTGGTGATGAAATGAATATCAGTCTCGTCCACTAACTTCTTCTTGATGCATAGAGTCGCCAAACCATTTCACCTCTCCTGAGACATTATAGATCTCAAATAGTTCTTTAATAATTTCAACTTTGAAATGCTTCTTTCAGCTGATGCAATAGTCACAGGCATAGTAAATAAGATCCGATAAGCGATACAAATATTAGGATAACAAACCGCTTCCTTGACAAACACAAAAAGCTCCTTAACAGACATTGATGTATTTAGCAAAGTGAACTTCATAACACTTAACTCAGAAATAAGTGTATTTAACTCAACATCACATATTTACCATTTGTACCGGGCAGAGTAAAAGTTTTTATAAATATAGTGCAATGTTCTTTTAGTTGAGAATCATCTAATGCCTTCAAGGATATTGAACTTATTAAAAACCCAAATATACTTTTGAATGACTGGAGTTCTTTAAATCTGCGCTAAGAATTTTAGTTAGAATTAAAATTTAAGAACTAAGAATTAGGGCGTAACTAGCAGAGACATGGGCGGGAGCGGACCACTAGACAAGCAGCCAGGCAGTCGATCGTCTCATCGATGGTCTTTCCTTCGCGCCTGGCGTCGATCGTCGAGGGTCTCGAGGCTCCCGGATCCCGTATTCCGATCCGATATTCCGATCCAGTGAAGACGACGGGGCTTGGACAGGAGGCGTACGATCAATTGTTGGTTCCGTTAGCCTGGGAGGAAGCGAAGCGACCGACGTCGTCTAGGACTAAGAGTCGAGCGGTTGGCCTCCACCTTGGTCTCGCCCTGTACCCATATCAATCGCCTCGGCTCAGAGTCTACGACGTCAGAAAAAAGACTCAATTAATCTATCAGCCCAATAAAAAAATGTTTTTTAGATATATACTAAATCTGCCTATATAGCATATTTATAGGAGGGCCTTACTTTTTTTTTGCCGGGCGGCTGCCCCGCAGGTCCGGCCGGCCCTGCTCGTAGAGACGTCAAAACCTAAAAAAAGAAGAAAATAGAGACGCCAAAACCTCAAAATTTTCGGACGGCGCGCTAAAATAATTTGCGTTTCCCTCCACCCAAACAAAACAGCCAGAAAGCGGGGGGAACAGCCCCCGCCGTCGTCGTCGTGGTGGGACGGAGGAAGACGTGGAGGAGAGAGAGGCCATGCCGATCGAGCTGCCGAGGGGCCTGCCTTTCGCGGTGGACACATGGACCCCCGCCTCCGCCCTCAAGCGCCACCGCTTCCTCACCCATGCCCACCGCGACCACCTCGCCGGCATCACCACCACCAGCGCCGCCGGCGCCGTCTACGCCTCGCGCCTCACCGTCCTCATCGCCCGCCACATCTTCCCTCAGGTAACCCGCCAACAACCTACGCCTCGTCTCTCTATGCCTTGTTCCTCTTTCCATCTGATCTGGATTCCCGTGTTCTTGGAAATTTTCCCCTTTTAAAGCTTGGACCGGACGCGTTCGTGGAGATTGAGCTTGGTGCGCCGGTGCTCGTCCAGGACCCCGACGGCGAATTCACCGTCACCGCGTTTGACGCCAACCATTGCCCTGGTCGGTCCGCCAACGCCGTCCTCTCCCCCTTCTCTCTAATTCCCCCATTAGTACTACCACGGTCCACGGCTGATGATAAATTCCTCTGCTGCCGCTGCTTCTTGCAGGCGCGGTGATGTTCCTGTTCGAGGGCCCCTTCGGCAGCGTCCTGCACACCGGCGACTGCCGTCTCACCCCCGACTGCATCCAGGGCCTGCCCCTCAGGTACATCACCGCCGAGGGACCAGGGGCGAGCCAGCCCCAGCCGCCGCGGCCTTGCCTCATCGACTACCTCTTCCTGGACTGCACGTTCTCCAAGTGCTCGCTGCAATTCCCGGCCAAGGAGGACTCCATACGTCAGGTACTTGTGCTGTGCTCTTGCAGTCAGCAATTCAGACCAGCAACTGATCTTGTGTGTCTCATCTTACAGTTTGCTCTCCAATTTCAGGTGATCAATTGCATCTGGGAGCACCCAAATGCACCAACAGTGTATCTCGTGTCAGACATGCTGGGACAGGAGGACATACTGATCGAGGTCTCCAGGGTGTTCGGGTCGAAGATATACGTGGACAGAGACAAGAATTCATACTGCTACCACAACCTCTCGCTCGTTGCACCGGAGATCCTCACCGAGGACACGTCCTCTCGCTTTCAGGTGATGGAATTCCCCCGGTTGTCAGAGCGGGCAGCAGAGATTCTTGCATTAGCAAGGGCGAAGCAGCAGCCTGAGCCCCTCATCATCAGGCCTTCTTCCCAGTGGTATGCGCACTACGCATCGCAGGAGCCTTCACCGAAGCAGAAGCTGGTGCTGACGAAGCCTATGCGGGATGAATTCGGGGTGTGGCACGTGTGCTTGTCGATGCATTCGTCTCGCGAGGAGCTCGAGCAGGCCCTGCGGTTCCTCCAGCCTAAGTGGGTCATCTCGACGACACCTCCTTGCCTCGCCATGGATCTGGCCTATGTCAAGAAACATTGCTTCGTGTCCAGGCTAGGCCCCGACGATCCCCTCTGGAAATTGCTTGGGATACCACATGGGAATTCTAGCGTCGTGGGCTCACTGCAGGTTGCGCCCACCGCAGTAGAAGCCATGAGCCAGAGTGAGGAAGAAGACACTTGGTCTGCCATTTGCAGTCAGGTTTTAGAAAATGATGAAGAACCAGTAGTAGAGAATTTTGCAATCGAAGTGGCGCCGCCCGTGACACTGTTTGGCAGAGCAAGGTTTGGATTACCTCAAGACTGTGAACCGTGGAAACACGAGTATGAGAGTGTTGAAGTGGACAAGGAAGTTAAAGTTGAGGAGGAATTACAGAATTCAAATACAAAATCCTTCGAGCTGTGGAAGGACGTCAAACCTGACAAAGGCGTTGCTGACGTGATCGATTCAACTCTAGCTGTCAAAAAAGGGTTCCATGGTTCAGCGACAGAACTTGAGTTGCAAAAGGACCGTGAATCCATTGACGAAGTAATCGACATTACTGAAGATGAAGTGCAAGAGCACAGCTCGAGTACAGAAGGATGCGTTGAACTTGCCAAGGATGTGAAACACAGCAAGGGCACGGAACGAATCAGGGCAGCTAGATTTATGTCCAGAGAGGATATTTCAATTGCAAGAGCCAAGCTCTGGGAAGTTCACAGGCCCAGGGAGCATGTCGGATTCATTGTCGAGACATTAGGTAAAGAAGATAAAGTGGAAGCAACAGAAGCGCTGCCTTCAGAGGACCGCACTGTTCTGTCAGACATTACCAACAAATCCGAAAGCCCCGACGCTGAAAGAGCAGATACTACAGGAGTTGGATCGTCAAAGGTTCTGAACGCGAAGCTGAGGAGTCTGTACAGGTCGATGAACGTAGCGGTTCCTCGGCCATTGCCGTCATTGGTGGAGCTTATGGGAGCCTCCAAACGATCAAGGCTCTCCTCCCAAACTCTGTATCGACGATAGACATTTGTTACCATAGCACAGATTACTGTTAGAGCTCTAGATTTTGTCTCGAGTCCATGTGAAGCTACAAATTTGTTGCAGGTGATTTCGCTGCTACATGAATCAAAGTTGTCAGTGTACATAAGTTGTTATTGATATGACATTGTTGGACGATATAGCTGGTCTAAGTTCATGTTTAGTTTTGTAGAACTAGTCCATGGTTACTGAATCTTCTTTCCTTTCACATTAACGTTTTTTTATCTGTTTGGGCTGACATGTTGGGCCAAGTTCAGATAGGTGGGCTGTGCTTCGTTTGGTATTTGGATTCCAGTCCAGATGATTGTATTATGGTTCCTCAAAAAAGAAAAGATGATTGCATTAAGGAATGTGCTGAGAGTTTAGCACAACATCGATGATGCAGGCGGTCGGAACTCACAAAGGCAGCGATTTTAGTTTTTTTAATAGAAGGGGATGACGACGGAGCGAAAACGGTGGAACTGAGTAGTGCCACATTTATTCGTGGAGGTGGGAACGAATAAAAAACCCGGGAACAAAAACAGAAGCAATATGTCGGAAACAAATATGGCGCGGACACGAAGTGATGCAGATCTTACCTTTTTTTTTTTTTGAAAAGGATGCAGATCTTACCTGGAACCAAGAGAACCCTTAGATCATGTAAAAAAAACTCAAATATTCAAGCAAACTAACAAAATTATTCCATAACTTTATAAGAAAATAAGAGAAATGTCAAATCGTGGAAGACTCCTTGAATGCATGAAGGGATTATGTCGTTATCTTTTTGGGATGATCGGCTTTGAAAGTTTGGTTTGACAAGATCATGTAATTGGCCGGTTGTATTTGGCCATGCACATTGACGGAAATTCCGTATTTGCCGGAAACAGAAATTCCGCGTCTGTTCTATCAGAAAACCCTGTTCTATTTTTGTTTTCTTTTCCAACAAAGGTATTCTTTTTTGTTTTTATTTTGCAAATTTTCGTTTTTATTTACGTATTTTCATTATGTTTTCCTTTTTTTCCGTCGAAAACTTTTCACTCTATTTTCATCCCTACCGATAAACGTTTCAATCCATACTTGTCTGGGCCTTTTGGCTAAGATTAAGTTTAGCAGTACTCCGATTTAGCCTATGATATGTGTGGTACATACTCACACCAATATATTTAAATATAGAGTATATATATATTTTTTTGGTTGCACACTTGCTCGGGTAAGACATGCTCCTATCAAATTAGAGTAAACATTTTGTAGACTTAAAAAGTTTCTAAAACCTCATTACAAGGGAAATGTTAAATGGACATGGTAGGTTTAAATTTGAATTCGTTTTTGAACTATCGTGTATCAAGTTCTGTTTGCTAGACACATATACCACGACGTATTTGATCATCTTTTTCTCTTAGGGAAAGAACGATAAACATCAACCGCCTTTATATACCTAAAAAAAATCAGACTGAAACTACAGAGGAGGACGTATCAGACTCCAATTGCGGGCCTTGTATCAGCCCAAATTTGAAGACGGCCCATAGAAGGAAGAAAAGGCAGAAAAGGGAAGTCCAGTAAGATCTCCAGGTCGACGACGAGGCGAGCACGAACCAAAGCGGCGCTGCAAAATCTCACCTCCGCCCCCACGAACCAAGAGGAGACCATGGCGGCGGCCGGCGGCGCGGGCAGCGGAGCCGGCGAGGAGGCCGGCGGGACCGAGTTCTACCTGCGTTACTACGTGGGCCACAAGGGCAAGTTCGGGCACGAGTTCCTCGAGTTCGAGTTCCGCCCCGACGGCAAGCTCCGGTACGCCAACAACTCCAACTACAAGAACGACACCATGATCCGCAAGGAGGTCTTCGTCTCCCCCTCCGTCCTCCGCGAGGCGAGGAGGGTCATCCAGGACTCCGAGGTATGTACCGGCTTTTCCCCCTTTGCTAATTCCTCGGACGGAAACATAGGGTTAGGGTTCCGTTCAGCACTGACGGCGACCGCCGAATCTGTGTGCTGAACTGGCAGATAATGAAGGAGGACGACAGCAACTGGCCGGAGCCCGACCGCGTCGGGAGGCAGGAGCTCGAGATTGTCATGGGCAACGAGCACATCTCATTCACCACCTCCAAGATCGGCTCCCTCGTTGACGTCCAGACCAGCAATGACCCGGAGGGCCTCCGCATCTTCTACTACCTCGTCCAGGTAAAGCCATCCCCATCCTTCCCCAAAACTCATTAGCGTAATGTCAGCAATGGGGATTATATGCTTAGCAGCTTAGGTGGGAGATGTTCTGTTTTCTATTGGAGCATAGCTTAACTGAACAAGTATCGCTCACTTGGTTATATATCTAGAGTCAATAGTGGTAGAAACTCAAATGTTTATAGGGGTATTGATGCTTGGTACAAAACTGTGAAGACCTCTTATGGCTTTGCTTATCAAGTTGAGCTTCTCGTGAGTATTAGTTGTACTAAATTCATTTGCTGTATACCTAATAATGGTAATGTAGAATCGAACTTGAATGATTTCTATAACACTGGGATAAGTTTACCAGTTTATAGTTCAAAGTAATCTACTGACTGTGCGAGGGGTATAGCCATATCTTCACCATTTTGAGATAAATGATGAGACAATGATTAGCGTAGATATCAGATTGTCTCTTTTCTTCGTGATATTTGGACCACCCCAGTCTATTAACCAAAGGGAGCAGCAAATTCTTCAAAAAAAAACACTAATATGAGCCATTAGAGTTTAAAACCCCATAAGAACCTAGAATACCTGGCATCTAAAGGAAGCAGAACACTAACCAGATCACATTGGTCTGTAGTGTTTTCATGCCACTAAGCTAAAAACTTAAAACCAAGGTCAGAAAATACAACATCAGAGTTCAAAATCTATCACCATCTTTCTGTTTCTGAAACTTTCACTCTACTCGGCATGACCCGCACCTGTAGGGACGCAGTATAGGAAAAAAATGGAATTATGTCGAAGCACATTGCAATAATTAGTGAACATCAAAGGAAACAAGAGTGGACTGTTCCTCCAGAATTTTAGATTATTTCTGGGTAGCCATACAAGCCAGCAGTCTGTGACAGCACCAGTTAAAGATTTCTGTTGTGAATGACCATGTACTTTTTGGTCTCATTAGCACCAAAGAAATATCAGCTCTTGCTGTGGAAGGCAATATACTTTCTTTTATCTATGTTATCACCTAAGATATGTCAAGTCTTTCCATCTTGTATCAGTTGTGCCTGCGTGAGGCTGTGATCACGTCAGTGACTTGGAAACAGTTAAACTAAGAGCAGTCATTACAATAGATAGCAAAAAAAATGTTTTGTTTTTTACTGTGAGTGAACAACATGTTTTTCTTAAAACCATAATGGCTAGTTTTACCAAGCACATTTGGTGGTATGGGTTCTTATTTATTGTGAAGAATCTGCATCTCTTTTAGCCTTTATATTTGGTTCTTTGTTAGTCAACATCAACACATTTGTTATATATCTCCCGGTATCGTTACCTGGGATTTTGCAAACTATATGTGGGCAGTGTGGAAGATATGGAGACATTTGGGTTTGGTTATTACTAAGACCAAGCTCTTTGAACAGAGTCAGTTTATTAGTGTTCCTAACGAGGCAGCCTATTCTAGATGCAGATACAAAAACCTTGCATTGCTGTACATCAGTAGAATGGATCAGGGTACCTTAGAATCTTATTGTTTGCTGCATGTTCTATTTTAGTATTTTGGGCAACTGTCATTTAATAACCAACCACTAGTTGATTTTTGTATCTCAACTTGACAGTATGATAGGCATTGGCGGAGCTATGTACAGGCCGAACCGGGCCATGGCCTGCCCAGGATTTTGGCAAGAAAAATACCTATATGGATGCATCGGTAGCCAACTGCTAAATCCCAACTCGCGATAACCCATCCACGAGACTAGAGACAAGGCAAACACTATTGGGAAAGGAACCTAGCAGCAGCAGCGCGCCACAGGCATCTCACGTCGGGTATCCAATGGGTCGCATCTTGCAATCAAGAAGCTCATCTTCGATTTCTGCCCAGTCAGCAAGACAGCAGCACATTAGAACATGGAAAATGATACTACTCCCCCGGGGGATCGTTTCGTTCGATCCCCCGGGTCGTTGCTAGACACGTACGTGGGAGGGCCCACCCAGGCTTGTTCCTCTTTCCCGATCGTCTTCCTCTCCCGTTTTTCCCCTCCGTCGCCCACCTGCCTGCGTGCAGCTCCGGCCGCCATGCCGTCCGCGTAAATCCGGTCGCCGCTCCGCCGCGTCGCCGCCGGGATCTCCACCACCACCTTCTTCCTCACCCGTTTTTCCCCTCCCAGCCCGTGCAGCTGCGCCGCCGCCCACCTGCCCGCGTGCAGCTCCGGCCGCCACGCCTGGCCGCCGCTGCAGCTCCGTGCCCGGCTGAGATAGAGGACAGCGGCTCCGTGCCCGCTGAGATGGAGGACATTCGCCATGGACGCCGCCCCCGGGAGCCCCGCTACTCCGCCTTCACCCCGAGGCGCCTCCCTGCAAAGCTCCGTCCGGCTCCGCTATAGAGGACAACAACCGTCTTCTCACGAATTTGCTACATGCGACCGCCGACGGTGCTACTGAAGAACACGGGCGCTGCTACGTACGCCGTCGAGGTTTGCTACGGCGTAACCATCGGCGGTGCTACACGCGGCGTCAGATTTTTGCTACAATGTCTTTTTTTTTGTGCTACATATGTTCTATGTTTTTGCTATAATTGTACAAAATGTTTGCTACAATGTCTCTGACACACGCGCTGATACCTGCAGCGAGCGGTCCTGCTACACGCGGCGACCAGACCTGCTACATATGACTTGTGGTGTTGCTACATGCGGCGAGCGGCGCTGCTATATGGCATTTTTTTTTTGCTACAATTTTTGCTCCGACGATGTCTCCGGCGAAGTCAGTCTTTTGCTACATTAGCATAATCATCTTGCTACACCGGTTTTCTGATTTTGCTACAAAAGCGCAATTGTTTTGCTACGTGGTATCCGGCGAGGTCTCCGGCGAAAGTCTCCGGCGAAGTCGGTTTTGCTACATTAGTATTTTTTTTTTGCTACACGGTCGCCGTCGAGGTCGCCGGCGAACTCTCCGGCGAGGTCCAGTCTATCTTTATATTTTTTATGCCGAACCGTTTTCTGCTACATGTAGCAAAAGCGGGCTTTTTTGTAGCAAAAATAGGTGGTTTGTAGCAAAAGGGGGATTGGGGGCTGTTTTTCTGGGACACGTGGCAGGCAGGGGACCCGGGGGATCGGGGGGAGTTATCCCCCGGGGGGCGCCTAGCACGGCCCTTAGAACATGTAGTTTTATTTCTTTTTCCAAATCTTGTATTTTTTGAAAAAATCTGATCCATAGGCAAAAACTAACTCGTCTGACCCTGCAAAACTGTTTCGGAATCTGATCATTGAGATCGGCCACATCTGAAATGGAGCCGAAGTTGTGCAGCTCGGCGCCAACATAACAGCAGAAAAGGGGACCAAAGGAGGTCGGCGCCATATCACTTGGTGCCGAACCTCCTAGGTTGCTTCCCTGCTGCTTTGACTTGCACAACTTCTGTTCCATTTTAGATGACGTCGATCCTAGGGGTCAGATTCTAAAATAGTTTTGCCAAGAGGTTAGACGGGGAATTAGTTTTGCATAAATGTCAGATTTGTCAAAAAATACCAAATTCTTAGTTAGCGATTTGATAATTAAAAAAAACTTTGTATCTTCAAATTCCCCTGTAAGTGCGGCAAGGACAACAGACATAACACACTAGCTCAAAATTGTTTTTCCCTCTCTCCTTTAGCTTGCCCCCCCCCCCCCAGTTTTTGTTCGAAGCTCCGCCACTGATGATAGGGTATGTTAGCGGGAAAAGATACCACGCTCATGTTTCTTATTTGTGACGGCATTCTTAAATTGGTTCTTCCACCTAATGAAAATATCCAAACTCTTTCTTAATTAGTGGGAGTACCATAGATTTATCATTACATCTTCAATCTTCTCTTAGGTTTGCTTAGTGTACAAATGTCACGAGCAACCAAATATTAATAATCTCTTAACTGCACGTGCATTAGCTGCTTCTGTTGACCCCACCAAGACCAATGACTAATTAGTTCAAACTGTTCTGAGGTTAACAAGTATTTTGGTCTTGCACAGTACTGTATACCTGTAACTGAGAACTATGCCTAACACTTCAGTACTTTTTTGTTTGCAGGATCTGAAGTGTTTCGTGTTTTCACTTATCAACCTCCACTTTAAGATCAAGCCCATTCAATTATGAGCTCCTTTTGGTCTCCCAGTTGTGTTATGGTTGTGTTATGGTACTGGAAGTGCTAGAGAATTCTGTACTCATGTAATATGCAATGAGTTGCTCGTGATGTAGTGGGGTGTGCATGGAACACGGTGGGTGATGTGTTTTTGGCATTGCCTGAGGTTGTTGTTGGATTGTTCAAACTTTGAGTGCCCATTGATATTTATGTGTGTTTCTTTTCCATTATCTGGTATCCTTTTTTTTATATCATGGTAGTATTACTTTCTACCACCTTTTCTGGTTTATGTCCAGAACGTCCTGCTGCCTTCTTGACTGTGTTCACTGCTAGTTTGTTGATTCATCAGGGCATCATGCATGTCTGCTTGCCTGTTGTCAACTTTGATGCATACATCCACATGCTTACAAATGTTGGGAGAACTGCACTTTATTCTTTTTGCTAATGCAGCATTGAAGACAATCTTCTGAATTTTACAGATTCTTTCCTGGGTCAGTGCACTTGTGCTGGCAAACTGGGTAATAAAAGGGATCGCCAAGTAGGGATGGAGCCTTTATTTTGGAAAGCAGAATAGTGTGATTAAAGGCTCCTTTGGCATATGAAGCTTGACCTTTAGCCTGTGATTAAAGGATCCATCTTTAGTGTGATTAGTGGTATCTCAGAAGTACTGTTAGGTTGCCAGCCAGCCAGCCTTCTTTTGGCTTTTGCAGCAGCATACAGGGGTTTACTTTCTTTCATGTAAAGAGGAATGTAGTGCAAAAAAAAGGTCAGATCTTATTACGTGAGAAGAGTCACATGCACATGATTATGTTCTCCAGAGTTGCCGACATGTTGCTGCTGCCTTTCTCTCTTGGAAAGAGTAAACCTTTTTTCTTTGAGCCAAAGCCTTCATGGCGCGCTTTATTTTTCAAATTAAACAGAGATACATCATTCAAAAGATCAGACTGAACAAAGCTAGGGGGATAGCAGTCCTAAAACAAAAGTTCATCTGAATCATAAGAATGCATAGATAGATTATGTGTCATTGTGTTAGCCTCCTGGAAGCAATTCTGAATGGAGTAATCCTCTTTGCCAGGATTGATGTGTATGGGGCTCCAGATCTCTATAACACCATTATATGCTTGCACCAATTCCAGGGAATTGGATTCAATTACCACCGGTGAGCACCCTAACTGCTCAATCAACTGTAAACCTTTTTGTAGCAGTGGATAACAAGATATTGTAGTTGAAAGGGAAATGCATAAACAATAGTAACTGCTCAAAAATCCAGTTGTGAAACTGAGACTGGAAGAGAAAAATGAGTTGATGAAAAATAGGATGAGAACAACAACACGCCTCCCTCAGGTGCACCCAGTACAGCGAGGAGGAACAGTGGGGCGGCCATGCTTTGCTGCTTTTAATTTTATATATCCCCACTACATGATAAAATCAGGATGAGCACTGCTTTATTTTGCCCAACAATCAAAATGGTCCAGGCAAACAAGATTCATCATCTCGCTGGCCCAAACAATTTTAAGTTTACCAACCACTATTACTGTACTAGTTCTACAATTTTGTGAGTATTCCCATCCCACCGCAGTGTCCTGTTAGTTTTTCTGCTTAAATTCAGTGCAGTGGCCAGTTAATTGGGCAAAGCTTTAGTGCCTTTTTTGTAACTGCTTTAGTCCTTTCTGATAGGACAAAAAAGAGGTGTAGGGCGGCGATGTCTTCTTTTTGTTGCTACTGGACCTTTTCTGTATTCTCCAAGAAAACAATAGGGATCGTTCTAATTCTTTGAATTCGTCAACATTCTTTATTTTTACATAAATCTTTAACTGTCTTTTTTTTTTGACAAACCAAGCCAAAAATGTTGGTCTTTTCTGTTGGAATTCTTGCCTAAATGGTCCAGCCCATATTTCTATTTTAATAATTCCTGAAAATCTTAGAGGTCCATGTGGCTCATTTATGCATGACAAGAGGTGGGACAAATGTATAGTCCTACATTGCTAGTTGAAGAAAGATTTCACCACCTTATAAGAGGGGCTCTTTCACCACTTGGTAAAAGGACGAGAAGGAGAGAGACATACACGCGTGATCCTCCTCCTCCGCCTGCCCCGCCTTGCCCCCAACGAGGACTTTTTCCCCGACATCAGCAATCTTTTCCTTGACGACATGGCTGACGACGGTGCCAACGTCAATACTGGCGGTCCCTCTGCTGTGATATACATCCTCTTTCTCAATCTTGTTTATCTTAGTCAGATAGTATATCGTTCCCTTTGGTTTGCTATAGATCTTGCTCTGATCTTATCTCAAGTTGTATGCTTTGCAATCCTCTTGGATGTCTGGCTTAATTTGTATTTGCTAAATCATATGATTAATTTAACTTCTGTTATTCTATTCATGTTTTATTTAGCGTTTATCTTGGGTAAATTGCTCTTTTTCTCAACAATCCAAAAACATTATTATAGGCAATTTGCTCCAAGTGGCTTTGTTGCATCCACGAAACCACCTGTGTTTGAAGGTGTCAATTACAAAAAATGGCGTGCGAGGGCAGTGATCTGGTTTCAGACCATGAGCTGCTATAACGTCATCTATGGCGCACCTGAGGGAGATCTTAATCCTACTCAGGAAGAGGCTTTTCAAAAACTTGATACCACTTTTAAGGCTGCCTTGATTAGCATTCTTGGCGACAATATTGTCGATTCATATCTGTCATTTAGCAATGGCAAGGATATGTGAGATGCGCTCGAGAGAAAATTTGGAGTCTCCGATGCTGGCAGTGAATTGTATGTCATGCTATGACTATAAGATGGTTGATGACCGCTCCATTGTGGAGCAAGCTCATGAAATACTGTCACTTGCCAGGGAGCTTGAGCACTTCACTTGTGTGTTACCGGACAAATTTTTTGCCGGAGGCATTATTGCCAAGCTTCCCCAGTCATGGAGAAATTTTGCTACTTCTCTGAAGCACAAGAGACAAGAGTTTTCTGTAACGGATCTCATTGGGACTCTTGATGTGGAAGAGAAGACGAGAGAAAAAGACACACATTCTCGAGTTACTGAGGGAGGTTCTAATGCCAATCTGGTACAGAAAAGGAACTTCCAGCCTCACAAGTTCAAGAACAAGGGCAAGTTTGATGGCAAAGGAAAGTCCAATGGAAAGAACAAGGCTTCACAGTATACCAGCTTCAAGAAGAAGACTAATAAGAAGAAAGGTGCTTATCATGTGTGTGGTGATCCTGATTATTGGGCTCCTGCTTGTCCCAACCGCTTTGATAAGCGCCAGCATGGGAAGGGCAGCAAGACTGCTAATGTTGTCATGAGCGATGTTGAGATGAAAGATGTTGGGTATGGTATATTACCTACTGTCCTTTCATTATGTCATTCTCCTAATTGGTGGATTGACACTAGCGCTAATGTACATATATGTTCTAATATCTCCATGTTTTCTTCATATCAGGTCAGAGGAACTCAAACCATGCTGATGGGGAATAGCTCGCATGCTTCTGTTCATGGTGTTGGTACGGTCGATCTGAAGTTCACTTCGGGAAAGACCGTGCACCTGAAGAACATGCATCATGTTCCCTTAATAAATAAAAATCTTGTTAGCAGATCTCTTCTGTGCCGAGAATGCTACAAGATTGTATTCGAGTCCAATAAATTTATAATTTCTAAGTATGGAACCTTCGTTAGTAAAGGTTATGAGTGCGGAGGCTTGTTCCGCTTATCTCTGTCAGACATTTGTAATAAAGTTGTTAATCATATTTACACGAATTTTGAATCAAATGTATGGCATCCTCGTCTTTGCCATATTAATTTTGGTTGTATGAGGCGACTAGCCAAAATGAATTTAATCCCTGATGTCACTACTGTTAAGAGATCTAAGTGCCAAATCTGCGTGCAAGCAAAACTGAAAAGGATCGTATGGGCACCTAGAGGAGGGGGTGAATAGGTGCTACTTCAATTTTTACTCTTTTTCAAATTAAGGTTTGACACAAAGGTAAATTCTCTAGATATGCAACTATGGTGAATTTACCTATATGTCACACTAGCACAACTACCAAGCAAGAGCAAGATAAAGTAAGGTGCAGTAAAGGATAGAAGTAACCGAAGTGAAGCACGCGGGGACACAAGGATTATTTCCCGCAGTTCCTTCCTTTTGAGGGGAAGTACATATGCGTTTGGAGAGAGGGTGCTATCAAACCACCAACGCCATGAGAGGCCTCCCTTGTTCTCCGGTGAACCTCACCCCAAGGGGATCGATTCACGCTTCCACTATATCGGCAACCTTCGAGGTGGAAGCCGACACCTTTACAACAAGTTTGAGGCACGCATCCACAACTGAATTGGAGGCTCCCGAATACAAGCTAGCTGTCACAACAATCAAGAACAAGCTAGTAAGAACCAGATCAAGAACTAGGGTTTCCAATGAAACACTAGAACAAGGGGCCCTCAAGTGAATGAGGGGGAAATGGAAATCTCTCTTGGTGAAGCTGTAGATCAAGGACTCCTCTTCGATTCTCCAAAGATCAAGAACTTTGGATGGTTGTAGGTGGAGTTCTTGTTGATTTGGTGGCTCTAGGGTTAGGGTTCTTCTCTTAAGGAATGAGCAGCAACTCAAGGTAGAAGAACGGGCCTTTATATAAGCCCCCCAGAAATGTAGCCATTAGAACCACTTAACCCAGACAGTCCGACAGAACCGACCTGGACTATCCGGCCCCACCGGACACTCCGGCCACTAAGCAGCGGACACTCTGGACTGGCAAAGTATCTGGCCAGAGTCCGGGAAGTATCCGGGTAGAGTCCGATATAGGTTACTAACTATCCGCAACCTCCGAGGAATCCTTTGGGCCAGACACTCTAGTGAACACCAGCCGGACATTCCAGCTAGGCCGGATACTTCGGCTGAAATCTACCGGATAGTCCAGCGCAGACAAGATCCAACACTAATAAACTTAGGGCCTTATTTTCCTTATGACAAGATAATGATATGATAATATTTTGTAGGCAATAGAGATATATCCTGAAACATTTCAGCAGCAGATTAAAACCATCCTAGTGTTGTCAACAAACATCAAAATAAAAGGAAGGGCATAAATGCCCTTTCAATCTCCCCCTTTTTGGTGTTTGATGACAACCCAAGGATTTGCATATGATAATCAATAAGCATAGCAACACCCGGTTTACGAACCATAGGAAGGATCCCCCTAGATGTGTGACCCATTTAAATGAGCATTTAAAAATAAGATCACACAACCTAGAGAGTATCCCCTAACTAGAATTTATAACCACAAAGGTACGATATGATCATAATAAGGATAGACAAATAACTAGGCATTCCATGGTTTTTAATGAAATAACGATACCGGGTACGCATGTCTTACCACACATGACAGACAACAGAGTTCAACATATGACAAAGTACATAACCAAATGACATAAAGACACAAGCTTCGAAGAGGAAAATCGAGATAACGTGAAGCTTGTGTACCCATGCAAATCCCCGGTAGCAACCTAATATGGCCACTTCTCCCCCTTTGGCATCAATACACCAAAAAGGGAAAAGAGTACAACGAATCCCCAAACCAACTCTAGCCACTGTAGTCGTCATCCTCCTCATCCTCATCATCATCCTCGTCCTCATCACCATCCTCGTCCCCATCATCACCATCCCGAGCAGTCGACTTGCCATGAGGGCGAGAAGAGGAAGACACATCCTCAAACATGGACCAATCCACATGCCCCTGACTCCAGTGGCCATAAGAGAGCGTACCATCAGAAACCTGCTGAGATGAGTCAACATCCATGGGTTGGTTGCTCTTCTTGAGTTCCTTCATGACATTCCTGTTGGACTTGTAGGCATCATACTGACCATGGCGGATGCCAATGTTCTGACACAGGAGCATCCTCTCCCACCAGGAAGCCTTCTTCACCTTCTTGTGCACTTCCCCCTAGAGGTGTTGAAGCGATATGCATTGCTAGCATGCTTCATGCAAGGACCCCGTGTCACAACCTTCTGCACCTCCTCAGACCCATCACTACCATCATTGTCAAATTCATCCCCATCCTCATCCTCAAAGACACCACGAGATGGGGGATAACCACGGGGTACCTGAGTGTAAGGAGCCCCCTTCCTATGAAGCTTGGCAGGCTTGTGTGATACAAGGTTGTTGAAGAGCAAAGGAGTAGCAGGAGTGTGGGCAGCAATAAGCTTCATCACATATGGGACATAGAGAGGGCACTTCTTGTCCATAATGCGTTCCATGACATCAATAACACCACCATCATGGTCAGGACCGTGAATAAACATAGAGTGAGCATGAGCCATGAGGTTGATTTCAGCACCTCGCATTTCATCCTTGTTACCTGCCTTTGGAGTGAGAGTGTGGCGAAACATGCGACGCAGAATGTTGTATAGCAGCTTCATGTTGGTGGTTTAACCACATATACCACCCTGAGAATAGATAGGAGTTAACCTTGCCTTGTCATAGGCTTGCCCATGAATATGCATTCTTTCACCACAAGCTTCATTAGGGTTGAAGGGTAAACCAAGAATGCCAGCAAATTGCACCAAATTGGAACGGCATCTGGTAGTGTCAGAAAATACACTCTAAGGGAACATCCACAGTGTCACCAAAAACAATAGTGGCATAAAACTGTTGAACTAACACAATGTTGTAGTCTTCTCTTACTTGAAAGATGGTGTGCAGTCCCATCTTCATGGTAACCCACAGAGCATCCTGAAAGTAGCTGTGGGCATGCAGTTTCTCAATCTCCAACCATTGCATGGGGCACACAGGAGATCTGAACCCACCATACACCTCGGAATAGAGGAGGAATTGTTCATTCCTCCAAAACCGATCATTAGGAGAGGTCCGAGGTAGAGAATAGAACTCCTGGAGCCTCATCTCCACATACTCTTCAGTGCCCAAATCAGCCAAGGTAGTCAAAGCTTCAAACTTTCTACGCTTGGCATCATCCCTTTTCATCTTTCTCATCTTCTCTTGTTTTGCTATAGCATGATCACGTGCAGATTGCCTGACCACAGATGGATCCACATGTACATCTCTCTCTTCAGTGTAAGAGCCATGAAGATGACTAGACTGAGAACGGCGAGGACGAGAGCCACCTGTGAAATCAGAGGAGGGAGATATCATTTGGGGTAAGCACATTTTTTGGAGGTACTAACAAGATAGCAGCAATCAAAGGAATACTGGACTGCTCAGGTCGATTCTTCCCGGACTGTCCGGAGCAATCACCCCAGAGACTCCACCTGACCCGGACATTCCGGTCACACTGGAGTGTCCGGCCCATACGCGCCAGACATTCCGGCTGGAGCCATGGCGATTTTTGGGATAGTGCGGGGAGGCTCAACCAGAGCAGATTGACATTTCTAGAACTACTTCTAGGGGGAACATTGCATGCAAGAATGATGTAAGCATGGATTCTAGCAACAAGTGGTCCTCAAAAACTCATCTAGGGTTAGCCTAGAGAATGAGGAGGAGAGGGGCACTTTACCAGCATCCATGGTGGTCTTCACCGGAGGGGAATTGATCCTAGCGGTGAAGGGAAGGAGTTGGCCGGCGGCAGCGGTAGGATCCGGGGTGGATAAGCCCTCCTGATGGTGCCCTTGGTCGGAGGAAGCAGTTGGGGAGGAAGAGGGAGTCGGAAAGGAGAAAGAGGAATGAACCGTCCACTTCTCCCGGCCCTTTCTTTTGAGTTTGAGACTGCTTGGGCCGGAGTGTTTGGGTGACATATGCCGGAGAGTCCGGCCCGACCAGATTGTCCAGTGCGAATCAGGTGGAGAGTCCGGTCCAGCCGGACCCTCCGGTTGGTTCAGAGAGGACAGTCCGGTCCCTTCGACTAGAGACACCAGGAACAAATTTGTGGCAAGAGGAGCATGCTTTAAGGTAAGAATAGGCCTGGGATTTTCAGAAGAACAATGGTGAGAGCATAAAGTCATAGAACCCAAATAAATGTCCAATAAAGCTCTAGACGGGATCAAAACACGAACCAACTCTTCATAATGAAGAGGGCGGTGGACGAGGCCACCATGTTAGAGTGTGAGGCATGAAACCGCGAAGAATTATCATTGGGTTCATAGCCTGTACTCATCAATGAAGCTCACATATCACAAATGATATTAAGAGAATTGATTTTCTTAATTTTGGCATTATGGGGGGAGGGATAGCCCAATAGATTAGGATCGCACTCCCCCTATGTCCATGCCATCACCTAAACCACATAATGATCAAGTAATAGGTGTGTATGAAAGATGATCAAGCCAAACTTCTTGAATCTACGATATTTAGCTCATTCCTCAAATAACACAATCTTGCTTCATAAAGGGGCTTCATGAAAATATCTGCAAGTTGGTCTTTGGTTGATACATAAGAAATCTCAATATCTCCCCAGGCAACATGATCTCTGAGGAAATGATGACAGATCTCAATGTGCTTTATTCTTGTATGATCCACCAGATTGTAGGTACTTTTGATAACACTTTCATTATCACATAAAAGAGGCACTTTGTCACAATGGACACCATATTCCTTTAAAGTTTGCCTCATCCATAACAATTGAGTGCAAGCACTAGCAATAGCCACATATTCAGCCTCGGCGGTGGAAAGAGAGATACAATTTTGCTTTTTAGAAGACCAAGGCACCAAGGACCTACCAAGGAATTGGCAAGCCCTGGAGGTTAATTTCTATCATCCTTATCACCAGCCCAATTTGAATCAGTGTATCCACAAAGAGAGAATGTAGATCCCCTAGGATACCATATACCATAGTTTGGGGTATGAACCAAGTATCGAAAGATTCTTTTGACTGCCAACAAGTGGCTTTCTTTAGGAGCCGCTTGATATCTTGCACATACTCCTACACTTAACACAATATCGGGTCTAGATGCACATAGGTAAAGCAAAGGACCAATCATAGATCGGTATACCTTTTGATCAACATCTTTACCATTTGGGTTAAGTTCAAGATGTGTCTTGGTTGCCATGGGAGTTGGAGCTCCATTTAGTTCCTTCATGTTGAACCTCTTGAGCATGTCTTGGGTATATTTGGCTTGATTGAAAAAGGTTCCTCCTCTTATTTGCTTGATCTCAAAGACAAGAAATGCCCTTAACTCCCCCATCATAGACATCCTGAACCTGTCAGTCATAAGCTTCGAGAATTCATCATTAAAAGCTTTGTTAGATGAGCCAAAGATAATATCATCAACATTTATTTGGTAAACGAAAAGCTCCCCATTAACCTTCTTAGTAAAAAGAGTAGGATCAATTTTCCCAACCTCAAATCCACGGTCTAACAACAACTCTCTAAGGTGATCATACCAAGTACGTGGATCTTGTTTAAGTCCATAGAGCGCCTTATCAAGTTTGTAGACATGGTTTGGGAAGTTGGGATCCTCAAAACCTAGGGGTTGCTTAACATAAACCAACCCATGCAATGACCCATTTAGAAAAGCACTTTCCACATCCATTTGTTATAACATCATATGCAAGAAAGATACGGATAGACTCAAGGCGAGCCACGGGTGCATAAGTCTCTCCATAATCAATGCCTTCAATTTGAGAGAACCCTTGTGCAAACAATCTTTCCCTGTTCCCCACAATAATGCCATGTTCGTCTTGCTTGTTCTTGAATATCCATTTAGTGCCAATAACATTGCGGCACTCTTTGGGATTTTTTACTAGCTTCCATACTTTTTTTCTCGAAGTTGTTGAGCTCTTTGTGCATGGCTTCTAACCAATCTGAATCTTGAAGAGCTTCTCATACTTTCTTTGGCTCCACCATGGATATGTGAGCTTGATTCTCACCAAAGTGCTTCAGCTGGGCTCGAGTGGACATTCCACTCCTTAGGTCACCTAGAACATTATCTAGAGTGTGTTCTCTTCTTTCTAATATTCTGTCCACTCTAGCTTTGCGACGAGTTTCGATCTCCTTGTTGTTCCTTGCAGGAGCCTCTTCATCAGTCTGGTCCTTGTCATGACCATCAAATTGACCTTGATCAACAATGGGTTCAGTTTCAACAACATGAGGTAGTAGTTGATCTTGGTCTTCATTAGGTAAGTTACTAGAGAGTATTTGAGATGATCTTGTAGCTGCCTGAATAAATCTGCCTTGAGCAACTGACTGCGCTGGGCTGGATAGTCTCGTCAGAGGAGAGAGTGGAAATTCAGCCTAGCGCATTCAGCATGTTCATCATCGAGAGGGTTCTCAGCTTGTCTTTGGCTTGGGTCATCATTGCTCTCAATAGAGGGAGCTTGTTGAACTTGTGAAGATGAGGTATCTACATGAGTAGAGCATAGTTCTTCTCGATCCGCCACAAGGGGTTCCTCAACGGGGCGGATGAATCCTGCACCCATTCTTCTTATGGCATCTTGAGGTATTTCATCATCTACATCACAAACATCAACATGCCCCGCTTGGGGGCCATCATACTCTTCGAAAACCACACTACAAGATTCTATGACAATTCCGGAGAGTTTATCATAGATTCTATAAGTGTGGGAATCGATACCATAGCCAACAAAAATACCTTCTAAAGATTTGGAATCAAATTTGGACAAACGAACACCTTTAATGAGATAGAAACACTTACAACCAAATACCTGGAAGTATGAAATGTTGGGCTTGTTATCGGTAAGTATTTCATATGGCGTTTTGATTAATTCTTTGCGGAGGTAGAGGCGGTTTGATGCATGGCATGCGGTGGAGATAGCCTCTGCCCAAAAATTGTATGGAGACTTAAACTCTGCCAACATAGACCTTGCCATATACATTAAAGTCTTGTTCTTCTTCTTAGCTACACCATTTTGTTGAGGGGTATATGCAGCGGAATATTGATGTTTTATCCCTCATCACTAAGAAAGCCATTTAGAGTGTAGTTCTTGAACTCGGTGACGTTGTCACTTCTTATTGTTAGCACGGGCAAATTGTATTGATGTTGAACCATATTGATGAAGTCAATGAAATATTATTGAGTCTCACTCTTTAACTTGAAGAAATAGACCCATGAATATCTTGAGTAGTCATCAACAATCACCAAGCAATATTTCTTCCCACCAAGGCTAGCATGAGATGGAGGACCAAAGAGATCCACATGAAGGAGCTCCAAGATCCTTTTTGACTTTATAATATTATTTGGCTTGTGGAGAGAATCATGCATTTTTTCTTCAACGCAAGCCCTGCAAACATGATCTTTGGCAAAACAAACATTCTCCTTTAGTCCCACAATATGGCCACCCTTGTGAAGGCTTTGCAAAATTCTCATATTGACATGGGCTAGTCGGCGATACCATAACCAACCCACATCGGCCTTTCTGAATAAGCACATTGCATTTGTAGTGGTTTTCCCCAAAAAGTCCACCACATACAAATCATTTTCGACATACCCAACGAAAGCGACCTTTAGAGTCTTTCTCCACAAGAGAACCACAATATCATTATCAATAAAGACGGCGAAACCCATCTTGCCTAGGGCACGAACAGAAAGTAGATTATAGCCAAGGGTCTCAACAAGCATGACATCCACGAGAGTAACGTCGTGTGTAACCACAACTTTGCCAAGACCCATTACCTGAGATTTTGATTTATCGGCATATGTGACGGTTATATGATCTTGATTTTCCCTCATCTCCGTCATTATTGTCTTGCTTCCGGTCATATGACTTGTGCAACCACTATCAAGCACCCACTTTGACCCGCCGAAAGCATAGTTCTACAAGAGATCAAACTAGTTTTTAGGTACCCATTTTTCAATTGGTCCTCTCTTGTTAGTGACAAGGGTCTTTGGAACCAAAATAGACGAAGCAATATAACCATCAAATGGACCAACATATTGTGCATACACATCACCACAAGAATTATGTATTAAAACATAGTGAGGGTTAGCACTTGCCGCAAAGTCATCATGTGACATAGTTTTGCCACTTTGGGAATCACTACCCATAATGGTCTTATCTTTTGGTAGAGCGGGCTTGGCCTTCTTCTTGTTGTTGTTCTTTTTCTTCTTGGCTTTGGAAATATAGCCAAGACCTCTTTTCTCATTATTTTGACTTTGTTTACTTAAAAGGTCATCAAGAGACTTGTTACCTTTTGGGAAGGTTGCCTTTGCAAGCTCTCCCTTCAACCTAGCATTTTCTTCAAGGATATTTGTACTACTAGAGGGAATGGAAATGCTAGGTGGAGCAACATTAGGTAATTGAGTTTGAAGTTGTTCTCTTGACTTTGTGAGAGTGATGAGATCACTTTCCAAGGCTTTGTGAGCCTTGTTAAGCTTCTCATAATCCTCGGCAAGTTTGTCATGAACAGCACCAAACTCAATCTTGTCTTTTTTAGCCTTTTTGTATTTAGCAATGGCATGATCACGTTCCTTAATGAATTGAGCAATAATTCGATCATTTGCCTCATCAAGGCCTTCAAGTTTTTCTTCAAGATACACCCTAGTCTATTGTTCTTCTTCAAGAGCATTAGTTAGAGCATCCATCTCAAGTAGATGCTCTCTCCCAAGCTTACATCTCTCATCTAGGAGCTATTGTGTGTGAGCAAGTTGGTTCAAGAGGTTTACAAAATGCTTCTTATGCTCCCCTTGCAAGTTAGACATGTAAGCATCGAAAGCAACTAATTCTTCCTTCACCTCAAGAGTTATATCATCATTCAAATCATCATTGACACTAGAGGTGGAGAGAGGAGATGGTGATACCTCCTATGCTCTTGCCATAAGGCAAGTGACGTTCTTGTTGGAGGTGTTCTCATTTGGGGAACCAAAGAGGGAGAAGGTAGATGTAGAGGTAGTGGCAATGGCAGATACACCATTCGTTGCTTCTTCTTCTTCTTTCTCCTCATCATTGGAGGAGAACTCTTCATGTGCTATCAATGCAGTGTCACTAGACTTCTTGTTGGTGGCATTCTTCTTGTAGAAAGGCTTCTTGAAGGGGGCCTTTGGATTTTTATTCAATATGAGAGCACCACCATTGTCTTTTCTCTTCTCATAAGGGCACCCGGCAACAAAATGATAGCGGTCTCCACAGTTGAAGCAAGTTTGCAATCTTGAAGCATTTTCTTTTATACCACTTGGGTTGCTTATTCATTGCATCTCCATCTTGGCCTTTGCGGGATCTTTCTAGAAATTTCTAGCATAGAAATCCATGTATTCACCATGAGCAACCTTGACATCTTCGGGGTGGCTCATAGTGAGTGCATGATCACTTCCTTCTTCCTCATCATACTCCACAACCTTGGCCTCCAAGGGGAGATTGACACCACTACTCATTCCAATGGCACGAGCATGGGCATCTTTGGCGTTCTTAGCAGCAATCTTGAAGACAGCCATCTCTTGCATAACTTCATTAGAGGTCATGAGATGGTAGTTGTGTCTTCCTTGGAGACTCTTCAAGTCAGTGGGCTCAAAGGGCATGAGTGCACTCACATATTTCTTCTTGATCCAAGCATCATCCATGTGAGAGGCTGAAATGGATCGTATAGGCACCTAGAGGGAGCGGGGTGAATAGGTGCTACTTCAAATTTTAATGCTTTTTCAATTTTAGGCTTGGCACCAAAGGTAAATTCTCTAGATATGCAAGTACTAAGAATTTCCCTATATGCAAACCTAACTACTAACAAGTAAAGGCGAGAAGAGTGAGGAATGAGGAAACCGTAGTGGAGCACGTGGAGACACGGGATTTGATTTACCGTAGTTCCTTCCTTGTTAAGGGAAGTACATCTGCATTGGAGGGGTGGGCGGTACTAAGACCACCATGCCACAATATTAACAAGAATACTAGATCGAGAATCTCCAAGTGAATGGAGCGGAAGTGAAGCGCTTGATTCGTGATGTCGATGAATGAAGTCTCCTCCTTTAGTTCCCCCAAATATCGAAGCCTTCGGGTGGTTAAAGTGGGAGATATTGAATGAGAGCTTTTGCAACTGACCATAACTTTTTAGAATGAATCAAGAGTTTTGACAGGAGGGCTTGTTGGGGCTTTTATACCCCCTGTCCAAACAAAGCTGTTGGTGAAGTCTGGGGCCGGATTATCCGGCCCAAGAGAAGGCCGGATTATCCGGCCGGGGGTAAAACTCCGCCCCAGCCTCGGATTATCCGCGGGATATTCCGCCCCCACATAGAAGGTCGCGTCGCGGTTCCCTTAGCCAGTTTTCCCGGAGGGCGGATTATCCAGCCCCCTTTTTGGGGCAGATTATCCGGCCCGGGCAAAACACCGGCCCTGGCCAGACAATCCGGAGAAATGTCCGCCCCCACAAAGAGGGTCGCGCCGCGGCTCACTTAGCAACTTCTCCTGGGGGTGGATTATCCGGCCCCCTTTTGGGGGCGGATTACCCAGCCTGGGCAAATTCTCCGGCCCTGGCTAGATAATCCGAAAGATTATCCACCCCCAGACAAAGGCTCACACAACATCCAACTTTGGCCAAGAGGGTCAGGCCAGATTATCCGGCCCTTGATAGGGGCGGATTAGCCGGCCCCTCAACAACATGTTTTCTTATCTGCAACACTTGGCACACATGAGATACTCCATGGTATTGTTATCTAACACACAAAACACTAGAGATCATGGAATGTTCTTTCAATCTCCCCCTTTTTGGTGTTAGATGACAATACTAGGATTTGCAAGATAGTTCTACTAACAACATCATTTAGCGAATGAAAAAGACTCCCCCTAAAAGTGTGCATAATAGAAATTTGCATTTGAATACAAATGCACACAAGTAGGTACAAGTCTATTTCATTGGAAAGGAAGATACACATAAATGATGAGTTAGCTCAAAAATATCATACCACTATGAGCGAGGCGTCCTCAATATAGTGTAAGAATAGCCAATGTGATAACCATTATAAACGCCTTCCACGAGAGAGAGATAACCAATATAGCCAATATGATAGATGGATCCATAATCATGAGAGAATAATCCATGAGATAATTCTAGAGCCACACATTAACATAGTCTCATACAAAGCAAATCATGAATAAAAGTTCAACGCTAAATGGGAACAAGCAAGAAAAAGACCGAAACGATAAAGTGCAAATACTTGCGCCCGACCCATGCAAATCCACGAAGACCTAATAGAACTACTTCTCCCCCTTTGGCATCGAAACGCCAAAAAAAAGAGCGATGCTAGCACCCCAAGTGATCACTCGTAATCCTCATTGTCTTCCTCGTCCCCGTCCCCGTCCTCATCATCATACTCCTCGGTGTCTTCACCTTCCTCATCAGCTGGTGCTCCCCATAGTTGAGCCCAGCCGAAGAATTCCACTAAGCATATGGAGTGGGAGTGGTAGGAGCAGGAGGATCGCCTGACACCCCAGACACATGGTGGAGAATGAGCTGCTGAGTATGGGCCATCTCGTGGTGCTGCTTATACGCCGCATACTGCCCCTTGTGAGTGTCCACCCCCATGCACAGAATGTTCCGCTGAAACCAATTCAGCTGCTTCACCTCACGAGTAATAGGAGGCACTGGGGTCCTACGGGCACTGGCACGAGCATCCCTCATAAAGCCCTCAGAAGCAGAAGATGGATGAGAGGTCTTCCTAGCCTTGTTGTATATCTTCTTCACCTTATGCTCAACATCAATGTGAAACTCTCCAGTGGGAAGCAGGTGCTTGATCGACATCATAATATAAGGAGCATACGGAATGGAGAGCCTATTGAACATGGCATCAGTCAACTCATAATAGATGAAATCCATCACATCCAGCTTGTAATCCACAGACTCGTCCTCACAGGAGGCCACCTCATGGGAAAAGGCAAGCAACTGAACCAAGTGACCACGAATATTGTGGTTGTTTCCCCCACTCGGCGTGATATAGTCACGGAAAATGCCCACCAAGATAGCATAAAGAGGGGAGAGATCAGCAAAAGAACCCACAATACCATTGTCACCCTTGCAAGGAGAGAGAGCAACATATTTATTGGGCTTGAGTTGAGTGATGATACGATAGCCACTAGCACGGTCCATGTTACGGAACGGATATCCAAGCACCTAGCAAAGGTCTCTGTTTCTCCATCTACTGGAGCATGTTGAGCTTGTGTCAATGAGGGATCTACTTGAGTAGAGCATTGTCCTTCCTGATCCACCACAAGGGGTTCCTCAATGGGGCGGAAAAATCCCACGCCCATTCTTCTTATGGCATCTTGGGGTATTTCAACATCTGCATCGCAAACATCAACTTGCCCCGCACGGGAGCCATCATTTTTCCTTGGACACCACGCTACAGGATTCTACAATAGTTCTGGAGAGCTTATTGTAGACTCTATAAGTGTGGGATTCGGCACCATAACCAACAAAAATACCTTCTAAAGCCTTAGACTCGAATTTAGATAGACGAACTCCTTTGATGAGAAAGAAAGACTTATAACCAAATACCCGGAAGTACGAGATGTTTGGCTTGTTACTGGTAAGTATTTCATAAGGTGTCTTGTCCAAGATTTTGCGGAGGTAGAGCCAGTTGGATGAGTGGCATGTGGAGAAATTGCTTCATCCCAGAAGTTATATGGTGACTTGAATTCAGCCAACATAGATCTTGCCATATCCATTAAGGTCCGGTTCTTCCTCTCGGCTACACCATTTTGTTGAGGGGTGTACGCAACGGAATATTGGTGTCCAATCCCCTCTTCACTCAGGAATTCATTCAAAGTGTAGTTCTTGAACTCAGAGCCGTTATCGCTTCTAATTGCCAAAACAGGAACATTGTGTTGACGTTGAACCTCGTTTGCAAAGTCTATGACCGTTTATTGAGTCTCACTCTTCAACTTGAAGAAATAGACCCATGTATATCTCGAATAATCATCAATAATTATGAGGCAATATTTCTTCCCACCGAGGCTTGCATGAGATGGAGGACCAAAGAGGTCCACATGAAGGAGCTCCAAAATCCTCTTTGATGAAATAATAGTCTTCCGTCGATGGGGAGAGTCATGCATTTCCCCTTCAACGCATGCCCTGCAAACACGATCTTTGGCAAAGGAATTTTTTTCTTTTAGTCCAAGAATGTGTCCACCCTTGTGAAGACTTTGCAAAGTTCTCATGTTGACGTGGGCTAGTTGGCGATGCCATAACCAGCCCACATCGGCCTTTTCGAAAAGACACATCGGGCCTGTAGTGGTTTTCTCCGAGAAGTCCACCACATACAAGTCATTTTCGACGTATCCCATGAAAGCAACCTTTAGAGACTTGCTCCACAAGAGTACCACCAAATCACCATCAATAAAAACTGTGAATCCCATCTTACCAAGGGCACGAACAGAAAGTAAATTGTAACCGAGGGTCTCAACAAGCATAACGTCCACGAGAGAGATATCGTGAGCAACCACAACCTTGCCAAGACCCAATACCTCAGATTTTTACTTGTCACCATAGGAGACGGTTATGTGATCATGGTTTGTCCACATCTCCGAGATGATCTCCTTGCTTCCGGTCATATGACTCGTGCACCCGCTATCGAGCACCCATTTGGACCCACCGGAAGCATAGCCCTACAAGAAAGTTACTTCTTGGTTTTAGGTACCCATTTTTCAATGGGTCCTCTCATGTTAGTGACAAGGGTCTTGGGAACCCAAATAGACTAAGAAATGTAACTATCAAATGGACCAACATAGCTAGCATAGACATCAACATAGTAGTCACAAAATAATTCATAATTAGGATTATTAGCCCCTACAAAACCAACATAGTTAGTCTTGTCATTAGTTGTGGTACTTGTCTTTGTTTGATCAGTTTTGCTCTTCTTCTTCTTTGTCTTGGGAACATAGCCAAGACCCTCTTTTCCATTGTTTGTCCTTTGCTTGCTGAGAATCTCATCTATGACTTACTTACCCTTGGGTTGAGATCCCTTGACAAGTTCTTCTTTCAATCTCGTGTTTTCCTCAATAATATCTTCATGTCCACACGATGGTGTGGAGGTGCTAGTCATATCATACTTGTCCAATTGAGTTTGGAGCTGATCACGAGACTCATTTAGAGTAGAGTGTTCACTCTCCAATGCCTTGTAGGCACTATCAAGTTTCTCAAACTTCTCTGAGAGTCTAGCATGAGCAGCCCCAAAGTCAATCTTCTCCTTCTTTAGTTTCTTTACCTTAGCAAGAGCATTGTCACGTTCCTTTATGAGTTGGGCAACAACTTCTCATGGGACTCCTCAATTGACTCAAGTTTCTCCTCTAAAGAGACTCGAGCTTCCTATTCTTCCTCTAGAGCATTCTTCAAAGAGGCTATCTCCAAGGCATCTTCTCTTTCAATTCTCCCCTTCACTTCGAGGAGTTCTTCGGAATGAGCAAGTTGACTCATAAGAGCATCAAAATGAAGTTTGCGCTCACCTTGCAAGTTAGTGAAAAAATTGTCCAAAGCAATAACTTCTTCTTTTATCCTAAGACTTGTATGATCATCCATATCAACATTCATAGTAGTCTTAGGAAATGAGGAAATAGAAGATGATACCTTGGACCCACTTGCCATAAGGCAAGTGATGTTGTTGTTGATGACATTTTCGTTGGGAGAGTCGAAGAGTGATGTGGGGCTAGATGTGGTGGCTATAGCAGCCACCTCTCGAGAGTTATCTTCATCCTCTTCATCTTCACTTCCGGATGAATATTCCTCTTGTGCCACCAAGACAATCTTATGTTGCTTCTTGTAAGGACCCATTTTCTTAACAAATGGCTTCTTTCGAGGTGCCTTAGACTTTTCTTTGAGGATGAGTCTACCTCCATTGTCTTCTCGACTTTGATATGGGCACTTAGCCACAAAGTGCAACTGGTCTCCACAATTGTAACAAGTTCTCAGTTTTGGGCCATTCTCCTTTCGCCCACTTGACCCATTCTTGCGCTCAAGTTCAGATTTGGCCTTAGTTGGGTCCTTCCAAAAGTTTCTTGCGTAGAAGGCCATGTACTCACCATGAGCACGCTTGACCTCCTCGGGACAGCTCATGGAGACAACATCGTACCCTCTATCATCATCATATTGTTCAACAACATTGGCCTTTAGAGCAACATTAACTCCCTTTTGCATCCCAATTGCTCGAGCATGAGCATCTTCAGCATTCTTAGCTGCAAATTTGAAGGCCACCATTTCTTGCATGACTTCATTGGAAGTCATTTGATGGTAGTTGTGTCTCCCTTGTAAACTCTTCAAGTCCGTGGGCTCAAAGGGCATGAGGGCACTCACATATTTTCTTTTGATCCAAGCATCATCAATGTGAGTGGCTCCATGCTTTGTAAAGGTTGTTGCAATGCTTTTGAGCCTTCTATACATGACTTCATGGTCTTCACCATCCAACATGTAGAATCCTCAAGCTTCATTGCTAAGATCAATATACCTATTTCTTCTCATGCTTTCATTGTCGATGAACAGGTCGGTGAGAGCATCCCAAGCTTCTTTGGCAGTGTTAAAGTGCTCAATATGTCGCATGTCCTTGGGACCCACACCAAGCTGAATCATGTGAAGAGTCGTTGCATTTAGTTGACTGTCCACAACTTCTCTTCTTGTCAAGCTAGTGGGGTCTCCAATGTGAAGGCCATCTTCAATGATCCTCCAAAGCTCAATCGACGAACTACACACATGAGATTTTATTAAGAAATGCCATTGATTAAATGAAGATGCAGTAAGCTTGGGTGGATCACCCCTATTGTTTATATGAGGATGAGGGATAGGTGGGTCAGGAGAGTATAGGTGAGAGACCTCACTATAATCCTTCTTACCACTTCCCTTCTTGGAAGAGGAGCCATTATTTTTCTCCCCACCACTTCATATTCCTTGGGGTCGGCATGAGCCTTATCCTTAGATAGAGGAGTGGTGGCCTCAGAGGAAGATGGAGGTGGGGCTATAGATGAGGTGAGACGGGCAATCATTTGTTGCATCTCTTCCATTTTGGTCTCAAAGGATTTCAACAAGGTTGTTTCCAACGTCTTGAGGTCATCCATTGTGACCTTGTCCATAGCCTCACTCCCATTTTCCTTAGTACCCATACTTCTCTTAGGCTGTTAAGCCCAAATAAAGAGCTGAGGCTCTAATACCAATTGAAATGGATCGTATGGGCACCTAGAGGGGGGTGAATAGGTGCTACTTCAAATTTTAATGCCTTTTCAATTTTAGGTTTGGCACCAAAGGTAAATTCTCTAGATATGCAAGTACTAAGAATTTCCCTATATGCAAACCTAACTACTAGCAAGTAAAGGCGAGAAAAGTGAGGAACGAGGAAACCATAGTGGAGCACGCGGAGACACAGAATTTGATTTACCGTAGTTCCTTCCTTGTTAAGGGAAGTACATCTGCGTTGGAGGGGTGGGCGGTACTAAGACCAACGCGCCACAATAGGCATCACCCTGTTCTCCGATGGATCTCGTCACCAAAGGCCTGATCCACCTTTCCACTATTGGTACCCTTCGAGGCGGGAACCGATGCCTTTACACAACTAGCGGGGCACAAATCCACAACCAAATTGGAGGCTCCCATAATGACAACAAGCTGCCATAAGAAGAAATGTTATCAATATCGAAAGACTAGATCTAGATATTAATAAGAATAATAGATCGAGAAATCTCTAAGTGAATGGAGAGGAAGTGAAGCGCTTGATTCGTGATGTCAATGAATGAAGTCTCCTCCTTCAGTTCCCCCAAAGATCGAAGCCTTCGGGTGGTTGAAGTGGGAGATCTTGAATGAGAGCTTCTGTAACTAACCAAAACTTTTTCGAATGAATCAAGAGTTTTGACAGGAGGGCTGGTTGGGGCTTTTATACCCCCTGTCCAAACAGAGCCGTTGGTGAAGTCTAGGGCTGGATTATCCGGCCGAAGAGAAGGCCAGATTATTCGGTCGAGGGTAAAAATTTGCCCTAGCCTTAGATTATCCGGGGGATATTCCGCCCCCACACAGAAGGTCGTGACGTGGATCCCTTAGCCAGTTTTCCCGGGGGCGGATTATCCGGCCCTGGCCGGACAATCCAGAGAAATGTCCGCCCCCACACAGAGGGTCACGCCGTGGCTCACTTAGCAACTTCTCCTGGGGGCGGATTATCCGGCCCCCTTTTTGGGGCAGATTATTCGGCCTGGGCAAATTCTCTAGCCCTGGCCGGATAATCCGAAAGATTATTCGCCCCCAGACAGAGGCTCACACAGCATCCAACTTTGACCAAGAGGGTTAGGCCGGATTATCCAGCCCTGATAGGGGCGAATTATCTGGCCCCTCAACAACATGTTTTCTTATCTACATCACCTGGCACACATGAGATACTCCATGGTATTGTTATCTAACACACAAAACACTAGAGATCATGAAATGTTCAAAGGCACCAACATTCCTGAAGGCGGTGGTGGTGGATTTGAGTCTTTGATACATGTCTTCATGATCCTCACCATCCTTCATAAAGAACCCTTCAACTTTATTGCTCAAAGCATCATATCTATTCCTTCTCATGCTCTCATTTCCAACAAACTAGTTAATGAGAGCATCCCAAGCTTCCTTGGCGGTATTGTAGTGCTCAATGTGGGGAAAGTCCTTTGGCCCCATGCCAAGTTGAATCATGTGCAAGGCTGTGGCATTGAGTTGACTATTGACCACTTCCCTTCTAGTCAAGTTGGTTGGATCCTCAATTTTGAGTCCTTCTTCAATAAGGTTCCACAAGTCAATGCAAGAGCTACGCACATGAGATTTCATTAAAACTTGCCATTGACCAAAAGTATGTGTAGCTAACTTAGGTGGGTAACCTCTATTATTTATATGGGGATGAGGGATTGGAGGGTCGGGAGAGTACCATCCGGGAACTGCATGGTGCTCTTCCTTCCCATCACCCTTTTTGTTGGTGGAGTCAGTGGAATTATGTTCATCCCCTACCACTTCACCTATTGGCCTAGCCGGAGCATTTGCCTTAGGGTTGGGTGGTGTTTCCTCTTTAGAGGGAGGTGGTGAGGCTGACTTTTCCTTAACAAGTAGCTCAACAAGTTGACGCAACTGTTGGATTTCGCTGCCCAAGGTAGAGCTCAAGCTTGTTTCCAAATTCTTGAGATCTACCATGGTCACCGAGGTGCTAGCCTCACCCTCTCCCTCATCTCCTGGGTTGCCCATATTATCTTAGGCGGTTAAGCCCGAATAAAGAGTTGAGGCTCTCATACTGATGGCTCAATACACGGCGCCCAGAAAAGTGCTTGGTGCGTGGTGTTGATGTAGAGCTCGTTGGGAACCCCAAGAGGAAGGTATGATGAGCACAGCAACAAGTTTCCCTTAGTTATGAAACCAAGGTTTATCGAACCAGTAGGAGCAAGGAAACACCCCAAAGGTGTTACTAGCTGAGCTTTGGCAGGGCGCACTACCTGTGCTAGTAGCAACGTGGAGACCTGCACAACACAACCACAGAACTTTGTCCCCAACTTGCGATGAGGTTGTCAATCTCACCGTATTTTGCAGAAAACAAAGGATTAAACGTATTGAATGGAAAGAAGTAGAAGTTTGCAGAAAGTAAACACAAAGCAGTAAAAGATTGTAGATTGTATGTAAAGAAAAGGACCGGGATCCATAGTTCACTAGAGGTGGCTCTCCTTAGATAGATAACATGCTGGGTGAAAAAATTACAGCGGGACAATTGACAAACACCGAGAAAGCAATACATGCATATACTAATCATCTTGACTCCTCTGAGACTTTATTGGGCATTACAACATAATACATAGACCGCCATCCAACTACATCTATGACTAATAATCCACCTTCAGGTTATCATCCGAACCCCTCCGAAGATTAAGTTGCAAGCAACAGATTATTGCTTTACGAACTGCGTGTAAAGTAAACAATACAATTGTTCTATGAACAAAAGATCGTTGTTTTCTCCCTAGTAGCAACAGCACATCTAGTACCTTAGAGATTTCTGTCACTTCCCCAGATTACCAGAGGCATGAACCCACTATCGAGCATAAATACTAACTCTTGGAGTTGCTAGCATCTACTTGGCCAAGATAGCTACTAACAACGGAAAGCATGCAAGATCTCAAATAACAAAGACATGATAGAATCAATAATCAATCTGAAATAGCATCTCAATATCCATCGGATCCCATAAACACAACATGTATGAATTACAAATAGATGATCTTGATCATGAACAGACTCACAAGATCTAAACATGAAAGCACAAAGGAGGAGAAACCAACCATCTAGCTACTACATGGATCCGTAGTCAGGATGAACTACTCACGCATCACACCGGAGGCTTGCATGATGATGAAGAAGGCCTCGGTGAATTCCCTCTCCGGCGGTGCCGAGCTTGATCCCTCCCGATCTAGGGATGGAGATGACGGTGAATCTGAACTCTTTCGTCGATTTTGATCAGTACTTAGGTTTTCGTCCGAGGGCAACTTATAGGCGGAAGGAGGGCCGAGGGGTCTTTGGGGTCGGCCGGACCACCCCAGCAGGCGGCCTGCCACGTGGCCAGTGGTGTGGCTGCCCCTGGCCCCTCCGTCTCGTGATTCAGCACTTGATCCCTTAGGAAAAATAGGCACTTGGGCTTTTGTCCCGTCCAATTCGAGAATATTCATTTTCGACTTTTCGGAACCAAAACAACAGAAAAGCAGTGGCACTTGTGGCTCTTGTTAATAGGTTAGTCCAAGAAATCATATGAAAAGTACTCCAAAGTTGGAACAACACACAAGAAAGTGGATAAAACTAAGCATGGAACATCAAAAATTATAGATACATTTGCAATGTATCAACATCCCCAAGCTTAACTCCTGCTCGTCCTCGAGTAGGTAAGTGATAAAACGAAAGAATTTTTGAGGTGACATGCACCATCAAAGACTTGATCAAAGTATTTGCAAAACATTCAAGGCTGGGATCATAGTACTTCAATCATAACATGAAAGACAAAGTTCTAGCAATAAGACAAAGAAACAACAATGCAACATGAAAAGGCACAAACAAAAGATTCATGAATAACAATGCTTTGCAAGACATTTGTTTGTTTCACATAAAGAAAACATAGTATAATAGTATTTAGCTTGTCCCTCAATAGAGTAGCAAATATAAATGCATAGGACACCTTCAAAGTTCATAAGAGTGACTAGATACAATAGTTTCAAACAAGCAATAACAAGTTATGTATCAATCAAGTAGTCTTGGGACAATGCACATAGAACTAAGAATGGCCACTATGCTCTCAAAGTAGGTGCATAAAGATAGAAGGTGGAGACTCAATATAATGGTGGAAGAAAGGCCTTTTGTAAAAGGAAGTAGGGATTCAAGTCTCATAAAGAGCTTCCAAAAATTATGATACTTATAGCTTTCAGCTCTCATTGCCCCTATCATAAGCATCTTGAAATGATTAAGGTTAAAGTGAACAAACTATGGTGTACATGCTTGACGTATAAGTCAAATCTCATGTCCCTTGTATCGAGGCCGCTCCTCATGCTACTCAAGTTTAGTCACTGGTAAGTTCTTGTCATCGTAAGTACATGTGTATCATAGAGAACCGCCAACGGGGTACCCCTTGCCCGATGATACGGAAGAATCCCCATATCAAAATGACAAGGCAAGCAGACAACAAGCATCTCAGCATTCTTCTTATTTACCATGGGAATATGGTGCTTTTTTCTCTCTTTCCTCTTTTCATAGTATCTTTTTTTTTCTTTTCTCTTTTTTCTCAATAGGACTCTTTTTTTATAAGAAGAATGCTTCATAGACAGCTCATTATGGTTACACTGCAGGTTTCCACCATGTCAGCATGGATTAGAACAGTGGCCCAGGCGTTTCTCTAACACATATACATAACTCCATGGACTTACAAGCTCCCCTTTCATTTCACACCGACGACATCCATATACAAAAGAGCATGATATCAACTAGGTACAAGTACCAAGTGCAATGTTGAAAGCGTTCCCCATGAAAGCATGGTTCTGCTAATTCCCAACAAATAAGTGCAAGCATATACAACATAGAAGACACAATGGTTCAAGTTTATTAGAGGCAATAAAGTAAAGTGTGCCATCAAGTTCGTGAGAGCTTTAATCACTAGTTTTCTCATAACAAGTGGAAGGTAAACAAAAGCATGAATATACTTGGAATATCATCAGCTAGTAGGTAGGTATGGTGGACTCTTTGGAAAAACTTGGTTTAGGGAGTTGGATGCATGAGTGGAACTCATACTTTGTTGTGGAGGCTAGCAAAAGACTGGGAGCGACAAACTAAGAGAGCAATAATGGCCATAATCATGCAGAGCGACAAAACATCATTGATCAAAGCATAAAGTGATACTACAAGTTGAAAACTAAAGTATCATAAAGGCTATGGTGACTTGTGACAGTCATAACATGGTGTGAGCATGTGCCAAGTCAACCCAAATAAAGCATCAAAGGAGAATACCACTATACTATGCTTTAATATGCTAAAACAACGCATGATTCATCCAAGGCACACTAAGCAATCTCAATTGTTTATAACAAGTGATGCTACAACAAAGAATACTAAGCATAAAGCCAAAACAATATCAAGCATGGCATGACAAAGCATAGCCACAGTCAAAAACGAGCTCCTTTTACCACAAAAGTATGCACTTTCCTACTCTTTTCCAAACCAAACCAAACTATTTGCAAACCAAAGTATGAAAGAGGGGGTCCAACCAACTTATTCAGAGAACTAAACAAACCAATCAAACTAAAAAACAAAACAAAAACGAAAAAGAAGACGCTCCAATAAAAACACAACTGTGCATTAAACAATAAAAATGAAGCGTTTGGAAGAAACCTGGAATTTTTATTGAGGAAGAAGGGGATGGCTTGGGCATCCCCAAGCTTTGATGCTTGTACTTCTTGTATATTTCTTGGGGTGACACGCGTGGCATCCCCAAGCTTAAGCTTTAGTCCATCCTTCATCTCGTTACTCATTCCTTCCATACACCTGAAAATTTTCTTTCATATAAAACTTCACACAATCTCATTAGCTACATTAGTGCACTTAAGATAAATAAGTCTCAAGGTTCAGTTCTAACACCAAATAAACTTCCATTAGAACACTAGCTACTGTAGTACTTCCCTAAAAAAGCTAAATTCCCCAAAAGAACTCAATAAGGAACTAACAAGAAGCAAATGCAGAAAATGGCAGAAATCTGTCAAAACAGACCAGCAGGTAAAGATGAATTTCTTAGAAAACCTTATGTTGCTCAAATAAAAAAGTGTTGAACTAACAAAAGTTAGATAACAAACTGGGTCAGAAGCACAAAAAATTACAGCTCAATCCGACGTACAGGGCTCTCTCAGGAATTTTTACGGTGAAGCACAGAAATCTGTTTCGGAACAGCAACTTTCCCAATCATTACTTCACTCTCATTAGAGGTTACTCTTGGCACAAAAGGCAAATAAAAAGGATAAGGAGCGGTTATTACTGAAGTAATAACTTCCAATACTCATCTAAAACTCTTGGGTTATCTCCCAACAAGTACTTTTCTTTAACGCCTTTAAGTTAGGCATGAAAATTTGAGAAGATGCTCTCATAGGAAATATGAATTGAAGTAAAAGAGAGCATCCAGAAGCAAATTCAAAACATATTTAAGTCTAACCCACTTTCTATGCATAGGAATCTTGTATGCAAATAAATGCACCAAGAACAAAGTGACAGGCATAGGAAGATAAAACAAAAGTAACTTCAAAACTTTCAGCACATAGAGAGGTGTTTCATTACCATAAAAACTTCTACAACCATATTTTCCTCTCTCATAATAATTTTCAGTAGCATCATGAATAAAATCAACAATATAACTAGCACATAAGGCATGTTTTTCATGATCTACAAGCACTAGAGCTTTATTATAAGCATTTGCAAAAGAATCCTCAGGAACATAACATTCACCCTCCTTTGATAAGCATGGGGGACAATCAAATAATGTAAGGGATAAAGAGTTACTCTCATTAGAAGGTAGGCATAGGTAGATCCATTCTTTCTCCTTTTGTCCATCACTCTCCTCCTATTTTTCATCTAATGAGCTTTCAGGTTCAGCAATTTCTTCTTCCATAGAGGTTCTAGCAGGCGGTGGTTCATCTATTACCTTAGGTCATATCTTGTTCCCAAATAGGAAACTGAGTGAGCTATCCATAATGAAATAGTGATTGGAGCAGAGCTAGTCATAAAGGCAACTTAAGAAAGGAACTAATTTTTTTGTGTTTTTCCAATAAGAAAGCAAACTAGTAGAAATATTTTTTTTGTGTTTTTGAAGAACAAAACAAGCAAACAAAGCAAAAAGAAAGCTAAGCAAAACAAAAACAACAAAGTAAAGAGATTGGTTATGAGGGACTCCCCTTGTGAAGATGTCCTATCTTAAGTTGCCTTCATGTCTAGCCTTGCTCCAATCACTATGTCACCCGAGTAAATGATTTTCACTTTTAAACAAGGAATTGAAGAAAGTTTTAAGGAAGCTTGGTCTAGAATCTCTGATCTACATGAAAAAACTGAGCCTAAAATGACTCAAAGCTTGTTCCTTAGCAGTTTTTACCTTGGGATTGCTCTTTGCTATAGGTATTCTTTAGATGCTGTTGTGGGAGGAGATTTCCTCCAATGTAATGAGGATGATGCTACTAATGCTATAAAGAAATTGATCCTCACTTACAACATGCCTAGCCAAACTGATATTTCTTTTGCAAAGATATTTGCTAGGTTGAACACTCTTGAGACTAGCACTACTAGCTTAAAAGATTGCTATAATACGCTTAGGGAGCATCATAATTATGTTCCAATAAATTCAGAACCATCAAAGTGGCTCCCTATAGTAAAGATTGAGATAAACACTGAAACTTTTCAAACCTGCTGCGATATCATGTCTGAATTTTGTCTTATGCCCAAAGATATTTATGAATCTTTGAATCTTTGGGGGCTTACTGAAGGAGGAAAATAAATATCTCTTGCTAATAATGCTACCTTATTTCCTATTGGAATATCTGAAGGAGTGTTTACAAAGATCCTTGGGAAAATGATTTCTACTGATTATCTTGTTATTGAATGTGCAGGAAAAGGACAAATTACACTTGGAAGATCCCTATTAGAACTCCTTGGAGCAATAATAGATGTGGGAAAGGGGACCATGCACCTTTCTTCTCCACCAAACAATCACATTTTCCCAAAGGTTAAGAATAAAAATAAGAGAGGTAAGGGCAAGAAGGTTGGTTTTAATGCTTCTTCATTTGAGAACACTTGATTCTTTCTTTGCTTCTTATGCCTAACTTAAAGGCGTTAAAGAAAAGTACTTATTAAAAGATAACCCAAGAGTTTTAGATGAGTCTTGGAAGTTATTACTTCATTAATAACCGCTCCTTATCCTTTTTATTTTTGCTTTTTGTGCCAAGAGTAACCTCTAATGAGAGTGAAGTAATGATTGGAAAAGTTGCTGTCCCGAAACAGATTTTTGTGCTTCACCGTAAACATTCCTGAGAGAGCTCTGTATGTCGGATTGAGCTGTAATTTTTTGTGCTTCTGACCCAGGTTGTTATCTAACTTTCATTAGTTCAACACTTTTTGATTTGAGCAACATAAGGTCTTCGAAAAAATTCGTCTTTACCTGCTGGTCTGTTTTGACAGATTTCTGCCATTTTCTGCATTTGCTTCTTGTTGGTTTCTTCTTGAGTTCTTTTGGGGAATTGAGATTTTTGAGGGAAGTGCTACAGTAGCTAGTGTTCTAATGGAAGTTTATTTGTTGTTAGAACTTAAACTTAAGACTTATTTATCTTAAGTGCACTAATGTTGCTAATGAGATTGTGTGAAGTTTTGTATGAAGGAAAATTTTCAGGTGTATGGAAGGAATGAGTAATGAGATGAAGGATGGACTAAAGCTCAAGCTTAGGGATGCCACGCGTGTCACCCCAAGAAATATCTAATAAGTACAAGCGTCAAAGATTGGGAATGCCCAAGGAATCCCCTTCTTCATCAATAAAAATCCCAAGTTTCTTCCAAACGCTTCATTTTTATTGTTTCATGCACAGTTGTGTTTTTCTTGGAGCGTATTCTTTTTCGTTTTCGTTTTGGTTTTTAGTTTGCTTGGTTTTCTTAGTTTTCTGAATAAGTTGGTTGGACCCCCTCTTTCATACATTGATTTGCAAATAGTTTGGTTTGGTTTGGAAAAGAGTAGGAAAGTTCATACTTTTGTGGTAAAAAGAGCTCGTTTTTGACTGTGGCTATGCTTTGTCATGCCATGCTTGATATTGTTTTGGCTTTATGCTTAGTATTCTTTGTTGTAGCATGACTTGTTATAAACAATTGATATTGCTTAATGTGCCTTGGATGAATCATGCGTTGTTTTAGCATATTAAAGCATAGTATAGTGGCATTCTCCTTTGATGCTTTATATGGGTTGACTTGGCACATGCTCACACCATGTTATGACTGTCACAAGTCACCATAGCCTTTATGATCCTTTAGTTTTCAACTTGTAGTATCACTTTATGCTTTGATCAATGATGTTTTGTCGCTCTGCATGATTATGGCCATTATTGCTCTCTTAGTTTGTCGCTCCCAGTCTTTTGCTAGCCTCCACAACAAAGTATGAGTTCCACTCATGCATCCAACTCCCTAAACCAAGTTATTCCAAAGAGTACACCATACCTACCTACTAGCTTATGCTATTCCAAGTATATTCATGCTTTTGTTTACCTTCCACTTGTTATGAGAAAACTAGTGATTAAAGCTCTCACGAACTTGATGGCACACTTTACTTTTTGCCTCTAATAAAGTTGAACCATTGGGTCCTTCTTTGTTGCGTATATGCTTGTGCTTTATAAGTTGAAATTAGCAGAACCATGTACCATGGGGAACGCTTTCAACATTGCACTTGTACTTTATACCCCGTTGATATCATGTTCTTTTGCTTACGGATCCCGACGGTGTGAAATAAAAGTGGAACTTGTAAGATCATGGAGTTTGTATGTGTGTTAGAGAAACGCCTGGGCCGCTAGCCTAATCCATGCCTAATCATGGTGGAAACTTGCAGCATCACCATAATGAGCACTCTATGAAGCATCCTCAATAAAAACATATGCAAATAGCAAATAAAAAGATCGCTGAGATGCTCATTGTCTGCTTGCGTTGTCATTTTGATTATGGGGAAGCTCCCATATCATGTGGAAGGGGTACCCCGTTGGCAGTTCTTAATGATACACATGTACTTACAATGACAAGAGCTAACTCGTGACTGAAGTTGAGTAGCATGAGGATCGGTCTTCGTAAGTAAGGGGCATGAGATTTCGATTTATAACTTGTCAAGCATATCCTCTTAGTCGTGTCACTTTAACCTTAATCACCTTCAAGATGCTTATGATAGGGGAAATGAGAGCTGAAAGCTATAAGTACCATAATTTTTGGAAGCTCTTTATGAGACTTGAATCCCTACTTCCTTTTACAAAAGGCTTTTCTTCCACCATTATATTGAGTCTCCACCTTCTATCTTTATGCACCTACTTTGAGAGCATAGTGGTCATTCTTAGTTCTATGTGCGTTGTCCCAAGACTAGTTGATTGATGCATAACTTGTTATTGCTTGTTTTAAACTATTGTATCTAGTCACTCTTATGAACTTTGAAGGTGTCCTATGCATTTATATTTGCTACTCTATTGAGGGACAAGCTGAATACTATTATGCTATGTTTTCTTTATGTGAAACAAACAAACGTCTTGCAAAGCATTGTTATTCATGAATCTTTTGTTTGTGCCTTTTCATGTTGCATCATAGTTTCTTTGCTTATTGTTAGAACTCTGTCTTTCATGTTATGATTGAAGTACTATGATCCCATCTTTGAATGTTTTGCAAATACTTTGATCAAGTCTTTGATGGTGCATGTCACCTCAAAAATTCTTTCTTTTTATCACTTACCTACTCGAGGACGAGCAGGAGTTAAGCTTGGGGATGTTGATACATTGTAAATGTATCTATAATTTTTGATGTTCCATGCTTCGTTTTATCCACTTTCTTGTGTTTTGTTCCAACTTTGGAGTACCTTTCATATGATTTCTTGGACTAACCTATTAACAAGAGCCACAATGCCAGCTGCCTGTTTTCTGCTGTTTTTGGTTCCAGGAAAGTCAGAAAATGAATATTCTTGGAATTGGACGGGACAAAATCCAAAGTGCCTATTTTTTCGGAAGGGATCAAGTGCCAGAATACGAGACGGAGAAGGGACAGGGAGCCACCACACCACCTGGCCACGCGGCCAGGCCTAGCCCGCGCCAGGGGGTGGTGTGGCCGCTCCCGGCACCCCCTCGGCCTCTCTTTCCGCCTATAAGTTGCCCTCGAGACGAAAACCCTAGGTACCCGATCAAAAAATCCACGAAAGAGTCTGTAGCCGCCGTCATCTCCATCCCTAGATTGGGAGGGATCTGAAGCTCTTCCCAGCACCCTGCCGGAGAGGGGAATTCACCATGGAGGCCTTCTTCATCACCATGCAAGCCTCCGGTGTGATGCGTGAGTAGTTGATACATTGCAACTGTATCTATAATTTTTGATGTTCCATGCTTGGTTTTATCCACTTTCTTGTGTTTTGTTCCAACTTTGGAGTACTTTTCATATGATTTCTTGGACTAACCTATTAACAAGAGCCATAGTGCCACTGCTTTTCTCTGTTTTTGGTTCCGAAAGTCGAAATGAATATTCCGGAATTGACGGGACAAAAGCCAAAGTGCCTATTTTTAGGAAGGATCAAGTGCGAGAATCTGAGGCGGAGAAGGGCAGGAGCCACCACACCACCTGGCCGCGCGGCCAGGCCTGGCCCGCGCCAGGGGGTGGTGTGGCCGCTCCCGGCACCCCCTCGGCCTCTCCTTCCGCCTATAAGTTGCCCTCGGGACGAAAACCCTAGGTACCCAATCAAAAATCCACGAAAGAGTCTGTAGCCGCCGTCATCTCCATCCCTAGATCGGGAGGGATCTGAAGCTCTTCCCGGCACCCTGCCGGAGAGGGGAATTCACCCTGGAGGCCTTCTTCATCACCATGCAAGTCTCCGGTGTGATGCGTGAGTAGTTCATCCTTGGACTACGGATCCATGTAGTAGCTAGATGGCGGGTTTCTCCTCCTTTGTGCTTTCATGTTTAGATCTTGTGAGCTCCGTTCATGATCAAGATCATCTTTTTGTAATTCATACATGTTGTGTTTGCGGGGATCCGATGGATATTGAGATGCTATTTCAGATTGATTATTGATTCTATCATGTCTTTGTTATTTGAGATCTTGCATGCTTTCCGTTGTTAGTAGCTATCTTGGCCAAGTAGATGCTAGCAACTCCAAGAGTTAGTATTTATGCTCGATAGTGGGTTCATGCCTCTGGTAATCTGGGGAAGTGACAGAAATCTCTAAGGTACTAGATGTGTTGTTGCTACTAGGGAGAAAACAACAATCCTTTGTTCATAGAACAATCGTATTGTTTACCTTACACGTAGTTCGTAAAGCAATAATCTGTTGCTTGCAACTTAATACTGGAGGGGGTTCGGATGATAACCTGAAGGTGGATTATTAGTCATAGATGTAGTTGGATGGCGGTCTATGTATTATGTTGTATTGCCCAATCAAGTCTCAAAGGAGTCAAGATGATTAGTATGTGCATGTATTGCTTTCTCGGTGTTTGTCAATTGTCCCACTGTAATTTGTTCACCCAGCATGTTATCTATCTAAGGAGAGCCACCTCTAGTGAACTATGGATCCCGGTCCTTGTCTTTTACATACAATCTACAATCTTTTACTGCTTTGTGTTTACTTTCTGCAAACTTTTACTTCTTTCCATTCGATACGTTTAATCCTTTGTTTTTCGCAAAACACGGTGAGATTGACAACCTCATCGCAAGTTGGGGACAAAGTTTTGTGGTTGGTTGTGCAGGTCTCCACGTTGCTACTAGCACCGGTAGTGCGCCCTGCCAAAGCTCAGCTAGTAACACCTTTGGGGTGTTTCCTTGCTCCTACTGGTTCGATTAAACCTTGGTTTCGTAACTGAGGGAAAAAATTGCTGCTGTGCTCATCATACCTTCCTCTTGGGGTTCCCAACGAGCTCTACATCAACACCGCCATCAAGAATTTTTCTGGGCGCCGTGCATTGAGCCATCAAGCATTTTTCTAGCACCGTTGCCGGGGAGTCAAGGACATCTTCACAAGGGGAGTCCCTCATAACCAATCTCTTTACTTTGTTGTTTTTGTTTTGCTTAGTTTTCTTTTTTGCTTTTCCGTAAAAATTCCTGAGAGATTTCTGTGCTTCACCGTAAAAATTTCTGTGCTTCACCGTAAAAATTCCTGAGAGAGCCCTGTACGTCGGATTGAGCTGTAATTTTTTGTGCTTCTGACCCAGTTTGTTATCTCACTTTCGTTAGTTCAACACTTTTTGATTTGAGCAACATAAGGTTTTCTAAGAAATTCATCTTTACCTGCTGGTCTGTTTTGACAGATTTCTGCCATTTTCTGCATTTGCTTCTTGTTAGTTCCTTATTGAGTTCTTTTGGGGAATTTAGCTTTTTTAGGGAAGTACTACAGTAGCTAGTGTTCTAATGGAAGTTTATTTGGTGTTAGAACTGAACCTTGAGACTTATTTATCTTAAGTGCACTAATGTTGCTAATGAGATTGTGTGAAGTTTTGTATGAGGGAAAAATTCCAGGTGTATGGAAGGAATGAGTAATGAGATGAAGGATGGACTAAAGCTCAAGATTGGGGATGCCACACGTGTCACCCCAAGAAATATCCAAGAAGTACAAGCGTCAAAGCTTGGGGATGCCCAAGGCATTCCCCTTCTTCATGAATAAAAATTCCAGGTTTCTTCCAAACGCTTCATTTTTATTGTTTCATGCATAGTTGTGTTTTTCTTGGAGCGTCTTCTTTTTCGTTTTTGTTTTGGTTTTTCATTTGCTTTTGTTTTCTTAGTTTTATGAATAAATTGTTTGGACCCCCTCTTTCATACATTGGTTTTCAAATAGTTTGGTTTGGTTTGGAAAAGAGTAGGAAAGTTCATGCTTATGTGGTAAAAAGAGCTTGTTTTTGACTGTGGCCTATGCTCTGTCATGCCATGCTTGATATTGTTTTGGCTTTATGCTTAGTATTCTTTGTTGTAGCATCACTTGTTATAAACAATTGAGATTGCTTAATGTGCCTTGGATGAATCATGCGTTGTTTTAGCATATTAAAGCATAGTATAGTGGTATTCTCCTTTGATGCTTTATTTGGGTTGACTTGGCGCATGCTCACACCATGTTATGACTATCTCAAGTCACCATAAGTATTTATGATCCTTTAGTTTTAAACTTGTAGTATCACTTTATGCTTTGATCAATGATGTTTTGTCGCTCTGCATGATTATGGCTATTATTGCTCTCTTAGTTTGTCGCTCCCAGTCTTTTCTAGCCTCCACAACCAAGTATGAGTTCCACTCATGCATCCAACTCCCTAAACCAAGTTATTCCAAAGAGTCCACCATACCTACCTACTAGCTTATGCTATTCCAAGTATATTCATGCTTTTGTTTACCTTCCACTTATTATGAGAAAACTAGTGATTAAAGCTCTCACGAACTTGATGGCACACCTTACTTTACTTGCCTTTAATAAACTTGAACTATTGTGTCGTCTATGTTGTATATGCTTGCACTTATTTGTTGGGAATTAGCAGAACCATGCTTTCATGGGGAACGCTTTCAACATTGCACTTGGTAGTTGTACCTAGTTGATATCATGCTCTTTTGTATATGGATGTCGTCGGTGTGAAATGAAAGGGGAGATTGTAAGTCCATGGAGTTATGTATATGTGTTAGAGAAACGCATGGGCCACTAGTCTAATCCATGCTGACATGGTGAAAACCTGCAGCGTAACCATAATGAGCTGTCTATGAAGCATTCTTCTTATAAAAAAAGAGTCCTATATTGAGAAAAAAGAGAAAAAAAGAGATACTATGAAAAGAGGAACGAGAGAAAAAAGCACCATATTCCCATGGTAAATAAGAAGAATGTTGAGATGCTCGTTGTCTGCTTGCCTTGTCATTTTGATATGGGGATTCTTCCGTATCATCGGGCAAGGGGTACCCCGTTGGCGGTTCTCAATGATACACATGTACTTACGATGACAAGAACTTACCGGTGACTAAACTTGAGTAGCATGAGGAGCGGCCCTCGTATACAAGGGACATGAGATTTCTGACTTATACTTCGTCAAGCATGTACACCATAGTTTGTTCACTTTAACCTTAATCACTTCAAGATGCTTATGATAGGGGCAATGAGAGCTGAAAGCTATAAGTACCATAATTATCAAGTTTAGTCTCCGGTGTGATGCGTGAGTAGTTCATCCTTGGACTACGGATCCATGTAGTAGCTAGATGGTTGGTTTCTCCTCCTTTGTGCTTTCATGTTTAGATCTTGTGAGCTCCGTTCATGATCAAGATCATCTATTTGTAATTCATACATGTTGTGTTTGCGGGGATCCGATGGATATTGAGATGCTATTTTAGATTGATTATTGATTCTATCATGTCTTTGTTATTTGAGATCTTGCATGCTTTTCTGTTGTTAGTAGCTATCTTGGCCAAGTAGATGCTAGCAACTCCAAGTGTTAGTATTTATGCTCGATAGTGGGTTCATGCCTCTGGTAATCTGGGAAAGTGACAGAAATCTCTAAGGTACTAGATGTGTTGTTGCTACTAGGGAGAAAACAACAATCCTTTGTTCATACTGGAGGGGGTTCGGATGATAACCTGCAGGTGGATTATTAGTCATAGATAAAGTTGGATGGCGGTCTATGTATTATGTTGTATTGCCCAATCAAGTCTCAAAGGAGTCAAGATGATTAGTATGTGCATGTATTGCTTTCTCGGTGTTTGTCAATTGCCCCGCTGTAATTTTTTCACCCAGCATGTTATCTATCTAAGGAGAGTCACCTCTAGTGAAGTATGGATCCTGGTCCTTGTCTTTTACATACAATCTACAATCTTTTACTGCTTTGTGTTTACTTTCTGCAAACTTTTACTCCTTTCCATTCGATACGTTTAATCCTTTGTTTTCCGCAAAACACGGTGAGATTGAGAACCTCATCGTAAGTTGGGGACAAAGTTCTGTGGTTGTGTTGTGCAGGTCTCCACGTTGCTACTAGCACCGATAGTGCGCCCTGCCAAAGCTCAGCTAGTAACACCTTTGGAGTGTTTCCTTGCTCCTACTGGTTCGATTAAACCTTGGTTTCATAACTGAGGAAACTTGCTGTTGTGCTCATCATACCTTCCTCTTGGGGTTCCCAACGAGCTCTACATCAACACCGCCATCAAGCATTTTTCTGGGCGTCGTGCATTGAGCCATCAATAGTTCATCCTTGGACTACGGATCCATGTAGTATCTAGATGGCTGGTTTCTCCTCCTTTGTGCTTTCATGTTTAGATCTTGTGGGCTCCGTTCATGATCAAGATCATACTTTTGTAATCCATACATGTTGTGTTTGTGGGGATCCAATGGATATTGAGATGCTATTTCAGATTGATTATTGATTCTATCATGGCTTTGTTATTTGAGATCTTGCATGCTTTCTGTTGTTAGTAGCTATCTTGGCCAAGTAGATGCTAGCAACTCCAAGAGTTAGTATTTATGCTCGATAGTGGGTTCATGCCTCGTGTCTGGGAAGTGATGAAATCTCTAAGGTACTAGATGTCTTTGTTACTAGGAGAAAACAACAATCCTTTGTTCATAGAACAAACGTATTGTTTACTTTACCAGTCAGAAGCAATAATCTTGCTTGCAACTTAATCTTTGGAGGGGTTCGGATGATAACCTGAAGGTGGATTATTAGTCATAGATGCAGTTGGATGGCGGTCTATGTATTATGTTGTAATGCCCAATCAAGTCTCAAAGGAGTCAAGATGATTAGTATATGCATGTATTGCTTTCTTGGTGTTTGTTCAATTGCCCCGCCGTAATTCGTTCACCCAGCATGTTATCTATCTTAAGGAGAGCCACCTTTAGTGAACTATGGATCCCGGTCCTTTTTCTTTACATACAATCTATAAACTATTTCTGCTTTGTGTTTACTTTCTGCAAACTTTTACTTCTTTACATTCGATACATTTAATCCTTTGTTTTCCGCAAAACACGGTGAGATTGACAACCTCATCGCAAGTTGGGGACAAAGTTCTGTGGTTGTGTTGTGCAGGTCTCCTTGTTGCTACTAGCACCGATAGTGCGCCCTGCCAAAGCTCAGCTAGTAACACCTTTGGGGTGTTTCCTTGCTCCTACTGGTTCGATTAAACCTTGGTTTCATAAGCGAGGACACTTGTCTGTGCTCATCATACCTTCCTCTTGGGGTTCCCAACGAGCTCTACATCAACACCGCCAACAAGCATTTTTCTGGGCGCCGTGCATTGAGCCATCACTAGGCCGGATACTCCAGCTAAAATCTACCGGATAGTCCGACGTAGACAAGATCTAGCACTGATAAACTTGGGGCCTTATTTTCCTTATGACAAGATAATGATATGATAATACTTTGCAGGCAATATAAACATATCCTGAAACATTTCAGCAGCAAATTAAAACCATCCTAGTGTTGTCAACAAACATCAAAATAAAAAAGAAGGGCATAAATGCCCTTTCAAAAACAACCTCGCAAGTCACATACGACTACAGAAGTAAGAAATTTAACACCACTAGAGCTCATGCATTCTGATCTTTGTGAGATGAATGGTGTGTTAACAAAAGGTGGAAAGAAATATTTCATGACGTTGATCGATGACTCTTCGAGATATTGTCATTTGTATCTTCTGAATCAAAATATGAGGCTTTGAGTTTCTTCAAAATCTATAAAGCTGAAGCAGAAAACCAACTTGATCGAATGATTAAGAGGCTTAGGTCTGATCGTGATGGAGAGTATTTTCTAATGAGTTTGATTCCTTTTGTGCGGAACATGGTATAATCAATGAGAGGATGCCTCCCTATTCACCCCAGTCGAATGGTGTAGCTGAAAGAAAGAACCGTACTCTAACAGATTTGGTTAACGCCATGTTAGATACATCGGGTTCCCACGAAGAAAAAATAAATTACTCCATTCGAAGAATGGGAGAAGAAAATGTTAAAACTCTATTGATTGTGTGTCATGTCCTAAACTGAGTTCCCACGAAGAACAAAGAAATTATTCCATTCAAAGAATGGGAGAAGAAAATGTTAAAACTCTCTTACCTAAGGACTTGAGGATGTTTGGCAAAAGTTCATGTGCCAATTCCCAAGAAGCACAAGCTTGGACCAAAAACCATTGATTGTGTATTTTTGGGTTACACTTTCCATAGCATTGGTTATAGATTCTTGATAGTAAAATCAGAGGTACCTGACATGCATGTCGGTACAATTATGGAGTCGACTGATGCGACTTTCCTTGACGATATCTTTCCTATGAAGGATATACCTAGCTCATCAAATCAGGAGATGCCTAGTTCATCCAGTCAGGAATTTGCTACAAATTCTAAACCTACCACTTCAATTGAACATGTGGAATATCCTAAGGAGGATGATAATGAAATTCCTAAAAGAAGCAAGCGACAGAGGACTGCAAATTCCTCTAGTGATGATTTCATTGTGTACATCATGGATGATACTTCCACTTCTATTTCAGAAGCCTATGCATCTCCTGATGCTGACTACTGGAAGGAAGCCGTCAACAGTGAGATGGATTCCATCTTAGCCAATGGAACATGGGAGATCACTGATCGTCCTTATGGATGCAAACCTGTAGGATGTAAATGGGTGTTTAAGAAAAAGCTTAGGCCTGATGGTACTATTGAGAAGTACAAGGCATGGCTTGTGGCCAAGGGCTACACTAAAAAAGAAGGTGACGACTTATTTGACACTTATTCACATGTTGCCAGATTAACCACCATTCGAGTACTAATTTCATTGGCTGCCTCTCATGGTCTTCTCGTTCATCAAATGGACGTTAAGACAACTTTCCTAAATAGAGAGTTGGATGAGGATATTTACATGGATCAGCCAGATGGCTTTGTGGTAAATGGTCGAGAAGGAAAGGTGTGCAAATTGTTGAAGTATTTATATGGCCTAAAACAAGCCCCTAAGCAGTGGCATGAGAAGTTTGAAAAAACTTTAACTGCTGCAGGCTTTATTGTAAATGAAGCTGACAAATGTGTGTACCATCGCCATGGTGGGGGTGAAGGAGTCATCCTTTGTTTGTATGTTGATGACATACTGATTTTCGGAACTAACCTTAATGCAATTAAGGAAGTCAAGGATTTCTTATCTCATTCCTTTGAGATGAAGGATCTGGGTGTAGCTGATGTTATCCTGAACATCAAGCTATTGAGAGATGACGATGGTGGGATTACATTGCTTCAGTCTCACTATGTGGAAAAAGTCTTGAGTCGTTTCGAGTATAGCGACTGCAAATCTTCTCCTACACCGTATGATCCTCGTGTGATGATTCAAAAGAATTGAGGAAATACTAGAGACCAACTGAGATACTCTCAAATTATTGGCTCACTTATGTATTTAGCTAGCACCACGAGGACATTGCTTTTGCTGTAAGCAAACTCGGTCGATTTGTTTCAAATCCAGGAGATGATCACTGGCATGCTCTTTAGAGAGTTATGCACTATCTAAAAGGCATTGCGATCTATGACATTCACTATACCGGGTATCTGAGGGTACTAGAGGGTTATAGTGATTCAAATTGGATATCTGATGCTGATGAGATAAAGGCCACAAGTGGATATGTATTCACACTTGGTGGTGGTGCTGTTTCTTGGAAGTCTTGCAAGCAGACCATCTTAACAAGGTCAACTATGGAAGCATAACTCACAGCATTAGACACAACCATAGTTGAAGCAGAGTGGCTTCGTGAACTCTTGATGAACTTACTTGTGGTTGAAAAACCAATACCCGTAATCCTTATGAACTACGATAATCAAACAATGATTTTCAAAGTAAATAGTTCTAAGGATAATATGAAGTCATCAAGACATGTGAAGAGGAGAGTGAAATCTGTTAGGAAAATGAGAAACTCCGGAGTTATTGCATTGGATTATATCCAAATATCTAGAAACTTGGCAGATCCCTTCATAAAGGGTCTATCACGCAATGTGATAGAAAATGCATCAAAGGAGATGGGTATGAGACCCACAATATGAGTTTTCACAGTGGTAAACCAGTCTATGTGATCAGAGATCCCGTGAATTAGAATTGGGAGACAAGTTGTTGATTAGTTGAGAGGAAAGTATCCCTACTTCAATGAACACCACTCCATGAAGATGCAATACTTTCCTATTCTGCATGGCATGTTGATTTATTATCTTAATGTGTTCTAAGTGGCTTATCTTAAGCAGAGATGTTGTCATGTAGAACATCTTTTGAAGAACACGCCTATATGAGTCTGACTGTTAAACACTGCAGTCTATGAGAGAAGGGTGCTCTCTAATAAACGCATGAAAGGCCATGGAGTATGACACATAAGCTCCACCGGCGGGGAAGCCCCACGGCATCCTAGTATCGGTCAAGACTTTGTGTGAATCTAGGTTTGCAACAAACTTGTAGTTTAAGGCATAGTCTACTGTACAAGTTGTAGCCTAGTGTAGCATAAAGTTCTAGGTGGAAGTTTAACTTAACAGTCTCCACTATAGTACCAGTATATAAACAATGTTTTGGAACCAAAGGCAAACTTCGTGTGCCTCTAGGATCTGGTGGGGGATTATTGGAACTCTTGCCTAAATGGCCCAGCCCATATTTCTATTTTAATAATTTCTGAAAACCCTAGAGGCCCATGCGGCCCATTCATGCATGGCAAGAGGTGGGACAAATGTTTAGTCCCACATTGCTAGTTGAAGGAAGATTTCACCACCTTATAAGGGGGGCTATTTCACCACTTGGTAAAAGAATGAGAAGGAGAGAGACATACACGCGCGCTCCTCCTCCTCCGCCGCCCACCTCGCCTCGCCACGCCACACCACACCACGGGTTGTAGGAATGCCTCGAGCCGAGAGCTTCCCTTTCGTTTTGCCATGCATGAATGGATTAATAAGTGGGTGTTTAATATGCACTCAATGGAGATTTAATTCGAATGTTTCCTCGGAGATTTAATTCGAACGTTTTCTCTGAGATTTAATTCGAAGTTAATGGAGACTTTCAGTCGTTGCCTATTTGTTTCCTCTCCCGACGCTGCTTGTTCGCCTGCCTATCCGTGCCTATAAGAGTGAGAGGTCACTCTTATCCTTGGACACGCTTTAGTACATCGCCTCTAGTTCCAGAGAATTGCGCCGGGGCTCCGTTCTTCCCCATCCCGTCTTGTGGCATGCATCGCTAGCCGGGGCAGTAGACCTCCGAGACCCCGCTGCTTCGAGTCCTGTACGGGAGAAGGGCGATAAGATTTTTGGGGAGCGCTATTGGCTTCATCACGAACTTCTTCATGGATAGCGACTGCGCTGACATCTTCCCCGACAAGGACTGCATCGACGTCTTCCCAAACGAGGACTTTTTCCCCGACATCAGCAATCTCTTCCTCAACGACATGGCCGACAACGGTGCCAACGCCAACACCGGCGGTTCCTCTGGTGGCCCCTCTGTTGTGATATACATCATGTTCCCCAATCTTGTTTATCTTAGTCAGATAGTATGTCGTTCCCTTTGGTTTGCTATAGATCTTGCTCTGATCTTATCTCAAGTTGTATGCTTTGCAATCCTCTTGGATATCTATCTTAATTTGTATCCACTAAATCATATGATTAGTTTAACTTCTGTTATTCTATTCATGTTTTATTTAGCATTTATCTTGGGTAAATTGCTCCTTTTCTCAACATTTTCTACCAATTAAAAAGAAAGATTTATATTATAACACGAACCGGTCTCTACAACAAAAAACCTACTCTCCAAAAATAAGATTACCCAAAATGTATTCCTCTATCTATAACTTACTACCTCTATTTATGAATGTAATCCTTTCTAGAAATTTAAATTGAACTACTAAAAAGGCTTGCATTTCATAATGGAGGAAGTAGTTGTTACCTCTTCTTTAGTTATGTGTGGCAAATGATGATCGGGGAGAGAGGAAAGTACTACAATAAGGAAAAGGGTCACAAAAGTATTATCATTTACCAGCAGTTACATCGACCTTTGTCGTAGTGGAAATACTTGGGATAAAAGAGATGGACTTGTGCAGTGAGAGACTCTCTCGAGGAGATATATAATTGGAATGGAGGTGATACAAAAAAAACAAAAATAAATTGATCAATGTGCATTTTTAGAAGCTTCCTGGCTTCAACGAGTTTTCAATACAGTTGAGTCAATTACTTGCGATGGCATGTATTTTGAAGAAACTTCTCAACTTCAAGGAGTTTCGATACAATATGTGACATATTCACTACGACGAGGATACCTCATTGCGATGGATAGAAAATAAAAATTCATTTTTGGATGAAAATTGTGGCCACTATTTTGGTCAAGGAATCAATCATATTGTTTTCTTGCTTAAATAACAAATACTATAAGAAATCGCAAGAGTGTTGAGTTAAAGTCAGCATGACAAATTTTAAGAGAGACTAGCATAATACCCATGTTTGCTACGATGGTGTTGTATTATCGTTTGTTGTCTTAGATCAAGCTGTCCATCACATGAATTAAGAACACCTCCATGGCTGTTTGGACAACCCAACCCTAGCTACTATCACCACCTTTGTCCCTTCCCTCTTCCTGGTTGTTATTGACAGTCGTCCAACAACAACAACAACAACAATGGGACCTTCTTGTTGCTGCCCACCTCCAGTGCTCATGGTCTTTGCTCTCTCTCTCTCTCTCTCTCTCTCTCTCTCTCTCTCTCTCTCTCTCTCTCTCTCTTATCATTTGTTGTCTTAGATCAAACTATCCATCACATGAATTAAAAACACCTCCATCACCGTTTGGACAACCCAACCCTAGCTACAAGCGCCACCTTTGTCCCTTCCCTCCTCCTCGTAGTCACTGGCAGTCATCCAACAACAACAACAACAACAATGGGGCCTTCCTGTTTCTGCCCACCTCCCGTGCCCATGGTCCTCTCTCTCTCTTATCATTTGCTGTCTTAGATCCAACTATCCATCACATGAATTAAGAACACCTCCATAACCGTTTGGACAACCCAACCCTAGCTACTAGCGCCACCTTTGTCCCTTTCCTCATCCTCGTCGTCACTCTCAGTCGTCCAACAATAACAACAACAATGGGACCTTCCCGTTTCTTCCCATCTCCCGTGCTCGTGGTCTCTCTCTCTATCTATCTCTCCGTCTTTCCGTACCCCTTGTGTGTCCCTCCATTATCGTCACTAGAATAAAAAAAAGTGGGAGTCAAGTAATTTTTTTGAAAGCTTAAGCTTGGAACTTTAATGATATCTATATGCACAATGGAAGACATATATCGAAGAAAAATCACTGCGGTTGTGCATGTCCAAGCTATCATCAATATAAGTACCCTTTACACAGGCACACAAGAAAAAACTCGCCATAAAGTCTACTCAAGATGAAATTATTATCTGCATAATTTACAATTTTAGAGATAAAATGGGTACAAAGAAATATGCAAGATCATTTCTTAACTAATGAGTGACATCATTATTTGTGTCAATGCATGCATATGTCGCTTTACAATTGATCAGAATGATCTGAATTAGCACATGTTGTGATTTGCGATAAACAAGTATTCGGTCTTTAGCCTTCTTGACTCTCTCCTGCCATATGTGGTCATACGGACCTAAACTCTTTATGTGGAAATATGGATCTGAGAAGCACTCCATCAAATGTGGCATATTGATTGTACAGGTTCTTTTAGAGATTGTGCGGGCATTTAAATTTAATACTAAAGATTAGAATATTGCTCGGAAACTATGCACTACCATCTCATCTTGATTCGGTAGACGAACCCGATGTGTGAATAAATTTATACTAAACATTTATACCTTTTAATTACTTTTTGCATGCTATAATATTAACATTTAATTTTCTATAGTTTATTTGCATAGTTAACCACATAAAATGATGGTAAATGTTGGTTTTAATGCTATTTATTATACACAGTAATGTATATCTTCAATAAACTTGCCTTATGCTAAATTTAAATTGTATTTCATACCAAAAGGTCTTTTTTGAATTGTTTTTTAACAATTGCATAAACAATGCAGTGTATATGTATTCATGGTAGATGTTTGTAACCGTAAGAGCTAACAAATATCTTAATAGTGATTTCTGGTATATGACTATTTAAAAATATTTATTGAAATCAAAAGTAAAAATTTGACGCCTGGCATAATTCTTTACTGGTTTTTTCATGGTCAAAATTAACTTACAAATTCAATAAGAAGTAAAATTATATCACTTATATAATCAGTAATAAACATAAATTGGTTTGGGTTCTACTATGTTTGCTACGATAAATTTTAATTATTTGATATGTACTCTTCAATGCACTTGTTCTCATCTAACGTGCCTTTATCTCAGATTACCCCCACACTTCAAATTTGGTGAATGACAAACTTCATAAAGTTTAACCAAGTATATATAAAAAAAAATCAACATCGTCTACAAATACCAAATGCACACAATATGAAAGTACTTCACGACATTTCTAGTAATACCAACTTGGTACTGTAGATGTTGTTATTGTTTTATATATTTGGTCACACTTTACAGGTGTTTGATACATATTTGAAAGTAAGGATTTTCTTCTAGTGTCGCTTTCTAGGAGTTGTCCTTGCTAAAAAGTAATTTTGCAATGCGGAATTGGAATGGTAGCTTGTAAGGAGAAGCCGTGTTGCCTTTGCCGCACGGGCTTTGCCCGACAGCGGCCACCGGTGGTGGCGGTGAGATGCCGGGAGGCCGGAGACGACAGGCTCTCGAGTCTGAGAGGTTGAGACGGACGATGCAGGAGGTTCATGAATTTTTTTTTTTTGCCCACGCTCTCGACCGAATTTGACTTGTTGATGGGAATTTTAGGTGAATGAAATTTCTGAAATATTTAGACATGTAATTACTACGAATAGTGAATAGTAATACTATTAGCACTTTAAGCGATACTTATATGGGTATTTGTACTCTTTTGAACTATGTATTTAATTTCTCAAACAAGGTGATCAAGTAAGTACCAGAAACAAATACCTTCAATATTAGTAGTACTGTAGTTAATTAAGTACACGGCATTAACAGTAACAAAAACATAAGACTTCGTAGTACGTGTCATTACACGTACGCTACCCTAGTTACAACTACACGTACTTAAGCTTACATCCTTTAGTATAGTTTGTGCGCAGTATACGTATTGGTCATAGCATATTCGGTTCGGAGCTTTGGGCTCAGCTGGCGCTGAGGAGGGAGATGATGTCGAGCGCGACGGAGCATAGCTGATTGAGCGCCTCCTCCCTGGCCGCAAGCTCCGCCGGGTACGCCCCGGGCCTCTGCCGCCGGAACAGCACCTTGCACACCTGCGGGTACTCGGCTGCGGCGCTGACGTGCACGGCGGCGTAGTCGTAGTCCTGCTGAGAGATGGAGACCTTCGCCGCCGCCAGCGCGTCCCGGGCCTCGCCGTACTTTCCCGCGCACGTCCGGAGCAGAGCCTGCACTGTGCCATCGACGGCGGCGCCGCCCTGCGCGGTCACGTTGGCGCCGAGCGCGGCGGCCGAGGCCGAGGCGTTGGAGGCGGCGGCGGAGACGGCGATGGCGGAGAGGCCGCGTATGTCGGCGGTGGTGCTGGAGGGGTCCGCGGCGAGCGCGGACACGCAGAGGTCGTAGTAGGCGGTGGAGTTGCAGGTGGTGCGGACCAGCGCCGCGGCCACCGGGGCCGGGGCGACTGGGGCGGGCGGTGGTGGTGGCGGCGGCGAGTGCTTGGCGTGGCTGCTGTGGCCGTGGTGCGAGGACGGGCCTGCGCGGGAGCCGAGGGTGCTGGGCGCGAGGAGGCAGACGACGAGGAGCACGATGGTGGCAGTGGCGATGGCCATTGTGGGCGCCATGAGATGGAATTTGCTACGAATACTAGGTAGCTTCTTGGTGCGAGATATCTGCGGTGGAGGAGATGCTTTCTTGTTGTGACCGTCTTATGGGAGTGAAGAGCTCTGTGCGTGTGGTGTTTGTGTTGTGTTGATGGGGTTTTATAGGAAGAAGGTCAGTCCAGTCCAGTCCCTCCAGGGGCTGCCAAAATTGACTCCTAATCAGCCTAATTAAGTTGGTGGTCAAGTGGAGCAGTCCCCACCGTGTTGGTGTTAATAGTACTCCATGTATCTTCTATTTTTATATGTGGCGTCGTTGTTTCTCCTGCTTAACAAACCTCCTCAGTTGGGCAGAGTGATGCTGAATTCAGAAAGAAAAAATATTATACTATCTTTGTCTCGAATTAGATTTCGTAGATTTGTCTAATCTGTCACGTACCTACCAATCTAGACCAATTTGACATCTAATCCGGGGCAGAGGGAATTTCAATCTCCTCCTTTCTGTAACTCCTAAGTTTATTAGGTTCTACTTGTACTTTCTCCGTCCGGAAATAAGTGACTCGGATTTATCTATATCTGTATGTATCTAAACACACTTTATTGTGTAGATATGCGAACATAGACAAATCCAAATCACTCGTTTTCATATGAATGCATATATTTTCTAGCGCCTATGTTATCTTTAAAGGCATAATCTAGTTATACCAGATACCCACTACTCCTATATATTTCTCCAAGCAATGTACTAGTAGAATTTTACTTGATGTGGATAGCTATGTTGCCTCTTGTTTGATCTGCGTGCAATTTTATCGAACCTTTTTATTTGTTATAGAAAAGGAAAACACAGGTCAGCTAAACTAGTGTTATTATCTCTATTTCTAAATATAGATGTTTTGACAAGCTAAAATAGCCTACGAAAAGCATCTTATATTTCTTTGAATCAGGCTTTCGCCTAGCTATATTAATATAGCAACCGTTTGAGATTGTTACTGGGCCAGACAGCACAATGCCCAAAGAAAAATAACAAAGAAAGATAAGAAGAAAAAAGAAGAGAAAATAAAGCTGACAACAGTGGCTCGATGAAAACGAGGATGATCCGCAACCGCTGCGCCCTCTGGAGAATTTCCACCATGCTCCTAGCGCTCCGAAGCGTCACGTACCAAGCAATACCTCCAAGAAGGAAAGCGACGACAATGGCGTTGCTGGCCGGACTGGTCCTAGGGTTTCCCCCTATATGTTACGGGAGGTGGGGAAGAGATACACCCGACACTCTTAGGAAGGACGACGACACCCGCAGGCGACGCCACGTCGGTGTCTGGACGACAAAGATTTCTCCTAACCCCTCAAAAAACCACACTCCCAGACACTTCGAATTGCTCCACCAAACTCGCCGCCCACCAGCACACGCCACACGGTCTTGCAGTCACCACCGTCGTCTCACCATGACCCCCAATGTGAGACTGGTACCAAATCAGCAACTTCGGCAGAGGTCAGCGGTATAGTGACACGCAGGAGGGAACTACCTCCACCACCGGAGGGCGATAGCCGACCGGATGTAACATCAAGGGCAAACCAGGCCCTCTCTGGCCCGGCCGAACCCAAAAGGACTCGTGAAGCCCCACCGCCACACTACAACAAGGGTGTCATCGTCGCCGCCAACCTTAGCGCTAGTCCCTACTCCTCCGTCCACTAGTGGATCCTCCGCCACCACAGATCCCCGCCGCCAAGCAGGAACGCCATCACCACCGTGGTCACCCGGGCCTGCTGAACCGCCGCCGGTCTAAGAAGCACAACCTGCACGACGAAAGCCACAAGCGTGACGAGACCGACAACCTAGACGAGGGACCAACCCGAGCCTGCACACTGCAATAGAGGTGCAACAGACAAGGATGCCACGATGTCTCCGGGCTGCCTACCATCCAACCTCGCATACCCGAGCTGGATTTGCCAGGCCAGCACCATATCGAAGCCCGCCTGGCCTGCATATGGCCTCTAGCCACCGCCAGGGAGTAGGACCAGCCTCTTGGTCTAAGCCAAGGACGTGGCAGCAATGGCCCGCAAGGCCCAGATCGGCCCCTCACTGGCCCAGATCTAGCCCGTCCGCCGCCTGCGCTGCACCATGACACGCTGCCCCGGTCCTCCATCACCGCCGCCAAGCCACCATCGCGCTCTCAGCTCACCTGCGCCACCAGGTCGGGGGACTCCTCCGCCAGCCACCCATAGCCCGCGCCGCCCGCTGGACGACCCCGACGGGCACGCCCCGCCACCATGACGACTCGCTGCCGCGCTGCAGCAGCCCGCGCCCCGTAGCATCTCAGAGCGCCAACACCGGCCCGCGCCACCTACCGCTCGGGGAGGAGAAAGGTCCCCACCACCGCCGGCCGGGCTTCGCCCGGTCGCGCCCTCTGACGCAGCGAGGGAGGAGTAGGGGAACCCGGGGGGGTAGGCTCCGGCAGCTAGGGTTCTTCCCGGTCGCTTACGGGAGCGACGCGGGAGGGCGGTCCCTCTCAGAGCATATCCAAGCATCTTATATTTAGGAAAGATGACCCTGGCCAAAAGGTAATATTACTAGGATTAGGATACAGAGATATGGCACACGTAGTATTGCAGTGCACTAACAACCTGATTGATGATATTGGCTCTTTTTGGAACCGGGCGGGTTAATTTAATTTGGTCTCGACAAGTAGCAATTGATGACATTGTGCACTAATAAGAAAAGTACTCATCCTTGGTACTACATTTGTTACCTATTTTTCAATTAGGACGTGCGTGCTCGTTTCTTGCGTGTGTGGTTGCGCCCAAAGCTAGCCTAGTTGTTAGTGTGAGTGCTCACTCCATGGCAAACATACTTAATTTCTTTTCTGAACATTGTGTGTCAATCTCCGGGCATTTGCATTTTAACAGTGTACAAAAGCTTATTTATCATAGAGCGTGTAGTTCCCCCTATGCATATAGTATGCAATTTATCTATTATGGAGCAAATATATGGCAATTTAGATTTCTCTAACTTTGCCTACCAATCCATAAAAGTTACTTGTATTGTTTAGTGAAAATACAATTGCTAATTAAATTCATGGTTGTAAATAAAAAATGCCTAGCTCAATTGGTTGGGCCGGCAGTGGATGCATAGCCCTAACACATGTTTTTTTAAACAAAATACCAATTACGGATGCACACAATCAAAAAAAGAAAGAAGAATTACAAAAAATAAAAGTCCCGCTGCAGTGACCTATTCGTTGAGACAGCGGTATACTACCACCACCAAGATACTCGAGATCATCAATTTTAAAGTGTAGAAGAGAAGGATGGTCGATCGAAGGGATTGCTTCGGGCAGGCTCTCGAGGAGTCTATCGAACCGTCTTTAGCATCTTCCTCGTCAGGAAGGCAAGAGAAGGAGTAAGGAGCCTTTTTCGGGAACTTTGGAAGGTCTTGACTTTTCTTTTTCGTGAGGATAGCGATGCCTGTCATGATCGCGCTGATATTTATTTAAAGACAGCTGGAGGTACGTTCTATTTCTTTTCCTTTGTTTTATTCCTTAATGTACTAGCTTGGGCTGCACATGAATCTGACTCTAGAAATGCCTGTGGAATGTCCATCATCGAGAAGAAGTCGATTCGCTGAAGCATAAAAGAGAAGGAAGAAGAGATCTTATAAAGTAGTCGGAATCGATCAGGTTCCTTCAAAAAAAATTGAAAAAGAAAAAAAATGCCTTACTGAGCAAAAGTCTCTTCCCTAATAGGTAGTCAAATTGGATCAGTGATCAGTTTCTAGGTTTCGTCGTAAACCTAATTGGTTACTTCCAATTACGTAAATCAATAGTTCAAACCGCACTCAAAGGTAGGGCATTTCCCGGGGAGACGAGGTGTAGCGCAGTCTGGTCAGCGCATCTGTTTTGGGTACAGAGGGCCATAGGTTCGAATCCTGTCACCTTGATGTGGTATTCACACAATGGGGCCGAAGTGCAAAGCCCCGTAGCCTATCCGTGGCCGGGAAGGCAGGCGAAAAGCGCGGCAGTCAACAGACTTCATCTCAACTGAGTGTGCCGGTCCCAGGTTCTCCAGTGGAGTCGATATGTGTGAGTTGAGTCTAGCAGGGGCAGGGGAGGGAAAGAGAAGATCAATTCCGAGGTTATGGATGCTCAGGAACATGCTTCTCTCTCAGTGGGTCAATATTCAAACAACTTTCAGGGATAAATCCTTGCAGCTGCTTATTCAGCCCTGGCATCACCATTCAACAAGTGTCATCCCTACATAGTATTGTTGGTCATGAGCATCAGGCAGTGTCAATATCTTTGGAAGGATTTTGGTGGGGCAGCTTGATGAAGGTTCCAGCGTGCCATTGATGAGAGATCTGATATCTGACGGCTGAACCTCCCCTACCTCGTGCTTTTGTTCTTTTTAAACAACAGACATGAGCTATTCACGTTATACGCAAACTATAGAGGTAGGCATTTCGGCACATCCTATGAAAGGCTTTCACCTAGCAGGCTTCTTTATACTCGAAAGCCGCCATCGTAAGATGAACTGGAAATTAGTAGTTTCCACCAGTTACACAAAATAGGCAAGTTGAGGTTTGTTCAGCGTGTGTCGTGTTGCCTCCAACTATAACGAGGCCCTTTGACTTGAGGTACGATCTTACCTCTTAACGCGCTTTCCTGCTAGAAGAAGTGAGGGTGATGTCCAATGACCTGTTGAAGAAGCTTGCTATGTAGATAAAAAGCACAAGGGTCTAGCTAAAGACTTGGTTGATTATGAATGGTTTGTCTCACAATATGCCGATCTGTCTCGAACTAAGCAGGGCACCATGGTGTACAACTTCTGATTGTTTATCATACTTTCATTCCAGAAGATACCGATATGTCCATTGAGAATTAGGATAAAAGCATTTGAATGAAGAAGACGGAGCCTTTCCTTGGGTATACATAAACTTATCAGAAGGTTTACCAGCAGGCTGGTCTGTAAAGGTAGGAAGGCGCACCTCCACTTTAGCTTTATCATAGGAACGGCTATTACCCGTCAAAAGGATATTGCCAGAATCAAGCTTTCGAGACCTGTTTTGCATCCGCTTTGACCACTCTTCCAGATGATTTAGACACACTCACACTCTATGAGCAGGCTGATCGAGAGTATTTCAAGGATCCACATCTGGGCTTGAGAATAGCTGGAGTGGATTTTCAAGAACCTTACCTCAGATGTCAGGAGACTATCACTACTTTAGCTACTTTAGCAGCTTGGCCAGTTACCCGGAATTCGCGATTATTCTATTTCCTGATGCTCGCAATGTATAGTGGTCAAATAGGATTATTTTCTTCGCGAGACCTTTTACTTTTTTTTATCATGTGGGAGTTACAACTTTTTTTATTTTTAGGCTAGTTGAGTAGTTTTGATTAAGGTTTTATTAGTTTATTACTCGAAGTTAAATCAAGGATTTTCGGGATACTTCCTTCGCGGAATAAAATATTGGATCCTCGGGAGTTCTAGCTAAATATTATCCCATAGTTCACACATATTTGTAACCTGGAAAAGGAATGCAATGAGAAAGACATAAAATAGAAACAATCTCAGTTGCAGAGCATGCTAGATTGTCAAAGTGTTCCTCAAGCTTAAGATAGACAAATGCAAGTATAACAAAGGAGACCATACTTTCACATACTGCCGATTAATAAGAGTATTTATCCTCTTTTTTCCTTTTTATCAATTTAAGATTCATTAGCTTTCTCATTCTACTATTTCCCAAGGAGTGCGAAGAGAACTCAATAGATCTTATCCTAGTGTCAACCAACGTTGTTTTATAGATCCAACCTTACCAGATGGTGTTTCTCTTATCTTCTCCTGAATGGGTTACTTAACCCTAGCTATACAGGTGGGGCACAAGAGACGGTACCTAGAGCTGGAGAAGCACCTGGCCCTGTACCTATGCTGATTGAGTTCGAGAGCACCGGTATTTATTGCATTAGGACGGGTCTTGCATTGCGAGAGATTTTAGGAAGACGAGTAGCTCTCGAGTATGTTTCTGTTTGTTCAGCACAGTGGTTATCCAGGTAGGGTTTGCTCGGAGTGATCATGATTCGGCCATGTTCGTATCAGTTTATCCTCGAGGACGTGCTATTCTGTTGTTGTATGTTGATGATATCAAACTGACTGGTGATTACTCCGTTACCATATCGCTGATCAAGTGTCGCCTTCATCAATTATTTGCTATGAAGGCGCTGACGCGCCCTAAGCCTAAGAATTCTTGCAATTTTTTTCAAGAATTCTTTTTTGCATTTTTAGGTATCAAAATAAAAAAACCATCGTAGTGGATCCGTGTGGTAAGGAAAAACAGGTAATCTATTCCTTAGAAAAAAATCTTGGAGATTATGTAGAATAAGTATGCTCTGGAGTAAAAGGATTCGAACATTTGCATGCCGGTACCAAAAACCGATGCCTTACCACTTGGCTATACTCCAAACGGGGGGAGGCTCGATGAAAACGAGCTGGCTTCCTCTGTTACGTATGACATCCTCCAGTAAGATTGGTTTTGCTTTGGCTGACTCTGTCGAACGCAGCATCTATATTTAAGTCCTTGGGTTTGCCCACTCTAGAGTATGTCGGCAGATAAGAGTTGTACCGACCGAGTCTGCATTACGATTCCATGGCTATGCTCGCTAAGTTAATCAAATAACTTTGTTACCTAATTATTACCTAAATAATTACCTAAATAAGGATATTTAGTAAAAAAAAGGTTGAATCTTTTTACTTTCTATTCATTTTTAGATTTTTTTAAAACATTAAAACAAAGATGAAGCAGCTCTCTTATTTCGTAACTGATTGATTGAATTCCAATGAAAAGAAAACCCATGTTTATAAAAAATTATAAAAGAGTTCTTACTTCATATAGAAATCAAATCCTAATGACTATAATTAACTAAGTTTAAGAATGTCTTGTTTAAGAGACTCCGTATTTTTTGTTACGTGAGTTGGGTTTAGAACGTCGTGAGACAGTTCGGTTCCTATCTACCATTGGTGTTAAAGGGAGAACTGCGAGGAGCCAACCCTAGTACGAGAAGATTGGGTTGGGTCAACCTATGGTGTACCATCCGGATTTACGCCGTATATCAACAGATTATGGTTTCGAGGATCATCCATTACGAAAAGACTTTCCTCTGAGTGGATATGTGGAAGTACGCTATGATGATTGGGTTAGTAGGAACGAACCTTTGCTTTGGATAGTGGTTGGTGTGCCTGGACCGACAGACTAACGTGCGATTTCCCTTTCCGAGCTGATCTAGAGTGTGATTCTGATCCCGTGATTGGGTGCTTGGCGTAGAATGAGTGGAGCATACTAGGAATGCCGAATGCTCGCTCAGTGAGGGAGCTCTGTTGGAGCACATTTTGCTAGATTTCACTTGGGCGAAATGAGGCTGTTTTCGCAAAAGATACGCAGCGTAATGCTTTATCCAAATGGTATTCCTTATCGAAACCCCGACTGGCACCCCTTTTCCATTCATAGAGAGATCCAATCGTCAAAATCAATAAAAAGGCCATCATGGACCAAGATCCAAACATATCAATCTTGTTAGGAGGTACTGCCCAAGGAAAAGAAAAGGTGACTTCCGGATCAGGGATAATAAATAAAATAGGAACAGGAACCAACACATCAAGCAATAACCAGATAGATAGAATGATAACTGGTAATACGAAGATATCAACAAAAAGAGTCACGAGGCTCGATAATGACCAATGGGTTAGGATCTGAGGAAGCTTAGTTTGGATGATGGAATATTCGCTGCTCTGATTGTTGATCTCTCCCGCGCTAAAATGGCATTATCACCTCTCCCCGGTAAAATTAGTGCCACTGGGGAAGCCCCCGGAGGGAGGTTATTATCCCATCTCTAGAGTCCGTCAATCTACTCAATCCTTCCTGTTCTGATGATCTATTCAAACTTTGGCACCCAATTGCCAAAGAAAAAGAGTTCGTTTTCTTTTCCGCTAGGCGAGCATATTGTCTCGGGTCCAAAATCCTTCCCCTTTTCTCTGATTGCGACATTAATTGACTCTTGCTCATGCGGAGGTCAATTGTACTGGGCGCCTCGAGCAGTCACCTGTGTACCGGTAGAGCACCACCGGAGCAGTTATTTGCAATGACGGGTGGATTGGTCGGAGCTGCAAGGAGAGACTCGGTTATGGTGCGGCAGAGGGTTCGAGAATAGGGTAGGGTTTTTTACGGTCGGGTCCCCTACCACTAGTCCGGCTAGCCTTCTTTCGGGTAGGAAGCAGGCCGGGCCCGACGAGCGGGCATCTCCCGCTACGCAAGCAGCATTGTTCGCCTCAAGACGCTGCGGGCGTATCGCCGTGCGCGGGGGCTTTGCTTCACCTGTGGTGAGAAATGGAGCCCGAATCATGCTTGTTCTTCTACAGTGTAACTTCATGTTATTGAGGAACTTCTGGGCCTGCTGCCTCAAGATGCTGTTTCAGCGGCCTGTTGACCTTCTTTTTTAGATAGAATCCTCAATGAGTGGAAAGGACTCCCATACTTGCTCCATAGTACGAGCCCCATACAGAGCCCTCGATTTAAAACATTTTTTTTCTTTTTAGAAAAGAAATGGAAATTCTTTCGAAATCTAATGATTAGAATAGCGGCAGATAATAAGGATCCGCACAAAACACAAGAAGTCGACTAGGTGGACTGGTCCGAGCGAGGAGAAAAAAAAAGCCATGCAGAACTAAAAATATTTTCCGGAGATATTCATTTTCCTGAAGAGGCAGATAAGGTATTAGGTGGCTGTTTGATACCACCAGAAGGGAAAAAAATATATTCTAAGGAATCAAAAAAAAAATTGGGTCTATGTTCAACGAAAAAAATTCTCAAGAGTAAGGAAAAGTATTTTGTTTCCGTTCGACCTGCAGTCGCATATGAAATGGACGAAAGGAGAAATTTAGCAACACTTTTCCCCCAGGATCTCTTGCAAGAAGAAGATAATCTCCAACTTCGACTTGTCAATTTTATTTCTCATGAAAATAGCAAGTTAAGTCAAAGAATTTATCACACAAATAGTCAATTACATATTCATTCGAGTCAAGCGTTGAAGCAGGACTGGCCGGTACTATTTTTTTTCTAGCGAATGAACGCCCTTCTGAGCGATGATCTCCTACAAGCGAGTATAATAAGGTTGACTTCAATTGAGACAGAAATGTCACCGGTCAGCTCCTTAGCATGACAATTAACACAAACAAGTGTGTGATCAGTTCTTTTGAATGTACAAGAACGAATCAATCAAGTTTCTACTAGAACAGAACTATAGAATCAGTCCGTCCGGTTAAGCATTGGGGAGTAGCAACCCCCAGGTTCCAGACCCAGGAGTTCACTTTCCCGTATGAGCATTCGGTACATATATAAGTCAGTGGAAGAGTCAAAGGGTCACCACTACTGAGGATCTCCCCCCTTATCTTAGAAGGGTCGTCTGAGGGTTCACCGTGGTTCATTGTTGTGCTTACACACTAGGCTACCCTTCTCCGAAAGCTCAGCGGGACCACCTATCACTAGTCTTCGGCCGGAGGGGTTTATTGCACAAAAAGGCCGGGACGCGGGCTCCCGCAGAGGAAAGCCCCTTCTAGTTTGTTAATCTGAGCAATCGTTGATCATCTCATCCATTTGATCGTTTGAACACTACACTGGAATTAATATCTTTACGGAATCATTGATCATACTTCGTGTGTACTAATGGAAATTTGTTGTGCAGGTGCAATCCTCTATCTATGTAGTCAACAACCTATGATGGTTCAGAGCTGGTTGCTAAGCCCTTGAGATGACTTCGTTATCCAAAAGACGTGATTCATTCCAAATGACAAGGAACATGTTCTGAGTTTGTTTTTGGGTTTCCCGAAGCCCCGAATGGATTGGATCGTTTCATCGGATACTCTTTTTCCTTGGGATTGTGGAATGATAGGAAGGGCCTAATAGTAGTGATTTAGTGCGATGTGAGGTGCCCCGTGTGTGATACTTTCTGGTCTTGTCCGTTTTTTCTTTAACTGATGACTCTTTGTTTCTTACTTCTATCAAGCCATAGGGAAGGAAAGGAAAGTCTATGATGAATTTTTAAAAAGCATCTCACTCTTTCTCTACGGCTCGGACTTAATGATAAGTGGGGGAAGGAAACATCTTCCATGATTTTTTTTAGAATTGAACAAAAAAGAAAAGGAAAAAAGGAATTTATAGGGATAGTCTTATCCCCTAGTGTATATTGTAGGAATAATAAAACTATTCCGTCTCACAAAGTAAATAATGATCATTGTAGTTATAACCGTAGAATAGGATAGGATCCCCCCGACGGTGGGGCCTTATGGGGAAGGGCCCAGCCCAATAGGGACAGCACACCCCCCACTTTAAGCGCATCTCTGTATCGACTGAATAACTCTATCTAAGGGTGACGTCGGTGGAACCGGTGAACCACGCGAGCTGGTTAGATGCGTGGGGCAGAGGGCTCATAGTACCCCGTTTTCTTGATCCAGCCTTTTCTTCGCTTCAGTAGTTAATCACCTAAAATCCAAGGGAGGCTGGCCTGCACGCCATACCTATACCCATACAGTGCCAGGCAGGCGGTGGACTCATTTTTGGATTAGGGAAGGGAAGAAAGGGCCTAAGCATGGCAGATGCCGTACACTTGAGTGGCAAAGGAAAGCGACGCACCATAAGTCCATCTTCTCTAAAAGCGACGCCTCCAACAAGGGAATAATGCACACACACCGTCATCGCTCGATCATAGATCTTAGGTGTCAACACCCGGATTTTTAATCCCAGATATCCGTTATGCCATACCTCGCAATCCCAGGATTACCATTTTTGTGAGACATAACGGATTGGATATCACAGTACATCATCCATTACAAACCATACATAAGGTTTTACACAAATAAGGACCTCATGATCCAGTCTTTAATACAACAAGCAGCGGAAATAAATGATAGCGTAGCGGTGGGGTCCATCTTCAGGAGCACAGGCAATGTGACGAAGGCAGATAGTCCTAGTTATCATAGTCGTCCTGCTGACCATCATCTTGATAACCTCCTTCATAGTCTGGCCATGATAATATCCAGGGACAAAAGCCATGAGTACTCTTTAAGTACTCGCAAACTACTACTAGCAAGGAGTATAAATCTAAGTTAAAGTGCTGAATCTAAGTTGACTATCAAGTTAAGTTTGAAACCTAAGCTGAGTTCAGAAGTAAAGAAAGATAAAATAAGGTTCTAGAATCACTTAAGTTGGGAAGCTATTATCATCAACACAACCCTATTGTGGTCAAGTCAAAGTTCATCATTCGTTTCAAGTTATTTAGAAAACATCTGACAACGAAACAGTATGGCCATTCCAACTGTCCATAACCGTGGACGCGGTTATTCGAATAGTTTGACACTCTGCAGAGGTGGTACACTTTCACCACAAGATTCGATACATCTGTCAGGGATAACCCTGAATCATCATACTTAGTATGCAAATAATCAAACATAACCTTCCCTTTACACACCCTAGTACAAGCACCTCTCCTATGAGCATGGCCTCCCAACCATGACCATCAGTCATCTTGGGCACTGCATAGGTGGACAACATTGATAGGTAGCCTCAGCTCAAACCTCTCCCGTGAGGGAACTAATACTAATACATATAAATTTCCAGCTAAGCCTTACCCAATTCAGGTAATGTGGTTGTACGGTAAATTTGGAATGGTATCGCATCCGAATCCAACCATCAGTTTTATAAAAGGGTTAAGGCCCATGCCTCGTCATTTTCATCATCATAAACCAGTTGTGTTTCTCAACACATGTCAAAACATCTCAATAGAATGACTCATCATTCCAAGGTTTTCCTAATTCATTTTCACCAAGTATTCCCATCTAGAGTGACTCAAGTTTTTGATCTATACTAAGATACTAAGTTAAGAGTGTTCACTAAGGTGGAAGTGATGGGTTCAATCTCCTGCCATAGAGTAACATCTAAAGGTTTCTAAGTAGGTCAAGTTTTACACTTTTTATGCTACCTTCAAAATTAAGTAAAAAACTTTGTGTAAACTAAGGGAGGTAAAACTTGTCAATAAGACTTGGGGTACTAATAGTTAAAGGGGTGTGATCAAAGCCTGCTTAAGGCATCTTTGCTAAACCATCTAGTTTAATTCTAGCCTGCTAACAATAGCTTGCCTTGGTTGGTGCAGTGGTTGAAGTTTTCTTCTTCTTCTTGGTAGAACTCCTCCTTCTCGAAAGCTTGGTCGGTACTAGCGTCTATAAATACATAGGGAGTGCTTAACTAGGCTAAGTAGCATTCTAAAACACACATTTGATGATCGATTATCATCACAAACATCACAAGTTTTAATTCAATAGTTTCCTCCTTTTTATTTTAGAAAAGTAATTTCTACTCATTGAAATATTAACTAATTTTTTTAATATTCACCACCAAAATATGGGATAATGTGGACACATGTCCTCACCACATAAATGTGGGAATGAGATTTAAGGGTTGGATCAATATTACTTTGGTTTAAGTTCATTATTTAATGATTTAAAGTGACTAGAAATGCCTATATAGCATTATTTTGATACTAGTCCAAAGTCACTACATGTCAACCTTAATATTATTACATGCTTAGATAGATATGATGAAATGTGATTTTTGAGAGTTGTAAACAACTCAAAACCTAACTTGGTTGATTTTATAAAAATGTTGCAAGTTGCAAAAGCTTCTGTTTTGTTATTTTTATTAGGAGAAATCTATAACTCTAATTGAATTAAATCCAACGGGCTTGGATAGATCATTTTAATACCCTTTAGACAAAATTGGTTTCATACAATTTGGATTTATAAAACTCTCTGAATTGAATTTTGAAATAGGGGACATAAACTAGATTTAACTAAAAAGGAAAAACCAGATTTGAATCTATGGGCTAGCGCGGGAAAGGACTTGGGCGGCTGGCGCTCAGCATGGGCTCAGGACAGGTCCCGCTTGTCAGTGACACTTAACACGTGAAACGGCACGCTGCAGCCGTGGATTAGGATTAAGCGAGATCAACGGCTGAGGGTCGTCGTCGACGACGAACAGGTCACCGGCGAGCTCGAACCCTAGAGGCTCGGTGGGGGTCTACTGGGGGCGTACCAGGGCTCCAGCGAGGTCGGCGAGGTGGGCAAACGAAGTGGAAGACGACGGTGAGGCGAGGCGTGGTCGCGGCGGAGCTTGGGGAGGCCGAAATCAACGGCACCCTTCTCCTCCAGAGGCGGCGGCTTCGGCTCCAATTCCGGCGAGCTGCTGCTCCACTTGCTCCGGCTAGAGGTGGGTGAGGTTCAGAGAGGTGAGGGGAGTAGAATGGTGTGGAGAAGAATGGCTGGGAAGGGCTCCTTTTATAGGCCCTACGGTGAGACCGAGCGGGATGGGCGGTCGACGGTGGCGACATGGCTACGGCGAGCTAGCGGCATGGCAAGGGATGGCGATCGATGGGTGGTTCCCTGGCGGTGCTCTAGGACTTAAATGCGGCCGTAGGGGCGGTGGCACGTGATGCAGGCAGGTGGCGCTCTGCTGGCCGAGCGGGCGGTGTCCACGGCGGTGGCTGTGAGGCTTTGGGCGTGAACGGGATGTCAGGCGTTCTCAGTGTCGAGGCGGAGCGGCGGGCGTGGGTTGCGGTCGAGCAGCGGCGTGTGCACGCGTGCAGGGTGCGGCGCTCTGGCGTGCTCTCGGCCTGGTGCAGTGGCACTGGGCGCGGGTTGTGCTCGGTGGTCCATGGCTGCTCTTGGCTCGGGCAAGGGATAGGGAGTGGCGGTGAGGTGCTGGCTACCTCCTAGACATGGAGAGAGAGGGGGAGGTGGTCGGCTGGGGTGAGGGCAAGGTTGGTTAGCGAGGTGCTTGGCATGGCTTGGCCTTTCAACTAGGGTGTAGGGGATGGGGTGGTAATGGCATGGTTTGATCAAGTGGAGACAGAGGGAGTGTTTTGTGGTCAATTGGGTGGCAAAACCCTGTAGAAACAGTGAGCTAGCTAATTGTGTTTGATTCTGCCTGCCATGTGTTTGATGAAATGGCCGCAAGAGAAAAAGTTTTGAATTTTGAGTTCAAAATTTTTGAGTGATCTCCACTAGTGATAGGCAGTCTCTGGTTGCAAGGGTTCTGAAAATGGAGCTCAAAAAGATGGTTTTTGAAATAGGGGTGATCTATGCATATGCATTAGATTCAATTTTAAACTGTCATTTAAAATAGTTAACAGAATGTTTTTAGCAGATCCAAAGGTGGGCCTTGGTACCTCATTATGTGTACTAGCAAGGGGTGCAAAGATCAATAATTGTTTCTGTTAAGAATTGAGTACTTGGAATAGCCAAAGTAGGCATGAGAGTTAAATTTGCCAAAATGACCATTCCTTCTTTTTAATTTCTTTTTGATTTGATTTTCTTTAGGAAAAGTTTGGGAATGATGTAGATGAGGTTTAAATCACCTAAGAAAAATTTCACAAGCATTGGATCACTCAATCATGGCAATTCAAACAACTCCTACTTTAAATGCACACATATATGAATGCTTTCATTTTAAATTTGGAAAAGTTTTTGTTAACCCTATTTTTGGATGATTTGATCTTGATAAGCTTGTTTTGAAGTTTTGGTATGTTACAAACCTTCCCCCCTTAAACAAAATCTCGTCCCGAGATTTACAAAGAAAACTAGGAACTAACGAGATCTGGGAACTCTGTTCTAATGTAATCTTCGCGCTCCCAAGTAGCTTCCTCCTCTGTATGGTTGCTCCACTGAATCTTGAGAAACTTGATACTCCTGGTCCTGGTGGTTCTGTAGGCTTCTTCTAAGATACGGATGGGTACTTCCCGATAGGTCAGGTCATTGTTGATTTCCACGGCTCTATGATCGATGTTTTTGAAAACTTCCGTCTTCTCGGGCACTTACGAGCATTTGCGAAGTAACAAGATATGGAACACATTGTGGATGGCTGACATCTCTTCAGGCAGTTCCAACTGATACGATACTTCTCCTCAGTGGTTCAGAATCTTGAAAGGTCCGATATATCTGGGAGCTAACTTTCCCTTCAGACTAAAGCGTTGAGTTCCCTTCAATGGTGAAACCTTGAGATATACGAAATCTCCGATATTGAAAGTCAGGTCTCTCCTTCTCTTGTCAACATAGCTCTTCTGTCTGGATTGGGCAGTCTTGAGGTTCTCACGGATTTTGTGAACTTTCTCTTCTGCTTCTCGGAGAATGTCGGGTCCAAAGATCTGACTCTCTCCTACTTGCGACCAATTCAAAGGGGTACGACACTTTCTTCCGTATAGGAATTCGAAGGGTGCCATCTGCAAACTAGCCTGATAACTGTTGTTATATGATAATTCTATGAAAGGCAGGCAGTCTTCCCATTTTGATCCGTATTCCAACACACAAGCTCTAAGCATATCCTCTAGGATCTGGTTGACTCTCTCAGTTTGTCCATCTGTTTGTGGGTGATAAGCGGTACTGAAATTCAACTTGGTTCCTAAACCTTCCTGAACTTTCTGCCAAAATCTTGAAGTATACTGGGTTCCTCGATCTGAGACGATGGTCTTGGGGGTTCCATGCAGACTAACAATTCTAGCAATGTACAACTCTGCTAGCTTTGCACTCTAGTAGGTTGTCTTGACTGGTATGAAGTGGGCTACCTTGGATAGTCTATCAACTATGACCCAGATTGAGTCATTTCCCCTACTAGAAGTAGGTAAACCGGTGATAAAGTCCATTCCGACGGAATCCCATTTCCATTCCGGAATCTGCAATGGTTGCAATAGTCCTGCAGGTCTCTGATGCTCTGCTTTGACTCGTTGACAGATGTCACATTTGGCGATGTAGCTTCCGATCTCTCTCTTCATCTTGTGCCACCAAAATTGCTCTTTCAAATCCTGATACATCTTTGTTCCTCCGGGGTGGATAGAATAAAGAGTATCATGAGCTTCCTTCATGATAACCTCCTTCAGCTCTGAATCTGCTGGCACACAGATACGTCCTTTGTACCACAGTACACCTTCTTCGTCTTCGGTGAATCCAGGTACCTTTCATGTACCAATACGATGTTTGATTCCATTGATACTTTCATTTCCCTTCTGGGCTTCCTTGATTTGGCTAATCAAAGTGGGTTGAAGTTCAATGCTAGCTAGGAATCCTTTGCTAACTAATTCAGTCCTGAACTGCTCCAACTCCTCGTACAAACTTGGTTGCTTCTCTTTGATCATGGTGTTAAGCCTACACGGCAATCTGCTAAGAGCATCCGCTACCACATTGGCTTTGCCGGGGTGATAGTGAATGTCAAGGTCATAATCCTTGATTAACTCTATCCATCTTCTTTGCCTCATATTCAGCTCCTTCTGGGTGAAGATATACTTCAAGCTCTTATGATCTGAGTAAATCTCACAGCGATTACCCATCAAATAATGACGCCATGTCTTCAATGCTAGAACCACGGCTGCTAGCTCAAGATCATGGGTCGGATAGTTCTGCTCATGCTGCTTCAGTTGTCGAGACAGATACGCGATGACTTTGCCTTCTTGCATCAATACACATCCTAGGACAATCTTGGATGCATCACAATACACATCAAACGGCTTCTTGATGTCTGGCATGATCAAAATCGGGGCGGATATCAATCTCTTCTTCAGCTCTTGGAAACTGTCTTCACACTTGTCTGTCCATTCAAATTTCTTGTCCTTCTTCAACAATTGGGTCATTGGTCAGGCTATGCTCGAGAATCCTTCCACGAACTTGCGGTAATATCCCGCTAATCCGAGAAATGAACGAACTTGGGTTTGATTGGTTGGGGCTTCCCATTCTTCGACATCTTTGATCTTGGTTGGATCAACAGAGACTCCTCCGGCAGACACAATATGGCCTAGGAATCCTACTTCTTTCAGCCAAAACTCACACTTGCTGAACTTGGCATATAACTGATGCTCTCTCAGGGTTTCTATGATGATTCTCAGATGTTGCTCATGCTCTTCTTCTGACTTAGAGTAGATAAGGATGTCGTCGATAAACACCACTACAAACTTATCAAGGAAATTCATAAAGATCTTATTCATGAGATTCATGAAATAAGCAGGGGCATTGGTTAGTCCAAAAGACATAACCGTATACTCGTATAAACCATAGCGAGTAGTAAAGGCGGTCTTCGGAATATCCGTTGCACAAATCTTAAGTTGGTGATAACCAGTCCTAAGATCAATCTTTGAGAATACCTGAGCTCCGGTCAACTGATCAAATAGATCCTCTATCTTTGGCAAAGGGTACTTGTTCTTGATGGTGATATCATTCAATTTTTAGTGCAACCTACAGACGGTTGCCTCCATCTTTCTTGTCGACGAATAACACTGGTGATCTCCATGGCGATGCACTTGGTTGAATCAAACCTGTTGCTAACATGGCATCCAACTGCTTCTTTAGTTCCACTAACTCTGCGGGGTTCATGGTATAGGGTCTCTGGGCTATAAGTCCGGTTCCGGGGATTAGTTCGATAATGAACTCAATATCCCTATCCGGGGGCATACCTGGCAATTCATCTGGGAATACGTCGGGGTATTCACAGACTACTCTGACTTGGTCAATGGTAGGCAGGGCTACACTCTTGTTGCACTTGAATTGACGGGGTAAGGTTTCGGAGATATGCTCTACTGTTACTCCAAAACTACTGGTCATGGTGATGGCTTTCTTAGCACAGTCCATCAGTCCTTTATGCCTTGATATCCAGTCCATACCTAGTACTACTTCCAATCCTTTGGTTCCAAGTATAATTAGGTTGGCATAAAAATCTATCCCATGTATTCTGATAGGTACAGCTTTGCAAATTTTTCTAGCTTTTGTTGTTGAACCGGAGATTTGAACTATCATGACATGCTTCAGGTTGGTTGGGTGAATCTTACTAGTGCATACAAATTCTTCGGTGACAAATGAATGCGATGCTCCAGAATCAAACAATACTCTTGCTAAAACTGAGTTGACAGAAAACATACCCAACACTACATCCTGGCTTCTTCCTGCGTTCATGTGGAAGAGACGACCGTTCTTGATTGTGCGGTTCCACAGGGCAAACCTCCTTCCTAGTTGAACACGATGCTGCTGCTGAGCTGGGGCATTCACAGGGGCATTGGTGGCAGTCTTCTTGGGACACTCATTGGAGTAGTGACCCTTCACTCCACACTCGAAACAAGTGATCTGGGACTTGTCCTTGACTGCGACAGGTACAGCATTGCTGCCAGTTCTGGGTGCAGCTTTGTTGTTGTTGCTCTTGGAGGGGCACGGTTGAAATTGTTGGCATTGCCGGAGTTGTGATTGTTTCCTCCGGACTTCACATTGCCTCCGCTACGGTTGGGGTAGCTTGGGCGAGAATTTGGGGGTCGGTTGTTCCTTGGTGCATATCCTGGTGAGGGGTTAGGACGGTACTTCTGGTGACTACTGGATCTAGACTGCTGCATCATACGGCGGTTGCGGTTGTCGTTTGCCTGGTTAATCTTCCCTTCCATCTGAATGGCAGAGTCGACTAGCTCTTCGAGATCATCGAAACAGATGTTGACGAGGACAGTCTGCATCTCATCATGCAGTCCGTTTAAGAATCTCTCTTTCTTCTTGGCCTCCGTGTTGATCTCATCCGGTACATATCTGGCAAGTGACAAGAATCTGTCATGGTACTCCACCACAGTCATTCTTCCTTCTTCAATTCACGGAATTCATCTCTCATCCTGTTGACAAGACCTTGCGGCACGTGGGTGCGGCTGAACTTGACCTTGAATGCTTCCCAGGTCATCACCTGGCCATGGTTCATATTGCGGATGCTATTCCACCAAGCTCTTGCATCTCCCGCCAGATAGTGGGTGGCGAAGAGAACTTTACCTCTAAGTTGTTTTCCATGGTCTGTAACCAGTCATCAGCATCTAATGGGTTTTCAGATTGGTTAAAGATTGGGGGATTTGTGTTCTAAATTTTTTTGAGTTTGGATCCTTGGTGATCCTGATTTCCATGTCCTTGGTTGTTGAGAGCCATTTGGGCAATCTGCTGTAATTTTGCTAAGTTGGCTTGACGCTCGGCCCTGCTTGCTTCACGGTCTGCGATAAGATTCTGCAAGATCTACAGCATTGGGTCCTGCGACGAGCTGCTCCCTCCTTGGTTTCCACGAGTCATCTGAAGATTGAGATAGATATAGGGGTAAGAGAGAAATTCTAAGGTTCATGGTTTTGGGTTTTCAAAGCTAAAACTTTGAGTTAAACTCAGGTTTTTCCACTAACTTCTTTTTCATTCATGCAAGCAAGCACACGGTACAACACACACCACAACAAGCAAAGGGGAGAACAGATGGTTTGAAGAACCATTCTACAAGCTACGATACAATGAGATGCTACATCTCATGCTACGATAGTGCTCTAGTGCATCTATTCATCGTCGATGAAGTCGGAGTCTTCATCCTCAGTGTAGAAGTCCACAGCATCCTCCTCCAGAAAGTCATCATCGTTGCTGAGGTAAGAATCCATATCTCCCTGGATGTCTTCACCCTCATCTTCTTCTTCTTTGGCGGCAAGCTGAGCTTCCTGCTCTTTGACGGTCTTCTCGAGGTCGGCCACCTTCTTGCGAAGACGGGCGATGGTGCGATCCTTCTTTGCACGCTGGCAACAAAGAGACTGGCGATCTTGGACGAGCAGCGCGAAAGTCTAGGCCTTCTGGTCGGCGATGGCACGGTTCTGGTTGGCTAACTCTCTGGCATTGTCCAGTTCCTGCTATCGGTCATGAAGCAAGAAGTCAAGGTTCTCCACTTGACGCCTCAACTCTGGGTGACTTGGCATCTCCATCGGCATTCCCACGAAGTCATGTCTTGCATAGTGGGCAAAACGGGTTCCTTGGATCTTGTTGACGCTGAGGGCACATAGACGTGCGAGAGCTTCATGCATTGCCCTGGCTAATCCATCTAGCTAGTTGTTCTCTCTCACGGAGAACTGAATTCTCCCGGAGGTTGGTGCTTCGATGCTTCCCCGAAGATCCGCGGTGACTAGCCACTGTAGGTCTCCTCCTGGGGGTCCTGGAAAGCTTGGTCGGTACTGAATTCTCCCAGAGGTTGGTGCAGTGGTTGAAGTTTTCTTCTTCTTCTTCTTGGTAGAACTCCTCCTCCTCGAAAGCTTGGTCGGTACTAGCGTCTATAAATACATAGGGAGTGCACAATCACCAAAAAGTACTTAACTAGGCTAAGTAGCATTCTAAAACACATATTTGATTATCTATTATCATCACAAACATCACAAGTTTTAATTCAATAGTTTCCTCCTTTTTATTTTAGAAAAGTAATTTCTACTCATTAAAATATTAACTAAATTTTTTAATATTCACCACCAAAATATGGGATCATGTGGACACATGTCCTCACCACATATTCTAACATGTGGGAATGAGATTTAAGGGTTGGATCAATATCACTTTGGTTTAAGTTCATTATTTAATGATTTAAAGTGACTAGAAATGCCTATATAGCATTATTTTTATACTAGTCCAAAGTCACTACATGTCAACCTTAATATTATTACATGCTTAGATAGATATGATGAAATGTGATTTTTGAGAGTTGGAAACAACTCAAAAGCTAACTTGGTTGATTTTATAAAAATGTTGCAAGTTGCAAAAGCTTCTGTTTTGTTATTTTTATTAGGAGAGATCTATAACTCTAATTGAATTAAATCCAACGGGCTTGGATAGATCATTTTAATACCTTTCAGACAAAATTGGTTTCATACAATTTGGATTTATAAAACTCTCTGAATTGAATTTTGAAATAGGGGACAGAAACTAGATTTAACTAAAAAGGAAAAACCAGATTTGAATCTATGGGCTAGCTGAAAGGACTTGGGCGGCCCAGTGGCGCTCATGCGAGGCTCAGCTGACAGGGTCCCGCTTGTCGTGCACTTAACACGCTAAACGGCACGCTGTAATGAGGATTAGAAGCGAGATCAACGGCTGAGGGTCGTTGTCGATGAAGAACAGGTCGCCGGCGAGCTCGAACCCTAGCGGCTCGGTGGGGGTCTACTGGGGGCGTACCAGGGCTCCAGCAAGGTCGGCGAGGCGGGCAAACGAAGTAGAAGACGACGGCGAGGCGAGGCGTGGTCGCGGCGGAGCTTGGGACGGCCGAAATCAACGACACCCTTCTCCTCCAGAGGCGGCGGCTTCGGCTCCAATTTCGGCGAGCAGTTGCTCCACTTGCTCCGGCTAGAGGTGGGTGAGGTTCAGAGAGGTGAGGGGAGTAGAATGGTGTGGAGAAGAATGGCTGGGAAGGGCTCCTTTTATAGGCCCGACGGTGAGACCGAGCGGGATGGGCGGTCGACGGTGGCGACATGGCTACGGCGAGCTAGCGGCATGACGGGGGATGGCGATCGATGGGTGGTTCCCTGGCGGTGCTCTAGGACTTAAATGCGGCCGTAGGGGCGGTGGCACGCGGTCTGGGCGAGGTGGCGCTCTGCGTGGCCGAAGCGGCGGTGTCCACGGCGAGCGGTGGCTGTGAGGCTTTGGACGGTGAACGGGGATGTCTGGGACGTTCTCGTGTCGAGGCGAGCGGGCGGGCGGGCGATGGCGGCGGCGTGTGCACGCGTGCCGGGTGCGGCGCTCTGGCGTGCTCTCAGCCTGGTGCGGTGGCACTGGGCACGGGTTGTGCTCGGTGGTCCACTGCTGCTCTTGGCTCGGGCAAGGGACAGGGAGTGGCGGTGAGGTGCTGGCTACCTCCTAGACATGGAGAGAGAGGGGGAGGTGGTCGGCTGGGGTGAGGGCAAGGTTGGCCGGCGAGTTGATGCTCGGCATGGCTTGGCCTTTCCACTAGGGTGTAGGGGATGGGGTGGTAATGGCATGGTTTGATCAAGTGGAGACAGAGGGAGTGTTTTGTGGTCAATTGGGTGGCAAAACCCTGTAGAAACAGTGAGCTAGCTAATTGTGTTTGATTCTGCCTGCCATGTGTTTGATGAAATGGCCGCAAGAGAAAAAGTTTTGAATTTTGAGTTCAAATTTTTTGAGTGATCTCCACTAGTGATAGGTAGTCTCTGGTTGCAAGGGTTCTGAAAATGGAGCTCAAAAAGATGGTTTTTGAAATAGGGGTGATCTATGCATATGCATTAGATTCAATTTTAAACTGTCATTTAAAATAGTTAACAGAATGTTTTTAGCAGATCCAAAGGTGGGCCTTGGTACCTCATTATGTGTACTAGCAAGGGGTGCAAAGATCAAGAATTATTTCTGTTAAGAATTGAGTACTAGGAATAGCCAAAGTAGGCATGAGAGTTAAATTTGCCAAAATGACCATTCCTTCTTTTTAATTCTTTTTGATTTGATTTTCTTTAGGAAAAGTTTGGGAATGATGTAGATGAGGTTTAAATCACCTAAGGAACATTTTACAAGCATTGGATCACTCAATCATGGCAATTTAAACAACTCCTACTTTAAATGCACACATATATGAATGCTTTCATTTTAAATTTGGAAAAGTTTTTGTTAACCCTATTTTTGGATGATTTGATCTTGATAAGCTTGGATTAAAGTTTTGGGATGTTACATTAGGTTTTCACCCTGAAAAAAGACCACAATCTCAAAACAATAGCTTCAACAAGGCCATTGTCAGGCACAACCAATTAAGGCCAGACCCTGGGTTTTCACCCTGTAAGGTAGGACTATGAACCTCTCCTGTGCAGTCTCCCCACTTGCATGCCACTGCTCCAAGTCACGAGTCACCAAGTCAATTCCTCATCACCACCCAGATACGAACCACCATTGTGAGTCCTCAGATCTCGGTCTCCATGACATTCTCCCTCATCACCATGGAACAAGAACATGCCCCATGACATTAACAGCCAAGAGAGCTTCGAAGCGCTCCCAGTGAACCGAAACGGTCAGAGTAAAATGGGTGCACATGACCGAATCTCTCCAATCCGAAAATCTCTAGGCATTATTCGCCCATGGGAGTTCGCCGAAGCCTTCCAGAACTCGCCACGCCGACCAGATCAAAGAGGGCAAGCAACAAGTAGATCCTTGTCTTGGCGTGAGAGGAATCCTAGGACCGCCACCATTATTTGCAGTAGACGAGCAGGCCCCCCACACCGCCCGTCATCTCCGTGCAGCACCAATAGAGGAGGAGAGGGCAACAACCGCAGGAGATCGGCGTGGCTAGGCCACAGCCTTACCCCGTCGGCGTATGGCCACCGACCCAAACGGCGGCGTGCCTCCATCCCCTCGTTGGCCGCCAGAGATCCTCAGGCCCCGGCCAAGACGGCCGCGCCGCACCAAGCCCACAGCCAGCGCCACACCTCCCCCATGTGAACACTATCGCATACCCATCTCCTACCCTCCATCTTTGATGGATGAGGCACCGCCACCGCCTCCGTAGTCGACAGCAGCGGCGGCCGATGCGACGAGGGTTGGGGGGGTTCTTAGGGGAGGACAGAGAAGAGGCCCTCCGGAGCCGCTGGAGTCGCATGGGGGCGGCTCGGGAGAGGGTTAGGGTTTCCATGTATTGGGCATCTAGCTAGCCCTATATTTAAACACTTACAATTTTCTTTAAGTGATAGATTATCTCATGTATTTAAGATCCATGCTAATTAACTTCTATAACGTTTTGCTAACCCTACCTATCCACATGACAAATAACGGGTTGAGTTGAGTGCTGGAGACCGTACCAAAACCCTAAAATGAGCTACATTGTTGAGAGAGCATCTGTGTGGTTAGCTTGGCTTGACACGCCAGAAAAAGTATGAAAAAGAATATGCAGTGGGGAAACCCACTGTTCTGCCTCAAAGAAAAGTACTCGGCGTTGGTACTTTTGTTACTTAATTTTGCTGATTTTTTTATTAAGACGTGTGTGTTTCTTGTGTGTGTGGATTCGCCCTAGCCTGGTAGCACGTTAATGTAAGTGCTCACTCCATGACAAACATACTTAATTAATTCCATATGTAACGTCTCCACGCTTCAATCTAGCCCAAGTACATAGCGGAAATTCGAAATGGAGACTGAGTTGCAGGTAGCCTTCTATTTTCTTAAAAATTATATTTGATGTAAACTATAAGGGTGCAAAATCTCGATGTGAAATTCTTTGTACTACAAGCTTGCAAAAAGTGTAGATCTGACCATACTAAAGAGTGCACATTTCAAAACTATAAAAGTTGTCAGATTTTACCTTTTTTGTGTAGCACAGGATAAAAATAATTTTGTGTTGAGATTTTTCAAGCTTGTGGGATAGATCATTGACTACATCTAGAATTTCTTTTCAGAATTTTCTAAAACTTGTAAATATCATTTTCAGTTTTAAAAACACAAAAGGCTCATTGGAGCTCAGCCTCTATTTGTTCGCTCTCCAGTATATATCGGCTTTATCATGGAACATGTTATTTTTCCAATGCATATAGTACCCAACTTCCCATTAGATATATATAGCAGTTGATAAATATATTTCTCTGGTTTTGGCTATATGCTAATCCATGAAAATATTTCGGATTGGCTTAGTGGGTTGATTACATATGTCTTTGAAAGTAAACCTGGCTCACTTGGGAGCAGAGGATGTACAACCTAACCACCTATCTTCAAACCCTGATGGTTATCTTTCAAGTGGCAAATCCTCTCGTATTTGTGTGTGGGGGTGTCTGAGTTCGGGTTTTCGCTGCGGTTTTCGGCCACTTGGCTACACACCCTGCGACATATCGCACTATACATAAATTCTGTTTTTTCTTCTATCTAATCTAATATATGGCAGAACGCCTACAGGTTCCTCAACTCGTATATAAGATCCTAACTTCTATTACTCCCTCAGTCCTGAATTAGATGTCACATATTTATCTAGATTCAGATATATCTAGACACGTTTTGTGTATAAATAATGTGAATCTAGATAAATGTATGACATCTAGTTCGGGACATGGAGTACTATAACTTTTTGCTAACCGTACTTATCCATATGACAAATAGCATGTAAAGTCTAGTGCTGGAGACTGTAGCAAAACCCTAAAATGAGCTACATTGTCGAGAGAGCATCTGTGTGGGTAGCTTGACTTGACACGCCAGAAAGGTAGATGCATATGCATGCCCGATCGAGTTAGTGGATTCAAAACTCCCTTTGTGCAGCTATACATGTAGGCGTGTTGACTGTAGGTGGAGGGGAATTCCCAGCTGGTTTCCTACATGCTTCTGATCTCTTCACTTCATCGGCCACTAGCAAGGCGCGATCAAGTGTTTGACTATTGCACACAAAAAGGAAGCTGGCAGTTGGCAGAATCCGGCAGGGTTCCTCAAAGCAGAACCTGACGTCAACGGCAGTGAGCACCGATCGAACGATCGACTTCGACTTCGACCACGCGTTCGGATTGCACAAGGATTCGCGCCTTCGAGCTCTTTCTCGAAGTACTACTAACTTGGCAACACATCGTGTATATGAGGGGAGTGCTAGGTTAGGCGCTAACTACCTCATAGTTAACTACAGATCTCGAACACTTCTAATTAACCTTTAGAGCAGCTGGCTAATTGAACGTATGCTTTGGTAGATTCGAGTACATTCGACACACGCGTTGGAGTTGGACATCTTTGATTATTTTTACATGCCTACATCTTTGATATTTTTTTAACATGCCTAACCAACCGTGTCTGTAAATGTAATGCTTGTTCAAGAATCTTATGTACTCCCTCCGTCTCAAAATAGATGTTAGATGTTTGTCAAAATTTAAATGTATCTAGTACTAAATAGTGTCTAGATATATTTAAATTTGATAAATTTTGCGATATCTATTTTGAGACGGACGAAGTACATGTGGACAGTTGCATTTAGCTATGTTGATGTATTTAGGCGACCGGAGCCAAAAACTGATCAAACCGAAGAGGGCTATACCTTGGACTAGATTAATAAATATATACTCGTTCATACCGCTTTTTCAAGAAAACAAAACTCATTTGTACCCTGTAGTTGTTTTACTTAAGACTTTTGATCTTCTATAAGTGTAATTCCACCTTTTATCTCTTAGTTGTGACTTGTGAATTTGTGATATCATGATATCGTTTGTTCTCTTTAATTCTTTCCATGTTGTATTCCTTGATTAATTTGTTGTGATATTGTGATAAATTGTATTCTAAGTAAAAAGCTAGATCCACTTGATATGACAACTGTTAGCTGACTAGACAAACAACTCATATGCACACTTGTCAAGGGCATACCAACTTTTCAAATTTAATAAAAAATATATATTAAATAAAATTGTGTCCCACGATATAAGTTACTGGCCTTCTGTGCACGGATACACCCCTAGTGAGCACAAGCAATAGTTACCGTCATGGTAAACTACAACATCATCTGGCGTATGGATCCATTTTAAGTTTAGGAAAATAATAAAATGGGGTGAAAACCACCACGTAGTCACAAGTAAGGGAGACAATGTGGTACTCCCTCCAATCCGGTGTAATTGTTTAGGCAACCCTGCCCGAACCTATGACAATTAAATCAGATCGGATGTTGTGATATTATTTAAATGCGTTCAACGAGTTGTGTCATTATCGCAACTAGAGGATAAAACGTGATATTTACTCCTTTTGAAAACACGTCGTCTTTTTCCAAAGACTTTAAACACAATGTTCAGAATTACAAATGATAACTACAAAATTGATTTGAACCATCTTGCAACGATCAAATTATTAACATGTAAATGCACTACCTATGTAGTAGTTCAAAAGTGTGGACGTTTTATATAAATTACCAACATGATTTGGATTTGGAGTATTTGCGTTTTTTTTTGGAATGATGCACCTCGACACTACCTTGGGGTTCTTTCTGGCAATGGTATCTTATCAATTGCAGCTAGTTAGAGGTGGGAATTTTGCATAAATTAAAACCGACGTCAAAAGTTGTTCCCATCCATAGATAAGTCCAAATCTGCATGTCTATTGACTAGGTTAATTTCAATCTGCAAAATTGATTTGATAGTGCTATTTTCTTTTCCAGATGACCTATAAATTTGAGTGCATTTTAGCTAGCTAGGTTTCCCCACTTATTTTACTTTTCCCTGTAATTCTCACACTTTTTCTTCCCTTTACTCTTTTCTTACATCTTACGGCCCCATATTATGCAGCCATTACCAACATAGTGTGCCAAGATCTGGTGACAATAATCATCGACTTAATTCAGTAGTGGCCATTACTGATAGACATGACCTGTCTGTGTGTACATGCCACCATGAACAGCTAGCACCTCTCCAACAATCCACTTGTTGTAGGCAAAAAGCACCACTAACCCAAGATTTACATCTATTAGCTATCGCAGATTGAGATTCAGCCTATTGTTCCCATACAGAAATAATCTCGCCTACTCTAAATATCTTATGATCTGATCGCCTAGAGCTACAAATTATGTTTTTTTTAAATGGGAGAAAACATCCTGGCCTCTGCATCAGTAGCTACAAATTATGTCTTATCTAAAAACATCTTATGTTTATATCACCAAAAACATACACAATTAAATTACAAATTAATTAAAGTGCTCTTTGCAACCAATTTGATTCACGTGAATTTCAAAGAAATTTCCTAGGACTTGAATCTACGTTGTAACCTTAGTACTCTCTCTGATCCAAATTAATTGTCTTAGGTTTAGACAAAATGTTACCTAAATCTGTTTAGGCTCAATGAATTTGCGACAAGTAATTTGGATCAGAGGTATATTTTTTTGTATGACACATTTTATGATTCATATGTGATTGAGTAGGCATGGAATTGCAATTCATCATTTTCCTGCCTCTACGTTTATGAATCCTTGCTAAAGATAGTTTTCAATAATGCATGTTAAAATGCGAATCATATATTTCCTACCCTTTTGAATCATGCGAATCATAGAGTCTCTTGTATTATGCGGTTCTGTAAGATGTTCCACGATAATTGCATTTCTCTTTTACTCAATCACACAAGCTCTTTGTTCAATTAACACACTTAATAGTAGTATACTGACCAATCTCGCTTTGGTCCTGAGGGGTGACTGTCGGGAACCCTAAAAAAACTCTACCGCCAGCTCTTGTATCCCTCCCTCCTCCTCCGACGCTACTAGGATGCGGCTGGGCCTAGCTGCCTTCGTGGAGCTTCCCATTGCTTCCTCGCCCGATGGTGTTGGCCTAGGATGGCACCCTACGATCTGGATGTGGCACTCTCGTCGGTTTCACGACATTGATTGCATCTACAGCGATGCGGCAGGCAACATGCGGACCCATCTCTTAGTAGGTCAATGGCGGTTGGCATGGAGGTGGCTTCCGTCTCTTACGGCTCGGTCCTGCGGGCTGTAGTGAACAGGTTGGAGGGGAGGCAGTTGGTCGGTGAGAGCTAGACTCTGATGCGGTCGGAGCCGATGATGGCAGCGTCCTCGGGCATCGTGACCTTGTCGAAGGCGTCGTTACTGTGAAGCTCCCGCTCCCTACTAGATGTTCCCGGGGAAATCCTAGATCTGGGTCCCAGATCGGACGGTGGGGACTTTCAGTGTTGTTCTCCCTCTTAAGTGTATTGTTTTGGAGCACAAGATGTCTGGAGGGGTCTGTTGGTGGAGCGGTGTTTCATCTACCGCGTCAAAGGCGGGGCAGGGGGTCTCAGCGGCGGGCATGTGATGGACACGCGCATGGTGGTGGTGATGTCTGGCACCGTGATGGTGTCAATGGTAGGCCTGGCAAGGTCAATACCTGGATCCCTGCCCTAAGGATGGGTTGACGAAAGATGGTGGCAACCATTTCTGGAGCGCGTGCGATTTTAGGTGCTGAGGATCTATTGGACCAGTTTGTGCTACCTTATTGTGATTGGGAAGTTTGGTGAGACCCTCAATTTTGTAATTATGTGCGTATGTGTGTGAGTTTAGGACGTATGGTCCTGACATGGCCACCCCTTCATCAGGATTATATGTGTTGCCGCAGTGAGGTGGCTTCATGTTGATCTATGTATTTTTTTATGAGGCTATATTAAATAATTGAAAGAGTATGAATTTGATGGAATATGATGGATATATTATTGAGCCTCATGGGCGAGTATATATAGTCGTACAAGGATCAACTTGGAGTACAAGACGAGTTAGGCTAGAATCCTAACTATCCTAAACTACCACAATAACCGTGTACGTATCATACTCTAACATCCCCCGCAGTCGTAGCGGTACGTCGTGAACAACCGGAACATCACGGACGGTCAGACTAGATATAAACCGAAGTAGCATCCAGTAGGCTGACATCCCCCCACAGTCGTACCGGAAACGTCTTGGATGGTGTCGCATCACGGTAGCTTGAACTGTAGAGGAAGCTAGTGATGCTCAAGCGAGGTAGTAGCCCTTGTGCCGATGTCGAGGGAGCCGAGAGCATGAGGCGGTGCCATGGTCGAGGTAGCCGTGTGATGGGTCGCCGTGGTCGATGTCGTGGTCGGGGATGCCCGTGTCGAGGGAGCCGCACGTGAAGCCGCATGCATGCGCATAGTGCAGAGGAGGATGATGGAGACGCGTCGAGGCAGTCATTGAGGGTGTCGATGCCGAAGTCGATGCAGTCTAAGCCGTCGAGGACGAGGTGCGACCATAGTTTTGCCAGAACTAGGCGCACGTCGGGGACGAACGCACACTCCGGTTTTGCCAAAACCGAGTATGCAAAGAAGAACTCGTCGGTGATGCGGTCGAGGCAGTCGTAGAGGGGTCGATGCCGAAGAAGACGTTGTCGAAGCCGATGAAGACGATGCGCCGATCCGAGTTTGCTAGACTCGGAAACGCGTCGGGGACGAAGGCACCCCCAGTATTGCCAGTACTAGGCGTGCGGGGGCAGGGACCATCATAAACTTGTCGCCGTGTCAGAAAGACTAGCAGAGGAAGCCTCTAGAGCGGCTGTGACACGCAGAGCGGCTAAGGGAGAGATGCCGACGCTGTCCGCGGTTGTCGGAGTAGAGTAACAGGTGGTATAGTCGGGGATGAGGCGATGACGCTGGCGGCGAAGTTGTAGTGGACGAAGACGTAGAAGGTGGCGAAACCAACGGCGACCTGGGTTAGTCATGATGGATGCCTAGAGTGGTGATGGGGTAGTCAGCGGGACCTACGATGACGAGAGGCCGCCCTGCAGGTTACCTTGTGAAGCGCGGCGGTGGTGCTCGAAGTAGGCGAGGAAGACCCAGCGACGTGACGAAGACCATGTGCAGACGGCGGTGATCCGCGCCGTAGGAGATGGCGCGGTGAAAGTCGAGACCGTCGATGCACGAGGACGATGCGAGATCGCGGCGCCACGCTACGACCCGAGGGGGCGGCATAGCTGCAGGGCGCAAGTCGGTGCAACGGCTGGGAGACCACCAGCGACGTACACGCCAAGGAAGACGCGTTGGAAGCCGGTAGCGTGGACCAAAGGCGGCGGCGCTGCGGCCCGACGGGGCGACACAGCGGTAGCCCGTAGCTCGATCGATGGCAGACGCATGCTCGAGGACGTGCTTGGCGTAGACAGACGCGAGATCGGTTAATCAGACGATGGTGCACCGTATGCGCCATGCGTGGACGACGCGTAGATCGGATTCGATGGCGACATTATCGGTGAAGTCGCGGACGATGACGACGAAGAGGATCCGAGGGGACGGCCGCGATAGCCTTCCGAGGAAGGCGAGCAACGGCCGCTGCGGCGCTACTGTCGCGAGGCCGCGATATCTGTTGAGGCAAAGCGGCAGAATGGCGGAGGCGCCTGACGCGATGTAGATCCTCGACGCCGATGGTCGGAGTAGAGGTGCGGCGATAACGACGGCGGTGGGCGACTCAATCCGATCTAAGATCGGTAAACCAAAAAGAAAGCCGTTGAAGAGATTGAAGAAAAAGACTTACAGGGCAGCCGATTACGGATCGGCGGACGAACCCTGCATATGGGTTGCGTAGCCCCCAACGGAGATCATGGAGATCGACCTCCCCGAGGGCCGCGCGGCGGAAGTTAGGATTTGAGATCGATTTAGGCTGATACCATGAAAGAGTATGAGTTTGGCGGAATATGATGAATATGTTATTAAGGCTCATGGGCGAGTATAGCGTACAAGAATCAACTTGGAGTACAAGACGAGTTAGGCTAGAATCTTAACTATCCTAAACTAACACAATAACCGTATACGTATCATACTCTAATAATAATAAATAAAGAGGTTGTGCGTTATCTTTTTGATGCAAGGAGTCCGGGAATCACCTCCGTTTCGGAAAAAATTAGTACTAATATACTAATGTTAAAAAGACAGGCTTCTCGAATACTCTATCCGTTTAAAATATAAGATATTTTAGTACCTATCTATATCTATACCTAATAATAAAACACGAAGTGTTTCTCCCGGTCTAACACTTTTTTAGACGGTTTTAGCCCTGCCACAAATAACAAATAACGCACCAATGCCACCTATAAGTTAATTAAGTCAAAAACAGCGTCCAGATATTATTGGCCGGAATCCAGCCGGTCTTGGTCGAGAATCGATGTGGAAACGTTCGGGAAGGGCCTGGCCCGTCGGAAGGTGCAGCCTTCTTGCCGGATTTCTGCCAGCGTCGGAGGTGATGTCCACGGGATTGTTGTACGGATGCTACCGCCACCGCCTCTTCCTCGCGTCGACCTTCGCGTAGACGAGGCTCTGCTCCTCCTTTCCACTCCCCGTTGGACCTCACATCAGGCCAAGGAGCCGACAAGGCGCATGCCAAACAGTGGATGAGCTTGATCCCGCGAGCAGTAGATTGAGGTAAGGAAAATTCAGTCAACAAAGTGTATCGAGTAATTTGTACTGTCACATGACTTACCTATTAGAGTATCTATAGTGTGTGATTTATTATGTCTATCAAGCTTGGGATCCTAGCTAGCTTTCCCATGCCCTCGCCTGAAAAAAGATGAATCCCTGAATGCAGACTTGCTGAACTCCAATGACGCGGTTCAGAACATTTCGACAGGCTTGAGGTTACGTTCGTGCGTTGTTGCCAACTAAAGACTGTTGCATGTCCAGGCTGACCTCTATACCTCAATTATGCCTCGCTAAAGAAGGTGCAGAGTATGCCTTGAGGACCTCTTTTCCATTCATTCTGAAGGTTGCACACCATTCTGAATTTTTTTGGTTGCACACCATTGTGAACAAGACTGAGATTAATTATATGGTCGTACATAATTTATTTTCTTCCACTGTAGATTACTTAAAAGAGCAACTCTGGAATTTTCAAATTTGTGGTTTTAAACTATACTTAAGTGACCATGCGTCTGATGTCGGATTCTCTTCAGAGTTTCAGGTCATTGAGTAGAAGTCATTGGAGGAAGTTATGTCTCCCTTTTCTTATGTAATTCACGGAAGCACCGACACGGGATGATCATAGTTTACTACAGAGATGAAAGTTCTGTTTAAAAATATCAAAAGAGAAGCATGCGACATGGAGGATATACTAAAGCGAGTATCTAAATGGGAAAGTGAAATTATCAATAACTTTGGAGTAATATGTGGCATTTAGATGACACCATAGAACAAGATAGCCTGCATCAATTTATAAGTGAGATTATCAATGACTTTGGAGTAATAGCTGGCATTTAGATGACACAATAGAACATGATAGCCTGCAGCAATTTATATATGATATTCTTTACGATACTCACAAAGTTTTAGACGCACAGTTTAAGATCAATTAACCATCTATGCTACCTATAAGTCGAAAAACGCTTCATTAAAAACTCTCGTAGGTCCTCCTCCCACCAATATAGAAAGCTTGAGCTGATGACCTTGATTAGTTGGCTGGTTGGGCCTATTTACATGGAATTGGCGAGTGGAAGAAAAGGCCCAATGGAAAGTAATAATAAATAAACAAAAGGAAAAAAATTGTCTGGTTTCCGAGTCCCTGCAGACTCGCGTATTGAATAGTACCACATCGCTACCTAACATCAAATTTGACCAATTTAAATACTTTTGCAGATTGGATGTCAACAAGCCAAACAAGCCATGCTATACAAGCTCAATTTGACAGAATGGAATGGCGATGGTTGACGAGCCGATAAACTTTCCGACACGATAAAAAGGCGGTGGATGTTAGGGAGCTCGAGTTGGTGGAGACTACCCTCGAGGAACTCATGCAGGCGGTTTTAATTGGGAAAAATATGTATATAGTCAGAGTATTTTTGCGCTCATATCATTGTTGTTTATTATATGTTTCTATTTAACCTATTTTTATATGTATAATACTCCCTCTGATTTAAATTAGTTGACTCGAGTTTATTTAAATTCGGATGTATCTAGCAGTAACAAAAATAGTGCTGATGTTATGGTCAAATATTAATTTAACATGTGCTTTAGAGAATCACAAACAAAAGAAACATGGGTTCACCCGTAGCAACACACGGGCATTTATGCTAGTATATTAAAAGTGGTCTAAATATACTCCATTTACAGAGTTAAAATTTTGAAACGGAGGGAGTACTATTGGACAAAGGTAGTGGGCCGTGATACAGCCCATTCTCTGCTTCTGCCATCGGCCCAGCCTCTGTCGCCCCTTCTCTCTCTTCTTCACTTTACTCGAGAGTCGAGTCTGCAGTTAAAAGAGGGAGCAAAAGTGGAGTCGCGCGCCCAATCCCCTCCATTTTCCCGCCTTCCCAAACCCTAGCATTAGAGGCGATTCGATTCGATCCATCCCATCGGAGAAGAAGACGAGAGAGAGGATGCGGGGCGGCACGGTGCAGATCAACTGGCACGACCTCCAGCCGGTGCTCACCCTCGACTTCCACCCCGTCTCACGCCGCCTCGCCACCGGCGGCGGAGACCACGACATCAAGGTCCGCAATTCCTTCTTCCCCCTCTGCTTAATGCTCTGCCTTGCGTCCTCGGTTTGCCCCCCTGGATGGTTTTCGAGCTTGTGCCTCTGGTTTGATGAATGGGGGCTGGATGGGGGTAGTCCGTGCGATTTACGCCTCCGTTTCCATGATGGTTGCCTTGCAGATCTGGGCGCTAGCGTCGGACGATTCGGAGAAGAAGCTCCCCACTGCTTCATACGTGAGCAGCCTCTCGTCTCACAGCTCCGCCGTCAACGTTCTCCGCTTCTCTCCTTCTGGTAGGTGGCAACACAACTGCAGACCTATTCCTCTATGTGAGCGCAGCTGCATAGGCACTCATCCCCATCTGACCAGTTACACATGTTTCTGTTTCCTGTATAAAATGGAATTATATTCCCTATGTTTGTTTGTTTGGATGTGTGTAATTAACCGCATTTTCCCTACTGCCTATATGCAGGCGAAAATCTAGCATCCGGTTCTGATGGTATGTTCAATCTAGCACTTGAAACTTTTCCTTTCTCTTAAATGGAATGCACCCAGTTGTGCTGATTCAATCAAGGAGGGCATTTATTGGTTGGTTCTGTACATAGGGTTCAAAATTCACAAGACAAACCAACAAACAAAAAAGATGGTCAAACCTTGCCACACCTCTTGCTTTAGCATTTGCCATCTGTTGTAGGAGTACGACTATCTCGTCCTTGTTGAAGCTATTTTCATTGTAGCTAAATGATCGGGTGATTTTTTCATGTCCTGGTTATGTAAATTGTCTTCTGTTGTAATCGACAGGCATTTTAGTGTGTAGATACATGCTCCCTCCGTCCTGAAATAAGGGACTTGAGTTTGTAATAGATCATATGTATCTACACACTAAAATGTGTCTAGATACATGCGGATTTAGACAAATCCAAGTCACTTATTTCTGCACGGAGGGAGTATATTTTTATGTTTGACTGCACAAGTCAGGGTTAAAAAATCTAACAGATGCAAACAGGAAACCTACTGAATTCAGTTATGCCAATCACAAAATTTGGTTGCATATTTTCTTCTACATCTACTATATGACCAACCATGGCCAGGTCATGTTTATATTTTTTCCTTCCATCTCTCAATAATCGGGTCTTCAGTTTAAACACCTTATTTCTATCAATCCATATGAAGATGCTAGGATTGTATTTTCCATAAAGAAAGGCAACCCATAATTTGTCCTCGAGATCTTTGAATGCCTCATGCACTGAGAGATTAACAGTCCTGTCTGGCAGACATAATTACAGCATCTTTGTGACAGGTGGTGGTATCATCCTTTGGAAATTGCATATCAATGATGATGGTAGCGAGGCCTGGAAAGTACACAAATCATTATTGTGAGATATACCATCTGAAAATGATAGTTCTTTGAAGCAGCCTTCTTGTTTCAATGATTTCTAAGTTATTTTGGCCTTGTTTGTTTGGTAGGTTCCATCGCAAGGACGTACTTGACCTGCAGTGGTCAAGTGATGGTTCATTCCTTGTTTCAGCTTCAGTTGACAACAGTTGCATAATATGGGATGCTAACAAAGGTAATTCCTACAACAACAGGAGATCCAGTGCTTGCACCATCTTGGCTTCTGTATTATATGATTCATGGTTTTAAAGGCGTCGCCTAGGCGTCAGAGCGCCCATAGATCGCCTTAGGTCGCCTTAACGCTTTAAAAACCATGATATGATTGATATGCGCCATGGTGCTCAGGTGCAGTGCAACAGATGTTGGAAGGCCATTTACATTATGTTCAAGGCGTGGCATGGGATCCTCTGGGTCAATATATTGCTTCTTTGAGCTCAGACAGAACCTGTAAAATATATGCAAATAAGCCTCAAGGCAAATCAAAGAATACGGAGAAGATGAACTTTGTTTGCCAGCATACACTAGTGAAGGCAGAACTTCAAAATCATGATGATTCCAAGGTTTGTTTGATGTATTTTAATTGCCACATCCTTTCAATGTGCATTGAACAAGTAGGATAATCCTTTACCTTGCAGCCAACATTTAAGACTCATTTGTTTCATGATGAGACATTACCATCTTTCTTCCGGAGGTTGGCATGGTCGCCTGATGGATCTTTTCTGGTACTGCCAGCAGGTATATTGTTTTTCCTCCTGCACACAATGTAGATTATCATCTATACCTTGTTGACAAGTTTGTCTCTCCATCTTAATCAGGCCTATGCAAATACTCATCTGAAGTGATTAATACTGCTTATATAATGTCAAGGAGAGACCTGTCAAGGTAGCACATCAAATACTTGAAATAACACAACTATGTTCTTTCCTTTAAGATAAATGTCTCTTATCATTTATTTCAGCTGGTACCTACAAAGCTACAACAACATGATGTGAAAAATTAAGCATCATATAAGATCTGTCACTAATTTGTTCATTCACATTACACTGAACATCTGAAGAAGGCCTTACATATTTTCCCAGGTGTTCCTAGAAAGTTAAATCAACCATCATTTAAAAGTCAGTTATAGGAGGGAACTGACGCCCTGCCCTTTCAGAGCTCTTCAATGGCCTAGTTGTCTTGAGATGTTAAAATAAGTGTTGTTTCTAGAGACGTGCTAAATTCTTAACATTTTATTATTGAGCATACAACTTATCCCAGTATACCTAGTGTTATCTCCACTTCATCCGGAAATAAGTGACTCAGATTTGTTAGATTTGCATGTATCTAGATGTGTTTTAGTGTGTAGATACATGCGAATCTAGATAAATCCAAGTCACTCATTTCCGAACGGAGGAAGTACTTCCTCTGATTTATAGTTTGCTAAAATGTCTTATATTAAGGAACAGAGGGAGTAGTTATTTAGGATGCTAACTTGTTTGACACTGCAGGCCTGCAATACAACTCCCTGGTGCAAGTAAGGCTATAGTAGCAGTTCGTTTTTGCCCTGTTCTTTTCAGCCTGCGTGGTTCTAAATCAGGTAGCTCAACTGATTTGCAGCCTTGCTAGGAGGTCCTCACTGTTTTACTGATATGTTACAGTGAAACTGAGTACTTCTGTACTGTTGCAGAAGGTTTATTCAAGCTTCCTTACAGAGCTGTTTTCGCTGTTGCTACTTTCAACTCGCTGCATGTCTATGACACTGAAAGTGCTGCTCCGATTCTAATACATGCTGGTCTTCATTATGCCGCCATTACAGATATTGCATGGTGAGTACTAGTACTGCAACGGTTCATTGCTTTTGGAGTTTTCTCCATTATCTACAGCGAAACTTGTCTTGTTTGGCAATCCTACTAAAACTAGAAATCCATTTTTTCATTATTTTTGCAGGTCTTCTGATGCAAAGTACCTGGCATTGTCATCGCGAGATGGTTACTGCACTATTATTGAGTTTGAGAATGAGGAACTGGGGCAGCCGCACATCGTCTCTGGTACTTTATATCTATTCCTTTTTCTCTATCTTTTCTCTTTCTGGGTACTTCATTAATGCAGCTGACCCTGTGATGCAACACCCTTTGAATAATCGTTTAAGACAGACATTCAGTAACTTATGTCTTTCATGGCATACATTTACTTAAAACCACTCTCTGACTGTTAATTTCTATGAAAACTCCCAGGAAAAAAAGAAGTTACAGAAGCAAATGTCACATGCAGAAATGCTAAGCCATTAACAGTAGATAACATGGAAGTTGATGTTGGTACCAGCGAAGCTAAGATGTCAGCCTGCCCCATTGGTACAACGACTCCTCCACCAGTGTTGGCCAAAAACAGCACATTAGGTAAGCCTATTTACTCATGTTGCAAAAACTGAAGTAGGTAGACATATGATATTTTCTGTGGTACTGGAAATCAGTTTTACGTTAAACTGTATCAAGTTTAGTTTGTGTATGTATTTCTTTTCCAGCCCTAGCCCAAAATTTCCCTTCTGACATGGCACATAATGAGCAACCATATGAAAGAATGGATTTGTTTCTGAACACATCTTAGTTATGAGTAAGATACCACCACTAGCCTTTTTGACATTGGTCTGTTACAATTTTGGCAAAAGAAATTCCTTCTGCTCACATAAGTTGGTAGACTTAAGAAATGTAAATGTTACTCTATTTCATCTAATTGAAAGTTAGTGGTCCTGCTGGTTCCTTGAAAAAAAATAAGTTGGCCATATACAAATGTGAACAACAACAATTGCATTTAACTAGATTGAATGGTTCTCCATCTGTTTTTTTCAGTTACCTAAAAGTTAATACACAATTTTTTTTGTCTATCCATCCAAGGATCAAGGGTATGAATTTCATGCTAACCACAATATAGTAGATGTGCATAACAGACTGTTGCAGTTTGAACCTACATCCTGCATACATTGGATACCTTTCTTTCTTCATACACGGACTTCCCCTGTAATACATGGTTATTCTTCAAAACATGACAGGAATGAAGGAAGTTATTGAAGGAACTGCGACCTGTGAACACGCAAAGCCACTGAAGGCAGACAGTATGGAAGTCGATGTTGGTGCCAGCAAAGCTAAGATGGAGGCCAATCCTGTTTCTGTAGAAGTGACACCGCCAGCAGTGTCAGCCCAGAAGAGCACATCGAGTAAGCCCGCTAGGAAGCGAATTACTCCCATTGCAATTAACTAAGTAGCAGAAGTAGTTAGGATCATGATATCCTCTGTACTGATAGCAAGTGCTGGAAACTACAGTTAGGTTACACTGTAAAGAAATGTAACCTGCCGCCGTGTTCACCTTCTGCTGTAGTCCCAGAAATCCTCTTTCTGCTCATGTCACATATGGGCAGAAAGCTTATGTTTACTTACGAGCACATTTTGTTATGAAGTAATATGAGTCAGTAACTACCCTCTTTGACAGTTTTTTTGTTTGTTTGTGAAATTTCGTTAAAGATTTCCATTCAGTCATATGTTTCTCATACACAAATGCTTACAGTGATAATTACATATTTCGTTCAATCAAACTGGGTCTGTGACACCCTTATTTCAGTCACACGAAAGAAGATACAATCTTAGAAAAACAAATGTTTGCAGTGCGTAGGTACGGATTTGATCATTGCCTCAGGCTGCTGAAGAGTCTTGTTAGACTTGAGCAGATGGTTCCATTATCTTGTTAGAACTTGTTGATGCGGCCCTTTGACTTTTCAGATTGTTTTGCTTTGTTGTCAGCCTCTTCAAACCTGACATCTTCATCTTCTGAAAGGACCTCAATCTTCTCGCCGTGAGGTCCTTGCATAATCTTCTCATCGACATGGAAGTGTCCGGTGACGTTGACGAGCTCTGCCTCCTGCTCTGCTTTGCTCTTGTGTTTACTGTGCCACGTCCACGCGCTGTGGTGATGTGCTTTCCCTGCTGCCGTGGTGCTGGATGCCTCCCCGGTCTCTGACTTCTTCACCGCCTCTTGGAACTTAACGTCCTCATCCACTGTCAGCCTGACAGCCTTGGAGCCCCCTGGACCTGGCATGGCCTCCTTATGGACATGGACATGGTCGCTGAAGTTCAACACCTCTGCCTTCCTTTCTGTCTTCCTCTTCTTTTTCTTGTGCAAGCAGAAGGCAGCCAGGCATGCCAGCAGGAGGAGCCCGCCTAGGGAGACGAACACCACAATGATGACCACGTGGGGTTGAGGGCCAGGTGGAGGTGTTGGCGGGCTGATATGTGGCGGGGGTGGGGCTAGTGGGCGTGGCGGCGGCGGGCGAATGGGTGGTGATGGTGGGGGTGGAGCACGGCGAGGCGGTGGTGGTGAAGGTGGAGGTGGGGCATGGCTAGGCGGTGGTGGTGAGGGTGGAGGTGGGGCACGGCGTGGCGGTGGTGGGGGCTGAGTGGGCGGAGGCGGTGCACGGCGGGGAGGAGGGGGTTGAGTTGGTGGCGGGGGAGCACGGCGCGGAGGAGGCGGGGGCTGAACCGGCGGCGGGCGTGGTGGTGGTGGTGCTTGAGGGCGTGGCGGCGGCCTTGGACCGAAAGGGCTTGGTGGCGGCATTGGGCGAAAGGGGCCTGGAGGAGCATAGGTGTTTGGTGGAGGGAAGAAGGGGAAGGGGAAGGGGAAGCCGAGGCCAGGAGGGTTAGGATTGAAAGCCATTGCCAGATGAATTAGCTGATGAGATGCTTCTGCTTCTGCTTCTGTAGTAAAGGGGAGCTGAGTGAGTTGTGGTGGTGAGCATGCATGTGGTTATATATGTTTGTGTTGTAGACTCGTGGGGGGAAGAGACGAAGAGTGTGATGTGGTCTGAAGATTCGAGTGACTTGGCTGCAATGCTACGGCTTGAGCTGGGGTACGTTGCTTCTAAACAATGCGTTCCTTGGCATCAAAGCCCATGTAGCTGGCCGTCCGGCGGCTCCTCTCTCTCTCTTTTGCTACTTTGGTCCTCATCCTTGGATCCTAATGAAGATCCTACCTACGCGCCTCCACTACACGCCGACTTATGTTCATGACTTCATTTGGAATTGGCGTAGCATATGGATCACCATCATCCTTTGATTTGTCCACATCTAAAAATGAAAGGATGCACTGTTAATTTGCTTGAAGCTCTTATGATTATCAGCCTAAACGTCTCGTGTTACTACTTTCAGAAGATGGCTTGTAAGCGAGCAAACGGCATGCTAGATACTTGAGTGTGTTGCAAGGCCATCTTCCGGAAGACCACGAGTGGGACTATGTCCTCCACTGTCAGCCCAAAACACCATATTTTCAAGCCTCTAATTTTTTGGAAAAAAAAAAGAATACATGCGAATCTAGACAAAAAGTCACTGATTTACAAAAAGTCACTCATTTTCGAACAGAAGAAGTACTGAAAATCATGCGTTCTAGCAAATAACTCAATTTTTTCTTCATTCATAGTATATCCCCTAGTAGATATCTCTCGGCCCTGGCCTCTGCTGGCTATGCATAATAGCTGTAACTTTTTTTGCGGGTAATAATAACTGTAACTTTTGACTTTTCATATCTAGCAACATAGAACTAGAGTGAAACAACTTTTCCAGTCCTAACGCTGGCGCATACTAAAGTGACTTGAATTTATTTAAATTCACATGTATCTATGTATATGTACACTAAAATATGTTTATACGAATGTGGGGACACATATGTAGGTGCATGCCAAATTTCATAATAAAAAATTGAAAGTACTCGTAGCTTAGGCAAAAATGACAAGTTATAAACAGTACGAAAGAACTCCGTCTTCTCCTGAATTGTATGTCAGACAACTATGTAACTTAGAATCGAGTAAGAGCATCTCTACTTGGGGCCCTGAAGGTGTCGGCGCTGAATATCACGCCCAACCCGCCCTCCCAATTCATTTTTGGTGTCGGCACGGCCCATTTTGTTATCCGGCGTCCCCAGACCGAATCCAACCCACATGAGGGCTAGTAGGGGTGCCAGATGGAGCTGAAAATGTCGCGGGCCATCCATGTCAGTGAGATAGGTGCTTTATTTTCAGAGCCGACGCGCCCCGTCGACTGGCCTTGCACCGCGTCCTTTGTTCCCACCCTTTCTAGTGCTTCCCGCCTAGCTTTTCCGCACTTTCCCGCTATATCTAGAGTGGCCATTGGCACCCACAGATCCACACCGCCCTCTCTCACCACAGCTCCCTTCCACGCCCTTTCGAGCTATATCTACGGCGACCGAAAGTGCTATTTTTGCTAGGAGGAGCGTCGCACGCCCACATGTAGCCGCCACCATGCCGGGCCGCCATCTTCCTCCAACTCACCCACCCGACCCAAATGGCCCCAACCACACAGACTCCGAGGATGAGGACTGGCTCGCCTCCAACGATTCTGGCAACGCCAACACTGATGAGTTGGACTATGTCCTTCACTATCAGCCCAAAACACCATATTTCCAAGCCTCTAATTTTTTGGAAAAAGAATAAATACATGCGAATCTAGATAAAAGGTCACTTATTTTCGAACAGAAGAAGTACTGAAAATCATGCGTTCTAGCAAATAACTCGATTTTTTTATTCATAGCATATCCCCTAGTAGATATCTCTCGGCGCTAGCCTCTGCTGGCTATGCATAATAGCTGTAATTTTTGACTTTTCATGAATATATATTAGTTAGACGACGCCCTGTTTTTGCATATCTAGCGACATAGAACTAGAGTGTAAGAACTTTTTCAGTCCTAACGCTGCCACATACTAATACTAAGTGACTTGAATTTATCTAGATTCATATGCATTTATACATTAAAACATGTTTCTATGAATGTGGGGACACACTAACACTGCCATATACCGAGTGATTTGAATTTATCTAAATTCACATGTATCTATACATTAAAGGATTGTGCTACGTAGCGACCGTGTCCCAGTTCGGTACTTCCGTCCGGCGACTCGGTAACCCGGTAGAACGGCGATCGAGCGGGTCCAGCGCGCGATCTAGCTAGCTCGATCCAGCTGTGTCTGTCCAGCTACCGACCTAGCCACTTGGCCCACTAAGCCCATGAAAACCTGCTCAATTAGTTAGCCCAGCTTAGGTACTCCTTAAGCCAACTACGACCATCTACCACAACTACCGACCTCGGGATCTCCGTCTTCTTCTTCCTCATCACGCCATGCACACAGATGCGTATCCATAAAAGTACCACGACTCCATGGCAGAGATCTACCCACAAAAGAGTGATCGGGTACCAACAAATCAACTCGAAAACTTTTCCACACACTCACCATCTTCTTCAGGGTCTGTTTTCAAAGGAAAAACTTACTATGTGGAGATCTAAAACTACCTGATATACTAGGAGTATTCCCCAGCATATGATCTACCTGCTACAGATAGGAACAACCACATACACATGTTGCTTGGCAAGTAATTTACAACAGGAATCTGGTAGCATAGATAGAAGAATCAGGTGCTAACATGAAACACATATATGCTGCATGTAATTTAGAACATAAGTACCATAACAACATATAGATATCCTGGTATACATCATCTGGATAAAATGAAAATATAGAAGACATAAAGAACTTTAAACTGGTAGCATTCACAAACTTTAGACACTGTAAAAGCATGGCAACTATACACTTAGTAATCTGGCAAAGTAGTAACTATAACCTGGTTACTAAGCTCTCCAAACCTGGCAACTACACAATTGGGAACCTTTAGCAGTAAAGAGCAAAAAGGACCATATGTAGTTTGCAAAGCTAGAGGGCTTAGGAAACAGAACCTGGCAACCTATGAAAAGCTCAAAAACTGACAACTAAATCTTCTTGCTTGCTGTTCACAACCTCCACCGTTCATACACTACACGTAGAACTTCTGAGTTTCTTCATTTGCATCCATTTCTTTGTATACATCACATGATCCGAAAAAAATAGAACACTTATTTAGATGCACTCTTAACTGAAGTAATGAATTTGTAACTTTTGTGCAGATTGAAGATGAAAATGCTGTCCATATGCAAAAATATGATAACAATAGACAGGTGCAAAAACAAGCCAGAGGCAATTCATATTAGCAAGGTACATGGAAAACAACAAGTATTGCTTCCTGCTGAATGAACTGCCAAATTCTTTAGTAGAAGTTGCTAGTTAATTTGTACTAAGTTGCCAGCTAACTTGTTCTCAGTTGCTAGGTTTATTATTATGACTTGCCAATTTCAAAAAAAGATATGCTAAAGTAACCAGTTTAATCTGTACAGGCCAAGTGAGCAACTCATCAAAAAGGACTGAAAGCTACAATAATAAGAATGCTACCATACAGACCAATTTTAAGGCGAGTCACTACAAACAAATAAGTAAAACATTTACAATTATGAGTAAAACCAGAAAAAAATAATTATATAATTTACCATGTTTCCAGAGAGCAAAGATGGCTTGTACAACCACAAAAGCTCCTACCACAATTACAAACCAAGATACAGAAGGTACTGTGATGGTGAGAGAACAAGGTTCGTAATATAGTTACCAGATTAAAATGTTTATAGCTACATAACTTGTCAGTTTTATTGGATACTAATCTCCTATCTTATTTTTTCCTAAAGGTGGTGATGCAACAACACACAACACGTAAGCATTGGCGAATGTGCAAAGTGCAACAGAAAATTCACTATCGCATCAGATTGTACCACAAGCGTCGAACAATAACGGTGATTCATTCATCACGCTTGGAGACTCAAGTTATCATACACCAGATGGTAATGTTGCTGATGCTAATGAAGCGAGCCTAGAGGTTCTATCGCCTCCTCAACAACCATTCGCATTGATGAGGTTTGATACACTTGAGGAAGCTGAACAACACTACATATTGTACGCAAGGAACAAGAGTTTTGGCATAAGGTACGACTACAGAATGAGATCTGAAGTTGATGGTCAGATTGCAAGAGTATCCCTAATGTGTCATAGGCAAGGCAAGAAGCTTGTGCAAAAAAGAAGACTCGCAAAATCCTAAGCCTATACTCAAAGAGAGGAGAAGGAACATTGTTGAGAGGTGTGAGTGTCCTGCCAGAATGTTTGTGAAACGAAGAGATAATGGATGGGTGGTTACCGAGTTCAACGATGACCACAACCACCCTGTTATTAAAAATGGAGTCTGACTGCATTCCTGCGTTTGCACAAAAACATTCCTGAAGATGAAGTTGACTTCTTAAGGCTGTTGCACTCGTGTAACCTTAAGACTAGCCGACAAGTTCAAATAATGGCTAAGCTATACGGAAAAGAAGCTTTCATGTCATATGGACCAAAAGAAGTAGCAAATCTGAGAGCTCAAGCAGAGAACAAATGCAAGGACATGCAGGGTACATTGGAATACTTTAAGAGGATACAGGAAGAAGATAAAGACTTCTTTTACAAGTTCAAGCTCGATGAAGAAGATCGAGTTGAACATCTCTTTTGGATGGATGGGGCATCACGGAGAGCATGCACATACTAGAATGACTGCATATCATTTGACACGACATTCCTTACTAACAAATACAAGATGCCGTGTGCACCATTTATAGGTTTAAACTATCATGGTCAGTCAATTCAATTTGGCTGTGGTATGCTGCGGAATGAGCTGTCGGACAGCTTTGACTGGCTGTTTGAAATGTTCCTACTAGCCGTGGATGGTTTGGCACTAGTTAACATAATAACAGATCATGATTTTTCCATGAGAGATTCTATAGATAGAATTTCCCCGCAAACTAGGCACCACAATTGCAGGTTGCACATTATTTAGAAGGTGCAAGAAGTGGTTGGTCCACTAATGGCAAAAAATCCTATGTTGCTTGAAGACTTTAAGGACTGTCTAAACAACGCCTTTACTCCATAGGAATTTGACATCAAGTGGGCTGGTATGATCGAAAAGCACAATCTTGAGGGCAATGGAAACTTTGCTTCCTTGTACGAGAAACGAAGTTGTTGGGTGCCAGCATACTTCACACATGACTTCTACACATTCCTCCAAACAACAGGCCGAAGCGAGGGATTTAATGCAGTTTTAAAAAAGTATGTTAACCCTAACAACTCCATGTTGGACTTTGCACAGCATTACGCAGCAATCCAGGAAAAGTACATGGGAGCTGAAGGGAGAGAGGAGGCTAATACACTCATTACTGAAGCGAGCATATGGTGCCATCATCCTATAGAGATTCAGATGTCTAAAGCATACACAGCAGCATATGCTACATGTTTCAAAAAGAAATGGAAAAGCATATGTCCTACAACTGCAGACATTTAGGTGGAAACAACTACGTAACAGATTGCATTACAGCCTATGTTCCTCATTATGGTAATAGGTCATACTATGTTGTTGCGAATGTTGCTGATGAAGTATATGAGTGTGAATACTGCAAAATGCACATGGATGACATGGTTTGCTGCCACATTCTAAAGGTATGTGCTATACATATTAACTGCCAAATTAATGTCATGTAGTTGTAGTATTAATGAAAAATTGTTGCCAGATTACTAACATCTACTTGCCAGGCTTACAAATGTTGCCATATTATAAGAAAATGAACATGTTTCAGTGAAATTATACATGTTTCAGTTGCCAGAAAAAAATATAAGTAGCCTATAGGTTATTAACGAATAGTTGCCAGGTTACTTTATAAGATTTTTTGACAAAATGTGTTCTTCTTCTAGGTTATGATTCACTTGGGGGTTGCAGTGATGCCAAAGGCTTATATCATCAAACGGTGGACTCCATATGTAGAAACTGAAGAAATTAATCAAAACATTGGGCCTATTAAAACTGAGATGTCGGAACAGTCAAGGAGACAAATGAAGTGTGCAACGTACTGTGCTAAACTTACAAAACTAGCAAAAATTGCCTGCCAAACAGATGATAGACCGCATTTTGTCTATGCATATAAAGCAACTAAAATCTGAGTTAGTTGCATTGAAGAAGAGACAACAACGCAAAGCAGCTAAAGGCGCTACTGTAGTGAACAATGAACCGCTGAGAACTACATGGCCATCTGCAACACCTGCGGTACAGGATGTACCATCTAGGAGGAGGGGTCCCACAACACCTAATGCAACTTCTGGCATCCCTCCTAGAAAAAGAGGACCCAAAATAGCTACAATAGCACAAACAATCCCTACTACTGCAAACCGAGCATCGCCTACAAAACCATGCAGTTCAAATGCAGGGGCAATAACATCTCTATGTACTACTACTGCAGAATGCCCAGCCATTGAGGCATTCGGGGAATCGCAAAACATACATTTGCATGATCCTCCTATATCAAACACAAAGGGGCGCAAAAGGGAAAAGCATTCAAGAGTGCGCTGGACATATAACCAAAGGTGAAAAGGGCGTACATATAGCCAAAGAGTGCGCTGGACCTCAAATCTTTGTGCAACCAAGTTCAAACTTATAACGAACCAGTGGAAAGGACCTTTATTTGTGTCGCCCAAGTTCTCGTACACAATGAAGAGTACCTACAGTTTCCAAAAAAGGGAAACCAGTTGCCAGATTTCAATCATCCAACAACCTAATTACATTCATATATTTGAGAGGTTAGTAACACAATTTTTACCATGTTAATTAGTTTGAACTTGCACAGGATATGGAATACTAGTTCTGAACTACAATGTTTAAAAAAAAGCAAAACCTATTTTTGAGCGGACAATGAGTAAGTCTTCGTCCTCTTCAATGCTTTGCTAACAACCTTGTGACCCCACGAACCATCGACCATGAATTATGTTACAAGATATGGGATGACAATCCTGTTGTCAATTTTACTGTTTGCATTGATCCACTCAACAGTGATGTCACACACGCGAGTTGATAGTTGGATCCTACCCTTCATCGAATTTGCGAGGTCCTTAGTATCAACCCAGTTCTTGTCATACTTCACAATATCCAAACTGTGAAAAAGGGATAAAGCACGGTGAAAAACAGTTTGAGCACACAACTACCAGATAGTTTTACTGAACTACCAGGTGCATTTGAAGACAACTATCAGATACAAAAAGGAAACATGGAAATATAAAGTATATAGTTTTTTTGCGAAATATAAAGTATACAGTTGCCAAGTTAAATACAACTCATCTACCAGAAAATAAACAAACAGCTGCCAACCTAACACTAGTAAATTACCAGATAAAAAGAAATTGCTAACGGTACTGCACTACCAACTTACCCCAAGATTTTAGAGGACCGTAGACATTTTGATGTATGTCTCATGAGATGCTTGTAGATAACCTCCTCATCTCCGGTCACTTTGAAAATCTCATCGAATGGAGATGAGCAAAACTTTGAAACTTTCTTCACTCTAGTATTGACACCGAATGGCTTTGGCGTTGCACTTTGCACATCATGTGCCATTTCCCCAGGATCAACCTTAGCAACCCGTTTTCTCTCAACTCCACGTTTTGCATTCTCCTCCATTTCATCCAACATGCCAGCAGTCTCTTCATCAATGCAATCGATATCATCATTTAGGTACACTGACAATAATCTTGCCTTTCTATCAACTTCTCCAATCAACAAATTATTAGCTGTGCGCAAAAAAAAGAGAAAAAATTAGCAGCTGAACAACATCAATGAAAAGTATGCATTTCTATCAGTTAGTTTCTACAAAAAGTTGTGGTATAAGTTAGTTTGTACCTTTAGTTGGGTCCCAAATAGCTAAAGGAGCAGGAAGCATAGGTTTCGATGGACCTTGTCCACCAATATACTTCTCTGGACTGTTGTCCACATTCATGTCGATGCCGTCATCATCAGATTGCGAAGATTGTGTAAGAAAATGGAACGCCAGAGGTGTGAACATACCCATCCATGTATCTCTTGGCCTGCTTGGCCCCACTGCAGAATCATCAATGATATCTTCCTTGCCCTTGTTTTTATCAGGAGCTGCTGCCGAGAGCTCTAAAATAATTTTGCGAAGCTCCCTAGAAACAACTACAAGAGTCTCTCCGCCTATCCATTGATACTTTGGTTGAGAGAACAAGTCTGAAGGTGACAGCATACGAGGAAGTGGAGATAGCACAACTGGCGTTTGAGCACTACCACCTGCTAAACTAGAATCTGGCCTAACAGTCGGTGAGATGACAATAACATTTGTTGAGGTTCCACCAACACCTTTCTGCATGGTAGGTGATAGAATTATGGCAGTGCTGGTGCTTTTTCCGGCCACTTTAGCAATTCCATCCTCCCTGCCGTCCGAAGCTATTTCTTGCACTTCTCCTTCACCTAATTCCCCAACCTTCTGAAAGCGAGGAGATATTCGACCAACGCTCCTTTTAAATTTGTTGCGATTCCCACTTGAATACCTGTAAAAATGCATGAGATAAACAGAATAAGACTATGCAAAACTTAGCTGACAATGTTATGTAGCTAAGATGCCTAGACAACACAGAAGAATTTCCAGGGATAATACAACAAAGCTGCCAGAATAATTTAGTTAAGATGCCACAATAAAATAGGTAAGCTGCCAAAATAAACTATCTAAGCTGCCAGGATCACAAAAGATGAGCTGCCAATGATAGTATAGGTAATAAACCATGATTATATTGCTAACCTACCTAGATAAAATAGGTAACCTACCAGAATCAGAATACTAAACTACAAGGATCATTTAGCTAACACACCAGGATAGAATAAAGCTAAACTATCCGGATCATAATATAGTGTTAACAGAAGACAGGTTATTTGTAGAAGTTGCCAGGATCACATAACAACTGCCAGAATATATATATGCTAAGCTACTAGGTTAAACAATCCTCAATTGCCAGGTTTCCATACTTTACTAGGAAAAAAGCTACAATAGATATGTACAACACTTACACTTTCATACTAGAAATACCACATGGTGGTGTGCTCACTTCTCAAGTTTCCTCAACAGATGCTTTTCCTGGTGGATCCGGTGACTTGTTTGAGGTGGTCACTTTAGTAATGCCATCCTCTCTGCTGTCCGAAGCTATTTCTTGCACTTCTCCTTCACCTACTTCCCCAACCTTCTGAAAGCGAGGAGATATTCGACCAATGCTCCTTTTAAATTTGTTGCGATTCCCACTTGAATACCTATAAAAATGCATGAGATAAAAAGAATAAGACTATGCAAAACTTAGCTGACAGTGTGCTTACTAAATATGTAGAGCTTGTTGGGAAACCCCAAGAGGAAGGTATGATGAGCACATCAACAAGTTTTCCCTCAGTTATGAAACCAAGGTTATCGAACCAGTAGGAGCAAGGAAACACCTCCAAGGTGTTGTTTCCAACTTGGAATCCTGCACAACACAACCACAAAACTTTGCCCAACTTACAGTGAGGTTGTCAATCTCACCGGTTTTGCTGAAAACAAAGAATTAAACGTATTGCGTGGAAGATAGTAATTGCTTTGCAGAAAGTAAACACAAAACAATAAATAGATTGTAGATTAATGGTAAAAGAATGGACCGGGGTCCATAGTTCACTAGTGGTGATTCTCCTTAAGATCGATGACATGTTGGGTGAACAAATTACAGCGGGGCAATTGACAAACATCGAGAAAGCATACATGCATATACTAATCATCTTGACTTCTATGAGATTTGATTGGGCATTACAACATTACACATAGACCGTAATCCAACTGCATCTATGACTAATAATCCACCTTCAGGTTATCATCCGAACCCCCTCCAGTATTAAGTTGCAAGCAACAGATAATTGCATTAAGCAAAGTGTGTAAAGTAAACAATACGATTGTTCTATGAACAAAGGATTATTGTTTTCTCCCTAGTAGCAACAACACATCTAGTACATTAGAGATTTCTGTGACTTCCCTAGATTCCTAGAGGCATGAACCCACTATCGAGCATAAATACTCCCTCTTGGAGTTGCTAGCATCTACTCGGCCAAGATAACTACTAACAACGGAGAGCATGCAAGATCACAAATAACAAAAACATGATAGAATCAATAATCAATCTGAAATAACATCTCAATATCCATCGGATCCCCGCAAACGCAACATGTAAGATTACAAATAGATGATCTTGATCATGAACGGAGCTCACAAGATCTAAACATGGTAGCACAAAGGAGAAGAACCATCCATCTAGCTACTACATAGACCCGTAGTCCAGGGATGAACTACTCACGCATCACACCGGAGGCAGGCATGGTGATGAAGAAGGCCTCCAGAGTGATCTCTCCCCTCCGGCAGGGTGCCGGGAAGAGCTTCAGATCCCTCCCGATCTAGGGATGGAGATGACGGCGGCTACAAACTCTTTCGTGGAATTTTTGATCGGGTACTTAAGGGTTCTGTATCGGAGGCTTCTTATAGGCGAAGGGGCAAGGTCGGTGGAGTACTAGGGGGCCCACACCACCCCCTGGCGCAGCCTGGCCTAGCCCACGCCACTGGCCCTTCTCCATCTTGTTTTCTGGCTCCGCGACTCTTCTAGTAAAATATTGACTTCAGCTTTTGTCCCGTCCAATTCCGAGAATATTCATTTTCTGGCTTTTCTGGAACCAAAAATAGCAGAAAACAGGCAACTGGCACTGTGGCATCTTGTTAATAGGTTAGTCGCAGAAAGTGTATAAAAATACTCCAAAGTGTGGACAAAACATAAGAAAGTAAATATAAAACAAGCATGGAACATAGAAAATTATAGATACGTTGCAACGTATCAACCCCCCCCCCCCCTAGCTTAACTCCTGCTCGTCCTCGAATAGGTAAGTGATAAAAAAGAAAGAATAATTTTTGAGGTGACATGCACCACCATAATCTTGATCAAAGTATTTGTAGAACATTGATAGCTGGGATTATAGTACTTTAACATAGCATGAAAGATATAGTTCTAACAATAAGACATAGCAACTATGCTGTAACATGAAAAAGGTACAAACAAAAGATTCATGAATAACAATGCTTTGAAAGATGTTTGTTTGTTTCACATAAAGAAAACATAATGAGAATGGTATTCAGCTTGTCCCTCATAGTGTAGCAAAACATAAATGCATAGGACACCTTCAAAGTTCATAAGGGTGACTAGATATAAATAGTTTAAGAACAAGCAATATCAAAGTTATGCATCAATCAACAAGGCTTGGGACAATGCACATTAAACTAAGAATGGCCAATGTGCTTTCTCAATAGGTGCATAAAGATAGAAGATGGAGACTCAACATAAAAGTAAAAGAAAGGTCTTCATAGAAGGAAGTAGGGATTCAAGTCTCATAAAGAGCTTCCAAAAATTATGGTACTTATTAGCTTTCAGCTCTCATTGCCCCTATCATAAGCATCTTGAAGTGATTAAGGTTAAAGTGAACAAACTATGGAGTATATGCTTGACAAAGTATAAGTTAGCAATCTCATGTTCCTTGAATACAAGGGCCGCTCCTCATGCTACTCAAGTTTAGTTACCGGTAAGTTCTTGTCATAGTAAGTACATCTGTATCATAGAGAACCGCCAACGGGGTACCCCTTGCCCGATGATACGGAAGAATCGCCATATCAAAATGACAAGACAAGCAGACAATAAGCATCTCAGCATCTTCTTATTTACCATGGGAAAATGGTGTTTTTTCTCTCTTTCCTCTTTTCTCATTTTTTTCTTTTTTCTCTATCTCTTTTTTATATAAGAAGAATGCTTCATAGATTGCTCATTATGGTTACGCTGCAGGTTTCCACCATGATTAGGCATGGATTAGACCAGCCGCCCAGGCATTTCTCTAACACACATACATAACTCCATGGAATTACAAGCTCCCCTTTCATTTAACACCAATGACATCCATAAACAAAAGAGCATGATATCAACTTGGTACAATGTACAAGTGCAATATTGAAAGCGTTCCCCATGACATCATGGTTCTGCTAATCCCCAACGTATAAGTGCAAGCATATACAACATAGATGACACAATGGTTCAAGTTTATTAGGGGCAAGAAAAGTAAAGTGTGCCATCAAGTTCGTGAGAGCTTTAATCACTAATTTTCACATAACAATTTTAATTCGGAAGGTAGATAAAAACATGAATATACTTGGAATAGCAAATGCTAATAGGTAGGTATGGTGGATTCTTCGGAATAACTTGGTTTTATTTGGAGTTGGATGCATGAGTGGAACTCATACTTGGTATGGAGGCTAGCAAAAGACTGAGAGCGACCAACTAAGAGAGCAATAATGGCCTTAATCATGCAAAGCGATAAAACATCATTAATTAAAGCATAAAGTGATATTACAAGTCGAAAACTAAAGGATCATAGAGGCTATGGTGACTTGGTATAGTCTTAACATGGTGTGAGCATGCGCCAAGTCAACCCAAATAAAGCATCAAAGGAGAATACCACAATACTATGCTTTAATATGCTAAAACAACACATGCTTCTTTCAAGGCACATTAAGCAATCTCAATTGTTTATAACATGTCATGCTACAGAAAAAATCACTAAGCATAAAGCCAAAACAATATCAAGCATGTCATGACAAAGCATAGGCCACAGTAAAAAACAAGCTCTTTTTACCACTTAAGCATGGACTTTTCCTACTCTTTTCCAATCCAAACCAATCTTATTTGAAAACTAATGTATGAATGAGGGGGTCCAACCAATTTATTCAAGCAAACTAAGCAAATGAAAACTAAAAATAAAATAAAGACGCTCCAAGAACAACACAACTCTGCATGAAATAATAAAAATGAAGTGTTTGGAAGAAACCTGAAATTTTTATTGATGAAGAAGGGGATGCCTTGGGCATCCCCAAGCTTTGACGCTTGTACTTCTTGGATATTTCTTGGGGTGACACGGGTGGCATCCCCAATCTTAAGATTTTGTCCATACTTCATCTTATCACATTACTCTTTCCTACACTTTAACATTTTCCTTCATACCAAACTTCACACAATCTTCATTAGCAACATTAGTGTACTCAAGATAATAAGTCTTTTGGTTCAGTCCCAACACAAATAAAACTTCCATTAAAACAAAAGCTACTGTGGCACTTCCTTTAAAAAGACTCAAAGAGAAAGAGATTAAGAGGCAAATGCAAATAATGGCAGAAATCTATCAAAACAGACCAGCAGGTAAAAACCAATTTTTTAGAAGACCTTCTATTGCTCAAATTGAAAAGTGTTGAACTAAAGAAAGTTGGATAACAACCTGGGTCAGAAGCAAAAACAATTACAACTCAAACCGACGTACAAAGAGTTTTCACGAATTTTTACAGCGAAGCACAAAAATCTGTTTCGGGACAACAACTTTCCCAAGCATTACTTCTCTCTCATTAGAGGTTACTCTTGGCACAAAAACCACAGAAAAATGATAAGAAGAGGTTATTACTGAAGCAATAATTTCCAAGACTCAACTAAAACTTTTGGGTTATCTCCCAATAAGTACTTTTCTTTAACGCCTTTGAGCTAGGCATAAGAATTTTGATGATGCTCCCATAAGAAATATGAATTGAAGTAAAAGAGAGCATCAAGAAGCAAATTCAAAACACATTTAAGTCTAAACCACTTCCTATGCATAGGAATCTTATACGCAAATAAATTCACAAAGAACAAAATGACAGGGATAGGAAGATAAAATGAGAGTAACTTTAAAACTTTCAGCAAATAGAGAGGTGTTACAGTACCATGAAAACTTTTACAACCATATTTTCCTCTCATAATAATTTTCAGTAGCCTCATGAATAAACTCAACAATATAACTACACATAAAGCATGCTTTTCATGATCTACAAGCACATAATTTTTATCAAGCTCAAAAATAGTGGGATTAAAACTCTCAGACCCACTTTTAACAATTTTATAACAAGATGACTGATCAATCTCATTTTCAATAGTAGTACAATTAGTATTATCAACCAATATAGGACCATCATCTAGAGATTTATTATAAACATTTTCAAAAGAATCCACATGAACATAACATTCATCCTCCTTTGGTAAGCATGGGGGACAATCTAATAATGTAAGGGGTAAAGAGTTACTCTCATTAGAAGGTAGGAATAGGTAGATCCATTCTTCCTCCTGTTGATCATCACTCTCCTCCTCTTTTTCATCCAATGAGCTTCTAGTTTCAGCAATTTATTCTTCCATAGGCTCCTGCAAGACATTATTCTCTTCCGTTGGTGGAGAGTATCTATTAAGATATTCAAGAATATAGCCATTTTCTTCCTTGTAATTATCAAAGCAAAATTTAAGTATATCATAAACCTCATATTTATAAGGTGCATCATTAGTATTTTCAAGCAAATAAGCAAGTTCAAATGCACCCTTCCAAGCAATAAATTCTTCAATTTGTTCCACATCATAAAAGTCATAATTTCCCTTAACATAAGAAGATATGGTAACATCATCATTATACTCACATTTAAAAGGGAGGTGTTTATACCTCTTACATCAACAAGATTTATCAAAGCAATACGTAACATTATAAGTAGAGCACACGTTTCTAGCAATGGTATACAATTTATTAATTTGTTCCCATAAGTGTTTCTCTTTTTTGACAAGCGGTGTTCCTTATAATAATATTTTTGTTCTTCCATGAACCCACCTTGCCAATAAGATTCAGTTTGAAAGAAACCAACCATTGATAGAAATCATGATAAAGCAAGACAATAACAGACCAACGAAAAAAACAACTATAGTAGGAACTATTTTTTTTGTATTTTTGATAAAAAGAACAAGCAAACAAAGCAGAAATAAACTAAGCAAAACAAATAAAACAAATTAAAGTAATTGGTTATGAGGGACTCTCCTTGTGAAGATGTCCTTGACTCCCCGGCAACGGTGCCAGAAAAAGTCTTGCTTACTCAATATGTAGAGCTCGTTGGGGAATCCCAAGAGGAAGGTATGATGAGCACATCAACAAGTTTTACCTTAGTTATGAAACCAAGGTTATCAAACCAGTAGGAGCAAGGAAACACCTCCAAGGTGTTGTTTCCAACTTGGAATCCTACACAACACAACCACAGAACTTTGCCCCCAACTTACAGCGAGGTTGTCAATCTCACTGTTTTTGCTAAAAACAAAGGATTAAATGTATTGTGTGGAAGATAGTAATTGCTTTGCAAAAAGTAAACACAAAACAGTAAATATATTGTAGATTGATGGTAAAAGAATGGATTCGGGTCCATAGTTCACTAGTGGTGATTCTCCTTAAGATCGATGACATGTTGGGTGAACAAATTACAGCAGGGCAATTGACAAACATCGAGAAAGCATACATGCATATACTAATCATCTTGACTTCTATGAGATTTGATTAGGCATTACAACATTATACATAGACCTTAATCCAACTGCATCGTGGCACCTAGTCCCTTTAGAGAAAGCTCTCCGGATCACAAAGTGTCGTTCAACGGGGTGTTGCCTTCTCCCCACAGTCTGTGGTAGGATACGCGACATGCTGGACCGATGCTAGTAGGGGAAGGAGAGCATGGCCCCTAGTCCCTTCAGAGAAAGCTCTCCGGATCAGAACATGTCGTAGAACGGGATGTTGCCTCTACCTCTCTATAGTTAGTGGTAGGATACGCAAAATGCTGGACCGATGCTTGTAGGGGAAGATGACTAATAATCCACCTTCAGGTTACCATCTGAACCCCTCCAGTATTAAGTTGCAAGCAATAGATAATTGCATTAAGAAAAGTGTGTAAATTAAACAATACGGTTGTTCTATGAACAAAGGATTGCTGTTTTCTCCCTAGTAGCAACAACACATCTAGTACCTTAGAGATTTCTGTCACTTCCCCAGATTCCTAGAGGCATGAACCCACTATCGAGCATAAATACTCCCTCTTGGAGTTGCTAGCATCTACTCGACGAAGATAGCTACTAACAATGGAGAGCATGCAAGATCACAAATAACAAAGACATGATAGAATCAATAATCAATCTGAATAGCATCTCAATATCCATCGGATCCCCACAAACACAACATGTAAGATTACAAATAGATGATCTTGATCATGAACGGAGCTCACAAGATCTAAACATGGTAGAACAAAGGAGAAGAACCATCCATCTAGCTACTACATGGACCCGTAGTCCAGGGATGAACTACTCACGCATCACACCGGAGGCAGACATGGTGATGAAGAAGGCGTCCAGGGTGATCTCTCCCCTCCGGCAGGGTGCCGGGAAGAGCTTCAGACCCCTCCCGATCTAGGGATGGAGATGAGGGCAGCTACAGACTCTTTCATGGAATTTTTGATCGGGTACTTAGGGTTTCTGTATCGGAGGCTTCTTATAGGCGAAGGGGCGAGGTCGGTGGAGTACCAGGGGGCCCACACCACCCCCTGGTGTGGCCTGGCCTGGCCCGTGCCACCAGGTGGTGTGACCGGCCCCTGGACCCTCTCTGTCTCGTCTTCTGGCTCCGTGACTCTTCCGGTAAAATATTGACTTCAGCTTTTGTCCCGTCCAATTATGCGAATATTCATTTTCTGGCTTTTCTGGAAAAATAGCAAAAAACAGGCAACTGGCATTGTGGCATCTTGTTAATAGGTTAGTCCCAGAAAGTGTATAAAAATACTCCAAAGTGTGGACAAAACATAAGAAAGTAAATATAAAACAAGCATGGAACATCAAAAATTATAGATACGTTTGCAACGTATCACAGTGTTATGTAGCTAAGATGCCAGGACAACACAAAATAATTGCCAGGGATAATACATCAAAGCTGCCAGAATAACGGAGTTAAGATGCCACAATAAAATAGGTAAGCTGCCAGAATAAACTATCTAAGCTACCAAGATCACAAAAGATGAGCTACCAAGGATAGTATAGGTAAGAAACCATGATTATATTGCTAACCTACGTAGATACAATAGGTAACCCGTCAGAATCAGAATACTAAACTACAAGGATCATTTAGCTAACACACCAGGATAGAAGAAAGCTAAACTACTCGGATCATAATATAGTGTTAACAGAAAACGGGTTATTTTTGAAAGCTGCCATGATCAGATAAACAACTGCCAGAATATATATGCTAAGCTACCAGGTTAAACAGTCCTCAAATGCCAGGTTGTCATACTTTACTAGGAAAAAAGCTACCATAGATATGTACAACACTTACACTTTCATACTAGAGATACCACATGGTGGCGTGCTCACTTCTCCGGTTGCCTCAATAGATGCTTTTCCTGGTGGATCTGGTGACTTGTGTGAGGAAGTAGAACCAATTCAAGGTCGTGGAGCACAAGTGTGTTTCAGCAAATCTAACTTAGCAGCAACCGTTTTCTTGATCTCGTCAGCAACCGTTTTCTTGATCTCGTCATGCTTCTCCTTGCAAGCATCAGGAATAACATCAGGACAACGTGGCTTCCTTGACCCACCAAGCTTCGATACCATTTCAGACGCTTGTTTCTTTATCATTTTCTGAGCATTTGGGTTGGTAATCTGTGACTCAACAATCTGAACTTCACCACTGAGATTTGAGACAGAAACATCACTATTTGGGATAGGGATTAAAAATGGATCAACATCCACTGCAGATGTGGTACGATACTCTCCAGCAGATTTACTTGAAGCTTGCACATTGTCACCACAACTTCCTACATTAGAGTCTTGATATGCACCTACATCACCCAACTGTTGATTGGTACGATTATTGGTGGCTCCCTTCCCCTTTCACTTCCCGCTTTGGCCTCTCGAAGGTGTAGTACCTATGGACCTACCTTTTTTCATTCCTAATGTGTCCTTATCCAAATTCCTAGGACTACGCCTCCGCAACTCATACGCATCCCTTTCATTTGAAGATTCTGAGTCAGCTGAATGTGCACCATCCTTCTTGCTAGTGTTCCCCTGCTGTGAACAACCTAACCCACCAAGATAGTTTTCCTTGGAGCTTGTGATGTCATTCAAAGCAATTCCCACAGATTTGCTAGCTGCTGGTCCAAGGGAGGTCCAATCATAAATAAGCTTGCTCAACAAGCCATCGAACCCCCTTGCAAAATTGTATACAATTGGCCCAACCTTTGCAACCTCCTACATAAGAAGAACATTGGCAAAAGAAATCAATTGACAATAACAAAGTTCATTTCATTAGCAGTCTACTACCACCATAAAAACTACCAGTAACCAGGTTTTACCGTACTTAACTGCCAGCAAAAAAGGCTAAACTACTATGAAATATAAGCTGCCAAGATAATCTATACATAATAAATGAGGATTATATTGCTAACATTTATAGATAAAACAGATAAGCTAATATACCAAGATTATATTGCTAAACTACCTAGATACAATAGATAAGCTGCCAGTATTAGAATGCTATCTAGCAGTAGAAATAAAAAAGGAGTGAACATTTCTAGAAAAAAATAGCGAAGCTAGTATACCAGAATTATATTGCTAAACTACCTAGATTAAATATATAAGCTGACAGAATTAGAATGCTAACTGCCAGCAGAAATGAAAAAAGAATGAAGAAACTATTAATTGCAAGTAGGATGCATGCGGTGTGACATCCACTTCTGAAAACCAACCTGCCCACCAAAAAAGTCTGCCTGCGATGCAAATTCTTCTTGCAGCTACATTGACATACAAAAAATAAAATCTTAGCACATGGAAAATAAAAGAGCAAGATAATAAAAAAGGAAGTTACATATGATTAACTCACTTTAAATTTTCCAAAAGTATTTGTCTGGTCATCAAGCATGTCCACACCTGACACAGCTTCCACAGCGTATCTTGTCCACCAATTAATTAGAAAATCCCCTTCATCCAAGTTCATTATGTAGTCATCACAATCAAGTGAGGTAACATACCATAACTGCAAAAGGAATGAAAACATGAAATCACATAGATACCTTATTACTTTAAAAACATAATAACACAGCTAAGAAAATAACCATAAACATGCAGCTTAGTTATACAAAATATATTAAAATAAGAAAGTTACTAGACTCCTTAAGCTAAGAAACTAGAATCTTATGTAAGGCTATCAGGATCTTAGCTAGGCCTACCAGGATCATGAACCAATGCTGCCAAGTACATATACCTAGGCTGGTAGGGTTATATACCTAGGCTACCATAAATGAAACTAAGCTACCACATTCATATAGACTGCTAAGATCACCGAGTTAACTTACCATGAAAATATAACTAACTTACCAGGATTATATTATAGTACAGAAAAAGCAACAAAAAGACAACTTAAATAGGATAAAATATGGTTCCATAAGAATTATTACCATGATATATAGCAAGCAACCATTCTTGAACTTCTTGTTTGAAATGTTTTCATGTATGTAGTCAGCTACGAATTTGGATAAATTCATATTTGCAGCATCCTCAATGTTCACCTGCCAAAGAACAAAACAAAGTAGTCGTATATCAAAACAAGGGATAAAAATGCATAAAAGGGATGTGGGAAATTAGAAAAATAAAAAAATAGAACCGAAGGCTCACCGACATTGGATATACTTTGTTACTTATGTGAATGTCGGTTGTGGGAGCCATCAATGTGGACGAGATGTACACCATCCATAACCTCTTGAAGTTGTTATCAGCTAGTTGATACTGAACCCACAGCTCAACAACTCTAGACACCTTGGGCCTGGTTCCTTCACCAGGGAATAACTGTTCAGCTAGGCCACCCTCAATGTCATTATCCACATAGTAAGGCACTTCAATCGGTCCCCTTGGAAGCCCCAATGCAAATTGAATAGATTCTTCTATGACGGGGATGCTACCACATCCAGGAAACACAAATGCCCTATCCTTTGGACTATAGAAATTGGCCAGCCATGATAGCAAGGGATTGTGTAGGTTGTCACACTTGATTTGTAGCAGACTGCCCTACTTCATTTCATCAGTAATTGCTTTCTTTTGGTCTTCATTTAGATCATTGTAAAGTTTCACAATCCACTAAGCGATGCTCCGTTTCTTTCAGGCACAATACCTTTAACCTATTTGTCAATGAATATCAGGAGTAAATAAAAAGTTAAGGATAATAAAAGATGCTATAAGAAGCTGCAATTATAAATAATAGAAAACCTGCCAGCAAAAAAGATATAAGCAACCAGGATTATATTGCTAACTACACTAAACAAAATAGCTAAGCAGCTAGTATAAACAACCTAATCTTCCAGAAAAACAATATCTAAGCTGCCAGTATAAACAAGCTAAGCTACCAGCATAAAAAAAAGATAGGTGAAAGTACATAAAAAGTTGGCAATTATAACTAGGTGAAAAAACAAACAAAATGCAAACTTGCCAGCAAAAAGAAAATAAGCTACCACCTACACTAAACAAAATAGCTAACCTACCAGTAATACAGATCTAGACTACAAAGATTTCAGTAAAATAGATATAGGCCGCCAGAATAAAATAGCTAAGCTGCCAGTATAAACAAGCTAATCTTCCAAAATACAATAACTAAGCTGCCAGAATAAACAAGCTATGCTACCAGGATAAAAAAGATAACATAGGTGACAGTACATAAACAAGTTGGCAACTAGTAACAATTAACTAGGTGTAAAAAAGCAACAGAATGCATGATATTGTGAAATCAAAAAGACCCTAAAAGCATGATGTGGTAAATACAAAAGCAATTAAATATGTGATAGTCAATGCACAATCTGGCAACTAAACACATTATACAAGAATGCAAGAAAAAATGGTACATAATGTGGCAACAATAAACAACTAGCTACCAAAAACAAACTGAATGCATGATATTCTGCATACAAAAAAGCCTAAAAAATCATTATCTGGGTAACTATATGCAATCATTCATGAAAAAATTTCTCTGCAATACCTTTTCTGCTTTGGAGCATGAGCTTTAGCACCACCGCCTTCAGTGATGATATGTTGCAATCTATAATTTTTGATGTTCCATGCTTGTTTTATATCTACTTTCTTATATTTTGTCCACACTTTGGAGTATTTTTACACATTTTATGGAACTAACCTATTAACAAGATGCCATAGTGCCAGTTGCCTGTTTTCTACTATTTTTGGTTTCAGAAAAGTTGGAAAAGAAATATTCTCGGAATTGGACCGGACAAAAGCCAAACTCAATATTTTACCGGAAGACTCACGGAGCCAGAAGACAAGACAGAGAGGGGCATGGGGCTGGCCACACCACCTGGTGGCGCGGGCTAGGCCAGGCCGCGCCAGGGGGTGCTGTGGGCCCCCTGGTACTCCACCGACCTTGCCCCTTTGCCTATATATTGCCTTTGAGCGAAAACCCTAAGTACCCGATCAAAATTCCATGAAAGAGTCTATAACCACCGCCATCTCCATCCCTAGACCGGGAGGGATCTGAAGCTCTTCCCGGCACTCTGCCGGAGGGGAAAGATCACCCTGGAGGCCTTCTTCATCAACATGCCCGCCTCCGGTGTGATGCGTGAGTAGTTCATCCCTGGACTACGGGTCCATGTAGTAGCTAGATGGTTGGTTCTTCTCCTTTGTGCTACCATGTCTAGATCTTGTGAGCTCCGTTCATGATCAAGATCATCTATTTGTAATCTTACATGTTGTGTTTGCGGATCCGATGGATATTGAGATGCTATTTCAGATTGATTATTGATTCTATCATGTCTATGTTATTTGCGATCTTGCATGCTTTCCGTTGTTAGTAGCTATCTTGGCCGAGTAGATGCTAGCAACTCCAAGAGGGAGTATTTATGCTCAATAGTGGGTTCATGCCTCTAGGAATCTGGGGAAGTGACAGAAATCTCTAAGGTACTAGATGTGCTGTTGCTACTAGGGATAAAACAGCAATCCTTTGTTCATAGAACAATCGTATTGTTTACTTTACACACTTTGCTTAATGCAATTATCTGTTGCTTACAACTTAATACTTGAGGGGGTTCGGATGATAACCTGAAGGTGGATTATTAGTCATATATGTAGTTGGATTACGATCTATGTATAATGTTGTAATGCCCAATCAAATCTCATAGGAGTCAAGATGATTAGTATATGCATATATGCTTTCTCGGTGTTTGTCAATTGCCCGGCTCTAATTTGTTCACCCAACATGTCATCTATCTTAAGGAGAATCACGTCTAGTGAACTATGGACCCCGGTCCATTATTTTACCATCAATCTACAATCTACTATTTATTGTTTTCTGTTTACTTTCTGCAAGAAATTACTATCTTCCACACAATACGTTTAATCCTTTGTTTTCAGCAAAACCGGTGAGATTGACAACCTCACTGTAAGTTGGGGGCAAAGTTTTGTGGTTGTGTTGTGCATGATTCCAAGTTGGAAACAACACCTTGGAGGTGTTTTCTTGCTCCTACTGGTTCGATAACCTTGGTTTCATAACTGAGGGAAAGCTTGCTGCTGTGCTCATCATACCTTCCTCTTGGGGTTCCCCAATGAGATCGACATGTTGAGTCCGATCATCAAGGCTTTTTCTGGTGCCGTTGCCGGGGAGTCAAGGACATCTTCACAAGGGGAGTCCCTCATAACCAATCTCTTTACTTTGTTTTATTTGTTTTGCTTAGTTTATTTCTGCTTTGTTTGCTTGTTTCTTTATCAAAAACACAAAAAAATAGTTGTACTAGTTTGCTTCTTTATATTAAAAACACAAAAAAATGATTACTCTTGAAAACACTAAGTTGTGTGACTTCAGTAGCACCAACAACAATGATTTCATGTGCACACCTATTGCTCCACCTGTTCCTGAAGCTACTTTCTTTGAAATTAAACCTGCTTTTCTCAATCTTGTTATGAGAGAACAATTTTCTGGTATTGGTACTGAAGATGCTGCTTCTCATCTTAATAACTTTGTTGAACTTTGTGAGATGCAAAAACATATGGATATACATGGAGATATTATTAAGCTTAAATTGTTTCCTTTCTCTTTGAGAGGAAAAGCTAAAGAATGGTTGCAATCCCTAACTACAAATAGTATTGATTCCTTGACTAAATGCAAAGATGCTTTCATTGGAAAATACTATCCTCCTAGTAAGATTATATCTATGAGAAGTGAAACAATGAAATTTAAACAATCTGATAATGAACATGTTGCTCAAGCTTGGGAAAGAATGAAGTCTTTGGTAAAGAATTGTCCCACTCATGGACTGACTTCTTGGATGATTATCCAAACCTTTTATGCAGGACTAAATTTTTCTTCAAGAAATCTGCTGGATTCTGCTGCTGGAGGTACCTTTATGACCATTACTTTGGGTGCTACAACGAAGCTTGTGGATAATATGATGGTGAACTATTCTGAATGGCACACTGAGAGAGCTCCACAAGGTAAGAAGGTAAATTCTGTTGAAGAAACCTCCTCCTTGAGTGATAAAATTGATGCTATTATGTCTATGCTTGTTAATGGGAAAGCTCATATTGATCCAAATCATGTTCCCTTAGCCTCTTTGGTTGCTCAAGAAGAGCAAGTTGATGTGAACTTTATTAGAAACAATAATTTTAGCAACAATGCCTACAAGAATAATTTTGGTAATAATAATTATAGGCCTTATCCTCCTAATAATACTTATGGTTATCATGGTAAACCTGGAATACCTAGTGAAGAAAGAATATCAGAAGTTGAAAGAGCCACTAAAAACTTCATGCAAATGCAATATGAGCAGAATAAATTATTTACTAAAACTATGGAGGAACAATCTACTATTTTGAAAAATATTAGTCATCAACTTAAGAGTTTAAATAGAGAAATTCCTAGTTTGCAATTAAAACTTTCTAATGCTGAAAGAAATATATCATCTTTGTCTGAAGCACAATCCTTTTTGATTAATAAAATGGCTGCTAAACCTGAAATTATTGAAAATCCCTTTGCTGCTACTAATGCCATACAAGTTAGAATTGATGAAAATGTTAGCCTGTTAGCTGAATTGTATGCTAAGTGGGAAAGAGAAGATGAAATTGCTAGAAATATTAGTATTTCTACTATCACTACCACGAATGTTGAAGCTAGTAAACCCAATGGAACCTTTTCTAATAAAAATGCTGAAATTCTTCGAAATATGGGAAACAATAGCTCTACTACTTTAGATGATAATTATGATTTTGATCTTGATGGTTGCAATATCTTTGAAGTAATTATGTTCCTACAAAAGCTTGCTAAAAGTCCTAATGCTAGTGCTATGAACATGGCCTTTACAAAACACATTACTGATGCTCTCATTAAAATTAAAGAAGAAAAGATGAAACATAAAGCTTCTATTCCTACAAAATTAGAAGATGGTTGGGAACCCATCATTAATATGAAAGTGAATGATTTTGATCTCAAATCTTTATGTGATCTTGATAGTAGTGTTTCTATTATGCCTAGAAAGATTTATGAAATGCTTGATTTGCCACCATTGGAAGATTGTTATTTAAATGTCCCTCTTGATGATAATGCTAAAAAGAAACTCATGGGGAGAATTAATGATGTTCTTATTATGGTCAACAATGCCTATGTCCCCATTAATTTCTATGTTTTGGATGTTGAATGCAATGCTTCTTGCCCTATTACTTTGGGAAGACCTTTTCATAGAACTGTTGGTGTCATTATTGATATGACAGAAGGCACCATTAAATATCAATTTCCACTCAAGAAAGGTATAGAACACTTCCCTAAAAAGAGAGAGAAGATTCCTTTTGCCTCTCCTATTAATTTTTTTTCTTAATGCTTCTTCATTTGAGAATACTTGATTCTTTTCTTGGTTCTTATGCCTAGCTGAAAGGCGTTAAAGAAAAGCACTTATTGGGAGATAACCCAAAAGTTTTAGTTGAGTCTTGGAAGTTACTGCTTCATTAATAACCTCGCCTTATCATTTTTCTATGGTTTTTGTGCCAAGCGTAACCTCTAATGAGAGAGAAGAAAGATTTGGGAAAGTTGCTGTCCCGAAACAGATTTTTGTGCTTCGCTGTAAAAATTCATGAAAAATCTATGTACATCGGTTTGAGCTGTAATTTTTTGTTCTTCCGCCCCAGGTTGTTATACAACTTTCGTTAGTTCAACACTTTTCGATTTGAGCAACATAAGGTTTTCGAAAAAAATGGTTTTTACCCGCTGGTCTGTTTTGACAGATTTCTGCCATTATTTGTATTTGCCTCTTAATCTCTTTCTCTTTGAGTTCTCTTTGATCATTTGAACATTTTAAAGGAACTGCTACAGTAGATTTTGTTTTAATGGAAGTTTTACTTGTGTTGGAACTGAACCAAAAAGACTTATTATCTTGAGTACACTAATGTTGCTAATGAAGATTGTGTGAAGTTTTGTATGAAGGAGATTTTAAAGTGTAGGGAAGAGTAATGTGATAAGATGAAGAATGGACAAAAGATCAAGCTTGGGGATGCCACCCGTGTCACCCCAAGAAATATTCAAGAAGTACAAGCGTCAAACCTTGGGGATGCCCAAGGCATCCCCTTCTTCATTAATATAATTTTCAGATTTCTTCCAAACACTTCATTTTTATTGCTTCATGCACAATTTTGTTGTTCTTGGAGCGTCTTTGTTTTCTTTTTTAGTTTTCGTTTGCTTGAATAAATTGGTTGGACCCCCTCATTCATGCATTAGTTTTCAAATAAAGTTGATTCGGATTGGAAAAGAGTAGGAAAGTTCATGCTTAAGTGGTAAAAAGGAGCTTGTTTTTGACTGTGACTTAGACTTTATCATGTCATGCTTGATATTGTTTTGGCTTTATGCTTAGTGATTTTTGCTGTATCATGACTTGTTATAAACAATCGAGATTGCTTAATGTGTCTTGAAAGAATCATGCGTTGTTTTAGCACATAAAAGCATAATATTGTGGTAATGATTTATTTGGGTTGACTTGGCGCATGCTCACACCATATTAAGACTATACCAAGTCACCATAGCCTCTATGATCATTTAGTTTTTGCCTTGTAATATCACTTTATGCATTAATTAATAATGTTTTGCCCCTTTGCATGATTATGGCCATTATTGCTCTCTTAGTTGGTCGCTCCCAGTCTTTTGCTAGCCTCCATACCAAGTATGAGTTCCACTCGTGCATCCAACTCCAAATAAAACTAAGTTATTCCAAAGAGTCCACCATACCTACCTATTAACATTTGCTATTCCAAGTATATTCATGTTTTTATCTACCTTCCAAATTAAACTTGTTATGTGAAAATTAGTGATTAAAGCTCTCACGAACTTGATGGCACACTTTACTTTTCTTGCCCCTAAATAAACTTGAACCATTGTGTCATATATGTTGTATATGCTTGCATTTATACATTGGGATTAGCAGAACCATGCAGTCATGGGGAACACTTTCAACATTGCACTTGTACATTGTACCCAGTTGATATCATGCTCTTTTTTTTATGGATGTCGTCAGTGTGAAATGAAAGGGGAGCTTGTAATTCCATGGAGTTATGTATGTGTGTTAGAGAAACGCCTGGGTCGCTAGCCTAAGCCATGCCTAATCATGGTGGAAACTTTCAGCATCACCATAGTGAGCAATCTATGAAGCATTCTTCTTATAAAAAAAGAGATAGAGATTGAGAAAAAGAAAAAAAAAGATGAGAAAAGAGGAAAGAGAGAAAAAAGCACCATTTTCCCATGGTAAATAAGAAGATTGCTGAGATGCCCATTGTCTGCTTGCCTTGTCATTTTGATTATGGGATAGCTCATGTATCATGTGCAAGGGGTACCCTGTTGGCGGTTCTCTATGATACACATGTATTTACTATGACAAGAACTTACCGGTAACTAAACTTGAGTAGCATGAGGAGCGGCCCTCGTATTCAAGGGACATGAGATTGCCAACTTATAATTTTTCAAGCATATACTCCATAGTTTGCTCACTTTAACCTTAATCACTTCAAGATGATTATGATAGGGGCAATGAGAGCTGAAAGCTAATAAGTACCATAATTTTTGGAAGCTCTTTATGAGACTTGAATCCCTGCTTCCTTCCATGAAGGCCTTTCTTTTACTTTTATGTTGAGTCTCCATCTTATATCTTTATGCACCTATTGAGAGAGCATAGTGGCCATTCTTAGTTTAATGTGCATTGTCCCAAAACTTATTGATTGATTCATAACTTTGATATTGCTTGTTCTTAAACTACTTGTATCTAGTCACCCTTATGAACTTTGAAGGTGTCCTATGCATTTATGTTTTGCTACACTGGGACAAGCTGAATACCATTCTCATTATACTTTCTATATGTGAAACAAACAAACGTCTTTCAAAACATTGTTATTCATGAATCTTTTGATTGCACCTTTTCATGTTATAACATAGTTGCTATGTCTTATTGTTAGAACTATATCTTTCATGCTATGTTAAAGTACTTGGATCCCAGCTATCAATGTTCTACAAATACTTTGATCAAGATTATGATGGTGCATGTCACCTCAAAAATTATTCTTTTTTATCACTTTCCTACTCAAGGACGAGCAGGAGTTAAGCTTGGGGATGTTGATACGTTGCAAACATATCTATGATTTTTGATGTTCCATGCTTGTTTTATATCTACTTTCTTATGTTTTGTCCACACTTTGGAGTATTTTTACACATTTTTTGGAACTAACCTATTAACAAGATGCCATAGTGCCAGTTGCCTGTTTTCTGCTGTTTTTGGTTTCAGAAAAGTTGAAAAAGAAATATTCTCGGAATTGGACCAGACAAAAGCCAAAGTCAATATTTTACCGGAAGACTCACGGAGCCAGAAGACAAGACGGAGAGGGGCCAGTGGTTGGCCACACCACCTGGTGGCACGGGACAGGCCAGGCCACGCCGGGGGTGCTGTGGGCCCCCTAGTACTCCACCGACCTGGCCCCTTCGCCTATATATTGCCTCCGGGACGAAAACCCTAAGTACCCAATCAAAATTCCACGAAAGAGTCTGTAGCCGCCGCCATCTCCATCCCTAGATCGGGAGGGATCTGAAGCTCTTCCCGGCACTCTGCTGGAGGGGAGAGATCACCCTGGAGGCCTTCTTTATCAAAATGCCCGCCTCCAGTGTAATGCGTGAGTAGTTCATCCCTGGACTACAGGTCCATGTAGTAGCTAGATGGTTGGTTCTTCTCCTTTGTGCTACCATGTCTAGATCTTGTGAGCTCCGTTCATGATCAAGATCATTTATTTGTAATCTTACATGTTATGTTTGTGGGGATCCGATGGATATTGAGATGCTATTTCAAATTGATTATTGATTCTATCATGTCTATGTTATTTGTGATCCTGCATGCTTTCCGTTGTTAGTAGCTATCTTGGCCGAGTAGATGCTAGTAACTCCAAGAGGGAGTATTTATGCTCGATAGTGGGTTCATGCCTCTAGGAATCTGAGGAAGTGACAGAAATCTCTAAGGTACTAGATGTGCTGTTGCTACTAGGGAGAAAACAGCAATCCTTTCTTTATAGAACAATCGTATTGTTTACTTTCACACTTTTCTTAATGCAATTATCTATTTCTTGCAACTTAATACTAGAGGGGGTTCGGATGATAACCTGAAGATGGATTATTAGTCATAGATGCAGTTGTATTATGATCTATGTATAATATTTTAATGCCCAATCAAATCTCATAGGAGTCAAGATGATTAGTATATACATGTATGCTTTCTTGGTGTCTGTCAATTGCCCCGCTGTAATTTGTTCACCCAACATGTCATCTATCTTAAGGAGATCTAGTGAACTATGGACCCTAGTCCATTCTTTTATCATCAATCATCAATCTACTATTTACTGTTTTCTGTTTACTTTCTGCAAGCAATTACTATCTTTCACACAATACGTTTAATCCTTTGTTTCAGCAAAACCGGTGAGATTGACAACCACACTGTAAGTTGGGGGCAAAGTTCTGTGGTTGTGTTGTGTAGGATTCCAAGTTGGAAACAGCACCTTGGAGGTGTTTCCTTGCTCCTACTGGTTCGATAACCTTGGTTTCATAACTGAGAGAAAACTTGCTGTTGTGCTCATCATACCTTCCTCTTGGGGTTCCCCAACGAGATCGACGTGTTGAGTCCGATCATCAAGTGTTGATGGTTCTCTTCCTCGTAGCCATTTTAGCAGAAAACTATCATAATTGAAAAACCTGAGTTAGACAGATGACCAAAATAACTAACCACTCCACTAAAATAAAACAGAATAGTACACATCAAATCACATACAACAAAGCATGCCCATGGTAACCGACAACGACACTACCCATACCGTGTTCCCGAGAAACGTGGGTTGGCCACGACACACATGTGTGATGGTGGAGATGCTACAGAAGGACGTGTACATCGGCAACAAGGTGTGCGTGAAGTGTGGAATCCTGATGTTACGAAATGCAATTACATTGCATAGATATACAACAAACAACCAGTCGCCCCCTAATACGTCCATTTTGCATCACTATTCTATGTCTTAATTCACTATTATTCATTGATATATTTTGTATTGAGAGGTGATACTTATGTTATTTCATCTATTTTTGCATGGTTGATGACTTTTGGAGCATGGACCGCTGCAGTCAGGATTCTGATGGAAAAGGTGCTGTTTGGAGGCAAAATTTGCAAAGATCATAAAATCCGGGAAAATATACGGAAAATCCTATTTTTCCAGAAGACTAAGGATGCCAGAAGATAGAGTGGAGGTGGGCCACAGGGGCCCCGCACTACCCCATGGCGCGGGCAGGCCTAGGCCGCGCCTGGAGGTGGTGTGGCCACCCTGGCCCACTCCAGCCTCTCCCCTCTGGCGTATATCATCCTCCCGAAACCCTAAGACTCGGGGAGCGACCACAGAAAGATTCAGCCGCCTCTGCGGGCTGGAAAACACCGAGAGAGAAAGATCTCTCCGGCAGACAGATTTCTGCCGGGGGAATTCCTTCCCGGAGAGGGGAGATCGTCGCCATAAACACCACCATCAAGCTGGACTTCATCGGGATCGTCATCATCATCATCACCACCATCATCACCATCAGCACCCTCATCACCATCTCCATATTGCTGTAACAATTGAGTTGAATCTTGCATAGTTCATAGGGGAAACTTTCCCAGTGTTGATTACTCTTTGTAGTTGATGCTATTGAGTGAACCATTGAATTATTGTTTATGTTCAGATTGTTATACATCATTATTTTATCTCTGATCATGATCCAGATGATGTCTTGTGAGTAGTTCGTTTTGTTCTTAAGGACATGGGAGAAGTCTTGTTGTTAGTAGTGGAGTTGCGTTGAGAAAGATTCAATAGATTGTTATTTAAGTTGTGGTGTACTTCTTCTAGTGGTGTCATGTGAACGTCGACTACATGAAACTTCACCTATATGGGCCTAGGGGAATGCATTGTGTATTTGGCTACTAATCGTAGGGGTTGCCGGAGTGACAGAAACCTAAACTCCCGTTAGAAAACCATTGCACAAGGGACGTAAGGGTCTTAGAGTTTAAAGCTGTGGTTAGGTCTCTACCTTAATTACTTTCTTGTACTTACGGATGTTTGCAAGGGGTATAATCACAAGTATGTATTAGTCTTGGATGGGGCGGTACATTAGCACAGGTTCACCCATACAACACTTAGCAAGCTAAAGAAGATTAATCAACTATATGAAGCGAAAGCACTTGACAGTCTTCCCATGTGTCCTCGAGAACGTTTGGTCATCTTAAGAAATACAACCGGCCTGTCCTTTGCTGCATAAACGATTGGGCCACTTGCTGCATTTATTCCTACTGTCTTTTATTTACTCGTACTTTGTTTACTTGCTTTATCGAAAACCCCTAAATCCGTTTGCTAAGTATTTGCAGAGAATTCCTGATCCATACCACTAGCCAGCACCTTCTGCTCCTCGTTGGGTTCGACACTCTTACTTATCAAAAATACTGCGATACACCCCCTATACTTGTGGTCATCAAGACTATTTTTTGGTGCCGTTGTCGGGGAGTGAAGCGCTATTGGAGAGTGGAACTGGTAAAGGAAACTTCTACTGTGAGTATTGTTTACTTCTGCTAGTTGCTTTATTTTCGTTATGGATAATTCGCTGAGTTTCTTATTTGGTAATGCTACTACCACTGCTTAGGTAGTAGATAAGCCACCACCTGCTGAGAATGATGTTTTCAAAATACCTACAAGAATTATTGATCGTGTTATGGATAACTACTATGTTGGGGATGGAAGTGTCCATCCCGGTGATCATTTACTCTTTATACACGAATTATGCGGGTTGTTCAAGTGTGCAGGTATTACTACAGATCAAGTTAAGAAGTTATTCTCATTATCACTGAAAGGAAGAGCTGAGGAATGGTATAAGCTGCTGAAGAATGGTTAAGCTCTGGAATGGGAGGAAATAGTGCCTCTCTTTTATTCAAAGTTTTATCCTCCTAGTGAGATTCATAAAGATCGGAATCAAATATACAACTTTTGGCCTCTTGATGGAGAGAGTACAGCTCAAGCTTGGGGGAGATTGAAGTTACTGATGCTCAAATGTCCCATTCATGAGCTCCCCAACAATATTATTATCAATAAATTTTATGCAACGCTCCCTCTACATAATAAAGATTTATTGGATGCTTCTTGCGCTGGATCATTCACTCGCATGGAAGAAGAAGCTAAATGGGATCTTCTGGACCGTATCAAGACAATGCTGAAGCTTGGGAGAATGATAAAGGTAGAAAGTCAGGTATAAATTATGATTATGAATGCATTGAATCTTTTATGGGAACTGATGACTTTCAAAATATTAAAAATGCTTATGGTCTAGACTCTCAAGCTATTGCTTCTTATTTTAAGGCTTTTGCTTCCTACATTGAAGTGCCTAAAAAGAAGTGGAATAAGTATCATTAACCTTATAAAGATGTTGCTAAGAGTGTTCCTACAAGAAATACGGAAGTTTATACTGCTAATCATGTCTTACCTGAACCTTATATTGAGAAAATGCCTTTCCCAGTTAAGATAAAGGAACATTCTATGATAACTAGTATGGTTAATGAAAGTACAAGTAAAGCTGTTGAACCTGATAAACAAATGGTTGATGAACCTATAATAGCAAGTGTGAAAGACTTTATCACTAAATATGAAAAAGAGGGACACACTATCCTTTGTAATGGTACCTCTAATATTGTTTCACATAGTAGTGCTATGAGAGCTAGTATTCCCGTGTTTTCTGTTAGAATAAGTGATCATTGCTATGATGGCCCTTGTGATAGCTATATTGTTAAGTTTATGCATGATACTAAAAGTTACTATGAGATAGGGAAAAGTGTTCTTATGTATCTCAATAATATCAAGTTTCCTCGTTTTATGCTGAAAGTTTTTATGTTGCACTTGTTTTGCCTTCTTATGCAAGAAGCCTCTGGTTTCAACAACTTGTTTGTTTACAAAATCCCCTTGCATAGGAAGTGGGTTAGACTTAAATGAGTGTGTGTTTTTGCTTCTTAATGCTCTCTTTCACTTCAATCCATATCCCTATGAGAGCTTCTTCAAAATTATCATGCCCATCTTAATGGCTATAAAGAAAGAGCTTTATGGGAGACAACCCAATTTGTTTTTGCTTTCAGTTGTTTTTGTTTCTTTGAGTCTTGGAAGTTATTACTTCGGTAATAACCGCTCCTTATCCATTTTGTTTGGTTTTTGTGTCAAGATCAACCTCTAATGAGAGAGAAGTAAGATTTGGGGAAGTTGCGGTCCCAAAACAGAATTTTGTGCTTCACCGTAAAAATTCGTGAGAGATCTCTGTATGTCGGATTGGGCTGTAATGTTTTGTGCTTATGCCCTAGGTTGTTATTTAACTTTCGTTAGTTTTGCACTTTTTGATTTGAGCAACAGAATATTTTCGAACAAATTGATCTTTACCTGCTGGTCTGTTTTGACAGATTTTGCCACTCTTGCATTTGCTTCTTTATTCGATTTCCTTTTTGAATTCTTTTTGGGTTTTTGGAAGGAGTTGCTACAGTATCTTTTGTTTTGATGGTTTTCAGTTGAAGTTAGACTCAAAAGGTTTTATCACTTCACTTATACTAATGTTGCTAATGAGAACTGTGTGAAGTTTTGTGTGAAAGAAATTTCCTGGAAGTGGAGACAATGGTGTAATAAGGAAGAGAAGGGTTTTATGATTCAAGTAATAAGTATATGAAGATGAAGATATTGATGCTATTCAAGTAATGACTCCAGAAGAATCTACTAGATACCAAATTCAGAGACCTGCAGGGTCTGTTTTCAAATAGGTAACAGTTCTGGTAAGAAAAGTTCTGCGAAAATACAATCCAACTATATTTTTGCAGTTTTCAGTCAATAAGGAAAGCTACGAAGCGAAAAAGGGACGGAAACGGAGCCAGGGTGGCCCACACCACCCTGTGGCGCGGGCCCACCCCTGGCCGCGCCACCAGGTGGTGAGTCCATCCAAGACTCCGCCTCCGACTCGTTTTCTCCCAGTACCTTCCTTTTGATATGAAACTTCGTAATATATAACCCCCCAGATCCCCCGAGGTTCGTATATCGTGTTTTCATCGTGTTTTTTCGATCTGTTTCTGCCAGGACATACTCTTTGAAGGCTTAGAAGCACAATGGTGTCTGCCAAGGATAAAGGGAAGGAGCCCATGGAGGAAGACCTCCAAGACCCCGGGAAGGAGAAGGAGGTCAAGAGTGAAGGTGAAGAGGAGCAAGGCCAACATCTGCACACCGGCACTACTATTACAAGCATTGGAGTGGTGACGAAACCTGCCAGGGTAAGAAGGACGACACGGATGCATACTGGGGGGAAAGTTCCCCGTCACAATTTGGCTCCAAGGTCACTTCCTCCACACACCAAGAATCCCTTCCATACCTTCATCCATAACCATACAGGAAAAGAAGACTCCAAGAGGGAAGAACGGAAAAAAAATCAAAAGAGCTGGGATCCACAAACTGAAATGATCACGAGCCGTATTGAGCACAACTCAGAGTTTATTCGTACTCTCACTTTCGAGATTGAGGACTTGGGGAAACTGATCAGAGAGCTCATCGAGAGGATACCACCACCACCTAAGGAGTAATTCGTCATTAGGTTTGGCATCCCCTTGGTTTGTTCCAAGCTTGGGGGAGTGCCGCGGTATCACATCACTATCTTCTATCTTTTTACCTTATTAGTAGAGTCATATCATGAATAGAGGAGTTATTATGTAGTATGGTTTGCATTATGGAAGTGTCCCCTCTCTTGTTAGATATGTATCCCTTGGTGTGAGTTGCCATTATGGAATATTAATGAGAATTTCTATCATTCACTCTTTTTCATAGCTTATATTAGTTTTCAATTTGTGGTTATATGATTTATCTTGTTGTTAGTATTGGTATCACTTTGGGATCATTGAGTTAATTTAGTTGGTTTTGGCAAACCTGGCTCGGTCAGTAGCAACACTATTTTTGAGAGTTGAAAGAAAAGATAAAAGTACCTTTAAAGAAAAATAATTTCATCATCTTTCTTTCTTGATTTGCTCATAAGTCTAGTATTCTCTAGTTAAGATCTTTTGTGCTTCCAAGGAAGATTTCATGTTTGTCTTTATCACTTGTATGTTTGTTCGTTTCCCTCAACTCTTATACTTGCTACCCATCCTTGCTAGCCAAAAACCTGTACTGAGAGGGTATTCTTCTCATGCATCCACCTCCTTTAAACCAAAACCCATGCCATTTGTGTCCACCATACCTACCTAGTAGCATTATTGCTATTCCAAGTAAATTCTTGTTTTATCTACCTCCCAAATTAAACTTGTTATGTGAAAATTAGTGATTAAAGCTCTCACGAACTTGATGGCACACTTTACTTTCTTGCATTTAATAAACTTGAACCATTGGGTCCTTCTTTGTTGCGTATATGCTTGCGCTTTATGAGTTGAAGTTAGCTGAACCATGTATCATGGGGACCTGTTTCAACACTTCATTTGGTACTTTGTACCTAGTTGATATCATGTTCTTTTGCTTATGGATCTCGACGGTGTGAAATAAAAGTGGAACTTGTAAGATCATGGAGTTTATATGTGTGTTAGAGAAACGCCTGGGCCGCTAGCCTAAGCCATGCCTAATCATGGTGGAAACTTGCAGCATAACTATAGTAAGCATTCTATGAAGCATCCTCAATAAAAACCTATGCAAATAGCAAATAAAAATATCGCTGAGATGCTCACTGTCTGCTTGCCTTGTCATTTTGATTATGGGATTCCTGTGTCATGTGCAAGGGGTACCCCGTTGGCGGTTCTCTATGATACACATATGCTTACGATGACAAGAACTTACCGGTGACTAAACTTGAGTAGCATGAGGATCGGTACTCATAAGTAAGGGACATGAGATTTCAACTTATAACTTGTCAAGCATATCCTCTTAGTTGTGTCACTTTAACCTTAATCACCTAAAGATGCCTATGATAGGGGCAATGAGAGCTGAAAGCTAGTAAGTATCATAATTTTTGGGAGCTCTTTATGAGACTTGCAATCCCTGCTTCCCTCTTTGAAGGGCCTTTCTTTTACTTTGTAGTTGAGTCAGTAAACCTACCCCCTTCTATCTCAGCAAGTATTTTGAGTTGATGTGTTTCATTCATGCATATGATGATTTATGCAATCATGTTTCTTATGTTCCTTGCTTTGCACATTTGCTCTTATCCTGATGTTTACTACTTTGAAAGCTATCATTGAAAAACCAGTTATTTGTGAACTCCAGCAAATTATCAACTATTCTTCGACCAAGAGCTAAGTTTGCCATTACCAATTATGATTCACTTTATGTATCTTTATTGTGTTTCCTTTACTTATTACAAGTTGAGTTATATAATAGTGAGTTGTCTTCTATTATGATCTATGTATTTGATGAATGTGATGCTTCTTGTCCGTATTCTTTTATCGACTCTTCACTCCATAAACCTGAGGCCATGTTTATTGAGCTCTGGCCGCTTGGGGACAAGCGAAGTCTAAGCTTGGGGGGAGTTGATACGTCCATTTTGCATCACTATTCTATGTCTTAATTCACTATTATTCATTGATATATTTCGTATTGAGAGGTGATACTTATGTTATTTCATCTATTTTTGTATGGTTGATGACTTTTGGAGCATGGACCGCTGCAGTCAGGATTCTGATGGAAAAGGTGCTGTTTGGAGGCAAAATTCACGAAGATCAGAAAATCCAGGAAAATATACGGAAAATCCTATTTTTCCAAAAGACTAAGGATGCCAGAAGATGGAGTGGAGGTGGGCCACAGGGGGCCCACACCACCCCATGGCACGGGTAGGCCTAGACCGCGCCTGGAGGTGGTGTGGCCACCCTAGCCCACTCCAGCCTCTCCCCTCTGGCATATATCATCCTCCCGAAACCCTAAGACTCGGGGAGCGACCATAGAAAGATTCCGCCTCACAAGGGCAGAAAACACCGAGAGAAAAGATCTCTCCTACAGAGATTTGCCGGGGAATTCCTTCCCGGAGAGGGGAGATCATCGCCATAAACACCACCATCAAGCTGGACTTCATCGGGATCATCATCATCATCATCACAACCATCATCACCATCAGCACCCTCATCACCATCTCCATATTGCTGTAACAATTGAGTTGAATCTTGCATAGTTCATAGGGGAAACTTTCCCGGTGTTGATTACTCTTTGTAGTTGATGCTATTGAGTGAACCATTAAATTATTGTTTATGTTCAGATTGTTATACATCATTATTTCATCTCTGGTCATGATCCATATGATGTCTTGTGAGTAGTTTGTTTTTTCTTGAGGATATGGGAGAAGTCTTGTTGTTAGTAGTGGAGTTGCGTTGAGAAAGATTCAATAGATTGTTATTTAAGTTGTGGTGTACTTCTTCTAGTGGTGTCATGTGAACGTCGACTACATGAAACTTCACCTATATGGGCCTAGGGGAATACATTGTGTATTTGGCTACTAATCGTAGGGGTTGCCGGAGTGACAGAAACCTGAACCCCTGTTAGGAAACCATTGCACAAGGGACGTAAGGGTCTTAGAGTTTAAAGCTGTGGTTAGGTTTCTACCTTAATTACTTTCTTGTACTTACGGATGTTTGCAAGGGGTATAATCACAAGTATGTATTAGTCTTGGATGGGGCGGTCCATTAGCACAGGTTCACCCACACAACACTTAGCAAGCTAAAGAAGATTAATCAACTATATGAAGCGAAAGCACTTGACAGTCTTCCCATGTGTCCTCGAGAATGTTTGGTCATCTTAAGAAATACAACCGTCCTGTCCTTTGCTGCATAAAGGATTGGGACACTTGCTGCATTTATTCCTACTGTCTTTTATTTACTCGTACTTTATTTACTTGCTTTGTCGAAAACCCCTAAAAATCCGTTTGCTAAGTATTTACAGAGAATTCCTGATCCATACCACTAGCCAGCACCTTCTGCTCCTCGTTGGGTTCGACGCTCTTACTTATCGAAAATACTGCGATACACCCCCTATACTTGTGGGTCATCACCCCCCGAGGAGAAGACCGTGCTGCTCACAGAGACACCACTGAACCCAAAAACCAACAGGGATAAGATGACTCAGATTATGTTCAAGACCTTCCATTCGCTCACCCCTGCACGTCGCCATCCAGGCCGTGCTCTCCCTCTACATATGAGCATCAGAGATTCTTAAAAAAATCCTCCGCACCTAAAACACAAACTACCAAAGATTTCTCACCCAACAGACACCGAAAGAACAATCCCGCGGAAAACGAACCCCTCGACGTCAGAGCCAAAATCCTACACCACACCCCTACTACCAAAACTTCACCACCACCAGAACCACGCAACACCAACAACATAGCAAACCTGGACAGTGCAAAACTACAACAGGATTCAACATCCCCAAGCACAGAAATCCTTTGAGACTGACTAGCGCACAGGGATCTACGCAACACGCTACTCGCCAGAGAATCAGCGACCACCAAAAATCCCCACCTCCGAGACTGACTATCGCAAGTCAAATCAAGGAAGTACGCACCACTCGAGTCGCCGGAGAAACGTCCAGGAGCACCAAAATCCCCATGATTCTGAACTCCGCGACTGAGTAGATGACGGCAACACATAGATCTACAACCCACTCGCCCCGATGTGTAGCAAAAACATCGCGAAGAACCCAAAACCAAGAATCCCGGAGCACGAGGAGAACGACCTATGGGACTACGTACGGGTTCCACAAGACAGTGCTCACCACGTGAGACGCCGAAGAACCGTCCAGGAGCCGCCCACCCGTCCACCGGTGCAGATCTACGCACACACGAAAGAGAAATCCCATGTAAGCAACACATCGGGGCAAAATTAGCGAGGGTAGATAGAGGAATACTCGCCTTAGATGAGCTACCCGTCGGCGAGAACCAGAACTCCCGCCGCCCCCGGAGAAGAAGCCCACCTCGCCACCAACCGACGATGGAATCGCCTGCAGAGCGAGAGCGAAGCGAGATAGAGAGAAAGGAACGCTCGAATGGGCGGAATGGCCGGGACCTGGAACCGCTCAGGAGTTTTTGGGCACGACTCCCAAAATTCAAAATCCTCTCTCTAGCAAGTGGGACCGACCCTATATCCACACACCCCACTCAATCGGTCTGGACGGGGCAAGGCAGGCCCGCTGCTCAGGCAGAGCAACGCTCCGCGCACGTTGGATCGCCACTGCCGTCCGAATCTCCATGCGCCGTACGGGAAGGTTCGCTAGGGCACGTTCCCTTATTAGATTTACCGTACATTAAAACATGTTTATATGAATGTGGGGACACACATATGTATGTGCATGCCAAATTTCATACTCCCTCCGACCCATATTAGTTGACTTGGATTTGTTTAGATACGAATATATCTAATACTAAAATGTGTCTAGATACATCTGTATCTAGACAAATCTGAGTCAACTAATATGAGTTGGAGCGAGTAATAAAAATTGAAAGTACTCATAGCTTAGGCAAAAATGACAAGTTATAAAAAGTACGAAAGAACTCTGTCTTCTCCTGAATTGTATGTCAGACAACTATGTAACTTAGAGTCAAGTAAGAGTATCTCCACTCAGGAAGCCCTAAAGCCATCCTAAAGGGCTATTAGGGGTGCCAATGCTGAAAATCACGCCTAGCCCGTCCTCCCAATTCATTCTTCGCGCTGGCTTGGCCAGTTTGTTATCCGACGCCCTAGGCCAAACCCAACCCACATGAGGCTAGCGGGGGCACCGGATGGAGCTGAAAATATCGTGGTCCATCCCTGGCAGTGATATAGGTGCTTCATTTTCAGAGCCGACGTGCCCCGTCGACTGGCCATGCGGCGGCGCGCCCCGTCGACTGGCCATGCGGCGGCGCGCCCTTCTTTCCGCCAGCTTTCCCGCTATATCAGGGACGGCCGTCATTGCCATCCACAGATCCACACCGCCCGCTCTCACCATAGCTCCCTTCCACGCCCTTTCCAGCTATATCTACGGTGATCAGAGGTGCTGTGTTTGCTAGGAGGAGCGTCGCACGTCCACATGTAGCTGCCATCGTGCATGTCCGCCATCTTCCTCCAACTCACCCGCCCGACTCAAATTGCCTCAACCATAGTTTAAAAAACCGGACCGTGATCGAACGAGTGAGGTTGTCGGTTCAGGTTTTTACTAGTCGGACCGCCGGTTTGCTGGTTCATTGTCTGATTTTTTAAGTTACAAAATCATATATATTTACTGATAAATATTGCAATAAATAGATAAATATAAATGCAAAAATATTATAGTGTGGCTAGACTTGGAATATGTAAGAACAACAATTCACATTATAAGTTGTCCAAAACCGCAATGTCATAACAAGTTGTAAATACTCTCTCCGATCCAAATTAGTTGACTCAAATTTGTCAACATGCGGATGTATCTAGTACTAAATTATGTCTAGATACAATCGAATCTAGAAAAATATAAATAAATTAATTTAGATCGAAGGGAGTAGTATCAATGCCAACTTCAATCCTTTTCCAAATTCCAACATGGTGTGTCTCGTGAGAAATTCATTCTGCACGTCTCACTCATTGTGCACGCGAGCGGGCCTAGTCTCAAGCGTAGTAGTTTTAGAAACACACAATGCAATCACTAGTACGGCTAGGGTGTACGGTAATTACAAAACAGGTATGCTTCTCATATTAACAGCAAACATAGGTGGATTAGATGCTTAGCAGCTCGATCACTTCATGTGCCGGTGCGCGCTGGTGCAAGGTTCGACTAAAACCGCTGGTTCAACCGTGGTTCAGACGGTTTATTCCGACTCGCTTGCGTGTCTGGTCTACTGCGCTTAAACAACCGGAGCCTTCGGTTTTGATGTTTCCGGTCGAATCAGCGGTCTGATCCGGTTTTAAAAACTATGGCCCCAACCACACAGACTCTGAGGATGAGGACTGGCTCGTCTTCGACGATTCCGACAACGCCAACACCGAGGAGTTGGACGAGGCCGCCTCCCCCGACAACGAATCTGAGGAGTCGTCAGAGCAGCGACCGCCAATACCCGTAGGGCCAGCTTACCGAACCAGCGACGAACCTTACAGGTGGGATGTCTTTGCCTATGTTTTCCTACCGGAGCACATCCGGCTGTAAGAACTCAACGACGTCTACGTACGTTGCGTCCTTGCGGCGCGCAGATACCGCAACGATGTCACCCTGTGTGCCCTGCCGCTCCCGAGCTATGGAGGAGGCCGGCGTGCAGTTAGCAATCGATAACTCCCTATTTGAGTTGTGGGGGTATCGCCAGAGGACCGCTGCGGGACACCTCCGCCGCGTCCTCCTGGCGAGAGCATCACCTCCTGCCACTGCGGACCGACGCGCCCTCCCGGCGAGAGCAGCACCTCCACCTCCCACCGCCGTGGGCCATAGTTGTTTTTAGCTGATTTTATGTAAACTTTTAATTGAAATTGAGTATAAGGTGTGCGTATGAGGTAAACGACTAGGCGCCTGTGCCTCCTCATAATAAAAACCGCGCCGGCGCACCCCCATACGGGCCAAAAAACGTCCGCGCCGGACACCGTATGGGAGGACGAGCGGAGATGCTCTAATGTTCTAACAATTCACAATCGCCTATGTTGCGTAATGAGCGATTCCGGAAAGGAAAGTGCTATGCGTCCCCCGGGATGGAAACTTTCCATCCCCCGGGTCCCCAGCCGTCCGAACTGATGGGGTTTGTTGCATAGAAAACAAAAAATTTCCTAGGGTTGCAACCACCAAGATCATACCTAGAAGATACATGTAACGGTTTCAGATGGACTCACCCTCGAAGACCGTAACGTGGGATAACGTTCCCGCAAACAAACGTGGATGATGTAGAGTGTACATGACCGTCCTCAAGGACGCGTAGACGATCAGCGCCATACGAGGCAGCGCCTCCGTAATCGGTCACACATATGGTGTGTCGATGACCCCCGAACCCTCGCTCCAGCCGGGAAGCGGAAGTAGCGGATCCCCAGAAACTCCAACTACGCTACGCTATGGTAGATATGGTGGAGGGGAAGATCTCGAGTATGGCTTCGCCTAAGCACCTTTTCTAGTGGCAATGGACAAGGCTATCAAGAGAGAAAAGATGCCAACCAAAGGGCATATCAGATGAGTGGGCAAGTGTGTGAGAGGGAGGAGGTCTCCACCTCCTTTTATAGGGGGGAGGGGGGACAGCCCCTCCCTTGGACGGCTCCATGGAGTTGCCCCCTCCCCTCCTCTCATTCATGTGGGTGGAATCTCCACTCACATAATTTCAATCTCTACTTTCTCACATTTATTCTCCACTCAAAAACCAAAGGTCTTTCAATTAAAGCACTTTAATTATCTTGTTTTAATACAACTCAATTTAATGAACACTCTATTGAATGAGTACTTCATTTAATGAACACATTAACATTTTGATCCCTTACTTTGTTTCAATAATTCGAAACCATTTCGGCAGATTCGACATAACAAATTTCCGTGATGTCCATTATCTTCTCTTGTGTTTTCTATCCACTCAATTGCGTCGGCTAACCTTAAGTGTGTCACCCAACGGGTTCGAGAACTATGTAGACATGATCGAGACTTTCTCCGATCAATAATCATTAACAGGATCTGGAGATCCATAATGACTCCCACTAGTTTCACGAAAATCCAATGATTGTCTAAACCTTTTTCGGTATAATCAAATTCCTTTTGTCTCGCAATATTTCACTTGTCCGATATTCGATCACTCGGTATCATCCATACCTTGCTCAATCTCATTCCCGACAATTACTCATTTTCTCGTTCCTATGATATAACATTCTAGTGATCAGATCACTTGCTTGCAAGATATGTAAATGTGATATCACCTAGAGGGCCCTGAGTATATCTCTCCATCATTTGGATGGACAATACCACTCTTGATCCACGAGTCTTAACTAACACTTTCCAAGTACCCGATGACACCTTTATAATCACCCTATTATGGTGTGACGTTTGATGGAATCAAAGTACCTTTCCGGTGAAAGTGATTGACGTGATGTCATGGTCTAAGGACATTGAGTTACTACGAATGTGATAACAATATAAACTTAAGGACATGATCGTCTTGTTACATCTACTTCGGGTGACTGTTCATCAAATCATTCTCTAATAATATGACCCTGTTATTAATAACGTTCAATGTTCATGATTAGGAAAACTATGATCATCAGTTAGTCAACAAATTAGTATTAAGAGAGTCTTTACTAGAAACCTTTTCTGTTTATAAATCACACATGTATTAATGTTTCCTATTAACACAATTATAGCATGAAAAATAAACATCTGTTATAAACTTGAAATAGCATAATAACCATTTTATTATTGTCTCTCGGGCATATTGCGTTCAGTCTCCCACTTGCAATAGAGTCAATAATCTAATTTATATAGTCATAAAATCTAACACCCATAGAGTTTTGGTGGTGATCATGTTTTTCCCTTGGGAGAGGTTTAGTCAAGAGGCCTGCCACATTAAGATCCGTGTCTACTTTGCAAATCTCTACATCTCCATCCTGAACATGTTCCGGATGGAGTTAAACCGACACTTTTATATGCTTGGAATTCTTGTGAGACTTTGGTTCCCTAGCATTGTGTAACATCCCAAAACTTTAATTCAAGCTTATCAAGATCAAATCATCCAAAAATAGGGTTAACAAAAACTTTTCCAAATTTAAAATGAAAGCATTCATATATGTGTGCATTTAAAGTAGGAGTTGTTTGAATTGCCATGATTGAGTGATCCAATGCTTGTAAAATGTTTCTTAGGTGATTTAAACCTCATCTACATCATTCCCAAACTTTTCCTAAAGAAAATCAAATAAAAAAGAATTAAAAAGAAGGAATGGTCATTTTGGCAAATTTAACTCTCATGCCTACTTTGGCTATTCCTAGTACTCAATTCTTAATAGAAACAATTCTTGATCTTTGCACCCCTTGCTAGTACACATAATGAGGTACCAAGGCCCACCTTTGGATCTGCTAAAAACATTCTGTTAACTATTTTAAATGACAGTTTAAAATTGAATCTAATGCATATGCATAGATCACCCCTATTTCAAAAACCATCTTTTTGAGCTCCATTTTCAGAACCCTTGCAACCAGAGACTACCTATCACTAGTGGAGATCACTCAAAAATTTTGAACTCAAAATTCAAAACTTTTTCTCTTGCGGCCATTTCATCAAACACATGGCAGGCAGAATCAAACACAATTAGCTAGCTCACTGTTTCTACAGGGTTTTGCCACCCAATTGACCACAAAACACTCCCTCTGTCTCCACTTGATCAAACCATGCCATTACCATCCCATCCCCTACACCCTAGTGGAAAGGCTAAGCCATGCCGAGCACCAACTCACCGGCCAACCTTGCCCTCACCCCAGCCGACCACCTCCCCCTCTCTCTCCATGTCTAGGAGGTAGCCAGCACCTCACCGCCACTCCCTGTCCCTTGCCCGAGCCAAGAGCAGCAGTGGACCACCGAGCACAACCCGCGCCCAGTGCCACCGCACCAGGCCGAGAGCACGCCAGAGCGCCGCACCCGGCACGCGTGCACACGCCGCCGCTCGACCGCAGCCCGCGCCCGCCGCTCCGCCTTGACCTGGAGAACGCCCCAGACATCCCCGTTCGCCGCCCAAAGCCTCACAGCCACCACTCGCCGTGGACACCGCCTGCCTTGAGCGCCGCCAGCCAGAAGCGCGTGCCACCACCCCTACGGCCGCATTTAAGTCCTAGAGCACCGCCAGGGAACCGCCCATCGATCGGCATCCCCCGCCATGCCGCTAGCTTGCCGTAGCCATGTCGCCACCGTCGACCGCCCATCCCGCTCGGTCTCACCGTCGGGCCTATAAAAGGAGCCCTCCCCAGCCATTCTTCTCCACACCATTCCACTCCCCTCACCTCTCTGAACCTCACCCACCTCTAGCCGGAGCAAGTGGAGCAGCAGCTCGCCGGAATTGGAGCCGGAGCCACCGCCTCTAGAGGAGAAGGGTGCCGTTGATTTCGGTCGCCCCAAGCTCCGCTGCGACCACGCCTCGCCTCGCCGTCATCTTCCACTTCGTTTGCCCGCCTCGCCGACCCCCAGTGGAGCCCCGAGCCGCTAGGGTTCGAGCTCGCCGGCGACCTGTTCGTCGTTGATGACGACCCTCAACCGTTGATCTCGCTTCTAATCCTACGGCCCACAGCGCGTGTACCGTTTCGCGTGTTAAGTGCCGCTGACAAGCGGGACCCCCTGTCAGCTGAGCCCCGCGCCGCGGAGCGCCACTGGGCCGGCCCAAGTCCTTTCCCGCGCTAGCCCATAGATTCAAATCTGGTTTTTCCTTTTTAGTTAAATCTAGTTTCTGTCCCCTATTTCAAAATTCAATTCAGAGAGTTTTATAAATCCAAATTGTATGAAACCAATTTTGTCTGAAAGGTATTAAAATGATCTATCCAATCCCGTTGGATTTAATCCAATTAGTGTTATAGATCTCTCCTAATAAAAATAACAAAACAGAAGCTTTTGCAACTTGCAATATTTTTATAAAATCAACCAAGTTAGCTTTTGAGTTGTTTCCAACTCTCAAAAATCACATTTCATCATATGTATCTAACCATCTAATAATATTAAGGTTGAGATGCAGTGACTTTGGACTAGTATCAAAATAATGCTATATAGGCATTTCTAGTCACTTTAAATCATTAAGTAATGAACTTAAACCAAAGTAATATTGATCCAACCCTTAAATCTCATTCCCACATGTTAGAATATGTGGTGAGGACATGTGTCCACATGATCCCATATTTTGGTGGTGAATATTAAATTTTTTAGTTAATATTTCAATGAGTAGAAATTACTTTTCTAAAATAAAAAGGAGGAAACTATTGAATTAAAATTTGTGATGTTTGTGATGATAATAGATCATCAAATGTGTGTTTTAGAATGCTACTTAGCCTAGTTAAGTACTGTTTGGTGATTGTGCACTCCCTATGTATTTATAGACGCTAGTACCGACCAAGCTTTCGAGGAGGAGGAGGAGGAGTTCTACCAGGAAGAGAAGGTTCAATAACTTCGTCGAGTTCTACCTTCCTACTACTCACACCTTTCGAGAGAAACTCTTTCTCTAGAAAGGATCCATTCTTGGGGAAAAAACCTTGCCTTCGGATCAGTGATAGAAGATGTACCCAATTGTTTCTTTTGGGTATCCTATGAAGACACATTTTTCCGCTTTGGTTTTGAGCTTATCAGGCTGAAGTTTCTTCACATAAGCATCGCATCCCCAAACTTTTAGAAATGACAGTTTAGGTTTGTTTCTAAACCATAATTTATATGGTGTCATTTCAACAGATTTTGATGGTGTGCTATTTAAAGTGAATGCAACTGTCTCTAATGCATGACCCCAAAATGATAGTGGCAAATCGGTAAGGGACATCATAGATCGTATCATATCTAATAAAGTTTAATTACGATGTTTAGATACACCATTGCATTGTGGTGTTATGGCGGGAGTGAGTTGTGAAACTATTCCACATTATCTCATGTGCGTGCCAAACTCATAACTAAGATATTCTTCTCCATGATCGGATGGTAGAAACTTGATCTTTCTGTTACGATGATTCTCTACTTCACTCTAAAATTTCTTAAACTTTTCAAATGTTTTAGACTTGTGTCCCATTAAGTAAATATACCAATATTTACTTAAATCATCCCTAAAGGTTACAAAATAACGGTATCCGCCATGTGCATACACACTCATTGGAACACATACATTGGTATGTATTATTTTCAGTAAGTCGGTCGCTCGTTCCATTGTTCCAGAGAATGGAGTTCTAGTCATCTTGCCCATAAGGCATGGCTCACATGTATTAAATTATTCATAATCAAGTGATTCCAGTAGTCCATTAGAATGGAGCTTCTTCATGCATTTAACACCAATATGACCTAAACGGCAATGCCACATATATGGGACTGCTACCCTGCGGTACCAAAGTTCTCGGGCGAGTGCACAGCGGTACCTAAGTTGCCTGAAATTGCCACGTTTCGAAATGTTGGGCCACCAACTACCGAGAGGAGCCATTTCGATGCAAACTCATCTCACCCCTACCAAATCTAAACATTCCATAAAACTGCCCCATGAAGTAGACGCCCGGGACCCTCATGTCAGTAATATTTCTATGACGCGAGCGCCAACGTGGCAACCACGTAGGCAAAAAGAGAGACTAAAGGATCATGGTGCATTGACCAAATTCACAAATCCACTCCCTCCCTCCTTTCGCATGAACCCTAGCACCGGCAGCATCGAAATCCCCTCTCCAACCAGAATGATCTCTTTGGGCATTTGACTTTCGGCGCCAAGTTGCTGCGCCTACTCGCTGCTACCGAGCTCTAATGCCGAATGTCGTGCTAGCCGTTGCAACGATCTAGCCCGCCTCTACCGCCGACGAGCCGAGAAGCGCAAAGGATGGCAGATCCATTTGCCGAGGAAGAAGTACTTCTGGCTAATTGCAGGTGAGCTACTCTTCTCTTTGCTATTCGCACTACCTATAACTGCTAGCTGGCTATTGGCATTACAAAGATATATCAAACATAGAATTTTTTGCTAGCACGACGTTAACAAACAATTCTTATCTTTTGTCTCCAATTTTCTATCAAGTAGGATCTCCGCTGAACCCAAATACACGGTTCAGGTCACCATCTGCGGCAACCACATTAAATTAGCAGATGGGAAGAGCACATGGAAACAAGCTCACAATCTGAAGATGGAAGTAGCGCCTGTGTAGTTATGCACTATCCCTGGTTTGGTTGCTGCTGTGCATGAACTTGCTGAAATGAGGCCGGAGCAGACTGCACGGTTCAACATCCTTGATGAACGAGGCTTCAAGGTTCCTATAGCGTGTGACAGTCAGCTAATTGGGTTGATGAAACAGCATGCTAGGCTTCACGTGGTTATGCTGATTTGTAACATGCTGGATGAGGAAGCTCCTGCTACTAGGAGTCGCCCAGCTATTATTGGACATGGAGGTCTAACTCGAACCCCTGTTGTTGTTGAGCAAAATGTGGTTCCTCGTCCGCGACATGCTTCTGTCAGGAAACCTCCTCGTAGGAGTCCCCGTATTGCCATTGTGGAAAACTCTGCTCTGGAATCTGCTGGTACTGGTCGTCCCCGTGGTGTTGTTGCTCCGGCTGCTGCTGACCCAATCCATGCCGCTGTTGAGCAAACTAAGGCTTCCAGAGTCTACCCCGCTGTTGTTGCCAAGACCGCCGCCTTGTGTGCTGCTCCTCCTTGAAACCGTCCTCAAGTTGTGCGAACCCGTGCTCTGGAATCTGCTGGTACTGGTCGTCCTCGTGTTGTTGTTGATCTAGCCGTTGTTGACCCAATCCCTGCCGCTGTTGAGCAAACTAAGGCTTCCGGAGGCTGCCCCACTGTTGTTGCAAAGACTGATGCCTTGTGTCCTCCTCGAACCCGTGCTCAAGTTCAACGAGCTGCTGGTCTAGAGCTAGCTCATGGTCTGGACTCTGCTAGCACTCGAAACACTGTTGTTGCGGGAACTGCTCCTGATCGTCGATGTGGCATGGAAGCAGCTGATCCTATTGTGGCTGCCGTTAGAAGGGGACCTGCCTGTCCACCATGTAATGTAGCTCCCGCTGCTAAGGGCCCTCGCCTTGCTCCTGGTCCTGGTACTTCCACCGAGGTTGATCCAGCTAACGATGACGCTGGCGATGGCGACGGTGGCATTGGGGCTGGGTCTGATGGTGCCGCTCTACCTCTCGAACCTCCCGGAGGTTTCTATCCTGAAGAACCTAATGATGGAAAAGTAATCGTTCGTATCGGTGTCGCGGATTATACTGCAAAATTAGATGATGGCACCGAAAAATTCTATGACGAATTTGATGTAATCCTTGGCAGATACGATCCTAAAGTGGTAGAGTTATCTGACCTGATGGCATCATTACGTGTGAAGGTGCTGTGGGGGTCCTCCCAGGAAGCACGTTTGTTATATTTTGGTTACAGGAGCAAACAGGCTATCGAAGTGAAAGATACCAGGGATTTAGTCGTACCGTTTACAAGGAAACATTATAGGGGTGAAGTGTACTTCCACTTGATAGTGCAAATGGTTGGAGAGGAATTGGAACTCGACAATAGAGATGATGGACTTTTAGAAGGCATGCGTGACCTGATCCATGGCATCACTGGGGCTGGTGCGACTGAGGGTAGCTTCGAACAGAGGAGAGTCTTACAGAGGAGCGTCATAAAGAGGAGCAGGAAGAGCATCCCCAGAAAGGGCACCCCGAAGAAGAACGACACCAAGGATACCGCACTAGAGAAGAGGACGCCCAAGAGACGCATGAAAAAAGGCACCACGCCGCAGAGTACACCCCTGAGATCTAGTAAAAATGCCACACCGAACGGTAGTAGAAAAAACGCTAAGAGGGCTAGCACAGGGTGAACACTCCTAGGAGTGGTAGCAAAGAGGTGAAGATGGCCAGCATAGAGGCTACCACACCCAGTGGGAGCAGAAAAAAATACTAATTTGGAGCGGAACACGCCGCTGTCAGGGAATAATGCCAGCACGAAGGAGAACACGCCCAATAGTAGCAGCAAAAGGGCTAATTTGGAGCAGAACACGCTGCTGAGGTCAGGCAATAATGTTAGCACGAAGGAGAACACGCCCAATAGTAGCAGCAAAAGGGCTAATTCAAAGAAGAACACGCCGCAGAGGTCAGGCAATAATGCCAACACCCTGGAGCCAACACCCGTGAGGGGAGGTGATACGTCCATTTTGCATCACTATTCTATGTCTTAATTCACTATTATTCATTGATATATTTCATATTGAGAGGTGATACTTATGTTATTTCATCTGTTTTTGCATGGTTGATGACTTTTGGAGCATGGACCGCTGTAGTCAGGATTCTGATGGAAAAGGTGCTGTTTGGAGGCAAAATTCGCGAAGATCAGAAAATCCGGGAAAATATACGGAAAATCCTATTTTTCCAGAAGACTAAGGATGCCAGAAGACGGAGTGGAGATGGGCCACAGGGGGCCCACACCACCCCCTGGCACGGGCAGCCCTAGGCCGCGCCTGGAGGTGGTGTGGCCACCCTGGCCCACTCCAGCCTCTCCCCTCTAGCGTATATCAACCTCCTGAAACCCTAAGACTCGAGGAGCAACCACAGATAGATTCCACCACCTCTGCGGGGCGGAAAACACCGAGAGAGAAAGATCTCTCCGGCAGACAGATTTCTGCCGGGGGAATTCCTTCCCGGAGAGGGGAGATCGTCGCCATCAACACCACCATCAAGCTGGACTTCATCAGGATCATCGTCATCACCACCACCACCATCATCACCATCAGCACCCTCATCACCATCTCCATATTGCTGTAACAATTGCGTTGAATCTTGCATAGTTCATAGGGGAAACTTCCCCGGTGTTGATTACTCTTTGTAGTTGATGCTATTGAGTGAACCATTGAATTATTGTTTATGTTCAGATTGTTATACATCATTATTCCATCTTTGATCATGATCCATATGATGTCTTGTGAGTAGTTCGTTTTGTTCTTGAGGACATGAGAGAAGTCTTGTTGTTAGTAGTGGATTTGTGTTGAGAAAGATTCAATAGATTGTTATTTAAGTTGTGGTGTACTTCTTCTAGTGGTGTCATGTGAACGTCGACTACATGACACTTCACCTATATGGGCCTAGGGGAATGCATTGTGTATTTGGCTACTAATCGTAGGGGTTGCCGGAGTGACAGAAACCTGAACCCCCGTTAGGAAACCATTGCACAAGGGACGTAAGGGTCTTAGAGTTTAAAGCTGTGGTTAGGTTTCTACCTTAATTACTTTCTTGTACTTACGGATGTTTGCAAGGGGTATAATCACAAGTATGTATTAGTCTTGGATGGGGCGGTACATTAGCACAGGTTCACCCACACAACACTTAGCAAGCTAAAGAAGATTAATCAACTATATGAAGCGAAAGCACTTGGCAGTCTTCCCATGTGTCCTCGAGAACGTTTGGTCATCTTAAGTAATACAACCGGCATGTCCTTCGCTGCATAAAGGATTGGTCCACCTGCTGCATTTATTCCTACTGTCTTTTGTTTACTCGTACTTTGTTTACTTGCTTTATCAAAAACCCCTAAAAATCCGTTTGCTAAGTATTTGCAGAGAATTCCTGATCCATACCACTAGCCAACACCTTCTTCTCCTCGTTGGGTTCGACACTCTTACTTATTGAAAATACTGCGATACACCCCTATACTTGTGGGTCATCAAGACTATTTTCCGTGCCGCTGTCGGGAGTGAAGCGCCATCGAGAGTGGAACTGGTAAAGGAAACTTCTACTGTGAGTATTGTTTACTACTGTTAGTTGCTTTATTTTTGTTATGGATAATTCGCTGAGTTTCTTATTTGGTAATGCTACTACCACTGCTAAGGTAGTAGATAAGCCACCACCCGCTGAGAATGATGTTTCAAAATACCTACAAGAATTATTGATCGTGTTATGGATAACTACTATGTTGGGGATGGAACTGTCCATCCCGGTGATCATTTACTCTTTATACACGAATTATGCGGGTTGTTCAAGTGTGCAGGTATTACTACAGATCAAGTTAAGAAGAAGTTATTCTCATTATCGCTGAAAGGAAGAGCTGAGGAATGGTATAAGCTACTGAAGAATGGTCAAGCTCTGGAATGGGAGGAAATAGTGCCTCTCTTTTATTCAAAGTTTTATCCTCCTAGTGAGATTCATAAAGATCGGAATCAAATATACAACTTTTGGCCTCTTGATGGAGAGAGTACAGCTCAAGCTTGGGGGAGATTGAAGTTACTAATGCTCAAATGTCCCATTCATGAGCTCCCCAACAATATTATTATCAATAACTTTTATGCAAGGCTCCCTCTACATGATAAAGGTTTATTGGATGCTTCTTGTGCTGGATCATTCACTCGCATGGAAGAAGAAGCTAAATGGGATCTTCTGGACCGTATTCAAGATAATGCTGAAGCTTGGGAGAATGAAAAAGGTACAAAGTCAGGTATAAATTATGATTATGAATGCATTGAATCTTTTATGGGAACTAATGACTTTCAAAATATTAAAAATGCTTATGGTCTAGACTCTCAAGCTATTGCTTCTTATTTTAAGGCTTTTGCTTCCTATATTGAAGTTCCTAAAAAGAAGTGGAATAAGTATCATGAAACTTATAAAGATGTTGCTAAGAGTGTTCCTACAAGAAATACTGAAGTTTATACTGCTAATCATGTTTTACCTGAACCTTATATTGAGAAAATTCCTTTTCCAGTTAAGGTAAAGGAACATTCTATGATAGCTAGTATGGTTAATGAAAGTATGAGTAAAACTATTGAACCTGATAAACAAATGGTTGATGAACCTATAATAGCAAGTGTGAAAGACTTTGTCACTAAATATGAAAAAGAGGGACACCCTATCCTTTGTAAGGATACCTCTAATATTGTTTCACATAGTAGTGTTATGAGAGCTAGTATTCCCGTGTTTTCTGTTAGAATAAGTAATTATTGCTATGATGGTCCTTGTGATAGCTATATTGTTAAGTTTATGCATGATACTGAAAGCTACTATGAGAGAGGGAAAAGTGTTCTTATGTATCTCAATAATATCAAGTTTCCTCGCTTTATGCTGAAAGTCTTTATGTTGCACTTCTTTTGCCTTCTTATGCAAGTTGCCTCTGGTTTCAACAACTTGTTTGTTTACAAAATTCCCTTGCATATGAAGTGGGTTAGACTTAAATGTGTGTGTGTTTTTGCTTCTTAATGCTCTCTTTCACTTCAATTCATATCCCTATGAGAGCTTCTTCAAAATTATCATGCCCATCTTAAAGGCTATAAAGAAAGAGCTTTATGGGAGACAACCTAATGGCTCAAGGTTGATGTAGAGCTCGTTGGGAACCCCAAGAGGAAGGTATGATGAGCACAGCAGCAATTTTCCCTCAGTTATGAAACCAAGGTTTAATCGAACCAGTAGGAGCAAGGAAACACCCCAAAGGTGTTACTAGCTAAGCTTTGGCAGGGCGCACTACCGGTGCTAGTAGCAACATGGAGACCTGCACAACACAACCACAGAACTTTGTCCCCAACTTGCGATGAGGTTGTCAATCTCACCGTGTTTTGCGGAAAACAAAGGATTAAACATGTCGAATGGAAAGAAGAAAAAGTTTACAGAAAGTAAACACAAAGCAGAAATAGTTTATAGATTGTATGTAAAAGACAAGGACCGGGATCCATAGTTCACTAGAGGTGGCTCTCCTTAGATATATAACATGCTGGGTGAACAAATTACAGCGGGGCAATTGACAAACACCGAGAAAGCAATACATGCATATACTAATCACCTTGACTCCTTTGAGACTTGATTGGGCATTACAACATAATACATAGACCGCCATCCAACTGCATCTATGACTAATAATCCACCTTCAGGTTATCATCCAACCCCTCCAAGATTAAGTTGCAAGCAACAGATTATTGCTTTACGAACTGCGTGTAAAGTAAACAATACGATTGTTCTATGAACAAAGGATTGTTGTTTTCTCCCTAGTAGCAACAGCACATCTAGTACCTTAGAGATTTCTATCACTTCCCTAGATTACCAGAGGCATGAACCCACAATCGAGCATAAATACTAACTCTTGGAGTTGCTAGCATCTACTTGGCCAAGATAGCTACTAACAACGGAAAGCATGCAAGATCACAAATAACAAAGACATGATAGATTCAATAATCAATCTGAAATAGCATCTCAATATCCATCGGATCCCCGCAAACACAACATGTATGGATACAAATAGATGATCTTGATCATGAACGGAGCTCACAAGATCTAAACATGAAAGCACAAAGGAGGAGAACCAGCCATCTAGCTACTACATGGATCCGTAGTCCAAGGATGAACTACTCACGCATCACACCGAAGGCTTGCATGGTGATGAAGAAGGCCTCGGTGAATTCCCTCCAGGTGCCGTGAAGAGCTTCAGATCCCTCCTGATCTAGGGATGGAGATGACGGCGGACTCTGAGACTCTTCGTGGATTTTTGATCGGGTGCTTAGGGTTTTGTCCCGAGGGCAATATAGGTGGAAGGAGAGGCCCCGGGTGCCGAGAGCGGCCACCACCCCGGGCGGCAGGCCTGGCCATGTGCCAGGTGGTGTGGTGGCTCCCCGGCCCTTCTCCGTCTCGTATTCTGGCACTTGATCCCTTCTGGAAAAATAGGCACTTTGGCTTTTGTCCTGTCCAATTCCGAGAATATTCATTTTCTGACTTTCTTGGAACCAAAAACAACAGAAAACAGGCAGCTGGCACTGTGGCACTTGTTAATAGGTTAGTCCCAGAAATCATATGAAAAGTACTCCAAAGTTGGAACAAAACACAAGAAAGTGGATAAAATCAAGCATGGAACATCAAAAATTATAGATACATTTGCAATGTATCAACATCCCCAAGCTTAACTCCTGCTCGTCCTCGAGTAGGTAAGTGATAAAAAGAAAGAATAATTTTTGAGGTGACATGCACCATCAAAGACTTGATCAAAGTATTTGCAAAACATTCAAAGCTGGGATCATAGTACTTCAATCATAACATGAAAGAGAAAGTTCTAGCAATAAGCAAAGAAACTATGATGCAACATGAAAAGGCACAAACAAAAGATTCATGAATAACAATGCTTTGCAAGACGTTTGTTTGTTTCACATAAAGAAAACATAGCATAGTAGTATTCAGCTTGTCCCTCAATAGAGTAGCAAATATAAATGCATAGGACACCTTCAAAGTTCATAAGAGTGACTAGATACAATAGTTTAAAACAAGCAATAACAAGTTATGCATCAATCAACTAGTCTTGGGACAATGCACATAGAACTAAGAATGGCCACTATGCTCTCAAAGTAGGTGCATAAAGATAGAAGGTGGAGACTCAATATAATGGTGGAAGAAAGGCCTTTGTAAAAGGAAGTAGGGATTCAAGTCTCATAAAGTGCTTCCAAAAATTATGGTACTTGTAGCTTTCAGCTCTCATTGCCCCTATCATAAGCATCTTGAAGGTGATTAAGGTTAAAGTGACACAACTAAGAGGATATGCTTGACAAGTTATAAACCGAAATCTCATGCCCCTTACTTACGAAGACCGATCCTCATGCTACTCAACTTCAGTCACGAGTAAGCTCTTGTGATTGTAAGTATATGTGTATCATTAAGAACCGCCAACGGGGTACCCCTTGCAAATGATACGAGAGCTTTCCCATAATCAAAATGACAAGGCAAGCAGACAATGAGCATCTCAGCGATCTTTTTATTTGCTATTTGCATAGGTTTTTATTGAGGATGCTTCATAGAGTGCTCATTATGGTGATGCTGCAAGTTTCCACCATGATTAGGCATGGCTTAGGCTAGCGGCCCAAAGTGCTTTCTCTAACACACATACAAACTCCATGATCTTACAAGTTCCACTTTTATTTCACACCACCGGGATCCGTAAGCAAAATAACATGATATCAACGGGGTACAAAGTACAAGTGCAATGTTGAAAGCGTTCCCCATGGTACATGGTTATGCTAATTTCAACTTATAAAGCGCAAGCATATACGCAACAAAGAAGGACCCAATGGTTCAAGTTTATTAGAGAAAAAAAAGTAAAGTGTGCCATCAAGTTCGTGAGAGCTTTAATCACTAGTTTTCTCATAACAAGTGGAAGGTAAACAAAAGCATGAATATACTTGGAATAGCATAAGCTAGTAGGTAGGTATGGTGGACTCTTTGGAATAACTTGGTTTAGGGAGTTGGATGCATGAGTGGAACTCATACTTTGTTGTGGAGGCTAGGAAAAGACTAGGAGCGACAAACTAAGAGAGCAATAATGGCCATAATCATGCAGAGCGACAAAACATCATTGATCAAAGCATAAAGTGATACTACAAGTTGAAAACTAAAGGATAATAAAGGCTATGGTGACTTTGGATAGTCAAAACATGGTGTGATCATGTGCCAAGTCAACCCAAATAAAGCATCAAAGGAGAATACCTCTATACTATGCTTTAATATGCTAAAACAACGCATGATTCATCCAAGGCACATTAAGCAATCTCAATTGTTTATAACAATTCATGCTACAACAAAGAATACTAAGCATAAAGCCAAAACAATATCAAGCATGGCATGACAAAGCATAGGCCACAGTCAAAAACGAGCTCTTTTTACCACATTAGTATGAACTTTCCTACTCTTTTCCAAACCGAACCAAACTATTTGTAAACCAATGTATGAAAGAGGGGGTCCAACCAATTTATTCAGAAAACTAAGCAAACCAAGTAAACTAAAAACCAAAACGAAAACGAAAAAGAAGACGCTCCAAGAAAAACACAACAGTGCACGAAACAATAAAAATGAAGCGTTTGGAAGAAACCTGGGATTTTTATTGATGAAGAAGGGGATGCCCAAGGCATCCCCAAGCTTTGACACTTGTACTTCTTAGATATTTCTTGGGGTGACACGCGTGGCATCCCCAAGCTTGAGCTTTAGTCCATCCTTCATCTCATTACTCATTCCTTCCATACACCTGAAATTTTTCCTTCATACAAAACTTCACACAATCTCATTAGCAATATTAGTGCACTTAAGATAAATAAGTCTTAAGGTTCACTTTTAACACCAAATAAACTTCCATTAGAACACTAGATACTGTATCACTTCCCTCAAAAAGCTCAATTCCCCAAAAGAACTCAAGAAGGAACCAACAAGAAGCAAATGCAGAAAATGGCAGAAATCTGTCAAAACAGACCAGCAGGTAAATACGAATTTTTTCGAAGACCTTCTGTTGCTCAAATCAAAAAGTGTTGAACTAACGAAAGTTATATAACAACCTGGGGCAGAAGCTCAAATAATTACAGCTCAATCCGACATACAGAGATCTCTCACGAATTTTTATGGTGAAACACAAAAATCTGTTTCGGGACAGCAACTTTCCCAATCAATATTTCACTCTTATTAGAGGTTACTCTTGGCACAAAAAGCAAATTTAACGGATAAGGAGAGGTTATTACTGAAGTAATAGCTTCCAAGACTCATATAAAACTTTTGGGTTATCTCCCAATAAGTACTTTTCTTTAACGCTTTTAAGTTAGGCATAAGAAGCAAAGAAAGAATCAAGTGTTCTCAAATGAAGAAGCATTAAAACCAACTTTCTTGCCCTTACCTCTCTTACTTTTATTCTTAACCTTTGGGAAAATGTGATTGTTTGGTGGATAAGAAAGGTGCATGGTCCCTTTCCCACATCTATTATTGCTCCAAGGAGTTCTAATAGGGACCTTCCAAGTGTAATTTGTCCTTTTCCTGCACATTCAATAACAAGATAATCAGTAGAAATCATTTTCCCAAGGATCTTTGTAAACACTCCTTCAGCTATTCCAATAGGTAATATTGTAGCATTATTAGCAAGAGATATTTCTCTTCCTTCTTCAGTAAGCCCCAAAAGATTCATAAATATCTTTGGGCATAAGACAAAATTCAGACATGATATCGCAGCGGGCTTGAAAAGTTTCAGTGTTTATCTGAATCTTTACTGTAGGGAACCACTTTGATGGTTCAGAGTTTATTGGAACATAATTGTGATGCTCCCTAAGCATATTATAGCAACTTTTTAAGCTAGTAGTGCTAGCCTCAAGAGTGTTCAACCTAGCAAATATTTTTGTGAAAGAAATATCAGTTTGGCTAGGCATGTTGTAAGTGAGGATCAATTTATTTATAGCATTAATAGCATCGTCCTCATTACATTGGAGGAAATCTCCTCCCACAACAACATCTAAAGCATATCTATAGCAAAGAGCAATCCCAAGGTAAAAACTGCTAAGGAACAAGCTTTGAGTCATTTTAGGCTCAGTTTTTTCATGTAGATCAGAGATTCTAGACCAAGCTTTCTTAAAACTTTCCTCAATTCCTTGTTTAAAAGTGAAAATCATTTCCTCGGGTGACATAGTGATTGGAGCAAGGCTAGACATGAAGGCAACTTAAGATAGGAACTAATTTTTTTGTGTTTTTCAAATAAGAAATCAAACTCGTAAAACTAATTTTTTGTGTTTTTTTTGAAGAACAAAACAAGCAAACAAAGCAAAACAAAAAAAACAAAGTAAAGAGATCGGTTATGAGGGACTCCCCTTGTGAAGATGTCCTTGACTCCCCGGAAACGGCGCCAGAAAAGTGCTTGATGGCTTGTGGTTGATGTAGAGCTCGTTGGGAACCCCAAGAGGAAGGTATGATGAGCACAACGGCAAGTTTCCCTCAGTTATGAAACCAAGGTTTAATCGAACCAGTAGAAACACCCCAAAGATGTTACTCACCGTGTTTTGCGTAAAACAAAACAATCCTTTGTTTTAGCAAACTGGTGAGATTGACAACCTCATCGCAAGTTGGGGATGAGTTCTGCGGTGTGTTGTGCAGTGTCTCCATGTTGCTGCCTGCACCGGTAGTGCGCCTGCCAAAGTTAAGCTAGCTACACCTTTGGGGTGTTTCCTTGCTCCTACTGGATTGATAACCTTGGTTTCATAACTGAGGGAAACTTACTGTTGTGCTCAACATACCTACCTCTTGGGGTTCCCCAACGAGCTCGTTAGTACACGAGTCAGCAAGTATTTTTCTGCCGCCGTTGTCGGGGAGTCAAGGACATCTTCACAAGGGGAGTCCCTCATAACCAATCTCTTTACTTTGTTATTTTGTTTTGCTTAGTTTACTTTTGCTTTGTTTGCTTGTTTCTTTATCAAAAACACACAAAAAATAGTTTTACAAGTTTGCGTTCTTTATTCAAAACACAAAAATTGACTACTCTTGAAAACACTAACTTGTGTGACTTCACTAGCACCAACAACAATGATTTTATGAGCACACCTATTGCTCCACCTGTTCCTGAAGCTACTTTCTTTGAAATAAAACCTGCTTTACTCAATCTTGTTATGTGAGAACAATTTTCTGATATTGGTAATGAAGATGTTGCTGCCCATCTAAATAACTTTGTTGAACTTTATGAGATGCAAAAGCATAGGGATATAGATGGAGATATTATTAAGCTTAAATTGTTTCCTTTCTCTTTGAGAGGAAAAGCTAAATAATGGTTGAATTCCTTAACTAGGAATAGTATTGATTCTTGGACTAAATGCAAAGATGCTTTCATTGGAAAATACTATCCTCCTGCTAAGATTATATCTATGAGAAGTGAAATAATGAAATTTAAACAATCTGATAATGAACATGTTGCTCAAGCTTGGGAAAGAATGAAATCTTTGGTAAAGAATTGTCCCACTCATGGACTGACTGCTTGGATGATTATCCAAACTTTTTATGTAGGATTGAACTATTCTTCAAGAAATCTATTGGATTCTGCCACTGGAGGTACCTTTATGACCATTACTTTGGGTGCCGCAACAAAGGTTCTGGATAATATGATGGTTAACTATTCTGAATGGGATACTGAGAGAGCTCCACAAGGTAAGAAGGTAAATTCTGTTGAAGAAACCTCCTCCTTGAGTGATAAAATTGATATTATTATGCCTATGCTTGTTAATGGGAAAGCCCATATTGATCCAAATAATGTTCCCTTAGCCTCTTTAGTTGCTCAAGAAGAGCAAGTTGATGTGAACTTTATAAGAAATAATAATTTTAGCAATAATGCCTACAGGAATAAGTTTGGTAACAACAATTATAAGCCATATCCTCCCAACAATGGTAATGCTTATGGAAATTCCTACAACAACAATAGGAGTGCTCCCTCTGAACTTGAAGATATGCTTAAGGACTTTATTAGTAAACAAACTGCTATCAATAAAACTATTGAGTAAAAACTCTCTAATGCTAAAAGAAATATAGCATCACTGGCTGAAGCTCAATCTTCTTTGAATAAAATGGCTGCTAAACCTGAAACTATTAATAATCCCTTTGCAGGTACTAATGCCATACAAGTGAGAATTGATGAAAATGTTAGACTATTAGCTGAATTGCATGCTAAGTGGGAAATAGAAGATGAAATTGCTAGAAACATTAGTGTTTCTACTATCACTACCACTAGTGTTGAGGCTAGTAATAGCTCTACTACTTTAGATTATAATTATGATTTTGATCTTGATGGTTGCAATATCTCTAAAGTTATTAAGTTCCTACAAAAACTTGCTAAAAGTCCTAATGCTAGTGCTATGAACATGGACTTTACAAAACACATTACTGATGCTCTCATAAAGATTAAAGAAGAAAAGATGAAACATAAAGCTTCTATTCCTATAAAACAAGAAGATGGTTGGGAACCCATCATTAATATGAAAGTAAATGATTTTGATTTCAAAGCTTTATGTGATCTTGATAGTAGTGTTTCTATTATGCCTAGAAGGATTTATGATATGCTTGATTTGCCACCACTTGAAGATTGTTATTTGAATGTCCCACTTGATGATAATGCTAAAAAGAAACTCATGGGGAGTATTAATGATGTTCTTATTATGTTTAACAATGCCTATGTACCCGTTGATTTCTATGTTTTGGATGTTGAATGCAATGCTTTTTGTCCTATTACTTTGGGAAGACCTTTTCTTAGAACTGTTGGTGCCATTATTGATATGAAAGAAGGCACCATTAAATATCAACTCCCACTCAAGAAAGGTATATAACACTTCCCTAGGAAGAGAGAGAATATTTCTTTTGCCTCTCCTATGAAAACAAAATTTGCTCTTAATGCTTCTTTATTTGAGAACACTTGATCCTTTTTCTTGCTTCTTATGCCTAACTTAAAGGCGTTAAAGAAAAGTACTTATTGAGAGATAACCCAAAAGTTTTAGATGAGTCTTGGAAGTTATTACTTCAGTAATAACCGCTCCTTATCCTTTTCATTTGCTTTTTGTGCCAAGAGTAACCTCTAATGAGAGAGAAGTAATGATTGGGAAAGTTGCTATCCCAAAACAGATTTCTTTGCTTCACCATAAAAATTCGTGTAAAATCTCTGTACGACCTTTTGAGGCGTGAATGTTTGTGCTTCTGCCCCAGGTTGTTATCTAACTTTTGTTAGTTGAACACTTTTCAATTTGAGCAACAGAAGGTCTTCGAAAAAAATTCGTATTTACCTGCTGGTCTGTTTTGACAGATTTCTGCCATTTTCTGCATTTGCTTCTTGTTGGTTCCTTTTTGAGTTCTTTTGGGGAATTGAGCTTTTTGAGGGAAGTGCTACAGTAGCTTGTGTTTTAATGAAAGTTTTATTGGTGTTAGAACTGAACCTAAAGACTTTTTATCTTGAGTGCACTAATGTTGCTAATAAAGATTGTGTGAAGTTTTGTATGAAGGAAAAATTTCTGGTGTATGGAAGGAATGAGTAATGAGATGAAGAATGGACTAAAGCTCAAGCTTGGGGATGCCACGCATGTCACCCAATAAATATTTAAGAAGTACAAGCGTCAAAGCTTGGGGATGCCCAAGGCATCCCCCTCTTCATAAATAAAAATCCTAGGTTTCTTCCAAACACTTCATTTTTATTGTTTCATGCACAATTGTGTTGTTCTTGGAGCGTCTTCTTTTTTTTGTTTTCGTTTTGGTTTTTCATTTGCTTTGTTTGCTTAGTTTGCTGAATAAATTAGTTGGACCCCCTCTTTCATACATTGGTTTTCAAATAGTTTGGTTTGGATTGGAAAAAGAGTAGGAAAGTTCATGCTTAGGTGGTCAAGAGAGCTTGTTTTTGACTGTGGCCTATGCTTTGTCATGCCATGCTCGATATTGTTTTGGCTTTATGCTTAGTATTCTTTATTGTAGCATGACTTGTTATAAAAAATTGAGATTGCTTAATGTGCCTTTGAAGAATCATGCGTTGTTTTAGCATATTAAAGCAAAGTATTGTGGTATTCTCCTTTGATGCTTTATTTGGGTTGACTTGGCACATGCTCACACCATGTTATGACTAGCCCAAGTCACCATAGCCTTTATGATCCTTTAGTTTTCAACTTGTAGTATCACTTGCTTTGATCAATGATGTTTTGTCGCTTTGCATGATTATGGCCATTATTGCTCTCTTAGTTTGTCGCTCCCAGTCTTTTGCTAGCCTCCGTAACCAAGTATGAGTTCCACTAATGCATCCAACTCCTTAAACCAAGTTATTCCAAAGAGTCCATCATACCTACCTACTATCATATGCTATTCCAAGTATATTCATGTTTTTATCTAACTTCCGAATTAAATTTGTTATGAGAAAACTAGTGATTACAGCTCTCATGAACTTGATGGCACACTTTACTTTTCTTGCCCTTAATAAACTTGAACCATTGTGTCGTCTATGCTGTATATGCTTGCACTTATTTGTTGGGGATTAGCAGAACCATGCTATCATGGGGAACCCTTTCAACATTGCACTTGTACTTTGTACCTAGTTGATATCATGCTCTTTTGTCTATGGATGTCGTCGATGTGAAATGAAAGGGGAGCTTGTAAGTCCATGGAGTTATGTATGTGTGTGAGAGAAACGCTTGGGCCGCTGGTCTAATCCATGCTGTCATGGTGGAAACCTGCAGCGTAACCATAGTGAGCTGTCTATGAAGCATTCTTCTTATAAAAAAAGAGTCAGATATTGAGAAAAAGAGAAAAAGAAAAAATATGAGAAAAGAGGAAAGAGAGAAAAAAGCACCATATTCCCATGGTAAATAAGAAGATTGCTGAGATGCTCGTTGTCTGCCTGCCTTGTCATTTTGATATGGGGATTCTTCCGTATCATCGGGCAAGGGGTACCCCGTTGGCGGTTCTCTATGATACACATGTACTTACGATGTCAAGAGCTTACCAGTGACTAAACTTGAGTAGCATGAGGAGCGACCCTCGTATTCAAGGGACATGAGATTTCCAACTTATAATTCGTCAAGCATATACACCATAGTTTGTTCACTTTAACCTTAATCACTTCAAGATGCTTATGATAGGGGCAATGAGAGCTGAAAGCTATTAAGTACCATAATTTTTGGAAGCTATTTATGAAACTTGAATCCCTGCTTCCTTCTATGAGGCCTTTCTCTTACTTTTTTGTTGAGTCTCCACCTTCTACCTTTATGCACCTACTTTGAGAGCATAGTGGTCATTCTTAGTTCTATGTGCATTGTCCCAAGACTTGTTGATTGATGCATAACTTTGATATTGCTTGTTTTAAACTATTTGTATATAGTCACTCTTATGAACTTTGAAGGTGTCCTATGCATTTATATTTGCTACTCTATGAGGGACAAGCTGAATACTACTATGCTATGTTTTCTTTATGTGAAACAAACAAACGTCTTGCAAAGCATTATTATTCATGAATCTTTTGTTTGTGCCTTTTCATGTTGCAACATAGTTTCTTTGTCTTATTGCTAGAACTTTGTCTTTCATGTTATGATTGAAGTACTATGATCCCAGCTTCGAATGTTTTACAAATACTTTGATCAAGTTTATGATGGTGCATGTCACCTAAAAAATTATTCTTTCTTTTTATCACTTACCTACTCGAGGACGAGCAGGAGTTAAGCTTCGAGATGTTGATACGTTGCTAACGTATCCATAATTTTTGATGTTCCATGCTTTGTTTTATCTACTTTCTTGTGTTTTGTCCAAACTTTGGAGTACTTTTCATATGATTTCTTGGACTAACCTATTAACAAGAGCCACAGTGCCAGCTGCCTGTTTTCTGCTATTTTTGATTCCATGAAAGTCAGAAAATGAATATTCTCGGAATTGGACGGGACAAAAGCCAAAGTCAGTTTTTCACCGAGGGACACCTGGAGCCAGAATACAAGACGGAGAGGGGCTGGGGCCCGGCCACACCACCTGGTCATGCGGCCAGGCCTGGCCCATGCTAGGGGGTGGTCTGGCCGCCCTAGACACCTCCTCGGCCTCTCCTTCTGCCTATAAGTTGCCTCCGATACAGAAACCCTAACTACCCGATCAAAAATCCACGAAAGAGTCTGTAGCCGCTGTCATCTCCATCCCTAGATCGGGAGGGATCTGAAGCTCTTCCCGGAACCCTCCCGGAGAGGGGAATTCACCTTGGAGGCCTTCTTCATTATCATGCAAGCCTCCGGTGTTCTCAAATGAAGAAGCATTAAGAGAACATTTTGTTTTCATTGGAGAGTCAAAAGAAATCTTCTCTCTGTTCTTAGGGAAGTGTTCTATACCTTTCTTGAGTGGGAGTTGATATTTAATGGTACCTTCTTTCATATCAATAATGGCACCAACGGTTCTAAGAAAAGGTCTTCCCAAAGTAATTGGACAAGACGCATTGCATTCAACATCCAAAACATAGAAATCAACGGGGACATAGGAATTGTTAACCATAATAAGAACATCATTAATACTCCCCATGAGTTTCTTTTTAGCATTATCATCAAGTGGGATATTCAAATAACAATCTTCCAATGGTGGCAAGTCAAGCATATCATAAATCCTTCTAGGCATAATAGAAACACTACTATCAAGATCACATAAAGCTTTGAAATCAAAATCATTCACTTTCATATTAATGATGGGTTCCCAACCATCTTCTTGCTTTATAGGAATAGAAGCTTTATGTTTCATCTTTTCTTCTTTAATTTTTATGAGAGCATCAGTAATGTGTTTTGTAAAGGCCATATTCATAGCACTAGCATTAGGACTTTTAGCAAGCTTTTGTAGGAACTTAATAACTTCAGAGATGTTGCAACCATCAAGATCAAAATCATAATTATCATCTAAAGTAGTAGAGCTATTACTAGCCTCAACACTAGTGGTAGTGATAGTAGAAACACTAATGTTTCTAGAAATTTCATCTTCTCTTTCCCACCTAGCATGCAATTCAGCTAATACTCTAACATTTTCATCAATTCTAACTTGTATGGCATTATTAGCAGCAAAGGGATTATCAATAGTTTCAGGTTTAGCAGCCATTTTATTCAAAGAAGATTGAGCTTCATCCAATGATGCTATATTTCTTTCAGCATTAGGGAGTTTTTCCTCAATAGTTTTATTGAAAGCAGTTTGTTTACTAATAAAATCTTTAAGCATAACTTCAAGTTCATAGGGTGAACTCTTATTATTGTTGTAGGAATTTCCATAAGCATTACCATTGTTGGGAGGATAAGGCCTATAATTGTTGTTACCAAAATTATTCCTGTAGGCATTGTTGCTAAAATTGTTATTTCTTATAAAGTTCGCATCAACAAGCATAGCCATAATAACATCAATTTTATCACTCAAGGAAGAGGTTTTTTCAACAGAATTTACCTTCTTACCTTGTGGAGCTCTCTCAGTGTGCCATTCAGAAGAGTTAACCATCATATTATCCAGGAGCTTTGTTGCAGCACCCAAAGTAATGGTCATAAAGAATCCTCCAGCAGCAGAATCCAATAGATTACTTGAAGAATAGTTCAATCCTGCATAAAAAGTTTGGATAATCATCCAAGCTGTCAGTCCATGAGTGGGACAATTCTTTACCAAAGATTTCATTCTTTCCCAAGCTTGAGCAACATCTTCATTATCAGATTGTTTAAATTTCATTATTTCACTTCTCATAAATATAATCTTAGTAGGAGGATAGTATTTTCCAATGAAAGCATCTTTGCATTTAGTCCAACAATCAATACTATTCCTAGTTAAGGAATTCAACCATTCTTTAGCTTTTCCTCTCAAAGAGAAAGAAACAATTTAAGCTTAATAATATCTCCATCTATATCCCTATGATTTTGCATCTCACAAAGTTCAACAAAGTTATTTAGATGAGCAGCAGCATCTTCATTACCAATACTAGAAAATTGTTCTCTCATAACAAGATTGAGTAAAGCAGGTTTTATTCCAAAGAAAGTAGCTTCTGGAATAGGTGGAGCAATAGGTGTGCTCATGAAATCATTGTTGTTGGTGCTAGTGAAGTCACACAACTTAGTATTTTCCAGAGTAGTCATTTTTTTGTGTTCTTAATAAAGAAAGCAAACTTGTAAAACTATTTTTTTTGTTTTTGATAAAGAAACCAGCAAACAAAGCAGAAATAAACTAAGCAAAACAAAAACAACAAAGTAAAGAGATTGGTTATGAGGGACTCCCCTTGTGAAGATGTCCTTGACTCCCCTGCAACATCACCATAAAAAGCTTTGATGGCCCAAGATATCTTGAGCTCGTTGGGGAACCCCAAGAGGAAGGTATGATGAGCACAGTAGCAAGTTTCCCTCAGTTATGAAACCAAGGTTTAATCGAACCAGTAGGAGCAAGGAAACACCCCAAAGGTGTTGCTAGCTGAACTTTGGCAGGGCGCACTACCGGTGCCAGCAGCAACATGGAGACATGCACAACACAACCACAGAACTCTGCCCCCAACTTAAGTGAGGTTGTCAATCTCACCGGTTTTGCTGAAAACAAAGGATTAAATGTATCGTGTGGAAGAAAGTAATAGCTTGTAGAAAGTAAACAGAAAGCAGCAAACAGTTGATTGTAGATTGATAGTAAAAGAAAGGACCGGGGTCCATAGTTCACTAGTGGTGGCTCTCCTTAAGATAGATGACATGTTGGGTGAACAAATTACAACGGGGCAATTGACAAACATCAAGAAAGCAATCATGCATATACTACTCATCTTGACTCCTTCGAGATTTGATTAGGCATTACAACGTTATACATAGACCGTAATCCAACTGCATCTATGACTAATAATCCACCTTCAGGTTATCATCCGAACCCCCTCTAGTATTAAGTTGCAAGCAACAAATAATTGCATTACGCATTGCGTGTAGAGTAAACAATACGATTGTTCTATGAACAAAGGATTGTTGTTTTCTCCCTCGTAGCAACAACACATCTAGTACCTTAGAGATTTCTGTCACTTCCCCAGATTACTAGAGGCATGAACCCACTATCGAGCATAAATACTAACTCTTGGAGTTGCTAGCATCTACTTGGCCAAGATAGCTACTAACAACGGAAAGCATGCAAGATCACAAATAACAAAGACATGATAGAATCAATAATCAATCTGAAATAGCATCTCAATATCCATCAGACCCCCGCAAACACAACATGCATAATTACAAATAGATGATCTTGATCATGAACGGAGCTCACAAGATCTAAACATGATAGCACAAAGGAGGAGAACCAGCCATCTAGCTACTACATGGACCCGTAGTCCAAGGATGAACTACTCACGCATCACACCAGAGGCTTGCATGGTGATGAAGAAGTCCTCAAGGGTGAATTCCCCTCTGCGGCAGGGTGCCGGAAAGAGCTTCAGATCCCTCCCGATCTAGGGATGGAGATAACGGTGGCTACAGACTCTTTCGTGGAATTTTGATTGGGTACTTAGGGTTTCTGTATCGGAGGCATCTTATAGGCGAAAGGGGAGGTCGAGGGGGTGCCGGAGGCGGCCAGACCACCCCCTAGAACGGGCTAGGCTAGGCCACGTGGCCAGGTGGTGTGGCGGCCCCCTGGCCCCTCTCCATCTCGTATTCTGGCTCCTTGTGTCCCTCGGTGAAAAACTGACTTTGGTTTTTGTCCTGTCCAATTCCAAGAATATTCATTTTCTGACTTTCCTGGAACCAAAAACAGCAGAAATGTACCGGCACTGTGGCTCTTGTTAATAGGTTAGTCCAAGAAAGTGTATAGAAAGTACTCCAATGTTGGAACAAAACATAAGAAAGTAGATAAAACCAAGCATGGAACATCAAAAATTATGGATACGTTAGCAACGTATCACCCCACCCATGGGAGACAATATGATGTGTGTAGCACTAGGCATTAGAGACGATGGCGTGGATTCAAAATCAGATGAAGAAGAAGGCATTGTAGAGGATTAAGAATCTGGTGATGATGAAATAGACGAGGAACTTAACGATGAGGCTGGTATTCCAGTCGATGATTTGGGTGTTGAAGTAGAAGAAATGAAACATGACCACGAGTATCCTATAATTTTGGTCGGCACCGAGTTCAGGAGCATGCATGAGTTCAGGATGTCATTCCGACATTTTTGTATCAAGGGGGAGTTCGACGTTTATCGACTGAAGAACACTGCCCAAAGGTATGAGGCCGTTTGCAAGTTAACATGGATGAATGGACGAGCCGAGGTACATTGTCCATGGATGATCACAACAAGAGCTTTACCTGCTTCGAAGGAAATTAGGGTACTGGGGCAATGAATGCAGCAAACCATTAGAACTTTCTCTCTTTTCACTCTATAACTACAATTGATGTGCGATATCTTTCTGGCAACTAGTCGACTCCGCTTATCTTTTAAATGAATCTGTGTTGCAGGTGAACAAAATGGGCCGTCCACACATGTGTCCGAGCAAAGAAACTGAAATCCTCAATGGCTGATACGGAGTGGGTGGCTATGGAATCTATGTCCATACTAAAGGATAACCCCAAGGAGACCGCGAAGAATATTCAGACTAGCCTCGGTTCTAAATACAACATTGTCCTACCGTATTACACAGTTTGGAAAGGTAAAGAGAAAGCTCTGGGGGTCTTGCACGGGGATTGGACCAATAGCTTCAGGATGCTATACAACTTCACGGCATAGGTACAAGCTAGGTGTCCGGGGAGTGTTGTGGAGATTGACACCGAATCAGTACGTGGTAAAATATATTTCAAAAGATTTTTCATGGTGCTTAAACCTTGCATCCAGGGATTCAAGGATGGATGTAGGCCGTATCTGAGTGTAGACAGCACTGTCCTAACTAGCAAATGGAAAGGCTGTCTGCCATCTGCCACATCACTTGATGGTCACAACTGGATGTTCCCAGTGGCATTCAGGCTGTTTGAAACAGAAAAGGAGCAAAACTCGGTCTGGTTTATGAGGCAGCTCAGGAGATCAATAGGCCACATGGATCCATTGGCTATATCCACGGATGCATGCAAAGGGCTGATGAATGCAGTGAAGGAGGTGTTCTCGCGAGCTGAAGGTAGAGAATGCCATGCCCATATGATGCTCAACTTGTACTCACACTATGCAGGCAGCGTATTTCGTTACATGTTTCCTGCTGCTAGAGTTTACAAACCTAGTAGCAGCGAATATTTCATGAGCAAGATTTTTGCGGAAGCCCCTGAACTTCCAGAGTACTTAGCCATCCATCATTCGCAGCTATGGAAGAGGAGTCAATTCAACCCTGACATCAAAGTTGATTACATAAACAACAACCTTGCAAAATGCCTGAATAACTGGGTGAATGACAAAAGTGCGTCCTGTTCATATCTTGATGGACAGTATACGTGGTATGATCATGAAGCTGTTAAATATAAGGAGAGAGATCGGTAGGAGACTTAGAGGACATATGCTACCGCAGGCCAACAGCAATCGCACAAGAGAAGCCGAGGACTTGCTCATCTTAAGGTTCTCCGTCAACCAACAAAGAGTGTGAGGCGGTCGATATGTCCAAGAGTGGCAAAAGGGATGTTGTGAACATCCAGCTGCGAGAATGCACCTGCTTAGAGTGGCAGCATACCGGGAAACCTTGCAACCACGCCTTGGCCTTCTTGGTGAAGAAAAGAACTCTACCACATTTGGATTAGTATTTGTCAGACTACTACTCTATGGAAAAGTTTAGAGCTGCGTACGCTGGATCCGTCGAGCCATGTACAGACCCATCTCAGTGGCCTCAAGTCCAACTGTCTTTCGAGCTTTGCCAGCCAGTTACAAAAAGGGGTAGAGTAAGACCTCAGGTGAATAGGTTTAAGAATTTTCTCGAGAAGAAGGGTTCGCCTTTTTGTGCTACCAAGAAGGGCAAAAACAGATTCAAGACCTGCCATCTTATAGGCCATAGAGCAGCGGGCTGTCCCCTTAATGCTCCCAAACCTAGGTATGAGATGGTACATTCACACAATTTTTTTTATAGTTTGTAGATATAAGGTAGTAATCCATATACTGGTTTTTTTACAGGAAGCGCAAGGTAAGAAACAAGACAGCCGACTCAGTGATTTTGCTGCGGGAAGAAAACCAAAACGAGTGGAGTGATGATGCTGGACAAGATTCTGGTGCTGATTAGCCTGACTTCCCTCGACCCGGAGATGCAGGGTACGTGAAGGTAAGAAAATGGGCACCCAGGAAGAGGAAGAAGGTAGGAGATGAAGAAGCCAGTGGACGTGAAGGCAAGAGGAAGAAAGTTGTCACCCAAGCAGAGAAAGAAGGCTAGCAGTGTAGAAGCCTAATGATGTATTGAACTTGAACCTATATATGTAGTTCGGTGAAACTCTGGAGTTATGTGCGTGGAACTTGTCGGGCGAAACAATATGCCTCCCGTACTCGGAGTAAAATGTATCGCGACTTTAGGATTGGATACGGCCGAGGCCACTAGTTGAATCCAAAATTGTGACTGTGCCACTACTATCTGAACAATCACGATAGCTGAGCGGTTAACGGGTCTCCAAAATCGATGGGTGTTAGTGGCACAGACATGAATTATTTATAGGCGCTTAATAAATCCCTTCTATTGGCATTACACTTATGATAAGTTTCTGGGGTGAAAAACAATTTCTAAGCTGGCTCCTACACTCCACGATGCAGCAACTTATTTCAGCTGCTGGACAATGACATGGCAACATAAACTGCAAATGCAACAGATAATGCCCAGATAATCAGGAAATTGTTTCCACTATCTGGCCTAATCTTGAGCCCATCTGTCTCACCACCTCCCTGCCCCTTCCTCCCCTGCACCTGGCGAAGCTCCCGGATCTCTCGCTCCATCGCACGAATCTCCTCTTTCTTGTCCCACATAGCATCACGCATATCCTGAACAAGCTCTTTGTGAAAACCTATCAGTGGCTTTTCGATCCACACAAACTTGTCACAGCTAGTCCCCCTCCCTTCCTGCGAAGTAGATCGAAGGAAACAAAAAAAAGAATTACATTACGCTTTCTAGATCCGGGTTACCACTGTACCTACAGTATGAACTTACCGCTCTGATGCTGCAGTTGCTGAATTTTCCTGCAGTATTTTCGTTGGTCGACGAAATCCATCTCGGCATCTTCTCAATGCACAAACACAGCATATCGGGCTAGTAATCGTAGGGCGCCCTCCGGTACCTGATGGGGGCACCCGCCTGACGGCGTTGAGCTGACCCTGATTCCGCCCGAGACGAACTGCACGAGCTGCGAGCGATGAGCGAGGGGAGCGAGGGCAGAGGAAAGAGGATCCTTTGGATGTTAGGGTAGTGGTGAAGCGTGATTTATCCCCACTTAATAACTTGGGCAGAATCCTACCATCCACATTCGGCTGACAGGTGGGGGACCTAGCATGTGGACTTGTCAACCAAACCTCGCGCCTTCTTGGTTGAAAAGCCCTCTCGCGCGCATTGGACAATTTTTTTTGGCACCTTACCCACGTACATATCACTGGGAGGCCTTGCTCACACTCTTACTCCCTCCTAGGAACTTGTCATGCCTCACGCCGGCAGATCCATCGGCTCCACTGCTTCCGGTAGGGCTCGCCGCGGCGGATCCACCCCAAGATCCTACCGTCGCAGTATCAAATGGCCATGGTTTCTTGAGAGGAGCGACAACGCTACGTATCCGAGCTCGGCCCCTCCTACTTGTAGAAGGACTGATGCGGTGTCGAGCTCGAGCAGGGGCCGCTAGGCGCGACGGTGATGTCTACGCACTTCTATTCTTGTAGACAGTTGTTGGGCCTCCAAGTGCAGAGGTTTGTAGAACATCCGCAAGTTTTCCCTTAAGTGGATCACCCAAGGTTTATCGAACTCAGGGAGGAAGTGGTCAAAGGTATCCCCTCTCAAGCAACCCTGCAATCAAGATACAAGAAGTCTCTTGTGTCCCCAACACACCCAATACACTTGTCAGGTGTATAGGTGCACTAGTTCGGCGAAGAGATAGTGAAATACAAGTGGTATAGATAATTATAAGTGGTAATGGTGATAGAAAATAGCATGATGGCGTGGAAAAGACTAAAGTAAAACTGAAATAAGGATAGAAGCAAGCAAACATGTAACAGATCTAGCTGCAAACGGTGTTTTAATGCTTAGAAACAAGGCCTAGGGATCATACTTTCACTAGTGAACACTCTCATATAAATATATTCTTCTTTATGATACTACGATGAACTACTCTCCGGTTGGACACTATAATCCATGGTAGGGCTATAACAGCACACCTCAAAGTTCGCTTTCCACATCTAGATAACCCCACACTGTCACCTTGAGCACTAGATGGTTCAAACAAACACCACAATTTCATAAAGACATCCAAATCCAAATATAACTCATAACAAGTATTTGAAATCTCTAGCCTAAGTGCCACCATGGTGTGCACACTGTCAACTTCACACACCTGGGGAGAGCAGAGATCTATGAAAGCACTTGAGTAGCAATGTAGATCTATTTGATTACAAAGCTCATGATCACAATATGATCATGCATAGAGAGAGAGAGATGAACACATAGCTACCGGTAGAAGCCTTAGCCTCGAGAGAGAACTACTCCCTCCTCATCATGCGAATCAGCAATGGTGATGGAGATGGTGGTGGAGATCGATGGAGATGGCTCCGGGGGCACTTCCCCGTCCCGGCAGGGTGCCGGAACAGAGACTTTCTGTCCCACAAATCTCCCCTTCGGTGGCGGCAGTGCTGCGGAACTTTTCGTGGCTAGAGGCTTGATTGTTTAGGGTTTTTGCATCGGAAGGCATCTTATAGGCGAAGAGGCAAGGTCGGTAGGCGGACAGGGGGCCCACACCACCTGGTGGCGCGGCCAGGGCTAGCCCGCGCCACCATATGGTGTGGCCACCCTGTGGCCCCTCTCCGTCTCGTCTTCTGGCTCCGTGAATCTTCCGGTAAAATATCGACTTTGGCTTTTGTCCGGTCCAATTCCGAGAATATTGATTTTCTGACTTTCCTGGAACCAAAAACAGCAGAAAATAGGCAACTGGCACTGTGGCATCTTGTTAATAGGTTAGTCCAGGAAAGTGTATAAAAAGTACTCCAAAGTTGGAACAAAACATAAGAAAGTAGATAAAACCAAGCATGGAACATCAAAAATTATGGATACGTTAGCAACATATCAACATCCCCAAGCTTAACTCCTACTCGTCCTCGAGTAGGTAAGTGATAAAAAGAAAGAATAATTTTTGAGGTGACATGCACCATCATAAACTTGATCAAAGTATTTTTAAAACATTGATAGCTGGGATCATAGTACTTCAATCATAACATGAAAGATAAAGCTCTAACAATAATACAAAGCAACTATGTTGCAACATGAAAAGGCACAAACAAAAGATTCATGAATAACAATGCTTTGCAAGACGTTTGTTTGTTTCACATAAAGAAAACATATCATAGTGGCATTCAGCTTGTCCTTCATAGAGTAGCAAACATAAATGCATAGGACACCTTCAAAGTTCATAAGAGTGACTAGAAACAAATAGTTTAAAACAAGCAATATCAAAGCTATGCATTAATCAACAAGTCTTGGGACAGTGCACATAGAACTAAGAATGGCCACTATGCTCTCAAAGTAGGTGCATAAAGATAGAAGGTGGAGACTCAGCATAAAAGTAAAAGAAAGGCCTTCATAGAAGGAAGTAGGGATTCAAGTCTCATAAAGAGCTTCCAAAAATTATGGTACTTATTAGCTTTCAGCTCTCATTGCCCCTATCATAAGCATCTTGAAGTGATTAAGGTTAAAGTGAACAAACTATGGAGTATATGCTTGACGAAGTATAAGTTAGAAATCTCATGTCCCTTGAATACGAGGGCCGCTCCTCATGCTACTCAAGTTTAGCCACCGGTAAGTTCTTGTCATTGTAAGTACATGTGTATCATAGAGAACCGCCAACGGGGTACCCCTTGCCCGATGATACGGAAGAATGCCCATATAAAAATGACAAGGCAAGCAGACAACAAGCATCTCAGCAATCTTCTTATTTACCCATGGGAATATGGTGCTTTTTCTCTCTTTCCTCTTTTCATAATATCTTTTTTTTCTTTTTCTCTTTTTTATCAATATAGGACTCTTTTTTTATAAGAAGAATGCTTCATAGACAGCTCATTATGGTTACGCTGCAGGTTTCTACCATGTCAGCATGGATTAGACCAGCGGCCTAGGTGTTTCTCTAACACATATACATAACTCCATGGACTTACAAGCTCCCCTTTCATTTCACACCGACGACATCCATAGACAAAAGAGCATGAAATCAACTAGGTAAAAAGTACAAGTGCAATGTTGAAAGCGTTCCCCATGACATCATGGTTCTGCTAATCCCCAACAAATAAGTGCAAGCATATATAAGATAGACGACACAATGGTTCAAGTTTATTAAGGGCAAGAAAAGTAAGGTATGCCATCAAGTTCGTGAGATCTTTAATCACTAGTTTTCTCATAACAAGTTTAATTTGGAAGGTAAACAAAAACATGAATATACTTGGAATAGCATATGATAATAGGTAGGTATGGTGGACTCTTTGGAATAACTTGGTTTAGGGAGTTGGATGCATGAGTGGAACTCATACTTGGTTGTGGAGGCTAGCAAAAGACTAGGAGCGACAAACTAAGAGAGCAATAATGGCCATAATCATGCAGAGCGACAAAACATCATTGATCAAAGCATAAAGTGATACTACAAGTTGAAAACTAAAGGATAATAAAGGCTATGGTGACTTTGGATAGTCAAAACATGGTGTGATCATGTGCCAAGTCAACCCAAATAAAGCATCAAAGGAGAATACCTCTATACTATGCTTTAATATGCTAAAACAACGCATGATTCATCCAAGGCACATTAAGCAATCTCAATTGTTTATAACAATTCATGCTACAACAAAGAATACTAAGCATAAAGCCAAAACAATATCAAGCATGGCATGACAAAGCATAGGCCACAGTCAAAAACAAGCTCTCGTTATCACTTAAGCATGAACTTTCCTACTCTTTTCCAAACCAAACCAAACTATTTGAAAACCAATGTATGAAAGAGGGGGTCCAACCAATTTATTCGGAAAACTAAGAAAACCAATCAAACGAAAAACTAAAATGAAAACGAAAAATAAGGCGCTCCAAGAACAACACAACTGTGCATGAAACAATAAAAATGAAGTGTTTGTAAGAAACCTAGGATTTTTATTGATGAAGAAGGGGATGCATTGGGCATCCCCAAGCTTTGACGCTTGTACTTCTTGGATATTTATTGGGGTGACACGGGTGGCATCCCCAAGCTTGAGCTTTAGTCCATCCTTCATCTCATTACCCATTCCTTCCATACACCTGAAATTTTTCCTTCATACAAAACTTCACACAATCTTTATTAGCAGCATTAGTGCACTCAAGATAATAGGTCTTTAGGTTCAGTTCCAACCACCAATAAAACTTCCATTAAAACATATGCTACTGTAGCACTTCCCTCAAAAAGCTCAATTCCCTAAAAGAACTCAAAAAGGAACCAACAAGAAGCAAATGCAAATAATGGCAGAAATCTGTCAAAACAGACCAACAGGTAAAGACGAATTTTTTCGAAGACCTTCTTTTGCTCAAATCAAAAAGTGTTGAACTAATTAAAGTTATATAACAACCTGGGGCAGAAGAACAAAAATTTACGCCTCAAAAGGACGTACAGACATTTTACACGAATTTTTACGGTGAAGCACATAAATCTGTTTCGGGACAGCAACTTTCTCAATCATTACTTCTCTCTCGTTAGAGTTTACTCTTGGGACAAAAAGCAAATAAAAAGGATAAGGAGCGGTTATTACTTAAGTAATAACTTCCAAGACTCATCTAAAACTTTTTGATTATCTCCCAATAAGTACTTTTCTTTAACGCCTTTAAGTTAGACATGATAGTTTGAGAAGATGCTCACATAGGAAATATGAATTGAAGTAAAAGAGAGCATCAAGAAGCAAATTCAAAACACATTTAAGTCTAACCCACTTCCTATGCATAGGAATCTTGTAAATAAACAAGTCATTAAAGCACAAAGCAACAAGCATAGTAAAGCAAAACATGTGCAACTTCAAAAATTTCAACATAAAGAGGGGAAACTTAATATTATTGAGATGCATAAAACCATATTTCCCTCTCTCATAATAACTTTCAGTAGCATCATGAATAAAATTAACAATATAACTATCACATAAAACATTCTTATCATGAGCCACGTGCATAAAATAATTAATACTTTGCACATAAACACAGTCATTCTTATTAATTATAGTGTGAGCAAATTCAAAAAAATAGCTATCATTATTATTCTCATCATCATAATCATCAAATATAGGAGGCATATTGTAATCATAATTAATTTTCTCCTCAATAGTAGGTGGACTGAAAATATCATATTCATCATTGAAATCATCATATATTGGAGGCATAGTATCATCAGAGTAAATTTTCTCCTCCATGCTTGGGGGACTAAAAATATCATGCTCATCAAAACCAGCTTCCCCAAGCTTAGTCTTTTCCAAAGCATTAGCAATAATGGTGTTCAAAGAATTCATACTAATAACATTCCTATTAGCATGCAAATAAAGTTCCTTAGGTTTTTTAATTTTCTCTTCAAACACTTCATGTCCTAACTCAAGATAAATACTATAAAGTTCTCTAATTTTTTTGTTGTTTTCCATTAAACCTAACTAGTGAAAACAAGAAACAAAAAGACAAAATTGCAGAATCTAAAGGAAATAACTTCAAGCATTCACACCGAAGGATGTGAGTACCTTTACCTCCCGAACGGTGCGGAAAATAGCTTGATGTCTATGCACTTCTATTCTTGTAGACAGTTGTTGGGACTCCAAGTGCAGAGGTTTGTAGAACAACATCAAGTTTTCCCTTAAGTGGATCACCTAAGGTTTATCAAAATTAGGGAGGAAGTGGTCAAAGATATCTCCTCTCAAGCAACCCTGCAATCAAGATACAAGAAGTCTCTTGTGTCCCCAACACACCCAATACACTTGTCAGGTGTATAGGTGCACTAGTTCAACGAAGAGATAGTGAAATACAAGTGGTATAGATAATTATAAGTGGTAATGGTGATAGAAAATAGCTTGATGGCGTGGAAAAGACTAAAGTAAAGTGAAATAAGGATAGAAGCAAGCAAACATGTAACAGATCTAGTTGCAAATGGTGTTTCAATGCTTAGAAACAAGGCCTAGGGATCATACTTTCACTAGTGAACACTCTCATATAAATATATTCTTCTTTATGATACTACACTGAACTACTCTCTGGTTGGACACTCTAATCCATGGTAGGGATATAATAGCACACCTCAAAGTTCGCTTTCCACATCTAGATAACCCCACACTGTCACCTTGAGCACTAGATGGTTCAAACAAACACCACAATTTCATAAAGACATCCAACTCCAAATATAACTCATAACAAGTATTTGAAATCTCTAGCCTAAGTGCCACCATGGTGTGCACACTATCAACTTCACACACATGGGGAGAGCAGAGATCTATTAAAGCACTTGAGTAGCAAGGTAGATCTACTTGATTACAAAGCGCATGATCACAATATGATCATGCATAGAGAGAGATGAACACATAGCTACTGGTAGAACCCTTAGCCTCGAGAGAGAACTACTCCCTCCTCATCATGGGAATCAGTAACGGTGATGGAGATGGTGGTGGAGATCGATGGAGATGGCTCCGGGGGCACTTCCCCGTCCCGGCAGGGTGCCGGAACAGAGACTTTCTGTCCCCCGAATCTCCCCTTCGATGGCAGCGGCACTACGGAACTTTTCGTGGCTGGAGACTTGATTGTTTAGGGTTTTTGCATCGGAAGGCATCTTATAGGTGAAGAGGCAAGGTCGGTGGGAGGCCAGGGGGCCCACACCACCTGGTGGCACGGCCAGGGCTAGCCCACGCCACCATATGGTGTGGCCACCCTGTGGCCCCTCTCTCCGCCTCGGCCCTCTGCCCGTGAGTCTTCCGGTAAAATATCGACTTTGGCTTTTGTCCGTTCCAATTCCGAGAATATTGATTTTCTGACTTTCCTGGAACCAAAAACAGCAGAAAACAGGCAACTGGCACTGTGGCATATTGTTAATAGGTTAGTCTAGGAAAGTGTATAAAAAGTACTCCAAAGTTGGAACAAAACATAAGAAAGTAGATAAAACCAAGCATGGAACATCAAAAATTATGGATACGTTAGCAACATATCAGACGGCGCTCGGTCCACGCCAACCCCATCACCTTCGTCATTGTCGATTCCAATGTGGAGGACGACGGGGACAAAGTTGTTGCAGAACGCCATTGTTGCCTCCTTGGCGAAGGGCAAGCCACGGGCGGGAGTGGATGTCGCTGGGAAGGGCACGTTGGTGTCACCAATCAAGGTGGACTCTAACGACAGGGGTGTGATGTGGGTTTAGATGTTGTTTAGGATGGTTGCAATTTTGGTTGTGTTTAGTGTGAGTACAATTATTGTAATGGGTTTGTCGAGCTATATTGAGAAATATGTGCAATAGCATCGTGTGAGTGCTTCCACTTTATAAATTGTGTCTGTGCCATTTGCATGTTGCATTATCAACGTAGATTACATTTAAACAATCCAACAAAAATCAGATTACAACCATCAGACAGGAGTGGCAGGATGGACGAGAAGTTGGGACAGTGGCTTTGAGGGGAAGGAAGAGAAGGGGGCGTGACACTGGCAGGTGGGCCCTTGGAACACGTGACACTGACATGCGGGGGCGGGAGCACACGATATTGCCAGTCTGTCCAGAGCAAGCAGACTTTACAACGTGACAACAGTAAGCTGATTGGACCAATAACTCATCGAATTATTAAGGAGTACTAAAAAAAACAACTAGGGTACATTCGCACAACACGTATGCTCTACGCACCTGAGAAGCATCGCTTAAGTCTAACAGTAACAACAGCATACGTACTACATTTCCCTGTCGGTCTTCTCGATACAAATGTAGAAATGCATCTACCTGTTCGGTCCAGCACCGACAAGGTACTGAGATGGCACACATAGGATAGACCTTAGGTCCGCATACTCCACCTCCTGCAGCGTCGGGCAGCTGGCGCCTCGGCTAGCACAAGAATGCTATCGGACGACGGCGGCTGGGTGTTTGCCCGCATGTGCACCGTGTATATGGGCCAGGCGCACGAGACCGACCTGACGCATACGGCACACACGACAGTGGGCCCGGCTCTGGTTCTCGAAACACCGGCGATGATGGCCAGGACGAAAACAGAGCCGTCCCCCCCTGGAAAATTAGCCAGCGGCGTGCCGAGTCAGTGAACGACACCTGCTCTTGGAGAAGTTGGGCTTGCCCGTACGAGATCCTAATCACTTCAATCAAGTGCTCCTCTGCAAGGTGGACGCCGAGCTCTGCCGGCGGGCCGGTGTAGTTGCAGCCTGGCTTCGTGCAGGAGCACACGCCATGTAGGCATGCGAGCTCGTGGAGCGGGAGATCGTGGTAGGAGTAACGACGAAAGCATCCTAGGTGGGAGCACACGAGCAGGAACATCGCTGCAAAGTTGCGTGTGAGGATCTTCAGATTCTTCGGCTACAACATTTGCCACATCTGAAGTCGTCGAGAAATTGGAAAAAAGATCAACAGTTAGATTGGCGAATAGCAGGAATATGTAGGATAAGTTCAAAAGCTTGTAAAATGATTTCTTAGCATGAAGGTAGCGACCTGAGAATTGGCGGATGTCGTCGGCTTGCGGCTATGACAGGATGGGAGTGAAGTGGGGAAAGTGGCTTCGAGGGGAAGGAAGATAAGTACGGGGAGGAAGAGAAGTAATGGGGACATGACACTGGGATATGGCCCACTAAACTCGTGAGTCGTGACACTCGCAATAGGGGAGCCCCGGTGTTGCCAGTTTTTCCAGAGCAAGCGTGGCCAATCATGCCGCAGAACAGCCTACTCACAGATCGCTCTCACGAAGACCATCCCAATTGTCCAAGCGCCCCGATCGAACGGTATGTAACAATCGCCAAGGTAACAACCTGTTAGGGCGTGCCTTCTAGAAGACTCAGTCTAACGGCCACCCATTGGGGGGCTAAGGATAGGGCTCTCCTAAGGTTAGGATCCATATGTGGTTTATGAAAAGAACGCACATCCAATGACACTGGTGGATCCTTATGTGGTTTGTGAGAAGAACACACATGCAATCACACTGTGTGGATCCATATGTGGTTTATGAGAGGAACACACATGCAATGACACTGGTGATATGTGGTTTGTGAAAACAAAACACATGCAATGACTCTAACTATGGATAATGAAAAGAGCAGACATGCAATGACATTGGTGGATCCATGTGTGGTTTGTGAGAAGAACACACATGCAATGACACTGGTTGTGGTTCATGAAAAGAACAGACATGCAATGACATCGGTGGATCCTTGTGTGGTTTGTGAGAAGAATAGGCATGCAATGACTCTAGTTGTGGTTCATGAAAAGAACAGACATGCCATGACACTGGTGGATCCATGTGTGGTTTGTGAGAAGAACAGACATGCAGTGACTCTAGATGTGGTTCATGAGAAGAACACACATGCAATGACACTGGTGGATCCATGTGTGGTCTGTGAGAGGAACAGACATGCAATGACACTAGGTGTGGTTCATGAAAAGAACACACATCCAATGACACTGGTGGATCCTTATGTGGTTTGTGAGAAGAACACACATGCAATGACACTGGTGATATGTGGTTTGTGAAAAGAACACACATGCAATGACACTGGTGGATCCATATGTGGTTTGTGAAAAGAATAGACATGCAATCACACTGGGTGGATCCATGTGTGGTTCATGAGAAGAACACACATGCAATGACACTGGTGATATGTGGTTTGTGAAAAGAACAGACATGCAATGACTCCAACTATGCTTAATGAAAAGAGCAGACATGCAATGACACTGGTGGATCCATGTGTGGTTTGTACGAAGTGAAGGGTTCCATAGCAGAAAACAAAAAAATTCTATCTACTCGAACACTAATACCAGGATCTATACTGTGTAGACAAAAGTAATGGAGAAGGAATACAGTAGCCATACCTTTGTAGAGAGAGGCACGCCTTACGCAGGAAGGCGTATATTGATGAAGACGAGCAACACCCCAAGTGTGGTGCCTCTGAAGTTCGTCACATGTCCGGTGTAGTGGACGTCAACCGGGCTCCAATCCAGCCGAGCAGCGGAAGAAGTAGATGCCGGATCGCCGATCACACGACGGTAGTGTGAAGGTGGAGAACTCAACCACGAGGTCCTCCCCAATATTACAGGGAAGTCCTCAGCAGAAGAGAGAGAGAATGAGAGGAACGGGTGTCTTCCAAGGGGAGGGGGGACCCCTTTATATAGTAGGAGGGGGGCACCACCCAGGGGCCAGGCGGTGTGGGACTATTCCCACACCCGCCGGCCACCTTGGGGCAGCCGCCGGCCCTAGGTGGGCCCCACTCAGGTGGCCCATTAGCCCTAGGCCGGCTGGCCCCCACCCCGTAGGCGCCTTGCCCACTTGGGCCTCCCTTCGGGTGAGGCCCATTAGCAATATAGTGCCTTCACAAATAAAATAAAATATATATTTAATATTAATTCTCCAATTAACATTCAAATACACATATTATATTATTCCTTTATTCCAGAACATCTTCCGGACCCCTTTCCGATCTCCATCGAACGTTGACGAAACTATTCCGGTTTCTCTCTCTCTATTTCTCATACGATACCTCATCTACCCTAAGCGTCCCCACCCTTAAGCGTGACATCCTTCGGTTCGAAAACACTCCGGACATGATAGAGATTACTCTCATATCAATGATCTACAGAGGGACCTGGATGGCCATGTGACCCCCGTGCGTTTCACGTATACAATCGCTCGAACCGTGAGATAGTCGTTCCCCATTCCCTTTGTCATACGATACCTAATTCATCTGAGACTTGATCTTCGACATCTTTATACCTTAGTTCGATCTCGTTACCGATGAACTTGTTTTCTCGTTCTCATGTCGTTGCATTCTGTGACCTAGTCACATGCTTGCAAGCTTCATTAATGCAACGTCACTGAGATGGCCACATGTATCTGTCCGTTACATGGACTAGACAAATCCTGGTCTTGATATGTACTCCTCTACGCATTCCTTCGGAAAACCTAAGTGGCACCTTTTTGATCAGCCTGTTACGAGATGATTCTTGATAACCATCTAAGCTTCTTCCAGAATGGTGATTTGCATTACCTCACAGTCTAAGGATCAGGTTGCGAGGTTCTCTGTGTTTTATCATCAATGGTGAACTTTGTAACTAGATCTCATTACGATATAACGGTCGGATGTTTGTCTATCATGTTATTTAACTAATAATATGACCTCATTGTCAGTTGGCATAAATGCTCATGGTCTTGAAACATAGACCATCCTCATGACCAATGAACTAGTTCACTAGAGGTAACTAGAGACACGGTTTGTTTACATACCACATGTGTATTAACGTTTCGTATTAACACAGTTATAGCATAGTATGAAACGTATTATGAATATACAGGAGGTACATCAAATAATACACTTTATTATTTGCCTCTAGGGCATAACTCCTTCAAGAAGAACACACATCCAATGACACTGGTGGATCCTTATGTAGTTTGTGAGAAGAACAGACATAGAATGACTCTAGATGTGGTTCATGAGAAGAACACACATGCAATGACACTGGTGTATCCTTATGTGGTTTGTGAGAAGAACACACATGCAATGACTGTAGCTGTGGTTCATGAAAAGAACACACATCCAATAACTCTAGCTGTGGTTCATGAGAAGAACACACATGCAATGACTCTAGTGGGTCCATATGTGGTTTGTGAAAAGAACACACATGCAATGACTCTAGTGGATCCATATGTGGTTTGTGGAAAGAACACACATGCAATAACCACTGGTTGATCCATATGTGGTTTGTGGAAAGAACACACATGCAATGACACTGGTGGATCCATATGTGGTTTGTGAAAAGAACACACAAGCAATGACATTGGTTGATCCATGTGTGGTTGTGGAAAGAACACACATGCAATGACTCAAGTGGTTCCATGTGTGGTTTGTGAAAATAACACGCATGCAATGACTCTAGTTGATCCATGTGTGGTTTGTGGAAAGAACACACATGTAATGACATTGGTGGATCCATGTGTGGTTTGTGGAAAAGAACACACATGCAATGACTCTGGTGGATCCATATGTGGTTTGTGAAAAGAACACACATGCAATAACCACTGGTTGATCCATATGTGGTTTGTGGAAAGAACACATATGCAATGACTCTAGTGGATCCATATGTGGTTTGTGGAAAGAACACACTGCAATGAACACTGGTGGATCCATATGTGGTTTGTGGAAAGAACACACATGCAATGACACTGGTTGATCCGTATGTGGTTTGTGGAAAGAACACACATGCAATGACTCTAGTGGATCCATATGTGCATTGTGGAAAGAACACACATGCAATAAACACTGGTGGATCCATATATGGTTCATGACAGGAACACACATGCAATGACATTGGTTGATCCATATGTGGTTTGTGACAATAACACACATGCAATGCCATTGGTTAATCCATGTGTGGTTTGTGGAAAGAACACACATGCAATGACTCTAGTGGGTCCATATGTGGTTTGTGAAAAGAACACACATGCAATGACTCTAGTGGATCCATATGTGGTTTTTGGAAAGAACACACATGCAATAACCACTGGTTGATCCATATGTGGTTTGTGGAAAGAACACACATGCAATGACACTGGTGGATCCATATGTGGTTTGTGAAAAGAACACACATGCAATGACATTGGTTGATCCATGTGTGGTTGTGGAAAGAACACACATGCAATGACTCAAGTGGTTCCATGTGTGGTTTGTGAAAATAACACACATGCAATGACTCTGGTTGATCCATGTGTGGTTTGTGGAAAGAACACACATGCAATGACATTGGTGGATCCATGTGTGGTTTGTGGAAAAGAACACACATGCAATGACTCTGGTGGATCCATATGTGGTTTGTGATAGGAACACACATGCAATGACACCGGTGGATCCATATGTGGGTTGTTAAAAGAACACACATTTAATGACTCTAGTGCTGGTTTTAGTATAGAACACACATGCAATGACTCTAGTGGGTCCATATATGGTTTGTGACAAGAACACACATGCAATGACTCTAGTGGATCCATATGTGGTTTGTGGAAAGAACACACATGCAATAACCACTGGTTGATCCATATGTGGTTTGTGGAAAGAACACACATGCAATGACACTGGTTGATCCATATGTGGTTTGTGGAAAGAACACATATGCAATGACTCTAGTGGATCCATATGTGGTTTGTGGAAAGAACACACATGCAATGAACACTGGTGGATCCATATGTGGTTCATGACAGGAACACACATGCAATGACATTGGTTGATCCATATGTGGTTTGTGACAATAACACACATGCAATGCCATTGGTTAATCCATGTGTGGTTTGTGGAAAGAACACACATGCAATGACTCTTGTGGGTCCATATGTGGTTTGTGAAAAGAACACACATGCAATGACTCTAGTGGATCCATATGTGGTTTGTGTAAAGAACACACATGCAATAACTACGGGTTGATCCATATGTGGTTTGTGGAAAGAACACACATGCAATGACACTGGTGGATCTATATGTGGTTTGTGAAAAGAACACACATGCAATGACTCTAGTGCTGGTTTTAGTATAAGAACACACATGCAATGACTCTAGTGGGTCCATATGTGGTTTGTGAAAAGAACACACATGGAATGACTCTAGTGGATCCGTATGTGGTTTGTGGAAAGAACACACAAGCAATGATATTGGTTGATCCATATGTGGTTTGTGGAAAGAACACACATGCAATGACACTGGTTGATCCATATGTGGTTTGTGGAAAGAACACACATACAATGACTCTGGTGGATCCATGTGTGGTTTGTGAAAAGAACACACATGCAATGACTCTAGTGGGTCCATATGTGGTTTGTGAAAATAACACACATGCAATGACTCTAGTGGATCCATATGTGGTTTGTGGAAAGAACACACATGCAATGACCACTGGTTGATCCATATGTGGTTTGTGTAAAGAACACACATGCAATGACACTGGTTGATCCATATGTGGTTTGTGGAAAGAACACACATGCAATGACTCTGGTGGATCCATGTGTGGTTTGTGAAAAGAACACACATGCAATGCCATTGGTTGATCCATGTGTGGTTTGTGAAAAGAACACACATGCAATGCCATTGGTTGATCCATGTGGTTTGTGGAAAAGAACACACATGCAATGACATTGGTGGATTCATATGTGGTTTGTGGAAAGAACACATATGTAATGCCATTGGTTGATCCATGTGGTTTGTGGAAAAGAACACACATGCAATGACATTGGTGGATCCATATGTGGTTTGTGGAAAGAACACACATGAATGACATTGGTTTATCTATGTGTGGTTTGTGAAAAGAACACACATGCAATTACGCTAGTGGATACATATGTGGTTTGTTGAAAGAACACACATGCAATGAACACTAGTGGATCCATATGTGGTTCATGACAGGAACACACATGCAATGACTGTAGTGAATACATATGTGGTTTGTGGAAAGAACACACATGCAATGAACTCTAGTGGATCTATCTTGGCATAATTTGATGTATGCCACGATGTATTTCATCGTAAAAGACACTCACTTTCCATTTTTATACTACTCAGCTTTGCCCTTGGGTTTTTGATACTACCCAATTTTGCCCCCTCTCTCTCTTTCGTAGAAACCCAAACATGTGCCCACTCTGTCTGCTATGCCCTGATTGGTTGTCACAATTGTCACGCGGATCGTGCGCACCAACCGTTGATCCTATGTGATCCAACAAGGCTCGTTGCACACGTCGTGCCCTTCATAGGATAGCGCGAGACAGCACGGACGTCTCCCTCAACGAGACTTGTACAAGAAGGAACACGATGTCGTCCATGGAAAAAGTCATCGAGTGGTCATGTCATGTTGTATCTAGTCCGCAAAGGCTACAAGTCTACTGCACGGCAACTGGTCATCCATGGCCCACGGGCTATACCATTTTTACTATGCAGTGCGCCTGTACTCTCACTTCTGACAGGCCCCCACCACACGAACCTTCCACGCGGCAGCCACAGCCGGAAGAGCTGCCTACCGGGGCCCTCGAGGAGGCCTAAATGTCCCCGCATTAAAAACCCAGCCTATCGGGTCCTCCATTCGCACTCATCCACTACTCTCTCTTCCCTATCTAGCAAAACCCCACAATCTTGAACATACTTGCACGAACCTTCTCCATGAAACCAGTGCGTGGGGGTGAGTGTCCGGGCATCAACGTCGGGGTGGTGCTTCACGCGGCAGATCTGGAGGAGCATCACGCAGCACAAGGCGAGGAGGACGTGCAGTTCAATCCCTTGGGGGACCATGTGCTCGCCGGTGCTGACGACTTCGTAGGCCCCGATGAGGGCGTGGAGTTCGACGAACACACTCTGCTCGTGTACCCGGAGGTACATCTATTTCTACATGTTTCATATTTTCTGCTCGAGCTTAATCTATCCTGGCGTCATAAAAAAATCTAGTCCTAATGATTAGATGCAACGTACGAACCGGTACATGGAGAGATCTAGTGTGTTCTGAATGAATCCACATTATTTATTTATTAATAAGTTATCAAGAACACAAACCACATTAATTTAGGAGCGAGCTGGGGAGACGGCTGTAATGAACTGTTGAACCTGTATAGACATGTTATTGCATCGAAAGTAACTCGAAATGGTGGAAGGAATATATATTTATTATTTTGCTCATTCCGGTTTGTATTCCATACATTACAGGTGGATTCAAGTGAGATGGACTCTGACAAGGAGACCAGGGACAACAAGAGCCGCCATGTCACGAAGAAGCTCAAGAGCGGGATAATCCCTTTCCGCACTCGACTTGGGGAGCTCAGGTGCCCTTTCTGTAAGAAAGGAGTCAACCCGAGGATTGCCATCTTGATTCCGCATGCGGTTGGCATCGGTAAAAGCCCGGCTAGTAAACACAAGTCGGCGACCAAGGCTAAGCACGCTGCTTATGGCAAATTCCTGAGGGAGTATGTCAAGACCGGCCTAGTGTCCCCTTACTTAGGAATCAGAAACTTCTAGCCAACCAACCCGTCACTGTGCTGGCCCGACCACTAATAATATTTAGTTCTCTTACCGTATCTAGACCCTTAAACCATGGGAATTTCTATTTTTGTACCCTTCAAAATATATTCAAGTTCATCTGTTTATGGAGTTAAAGTTCCGGTGGCATACTTGTTATTTTGCATGGATAGAGGGGTGCCCCCGACAGATATAAGGGTTATCCTGTCCGCTAGATCACAGAGGATCAACGGTTGGTGGGCACGATCCGTGTGACAATTGTCTCGACCAATCAGAGCATAGCAGCGAAGATGAGCACAGGTGCGAGAGATGGATACAAAGAATGGGGAAAACCGAGTAGCACTTAAGAACCAAGGGCAAAACTGAGTAGAACTTAAAAACCAAGGGAAAGAGTGACAAAGGGATTCAAATAGAAAATAGAAAATGATTTAAAAATGGAACCGAACCGCCAGTGTTATGCTCGAGGGCAAACCTGAGTACAACTGAATCGCCATGGTTAGACACGAGGGAAAATAACGTGACTCACGGTACGCGTGTGCGGTGCACGGGGTGGTAGCAGACACGTGTGGCCGTGCACGGTGCATTAGCGTAGGCGGTGCACAGTAGTGCAATGATACGTTGCTTCCCTTCTCCTTTAATAGAGGCCTCCCACTCCCACTCATCACGCACTCGCTCACTCAACCGTCTCCACTGTCCCATCACCTTCTGCAAACGCCCAACAAAACCCCAACCATGCCGGTGATGGAGAAGAACGGCGCGGTGGCCATCGGCGCCTCCAAGGCCGCCGGCGAGGAGCCCCCCATCCCCGTCCCCGCATCCACCGTAGCCGCCGGTGAGGAGGCCCCCGCCGGTCTCGGACAGATCCCGCTCGGCTGGGACCCCTACGAGGAGGTTGTCTACATAAGGCCGGAGAACCCCTACGACACCAGCATCGCTGACCCATGCTCGGAGGTAACCAGGGTTTTCTCCCCTTCCCTTGTTCTTCCCCTGTTCCCATCGTTGGATGCTAGATCGTATGTTATTAGGGCTTGGTTGTTCGTATTTTTACAGTAGCTAATCCTCTTGTGTTAGATCTCGATTTTCGACGAATCCCCCTGTTCGTAGTTGGGATCAGTATTCGATTTGGTTTGAGATTCGGGGAATAATCGGGTGATCTCAATCGGTCAATCTATGCAAATAATCAATCCCGATAATCAAAGTATCTCAATCATGTCCTTATTGCACTCTACTATTTTTTCCAACATGGGGATAGCAGCAACGACGAGTCCAAGGACACCAAGACTCGTCATGTGCTGAGGAGGCTAAAGTCCAGCCAGTACAACAACTTCTTCGCCAGCGACGTGTACAGGTGCCCCTTCTGCCCCACCAGGAGGCTCCGCGCCACGGACCTCAACTCCCTTGTGAAGTATGCCGAGGACGTGAGGACCTGCATCGAGTCCGTGAACATCCACGACTTCATAGCCAAGCACCAGGCGCTTGGTCTTCACCTCCGCAACCTCCAGAAGGTGGCTATCGAGGAGGGTCGCATGCCCCCGATCAAACCCAAGGAGCCCAAGGTCAAGGGGCTGGGCAGCAAGAAGTGGAGGAGGCGCCAGAGGGAGGAGGCGGAGGCCCTCCTGGCAGAGGCCACGAGGGGCCACTAATCAGCTGCTGCTGCTGTAAAGCAGCTTCTTTTGTCTTGTCTGTGTTGAACCTGACAGCTACTGCTGCTGAGCAGCCTAATTGTCGAACCGCGTTAAGTACCGTACTATATAACCTATATTAGCTGCTTTATCTACATCTGCTCTATTTACTGAATTTATTTATGGTGCTGGTTTGTTTTGCTGCCTTTAGATTTGCTATTAGATTGGGGAAAAAGAGGGCAAAAGGAACAATGAATGAAGAGAGAAGCTGCTCTAGATTCCTTAACTTTTTGTGCAAAAAAACACAACTTTTAGCGAGAGAGGGGAAAAGGCGCTCTTAAAAAGGCCAAATAACAAAAAAAAACTTCCAATTTAGGCGTCAGGGCGCACGTAATGCCAAGCCTTTGACCAGACGGCACCCCCCTCCGAGCGCATGTGAGGGCTTTGGAATATCGGGAGGGCAAAAGTGAGGAAAAACGAGACACAATGTTGCTATAGCTAAACCTGACAAAAAGCTGAATTTGGCTTTACCATGCAATTTGGCTAGAGCTCCACAATGTAGCTATTCTAAATCCCTAAACTATGTGGTGCGTTGAAACCTTATGCTTTTCCACCGACACGTGTGTTGAAAAGTTGCTTGATCGTGCATTCTTACACAAGTGGCCTACACAGAAAATTATAGAAGCATGGGCAAACGAGCTTCAATTTGGCAAATTCTAGACAAAATGAAATTGCAAGCTTTGCACAATCAGCAGGCCTGATCGGCTGGGCGGCTGCCCCGGGGTGCAGGGATGCTAGGTCCCTGTCTATGCTTACACTTCTTAAACTTGTTAGGAATAATAGCTGTACACTTCCTTCTATCCTGTCACGTTACGTCGTGTCAGCACCGCGCACCCGCTACGGATCGGCAACGGGACGGTGGTCTACGTGACCGGTCTCTGCCACGCCAAAGCCACGTCACACACCCGTCCCATCGCCTACCGGGACGGACGCCGAATTTAATCGCTAGGATTGGAAAACAACTATGCTCGCCTGGTCAAACTTGCTTCCACATGGGTATGACCAGAATATTGGTAAACGCAATTTAAGCATCGCTTTCTGTCTCCTCAGCACATCACTGTGCAAAAATCCCCAACTCATTCCTTCCACCGCCCTCCGCCGCCGCCGCAACCACCGCAAGAACCATCGACGCTGCCGCAGGCACCGCCTCCGCCGGGCCATACCACCGCAATAGATCACTCCACCGCCATGCCTAGTCCCAGCCACCGCTACCGACCCTAGGCCACCGCCGCCGCATTAGCTGCTGCCATGGATGCAGAGTACGGCGTGTTCAGCGACGGGAGCGACTTCACCGACGAGTACACCGTCACCGCCCATGGTACCACCAAGCTGACGGTCGTCCACACAAATGCATCAGCGGAGGTTGCCAAGGTCATCGCAATGTACGAGCGGTGGCTACAGGAGCCGATGGACAGGTACAAGATCATCGGCCTTGACCTCGAGTATACCGGAGATAGGAAGAGGACGACGCTTTTGCAGCTGTCCATGCGCAACCACTGCCTCCTATACCATGTATGTAGGGCCAAATATGTATGCCTGGAGCTTCGCGAGTTCCTACACAGGAGGGAGATCTACTTCGCCAACGTCGACATCAAGAACGACACTCCGAAGCTAGAGCGGGGTCTCCTCTTTCATGTCATCAATCACGTCGATCTCCAACGTTTGTGGAGGTACCTGGATGGCGGTACGGGGAAAGCCGGCATGGCTAGACTCACTGCCGACATCATCGACCGTGATTACGTCGGCATGAAAGTCGAGTTCTCGAAGCACCTGCATGAGCGATGGGAGTGGAGGCACCTGGATTACGATGCGATCAAGTACGCAGCCAGGGACGCGTATGTCTGCTACGAGATGCTCAACAAGATCTGGCGGGTGGGTGAGTGTGTTGTTTACCACTACTAGTTTCGCATTTCGTTCCTAGTTTTATCTTGCCTGTATTTTATCTCGCATGTATGTTCTAAGCATTCTGTGTGTAAGAACCAAGCTCGTATGATCCCTGTGCTATTAGCTACTTAACCTGTATGAATTACATTCCCCCCTTTTGTATGCTCAACATTCATTTTTACAAATTCTATTTGTGCCATTTGCATGCGGCAGAATCCAGGACTGACATGCATACGGTGTGATACAGTCATAAGTCATAACCAAACCCAGATTATAGCAAAGGATACAGTCATAACCAAACCCAGATTATAGTTCGACAAAGGTAATACACATCAGTTCGTAATTGCTCACATAGTGTACTTCTAAAATAACATGTTTTCATAAACATAACAAGCCCCATACAAACACAACAATCATGCACTAAAAGTCTACATCCCAGCCTGTTGGAGAAGGCAACCGATCCTAGGATGCCTTCGATTGCTTGCCCCGGCTTGTAGATTCATCTACACTCCAGCATCTGGGGCAAACAACCTGCCTTGGTGGTGGTTCAATGATGTGATGCCTGGAACGAGATTTTACAATCTGGCGGTACAGCTCGTGGCTAACATACCCGTCAATTGCAGTGTACTTCAGATTAGGTTTAGAAAGCAGCTTATCCTCCCAGTAATCGTGCCCTAAACGCCTCCACGAACATATCGGTAATTTTCCCTTCATGTCAGCGTACCACGGGTCGATGAGTTCGGAGACAAGAGTGGCCATCCCGGTCCTGTCGCCCATCATTCCTGGGATCTAGTAAATTTCCTGGATGTCCACTTTGCACTCCTTTGGGATTCTAATATTGATTGTCGAGCTTTCAAGCAGTTTAGTGTCATTCGTGATGTCAACGCTAGTAAATGTTATGTGCTGGTTCACGAGAAAGTCATGAAACAGATCCCTAATGCTTTCGCCCCACCTGCATGAAAATTAATTCAGACAAATAATATAGCAATAACTTTTGCAAACAGACGGTTCAGGAACAAAAAGACAGCAAAGTCTACCAGATCCCGTTAGCCCCCTTCTCGCAAAAAGGCTGGTATACGAGGACGTGCCCCTTCATGGAGAGTTGCACCACGGTGATCCTACGGTGATCGCGGTTGTACTCGAGGTCGAGACCTACGAACCTGTTTTCTTTGAACCGCAGCCAACTCGTGTAATTACTCAGAGTCTTCCTCACCGTCACAGGATCTGTGGTGTAGATGACTCTGATCTTCTTCCCGCCATGTACTTCTATGTCGAAGTGCGCAGTCGCTTGCCTGCCGTTGTTTCGGACGTCCGAAAAGTCCATGACTACAGGCAAGAGGGAAAGGATACAGAGGAAGAGGGTGATGCCGCGGCGGAGGAAATGGATGAGGCCGTGGAGGAGAAAGACGATGAGGCTATGGAGGAGGAAATGAGACGGAGAAGTGAAAGATTGGAACCGCCCTTACCAATATCTGGAATGGTGGACGACCGTTCGTAGTAGGTTGAAGGTGGAGAAAAACAGCGGTTTTACACGTCGACGCTAGCGCTTCCTAAAATTTGTTCTGCGCCACTTGCATGCGATGGAATCGAGGTCTGCCATGCATGATCCAAGTCAAACATAGTCACGTTTACGCGTGCCGACCTTCACTCACTAATAGGCGGGCTGCACATTTCTCTCTCTTACGATTTATTTTTTCACTCCCTCTAGACGGTTCCGGTGCCCGCACTCAATAATTACGCCCCCCTTCCTTGTCTTCCACGTGGACGAGAACCGGCGGCGGCGGCGGTTCCTCACCGGGCCACTCCCTACTCGAACAACTGCCCCCATCCCTGATTCCATCCCCTCTCGAATCCATCCGCCTCCTTATCTCAACGCCTCCATTATCTATCGGATTCCAGACTCCATTTGCCGCTATGGGTAGAGCTTGGGGTAGCAGCAGGCTGAAGCGAAAGGCATGCGACGATGACGCGGATGGCCAGGGCGACCGCCACCGCGAGGATTGGGGATGGCCGAACCTCAGCGCCGTGAACGTGCACATGGTCGCCACGGGGTTGGACATCATCTCTGTCGGCCGCCTCGCTCTCTGCAGCCCTGGCTACCGCTTCATGATGCGGGACATGGACGAACAACCGTTCGGCATGCTAGGCCTTCTTCAAATGGCCAAACAACCATGATGGCCACGTAAGTTCCAGTATCTTGCTTATTGGTTCAGTCATATCGTTGATTCATATGTGCTGAACTCTCATCGGAATCCTATGTTCCTTTCGTCGAACGTGTTGTGTGCACGCGCGGTTTGAACAAATTGAACCATTTAAGACTATTCTGTACAGCGGAAGCTCTGCTCGTACCTGATATTCTGGTATTTTTATAGCGACATAGTCTTACTTTAGGTGATAGACGAGTTGTCAATTTCGATTTGCAATGGAATGCCTGCTAGGTGATATTCTGTTTCCTAAAATAAAAACAAACAGATTAGATGATTTAAGGCTATTATGCCCCGAGCTATTTATGATCATCGTCAGGAGTTTGTTCTGGGGGGCTCTGCTCCTACTCCATATATTGGGTATCTTCGTAGTGACACAGGCACAATTTAGGCGATATCTGAGGAGACACTCGTATTTAGGCTATATTTTGTGTACTTTAATCTGAAGGTCCAGTTGTCAAATTGTATTTGCAATGGAATCCATGCTAGGTGATTGTACCAACTGACAACAAACTCTGCAGAATATTCATGCAAAACTGATGCTGCTAGATAAGTGGTCGGAATCAGTAGTGGTGAATGTCAAGGAAGAAGAAGAGACGGAAGTGGGAGATGACCAGAACTGGGTGGGTGGCAACAACGAGTGGCTGGTCCTTTTATCCCAAGATGGGAGTACTTGAACTCTAAAAAATTGCTACACATTGTTGAGACTTACATTGCCATCTTTGGAGGGTGTCGGCATTACTGCATTCAACAACAGGTGGCCACCGCCCATTTCCGAATTCGCTTATAGGTTCAACATGGCAGAACTTGAGCTCCTGAAGGTACAACTCCCACATAGACCGCGGGAGGCATGGAATACCTGGGAGTATGACCTCTTGGCGGTGTTCGACAAGGCAATCACATTCATTAGATGCCCAGAAGACAAGGAATGGATGATACGTTGCAAATGTATCTATAATTTTTGATGTTCCATGCTTGGTTTTATCTACTTTCTTATGTTTTGTCCACACTTTGGAGTACTTTTCACATGATTTCTTGGACTAACCTATTAATAAGAGCCACAGTGCCAGCTGCCTGTTTTCTACAGTTTTTGGTTCCAGGAAGTCAGAAAATGAATATTCTCGGAATTGGACGGGACACAAGCCAAAGTTATTATTTTACCGGGGGACACTTGGAGCCAGAATACGAGACGGAGAAGGGCCAGAGGGCGGCCACACCACCTAGCCACACGGCTAGGCCTGGCACGTGCTAGGGGGTGGTGTGGCCAGCCCAGGCACCCCCTCGGCCTCTCCTTCCGCCTATATATTGCCTCTGATATGGAAACCCTAAGTATCCGATCAAACTTCCATGAAAGAGTATATAGCCGCTGTCATCTCCATCCCTAGATCGGGAGGGATCTGAAGCTCTTCCCGACACCCTGCCGAAGAGGCGAATTCACCCTGGAGGCCTTCTTCATCATCATGTAAGCCTCCGGTGTGATGCGTGAGTATTTCATCTCTGGACTACGAGTCCATGTAGTAGCTAGATGGCTGGTTCTCCTCCTTTGTACTATCATGTTTAGATCTTGTGAGCTCCGTTCATGATCAAGATCATCTATTTGTAATTCTGCATGTTGTGTTTGCGGGGATCCGATGGATATTGAGATGCTATTTCAGATTGATTATTGATTCTATCATGTCTTTGTTATTTGTGATCTTGCATGCTTTCCGTTGTTAGTAGCTATCTTGGCCAAGTAGATGCTAGCAACTCCAAGAGTTAGTATTTATGCTCGATAGTGGGTTCATGCCTCTGGTAATCTGGGGAAGTGACAGAAATCTCTAAGGTACTAGATGTGTTGTTGCTACTAGGGAGAAAACAACAATCCTTTGTTCATAGAACAATCGTATTGTTTACTTTACACGCAATTCATAATGCAATAATTTGTTGCTTGCAACTTAATACTGGAGGGGGTTCGGATGATAACCTGAAGGTGGATTATTAGTCATAGATGTGGTTGGATGGCGGCCTATGTATAATGTTGTAATACCCAATCGAATCTCAAAGGATTCAAGATGATTAGTATATGCTTGTATGCTTTCTCGATGTTTGTCAATTGCCCCGCTATAATTTGTTCACCCAGCATGTTATCTATCTTAAGGAGAGCCACCTCTAGTGAACTATGGACCCTGGTCCTTTCTTTTACATTCAATCTACAAACTGTTTACTGCTTGTGTTTACTTTCTGCAAACTATTACTTCCTTCCATTCGATACGTTTAATCCTTTGTTTTCAGCAAAACCGGTGAGATTGACAACCTCATCGCAAGTTGGGGACAAAGTTCTGTGGTTGTGTTGTGCAGGTCTCCACGTTGCTGCTGGAACCGGTAGTGCGCCCTGCCAATGTTCAGCTAGCAACACCTTTGGGGTGTTTCCTTGATCCTACTGGATTGATAACCTTGGTTTCGTACTGAGGCTAAACTTGCTGATGTGCTCATCATACCTTCCTCTTGGGGTTCCCCAACGAGCTCGATATATTTTGTGCCATCAAGCTCTTTTTTGGCATTGTTGCCGGGGAGTCAAGGACATCTTCACAAGGGGAGTCTCTCATAACCAATCTCTTTACTTTGTTATTTTTGTTTTGCTTAGTTTACTTTTGCTTTGTTTGCTTGTTTCTTTATCAAAAACACAAAAAAAAATACTTTTACAAGTTTGCTTTCTTTATTAAAAACACAAAAAAATTAAGTCTCCTTTAGTTGTTACCTCTTCCTTAGCTCACCATGTTGATCCCTAAATTCACTTTGAAAGACCTTTCAATAGGTAGTGGTTCTTTAATTGGAAAAGATAATATTGAAGAATGCTTTAATCATGTTAGTAAGCATGAGGATATTGAGGATAGATCCCTTGCAGAACTTGCTCCAAACTATGAGATTGCTGCAGCTTCTTTAGTTCACATGCTGGAAGCTAGGTTTGTTAACCTTAACCCCTTAATGCAAGTAATGTTTCTTAAACTTAAAGAAATTGATGACTTTGAGAAGAGATATTTTATTCTTGAAATTTTGCTTAAGGAATTCTATGATGTTGCCAAGGAAGCTAGAAAATTCTTTGAACATTTCAATATGCTAGGCTCATGTGTAGATGTTGTTGGTACACGAGAAAAGATGAACAAAACTGAACCTAATGGGGAGGAAACTAAGATACCAATACCCTTTAAACTGGTAGCAATACATGAAGCCATAGAAAAGAATCTTGATTGGATTGTTCCTAAAAACCCTTTTGATGAAAATAGTGAACCTAAGAGCATTGAGAGAGGATCCTCTAGAACTTATTTGGATGATATACCTTGCCTTGTTGAAGATGTTTCTGGTATTGATTTTAATGCTTCTTCATTTGAGAACACTTGATTCTTTTTCTTGCTTCTAATGCCTAACTTAAAGACGTTAAAGAAAAGTACTTATTGGGAGATAACCCAAAAGTTTTAGATGAGTCTTGGAAGTTATTACTTCAGTAATAACCGCTCCTTATCCTTTTTATTTGCTTTTTGTGCCAAGAGTAACCTCTAATGAGAGAGAAGTAATGATTGGGAAAGTTCATGTCCTGAAACAGATTTCTGTGCTTCACCGTAAACATTCGTGTAAAATCTCTTTATGTCCTTTTGAGGCGTGAATTTTTTTGCTTCTGCCCCAGGTTGTTATCTAACTTTTGTTATCTCAACACTCTTTTATTTGAGCAACAGAAGGTCTTCGAAAAAATTCGTCTTTACCTGCTGGTCTGTTTTGACAAATTTCTGCCATTTTCTGCATTTGCTTCTTGTTGGTTCCTTTTTGAGTTCTTTTGGGGAATTGAGATTTTTGAGGGAAGTGCTACAGTATCTAGTGTTTTAATGGAAGTTTTATTGGTGTTATAACTGAACCTAAAGACTTATTATCTTGAGTGCACTAATGTTGCTAATAAAGATTGTGTGAAGTTTTGTATGAAGGAAAAATTTCAGGTGTATGGAAGGAATGAGTAATGAGATGAAGGATGGACTAAAGCTCAAGCTTGGGGATGCCACACGTGTCACTCCAAGAAATATCCAAGAAGTACAAGCGTCAAAGCTTGGGTATGCCCAAGGCATCCCCTTCTTCATCAATAAAAATCCCAGGTTTCTTCCAAACGCTTCATTTTTATTGTTTCATGCACAGTTGTGTTGTTCTTGGAGCGTCTTCTTTTTCATTTTCGTTTTTGTTTTTCGTTTGCTTTGTTTGCTTAGTTTGCTGAATAAATTGGTTGTAAACCCTCTTTCATACATTGGTTTTCAAATAGTTTGGTTTGGATTGGAAAAGAGTAGGAAAGTTCATGCTTAAGTGGTAAAGAGAGCTTGTTTTTGACTGTGGCCTATGCTTTGTCATGCCATGCTTGCTATTGTTTTGGCTTTATGCTTAGTATTCTTTGCTATAGCATGACTTGTTATAAAACAATTGAGATTGCTTAATGTGCCCTGGATGAATCATGCGTTGTTTTAGCATATTAAAGCATAGTATTGTGGTATTCTCCTTTGATACTTTATTTGGGTTGACTTGGCACATGCTCACACCATGGTGTGACTATCTCAAGTCACCATAACCTTTATGATCCTTTAGTTTTCAACTTGTAGTATCACTTTATGCTTTGATCAATGATATTTTGTTGCTCTGCATGATTATGGCCATTATTGCTCTCTTAGTTTGTCGCTCCCAGTCTTTTGCTAGCCTCCATAACCAAGTATGAGTTCCACTCATGCATCCAACTCCCTAAACCAAGTTATTCCAAAGAGTCCATGATACGTCCAAAACGTATCTACTTTCCCGAACACTTTTGCTATTGTTTCTCCTCTATACTTGTGTGATTTGGATGCAACTAATGCGAACTGACGCTGTTTTCAGCAGAATTGCCTTGGTGTCTACTTTTTGTGCAGAAAATCAACTATCAGGAAAAATCCCGGAAAATATGCCAAAAGTCCTATTTCACCCGAAGACTCCAGGAGCCAGAATACGAGACGGAGAAGAGCCCTGGGGTGGCCACACCACCTGCTGGCGCGGGCCAGGCCAGGCCGCGCCAGGGGGTGGTGTGGGCCCCACAGGCATCCCCTCGGCCTCTCTCTTCGCCTATAAAGAGCCTTCTGACCTAAAAACTGGAGGGGGTTCAACGTTTTCCTAGAAGGAGTTCCACTCCGCCGCCACCACCAGATTCCACGAAACAGCACCAAAAACTCCGTTCTGACACCCTGCCGGGAGATCATCGCCATCATCACCATCGCTTCTCCATCGACCATCCATGTTTCCCCATCTATGAGTGAGTAATCCCTCGCTGTAGGCTATGGGGATGGTAGGGATTGGATGAGATCGTTCATGTAATGGCATCAGATTGTTAGGGCATGGTGCCTAGTATCTTTTATTAGTGCTTTATGACTTTGTTGCGACTTGTTGTGCTTAATGCTTGTCACTAGGGCCCGAGTGCCATGATTTCAGATCTAAACTTATTATTGATTCATTATGATAGTATTGTTCTTGGTCTTATCTACAAGTTGTATACACACGTCGTTGTCCGGAACCTATGGTCCTCGGCGATGTAAATCGGGTAGCCGGAAGGGAAAGGCTTTGATGTGAGGATCACATGTATTCACGAAGTGTTAATGCTTTGCTCCGGTGCTCTATTAAAAGGAGCACCTTAATTGCCAGTAGTTCCCTAGAGGCCCCGCTGCAAACGGGCTGGCAGGACAAAATATGTTGTGCAAGTTCTCATTGCGAGCATGTATGACTATATATGGAACACATGCCTAGGATTTTCTAGTACTTGGATGCTTTATCTTATTTATCTGCAATTGCCCTATGTTCTGATTGCTATGTGAATTGTCTTGTCCATGCAACGCCCGTCCATCCATCCCTATGCCTACCGCACTCGAATCCCACTGTTTACTGCTTTTGTTACTATTGTCTTTGCTTTACTACTGTTGTTACTTTACTATTCCTACTACAAAACTGTTGCTACTGATAAACTGCTGTGAGCAAGATTGTTTCCAGGTGCAGCTGAATTGACAACTCAGTTGTTAAGGCTTATAAATATTCTTTGGCTCCCCTTGCGTCAAATCAATAAATTGGGTTTCACTTCCCTCGAAAATACTGCGATACACCCCCTATACTTGTGGGTCATCAAGACTATTTCCTGGCGCCGTTGCCGGGGAGCATAGCTTTATTTATCAAGTTCACTTGGATTCTCTATTGTTCGCTGCTATCCATCCATCATGGGTAAGTCTCGTGATGGCAAGGTTCCTATTTTACCATCCACTACAAGAAGAGGTACGGTTCTAAACACCTCTATTGCTCTTGATTCACCGTCTATTTTGAGTAAGTTCCTTACACCACCACATACACATGCTACACACACTGCTACTACTGCTGAATCTGAAACTTCTGATGCTTATGATGCTGCTTCTACTGTGCTTGATAAGAGTGGTTCATTAGGTCCTTTCCTAGATGCTACGATTGCTAGAACTATAGTTGGAAATACTGAAACTCCTAATGAAGACACTGCCACACCTGTTAGCTCACCTGAGAATTATGATGTTGAAGAAGATTATGTTGAGATGACTGATGAGTTTATTGAAGAATGTAGGAACACCCATGATAGGAGCGCTGCTAAGAATCTCCTTGAGAGGCGTACTATTAGACCCAAATTAACTCCTGCTGCTAAGTTTGCTGCTTCTCCCATAAACATTATAGATGAAGATTATGATTTCTCTCTCGATCTATCCTACATAGCTATTCTTGAGAAAGAACCTTTTTGTGGGACTAAGAATGAAAGTGCGGTAGCACATATGAATGAACTCTCTACCATGAGTGGCTTGTTTTCTAATGATATTAAAAGGCGTACTTACTTTGTTGCTAAGATTTTCCCTTTTTCACTGAAAGGAGAAGCTAAAACTTGGTTTGGTTTAATTTACCTCCTGGATCTATTGATAGCCCTGAGTGCTTGTTTAATACTTTCCTGCAGAAATAATTTCCTCCTAATGCTAGACATGCTGTTTTGCAGGAACTTTTTGATTTTAAACAGGGAGAAAAAGAGGTATTGCCTGAATCTTGGGCAAGGTTTTGTGCTTTGATTCATGCACAGGCTGGAAGTCCATTACCTAAGAATGAACTACTTGATATATTTTATAATGGACTAACCGAAGAATCTAGGACATACCTAGATAGTTGTGGTGATTGTGTTTTCAGGAATAGGACTCCCAAGGAAGCTGAGGAATTAATGGCTAAAATAAGCAAGAATTATGAAGATTGGACTCCTCCTAAACAAGCTATACCTGAAGTAATTGTACCTGAACCATCTATTCCTATGCCTATTTCAACATCAAAGGAGAGGGGAGTTATTGAATTAAATGATGAAGTGATGAAGGAAGCTAAGAAATGTCTTAAGGAGGAGGAAATTAATGTTGCAGATGTCAAGAATTTACCTCCTATAGAAGAATTACGTAAGCCTATTCCCTACTCACCCACTATTGAGGTACACTCTCTCCAACACTTTAATGAAGGTGATATCCCTTACTTGAAACCTCCTGATCAATGCTTAGAAGAATTTGATATCTTTATTGTTAAGCAAGTTAACTTTAATAAAAGGGTGCAAAATCATCTTATGGAAAACACTAGAGCTATTGTTGAGTTCAAAGATATTGTGGAAAGAACCTCTAATGATGTTAAAATGATTGTTAAACACTTTCAAATGGTTCAAACTCAAATAGATCAACTCGTTAAAGTGCAAAACGACTTGCTAGTTAATGCTGCTAAAGAAAAACATGCTTATGAAATTAGAACTAGAAGTGGTGCTGCTACCCAGGATCCTCTATATCCTGAGGGGCATCCCAAAAGAATTGAGCAGGAGTCTCAACAGGCTAAAAATAGTGGTTCTACTCATAAGAAAAGGAAAAAGAAACATAAAACTGTTGTAGAACCCTCTGAACCTACTATAGATCCTAATAGTATATCTATCTCTGATGCTGAAACTGAAAGTGGTAATGAAGAAAATGAAGTTCCTAATGAAGAAAAAGTTGAAGAAGAACCTGAAAACCACACTAAGACTACTAAATACACCAAAGGAGATTTTGTTGCTAAGAAACATGGTAATGAAAGAGAACCTTGGGTCCAAAAACCTATGCCTTTCCCTGATAAGAAACACAAGTCAAAGGAAGATGAACACTATAATAAGTTTTGTGAGTGGATGAAACCTTTATTCTTGCAAATTCCTTTGACTGATGCTATTAAATTGCCTCCTTACTCAAAGTATATGAAGGACATTGTCTCGAATAAAAGGAAGATCCCTAATGAAGAAATCTCTACTTTGCTTGCTAATTATTCCTTCAATGGTAAGGTTCCTAAGAAACTTGGAGACCCAGGGATTCCAACTATCCCTTGATCTATTAAGAACAGTTATGTTAGAACTACTTTGTGTGATTTGGGAGCTGGAGTTAGTGTTATGCCTTTCTCTCTCTATAAGAGGCTTCAGCTTGAAAAATTGATACCAATTGATATATCTTTGCAAATGGCTGATAAGTCTACCACTATTCCTGTGGGTATATGTGAGGATGTACCTGTTCAGGTGGCTCATAATTGCTTGATATTAACTGATTTTGTTGTGCTTGAAATGCCTGAAGATGATAATATGTCTATTATTCTTGGGAGACCTTTTCTTAATACTGCAGGAGCTGTTATTGATTGTAATCAAGGAAAGGTGACCTTCAATGTCAATGACAAGGAACATACTGTCTATTTCCCCAAGAAGATTGAAAGGACTTATGGTTTAAATTCAATTGAACATGTTGAAGGCATTCAAGTTGGAGAAATATATTGTTCCATACCAAAAGAAAATTTTGAAACTATTATGATTGGGACCATTCCTATCAAAGTTGAGGTAACATAATCATTAGTGGAATACAAAGTTTTGTCTCATATGCAATTGTTTTGGTAGCAAGACTTGATCAACCTTGCTAACAAAAGGATTCCATTAAACAAAACAATGTTTTCATTATGATTATCTCTGTTTATTTCTATCCTTTGTATTTTAGTTTTTGCTTTCGTTTAGTTTTCTTTGTGTTGTTAGTTTTCTTGCATGCTAGAACATCTGTAGTTCTAGCCTTGTTTTGTCCTTGCATCATGTTTCCAAAAAGAAATAAAATCTGTCTGTCAGAAAAATCATTCTTCTATTTCTGAAAATTGCCCAAAAATAAAGTGTCTCGAAAAATTCCAAAAAATTCACATTAAATTTTTACGTGAAAAAAGGGGCAGAGGAGTACCTGGTAGGTACTAGGGGGCCCACCAGGCAGGCACACCACATGGTGGCGTGGCCAGACCTGGGTGGCGCCATGCCTTGGTGTGGGCCACCCCTGGCCCCCCACTACCTCTCTCTCCTGCTACTTTCTTCTCTCTCTCGAGTAAGCTCCAGTTCATAGCTCAAAATCACGTTCTTTCTGTGCTTGCTCTCGATTTTTTCGATATCCTTGCTCAGCCCATCTTTCTTGCTGAAATTTGGAGCAATTGTTCCTTGGTATGTGACTCCTCCCCTTGCCCAAGTAGATTTGTGTTTAGTGGATTGTATGTTGAGTACTTTGCTACTGTAGGTGACTGGTTATGAGAGCTTGTAAGCTTGTTTGATGCTTAGAGATATAGTTTTGATGCATGTTTAGGCCTCTTGCTAGTCCCTATGAGTAGATTCCTTCATTATATTTACTTTGCAATCACTTGTTTAATAGGTGTTTAAATTTCAGAACACCAAGCATGAACAACCACACTTTTGGAGAGATTTTTGAGAGTGATGCACCTAGGAGGTCAAGGCCCTCAAGAACAGCCTCTCAAGCTAGGCCATCATATAATGAAGACCTCATTGCATCACGTATTGGCAGTGAAAGGGATGATGGAGATGCTCACCCATCCTCTTTCCCTTGTTTTACTTTCTTGCAAGCTACAGGTATTCTTGATGATTTCTTGCTACTGATTGAGAGGGTTGGCTTGACCTCTTATATGCAAGATGAGAGTGCACAATACGCTATGCTCACCAAAACTTTTGTTGAGAGCTTCTCATTTTCTAACACATCCTATCATTCTACTGTCTCATTTAAAATCTATGATATGCCCTTCACCATGCCTTTGGAGAGATTTTGCAGTATTGTAGGTGTGCGTATGACAGGGACCGTGAAGAAAATTCAAGGGCGGCCCGCTGATTTGTTGGAGCTTTACCGAGGAGTGACCAATGATGATGACCGCGTGGCGCAGCGCGGAAAGATAAGAAATATCCAAATCCCTACTCTTAGATACTTTGCATACTATCTTGCCACTAGTGTTTTGGGTAGGGAGAACACTAGTAATATCTCCAACTATCACTTAGCTTTCCTTGCTGCTGCGCTCAACAATGATACTCGGTACAATCTTGGCTCTCTTATTGCTCGCCGCCTAGCTGCTAGGGGGCCTATCTATGGGGGTATCATTTTCTCGCGTGTAGTTGATGCATTAGATCTTTCTGTGGCTCCTGATGATGTTATGCTAGCACCACAGAGGCTCGACCTTGTTGCCATGAAAACTCATCACTTTGTCACTACTACCTCTGATTTGAACAATCTAGTATATAGGATGCTTTTCATTGACGGGGATGAAAGGGAGATCCTTTTGCCCCAGCCTGCTTTGTTCAGTGTTGACAGGAGACCGTGGTCGCGCTCCAAGGAGGAGGTGGACAAGCAGCTTTGCTTGTTGGGTTTCCACGAGCAGCAACAGGAGGGTGTGCCCTCCTATGATTATTCCGCACATTACGGAGGGATGTACTCTGGCTCCAACCAGGACGAGGGTACCTCCTCGTCGTACCCCGGTGACACTTCATCTTGGCCAGCCTGGGACTGATACCCACTTAGGCCAAAAGCCTAAGCTTGGGGGGAGGTACGCCGACACCGCACTCATCTCCATATCATGTTGCATCGGTTCTTTGTATATTCATGCTTTTGTTCTCTTTTTAGTTTTCGTTCTTTTTTGCTTTTGCTTTCTAAAACACAAAAAGACCAATTTTTTTGTTGTTGTTTCTCTTTGGTTTGCTTCTTCTTTTTGCTTTGGTTTGCTTGTTCCTTTTTGCTTTGTTTGAACTATTCAAAAAACCCAAAAAGATTTTGCTTTGCTTGTTTTTCTCTTTTGGTTTTTGTTTAAAAATCGAAACACCAAAAATATTTGTCGTTCTTCTTTGGTTTTTGTGAGTTGGCTACAGGGTTCGATAGTTCTCAGTGGATTATTGGTTTCATATTATTATTCAAGCCACACAAGTGAAGAGCAATAATGAGGATTAATGACAACTTGAGGCATGGTAAGAGGCTGGTAACGAACTCTATTTATTTTCATTTTTGTACATATACTCATCATTGTGAGCTTGCTTAGTCCGTTCATGTAGAGTGTATGTTATCTTTGGATATTTAGTAGTTCTTGCTTTCTTGTGATTAGCTCCAACTCGCTAATATTTTGTAGCATGTCTCATGAATGTTTTCTTGCATTACTCTATTCATAAATTGGTATGACACTGTGGTATCCTCCTCTGAATGTTTCATTTGATCGACTTGGCACATGCTCATGCATGCACATGACTGTAATAATCAGTTAAGCCTTGACGAATTATTTTGCCTTGAGGATCTTGAATCATTTTCATGCCATGAGTAGTCTTGTTTTGTTGCAAGCATGATAATAACAGCTATTGCTCTCTCGTTTGTCGCTCCCTTACTTTTGCTAGCCTTCACTTCCACTGAGTGTCTTACTCATGTTTCCAATTCCCTAAACCAATTATTTCCAAAGTGTCCACCATACCTACCCATTAGCATCATTTGCTACTTCCGTGCATATTCAATATGCCTTGTTTTCTTCCGAATAAAATGTTTTCTTGTTATGAGAAAGTTAGTTAGTAAAGCTCTCACGAACTTGATGGCACACTTTATTTTCCACACTTAATAAACCTGAACCATTGTGAACTCTCCATGAAAGTTATATGCTTGCTAATTATAGGTTGGGGATTAGCAGAACCGTGCTATCACGGGGAACGCTTTCAACACTTGTAAATATATACCCAGTTGATACCTTGCTCTTTTGTTTGCGGATGTCATCGATGTGAAATAAAAGGGGATCTTGTAAGTCCATGGAGTTATGTATGTGTGTTAGAGAAACGCCTGGGCCGCTGGTCTAATCCATGCTGATATGGTGGAAACCTGCAACGTAACCATAATGATATCTATGAAGCATTCTTCTTATAAAAAAAAGAGAGTTATAGCTATTGAGAAAAAGAAAAATAAGAGTTTTATGAAAAGAGGAAAGAGAGAAAAAAGCATCATTTTCCCATGGTAAATAAGAAGATTGCTGAGATACTCATTGTCTGCTTGTCTTGTCATTTTGATATGGGGATTCTTCCGTATCATCGGGCAAGGGTTACCCCGTTGGCGGTTCTCAATGATACGCACATACTTACGATGACAAGAACTTACCGGTAACTAAAGTTGAGTAGCATGAGGAGCGGCCCTCGTACTCAAGGGACTTGGGATTTCCAGTTTATAGTCTGTCAAGCATATAACTCAGATTGGACCTCACTTTCACCTTAACCACATTAAAGATGCCTATGATAGGGGCAATGCGAGCTCAAAGCTAACAAGTACCATACTTTCAGCATTTGGAAGCCTTTCAAATTTCTCAAAACCTTTTTCTTCTACTTGTTGAGTCTCCACATATTCTTTGAGCACCTTCTTGAGAGCATAGTTGTCATTCTTTATGTTTGTTTCATTACTTGATTATTTGTGTTATGACTTTGATGCTTGTATCCTTGATATCTTTACTTCTAGTCATCACTTGAACTTCAGAGGTGCCTTGATCAAAGGCAAGCGAGATACCACTCTATCATACCTTTTTATGAGCATTGTAATGTTGCTTATGTTTGTGCTTTATGCTACTTATTATTCTTGAGTTGGAATCTCTTCATAGCTTGCAATGACTATTGAGTAGACTCAGTTGCATACTCTTTATTATGAATTGTCCAAGTAAGTTGATCACATTGCTGAGAATATTTACTTCATATGAAGCAAATGCGTTCGTGAAAGTTCTTTTATCGCACTCAGTTTTCAACTGAATTGCTTGAGGACAAGCAATAAGCTAAGCTTTGGGGGAGTTGATACGTCCAAAACGTATCTACTTTCCCGAACACTTTTGCTATTGTTTCTCCTCTATACTTGTGTGATTTGGATGCAACTAATGCGAACTGACACTGTTTTCAGCAGAATTGCCTTGGTGTCTACTTTTTGTGCAGAAAATCAACTATCGGGAAAAATCCCGGAAAATATGCCAAAAATCCTATTTCACCAAGACTCAGGAGCGAATACGAGACAGAGAAGAGCCTGGGTGGCCACACCACTGCTAGCGGCCAGGCCAGTAGCCGCCAGGGGTGGTGGGCCCCAGCACCCCTCGGCCTCTCTTTTCGCGTATAAGGAGCCTTCTGACCAAAAACTGGAGGGGGTTCGACGTTTTTCCATAAGGAGTTCCGCTCCGCCGCCACCACTAGATTCCACGAAACAGCACCAGAAACTCCGTTCTGGCACCCTGCCGGGACGGGGAATTGGAGGAGATCATCGCCATCATCATCACCATCGCTTCTCCATCGACCATCCATGTTTCCCCCATCTATGAGTGAGTAATCCCCCGCTGTAGGCTATGGGGATGGCAGGGATTGGATGAGATCGTTCATGTAATGGCATCAGATTGTTAGGGCATGGTGCCTAGTATCTTTTATTAGTGCTTTATGACTTAGTTGCGACTTGTTGTGCTTAATGCTTGTCACTAGGGACCGAGTGCCATGATTTCAGATCTAAACTTATTATTGATTCATTATGATAGTATTGTTCTTGGTCTTATCTAAAAGTTGTATACACACGTCGTTGTCCGAAACCTATGGTCCCGAAGTGACAGAAATCGGGGTAGCTGGAAGGGAAAGGCTTTGATGTGAGGATCACATGTGTTCACAGAGTGTTAATGCTTTGCTCCGGTGCTCTATTAAAAGGAGCACCCTAATTGCTAGTAGTTCCCTAGAGGCCCCGCTGCAAACGGGCTGGCAGGACAAAAGATGTTGTGCAAGTTCTCATTGCGAGCACGTATGAGTATATATGGAACACATGCCTAGGATTGTCTAGTACTTGGATGCTTTATCTTATTTATCTGCAAGTTCCCTATGTTTTGATTGCTATGTAAATTTTCTTGTCCATGCAACGCCCGTCCATCCATCCCTATGCCTACTTTCGAATCCCACTTTCATCGCTTTTGTTACTACTGTCTTTGCTTTACTACTTACATTTTACTATTCCTACTACAAAACTGTTATCTTGATAAACTGCTGTGAGCAAGATTGTTTCCAGGTGCAGCTGAATTGACAACTCAGTTGTTAAGGCTTATAAATATTCTTTGGCTCCCCTTGTGTCGAATCAATAAATTGGGTTTCACTTCCGTCGAAAATACTGCGATACACCCCCTATACTTGTGGGTCATCAGTCCACCATACCTACCTACTAGCATATGTTATTCCAAGTATATTCATGTTTTTGTTTACCTTCCAAATTAAACTTGTTATGAGAAAACTAGTGATTAAAGCTCTCACGAACTTGATGGCACACTTTACTTTTCTTGCCCTTAATAAACTTGAACCATTGGGTCCTTCTTTGTTGCATATATACTTGCACTTTATAAGTTGAAATTAGCAGAACCATGTATCATGGGGAACACTTTCAACATTGCACTTGTACTTTGTACCCCGTTGATATCATGTTCTTTTGCTTATGGATCCCGGCGGTGTGAAATAAAACTGGAACTTGAAAGATCATGGAGTTTGTATGTGTGTTAGAGAAACGCTTGTGCCGCTAGCCTAATCCATGCCTAATCATGGTGGAAACTTGCAGCATCACCATAATGAGCACTCTATGAAGCATCCTCAATAAAAACCTATGCAAATAGCAAATAAAAAGATTGCTGAGATGCTCATTGTCTGCTTCCCTTGTCATTTTGATTATGGGATAGCTCCTATATCATGTGCAAGGGGTACCCTGTTGGCGGTTCTTTATGATACATATGTACTTACAATGACAAGAGCTTCCTCGTGACTAAAGTTGAGTAGCATGAGGTTCGGTCTTCGTAGGTAAGGGGCATGAGATTTCGGTTTATAACTTGTCAAGCATATCCTCTTAGTTGTGTCACTTTAACCTTAATCACCTTCAAGATGCTTATGATAGGGGTAATGAGAGTTGAAAGCTATAATTACCATAATTTTTGGAACCTCTTTATGAGACTTGAATCCCTACTTCCTTCTATGAAGGCCTTTCTTCCACTTATATATTGAGTCTCCACCTTCTACCTTTATGCACCTACTTTGAGAGCATAGTGGCCATTCTTAGTTCTATGTGCATTGTCCCAAGACTAGTTGACTGATGCATACCTTGATATTTCTTGTTTTAAACTATTTGTATCTAGTCACTCTTATGAACTTTGAAGGTGTCCTATGCATTTATATTTGCTACTCTATGAGGGACAAGCTGAATGCTACTATGCTATGTTTTCTTTATGTGAAACAAACAAATGTCTTGCAAAGCATTGTTATTCATGAATCTTTTGTTTGTGCCTTTTCATGTTGCATCATAGTTTCTTTGTCTTATTGCTAGAACTTTGTCTCACATGCTATGATTGAAGTACTATGATCCCAGCTTTGAATGTTTTACAAATACTTTGATCAAGTTTATGATGGTGCATGTCACCTCAAAAATTATTATTTCTTTTTATCACTTACCTACTCGAGGATCATCTATTGAGCTCCGTTCATGATCAAGATCATCTATTTGTAATTCTGCATGTTGTGTTTGCGGGGATCCGATGGATATTGAGATGCTATTTCAGATTGATTATTGATTCTATCATGTCTTTGTTATTTGTGATCTTGCATGCTTTCCGTTGTTAGTAGCTATCTTGTCCAAGTAGATGCTAGCAACTCCAAGAGTTAGTATTTATGCTCGATAGTGAGTTCAGGGCTCTGGTAATCTGGGGAAGTGACAGAAATATCTAAGGTACTAGATGTGCTGTTGCTACTAGGGAGAAAACAACAATCCTTTGTTCATAGAACAATCGTATTGTTTACATTTCACACAATTCGTAAAGCAATAATCCTTTGCTTGCAACTTAATACTGGAGGGGGTTCGGATGATAACCTGAAGGTGGATTATTAGTCATAGATGCAGTTGGATGGCGGTCTATGTATAATGTTGTAATGCCCAATCAAGTATCAAAGGAGTCAAGATGATTAGTATATGCTTGTATGCTTTCTCAATGTTTGTCAATTGCCCCGATGTAATCTGTTCACCCAGCATGTTATCTATCTTAAGGAGAGCCACCTCTAGTGAACTATGGATCCCGGTCCTTTCTTTTACATACAATCTACAAACTGTTTACTGCTTTGTGTTTACTTTCTGCAAGCTCTTACTTCCTTCTATTCGATACATTTAATCCTTTGTTTTCAGCAAAACCGGTGAGATTGACAACCTAATCGTAAGTTGGGGACAAAGTTCTGTGGTTGTGTTGTGCAGGTATCCACGTTCTTTGCTTAGTGCGTCATACATAGCGTTCAGCTAGCAACACCTTTGGGGTGTTTCCTTGCTCCTACTGGTTCGATACACTTGGTTTCGTACTGAGGAAAAACTTGTTGCTGTGCTCATCATACCTTCCTCTTAGGGTTCCCCAACGAGCTCGATATATTTTGGGCCATCAATGGACAGTCTTGCGCGATGACTTCCTGTGGCCGGAGAAGTATGTCGACGCCGTCTTCACGTCTAGCTACTATTCGTACAAACCACAACACATTTATGCGGTCACTGAACCTAGTGGCGACGTGCGTGTTTGGGAGCCATCCATTTGGGGTGAGTCATGGTGTCATATAGCATGTAAAATCCCATTGAAAATTCTCCTTATTGACTGTAAGTAACACGAAGGTAGCCACGCAGCCCCGCGCATCATTCCAGCTCCGGTCATCAAAGATGAAGTAGTAGATGCTGAACTTGGGACACGGTGCTGGTTCCTGGAACCTCTCGGAGGCGACACGAAACAGGATGTTGAACTCATGTGGATTCATATCAGGGGAGCACTAAACAGCGTTGGTGATACAATAGACATATGGGGACACAACTTTCTTCATACCCATCGTTGCGGTGTCACGTTTTCTCGAGGTCCGCATGCCCATCCAAAGACCCAGTAGAGCAAGTCTAGAGCAGAGTCGACAATCTGAAGGGACAATCTGTGTTTCTTGGGATCAACTACCCTTTCTTTGTCGGAGCCCCTAGAGCTGTTGAACCTGTAATTGCTCAGGCAACCCTGGCTCCTGATGCTGCTGCTGCTGGTGTTGGTGGTGGTGGAGCTGACAAAGAACTAGTTGCTGCTGCTCCTGGTGAAGCTGATGAAATACTTGGTGATGCTGCTGCTGGTGAAGCTGATGAAATACTAGCTAATGCTACTGCTAGTGAAGCTGACGAAATACCTACTGAGGCTGCTACTGGTGAAGCTGACGAAATACCTGCTGGGGCTGCTGCCGGAGTCTAGGAAGAACATGCTAGTGTTGTTGCTGAGGTTCCAGCACTTCCAGTGTTTATAGCAGACTGTGTGTTTGCTGCACACTCACGCGCCTATCATGTTGACACTCCAGATCCGACCTAGAGCCGAATCCACGTCAGGGGGAGGGGGCCTACAATTGGCTCATTAGTGGGGTCATACGATTTGATGGAGAATGACAGACGGCCAAACACAACATTCTGGTTTGTTTCGATGATACCACCAGCTCCAGGGACCTAGTGCTCATACTGGAAGATCCGATGAACCATTTGTCTTTATCTTTATGATTAGTTACGCTTATTTGTGTAAAGACAAAGCTGTGCTTATTTGTGTAAGACTAAGTTAGGCCTAATTACGTAATATTCAGTGAAGCCCAGCTTTTCTTTCCACGCCCATAACAACAGAATTGCACCATAGAACATACAAAGGTAATGTGCATACTAGGAATTTTTGCTCAGGATAACAACCACTTCAAGTAAATGATACATGGTGTACGCATTTGAACGCATCACTAGGATGTGCCACCTATTGATGATTGATGACATGGATCTAGCTTTTCTGCGCGTATTTGCATTGAATCGCTCATTGATTTGTTCACATATTTTTTGGCAATGGCTGATGAACTCCACTCTCTTGGTAACATGCTTCGTCAGCGAGCACTTGTTGATGCAATGCAAAGTACAGAACATGGTCGTCATCGTCATTCCATTTAGGTTCTCTATGTTTCGTCATCATGGAGCTACTAATTTCAAATGAAAATCTAGTAAACAACATATGTGTACATTGTTAGAGTATGCTACGGCCACGGTACATACATGTTTTTCTACAATCACAAGAAGAAAACTTGATGCATTTTCACCTTGTTGGTGTTGTGCCGAACTGGGTGGATGTGGCTTTAGGGTTCGGAGAGGAAGGCGCCATGGCTGGTGCGTGTGCGACCACGACGATGGCGAGCTTGGCTTCTGGAGGAGGCCAACAGGACCGAGCATGGTCAGCATGGTGACAGATCTCACCCGGGAATGAATTCCCGTCCACGTGCCGTGCCATGGGTGCGGCCATGGTGAGGGCGAGCTCCGATTCGGGATGGGGAGGAGAGCCGGGCCGAGCAGGTTCGTCCAAGTCCTAGCTCCGCGCCATGGCCGCGACCACAGATTGCCGCCCTGGAGGAAGAAGAATACGCGTAAAGGATGCATGCGCCAACGCTGCAAGCCTACATGGCAACCACGACGGCAGCGACATAACGGCGAAAGCTAACAGGAGGGCCAACTTGATAGCCGTTAGCCTGATATTTTGTATTGAAACGTAAAGTTGAATTCATGCCGAAAAAGACCCTCTGAGTATTTGGCACACCAACTTTGGGCAACGCAGCTGATTGTAAGCAACTTGGGTACCGCGTTGCCTGGCCACCCCAACTTTTGGGCCGCAAAATGATATTCTCCACATATATGTAACAATATCATCATTCAACTTGATTCTCTTGGCATTCACATTATGAATATGTGTATTACTCATATCAAGATTCAAAACAAATAAACCATTTAACATAGGTGCATGCCCATAAAAGATATTATTCATATGAAAGGAACAACCATTGTTCTCGGATACAAATGAATAATTGTCTTGCATTAAACATGATCTAGACATGATGTTCATGCTCAACGCAGGCACATAATAACAATTATTTAGGTTTATTGTCAATCCTGATGGTAGATGAAGTGGCATTGTCCCGACGGCGATCACATCAACCTTTGATACATTGCCTACACACATCATCACTTCATCCTTCGCTAGTGGTCAACTATTCTTTAGCCCCTATTTCGAGTTACATATATTAGCAACCGAAACGGTATCAAATATCTAGGTACTACTCTGACTACTAGTTAAGTACACATCAATAACATGTATATCACATATACCTTTGTCTACTTTCCCGGCCTTCTTATCTGCCAAACTTCAGGCAGTTCTGCTTCCAATGACCAACCCCTTTGCAGTAATAGCACTCAGTATCGGGCTTAGGGCCTCCCTTGGTCTTCTTCTCAAGCGCATAAATAGATTTGTTGTCCTTTTTTGAAGTTACCTTTAGGCTTGCCTTTCTTGCCTATTTTCTTGAAACTGGTGGTTTTATTGACCATCAACACTTGATGTTCCTTTTTGATGTCTACCTCGGCAGTCTTAAGCATAGATGCAAGTTCAGTGATAAACTTGTCCGTACCATTCATCTTGTAATTAATTACAAACCCTTCATAACTTGGTGGGAGCGATTGCAGAACCTTGTTTGTCATGAGATCAACTGGAATCTCACATCCCAGTGTCTCAAGACATTGAGCGTAGCCCGTCATCTTAATGACGTGCTCGTTCATAGAGCTGTGCTCCTCCATCTTAGCGCTAAAGAACTTATCAGAGATCTCATATCTCTCAGCATGGATTTGGTCCCCAAACATAGTTTTGAGTTCCTCCACCATGATGTCAGCATCGGTAAGTTCAAAGCGCTTTTGGAGTCCAGACTCCAGCTACTGGAGGATCGCACACCGCACAAGAGTGTAGTCATAAAATTTCACATCATACGTGTCATGCTCTTCTTGAGTCACACTAGTTGCAGGGGCATCATCTAATGGACTGTCTAGCACATAGGACTTCTTCATGCCCATGAGGATAATCCTCATGTTGCGGTGCCAGTTGGTGAAGTTAGACCCATTGTCTTACAATTTTTCTTTCTCAAGGAATGCATTAAAATTGAATGCAAGGGGTGCCATGATATACAATGTATTTGCAAAGACTATTTAGACTAGGTTTAAAACAGATAGAGTTCAAGTAAATTCAAAAATTACTTATGATAACTCCCACTCAAAATGATACCCCTCTAGTCATTTAGTGATTACATGAACCAAATTCACTACGCCACGACAAATCATCACGAGTGGTGGCGTAGCTCCAATGACGAGCATCGTATGGGCATCATATCATCCATATGACTTGTGCTTTACCTTTCGGTTCATGTTTTGAGGCCATGTCTATACATGCTAGGCTCATCAAGTAAGAACCTTAGTATTCGTGTGTGTAAAACTGTCATACACCAGTTGTATGCGAACATAGAATCTATCACACCCGATCATCACGTGGTGATTCGAGGCGACGGACTTTCTTAACGGTGCATCCTAAGGAAGAACATATTATTATCTTGATATTTAGTGGGAGGGATCATCTTAATTATAATGCTACTGAGGCAATCAAATACTACCGAGGTGATCAAATCAACACAAAATAAGATGCATCAAAGGATAAACATCACATGCATATATAATATGATATGATATGGTACTTCTCGCATTCGATCTCCATATTGTGCGTCTTGGTATGATCTCCATCATTCTTACGGCGTGCCACCAAGGTCCATGGCGCCACCACCACGGTTGTTCTCCACTAATCTAATTACATGGATTCCCATTTTCTAGCACGCAAGCCATAAAATAAAATAACAACCATATGGCTCTTGCTGGTTGTTTTATAATAAAACACATTGCATACAAGAATCTTTGTATCATAGACCATATCACATCACATGCCCTGCAAAAACAAGTTAGACGCCTCTAATTTATGTTTGCATATTTTACGTGGCTTTGGGCTTTCTAGGAGAGAACCTCTATACCTACAAATTTCAGCCACAACATTGATAATCAAGTTATTTGCAAACCGTTATAAATTAGATCACGATTATGCTGGGAGAGACATACACCCACTGAGCCACTTATGCAATAAGAGTTGCATGTCAAGCGTGGGACAGGTCTCATGTGCAAGGACATGTAAGTTAGTCCGGGCCGCTTCATCCCAACATGCCACCATGATCAAAATTTACGCAAGTATGAAACAACAAGACTATCAACGCCCACATCTATATGTGTTCTAAACATACAAAGCATCTACGCATAGACATAGCTCTGATAGCACTGGTGGGGTTCGTTGCATAGAAACCAAAAAAATTCCTACGGTTGCAACCACCAAGATCATATCTAGGAGATACATGTAACAATTTCAGATGGACTCACCCTCGAAGACCGTAATGCGGGATAACGTTCCCGCAAAAAAGCGTGGATGATGTAGAGTGTACACGACCATCCTCAAGGACGCGCAGATAATCAGTGCCACAAGGGGCATCATCTCCGTAATAGATCACACGTACGGTGTGCCGATGACTCCCGAACCCTTGCTCCAGCCAGGCAGTGGAAGTAGCGGATGTCCAGGAACTCCAACAGTGTTACGCCATGGTAGAGATTGTGGAGGGGAAGATCTCGAGTAGGGCTTCGCCTAAGAACCTTTTCTAGTAGCAATGGACAAGGCTAGCAAGAGGGTGAAGATGCCAACCAAAGGGCATATGAGAGGAGTGGGCAAGTGTGTGAGAGGGAGGAGGTCTCCACCTCCTTTTACAGGGAGAGGGGGGCATCCCCCTCCCTTGGACAGCGCCATGGAGGTGCCCCCTCACCTCCTCTCATTCATGTGGGTGCACTCTCCACTCGCATAATTTCAATCTGCACTTTCTCCCATTTATTCTCCACTCAAAAATCAAAAGTATTTCCATTAAAGCACTTTTATTCTCTTGTTTTAATGCAACTCAATTTAATGAACACTTCATTTAATAAGTACTTCATTTAATGAACACATTAACATTTTGATCCCTTGCTTTGTTTCGATGACCTGAAATCATTTTGGCAGATTCAACAGAACAAATTCCTATGATGTCCATTATCTTTTCCTATGTTCCCTATCCACTCAGTTGCGTCAACTAACCTTAAGTGTGTCTCCCTACGGGTTCGAGAACTATGTAGACATGATCGAGACTTTCTCCGATTAATAATCAGTAGCGGGATCTGGAGATCTATACTGGGTCCCACTAGTTCCACGAAAATCCAATGATCGTCTGAACCTTTTTCCCTATAATCAAATTCCTTTTGTCTCGCGATATTTTACTTGTCCAAGATTCGATCACTCGTTATCATCCATACCTTGTTTAATATCATTCCTGACAAGTACTCTTTTTCTCGTTCATGTGATATAACATTCTAGTGATAAAATCACTTACTTGCAAGCTATGCCAATGTGATATCACCGAGAGGGCCCTGAGTATATCTCTCTGTCATCTGGATGGAAAAATCCCACTCTTGATCCACGAACCTCAACTAACACTTTCCAAGTACCCGACGACACCTTTATAATCACCATGTTATGGTGTGATGTTTGATGGAAGCAAAGTACCTTTCTGGTTAAAGTGATTGATGTGATCTCATGGTCTAAGGACATTGAGTTACTACGAATATGATAACAATATAAACTTGAGGACATGATCATATTGTTACATCTATTTTGGGTGATTGTTCATCATTTCATTCTCCAATGATATGACCATGTTATTAACAACATCCAATGTTCATGATCAGGAAACCTATGATTATCAGTTAATCAACAAGCTAGTATTAAGAGAGGATTTACTAGGAACCTTTTATGTTTATAAATCACACATGTATTAATGTTTCCTATTAACACAATTATAGCATGAAAAATAAACATCTGTATAAACCTGGAGTAGCATAATAACCACTTTATTATTGCCTCTCGGGCATATTGCTTTCATGAACGGGGAGATCAACGGTCCAGATCATCACATCCCGTCATTCATCCCGCTTTGCTACAATTTGTCCCGCCTCTGGTACATTTGACCAGCAAAAAATGGTACACCTAGAAAACAGAATAAAAAACAGACACGACGAGTAGGGAGTCTTGGTGAGATCTTGATGTCTTGGCAAAGGGACTCTGATGCCAAGGCCTTGTACAACAAGGGATGCACGATGCAAACTCCAATGAGGTTTATGATATTTGAGTGCTCCTTAATCAAGGAGCATGAGGCAAAATTTAGATAGACCCACAAGGGTGTCCACTAATTCCAAATATCATGTCTGAGTAATACAAGGGGGTGTAGGGGCTATATATAGGCCAGCCACTAAAACAGGGGTAGTTTGGGCACAAAAGGGTAAAAACTAGACGAAATAGGAATATTCTCGGGCATCAAACCCTTGTTGCCTTTGATACTGGGGCGTTCTGGCGGTAAGTCCGGTCGCGCCGGACTAGGCGCCAGAAATTTCGATCCGCGCTGGTCGTTTCGGTCGGCCACCGGAATGGCTTACAGATGCGTGTTTTGGTGTGTGTCGGTCGGTTCCGGTGTGCGCCGGAAATTCCGGTCCAGGGTCCGGTCCGCCGGATGGTGCGCCGGGAATTCCGGCGAGAATTCCGGTCTGCCGGTCCTAGCACTGGATTGGTCTGGAGCTCCGTCTTGTGATGGCTTGGCTGCTTCTCTTGGCATTTCTTCATGGGTTTCATACCTGATGATTCATAGAGTATTGGCATGAAGTAGCAAGCCGTCCAAGGATGTATCGAAATCACATGAGACAAGGAGCGAATTCACCTGAGCTTGAAGGAGCTTGGCTCGTGCATGAGTCATTGGTCCACTTGGGGGACTTGGTGGTGTATATGTAGGGGCGTCCGTATGACGGGCTGCATCAGCTCCCCCCTTGGGAAAGAGTCGTCCTTGACTCTTCATGGTTATCATCTTGAACATCTCCATGGTAGGGTGAGAGGTCCTTGACATTGAATGTACTGCTCGCAAGGTACTTGGAGGTCGGAATTTCGATGATGTAGGCATTGTTTTTGATTCTCTTTGGGACCTTGAAGAGACCATCTCCTCGAGTCTTGAGCTTGGATTTGTGTTCTTTGCGGAAGCGATCCTTGCTTAGGTGTATTCACACAAGGTAACATTCTTCAAAGATCATCTCCTTCTTGTCCTTGTTTAACCTTGAAGCTTCGCGAAGGACTTGTTGCTTGATAGTGGCTCTTGTTTCTTCGTGAAGCTTCTTCATAGCTTGGACGTGCTTGTCGATGTCCATGTTGGTGCGCTCATGAAGAGGTAGCGATAGGATGTCGGGTGCGGTGAGGGGCTCGAAACCATAGATGATCATGAAGGGACTCATCTTGGTTGTGGACTTCTTGGCACGATTGTAGGAGAACTCGGCATGTGGAATGCATTCCTCCCAGTCCTTGAGGTTTTTCTTGATCAGCACACGAAGGAGAGTCTCGAGGCTTCGGTTGACAACTTCGGTTTGGCCATCGGTTTGAGGATGCGATGCGGATGAAAAGAGGAGCTTGATGCCGAGCTTGGCCATGATGATCTTCCATAAGTAGCTCATGAATTTGATGTCACGGTCGGAGACGATTGTTCTTGGCACACCGTGAAGACAAACAATTTCCCTGAAAAATAAGTTGGCAACATGTGAAGCATCGTCGATCTTATGACACAATATTAAGTGTGCCATTTTTGAGAAACGATCCACGACAACAAATATAGAATCATGACCATGCTTAGATCTAGGCAATCCTAACATGAAATCCATGCTAATGTCGGACCAAGGTGAATGAGGTATAGGTAATGGAATATAAAGACCAAATGGGTTAGACTTAGACTTAGCTTGAACGCATGTCGTGCATCGTTGAACATAGCGCTCCACGTCATGCTTCATCTTGGGCCAATAGTAATGAGTGGAAAGCATGTCCAATGTCTTGTCATGGCCAAAGGGACCCATGAGGCCTCCACCATGTGATTCTTGGAGAAGTAAAAGTTGAAGAGACTACTTTTGAATGTAAAGCTTATTTTGTTTAAATAGAAATCATTTATGCAAATAGAAATCATCAACTCCTTTGTCAATGAAGCACTTTGTGAAAATTGGTCCAAAGAATGGGTCGGAAGAATACAAAGTTTTGATTTCATCAAGACCCAACACGTTTACTTCAAGTCAAGTAAGAAGGCTTGTGTGCTTGCGAGACAAATCATCCGCAACTACATTATCTTTGCCCTTCTTATACTTGACAATGTAAGGAAAAGACTCCAGAAACTCAACCCACATAGCGTGTCGCTTACTCAAGTTGGCTTGGTCTTTGAGATATTTCAACGACTCATGGTCGGAATGTATAATAAATTCCTTAGGCCAAAGGTAGTGTTGCCAAACTTGAAGGACACAAACTAAGGCAAAAAGCTCTTTGTCATAAATCGGATAGTTAAGGCGAGCACCATCAAGTTTCTCGCTATGGTAGGCAATAGGACGCCCATTTTGCATTAGGACTCCTCCAATGCCAATACCATTAGCATCACACTCTATTTCAAAAGTTTTTGTGAAATCCGGTAATGAAAGAAGAGGTGCTTCAGTGAGCCTCTTTTTAAGTTCATCAAAAGCTTTTTGTTGTGCTTTGCCCCACACTAAGGTGACATTCTTTTTGGTCAATTCGTTGAGAGGACAAACAATGGTAGAAAAGTCTTTCACGAAGCAAAGATACAAACCGGTCAACCCATGAAAACTTCGGAGTTCACTCACATTTGTGGGAATGGGATAATCTCGTATGTCCTTCACTTTAGAAACATCAACTTCAATGCCATTTGAAGAAACGACAATCCAAGAAAAATTAACTTGTCTTTAGCAAAAGTGCACTTGGGAAGATTAGCATATAGATTTCCATGTTGAAGGATTTGCAAGACTTCCTTGACATGTGTAACATGGTACTCAAGTGACTTGCTATAAACAAGTATATCATCGAAATAGACAATGGCACTCCTGCCAATGAGAGAACACAAAATATGATTCATAAGGCCATGAAGGTGGATGGGGCATTAGATAAGCCAAAGGGAATGACCAACCATTCATAGAGACCAAGTTTGGTCTTGAAGGCGGTTTTCCACTCATCACCTACGGAGATCATTTTTCAAGGAAATAGTGGCTCCATACAACTCTTCAAGCGTGTCATCAAGACGCAATATAGGATGTCGATAAGGCACAGTGATAGCATTGATTGGACGATAGTCCATGCATAACCGCAACGTATCATCTGTTTTTGGAACAAAAATCACGGGTATCGCACTTGGACTAGTGCTAACTTGGATCAAACCTTTGGAGACGAGTTGTTTGATTTGACGTTTGATCTCCTTTGTCTCCTCCGGGTTCGTGCGGTAAGCGGCGTGGTTTGGAAGGGGTGCGTCGGGTATGAGGTCAATGCGATGCTCAATTCCGCGAAGGGGAGGTAGTCCATGTGGGAGCTCTTTGGGGAACACATTATTGAATTCCTACAAAACAATTATCAAAGAAGGAGGAATATTTGTCAAGTCATTAGTTCCTTGCGCTAGTCCCTTGCAAATGAGGACATAGTGCAAGATGGATGGGTTGTTCCTCACATCTCTCATCTCACTTTTGGTGGCAAGGAGAACCCTCTTAGTTTTTCCACTCAAGTTAGGCTTGTGGCTCTCACTCTCTATGAGGTGGTTCTCTCGCTCACCGCTCTTCTCATAAGTTTGTGTTTTTGTTTGCGCCCTTGCTAAAGCCTTTGCATTATCCACAATTATTTGGCTAGGAGTCATCGGTTGCAAAACACATGTCTTGTTAAGCCACTTCAAGGTGTAAACATTTGTGCGACCATCATGTGGAGAACCTTTGTCGAATTTCCATGGACGACCAAGCAACATGTGGCAAACCGTCATTGGGACCACATCACACTCCATCGTGTCTTTGTATGGACCAATAGAGAATGTTACCGAGATGGTGTGCTTGATCTTCACGGAACCTTGGTCACTTAGCCATTGCACGTGGTAGGGGTTCTTGTGCGGATGGAGGGTGAGGTTGAGCTTCTCACACTACTCGGTGCTAGCAAGTCGTGGCAACTCCCTCCATCGATGATCACCTTGATAGATTTCCCATTGATGCCGACTCGTGTTTGGAAGATATTCGATCATTGATCTTCATGCTCTTGTGCTTGAGTGGTCAAGATCCTTGTGACGACAAGCGATGGAATTGCGTCATGTTCACACATGAGGAGTTCTTGGTCATCTTCCACTTGTTGCTTTGTCATTGCTTCCTTGACTCGAGCATCAAATTCATCTTCACTCAAGTACTCTTCGTCGCCATTTTCATGGATAAACAATACTTTCGTGTTTACACACTCGACCGACTTGTGTACTTTGCCTCCACACTTGTAGCATTCTCCGTTGAATGGCGTGACATCCTTTGTGTACTTGCCACTTGGGGGCGGTTTTCCTTAAGGAAGTGTGGTCTTGAAGGGAAGCTTGGAGGTACTTGAGGGACTTCCATTGAAGGTTGTTGGTGTAGCGGTTTGAGCTTGCTTATAGGTGAAATACATATTGGTATTGTTGTACTTGATGTCCTCTTGTACTTGACGTTCGGCTTTGATGGCGATGTGCACAAGCTCAACCATATCGTGGTATGTTTGGAACTCAACAATGCACTTGATTGGGTGGTTCAAACCGATGAGGAAACATGCCATAGTTTGCTCTTTGCAGTCTTCAATGTTGGCGCGGATCATGTTGAGCTCCATTTCCTTGAAGTACTCTTCCACGGTCTTTGTCCCTTGATGAAGAGATTGGAGGTTATTGAAGAGGTCGCGCATTTAGTGCGAAGGAACAAAGTGGGATATCATACGAGCCTTCATGTCATGCCAAGTTATGATTAGGGGCTCTCCTCTTGCGTCATGAGAAACTTGAACTTGTTCCTACTAAAGGTTGGCGTACTCATAAAACTCAAGCGAAGTCATGACGATCATATTCTCATTGCTGTAGTTGTGCATGCGAAAGATCTTGTAGACTTTAAGTGCCCATGACAGGTACTCTTCGGGGTCATTTGAACTGGTGAACTTGGGCATCGTGAACTTGAGTTTGCCGAAGGTTTCTTCCACATTGCGGTCATGGTGGCGGTGGTTGCCATGATGGTGACGGTCTTCATCTTCCATGCAATCATTGCGGTGCGCTTGTTGAGCTTGTTGATGCGCTTGCGGTTGAGGAGGTGGAACTTGGTTCTCGCGACCTTGTTGAGGCGCTTGCTCTTGATGTTGTTGGGGAGCTTGCTCTTTCTCTTGACGAGGTTGAGGCACTTGGCCCTCATGAAGGTGTTGAGGATGTGGAGCCTCTTGGTGCGGTTGTTAACAAAGAGGAGGCTTGTTCCTCGGTTGGTGAAGTGGGTTAGGCACTTGGGCCTCATGACGAAGATCATGGTCTTGAGCCTCAAGACGTGGTGGACATCGCTTAACATGTAAAATTTGACGTTCCATGTCTTGATGAGGAGGAGGTGGCGCCTCGTGGTGACCATGGTATCGGCGTGGTCTTTCATGACGGTGATGACGAGGACGAGGATCTTGGAGAGCTTCATGTTGGTGACGATCTTGTTCCTCCAAGTTGGAGTCATCACTTGTTGTGTCAAGTATGTGTCACGGGCGATGGTGGTGGACTTGAGGTTGTTCTTGAGGTTCTACTTGTGGTTGCGCTTGTTGGATCACTAGTGCCCTTGCGTAATGACGGTGTCCTTCGTGCCTTGCTTGGGGCCTTGAGAACAAATCACCATCATAGCTTGACGTTGCGGCATGCTGTGGTGAAGGTACATAGTTTGAAGAGCTTCCATCTTCAACCACGGGAGCATCATTGTGTCTTGGAGCACTTGGATGATGATATTGACAAAGAGGACAATGGTGACACGGCGAGCTTGAAGAGCTTGATGCGCGGGAGCGCGGTCTTGTCATTCCATCGATGAGGAGTCGAAGCTTGTCATTTGTTTCGGCGATGAAGCGTTGGAGCGCTTCATTTTCATGGCCAAAATTGTGTTGCATTGCATGCATTTGTCATTCGATGCCATCGACGTGGTTGTCGATGTTCTTGAACTCGGCTTGAGTCTGAGCAAATTGTTCATCTTGTCGCGTCTCAAGAGCTTGGCAACGTTCACAGAACTCTTGTCGGATGATGTAGTGACTTGCGCGCGTCATGTACGATCCATGTTCTTCTTCTTGGGGAGGTGGTTGGCAAGACTCACCGTGCCTATCCATCATGCAAAATACACAAGGATTGTATATGGAAGTGGAATATGGTGGTGTTAGCCTTTTACCTCACCTTGGGGATTGCACCGAACTAGAAACCACAAGTGAGACCTATAAGCATGCAAAGTGAAATCGCAAAGAAACCTCACACTAAAGAAAGAACTAACTCTCAAAAGCTTTTGGTGGAAGGTTAGGATGGTGGAAAACCAAATGAAACGATCCAAAGAAACGGTTATTGTTAAAGGTGATAGAGAACCAAAATCCAAAGAAAAAAGGAAATGATCTACAAAAACACAAGGATACACACACGTGGAGACGGATGTGGTTAGCACGACTATAAAAATGAGCACAAAATGTCCTAACGAAGACTACGCTCGGTGTCGTGCCAACACAAGGAGAGACCGCAACTCATTCGCCAAAAGAGAAATAAGCAACGGATTTGTGCACTTGCCTTGGTCGCGCTCTATCTATCTCTTTGCTTACAAGCTTGAGACTCTCTTTGTATTGAGAGACCTTGTATCTTTCTATTTTTCTTTTGCTTTTGCTTTTTCTCTTTTTTGATTCTTTCTCTCCCTTTCTATACTACTATGTCGACTCTTGAATTTGCTTAGACACTCTCACTTTCCAAGAACAACTGCACAATGCTTAGGCAAACACAATATGAGTTGCTCTCATAGGATAGATACACATAAGGAAGAAGGGTTAACAAGGTGGAGCAAGTAATACCTTAGGTATTGACAATTTGCTACCGGTGTTGGGATGATGTTCGGGCGTCACGGTGTCGAGGAGTGCGGCATGTGATGACTTGCGGAAGCTTGAAGTTAGTTTGGGCGACATGCACACGAGGCATGAACAACACAATAGGAAAAACGGACAAAATTGGGTCAAATCAGCAATTTCGGCGACCAAACCGGCGGCGCCGGAATTTCTGGTTGCAATTCTGGTTCGCCGAAACGTGGGCCGGAAATTTCGGCGGCTGGTCCTATCCGCCGGATCAGGTGCCGATTTGAGTTCGTGACGAACTCCAAAAGTCAAATCTATCAAAATTTTCGGAAATATGTCCAAATTGGGCTAGAGAAAGTTTCTAGGAAGGTATATCGGTACCCAAAGCAACAGATCTGTGGAACAAAACCACGAAAAACACACCAAATCCAGAGATCGACCCGAAGGCAATTTGGGGCTATTTTTTGGGGGATTTTCAAATTTTTGGTGGATAGAAGGAAATTTTGTGGGGGAATTCATGAGCAACAAAGCTCTTGATACCAATATGTTGAGGGTCAACCTCAAGGGTGGCCCGATCTTTTATGAATTCCTTTCAAATCGAGGGTGAAGTGCGGGGGGAGGAGAGAAGGGATGAACTCGACGAACTCACGCACAAAGAACACGATGAACACACTCACACAAACCCAAGATACACACCAATAGCTCACGTCGGCGGTGACCGGTCTAGTGCAATCCCTAGGATCGACGTCGGGTGGAGGGCTCTCTCTTGAACCGGCACAGCGAGTAGGGAGTTTCGGTGAGATCTTGACGTCTTGGCAAAGGGACTTCAATGCCAAGTACTTGTACAATGAGGGAGGCACGATGCAAACTCCAACGAGGTTTGTGATATTTGGGTGCTCCTTAATCAAGAAGCATGAGGCAAGAATTATATAGATCCACAAGGGTGTCCACTAATTTCAAATATCATACCTGAGTAATACAAGGCGATGTGGGGGCTATATATAGGCGATGTCTACGCACTTCTATTCTTGTAGACAGTTGTTGGGCCTCCAAGTGCAGAGGTTTGTAGAACAGCAGCAAGTTTCCCTTAAGTGGATCACCCAAGGTTTATCGAACTCAGGGAGGAAGTGGTCAAAGGTATCCCCTCTCAAGTAATCCTTAGAAACAAGGCCTAGGGATCATACTTTCACTAGTGAACACTCTCATATAAATATATTCTTCTTTAAGATACTACGCTGAACTATTCTCCGATTGGACACTCTAATCCATGGTAGGGCTATAAAAGCACACATCAAAGTAAGACTTTCCCCTCTAGATAACCCCACACTGTCACCTGATGGCTCTGTGTATGGCACCCAGAAAAGTGCTGGTGCAGTGTTGATGTAGAGCTCGTTGGGAACCCCAAGAGGAAGGTATGATGAGCACAACAGCAAGTTTCCCTCAGTATGAAACCAAGGTTTAATCGAACCAGTAGGAGCAAGGAAACACCCCAAAGGTGTTACTAGCTGAGCTTTGGCAGGGCGCACTACCGGTGCTAGTAGCAACGTGGAGACCTGCACAACACAACCACAGAACTTTGTCCCCAACTTGCGATGAGGTTGTCAATCTCACCGTGTTTTGCGGTAAACAAAGGATTAAACGTATCGAATGGAAAGAAGTAAAAGTTTGCAGAAAGTAAACTCAAAGAAGTAAAAAGTTTGTAGATTGAATGTAAAAGACAAGGACCGGGATCCATAGTTCACTAGAGGTGGCTCCCCTTAAGATAAATAACATGCTGGGTGAACAAATTACAGCGGGGAAATTGACAAACATCGAGAAAGCAATACATCCATATACTAATCATCTTGACTCCTTTGAGACTTGATTGGGCATTACAACATTATACATAGACCGCCATCTGACTGCATCTATGACTAATAATCCACCTTCAGGTTATCATCCGAACCCCCTCCAGCATTAAGTTGCAAGCAACAGATTATTGCTTTACGAACTGCGTGTAAAGTAAACAATACGATTGTTCTATGAACAAAGGATTGTTGTTTTCTCCCTAGTAGCAACAGCACATCTAGTACCTTAGAGATTTCTGTCACTTCCCCAGATTAACAGAGGCATGAACCCACTATCGAGCATAAATACTAACTCTTCGAGTTGCTAGCATTTACTTGGCCAAGATAGCTACTAACAACGGAAAGCATGCAAGATCACAAATAACAAAGACATGATAGAATCAATAATCAATCTGAAATAGCATCTCAATATCCATCGGATCCCCTCAAACACAACATGTAGAATTACAAATAGATGATCTTGATCATGAACGGAGCTCACAAGATCTAGACATGAAAGCACAAAGGAGGAGAACCAGCCATCTAGCTACTACATGGATCCGTAGTCCAAGGATGAACTACTCATGCATCACACTGGAGTCTTGCATGGTGATGAAGAAGGCCTGTGGTGAATTCCTCTCCGTGGGTGCCGGAAGAGCTTCAGATCCTCCCGATCTTGGGATGGAGATGACGGACTCTGACTCTTTCGTGGATTTTTGATCGGGTACTTAGGGTTTACGTCCCGAGGGCATCTTATAGTCGGAAGGGGAGGCCGAGGGGGTGCCTGGGCTGGCCTCACCACCCCCTGGCGTGGGCCAGGCTAGGCCGCGTGGCCAGGTAGTGTAGTGGCCCCCTGGCCCCTCTCCGTCTCGTACTCTGGCATCTGATGACTTCCGGAAAAATAGTCACTTTGGATTTTGTCCCGTCCAATTCCGAGAATATTCATTTTCTGACTTTCCTGGAACCAAAAACAGCAGAAAACAGTAGGCAATCGTGGCTCTTGTTAATAGGTTAGTCCAAGAAATCATATGAAAAGTACTCCAAAGTTGGAACAAAACATAAGAAAGTGGATAAAACCAAGCATGGAACATCAAAAATTATAGATACATTTGCAATGTATCAGCATCCTCAAGCTTAACTCCTGCTCGTCCTCGAGTAGGTAAGTGATAAAAAGAAAGAATAATTTTTGAGGTGACATGCACCATCAAAGACTTGATCAAAGTATTTGTAAAACATTCAAGGCTGGGATCATAGTACTTCAATCATAACATGAAAGACAAAGTTCTAGCAATAAGCAAAGAAACTATGATCCAACATGAAAAGGCACAAACAAAAGATTCATGAATAACAATGTTTTGCAAGACGTTTGTTTGTTTCACATAAAGAAAACATAGCATAACAGTATTCATCTTGTCCCTCAATAGAGTAGCAAATATAAATGCATAGGACACCTTCAAAGTTCATAAGAGTGACTAGATACAATAGTTTAAAACAATTAATATCAAAGTATGCATCAATCAACTAGTCTTGGGACAATGCACATAGAACTAAGAATGGCCATTATGCTCTCAAAGTAGGTGCATAAAGATAGAAGGTGGAGACTCAATATAATGGTGGAAGAAAGGCCTTTTTATAAAAGGAAGTGGGGATTCAAGTCTCATAAAGAGCTTCCAAAAATTATGGTACTTATAGCTTTCAGCTCTCATTGCCCCTATCATAAGCATCTTGAAGTGATTAAGGTTAAAGTGAACAAACTATGGTGTACATGCTTGACAAAGTATAAGTCAGAAATCTCATGTCCCTTGTATACGAGGGTCGCTCCTCATGCTACTCAAGTTTAGTCACCGGTAAGTTCTTGTCATCGTAAGTACATGTGTATCATAGAGAACCGCCAACGGGGTACCCCTAGCCCTATGATACGAAAGAATCCCCATATCAAAATGACAAGGCAAGCAGACAACGAGCATCTCACCAATCTTCTTATTTACCATGGGAATATGGTGCTTTTTTCTCTTTTTCCTCTTTTCATAATCTCCTCTTTTTTCTCTTTTCTCTTTTTTCTCAATATAGGACTCTTTTTTTATAAGAAGAATGCTTCATAGACAGCTCATTATGGTTACGCTGCAGGTTTCCACCATGTCAGCATGGATTAGACCAATGACCAGTTTCTCTAACACATATACATAACTCCATGGACTTACAAGCTCCCCTTTCATTTCACACCGATGACATCCATATTCAAAAGAGCATGATATCAACTAGGTACAAGTACCAAGTGCAATGTTGAAAGCGTTCCCCATGAAAGCATGGTTCTGCTAATTCCCAACAAATAAGTGCAAGCATATACAACATATACGACACAATGGTTCAAGTTTATTAAGGGCAAGAAAAGTAAAGTGTGCCATCAAGTTTGTGAGAGCTTTAATCACTAGTTTTCTCATAACAAGTTTAATTTGGAAGGTAAAAAAAAGCATGAATATACTTGGAATAGCATAAGCTAGTAGGTAGGTATGGTGTACTCTTTGGAATAACTTGGTTTAAGGAGTTGGATGCATGAGTGGAACTCATACTTGGTTATGGAGGCTAGCAAAAGACTGGGAGCGACAAACTAAGAGAGCAATAATGGCCATAATCATGCAGAGCGACAAAACATCATTGATCAAAGCATAAGGTGATACTACAAGTTGAAAACTAAAGGATCATAAAGGCTATGGTGACTTGATATAGTCATAACATGGTGTGAGCATGGGCCAAGTCAACCCAAATAAAGCATCAAAGGAGAATACCACTATACCATGCTTTAATATGCTAAAACAACGCATGATTCATCCAAGGCACATTAAGCAATCTCAATTGTTTATAACAAGTCATGCTACATCAAAGAATACTAAGCATAAAGCAAAAACAATATCAAGCATGGCATGACAGAGCATAGGCCACAGTCAAAAACAAGCTCTTTTTACCACATAAGCATGAACTTTCCTACTCTTTTCCAAACCAAACCAAAATATTTGCAAACCAATGTATGAAAGTGGGGGTCCAACCAATTTATTCAGAAAACTAAGAAAACCAAGCAAACGAAAACAAAAAAGAAGACGCTCCAAGAACAACACAACTGTGCATGAAACAATAAAAATGAAGCGTTTGGAAGAAACTTGGAATTTTATTGATGAAGAAGGGGATGCCTTGGGCATCCCCAAGATTTGACGCTTGTACTTCTTGGATATTTCTTGGGGTGACACGCGTGGCATCCGCAATCTTGAGATTTAGTCCATCCTTCATCTCGTTACTCATTCTTTCCATACACCTGAAAAATTTCCTTCATACAAAACTTCACACAATCTTTATTAGCAACATTAGTGCACTCAAGATAAATAAGTCTTAAGGTTCAGTTCTAACACCAAATAAACTTCCATTAGAACACTAGCTACTGTAGCACTTCCCTCAAAAATCTCAAATCCCCAAAAGAACTCAAGAAGGAACCAACAAGAAGCAAATGCAGAAAATGGCTGAAATCTGTCAAAACAGACCAGCAGGTAAAGACGAATTTTTTCGAAGACCTTATGTTGCTCAAATCAAAAAGTGTTGAACTAACGAAAGTTAGATAACAACCTGGGGCAGAACCACAAAAATTCACGCCTCAAAAAGACGTTCAGATATTTTACACGAATTTATACGTTGAAGCACAAAAATCTGTTTCGGGACAGCAACTTTCCCAATCATTACTCTCTCTCATTAGAGGTTACTCTTGGCACAAAAAGCAAATAAAAAGGATAAGGAACGGTTATTACTAAAGTAATAACTTCCAAGACTCATCTAAAACTTTTGGGTTATCTCCCAATAAGTACTCTTGGGTGGCGTGGTGGCCCCCTGGCCCCTCTCCGTCTCGTACTCTGGCATCTGATGACTTCCAAAAAAATAGGCACTTTGGCTTTTGTCCCGTCCAATTCCGAGAATATTCATTTTCTGACTTTCCTGTAACCAAAAACAGCAGAAAACAGGCAGCTGGCACTATGGCTCTTGTTAATAGGTTAGTCCAAGAAATCATATGAAAAGTACTCCAAAGTTGGAACAAAACACAAGAAAGTGGATAAAACCAAGCATGGAACATCAAAAATTATAGATACATTTGCAATGTATCAACATCCCCAAGCTTAACTCCTGCTCATCCTCGAGTAGGTAAGTGATAAAAAGAAAGAATAATTTTTGAGGTGACATGCACCATCAAAGACTTGATCAAAGTATTTGTAAAACATTCAAGGCTGGGATCATAGTACTTCAATCATAACATGAAAGACAAAGTTCTAGCAATAAGCAAAGTAACTATGATGCAACATGAAAAGGCACAAACAAAAGATTCATGAATAACAATGCTTTGCAAGACATTTGTTTGTTTCACATAAAGAAAACATAGCATAATAGTATTCAGCTTGTCCCTCAATAGAGTAGCAAATATAAATGCATAGGACACCTTCAAAGTTCATAAGAGTGACTAGATACAATAGTTTAAAACAATTAATATCAAAGTATGCATCAATCAACTAGTCTTGGGACAATGCACATAGAACTAAGAATGGCCACTATGCTCTCAAAGTAGGTGCATAAAGATAGAACGTGGAGACTCAATATAATGGTGGAAGAAAGGCCTTTTTATAAAAGGAAGTAGGGATTCAAGTCTCATAAAGAGCTTCCAAAAATTATGGTACTTATAGCTTTCAGCTCTCATTGCCCCTATCATAAGCATCTTCAAGTGATTAAGGTTAAAGTGAACAAACTATGGTGTACATGCTTGACGAAGTATAAGTCAGAAATCTCATGTCCCTTGTATACAAGGGACGCACCTCATGCTACTCAAGTTTAGTCACCGGTAAGTTCTTGTCATCGTAAGTACATGTGTATCATAGAGAACCGCCAACGGGGTACCCCTTGCCCAATGATACGGAAGAATCCCCATATCAAAATGACAAGGCAAGTAGACAACGAGCTTTAATCACTAGTTTTCTCATAACAAGTTTAATTTGGAAGGTAAACAAAAACATGAATATACTTGGAATAGCATATGCTAATAGGTAGGTATGGTGGAATCTTTGGAATAACTTGGTTTAGGGAGTTGGATGCATGAGTGGAACTCATACTTGGTTGTGGAGGCTAGCAAAAGACTGGGAGCGACCAACTAAGAAAGCAATAATGGCCATAATCATGCAGAGCGACAAAACATCATTGATCAAAGCATAAAGTGATACTACAAGTTGAAACTAAAGGATCATAAAGGCTATGGTGACTTGGTATAGTCATAACATGGTGTGAGCATGTGCCAAGTCAACCCAAATAAAGCATCAAAGGAGAATACCACAATACTATGCTTTAATATGCTAAAACAACGCATGATTCCTCCAAGGCACATTAAGAAATCTCAATTGTTTTATAACAAGTCATGTTACAGAAAAAATCACTAAGCATAAAGCCAAAACAATATCAAGCATGACATGACAAAGCATAGGACACGGTCAAAAACAAACTCTCTTTACCACTTAAGCATGAACTTTCCTACTCTTTTTCCAAACCAAACCAAACTATTTGAAAACCAATGTATGAAAGAGGGGGTCCAACCAATTTATTCAGAAAACTAAGCAAACAAAGCAAACTAAAAACCAAAACAAAAACGAAAAAAGAAGACGCTCCAAGAACAACACAACTGTGCATGAAACAATAAAAATGAAGCGTTTGGAAGAAACTTGGGATTTTTATTGATGAAGAGGGGGATGCCTGGGGCATCCCCAAGTTTTGACGCTTGTACTTCTTGGATATTTATTGGCGTGACACGCGTGGCATCCCCAAGCTTGAGCTTTAGTCCATTCTTCATCTCATTACTCGTTCCTTCCATACACCTGGAATTTTTCTTTCATACAAAACTTCACACAATCTTTATTAGCAACATTAGCGCACTCAAGATAATAAGTCTTTGGGTTCAGTTTCAACACTAATAAAACTTCCATTAAAACACAAGCTGCTGTAGCACTTCCCTCAAAAAGCTCAAATCCCCAAAGAGAACTCAAAAAGGAATCAACAAGAAGCAAATGCAAATAATGGCAGAAATCTGTCAAAACGGACCAGCAGGTAAAAACCAATTTTTTTCGAAGACATTCTGTTGCTCAAATCAAAAAGTGTTGAACTAACGAAAGTTAGATAACAACCTGGGGCAGAAGCACAAAAATTCACGCCTCAAAAGGACGTACAGAGATTTTACACGAAGTTTTACGGTGAAGCACAGAAATCTGTTTCAGGACAGCAACTTTCCCAATCATTAATTCGCTCTCATTAGAGGTTACTCTTGGCACAAAAAGCAAAAAAAAGGATAAGGAGAGATTATTACTGAAGCAATAACTTCCAAGATTCATCTAAAACTTTTGGGTTATCTCCCAATAAGTACTTTTCTTTAAGGCCTTTAAGTTAGGCTTGATAGTTTGAGAAAATACTCACATAAGAAATATGAATTGAAGTAAAAGAGAGCATCAAGAAGCAATTCAAAACACATTTAAGTATAACCCACTTCCTATGCATAGGAATCTTGTAAAGAAACAAGTCATGAAAGGACAAAGCAACAAGCATAGTAAAGCAAAACAAGTGCAACTTCAAGACTTTCAGCATAAAGAGGGGAAACTTAATATTATTGAGATGCATAAAGCCATGTTTCCCTCTCTCATAATAACTTTCAGTAGCATCATGAATAATATTAACAATATAACTATCACATAAAACATTTTTATCATGAGCCACATGCATATAATCATTATTACTCTCATCACCATAATCATCAAATATAGGAGGCATATTGTAATCATAATTAATTTCTTCCTCAATAGTAGGTGGACTGAAAATATCATATTCATCATTTCAATCATCATATATTGGAGGTGTAGTATCATCATAAGAAATAGAATAATTATCTTCCAAAGTGTGTTCATTTGTAAACATATCATCATTGGAAGGATCATGGATAGCACTAATAGTATAGCAATTATTAATATCATCATTTTCAGAATTGGTACCGAAGAGATTTTCAATATCAAAAGTAGTGTGCTTTTCCCAATCATGATCACTACTATAGGTAATAGTCATAGGAACATCATCGAGTTCAGACTCATCAAAAACTATAATAGGAGCAACATGCTTAGGGGAAAATACCGTTTCCTCTCTTCTTTTACTCCTCCTCTTCTTCTTTTTCTTCTTCTCTTTAGGAGGGAGAGGCTTGAAAGGAAGCTTCTCCATATACCCCGGTTCATTGTTAGAGACAACAGAAGAAACTTTGCAGGATTCCTCCTTTTCATTAATAAGAACAAAACACATATTAGTCCTGTCATATCTTGGTAAAACCTCATCTTTTATAATATTTTGTATGTAAGTATTTGTGTGGCAATTATCAACACAATAAATATGACAACCATGCAAGACACTATTCATATCAAAAGCACCCATATCTGCCAAAGAGGTTTTTCTTGATAACTCTTCACATCCCAAAAATAATGTAAGTTCATCATGCTGATTGGGAGTGATCATGTCATCATAATACAAACTTGCAGTACTCATTGGATTACAAGGGCTATTATTATGGCCTGAGCATTGAAAATTGAAATGACCCACTTCAAAGCAAAGTTCACAAATAAAAGGATAAAGGGCACAAACTTTTTTATCAAGATCATTTAAAGCCCTATACCACATTCTAGTTTTTTCATTCCTATGAGTGATACAATATTCTTCTTCAATTTGATTATCCTCACAAGGTCCATGTATTCCACAAAAATTAACATGCTTATAAGAAGTAGTACTTTCAGAGGTTTGAGCATGTTTATTGCTATCATTAATAACAATTTCATTTTCCATGAAAGTGTCTTTATAAGGCTCATGATACATGTCCCATTTTTCTTTAGGGGCATTAATATGAGAAGCAAAGGTTCTATAACAATCAACAAGAATTTGAAGATCAAGACCATATTTAGCACTAAGCTCTTGAAAATCAGCAGTTTCAGCGAAAGACTTAATGCAATCATACTCATAGTTTATACCTGGTTCTTTACCTTTGTTGTTATACCAATCTTCGGTATTGCTTTGAATTGTTTCAAGAAGATCCCACTTAGATTTGACCTCCTGACTTGTGAAGGATCCCTATAAACAAGTATCTAGATAGTCCTTGTAATGTCCTGAAAGCCTTGCATAGAAATTATTAATAACAATATTACTGGGGAGCTCATGAATGGGACATTTGAGCATTAGTGACTGCAGTCTCCCCCATGCTTGGGCAATACTTTCTCCATCATGTGGATGAAAATTATAAATGTAATTCCTATATTTATGAATTTCATGAGGAGGATAAAATTTAGAGTAAAAGAGAGATTCAAGTTCCTTCCACTCCAAATGATCAGGATCATCTAGTAGCTCATACCACTCTCTTGCTTTGCCCTTAAGTGAGAGAGGGAATAGCTTCCTCTTAACTTGGTTCATTGAAATACCTACACACTTGAACAACTTGCATAATTCGTGTATAAAGAGTAAATGATCACCAGGATGGACAGTTCCATCTCCCAAATAATAGTTGTCCATAACATGTTCAACAATTTTTATAGGTATTTTAAAAGAGATGCTTTCAGTATGTGGATTTAAAATATCACAAGTATCATTAGAATTACCACATATGGGAGATAAAGTATCATCAGAGCAAATTTTCTTCTTTAAAGCTGGGGAATTAAAAAGATCATTTTCATAAAAACTAACTTCCCCAAGCTTAGACGTTTCCATAGCATTGGTAACAAAGGTGTTCAAAAGATTCATACTAACAACATTGCTATTAGCATGCAGAGAAAGTTCCGTGGGTTTTTTAATTTTCTTTTCAGAAAATTCATGTTCTAACTTAGGAAAAATACTAAAAAGCTCTCTAATTTTGTTGTTGTTTTCCATTAAGCGCAACTAGTGAAAACAAGAAACAAAAAGACAAAATTGCAGAATCTAAAGGAAATAACTTCGAGCACTCACACCAGAGGATGTGAGTACCTTTTACCTTACCTCCCTGGCAACAGCGCCAGAAAATAGCTTGATGTCTACGCACTTCTATTCTTGTAGAAAGTTGTTGTACCTCCAAGTGCAGAGGTTTGTAGAACAGCAGCAAGTTTCCCTTAAGTGGATCACCCAAGGTTTATCGAACTCAAGGAGGAAGTGGTCAAAGGTATCCCCTCTCAAGCAATCCTGCAATCAAGATACAAGAAGTCTCTTGTGTCCCCAACACACCCAATACACTTGTCAGGTGTATATCTGTACTAGTTCGGCGAAGAGATAGTGAAATACAAGGGGTATGGATAATTATAAGTGGTAACGATGCCAAAAAATAGCTTGCTGGCGTGTGGTTGACGTGGGAAAAGACTAAAGGAAAACTGAAATAAATAAGGAAGCAAGCAAACATGTAACAGATCTAATTGCAAACGGTGTATTAATGCTTAGAAACAAGGCCAAGGGATCATACTTTCACTAGTGAACACTCTCATATAAATATATTCTTCTTTATGATACTACACTGAACTACTCTCTAGTTGGACACTCTAATCCATGGTAGGGCTATAACAGCACACCTCAAAGTAAGCCTTTCCCCTCTAGATAACCCCACACTGTCACCTTGAGCACTAGATGGGTCCAACAAATACCACAATTTCATAAAGACATCCAACTCCAAATATAACTCATAACAAGTATTTGTAATCTCTAGCCTAAGTGCCACCATGGTGTGCACACTATCAACTTCACACACATGGGGAGAGCAGAGATCTATTAAAGCACTTGAGTAGCAAGGTAGATCTAAAGATTACAAGCTCATGATCTTAATAAGATCATACATAGAGAGAGAGGTGAACACATAGCTACCGGTAGAACCCTTAGCCTCGAGAGAGAACTACTCCCTCCTCATCATGGGAATCGGCAATGGTGATGGAGATGGTGGTGGAGATCGATGGAGATGGCTCCGAGGGCACTTCCCTGTCCCGGCAGGGTGCCGAAACAGAGACTTTCTATCCCCCGAATCTCCCCTTCAATGGCGGCGGCTTTGTGGAACTTTTCGTGGCTGGAGGCTTGACGATTTAGGGTTTTTGCATAGGGGGAGATATATAGGCGAAAGAGGCAAGGTCGATGGGCGGCCAGGGGGCCACACCACCTGGTGGCGCGGCCAGGGCTAGCCCATGCCACCATATGGTGTGGCCACCCTGTGGCCCCTCTCCATCTCGTCTACTGGCTCCGCGAGTCTTCCGGTAAAATATCGACTTTGGCTTTTGTCCGGTCCAATTCCGAGAATATTGATTTTCTGACTTTCCTGGAACCAAAAACAGCAGAAAACAGGCAACTGGTACTGTGGCATCTTGTTAATAGGTTAGTCCAAGAAATCATATGAAAAGTACTCCAAAGTGTGGACAAAACATAAGAAAGTAGATAAAACCAAGCATGGAACATCAAAAATTATAGATACATTTGCAACGTATCAATAGGCCAGCCACTAAAATAGGGGTAGTTTGGGCACAAAAGGGTAAAAATGGAAGAAATAGGAATATTCTCGAGCATCAAAACCTTGTTGACTTTGAGACTGGGGCGTTTCGGTGATAAGTCCGGTCACGCCGGACTGGGCGCGGAAATTCCGGTCCGCGTCGGTCGTTCTAGTCGGCCACCATAATGGCTTACAGATGCGCATTTCAACGTGCGCTGGTCGGTTCCGGTCCAGGGTCCAATCCGCCGGATGGTGCGCCAGGAATTCCAGCGAGAATTTTGGTCCGCTGATCCCGGCGCCGGTTTGGTCTGGAGCTCCGTCTTGTGATAGCTTGGCTGCTTCTCTTGGCATTTCTTCATGGGTTTCATACCTGATGATGCATAGAGTATTGGCATGAAGTAGGAAGCCGTCCAAGGATGTATCGAAATCACATGAGACAAGGAGCAAATTCACCTTAGCCTGAAGGATCTTGGCTCGTGCACGAGTCATTGGTCCACTTGGGGGACTTGGTGGTATAGATGTAGGGGCGTCCATAGGACGGGCTGCATCAAAATACTTTGTGCTATTGTAGCAAAAATATAGAACAAAAATAGAAAATTTTCTACTATTGTAGCATCACCCTGTAGCAGAATTTCAAAACGCATCCATTAGTCGATAGCGTCACGACCCTTCATTTGTAGCAACGATGACCACTTCTTGTAGCATCGTTGTCCTGCATGTGTAGCACTGTTCCATGGCTCCACAGCAAACACTGTCGACCACACAAGGCATGCCTTACATCAGAGGGGCGGCACACCGAGGGAGAAGCAGGAAGGCTCGCTAGAGCCTAGAGGTTACGATGGCGGACATGTCAATGCACGGGCGGAGATGGCGACCACCACCGGCATGGGCGGTAGCACCACCACGCAGGCTAGCATAGCCCATCTATGGCCCGAGCTCTCGGTCATGGCTTGAGTGTAGAGAAGGGGAAGAATATCGGGAGCAGCATGAGTCGTGGTCGAGCGGTGGCGTCGGCCGTCGTCCTTGCTGCCGGCCATCGTGGGACGACGGCCAGCATGGCGGCGTTGCACGGGGACTGGAGGAGAAGGGAAGGCGCAACATCTAGGAGCATAGGTGGCGGAAGCCCATCAGGAGACGAGGACGGTTGCCATGAGGAGGGTGTTACACAGGCTTCAGGTTTGCTCTACAGGGGTCATCACCGACTGGTGCCGTAGAAGTTGACGAGTCCGAGGAGGAGGAGGATGACGACCGGCAACCGGAGAAGGCCAAGAAACGCAGCCTCGACTTGCATGGCCTGTCACCACTAGTAGAAAAAAGGTCTTTGGTCCAGCACCCAAATACCATTGGTCCCGGTTCGTTTCTTTAATCGAGACCAATGCCACGCACCGGTCCCGGTTCATGCCGCCTGGGCATTGGTCCCGGTTCATCTCTAAGCATTGGTCCCGGTTCGTGGCATGAATCGGGACCAATGCCACCACGACACACACATGGCGCTCTGCGGAGCATTGGTCCCGGTTCATGCCACGAACCGGAACCAAAAACCCCTCGATGGTCCACAATTCGAGACAGAGAATTGAGGCAGAAATTGAATTGATCTAGGGACAGAGATCTAAATTAAATCGAGGCAGAAATTGAATTGATCTAGTATTTTTGAAAAATTCTTCCACAAATTAATCGAGACAGAGATCTAAATTGAGACATTTTATTAATTCGACCACAAATTCTTCCTAATCGACAATTTCACTTCCGCTGCCGCTGTCCTCCGAGCCGCGGGCTTCCTCGTCGTCATCGGACGAAACCTCCATGATTTCCGCATTGTTCGCGAGACGGAGCTCCTCTGCACGGCGAGCGGTGTTGATGACGGTGTAGATGGTCCGTCCAGGGATGGACAAGAACCTCTCCCGCCCTTCTCGATTGCGGAGATCTAGGTGCACCACGCGCCCGTAAATGATGCGGTTGCCAATCTTGGCCTTCCGCTACTTCTTGAACAGTCGGGGCCAGTACGGGTTGGCCGCCGCGTACCGGGGCAACGCCCTCTTCCACGCGGGCATCTGGCGGCGACGCTCCACGATTAAGCTCTCCATCTCGTATCCGCCGGGGACGAGGAGCAGAGCCACCAGCACACCCGCGTAGCTGATGCGCCATCCGTGGGGCACCGTCGCGCCCGGCGGCGCGAGGATATCGTAGTGCGCGAACATCACCGCCTCGTAGAAGTTCAGCATGGGCATCTCCATGGTGGCGCAGTGGAGATTGGAGAGGAAGAGGAGGCGAGACGACGGCGTGGTGGAGAGGTGTAGAGGGTGAGGCAATGGCGCGGTAGAGATTGCAGAGAGGCCAAGGCGATGGCAAAAGTGATGCGTTGTGGCCTCCTATTTGTACACGAGGACGATGAAGCGACGGTGGGCATTGGTCTTGGTTCATGCCACGAACTGGGACCAAAGCCCCTCCCCGCGACACGTGGCTGCGCAGCAACGCCCCCCCCCCCACCCACCCAGTTCATTGGTCCCGGTTGATGGCATGAACCAGGACCAATGACCTAGGTGGGGGGTTGCTGGGCCGCCACGTGTCGCAGGGGAGGGGCTTTGGTCCCGGTTTGTGGCATTAACCAGGACCAAAAACCATTCCCTGGCTATAAATAAGCCCAGCCCATCCACTTATTTTTTTTGGAATTTTGTGTGGGAGGTGGATGCTAGGTTTTTTTCTTCACACTGCACACAAGGTGTTCGACGAAATGTCCGAGCCACGCTTAAGTTTGCACAACATGGTATCCTCGACAGAGGTTAGCAACCTTATCTTCTTTATCTGTAATTGATACAAAAATATTGCATGTGTCCATGCAGGGTGGTCATTTCACTATTCACGATGTCATTGTCATGGTTAATTATTATGACGCAGATCGATGCGCGGATGCGATGGATGTACGGCGACCGACGCGATTCTGATTTTATTGCAGGCCTGCATAAATTTATCGATTTGGCTAAGGTAAACAAAGTGGATAATTTTATGCCTTGTCCCTGCATCGACTGTTGGAACATGGCGGAGCACTCTGCCCCAAGAATCCTTCAAAGCCATCTGCTTCAGAGAGGTTTCATGCCCAGATATTATTGTTGGGCCATGCACGGAGAAAGAGGGGTTAGGCTGGAAGAAAATGAAGAAGAGGAGGATGATGACAGCTATCCTATGTCCCCTGAAGAATATGGTGATACTGCAATGGAAGACAATGAAGAAGAGGGAGGCGGCAATGAAGAAGAACAACATGCATTGGATGAGCCCGCTGATGGTCTTGGTCGGGTGATTTCTGATGCAAAGCAACAATGCGATACAGAAAGGGAGAAGCTTAAGTTGGAGGCCATGCAAAAGGATCACAAAAAGTTGTTGTACCCAAATTGCAAAGATGGCAGCACAAAGCTCAGTACCACACTTGAACTGCTGAATGGAAGGCAGAGACTAGCTTATCTGACAAGGGTAAAGGTAGACCAGCTGTACGGAATGACAACAGTGGATCTCAAGAACATTGGTTACAGAGATGAACCATTCGTCCTAGCCAATGATGTGGCTCAGGTTTTTTATGTGAAGGACATGTCCTCTAGACCAAAAAAAGAAAAAATAAGGAAACGAATACATCGGACGATGAGCCTAGGCGTCACATAGTTCTTTCAGGCAAAAGAAACATCGCGGGAGTCGAGGACAAGACAGACATGTCAGCAGATTATGATAAGTTTGATGAAATTCCGCCCTTCACCGTGAAAACTAACCCAAGCATCCCGTTAAGCAAAGAAGATGCTCCATGGTTACGGCCTAAGAAGCGATCATAGGCAAGGGATCGACATACGTGACGAAGGATTCATACTCTAAACCTAAACCCTATGTAAATCTATGTAATGTATGGAAACTTTATGTGATGTATGAAAACTTTATATGATAATTGGCTTCACAGAACACCCCGATTTGGTGGTACCAATGCCAAACTTTAATTTGGTGGTTGCTTCACAGAACACCCCGATTTCGGCACCTCAAAAATGGAAATTGGCTTAGTGCTGCCACCCACCCAAAATAGTGCTGCCACCCAAAATAGTGTTGCCACCCAAGCAACACAACATAGTGTCGGGCACTGATGACATAATGTCGACACACTCACCCCTGGCATAGTGCTGCCACCCACCCAAAATAGTGTCATCATTTACTGGCTTAGTGCTTCCCACTGAGGACATAGTGTCGACATGTTGTTGCCACATCCACATTTAGTCCCGGTTGGTGCCTTCAACCGGGACTAAAGGTTCATCATATCTTTAGTCCTGATTGTTGGCTTTAATTTTGTTTTTTAGATTAGTACTAATTAATTGACTAGCGGCGGGCATGAAGCTTCTTAGCCCGGGGCTGAGCCTCGCTGAAATTGAAGTGGATCTCTAATGAAATAGCATGTTGTGAACCTATAAATGATTTTTAAAAAATTCACAAGCATTATATCATGTACATATCCCCGTCAAGCAACAAAATATTCTTCTTCTTCTATCTGCCGTCACAAAATCCATTGCAACAAAAATAAGAACCAAAACTATGAAGGCATACATATATATAGTGGTGCCCTAGCATTTTAATCACCGACCGTTTAAGCAAACCAAAAACATGAACACGCCGGGGAGCTACCAAATTAAATTAGGGAGTGCCTCTATGGCGAGCTCCTCGAAGATGTCGGAGGACGGGATCCTAAGACATCTTCAAGAAGCTCTGCCGTAGTGGTGTCCCTGCTCTCGCACACCATCTTTCAGTTTATATCTTCTCTAGATAGATTAGTATGCTGGTGGAGCTAACTAATTTCACATATTAGAGAGTGCCTCTACGGCGAGCTTCTCGAAGATGTCTGAGGACGGGATCCTAAGACATCTTCGAGAACCTCCGCCGTAGTGGTGTCCCTGGTCTCACACACCATCTTGCAGTTCTTCACAAGAATGCATACCTATTTACAGATTAAGCAGCACAACATAGTGTCGGGCACTAATGACATAATGTCGACACACTCACCCCTGGCATAGTGCTGCCACCCATCCAAAATAGTGTCGTCATTTACAGGCTTAGTGCTGCCCACTGAGGATATAGTGTCGACATGTTGTCGCCACATCCACATTTAGTCCCGGTTGGTGCCTCCAACTGGGACTAAAGGTTCATCATATCTTTAGTCCCGGTTGTTGGCTTTAATTTTGTTTTTTAGATTAGTACTAATTAAGTGACTAGCGGCGGGCATGAAGCTTCTTAGCCCGGGGCTGAGCCTCGCTGAAATTGAAGTGGATCTCTAATGAAATAGCATGTTGTGAACCTATAAATGATTTTTAAAAAATTCACAAGCATTATATCATGTACATATCCCCGTCAAGCAACAAAATATTCTTCTTCTTCTATCTGCCGTCACAAAATCCATTGCAACAAAAATAAGAACCAAAACTATGAAGGCATACATATATATAGTGGTGCCCTAGCATTTTAATCACCGACCGTTTAAGCAAACCAAAAACATGAACACGCCGGGGAGCTACCAAATTAAATTAGGGAGTGCCTCTATGGCGAGCTCCTCGAAGATGTCGGAGGACGGGATCCTAAGACATCTTCAAGAAGCTCTGCCGTAGTGGTGTCCCTGCTCTCGCACACCATCTTTCAGTTTATATCTTCTCTAGATAGATTAGTATGCTGGTGGAGCTAACTAATTTCACATATTAGAGAGTGCCTCTACGGCGAGCTTCTCGAAGATGTCTGAGGACGGGATCCTAAGACATCTTCGAGAACCTCCGCCGTAGTGGTGTCCCTGGTCTCACACACCATCTTGCAGTTCTTCACAAGAATGCATACCTATTTACAGATTAAGCAGCACAACATAGTGTCGGGCACTAATGACATAATGTCGACACACTCACCCCTGGCATAGTGCTGCCACCCATCCAAAATAGTGTCGTCATTTACAGGCTTAGTGCTGCCCACTGAGGATATAGTGTCGACATGTTGTCGCCACATCCACATTTAGTCCCGGTTGGTGCCTCCAACTGGGACTAAAGGTTCATCATATCTTTAGTCCCGGTTGTTGGCTTTAATTTTGTTTTTTAGATTAGTACTAATTAAGTGACTAACGGCGGGCATGAAGCTTCTTAGCCCGGGGCTGAGCCTCGCTGAACTTGAAGTGGATCTCTAATGAAATAGCATGTTGTGAACCTATAAATGATTTTTAAAAAAAATCACAAGCATTATATCATGTACTTGTAGTTCAAATCTGGGCAACCTCCTACCAATTCGGCGGGAATTTGTCTTTTTCATGAGGGATGGATGGAAAGGTTCCAGATACACCGGTTGGGAAATTGTCCATATAAGGTGGTCTAGTATTTTTGAAAAATGGGTTGGTACCAATGCCAAACTATAATTTGGTGGTTGCTTCACAAAACACCCCAATTTCGGCACCTCAAAAATGGAAATTGGCTTTTTCGTGCGTCGAAAAGGAAAACTTTCTCCTGCAACATCGTAAGCCATCCCAAGATGCACATGTGTGCACAATATGGACACATTATCACAAACTATGCCCTGATTCTAGCCATAACATTGGTGGTTTGACCTAAATGCCATGAAACCTCGAACATGATAGGTCATTTTGTGAAGGATTTTTTTTTATGTTTGCAATTTTTCAAGTTCAATATTTTTTACTTGAAACTATGACACATATATGACACCACGCGAAGGTTTCACATTGTTTGGATCATTTTTGAATTTCTTATGCCCGTTTCAAACTATATTCAAAACAGCGGGCATGAAGCTTCTTAGCCCGGGGCTGAGCCTCGCTGAACTTGAAGTAGATCTCTAATGAAATAGCATGTTGTGAATCTATAAATGATTTAAAAAATCATATATCATGTACTTATAGTTCAAATCTGGGCAACCTCCTACCGATTCGGCAGGAATTTGTCTTTTTCACGAGGGATGGACGGAAAGGTTCCAGATACACCGGTTGGAAAATTGTCCATATAAGGTGGTCTAGTATTTTTGAAAAATGGGTTGGTACCAATGCCAAACTTTAATTTGGTGGTTGCTTCATAGAACACCCTGATTTTGGCACCTCAAAAATGGAAATTGGCTTTTTCGTGCGTCGAAAAGAAAAACTTCCTCCTGCAACATCGTAAGCCATCCCAAGATGCATATGTGTGCACAATATGGGCACATTATCACAAACTATACCTTGATTCTAGCCATAACATTGGTGGTTTGGCCTAAATGCCATGAAACCTCGAACATGATAGGTCATTTTGTGAAGGATTTTTTATGATGTTTACAATTTTTCAAGTTCAATATTTTTCCTTGAAACTATGACACATAATATGACACCACGTGAAGATTTCACATTGTTTGGATCATTTTTGAATTTCTTATGCCCGATTGAAACCATATTCAAAATGGCAGGCATGAAGATTCCTAGCCCGGCTTCTTAGTTAATGAAATATGCAGAAAAATTAGTTAATTAATTTTTAATTGAAAATGGCATAAATGTTTATAATTTGAATAGTTAATGAATTTTGATTAGTTATTTAAATTGAAGCACTTTTCCTGTTGCAAGTTTTTTCAAATTCTAAATTATGCAATAAATATTTGTTAATGCAATTTTAATTGAAAATAGTAAAATTTTATAGTTCAAATAAAAATATTTGAAAACATAAAATGGTTTTGATTAGTTATTTAAATTGAAGCACTTTTCATGTTGAAAGTTTTTTCAAATTCCAAATTATGCAATAAATATTTGTTAATGCAATTTTAATTCAAAATAGTAAAATTGTATAGTTAAAATAAAAATATTTGAAAACAGAAAATGGTTTTTATTAGTTATTTAAATTGAAGCACTTTTCCTGTTAAAAGTTTTTTGAAATTCTAAATTATGCAATAAATATTTGTTAATGCAATTTTAATTGAAAATAGTAAAATTGTATAGTTAAAATAAAAATATTTGAAAACAGAAAATGGTTTTTGATTAGTTATTTAAATTGAAACACTTTTCCTGTTAAAAGTTTTTTAAAGTTCCAAATAAATAATCATCTTAAATTGAAACATCTTATTAATTAAAGAAAAAAACAAATTTGAAAATGGCGGAAAGACCAAAAGTTTTGCCAAAATCTGAAAAACGGGTCAACGATCCTGGTTCGTCCCACGAACCGGGACCGATAATCTTGGGTGCGCGCGCTGCCAACAACAAACCTTTTAGTTCCGATTTGTCCCACCAACCGGGACTAAAAGCCCAACGGTCCCGGCTGGTGCGATGAACCGGGACCAAAGGCCCGTGCATGTGGCGATCCAGCAACGCTCCTGCCCAGACCTTTGGTCCCAGTTCGTCCCACCAACCGGGACCGTTGAGCCTTTAGTCCCGGTTGGTGGGACGAACCGGGACCAAAGGTCTGTACTAGATAACTGTTGCCCCACCTTCTTCCTCTCCATCCACTTCACTCGCAAAACGCCTAAGGAAAATCACGTGCGGAGCAAAACGACGTCGTCAGGCTGTCGGATTTTCGAGCCGCCACCGTCGCCCTCTTCGCCGTCGACCGCACCTCCCGAGCCCACGCTGCTCTGCCTCCAACCGTGTCGCCCGAGCCCACGCTGCTCCGCCCCTGCCCGCGCCACCCCCCGTCGGCGCCGCTGCCACCCGAGCCGTGACCGCGCCACCCGAGCCCGCGCCGCCCTAGTCCGCCTCTGACCGCGCCGCCCGGGCACGCCGCCTGAGCCCACCGCCTCCTACCGCGCCGCCTGAGCCCGACGCCGTCGCCCGCTCGCGTCAGGTAAAGGTTTTTTTATATGTTTTCTGTAATTGTTTTATTAACTGAAAATGCTGACGGGTGGGTCCAGCATGTCAGGTTGTTATTCTTTTTGGAAATGTTTTCTGAAATTAATAAAAGTTTGACATGTGGGGCCAGATGGAAAATAATTTTAGTAATTCCAAAAATGTTTATTTATTTAAAAATAATTTAAAAAATGATTAAAATTGGGAAAATCATAACTAATTCATTTTAAATCAGAAAAATGTGTATAATATATCAAAATGTTCAGAAAAATAAGATCTACCATTTAAAAATGTAAGCATTCATATTCATACAACTTTGAACCTTACTTTACATAGAGGAACACCGATACCCCCTAAGTACCATGGGTACGATGGTTTGTCCACCTAGGGCATTCCGAACCGATTTAGAAAATAAGTGCATAGTGTTTTGAATTATTTGCATTATAGTAACTTGCAAATCTTAATTTTCAGATACTATGGATCCAACACACCAAGATACTATGATTCCAGAACATCAGGAAAATATCCTCCACGGAATGATCTGCGAAAATGAAGATATCAATATCGATGTCACCAGTGAGTTTCTAAATGATTCCGGTGAGGAAGGATATGAGTCTCTCAACCGAGGAGACAGCTCTGGTGAGGTAGAAGCCGAAGCCTGGGACAGGGGAGAAGCCGATGAGGGAGAAGGCGACGGCTCCGGCGGAACCTTAAATCTCGCAAACACCGGCGAGGTGTATATATGTATTTTTTGTAATTAAAATGCTCCTGTCTATATATATACATGCATATATTAACACTCTTTCTTATTTTAGCCCTCCGGATCGAGAACTTCTTCCGTAAGAACGAAACGAGGCCCAACAAAAAAGTTGGATGACACTGTGAGATATAGGATCGAAGTGGTCGGTGTAGACGGCGAACTGCAAGCTCCCGTCGATGTGGCAAGAAAATTTGTCAAGCAATGCGGAGTTCTTGTGAGGGACTACATCCCGATCACCGTTCAAGAATGGAATCGGCCAAGCGGCAGTGGAGTCCCGTATGTCGACGACACCGCCAAAGATAAGCTTTTTGACAAGCTCATGATTAATTTCCTCCTGCTGATGCCAGATGTGAATCCAGATGAGGAGGAGAGAGCAAGAATGGAGCTTGTGCAAAGAGTCAAGAAGTTTGCTCTCATCAAGATGGTCGATGCATTCAAGAACTGGAAGAAGAAACTATACAATAACTTTATCAAGGTAGAGAAGACTCCGAATTTCAATCAAGGCGGCTTTGGTAAGTTAAGACACCAGTGGGAGGATTTTGTGAAGTACAAGACATAGACGAAAGCTAAGGAAAGGTCTAGAATAAATACAGAGAACGCTGCTAAGAAAGTGTACCATCATAATATGGGGCCTGCTGGCTACGCCGGTTGTATGCCTAAGTGGGATGCATTTGAGGTCAATTACATTGCTGCCAGGATCAGACCAGAGCCCGCAACATGGACACCACGGGCGAGAAACTGGTTTTACGGCCATGGGGGCATGTTGGACAAAGAAGGGAGGGCAATATATAATCAGAAACACAAAGATGATCCCCTACTGCCCATCGATGATATTAGAAATGCAGTAGATGATGTTGCAGCGGGACAGTTCATTTCCGATAGAGAGAACGACGAGCTCACACGCGCCCTTAAAAATCCTGAACATGAAGGACGAGCACGAGGCACACCAGACTCCAAGTCGTGGAAGGTTGCCTTCCCCGCGGAAATGAAGAGATATCCCGATAAAAGCCATCAGAAGAGAAAGGAAAGGGAGGAAGCTGAGAAAGCGGCCGCTGCAGACCGGCTGCGTAATGTAGAAGAAGCATTAAAGCGGCACCAGGATCAACTCGACAGACTTAGCCAGCAAGGTACTAGCGGCCAATCTCAGCGGCACGTGGTAGAAGCTGCATTCGATGGTACCGGTGCCCTATTGAATAAGAAAAGAAGCGTCGCTTCCACGCAGCTCCATGATGTTGATGATGATGCACCGACGACGGCTCCTCCTAAACACTACCCAGTGAATGATATCACGGAGAGCACAGCTTGTGAGCTAAAGGTGCAGGTTATGAACTTAAGGGTGACGGCGGCGGTCGGCATGGCTGTACCAATTGCGCCTAACCCAACTTGGCATTGCAGACCGGTTCCAAAAGGGTACGCTGTCGTCATGGTGGATGATGTGAAGGAAGATTTTGAGGAGCTAAAGCTAGACCACCCTGCGAGGGAAGATATGGAGCTAACTCAACTAGGAGAAGCCAAAGGGGGGACTATTCTATGGCCAAAGGAGCGCATCATGCTTCCAAATTATGTGCCGCCAAGGCCAACCACTCCTCAGAGCAGCAATCCACCTTCGCCGCCACCTCACCATTCTCTAGCGTAGCCGTCGCATTCATCGCCTCACCACTCAAGAACTGTCTCCATCGCCCTGCCTCCGCCGTCACAAGGCCACCTGCCTCCGTCCCCTGAGCCTCAGAGTCAAAAGCGGAAGTATACTAAGAGGGGCAGCACCACCAGCAGCAGCAAGAGCACGTTCCGATCACCAAAACGTAAGCTATCGCCCCTCCCAAAAGTACCTCATAAGAATATAAAGAAGCTACCTTGCGAGAAGACAGATGAGGAAACTGCTGCGGCCGCAGATGCCCATTATGAAAAGTGGAAGATTGACATGGCTAACAAGAAAAAGGCGATAGAGCCATTCTTCCTGATCACTGCAGAAGATAAAGCCAAAGCATCCGCGCTTAAGATTCAGCTTCACCAACCCATAGCGCTCACATCAGACTATGATCGCTCTATTATCAAGTCGACTGAGGCAAAAGAGCGGAGAGTCGGGAAAGAAGTTGCCTAGCTCGGACAACAGAAAAATCAATCGATCAAACCGCTCAAAGTGTACGATACCAATGAGTGGAGATCTCAAGAGCGGATCGATCCAGAGTTTGTTCGACTGTACGGAGAAAATGCCGAATTATATGGATTGTCTATTACTGAGTACATGAGCCGTATGGATGAGTTCGAGGGGTATCAAGAAATAGTATACGTATACCAGTACGGGGCTCCTCGCCAAACCCGAGTTAGTCAAAGATCTACCAATAAAAATGCGAAGATTGCATAACTGATACATGCAAGCCTGTGTTGAATCCAAAAACTGGATCTATGCTGCATATAAAACACCACCATTATGGTCATGGAGATGACTTCCTACTGATCGAATTTTCAGAATTATTTCAGTTTTACCAACAAAACGCCCTCGATAAAACTATCGCCAGTGCCTATTGTTTGTAAGTATTATTAATTTCTGTAATTAAGTCTTTCTAGCTCAGCTTATTCGTTGCTTGTATAATCTTACTCATCACTATACTAATTATATATGCAGAATGAAGATTCTCGAATGCAACAAAGGACAAATCTATGACCTTGGGTTTGTTGACTGCAATTTCGTTCATGAAGTTACTCTAAAAACGAAACCCAAAGAGACAGAGGATAACTTGCTACAAGCGTTGATGCATTTCAGCAACAGAAGGGAAATATTATTTCCTTACAACGCTGGGTGAGTGTTACTGTCTTATACATATTCTATTTTCGCTTACTCGATGTTAAGCGTATAATTGACTCGTGTTATATTTTGTTAGTGTGTCCAGCTTCCACTATATTCTGTTAATCATTGTTGTTGACACCGGAGTAGTAAAAGTCCTGGACTCAAAACGCACACCATTAGAAAAGTGGGTGAACATGCAGGAATGTCTCCAGAAGGCTTGGAAACGGTTCACCGCCAAAACTAGGTGTGTTTGGAAGCCAGAGCTTACATGTCAACCATTGACTGTAAGTACTACTTGCTAGATCCACGCATCTCTTTGATTCTAGTTTCAATACCACCATTATCATGCTTGATTGAACTCCGTTCTCGTAAAGTGCTTGAGGCAGGCGGGAATAACTTATGTGGATACTATGTGTTGCGAGTTCATTCGCCAGACGACCAAAGAGAAGGATGTAGACCGAAACATCCAAAAAATTGAAGTACGATAAACAATAATCACAACTTTATTTTATTACCACCAATTGTGTTTAGTTTCATTCATATATATTGATCCCCTTCTTTAAATTAGATCGAACGGATGCGGGACGGTCTTCTATCACAACGTGCAAGCAATTCAAGAAGAAATTGCCGGATTCTTATTAGAACAAGTCATAGATCCGAAAGGAGAATACTATTACCCGGTTCATTTGGAAGGATGAAGTGTAAAAAAGAAGATGTAAATTAGATCAAATTCGTGTGAGTACCATTTATAATTAATATGTTTCGACCAAGAAGACGGATGAGACGATGTATAATATATTTGTGATCATGATGTGTAATATATATATCGTGGTTTCATTATTGCTGTATATATGTAGTACCCTTAAATTGAATACAAAATACCAATAAATAAATAAATAAAACCTGCCGCGGCACAAAATAACTCGAAAATCCTGCCGCGGCATAAAACCCTGCCGTGGTACAGAGACCAACGATCTCGGTTCGTGCCACGAACCGGGACCAATGATCCACCCCCCCTCGTCTCGCGCGCTCCCAGGTGGAGACCCATTGGTCTCGGTTTGCTCCACGAACCGGGGCCAATGATCCACCCCCTCGTCGTGCGCCCGCCCATGTGGAGACCCGTTGGTCCCGGTTCGTGCCCGAGCCAGGACCAACATTAGTCCCGATTGATTGGTTCCGGTTCAGAAACCAGGACCAATGTCCCTTACGAACCGGTACTAGAGGCCTAGAGGCCATTTTCCTACCAGTGCACCAAGTCGTCATGATGATGAAGCCGACGCGTCCTAGGTCGCCAAGTAAATATACGATGGTTTGAGAAACAGCTTGGTGTATGCTTGTGACAAACTAACTTTGTGTGTGTCGTGAACACTTGTAGTTTGGGCTGAAGTGACTTGGTCAATTTTTCTTTGCTTCTTTTAGAAGCATGTCCTTCTTGCTTGACCTTTCTGAGGCCAGTCGCGCGTGTGACTCCGACATAGTAATCTCGATTTGGCGCGTGTTCGTGGATGACCCGAGGTTCAACATTGAAAAAAGCCATGTGTGGCTGCACGGTCAAGTGAGGAACATTGGTCAGCACTACTTAGTCATTTCGAGTCGTACTTTATGTAAGTCGGATGACAAAGGTTTTGGTTTTGCCGTAGAAGGCGAGGCGCCCAGTGTCGAGTCGCTTGAGAGTGCACGTAGTTCGCGGGCACCATGACAGAAGGCAGGCAGAGGAGGGGATGGGGTGCTCCATTCGTCGGAGGAAGGGGGAGGTGGACGGAGTAGCGAGGCTGCACGAGGACTCGGCCTCCCTGTCATGGGCGTACCTGCGGATCGTCGAAACGTGCTCTGACAACAGCCGGTGGTACCTTTCCGCTGCCGCGTGCTTTTTCGCGCCCTCTAACCGCACGGTTCGCTTCCTCTCCTCCTCCGAGAGGTCGCCGCAGTCGGGCGCGGGGGGCGATTGCCGTCACCGTCGCCTCCACTACAGCCTCCCTACCCCAGAGAGCCCGTGGCCGACAAGATATCGCCGGAACGCGCGGAACCACTTGCCGGATTTCTAGCTGGGCATGGCGGCTAAGCGACAGAGTTATGGTTGCAGTGGGGAAGAAAGTAAGCGTTTCGACCGCACCCGCTGCATCTCGCGTTTTCACCTGCCATTGAAATACATGATATGCTAGCTCGTGCTCCTTCGCATGTACTCCCTCTGTCCAGAAATATAAGACATTTTAGCTTTGTCAAATGACTTTTATGCATACACTAAAAGACATCTAGATACAGTAGTTTCACAAAGCTAAGAGTAGCTCTAAGGGTGACTGTAAAAACGAGAAAACTATAAAATTCCAGTGGGTTTATAGGTCCGCGCGTTTCCGGTCACTCTAGCGGTGACTGTAAATCAGCCCGGCCCGTGAAATTGTTTAGGTGGCCCGTTAACTGCCCAACACGACTGGTACAAGTAGAGAGCACACGAGCGGTTGAGGGTCCAAACCCATTCTCACTCCCTCTCCCAACCCTAGGGCCGCCTCCAGCTCCAACTTCGGCGAGCAATCGCGAGCGTTCCACCGCAAGGAAGTGGCGCCATGTCATGCCGCCACTTCGGAGTCGAGGGAGGGTGTAGCGGATGCGGGGGTGATAACGGCCGAACTCCTTGCCGTTGTGGCGAGCTCACCGAGGACGAGCTCCGGAAGATAATCCGCTCGGAGGGCGTGAAGAAGAGGGCGACAAAGAAGTGGACCAACCGCGAGATGCATCCGCCGGCGTCGCTCGCCCGCTACGTCGTGCCGATGGAGCGCTACCGGCCGCTGTCCCCGGAGCACGTGCCGACGATTGGCGGGTACACGCACGACGGTGAGCCTCCTTTTGGAGAGGGGAGCTCCCGCTTCGCTCTTCTGACCCTCCCCTCCTCTGGCTCCGACTCCGATGACTGGAGCTCGTCGTCGTCCCCACGTGCGGCCACCGACTACGCCAACGACTCCGATGAGGAGCGTCTCGCGTTCGAGATGTTGGCCCACGAGTCTGAGCTCTCGCGCTAGGCGGAGATCATCCGCGAGCAGGCGGAGCGGTGCCGGGCCGTGGAGCTCGTCAACGCGCTCGTTGCCAGAGATAGGGAGGCGGCGTGCACCACCGTCGTCAAGCTTGATATGACCGGCCTCATCGACCTCTCCGAGGAGTGAAGCTCCCGCTGCCGCGCCGCCGCGGCTTGGAGCTCTCGCCACCGAACCGGAGCTCCAATTGTATAAAACGCCGTCGCGCTCCTCCCCTATGTAACGCGCAGCTGTAGAATCGCTGCTTTTATTCCTAATTTCGCTAAATATGTAATGATCTAAATTGTGTTCATCATCCAATTTTGTCACGAGTGCAAAATTGTAAATTATCAGTTTTACGGGCACGGTTCTCTGCGATAGATTCCGAACCAATAAATTGCGACTACATTCACATGTACTCCCTCCGTTCACCTTTACCATGCGTTCTGAGCTAAACACAGATACCAAGGTGAGTAAGAGATGAGCCAAATTAAGGTGAAGTTAGACTAATTTGCCCCTGTGCAGTCGACTGGCGCAGCTGCCATTAAATCCATGCACACACACGCATTGGTCAGCCTCATATGCAATTGATTGCATGGCCAGTAACGCTCAGCTGGCCAGCTCATTTGTTCTCGCATGCAGCGCTTTACTGCTTGGGAGATCGAGTGACATCACGGGGCAAATAAGGAAGTCAACAAGCAAACAGCCACAACGCAAGATAATTGTGAAGGTTTTCAAAAAGCTAGGACGCAGGGTAAAGGTGAACGGAGGGAGTATCATGTGTTTACACTTCACGTTTTCATGTGTCACCGTTAGAACTACTCTAAAAATATCTTATATTTTCGAAGTGAGTACCTGTAACCGTAAACTGAACTGGTTTCAGGGAGGCTACGGATGGAAAATAACTCTATGGGACCTGGTCCACGAAATCAGCATCGTGGACCAACTTCTCTGATTGACACATGTCCAAGTGAGAGAAAATTTACAGTATTTATATGTCTATTTTTAGATCTAAATTGTCCGTGTCAATCACAGAAATTGGTCAGGTCCCGTAGAATTATTTTCCCCTAGTCCTCGTAAAAAAACCTACCCCACCCCGTGTCTTGCCCTGGCTGGCGGCAGCGCGGGGAATGTTCATCGGGTGGCGGCGAGGGGATTCCAGGTAGAGGGCCCTCTCCTCTCTCCTCCCGGTCCTCTCCTTTGTTCTCTCTCCTGGGCATACAGAGCGGAAGAACGGCGGAGGATCGATCCGCTCCTCTCTCTATCTGCGGTCCGCTCTGACTTCCTATCTGCACGCAGGGCAAGGGCAAGGAGGCGATCAGCATCTCTTCTCGATTCCTATTTGGTGATATTCCCTTGAATTGGATCTATTTCTCAAGGTAAGGAACTGAAATTGATTGATTGTGAACTATTATGTCAGTAAATTCTTTTGAGCTGCTATTATGTCAGTAATTGGTGCTTGGTTTGTGCGTTAGGTTGGACTATGCCAGTGATATCTCCTCTGCCGCTAGTCGGAGATTTTAATGCTATTTTATTGAACATTTGAACCATGTGTATGTGTCGTGTGTGTGTCTTACTACCTAGTAGCTAATTTATTTCTCCTTTCGATCCATTCACGAAGAAAGGAGTATCATTTGTGTACATATTCTCAAGCAAGCTTTGAAAACTAAGTGCTGGCTTGGTGGCAAGCCTAGCGAGTGCGTAGTTAGCCTATCTGGATTTGAGTCCCTAGGAGACCGAATTAAATGGGGTGTTATCTGAACGTGTTTAATTCACTACTGAAGAGGTCTCATCTACCTAACAACGTACAACCTGCGAGGGATCATTTCCCAGGGGTCAACGTTTGATATTCTCAAGCAAGCTTTCACTGAGCCGGATAAGTGTCGGCTATTTAGTACTCCGTCCGTTTTAAAATATAAGATGTTTTAGCTTTGTGAATATAATGTATTTAGACGTATTTTAGTGCGTAGGTTCGGAGTGAACCTCTCTGAACCAAAGACGTCTAGATACACTATCTTCACAAATCTAAAACATCTTATATTATAAAACGGAGAGAGTACTAATTTAGTACAAAGTTGGTACTAAGTCTCAGACATTTATTTTAGATTGGAGAGAGTATTAGATTAGAAGTCTGAAAGATATCAGAGCAAGAACACTAATATAGCCCGCTACCTGCTAAACATTCAAACCATGCCATTCAAGTAGTAAAATAGTCTTGCTACTACTAGTATTAGTTAGGCTCTATTAAAATTTTAAATTTTTAATGCTGCATGTGTATGTGATCTTGGCTTTGCATGCGAGACCCAGCTCAGTGGCCGGCTACATGCAGGCTGCACTTCTTTTTTTGCTTAGGACATCTTCAGCGGTATGACCCAAATGGACCATTGCGACCGACACGATCCATCGGTTCATCAAATTTGGTAAATGGTTGTGCCAGGCTGGACGTGCCACAAACGAAGCGAATGTCCGGGCATCGGCCGATGGGGCCCGTTTGTAAGCAACACACATTGGCCGATGGAAATTGACGCTTACGCTGTTGTCGCTGACAGCATGTGACGCCACTTTGCCGCCTGCGCCGTTGGACGTCGAGCCAGTTCCCGCGCGTTTCACCGCTTTCCCACCCTTTCCCCTCTATGGCGCTGGCTATATCTTGGCTACTTTCGGCTAGTCTTTCGCCATTGCCATCTACCTCCTATAGTCAAATCAGGCGAAACTGACCAGAGGACCACCCTCATGTACACTAGCCGGCGCTGGCTTCACGTTTGGGAGGCGTGCATCTTGTACGAGGCGAACTATCCGGTGCCTCCGGACTCCTTCTGCCCCAACGGGTGGGTGCTGAGCACCGGCGACGTCCTGATCCCACCGGCACTGCGTGGTGCGGAGCTACATGCGGCCATACAACACGAGTACATGGTGCGGTTCACGGCGGAGCAGCGGTCGGAACAGGACTGGGATCCCGACAACCTAGCCACGTGGATCGAGTTCTTCCGCAAGCGTTGGGAGAGGAAGCTTGCCATGTACTACGGTGACGTTCCTCCGCTAGCGGACAACAACGTTGTCGGGCGTAGGTTCTGGTAGAGCGTGCCAGGCCATACACTGGCCTCCGTCATGGACTACATTGCCGTGGGGAACTACCCGCGCCTCCACCGTAGCCTCTTCCTCCTAGCACATCGCCGCCGCCACCATTCATCGACCTCACGGAGAACGATGACGAGTAGGCTCCGCCGAAGTCACCGCAGGCGCAGGAAATCGCCGCAAGCCAAAGTCCATGTATCCTAAACGCTTCGTTTTCAATGTATTGTAATATGTTTTATCCATGTAATGATATTTTGAAAAAAGGGGATCATGTAGGACCGTTTGGGTCATGCAACTGCGGGCACTGGCAGGCCGAACCGCGACCCAAATTTTATGCGCGGTCCGACCCAAACGGACCAAGTAGAACGATTTAGGTGTCTAGAATGGGTCGCACCGCTGGAGATGCCCTTATAGCCCGGTGATAGAAGAAGAGCCTTCTCCCTTCTCTCTCGTCTTTTCTCTCTCCTCCAAGTAGGATTTTGATGCCCTCTTCTCTCTCCTCCCGGTCCTCTCCTATTGTACTTGCTCTCATAGCCAACGTGCTTGATTCAGTGGCGGACCCAAGTTTATTTTGAAGCCTGGGCAAGCAGCTAATTTAGAAGCTTAATAAGGTAATTATTAGTCAAGTAGTGATGAAGTTAAGCTGTGCCGGCCGGCCGGAAGCCCGGGCAACTGCCCGGGCGACAGGGATGCTAGGTCCGCGTGCTTGATTGTGAACCAGAATTACTGTCTTTGCCTACTTTGTTGCTCTGTACTTCAGTTGGATGCGTTGCCAGGCATGCCCATGGTGTCTGCAGACTAGCATGAGCGATGTTCTTTCATCGTCGCTAGTGGCGGGTACATCTGTGGCCTTTATTTTTACTGTTGGGCATTGACATTGGCATTAGTGACCACTACCTGTTCCCAACTCATCCCTGTTAGCACACAAACTGAGTCCTCGAGTGATTGGTTTGTTGGAGTTGGCTGCAGTGGATTGATTGGGTAAAGCACTTAGTTTTAATTCCATTAGCAGGCTGCCAAATCTCTGGTGCTTACTTATCTAGGCCTGCTAATGAGCTAGGATTCTTATATCATCTCATCTTATCTTCTCTCCTCTCGCCTCCTCCTGGCCCTCTCTTTGCCGGAATGACGAGGCGAGCCAATGGTGTTCCTCCGTGTACTTTGGCCCAAGCTATAAACCAAAACGGATGCTGGAAAACCGCTGCAACAGTGATCGTGTTATGATACGCCCCATCCCAAACCCATTATCTTCTCTTCCTGCTCGGGTGAGAATTTAAATGCTTTTTTTTCTGGCCAGGATATCCTTCTACTGGATAAGTTTTTTCTTTGGGTAGGTCAGTGTAGCAAAGATGTCCACAATACTGACGTCAATGCACCAGTTATAGACATTGTTGATGGGGTGGATGGAACTCTAGAAGGATGGGGCTGGCATTTTTTAGCTCTGCATGGAAGTTATCCTTTTCTTTCCTAACTCTGTTTCATGTGTTGTGATATGACCATATTAACTAAGCAACTCGTCCGAGAATCTCATAACCCGTTGACCTGCCTCAGCAGATGGGAGCTAGATAGTTCACATTAACTAGTTACTCCCCTTCAAGTCTTTGCGACAAGGGTCTAGTCAAACTCTAGGTAATTTGATTACATATAATTTTGAAAAATATTGGACCGTTGGGAATGATGTGTGTTTGAGTTGTCTTGATAAGTACTTCTATCATACCATAACTTTATTAGGTTTTACATATTCATACTAATAGAAATTACTGGTCAATATTATATATTTAAAGACCGTATCCATGTCTGGATACTGCCAAGCTTTTAAAGACTGGAGTGAGTGTATTTTGGTACTTTTATCACTGGAAACAATTTTTTTTCTGATGACTGCACGATAAGCTGTTCAGTTTATTGACATAAGGGTGGGTACAAGTTTCTTCAAAGTACAGGTTACTTGCATGCAATTTAAACAAAATTCTTCAAAGTACAGAGAAAATAATTTCACTTTTTATTGTGTGGGGAACATGGTTTTGATAGTGAAGATGCTGAAAGTTAAGCGAAGAGCTAGAGGCTCAAATGGATGGCAAGAAAACTGTTACCGAGTAAAAGAAGTATCCAGCATCTTGAGTGGTTGTGAAGCTGAGACGGAGAACCCCAGTCAAGAAATCTGTTGGAACGAACTCAGTCAAGAACTTGCTAAGAAGTTATCCCTAAGCATTGTCTCTCTTGCTTCATTTGATGGTGATTATATTTTTTTTTTGTTGAGAAACACAGTACAATTGTAGACGCTCACAACATGTACATGCACCCACCCCTATGAACGCACACACGCACACCCTACCCCTATGAGCACCTCCTAGAGACCGAGCCGGCGGATCGGGTGTTGAGATTGACGAAGTCACCACAGGCGCCTCGCTGTCGACGGGAACGTCGCCTCCCACTGAAAGAATATTCCGTCTTTTTATGCAACACACAGTGTCAAATCGAGGGTTTGAACTCTGGTGGGCTGGGGGTACAACCACCCTCCTAACCACCCAACCACAGGTTGGTTTGCAGGTGATTATACTTTTGTATTCACACAAGTTTTCCTCATTTGTATTTAATCATCATTTGACAATGTCTGAATAATGATGTTTTGTAGGTGACAAGATGCATCATGAAAGCACATGCATAGTTGTTGAAAACAATGCACGTGATACATGTTTTCTGACCTCGTCTGCTTTGGTTTGCACATCAGATAGTGATCGCAGGTTCATCGATACACTGAAGGTTTGTACTGCCAGTTTTTCCATGCTTGCTTTCTTATTTAAGATATTGGTAGTCGTCAGCTAATCCTGTTGTATATCTTTTATTTTCTTACAGATAAAAGTGCACCTCCCAAATGACCTAGTGGTTGATGGGTGGATACGACAGTATGCTTTGCCTTCCAGTATGGTTATTATAAAAACTAAATTCTCCCCTGATCTTTCTACAGCATGTTTCAGTAACTGCGTGCAAGTTGAGCCACAAACTGAATTATTAGCTGTTAAGCGTTGTTTCAAGTCAGGCAAATTAATGGTAACACATGGGGTACCAAGCGACAGTCCAAGTGAAGTTGGTACGAAAGGGTTTATGTTGTCCACATGCAAAATCACTATGGTGCGCTCTTGTTTTCTCTCCGTATTATTTGAATCATTATATGCACTGTCTTTTGATACTTTGAAATTTACAATTTCCTATGTACACACCTGATTTTTTTCTAGGATGGTAGCGGTGGTCCAGTTGTTGATTTTGATGGGAACATTGTTGGGATGAATGACTGCCATGATCAGGAAGGGGCTCGATATGTGCAAGGAAATAAAATTGTTGAATGTTTGAATAGTTTTTGGTCTTGGTATGTTAGCTAGACTTGGATCATTTAATCATATGTTTTTTTGTTATGTTCATGAAAAAACAATCATATGAATGATGTATGCATTATGGTGAGATTACTAAATTCTGCAGTAGGGAGGAAGTAAGAAAACATTGCATGCAAAATTGTACCAGTGCCTGGAAGCGCCGTCTAGAAGGTGAGCTAAGAACAATCAGTCTTTGATGCTTCTAAATTATGCACCAACATGCTACCCCTTTGCCATTTTCAATGTAACTTGCGTCATATGCAGGTTTTCGATCAGTGGTGCAAGGTTAGTTTACGGTCTGCTAATCAGTTCATGCTTGAGTTTATGATATCTTATCGGGAACTGCTCCAGAGTAGAACTCAGTGTTCTTCTGTTCTATCTCTTTTTCATTATAGGTAGCACCGGACAAAATAGCTCAAGTGGGGCAAGTGAAAACAAGAACAAGAGACATGGTGACTTTTATGCTAATCCAATATTAACTCATGATCATTACTCATACATAGCCATTAATGTCTTTAGCTTGTAACACCAGATCTCACTGAGGATGAACCTGCACTAGAACGGACTAGCTATGAAAATAAGCATCTGCGTACTTTAGATCCCTGGCCAGCTGATGGTATGCTTTTCGTTTTCCTGATCATGAATTTTCCTGTCATGTTTAATTTTCCTATCATTGCACATTGTCTTGATTTCTTCACCTTGTCACACTAGACTTTACGAAGATGGTAAATGATGTATTAAAGTATGATGGTTATCCCTTGCCAGCTTATGCTGATGGTGAGTTGCTGCTATTGGTTGTGCTAACTATTTTTCTTTTTTTATCACATTTTGATCTGCTTTACTGTCATTCCATTGACTGTTGTACCATGATTCTTTAACCAGGAGGCATGCATTTGGAAGGTAATTTTGAAGAGGAATTTGGCAGAGATATCTTGAGTGAACCTGCTAGAAGAGTTGCTTTAAAGATGTCACGATGTGTTGTTGCACTTGCTTCATACAATGGTGATCATATTATTATTAGCTAGTTATTCTTTTTCTTTTTATATGATTGCTGGTTAAGGATTGAAATTACACTTTGCAGGCACGGAAAGGCATTTTGCTTGCACAGGTGTATTTATAGACTGTAATGAATCCACTACAAGTGTTCTGACTTCAGCAAGCTTGCTTAGAACTTCTGATGACGAAAACAAGATCGTTGATAACTTGAGGGTTTGTATTACTAGACGACTAGTCCTCATTTACTTGTTCATTAAGGCACTTGGTTAAGTCTCATTTAATCGTTGCAGATCGAAGTGTGCCTTCCAAGTAAGAAGTGTATCCAAGGGAAATTACAAAAATACGATTTCTGCTATAATGTTGCTGTTATCAGCATCGCCAGGTTTCGCAATAATCGTGCAACAATGTTAGTTGAAGTACCTCAAACTGAGACTCATGCAGCAATGCCAGTTGAAGCATCTCAAACTGAGGTAGTAGCTCTTGGGCGTGTCTTCAAATCAGGCAATTTTATGGCCACAGAGGGGTTAGTGACTGGCGAACAATGCAAATTTGATTGCAAAGAGCTTAAGATCTCCACTTGCAAAATCACGAAGGTAAATTGCGTTGATTTCACTTATATTTTTTTGCATGATGGAAATCACCAAGTGTCAATCTGTTTTTTCTGTTATAGGCTGGAATTGGAGGGCCACTTTTTGATTTAAAGGGGAACTTTGTTGGCATGAACTTCTATGACACAGAAGGAACTCCTTACCTAAGAAGTAACATAATTCTGGAAGTATTGAGGAGCTTCAATGCAGAGCGGTATGCCTTCTAAATTTTATTTGTATGGTATGCAAGTGCTCCAGTGCTTTTCATTACGTAGTATTCAGTATTAGTGAAGTAAACTTCAGTGAGCAGTTTAATCTTTTCTAGTTCAATTTTGGACCATACATCTTGGAATTGACAGTTGCAGAATTTACGTTCAGTTGTTGGTCTATCTTTTGTCTTATAGGTTGTGTTGGTTGGTTCCCAAAGTTGCCGTGCCAAAAATATTGGCAGCCCTTCAACCGTTGGTCTTTGCTTGGTTTGTTGCTAAAATTTTGCTTGCCACTGATAGTTTCTTGCCAAATATTTGGTCAAGTGAGGGTAAAGGGTTCCTTCGCCAAAAAAGTGGCCAGCTAATTCTTGCAAACTTTGGTAGGGCTAGTTTGGGCATGAACTGAACACAACCCCTCGTACTTTCAGATTTAATTTCACACTGATGTGTAAGCTCTAGTTTGTTTTACACTTTGTTGAATAGGTTGACATCATCTTGGTGAAAATATTACTACAATATTTATGCACTAAATAATCACATGCTTGTTAGTTCTTACCTGATTTTACTAAAGCATAGCCACTAGGACTCCCAAGTCTCAAACTGTGTGCTGGAGTTACCGAGGGTTAGTTACCATGCCCTTGCGGTGGTTTATCCATTTCTCCCTCTCCCCCACTCCCATCCTATGTAACTTGCTAAGCCATTGAGCTACCATATCTGTTCAAGTTTTTGTAGAACACCAGATTAGAAAAATTCAGTTACTGTTTTATGTTAAAACCATCCTTTGATCTATTGTAGGACTGCTGCTGCCGGTAATGCAGAGAAGCCTAATTATAGGTAGATTCTTTGGAACTCGTCTCAATAAGTTTTGTTTATTTAGTGTCAAATAGATTCTTGAATGTCTAATTGTTTTCTCAAAATATTTAATGACAGGTGGCCTGTGCCAAAGCCATATTGGTATTATCCGAGTCATCACCGCCGTAAGAAGACCCAGCCAAGAAAAGCTATATTACAGTGAAGCTATTGAAGCAAATGGACTCTTTCATGATATCACTAGACTGTTCAAGACATGTCCGAGGAAGAGTGTTGTGCTCATATTTTTGTTAGAACTTGTACTGTACTACCTCAGTTAGTTGAAGCACCTACAACCATCTTCCTCAGTGTGCCTCTCGATCAACCTCCGTGTCACCACCACTGGCGGCTGCTCCACCTTCCTCATGCACCACATTTACGAAATGGATACATCCGATAAACCTGACTCATTGATATAAAAACTGAAATTTATAAGGGCAACGCTTCTGAACATATATAGCACATTATTGCTATGCAATTTTCGTACATAAGCAACAGTGGCAAGCTGAAGACTGCAACTTAAGTTAAAGAAGTTAAAAAAACGGAGTCCTATATGTGAACAAACAACTGTTAACTCTATATCATTTTCTCCATTATGCCATACATATCAAGCGCTCATATATTGTAGCTTCAACTACTTTTTCTTTGTATATTCTTGCTTCTAGCTTCACTGATTCAGGTAGAGGCTCTTCAATTTGAGTATGATGAGAGGGATCCAAATTCAGCCTTCAACTCGATAGAGAAATGGGAAGGCGGACTATGTGATGGAAACAGAGTTGGGGAAATTAAGACACCATTGTCGAAAAAGTTCTGCAACGACCCGAGGGCTGAGACTCCTCTCAAACAAACATGTCACAGGGTTTCTTTTCTTCTGTTTTTCTCCTTTTTCTTTTCTGTTACTTTATTTTTATTAAATATGAAGAATTTTCAAATTTGAACTTTTTTATTTGTTGAACAAATTTCAAATCTATTTTTTAGTATGAATCTTTTTTAAATCAGTTCTAGCCTAAAAACTGTTTAATCTGTACATATATGAAAACTAAACATTTATCAAATCAGAAATTTTCCAAAATTGAACATTTTAAAATTCAAATATTTTTCAAATTATAAACTTTTTATTATACAGAAGAAGTAAAATAGAAAATATTCATGTGCAGAAGAAATTTTTGACTGAAATAACAGTATACAACAGGAGTGGGAAACATTGCACACGTAGAGGAGAAAAAGAAAAAGAAAGCAAGCAAACGTTCCACACCTACGGGAGGAAGAAACGCAAACGAACGAGTAAGCAAGCTAGCGAAGCAAGATTCAAAATTTAAAAAATATTCATGTCAAAAAATGTTCACAATAAAAAATGGGAGTCTCTAACGCTCAGCTAGCTGAGAAATAATCTAAATCCCAGCTAGATGACGTCAGCACCATCCTTGGTTTGGTCCTTCTCGATCCTGTTTTGTCTTATCGTGTTGTTTCAGCGTCGTTGGTTAACCGCTTTCAGCCCGTTTGCTTGTTCCGTGGTTTCTTTTGTTGGGCCCTGTTTTGTTCAGCTTTGCCTTATCTTGTCCGGTTTTACTAAGAATTTCTTTTGGAGTTCCTATTTCACGTTTCCAGTATCAAACGACTATGCGTGCGCGTACGCGGATGGTTATTTGGGCTTGGCCGTTTACTTGCTCGACGATTTTGGTCGTGCTTTTCTTTCGTACATAATTTTTTCTAATTCATTGGTCTATTTTCAATCTGCCCACAATAGAATGTTAAATGTTCGTTTAAGTCCAAAGAAACTCTTAAAACTAATTTTCTTTTGTTTCAGTTACCTAAACACTTGAAAGGAACTATAATTAAAAAAATTATAATAAAAATTACTCCATCCGTCTCAAAGTAGATGTCGCAAATTTGTTAAATTTTAGATGAATCTAGACAAAATAGTGTCTACATACATCTAGATTTTGACAAAGTTGCGACATCTATTTTGACATGAAGGGAGTACAATTATTAATCCCACATTCGCCTTTGAATTAAACTATAATTATTACAAACACAAATAAAAAATATTTGCACACAAAAAATCGAATTATTATATCATAAAAAGTTTTATAAATTTGAACACGAAAATTAACATATCATCTGCTTTTATTCTGCACATTCACTTTGAAGAAGTCATGACAATATTGTAGGGTTCACTTTTTATATCTAACATTTTAATTAAGAGATCTGCATTTTCAAAATTTGTTACACTAGATGTGTTTGTATGTCTAGCCAAAAAAACAGTTTCATGTCGATTTGCAAAAAATGGAGGCACAAAGACAAGATCCAGTCGCATGTCGAGTTGCAACTTCTATCTTTTCCTGCTGTAAGTCTATTTTTTGTCTTGGTTATGCCCCTAGTTGCAACTCCATCCCTGTATCTTTAGAGAGAATGTCAGTTGCATGTCGAGTTGCAACTCCTATTTTTTGCCTCAGTTACGCCCCTGGTTGCAACTCCCTCCAGTATCTTCAAGGAGAAGGACAGTTGCATGTTGAGTTGCAATTTGAGGAAAAAAAAGACAAGGACCATTCAACAAGGTCCTCAGTTGTAACCCTAGTTGCAACCCCCTCTCACTATCTTCAGTGAGAAGGTCAGTTGCATGGAAAATGGTCCAGTTGCATGTTGAGCTGCAACTCGAGGCAAAAAATACGAGCAACAAGGTCCTCAGTTCACAATTCTAAAACAAAAAGACGAGAACCATGGAACATATTCCTCTGTTGCAACCCTAGTTGCAGCTGACTCCTTCTACATCAAGGGAAAATGTCCCAATTTCATGTCGAGATGCAACTCAAGTAAAAAGATAAGGACCATACAACACATGCCTCACTTGCACCCCTAGTTGAAACTCCTCTCCCTCTACTGTCACGGTTCTCAGTTGCAACCCTAGGTTGCAATCCCTCTCTCTATCTTTAAGGAGAAGGCCAGTTGCATGTCGAGTTGCAATTCCCTCTCTATAAGATAAGGGAAAAGGTCCAGTTACGTGTCAAGTTGCAACTCAAGGAAAAAAATGCCATTCAACATGGTTCTCGGTTACAACCCTACTAGTTGCAACTTCCTCCTACCCTACACGAGTATAAGGAACTGGACGAGTATAACTGAAGTATAAGGAACAAAATTAATACTCGTGGAACAAATTTACAACCATGAATGGAACAAAAAAATACTATTTCACATGAAACAATCTGTTAAAGTCCGTGTAATACCTTGTCTGCACGATGAACAATAATATGTAGACGAAATGGAAGTGAATCATGACTACATTTGGCACAAAGAACTATTTAGGACCCGAGGAACAAAAATCACATCTATGAAGAACAAAAAAGTTCAACTATAGGGAACAAAATTAATTCTTGTGGAACAATTGACAACCTCAGATGGAACAAAAAATCAAGACTACCTCTATAACATTCTTTTAGCACATGGGAAACAAAACATTGTCTCACGAAGAACTAATATGTAGAACATATCGAAATAATATCACGCATTTTAGTGTCTCGAGGATGAAAAAATAGATCTAAGGGTAAAACTAAATTTCAAAGAGAGTGGAAACAGAAAATTAGCCGGGAACAAATTACAAAGAAAAACTAAAAATTTAAGACTAAGTAAAAAAAAATAGCACACGTGGAACAAAACACGTCTACTAACAAACTCATTACATTAAAAACAGAAAAAAGAAGAAAAAGGAAAAGGCATCGTGGGCCGGCCTTACACCACCAGCCTGGGGTGTACCGTGTACGGCTCAGGCACTGGGCCGCACTGGTCGGTGTATAGGCATCCCCCGGTCAGGAGGGCTGAGAATCTTTTATTAGGGGGTTGAGAAGGTACTGTTAAAACTTGGCCCGCTAACACAATAATAAGCCTGAATAAGAAGAGAAAGAAGGATGGATTGAAGGATGGTTTTCAATGAACCTACCGAGACCCCCAAAAAAGGGAAGTACCATATCGCATGGTCAAAGGAACACCCCGTACAGCTGAAAGGCAGACATGGATTTTACCAAAGTTTCGACAATAGGAAAGAAAGAATGGCATTGTCGATCTTGCCTATTTCAGGAGCTTGGAAAGGAGGAATGATGGTTTGTACTGTACGTCTATGCAGCAAATTAATACAGTCCTGCGTGCCTGTACAGAAGGTACGCCTGGTACATCTTCCTTTCGTTCTTACTTTCAGCCTACATGGAGGTGTCAGGCCAGGCTCTACTGCTTCTGATTAGCCTAACTGAGTATGTTCGTTTTGGACTCTCCAAAATTGAAGGCCGCCAAAAGGCAGACTCTGCATCAGCACAATGAACAGGGTGTGAGAGTGTATGTATGTGCCCATTTATTGTTTTTAATCTTTATATCGGCATGTTCTTAGTTAATTTGCCACGCTTTTGGGTACTGAAAGAGTAGCTTTTTTTTTCTGACAAAAGCAGTAACGTAATTGAGTAATAAACGGACGACAATGTCGTGGATCCCATGGAGCATGCCAACACATTTATGAGAGAGATCGAGATCGAATCCAAGTGATGACACCTCCGCGACCACCTCGCCGTGCTTACCTAGTTGCTGCCCGTTGACGTGGTCGACTCCAAACTAGGTACAACGTACGTACACGCGGCGTTTCGGATGAAAATTCATACCCGTGAGTACACCACGCGTGCCAGGACCACTTCGTCGAACATACGTGTCAAAAGCAAGACCCGTTACTGGAGACTTAGACTGGCACCATGCCTGTTAGCGTCCACTTGGTCCAGCCCAACACTCAGCCTACGTTCTGGACGTTCATGCGCTCACGGCCCAACTATAAGAAGAGAGTGCACTCCATCCCAAAAGCCTGGACTGAAAGGAGAAAGGAATCTCTCCCTTATAAGATGGGTGTGGCCTCCTTTCGTAGGCGAGGTGGAACTAAACTTTGTGTAGCCTTATCGGTCAACAGCCTAACATCCCATCCCCCTGAGAAGCCCCTCAGGTAGACATGGCGATCGCTAGCTCTGATACCAGATGTTAGCGTCCACTTGGCTCAGTCCAGCACTCAACCTACGTTCTGGACGTTCATGCGCTCACGGCCCAACTATAAGAAGAGAGTGCACTCCATCCCAAAAGCCCGGACTGAAAGGAGGAAGGAATCTCTCTCTTATAAGGTGGGTGTGGCCTCTTTCTGTAGGCGAGGTGGGACTAAACTTCGTGTAGCCTCACCGGTCAATAGCAGCCTAACATCCCATCCCCCTGAGAAGCCCCTCAGGTAGACATGGCGATCGTTAGCTCTGATACCAGATGTTAGCGTCCACTTGGCTCAGTCCAGCACTCAACCTACGTTCTGGACGTTCATGCGCTCACGGCCCAACTATAAGAAGAGAGCCCACTCCATCCCAAAAGCCCGGACTGAAAGGAGGAAGGAATCTCTCCCTTATAAGGTGGGTGTGGCCTCCTTCCGTAGGCGAGGTGGGACTAAACTTCGTATAGCTTCACCGATCAACAGTAGCCTAACATCCCATCCTCCTGAGAAGCCCCTCAGAAAGACATGGCGATCGCTAGCTCTGATACCAGATGTTAGCGTCCACTTGGCCCATCCTAGCACTCAGCCTACGTTCTGGATGTTCATGTGCTCACGGCCCAACTATAAGAAGAGAGTCCACTCCATCCCAAAAGCCTGGACTGGAAGGAGGAAGGAATCTCCCCCTTATAAGTTGGGTGTGGTCTCCTTCCGTAGGCGAGGTGGGACTAAATTAGTGTAGCCTCCATCGGTCAACATCAGCCTAACATCCCATCCCCCTAAGGAGCCCCTCAGGAAGGCATGGTGATCGCTAGCTCTGATACCAGATGTTAGCGTTCACTTGGCCCAGCCCAGCACTCGGCCTACGTTCTGGACGTTCATGCGCTCACGGCCAAACTATAAGAAGAGATCCCACTGCATCCTAAAAACCTGGACTGAAAGAAGGAAGGAATCTCTCTCTTATAAGGTGGGTGTGGCCTCCTTCCATAGGCGAGGTGGGGCTAAACTTCGTATAGCTTCACCGATCAACAGTAGCCTAACATCCCTTCCCCCTGAGAAGCCCCTCGGGAAGACCTGGCGATCGCTAGCTCTGATACCAGATTTTAGCGTCCACTTGGCCCAACCCAGCACTCAGCCTACGTTTTGGACGTTCATGCGCTCACGACCGAACAATAAGAAGAGAGTCCACTCCATCCCAAAAGCCCAGACTGGAAGGAGGAAGGAATCTCCCCCTTATAAGTTGGGAGTGGCCTCCTTCCGTAGGCGAGGTGGGACTAAACTAGTGTAGCCTCCATCGGTCAACATCAGCCTAACATCCCATCCCCCTAAGAAGCCCCTCCGGAAGGCATGGTGATCGCTAGCTCTGATACCAAATGTTAGCGTCCACTTGGCCCAGCCCAGCACTCGGCCTACGTTCTGGACGTTCATGCGCTCACAATCCAACTATAAGAAGAGAGCCCACTCCATCCCAAAAGCCCGGACTAAAAGGAGGAAGGAATCTCTCTCTTATAAGGTGGGTGTGGCCTCCTTCCGTAGACGAGGTGGGACTAAACTTCGTGTAGCTTCACCGGTCAACAGCAGCCTAACAATGCCCAACTAGACACCCTGGGGTGTGGGGGCAAAGGCCCTCGCAGTATGGATCATCGAAAATCTAGGTTTCCATTGTTATATAGTATATAACTCTTGTAAGCCGTCCACTGGGATAAGTCGTATCTGAGATAATCCTGATGTTGTGTATACAGTCCTCATATAGTGAAGTTTCACTGGCTGACGTCCGTGGTTTTTTCCTTTGTTTGTTGGAGAGATTTTCCATGTTAAATCCTGTGTACCTAACTGTGATTTCGTTTCGTTCTTCGCTATTTGCTTCTCGCGTTTATAACATTTAGCACCGCCCACTCTTGAGCCCATCACCACCCTCTCTTCCCACCCATTGTTGCCACCGAAGACGTTGTTCGCGTGACACGACAATGGTGGGGCGCCCTCTTGCTCCTCCAACAACGGTGGTGCTGGCGGGTGGCGACGGTCGGAACGCTGCTAGACAGATGGAGGCAGGACAATATATAGCGGTGACACGACATTGGACCTGATTTGGCCATGTTTGAGTTGGGAGTGCCACGGTGGCGTGCTCCTACCACTGCTGGTGTCGCCTACTCATGTAAGCGGTGGCGGCACTTGCCGGCGTGCGACTTTGCCTCCATCACATGGGCGTCGAGGCAGTGGCCCCGGGCATGGCGGCGACGACCTCCTTTCTGTCAGAGATGGTCAGTTAGTTTGCAACTAGTTGCAGCGGATCTCGGGATCCCGCATCTAGTCCCAGTTGTGAGTGGATCTCGGATTGAGTGCGGTGGCCAACTCTGGATGAAGGACATGCGAAGCGTGGTCGAATATCCAATGCAGCATCCCCAAAATGGTGGTGGCTGCACGAATGCGGTTTTGAGGGAAGCGACGGGATTCCTCGTCGCATGTGTGGCCATGGTGTCGGTCACACAGCGAAGGGGGAGGGTCCTTTGCTTTCGATGGTCCACCTCGATGGCGACGGGATTATGGCGGTGGAGCCGTCCTAGTGGCTTCCCCTGGGTGGATCGCACCGCCCTTAGCGCATGGTGGTCGATGGCAGCGAGAAGGAGCTGGTGGCCCAGCCCGTGACATGTGCGAGGATCTGTTGTCAACGGCGTCACCTATGGGCGTCGTTTACCTCGTTGGAGGCGTTTCTCATTCCATATGTATTCTAGGGGAACCTTAGATTCGGGCTTCCAGATCGGATGATGGCGACGTTCATGTGTCGTTACCCCCATAGGGCATGATCTTTGGAAACATAGATCAGTTGGATGGACAAGTGGATGGCTTCGGTGCTAGGCGTCGATCTTGCATGGTGACCAAGGTGGAGCGGTGCTGCGTCTATCGAGTCAACGTCAGGGGGTCTCGATGGCATGGTGCAGCGGGGTCTCGAAGGAGGGATTTTGATGATGGACGCATGCAGGGCGGTGGCGTTTTCTGGTGCAGTGGAAGCGTCGATTGTAGACCTGGCAAGGTCAACACCCTTATCTTTGTCTCTAAGATGGGTTGGTGAAAGATGGCAGCGGTGACTTCTGAAGCGTGTGCGCTGGTGTGCGTTGATGGTCTGTTAGACCGGTTTGTGCCGCCGACTTGTCGCTGGGTGGTTGGGTGAGGCCTCCGGTTTTATGATGATGTGTAGGTGTGAGGTCATGTTAATGACTCTGACATGGCCACCACCGCTTTCAAGTTTATAGGTTTTGTGATTCTTTGGTGAGGTGGCTTGAGGTGTATTTTCTTTGTAAGACCATGTTGAACAATAAATAAAAAATGGTTGTGTGCATCATTTTGATACAGAGACCGGGTATCTCTTCCATTTTAAAAAAGGGTATAAGTGCAAAGCATTTTTAGAACAAATTCCTTGGATTCAACCCTACAAATCAAATCATTAACCACCATAGGAAACACTTCTAAGAATTTGAACCCTCTAAATTCCTATCATATGTAGCGTATGTATATGCATGTTCCTTCGCTTCTCCAAATTAAGTGCACGCGGAGATTAAGAACGTATGCTGTGTGATGCGACGGAAAACATGTTTTGCCGGCCAGGCCATGCATGCATGGAGATCAAGGGAGCGAACTAACAGAAAGGTAAAGAGGCAGCAGCTAGCTAGCATGGGCTGCGCTGCGCTGTGCTGTGCTGAGTGAGATCAGAGAGAAAGAGAGAGATCTGGCTTGGCCGGCATGCATGCGCGGGCAGCCGTTAACAGGCGGCCGTTGGGGGACGCCATGCATGCCCCTGCATGGGAGAAATGAGACACCCGCCCCTTTCTCTCTCCAGAGAGGTGATGGCACCCCAAACATGCTTGGCACGCGACGGTAGAAGACGATCGACTCCACGAGAAAGATACAAACATCCTAGTTCCGCTGGGTCCCACGCCCGCACCGCGTCCGGTGTGGGCCCACCAAGCTGCTAGCTCGCCCTCCTCAAATTGTGATATGCTACTTTTCTTCTTTTGCCAGAGGGTGGGGCCCTTGCGATTCATAGTAGCTAGTATATAACACAAGTACACCCATATGTTAGGGATATCACTAGCTAATTCACCACCGAATTGCTAATTGTGCCCTTTGCTCCCTACTTATGCAAGCGGCCGGGGACATAAGTGTTAAAATATATTTTCTAGCTCCTTCTCATCTGTTTAGACTTTTGATTGAGTTGGTTAGTGCATGAATTTAATAAGATATATCAGAGCAAAGAGGTCTTCTGTTCAAGACTCTGCTAACACAGTGTTAAAAGAAAATTCTATGGCCTATATCGAATCGACATGTAAGGATTAAAATAGACTAGACATCCATCCGTTGGGACTTTTGGTTAAATTGGTTAGTGCATGAATTCAATAAAAAGCACACCATCTCTTTTTTCTTCTTCTAGGTCTTCTCTACTCGTGTCATTTGATTGTTTGAACATGCATGGGTAATGGATTGCCTCACCAACTAGCCAGGGTAATAAAGTTTAAATTTTCTGACGAGGTGTGCTCCAGTGTCCTCCCTCTCTCCCAAACTTACGAAACAGAAAACACAATGATGGTCAGGATTGGCCCATTCCCAATCGGTTCAAAGGCGGGAATAGGGTATCGGTCAATCCTAAGCGTACTTATGTTTTTAGTTTGGGGGTGGTGGTGGGGACACCCAAGCAAAAGTCTTTTCTAACAATCAAGATTTCCTAATTTTTTGTTTCAGCTGAAACATGTGTATCCTCAAACTTTTGCAAGGCTATGGCATTCAGTACTCACTAATAACTAAACACTGAGAGCTTACAAAATCGTGAACCATGCATCATGTTGTTGCTTCTCTTATTAGGTGTTCTCTTTTTGTATATACTATGGGATGATAATAGACTATTGTGTATGGTTGAGCAAGATCTAGATTGCATGCATGGTAAGAGAGAGCAGCTAGCTAGCTGTGTGTCCCAGAGCTAGCTAGCAACCTAGAACAATCAATCTAGCTATAGCTTATCTCCTGTTGTGCATACGTACTACGCCCGGCGCGGCCGGCATTGGCACTGATGGCGACTGCTCAACGCCGCTCACACATACTCCATATGAATATATCAATTCGTGTGTGGCATGCCTCCACAATAATGATCCAGCGATCTGGCCGCAAAGGTGTTGCATCCGCAATTTGGGACACACAACGATCGATCGAGCAGCGCCGTACATTACACTGTTCCCAGATCGCCGTCAGTCGGATCAATTATAAACGTTGACATGTGACCATCAGTAGATGCATGCATGAACTGTCCGTGCTTAGGTTGTCATCTATATATCATGTGTATTTATTCACATTATTTTTCGTACACTCCATCTAGTCTAGAAAAAAAAAAGTATCCATCTAGTACTTAGCTAAATTTATGCACAATAACTTGTTTTGTTCCCTTTCGGTTTTGGCATTGCCGATCGAACGATCGATCCAAGGGAGCCGCAGCAGAGGCATGCAGTAGTGAATTTGTCATGCAACGAAATGCACAGGGTGGCTAGCTAGCTAAGGACATGCATGCTCGATCGTAGTATGTATGAATGCATTCACATATTCATGTGATCCATCTGTGTTGCATGATTGGCTCGTGTCAGCTCTGAAATCAGTGCCCCCCCGCTCCCGCCTCCGGCCACCATAGATAGATAACCTTTTTTATATATGCAGCTCTAGAGAGAGAGAGAGGGGGAGATCTAGAGAGAGGGGCTAGATAGATGCCTCTTCCTGCTTCTCCTTTGCCTTGCTTCTTTTTATCGTCAAAAGAACCTCATTGACAAAAGAAGGAAGGGCCCAGACGGCCGCGGAGCCAGCTTTACATACATGTACATACATTTATTAACAGATGCCTTCCCCTGCTTCTTCTTTGGTCTCTCTGCCACGCATCATATGATCATCGCAGATTGCTTGCAGGGATAGCTGACCATTTCAAGTACCAACAAGAGAAAAGATAGATCCAGCTGCGAGATATATAACTACTTGCACCACTCTCTCTACATCTCTAAACCAAATGTGGGCATATATGCAGAACTACTGCCCTCGTGAATAAGTGCATGGCATGCAAAGATGATTTCAACACATGTACATATATGTATTCTATACATATATACACAGCTTCCTATTTATCAGAAGAATGTTCTACCGATTGAACAAAGTTGTAATGATTGGGCAATACATGTTTGTGCATTGCATGCTCATATATATATTCCAAGTCCCTTTCAGAAATGAGAACTGATATTTTGCTTTTGCAAATCTGTACCCCGGTGCCCTACACTTGCTAACAACCACAAGGTCCTAGCTACAAATCAAATCCTTTTGCTGATCACGCACGTAGTGCATGACCCGGTGTCCCCTGTGCACATACATCTTTGATCATGCATGCAAATATTCTCTAAACTAACGTGCATCCATGCACACATGTGAAACACATGCATATGTATATATTATTCCTCTTTTCTTCGGCAGATTTAGGTGACAAACTATAATTGGAATTAGTGAATGCTGCCAGCTATCTAGATCTAGAGAATCTATGCGCATTCATGTTCTTCACGTCCTATTTGGTCAGAGCATCTCCAACAGATACACAAAAATAGCGAGGCACCCAAAAAAACTGCTTTTCTAGGCATGGGAGAGCGAAAAGAGTCAAGCTGCCCAAAAGTAGCGCGTAAAAAAAAGTGTGCTAAAAATTGCACAATCACGCACTGCATATTTTTGTCACGGACTACTACGCTCTGCAAAACTTGACCACACGTAGCTCCAACCGCCGACCTGAAATCTTAGCGCGCGACGGTCGTCGACTGCCCCATTTTCCCGACCTACTCCTGCGACCCAGCCGCGACGAATCCCCGCTGCCATTGGTCCCGAATCCTCCCGTCCACATGTCCGCCCAGGCCCCGCCACCACGATAAATCGATCCCCCACCTGCCGCCGCTTCCCCTAGTTCCCCACCACCGAAACAGCCTCGATACATTGATTCGAGCTCCGCTAAGCGTTCGATTCGGTGGCGGGATTGTTCCCTGCGAGCGCAGCTGGTCAGGAACAAAAGCCAAAACAATGACGTGCTTCTTTACTGCCTTCACACGACCGCAAGCATCCTCCGCAGCCGATGCGCTGAGTAGTCCGACGAGCAGCGCCCGCCGTCGAGCAACATCTCGCACACTAGGTGTTTGAGAGATTTATTGCAAGGTATGTCTGTCCGCCTACACGATCAATTTATTTCATATGTGTTATTTGCTATATGTTTGTTTGTTAATCACTATTTATCTGTGTTGTAATAATAATTAAACTATTTATTATAGATTTTAATTGTGTGTGTTGATCTTCTTTGTTCTATATATGTGGTGAAACTGAGGGTTGTGTTGTCCCCCGCGCCCTATATTAGTGCTCCTAGAAAACAGTTGTCTACCGCGACGCTGTATTTTAGTGCGTCTGGAAATGCTGCCGCTGGTCGCGTACCCAAAAACCAAAAAGTGGTGCTCTATCTTTAAGGTATTTGTTGGAGATGATCTTATCATAATCATACATAATCTGCATGACTTAGATGCATGCGATAAGAATGCGGATTAGAGACCTGCAAACGAATTCTGGTTACTTCCTTTAATATGAGAAGACACTGTATTGATCGATCTGCTTGAGGCATGTAACATAGAAACGTCTAAGAACAAATTCTCGAAGAAAAAGCTGATCGGTCTTCCTGTCTTACACACACCATGCATGCCACACGATGTGAAGACAGGCAGGCCGGACAGTCTTGTATTTTATAGCTGTATGCGTATGTGGATGTGGAGACTCAAACAGTGTCTACTGGTGTACTGCTACTGCAGGCATCAGAAACATAAATTTTAACTGATCACCTTTCTGATATCAATACACTATATTCAAATGTCGCCTGCAGGGAGGTATCATTTCTTATCTATCCAGATTCATGTAAGCGTTCTGATCTGGCCATGGGAAATATCTATGATCCTGCTTTATAAAACTCATCAAGAGAGTAACATCTTCAGAGTTCTGAAAATGGAACTATTTATACATGTGGAGAATGAAACGCAATGTCCGTGTGAATTTTGATACTACAAACATATGACCATCAATCGGCTGTTTGTGCCAAAATCACATGATGAATTTATATTAAGTTAAGTAACATGTACTGCAATCTACCTTTTGTAATTAATTTGGCCGTTTTGTTTGCACTTCTCACAAATTTCTTTTCCTAGAACTCGTAAAAACAAATATATGTGAAATTACTACATTTATGGTTCCTCACATAATTTTTGAAAACTTATACATTTGATTTTGTTAAGTTTTAAAAAGTTAATCAGATGTACCCATGTCCTATTAATTTGGTCCGAGATTGTTGGTAATATTACATGTGTTAGCATCCAGGCGTACATATACAAAAGTTCCTTTCCCCTCGGCAGTATGAACCGCAGTATTTCCTAGCTTGCTCCTTCTCCAAACATTAAATCCCAAGGAATACGAACAATAACAGATTAGCAACCAAAAAACATCATTGTCATTCATTTCATTACTTTTGAAACATCTTTATTCCGCATGTTTTGTATAAACCAAGAGATACTCCCACAATGCCCAGCACGATTGCTAGCTTTCTTTCATTTTTTTTGCTAACAGTCTTGATCCAAAATCTCTAGCCCCTACTAATAAAAAAATGAAAGAGTGTCTAGGAGGAACTAGACACTACAACTATAAAGGAGAAGGCGAGTCTCGAACTCAAGCTGCCTAGCACACCACCTCTTGTGTTAGCCAGAAGACCCCTGAGACTTTCTCTCCAACTCCTACTAATATGGGTTCATTTTGCGAGGTATTAAGATAAGCTAGAAGAATATCTGAGCACATTTCAAGTAATTTGGCTACAAATAGGGATTAGTGGTGATCCCTCCCCGCTTGAAAGATATTTCCTTTAAAGAGCACTAGACCACCTTGAAACACATTTCCTTCTTTTGAAGAGGTGGGGCAGGAGATATATCAGTATATGGTCTTAGAAAGGCACTAGGCCATCTTGAAACACCATTCCATTGAGAAATCATTTGGGGAGAGCACATGTGCTAGAGAGGAAGCGAGGTGAGAGCCGAAGCAAGGAATTTACATTTTGATTCTAGGCCTTAATCATATTGTCATATAATTACATATTTATTTATTTTTGTTCTATAGGGCAAACAATGGTATTAAACCCTTCCAAATTTCTACACGAAGTAGGCAATATTTATGTACAATTTTCATGTGTCATGAATACTAACATTGGATAGGGGTGTCAATCTATTTTTATGAGGGAATTGTGTTGTAATGAGATGAAGACCGAGACACTATTTTTTATAGACAATGTTATTCACATGAACTACATATATTTTGGACATGTTTTTTTCCTTCCTGGCATTACACCTTGGGCTTATATTTGTATACTCCAAAACAAACATATATATAGTCACACGTGGTCAAAGTAGGATCTGCGAGGTATTTCATGTCACGCCATTAGACATGTTACTTGTATTCTATTGTTCTATTTGACACTAAAATTGAATTTATGAGATGGCCCTTATGTTTGAATAATAGAGTAATACATGTATATCTTTCTGAGAATGTTACATTTTTAACCAAATAATTTATTCCTTTTTCTTCTAGCTTGGCTAGCTTAGTAAAAGTTCATACATATGTCATGCATGATGTGCAATAGCTTATACTACATTGTGTTCAATTGGAGAGAGTTCTAAAATATTCAGTAAAATATGCCCAGCACCCATATACACACCCTTATTTGCCAAATATTACAAGAGCCTATAAAAGTACGCGGAACTAGAATATGATATACAACACATATGCATAAACTAACCAAACATGATAACCTACCGAAGTAATCAAGCTGATCTGAATAGTTTAATTTCCATTATTTTATGGTACTCCAAAAAATAATGTAACATTCGTGGAAAGTATGTCATCCTCTACGGATGCATAAATTAACCAAATATAATAACTTAGCAAATAATCAAAATATTATGAATAGTTTCCCTAATATAATTACTGTTATTATTTGTTAGTTCAAAAATAATAATATAACATACATTCATGTATAGTTAAGTAACAAAAAGAGCCACATAAACTTTGCAGGGAAAGAAAAGGTTTGTGGTAATAAGGAGGAACTATTGTACATGGACTATAAGGATGTTTAACAGAAATCATCCAACAGACTGGCAAATATGAGTTACACTGTGTCGTACTGCAGTGGGCTGTGTTCACGGAAGAATTATTTTGACCTGAATTCGTTAAGCATATGGCAGCTTCTTGCACATGTCCTTTTTGAGCAGCAGTACAAAACTCTTTCTAATAAAAGTATAGTACAACATTCTTTCTAAACAGTAACATAATACAAGCGACGTTGACGTGCAAGGTTTGATGAGTAATTAATTAACACTGAGCAGTGTCAATTGACATAAAATACCACTGGTGCAAGTATACAGAGATAGTACAAACTGAAGTTCACAATTCTGGAAAAAGTTGCCGATCATATCGTTTTCACAAGCACGCAGTAACATATATACAGATGCATGAACTGGATCCGATGTGCTAACTTTCCATATTCATTTTCTGATGCTAAGAAACAAAGTATGCTCCAGAGGACGTAAGATGGCATGCATAGAGATAGAGTAGCTAGCTAAAGCTCTATCTATAGTTAGATAGATAGAGGTGATCGTCGTCGTCAGAGAAGGAAGGTACAGCTAGCTTTTCAATGGTTGTTGGTTTGCATCTCTGGGAACTCTCCAACGATAGCCAGCCTCCTTTCTTTACTGGTTTCCTGATGCATAGAATTCAGCACCTCGCCACTCACTCATGACTGACAATGGCACTGAATACCTTGCACCAATAATTCCATCTACCCCCCTATGGTCTACGTATTATCTCGTCAGGCGGGAGAAGAAAAGAAAAACAGACCAAAATTTTCTGAGAGAGAGAGAGAGGGTGAGAGATTTTTTTTTTTTGCGGGTGAGAGAGGGTGAGAGATTGTTAACTGATATGATCTCAGCATGACAACCGCAGGCAAGTAACTAACCAATAAATGCATGTGAGTTTTGTAGTATCTCCATCTCCTCTCTCTCATGATCCAGTACCTAGCTAGGTACTGGAGTAGTAGTCAACATGCAAGCTTTGCATCCACGAAGCTACTGAACATGATGCAGAATTTTATATTTTTGTATACACACAGGACTACTGTGTATTCATTTGTCGTAGTATGATCTTCATAAACAAGACAAAACAAAACAAAATTGTGACTTCTCAACAAATGAAACTCAGAGACAAGCTGAAGTACAAAATTAACCATGAAGATAGATCGATCACATGGCAAACAAGCAGGTAGTAATTGGCACAAACCCTAAACTAATCTTATTAATAAATTGTACTTAATTTCATCATAGAAAACATCCAGCAGTACACAAACTCGCAAGAAGAGGAAGGAAGAAGAATTAGGAGAAGGAAATTAAATCAAAATTACCTCTCTCTAGTCATCATCGATCGTATCCATGCATCCATTCCCTAGTTAATCCATCCATCACCTATATGGAGCAGCTAGCTCACTCTTGCTTAACTTCTCAGTGCATTCCGTGGCTGCTTTGACCGCCGCCGCCGCTGAACCCGAAGCCTAGTGCGCCGCCCATCGATGACGAGGAGGACGATGACGTCGGCCCGTGGATATCCACCTGCCTGGTCAGCCCCGCCCAGTCGATCAGGGACCCGGCTCCCAGTGGCAGGAACGCCGGCCGCCCCACCATGGCCGCGGTACTGCTAGGCCCAGCGCCGCCGCTGCCGCCGCCCCCGGGATAGTGCTGCTGATGCGGCGGCCCAGGCTGGTGCTGGAGGTCCTGGACCTGGCGCTTGAGGAACTTGATGTATCTGATGGCCTCGTCGAGCATGGAGGCCGTGTCCATCTTGGTGCCCCCGGGGACGAGGCGCTGCAGGATGCGGATTCGCTCGCTGATTCTCTCCCGGCGGTGGCGCGCGGCGACGCTCTGGGGATCCTCGCTGATCCGCACGTTTCGGCGGCGCGGCTTCTTGATGGTGGCCGGGTCGATGTCCACCGGCTGCATGGCGGCGATCCGGTACATCATCTCCTTCATCGCGCCAAGTTCTTCCTCGGCCTCGTCAACGGCGTCCTGGTGCTGGTGATGAAGCTGCGACTGCGAACCCTCCTGATCCGTCGGCGGCGGCGGCGGCCTCTGTTGCATCTCGTCGTGTTGCTGATCTCGATGCTGCTGGTGGTGGTGGTAGTCATGGCCATGTCGGTGGAGGTCGACGGCCAAGTCGAGGTGGTGGAGGTGGTGGTGAGGAGGGAATAGGGAGGAGGAAGGGGAAGGATCTATAGCTAGCTGCTGTTGCTGATGGTGGTGGTGCTGATGCGGCGGCGGCGGCGGCGGAGGAGGGTGGAGATGGAAGGATAATGGCGGGGGTGGCGGTGGCGGTGGATTCGGGGTGGGGTGGTCGAAGAGGAGAGGATGGTGGTGGCTGCCGAGGCTCATGTCCAAGTCCCATGAGCTGCTGCTGCTCGAGTTGTGGGTCATGTTGTCCATGCCAAGCAACCAAGCAAGCAGGGGGAGAGCTAGATGCAGTAAGTAGAGCTAGGTAGACGGAGATCGACGATGAGCTGAGCTTGCTCCTCCGGCTTCCAAACTCCAAAGCGTGTCCCTATGAGCTACCAGCTACACCAGATGACCAGAGAGGGAGGGAGAGAGAGCCCATGAGTGGTCACATAAGGGAGGGCTTTATAGGGGAATGGAGGAGAAGCCTAGCGCTAGCGACCTCGACCGATTAAATGTAGCTAGGGGTGGTAGAAGATGATGGTGGTGTGAGGTAAGCTGCTGGCTGCCTAGGTAAAAAAGAAAAGATGATGACTCTGCCCTGTACGGCTTGTCCGAAGGAAGGGGAGAAGAATTTATTGCTGATGGGATCATGGTACTATGTGAAGGAGTAACTTGTAGGCGTAACTAGGGAGGTGGGGTCAACCTCATGATGGATACGGAGGGGTTACTAAATCTGGCAATGGTGATCGATGGGAGCAATAGAATAACGATGATGAGCTAGCTATACATAGTAGGAGGAAGAAGAAAGGGGAGCAGTAGAACGCATGCATATGCGAGAGTGATGTAGGGCTGTGCCACCCCTCGTGAACGCCTGCAGGCTTTCACACATCCCTAGGCAGACACCTCCTCTCTCCATTGCCTTCTCTCTCCTATACCTTCGCTTCTTGCTCATCTAGGGCACGTTTGTTAGGGCATCTTCACCGGGTCGAGCCAACCAGCCTGCACGTGTACGAACTTGTCTGCGGCATCGATTCAGACGCAACCACGACACTGATTCAGGCGCAAAGGCTAGCCTGACCGACGACACCGATTCAGACGCAAACGCGGCAGCCTTCGCCATCAATGTCGACCGGCGCGTCAGCCTGCGACTGACGGGACGCCGCTTGAGTTCCTGCGCTGGCATTGAAGGGCGAAGGTGCGAGAACCTCCGCCTGTGCTCTACTTAAACATGTCCTAGCCCTCGTCGGTGTCACACTCCCCTCCCATCGCGACCTCCCTCCTCGACGCAGCCATGACGAGACCCACTCTGAACTACTACGAGGCGTCCATGTTCGCCCACCATGGAATCCTCGCTCCGCCACGCGCGACGATCCCAGAAGGCTTCAAGCTCAGCCACCACAGGGTCCCGGTGGCACCGGTTCCGTGTGGTGCCGAGTTGGGACACCAAATCGAGGAGCGCCGCCTTGAACTCCCGGAGTGGAAGAGGGCCATGCCCCGGTACGCAGCTTCGAGCTGCTATTGGGAGAGATTATTCAAGGTGGAGCACCGGGAGGCGCTTGCCATCTGCCACGAACACCTCCGCGAGGTCCACCCGACGACCACAACCGTGAAGGGAGGGTGCAATTCTAGGCGGTTTCTGGACGCACCATCTCCTCCCATCAACGATGCGCTCCACGCCAGAATCATCGAGATTTCCGACAGCGACAGCGAGGAATCCGGCGACGGCACGGCCGAGGAAGACGGGGCAGAGGAGGACGGTGCAGCCGCAGAAGATGGCGACAAAGAGGACAGCGGAAGCGAGATCGTCGACTAGGGTTCCATTTAGTATTCCACTAGGTTTAATTTGTAGCTCTTGTGTCTCAAATTTATGCACCGATGTTGTTCTTGTTATCTACCGAATTGTGTGCCGTCTCAAAATTATCTACCGACGAAGAGGACATTGGACATTTGGGTCACGCCGCTGGGCGCGGTCATCCGGACATGCCAGACCATGGCCCCAAAGTGACTGCGGGCCAACCCAAATGGACAGAAACGGACTGTTTCGGTCACGCGTTTGGGTCGGCCCGGTGGAGATGCCCCATCTCCACCGGGCCGACCCAACCAGTTCGGGGGCATCCAAACACGTTCGCGCGAATGTGCGGGACGTGCGCGACCTTCTAGTGGCTCGACCCATTCGGACCGACGCGTCCGGCTCGACCCATCCGTGCACCTAGTTTGGGCAACAGTTGGGTCGGCCCAGATAGCGCGTGGCCTCCCGTGTCCGACCATCACCTTTGGCGGTTCCTCCCGCAAGTGGCACACAGACCACTCCAATTCTCCCTCCAAAAACCCTCTCCCAAATTTCCACTAGCGATAGCGGCGAGAAAGGCGATGGATCCTGCTGCCATGGTCGATGTTGTGCCCTCCAACGTTCCCGCCGCCAACAAGCGCGGCCGACCGAAGAAGTTTGCCAAGCACATGACGACGGGGAGCGGAAAATTGAGATGGAGAAGCGCGCTGGCCGGCGGGTTGTAGCATGAGCTCGACTCGCCCAAGCCAAGCTCGACAAGGAGCGTCAGGAGGAGAACGAGCGCTTTCTCGCCACGTAGAACAGGGACAACCACAACGAGCTGATGGTGGATGTCGCCAAGCACGCCGTGAACATGATAAAGTAGGAGGCACTGACCACGGCTTTTAGTGGCACCGTGGCCTTCGGTGCTGTCAACACCCGGATTTTTAATCCCAGATGCCTGTTATGCCATACATCGCAATCCTAGGATTACCATTTTTGCGAGACATAACAGATTGGATATCATAGTACATCATCCATTACAAACCATAATAAGGTCTTACAAATAAAGGATCTCAGGATCCAGTCTTAATACAAACAAGCAGCGGAAATAGTAAGCATAGCAGTGGGCTCCATCTTCAGGGTCATAGGCAATGCTAACAATGGAAGATGATCCTAGTTGTCGTAGACGTCCTACTGTCCATCATCCTGGTAGTCCTCCTCATAGTCTGGCCACAGGAATAGCCAGGAACAAAGCCATGAGTACTCTTTAAGTACTCGCAAACTATCACTAACAAGTACGGTAGTTCTATTAGGAAATCCTAAGCTCTAAGTTTATTTGCAAAAAGCCAGATTTATCTAAACTGAGTTTAGAAGTAAAGAAAACTAAGTAAATGTTCTGAATCACTTTAAGTGGGAACCTAGTTATCACATTCACAACCCTGTTGTGGTCAAGTCAAAATCATAGATCACTTCACAAGTCATTTTGAAAACATCTGACGATGGAACAGTATGGCCACTCCAACTGTCCATGACCGCGGACACGACTATTCGAATAGTTTGACACTCTGCAGAGGTGGTACACTTTCAGCACAAAATTCGATACATCCGTCAGGGATAAGCCTGAATCATCATACTTAGTATACGGATAATCAATCATAACCTTTCAATTACACACTCTAGTATAGCCACCTCCCCTATGAGCTTGGCCTCCCAGCCATGGCCATCTGCCATCCTGGGCACTGCATAGGTGGACATCATCAAGAGGTAGCCTCATCTCAAACCTCTTCCATGAGGGAACCCATACTAATGCATATAAACTTCCGGCTAAGCCCTACCCAATTCAGGTATTGTGGTTGTACGGTAAAATTGGAATGGTATCGCACCCTAACCCAACCATCAGTTTTATAAAGGGCTAAGGCTCATGCCTCAACATTTTCATCATCAAAACCATTGGTGTTTCTCAACACATGTAAAAACATTTCAATAGGATGAAACATCATTCCAAGGTTTTCGTAATCATTTTCACCAAGTATTCCCATCTAAAGTGATCAAGTTTTATGCTTAGCACTAGCCACGAAGTTAAGAGTGTTCACTAATGAGGGGGGGGGGGGTAATCTTCAATCTCATGCCATAGAATGACATCTAGTATAGGCCTAGTTTTATACTCTTTATTCTACCTATACTACTTCTTCAATACTCACAAAGTACTAGCTAAAAGTATAGAACTTTGGTAAAGTAAAAGAGTAAAGCTTGCAAGTAAAACTTGGGATTGGTCTAAATCAAAGGTATATAACCAAAGCATGCCTAATGCATCTTGCTTGAGTTAAAGCTTGCATGGTTAACTTGTAGTGTTAGGCTTGCCTTAAGTAGAGCTGTGGTTGAAGTTTTCCTCCTTTTCTTCGGGGTAGAACTCCTCCCCCTCGTATCCGAGATCGGTACTATCGTCTATAAATAAATACGGGGTACACAATCACCAAACAATACTTAACTAGCTCTATTTAGCACACTAAGGCTCACACTTGATGATCTAGCATCATCACAATCATCACATGAAAGAACTAGTTTTATTTAGTTTATTTGAGAAAAGTAAATTTCTACTCATTGAAATTAATTAAGATTTAATATTCTCCAATTAAAATATGGGATCATGTGGACACATGTCATCACCACATATGCTAATACATGGGAATGTCTTTTAAAGTGTTGGTCATATTTTATAAAGTTTAAGATTATTATTTAATAGAACTAAAGTGACTAGAAATGTCCTAATAGCATTCTTTTGGTACTAGTCCAATTTCACTGCAGGAAAACCTAAGTATTTTTACATATTCAGATAGATATTGTCAAATGTAATTTTTGAGAGTTGGAATCAACTCAAAAGCTATTATGGTTGATTTTTTAAAAATGTTTGAAGTTGCAAATGTCTCTGTCTTGTTATTTTTACCATAGATTATCTCTAATTCCAAATGATTGAAATCCAACGGTCTTGGATAGATAATTTAAATATCTTTCTAACAAAATTTGAATCATGCAATTTGGTTCAGTGAAACTCTCTGAATTGATTTTTGAATATGTGGCCAGAAACTAGTTTAAACTAAAATAGAAAAACCAATATTTGACTTTCCGGGCCAGTGCGGGAAGTTAAACAGACCGACCCAACTACAGTGCACAGCATAGCGGACTGCTGACAGAGGGGGTCCACTAGTCAGCGAGACTAACTAAATGAAACGGTATCGGTGAATCTAGGCCGTGCGATCAAATTCTAATCTAACGGCTAGGAGTCGTCGTCGACGATGAACTACTCTGGCGAGGAAAATGACCTAGCACGGTGGTGGGGGTCTGGCTGGGCTCACCTGGGCTCTAGCTAGGGTCGGCGACGGGGGCGATCGACGTGGTATACGACGGCGGGTCGAGGAATGGTCACGACAGGTCTTGGGGTGGTCGAAATCGACGGCACCCTTCTCCTCCAGCAGCGGCGGACTCCGGCCAAATTCCGGTGAGGGATAGCTCGCCTTGCTCTGGGAAGAAGTGGGGGAGGGTCAGTAAAAGGTGGTGAGTGGAATGGTGTGGAGAAATGAGGTAGGGGTGGCCTCCTTTTATACTGCGGCGAGGGGACCGAACAATGCGGGCGCGAGCTCGTCGGTGACGATGCTACAAGCGGCTATCGGCATGGCAGAGGCTAGTGGGTGGTGCATGGTTCCCTGGCGGTTCTCACGGACTTAATGGCGAGGCGTGGGGTGGTGTGGTTCGGTCGGGAGCGTGTGGCGCTCCGCGCAGACGCAGAGGTGTTTGCGGCGGCATGCAGCAGCTGCGGGTTGCACAACGGCGAACGGGGTTGTCTGCTGGGTTGCTGCGATCATGGCGAGCGTGAGCGTGCGCGGTCTGGGCGAGCTGGTCGGGCGCGGCGAGCTGGCACGCTCTGGACATGGTGCAGAGGCACGGTGCGCGACGTAGCTAGGGTGGTCCAGGGCTCGGCTAGGGTCGAGGCTGGGACAAGGGGTGGCGGTGGAGTGCGGCATGCTTCCTGGATATCATGGTTGGCTGCGGCGGTGTCTGCTATGAGCTACCCATGGTTGGCCGGCGATGACCAAAATCGTGCGACGCTCCACTATGCAAATGGCAAAGGGGGACTTGGTCTAGGCGCTGGCTATGCTCAGGGGAGACAGGGGAGTGAAGTGGAGACCAAACAGTTGACTAATTACTGTGGAAATAGTGAAGTTAGGTAGGTGGTTAAATTAGTGTAAGCATGGTGTTTGTTGTAATGGCCGAAAGAAATAAAGTTTGAAATTTTTGAATGAAAGTTTTTGAGTGATCTTAACTTAAGCTTGGGTAACTATGTTTGCTTGGAGAAATCAAATGGAAGTGGTTTGATAGGTTTTTGAAAAAGTGGGATCTTAACATATGAACTAGATTCAATTTTCAACTGTCCATTAAATTGATTTGAAAGATGTTTTTGTAAGTTTGTAAAGTGGGCCTTGATACACTTTTACTAGGTGTAGCAAGGGGTGAAAATAAATGGAAATGTTTCTGTTAAAATTTCTCTTCTAGGAACACACAAAGTGACCAAGTGGTTAACTTTTGTCAAAATGACCATTTGCTTTATTTATTCATATTTGATTTCTTTTTCTTTTGATTTTGTTTGTAATTGGCCTAGATGATGTAGCATTCATCCTTAAACCATTTCACATCATTTGTAGCAATCAAGGATGGCAGTTTCAATCAATTCTACACTAATGCAAAACACACATGCATTCATATTCATTTTCTTAATAAAAGTTTTTGTTAACCCTAAACTTGGGTGATTAGAACTTGATAATCTTGATTAGAAGTTTTGGGGTGTTACAAAGCTTCTCTCCTTAAACAAAATCTCGTCCCGAGATTTAAGAAAAACTAGGAACTAAAGAGATCTGGAAACTCGGTCCTAATGTAATCTTCTCGCTCCCAAGTAGCTTCTTCTTCGGTATGGTTGCTCCATTGGATCTTGAGAAACTTGATACTCTGGGTCCTGGTGGTTCTGAAAGCTTATTCCAAAATACGGATGGGCACTTCACGATACGTCAGATCCTTGTTGATATCTATGGCTCAGTGATTGATGTTCTTGAAAACTTCAGTCTCCTCCGGTACTTCTAGGCATTTGCGAAGTAACGAGATATGGAACACATTATGGATGGCTGACATCTCCTCTGACAGTTCTAGTTGATAAGAGACTTCTCCTCGGTGATTCAGAATCTTGAAGGGTCCAATATATCTGGGGGCTAACTTTCCTTTAAGCTGAAAATGTTGCATTCCCTTCAAAAGCGACACCTTGAGATACACAAAATCTCCGACATTGAAAGTCAGGTCTCGACGTCTCTTGTCAGCATAACTCTTCTATCTGGATTGGGCGGTCTTGAGGTGTTCACGGACTTTGTGAACCTTCTCTTCGGGTTTTCGTAGGATGTCAGGTCCGAAAATCTGATTCTCTCCTACTTGCAACCAATTCAAGGGGGTACGACATTTCCTCCCATACAGAAATTCAAATGGGGCCATTTGCAAACTGGCTTGAGAACTATTGTTGTATGAGAATTCTGCGAAAGGCAGACAATCTTCCCATTTTGATCCATACTCTAGCACACAAGCTCTCAACATATCTTCTAAGATTTGGTTGACTCTTTCAGTTTGTCCATCGGTCTACGGGTGATAAGCTGTGCTGAAATTCAACTTAGTTCCTAATCCTTTTTGGACTTTCTGCCAAAATCTTGAGGTAAACTAGGTTCCTCGATCCGACACTATGGTCTTGGGGGTTCCATGCAAACTGACGATTCTAGCAATGTACAACTTTGCTAGCTTCGAACTCTGGTAGGTAGTGTTGACAGGTATAAAATGGGCTACCTTGGAAAGTCTATCCACTATGACCCAAATGGAGTCATTTCCCTACTAGAAGTAGGCAAACCTGTGATAAAATCCATTCCGACGGAATCCCATTTCCATTCCGGAATCTGCAATGGTTTCAATAGTCCTGCGGGTCTCTGATGTTTTGCTTTGACTCTCTGACAGATATCACACTTGGCTATGTAGCTTCCGATTTCTCTCTTCATCTTGTGCCACCAAAATTGCTCCTTCAAATCCTGATACATCTTCATTCCTCCGGGGTGGATAGAATAAAGAGTATCATGAGCTTCTTGCATGATAACTTGCTTCATCTCGGAATCTGCTGGCACACAGATACGTCATTTGTACCACAAAACTCTTTCTTCATCTTCGGTGAATCCAGGTACCTTTCCTATACCAATATGATGTTTGATTCCGTCGATACTTGCATTTCCCTTCTGTGCTTCCTTGATCTGGCTGATCAAAGTGGGTTGAAGTTCAATGCTAGCTAAAAATCCTTTGCTAACTAGCTCCATTCTAAATTGTTCCAACTCTTCATGCAAACTTGGCTGGGCTTCTTTGATCATAGTGTTTAATCTACACGGCAATCTGCTAAGAGCATCCGCTACCATGTTGGCTTTGCCGGGGTGATAGTGAATGCCAAGGTCATAATCCTTGATTAACTCTATCCATCTCCTTTGCCTCATATTCATCTCCTTCTGAGTGAAAATATACTTCAAGATCTTGTGATCTGAATAAATCTCACAACATTTACCCATAAGGTAATGACGCCATGTCTTCAAAGCTAAACTACAGCTGCCAGTTCAAGATCATGGGTAGGGTAGTTTTGCTCATGCTGCTTCAGTTGTCGGGACAGATATGCTATGACTTTGCCTTCTTGCATGAACACACATCCGAGACCAATCTTGGATGCATCACAATATACATCAAAAGGCTTCTTGATATTTGGCATAATCAGAATTGGGGCTGAAATCAATCTCTTCTCGAGCTCTTGAAAACTTGCTTCACATTTGTCGGTCCATTCAAACTTCTTGTCTTTCTTCAACAGTTGGGTCATTGGTCTTGCGATGCTCGAAAATCCTTCAACGAACTTGCGGTAGTATCCCGCTAATCCGAGAAATGCACGTACTTGGGTTTGAGTGGTTGGGGCTTCCCATTCTTCAACATCTTTGATCTTGGCGGGATCGACAGCGACTCCTCCTGCCGACACAATATGTCCGAGGAATCCTACTTCTTTCAGCCAGAACTCACATTTGCTAAACTTGTCATACAACTGATGCTCTTTGAGGGTTTCAAGGATGGTTCTCAGATGTAGCTCATGGTCTTCTTCTGACTTGGAATAGATTAGAATATCATCGATAAAACAACGACAAACTTATCCAGAAAGTTCATAAAAATCTTATTCATGAGATTCATGAAATAAGCGGGGGCATTGGTTAATCCAAAAGACATGACCGTATACTCATACAATCCATATCTGGTGGTAAAGGCGGTCTTTGGAATATCTGTTGCACGAATCTTGAGTTGGTGATAACCAGTCCTAAGATCAATCTTAGAAAACACTCTGGCACCAGTCAACTGATCAAACAGACCCTCTATCTTGGGCAGTGGGTACTTATTCTTGATGGTTACATCATTCAGCTTCCGGTAATCCGTGCACAAACGGTTACCTCCATCTTTCTTATCCAAAAACAGAACAGGTGATCTCCATGGCGATGCGCTTGGTTGAATTAGACCTTTCTCCAACATAGCATCAAGTTGCTTCTTCAGCTCCACTAATTCAGATGGGTTCATACTATAAGGTCTCTGGGCTATGGGTCCAGTTCCAGGAATTAGTTCAATAATGAACTCGATATCCCGATCTGGGGGGCATACCGGGCAATTCATCTGGGAATACGTCGGGGTATTCATAGCCTACTCTAACTTGGTCGAGGGTTGGTTGGGCTAGACTCTTGTTGCATTTGAACTAACGGGGCAAAGTTTCAGATACATGCTCTACTGATACTCCAGAGCTACTGGTCATGGTTATGGCTTTCTTGGCACAGTCGATTAATCCTTTATGTTTTGACATCCAATCCATTCCTAGTACTAGTTACAAACCTTCGGTTCCAAGTACTATTATATTGGCATAAAAATCTATCCCATGTATTCTGATAGGTACAACCTTGCAAATTTTTCAAGCTTTGGTGGTTAAACCAAGTATTTGAACTATCATAACATGCTTCAATTTTGTTGGTTGAATCTTACTAGTGCATGCAAATTCTTCTGTAACAAACGAGTGCGATGCTCCAGAATCAAACAACACTCTTGCAAGTACTGAATTAACAGAAAGCATACCCAGCACGACATCAGACGCTTCCTGGGCTTCTTCAGCATTCATGTGGAACAGACGGCCATTGCGGTTGAGCGAATTCCCTGGGGAAAATCTCCTTCCAGGCTGAACACGACGCTGTTGCTGAGCGGGGGCATTCACATTGGTGGTGGCTGGAAGCTTCTTGGGACACTTATTGGAGTAGTGACCCTTGACTCCACATTCAAAGCAAGTAATCTAGGACTTGTCTTTGGCTGCAACAGGCACGGCATTGCTTCCAGTCCTTGGGTCAGTATTGTTGTTGTTGGACTTGGGCGGCGCATGGTTGAAGTTGTTGGAGTTGCCAGGGTTGTTGTTATGGTTTCCTTCAAACTTCAAGTTTCCTCCGCTACGATTGGGGTAGCTTGGACGAGACATCGGGGGTCTATTATTTCTTGGGGCATATCCTGCAGACGGGTTGGGGCGATACTTCTGGGTATTGTGGGTCCCAAATCCGTACATCATCTGCGCTATGTTGTCATTGGCTTGGTTGATCTTCCCTTCCATCTGGATGGCAGACTCTACTAGCTCTTCTAGATCTTCAAAATGGATTTTGACTAAAACAGTCTGCATGCAATCCATTCAGGAACCTTTCCTTGTTCTTGGCTTCAATGTTGATCTTATCAGGGGCATATCTAGCTAGGGACAGAAATTTGTCACGGTACTCAACTACCGTCATCCTTCCTTGCTTCAGTTCCCTGAACTCGTCTCTCATTCTGGTTATCAAACCTTGGGGCACATGGGTGCGGCTGAACTTGATCTTGAATGCTTCCCAAGTCATCATCTGACTGTGGTTCATGGTACGGGTTCTATTCCACCAGGCTCTTGCATCTCCTGCCAGATAGTGGGTGGCAAACAGTACTTTCTCGTTGGCGTCAACTCCTGGGACTTCCAGATTGTTCTCCATGGTTTGCAGCCAGTCATCAGCATCTAAGGGATCCTCAGACTTGTTAAAGATAGGGGGATTGGTATTCTCAAAAGTTCATAAGCTTGGATCCATGATGATCCTGATTTCCATGGCCTTGATTATTGTGGGCCATCTGAGCTATCTGTTTAAGAGTGGCTAGGTTGGCTTGGCGTTCGGCTCTACCAGCTTCACGGTCAGAAACTAGCCTCTGCAGAATCTGCAGCATCGGGTCCTACGATGAGCTGCTTCCTCCGGGGTTTCCACGAGTCATCGGAAGATTTAGATAGATAATGAGGTAAGAGGGAAAGTTCTAAGGTTCATGGTTTTGTTTCAAAAGCTTTAAACTTTGAGTTTGACTCAGGTTTTGCAAACTAACTTCTTCTCATCCATTCATTCATTCAAGCACACAATAGAAACACACACCACACACAAATAGAAAACAAATGGTTTTAAGAACCATTCTATGAACTAAGATACAGTGGGACCGATACAACTCATTCCTACGGTAGTGATCAAGTGCATCTACTCATCATCAATGAAGTCAGAATCATCATCATCGGTGTAGAAATCCATGGCATCATCCTCCAGGTAGTCATTGTCATCACTGAGGTACGAGTGAAGATCACCCTGGATGTCTTCACCTTCTTCCTCTTCCTTTGCTTCAAGCTGGACTTCTTGCTCATGGATTGTCTTCTCGAGAGCGGCCACCTTCTTGCGAAGACGATGGATGGTGTGATCCTTCTTCTCGCGCTGACGACGAAGTGATTGTCGATCTTTGACGAGCATGGTGAGAGTCTGGTCCTTCTTGGCAGCAATGGCAAGGTTGTGGTTGGTGTAGGCTCGAGCATTGTCCAATTCCTTCTGCCTATCATACATCAGGAAGTCAAGATTCTCCACCTGGCGCTTCAACTCTGGGTGACTTGGCATCTCCAATGGCATTCCCATAGAATCACGCCTTGCGAGGTGAGCAAAGCGAGTTCCCTAGATCAAGTTGATGTTTTGCCCACATAGATGGGCAAGAGCTTCATGCATAACCTTGGGTAATCCATCTAGCCAGTTGTTCTCTTGCACGGTGATTTGGATCTTCTCAGAAAGGGGTGCTTCCATCTTGCCTCTAAGATCTGCAACTATCAGCCATTGTAGATCTCCTCCTACGTGATCATTGAGTTGGGCTCCGAAGAATTCCGGATGCTGGCGCTCAAGATACTCTGACAGTGCATCTAGATCCCTCTCAAAGCTCAGTTGGCCTCCGTTGCCCAATTGGTAGAACTTCCAATACTGAACTTCCATCTATAAGAATTTAGGATGAGTAAGTTAGTGAGGTGATCAAGTGTGTCAAATTTTATGTAGTAATGTAAGAATTTTTGAGGAACATGATTTTTCTGAAAGAATCAAGGATAAGAGTGGAAATATGTTTTCATAAATACTCACTTATTTTGTTTTGAAACTAAGTTTTTGTTCGGACGCCCATTCTAACTAGGGTCTCCTATGGTCAGGATGGCTCTGATACCAACTTGTCAACACCTGGATTTTTAATCCCAGATGCCTGTTATGCCATACATCGCAATCCCAGGATTATCATTTTTGTGAGACATAACAGATTGGATATCATAGTACATCATCCATTACAAACCATAATAAGGTCTTACAAATAAAGGATCTCATGATCCAGTCTTAATACAAACAAGCAGCGGAAATAATAAGCATAGCAGTGGGCTCCATCTTCAGGGTCACAGGCAATGCTGACGATGGGAGATGATCCTAGTTGTCGTAGACGTCCTGCTGTCCATCATCCTGGTAGTCCTCCTTATAGTCTGGCCACGGGAATAGCCAGGGACAAAGCCATGAGTACTCTTTAAGTACTCGCAAATTATCACTAACACGTACGGTAGTTCTAGTAGGATATCCTAAGCTCTAAGTTTATTTGCAAATAGCCGGATTTATCTAAACCGAGTTTAGAAGTAAAGAAAACTAAATAAATGTTCTGAATCACTTTAAGTGGGAACATAGTTATCACATTCACAACCCTGTTGTGGTCAAGTCAAAATCATAGATCACTTCACAAGTCATTTTGAAAACATCTGACGACGGAACAGTATGGCCACTCCAACTATCCATGACCGCAGACGCGGCTATTCGAATAGTTTGACACTCTGCAGAGGTGGTACACTTTCACCACAAAATTCGATACATCCGTCAGGGATAACCCTGAATCATCATACTTAGTATGCGGATAATCAATCATAACCTTTCAATTACACACTCTAGTATAGGCACCTCCCCTATGAGCTTGGCCTCCTAGCCATGGCCATCTGCCAATCTGGGCACTGAATAGGTGGACATCATCAAGAGCTAGCCTCAGCTCAAACCTCTTCTGCGAGGGAACCCATACTAATGCATATAAACTTCCGGCTAAGCCCTACCCAATTCAGGTATTGTGGTTGTATGGTACAATTGGATTGGTATCGCATCCGAACCCAACCATCAATTTTTATAAAGGGCTAAGGCTCATGCCTCAACATTTTCATCATCAAAACCATTGGTTTTTCTCAACACATGTCAAAACATTTCAATAGAATGAAGCATCATTCCATGGTTTTCATAATCATTTTCACCAAGTATTCCCATCTAAAGTGATCAAGTTTTATGCTTAGAACTAGCCACTAAGTTAAGAGTGTTCACTAATGAGGGGGGGGGGGCTAATCTTCAATCTCATGCCATAAAATGACATCTAGTACAGGCCTAGTTTTATACTCTTTATGCTACCTATACTACTTCTTCAATACTCACAAAGTACTAGCTAAAAGTAAAGAACTTTGGTAAAGTAAAAGAGTAAAGCTTGCAAGTAAAACTTGGGATTGGTATAAATCAAAGGTATATAACCAAAGCATGCATAATGCATCTTGCTTGGGTTAAAACTTGCATGGTTAACTTGTAGTGTTAGGATTGCCTTGAGTAGAGCAGTGGTTGAAGTTTTCCTCCTCTTCTTCAGGGTAGAACTCCTCCCCCTCGTATCCGGGGTCGGTACTATCGTCTATAAATAAATATGGGGTACAAAATCACCAAACAATACTTAACTAGCTCTATTTAGCACACTAAGGCTCACACTTGATGATCTAGCATCATCACAATCATCACATGAAATAAAGAACTAGTTTTATTTAGTTTATTTGAGAAAAGTAAATTTCTACTTATTGAAATTAATTAAGATTTAATATTCTCCAATTAAAATATGGGATCATGTGGGCACATGTCATCACCACATATTCTAATACATGGGAATGTGATTTAAAGTGTTGGTCATATTTTATAAAGTTTAAGATTATTATTTAATAGATTTAAAGTGACTAGAAATGCCCCAATAGCATTCTTTTGGTACTAGTCCAATGTCACTACAGGCAAACCTAAGTATTTTTACGTATTAAGATAGATATTGTCAAATGTGATTTTTGAGAGTTGGAATCAACTCAAAAGCTATTATGATTGATTTTTGAAAAATGTTTGAATTTGCAAAAGTCTCTGTCTTGTTATTTTTATCATAGATTATCTCTAACTCCAAGTGATTTTAATCCAACGGGCTTGGATAGATAATTTAAATATCTTTCTAACAAAATTTGAATCATGCAATTTGGTTCAGTGAAACTCTCTGAATTGATTTTTGAATATGTGGACAGAAACTAGTTTAAACTAAAATGGAAAAACCAATATTTGACTTTCCGGGCCAGCGCGGGAAGTTAAACGGACCGACCCAACTGCAGAGCACATCGCAGCGGGCTGTTGACAAAGGGGGTCCACTCGTCAGTGAGACTAACTAAACTAAACAGTATCGGTGAATCTAGGCCGTGCAATCAAATTCTAATCTAATGGCTGGGAGTCGTCGTCCACGACGAACTACTCCGGCGAGGAAAATGACCTAGCACGGTGGTGGGGGTATGGCTAGGCTCACCTGGGCTCCAGCTAGGGTCAGCGACAGGGGCGATCGACGTGGTAGATGACGGCGGGTCGAGGCGCGGTCATGGCAGGTCTTGGGGTGGTCGAAATCGACGACGCCCTTCTCCTCCTATAGCGGCGAACTCCGGCCAAATTCCGGCGAGGGAGAGCTCTCCTTGCTCTGGGAGGAAGTGGGGGAGGGTCAGTGAGAGGTGGTGAGTGGAATTGTGTGGAGAAATGAGGCATGGGTGGCCTCCTTTTATACTGCGGCGAGGGGACCGAACGGTGCGGGCGCGAGCTCGTCGGTGACAATGCTGCAGGAGGCTATCAGCATGGCGGAGGCTAGTGGGCAGTACATGGTTCCCTGGCAGTTCTCACAGACTTAATGGCGAGGCGTGGGGTGGTGTGGTTCAGTCGGGAGCGTGCGCGGCGAAAGGGGTTGTCTACTGGGTTGCTACGATCATGGTGGGCGTGAGCATGCGCCGTGAAGGCAAGGCGCGGTCTGGGCGATCTGGTCGGGCGCGTCGAGCTGGCGCGCTCTGGACATGGTGCAGAGGCACGGTGCACGGCATAGCTAGGGTGGTCCAAGTCTCGGCTGGGGTCGAGGCTGGGACAAGGTGTGGTGGTGGACTGCGGCGTGCTTCCTGGACATCATGGTTGGTTGCGGCGGTGTCTGTTGTGAGCTGGCCATGGTCGGCCGGCGATGACCAAAATCGGGCGGTGCTCCACTGTGCAAACGGCAAAGGGGGGACTTGATTAGATGTTTTGGGGTGTTACAGGTGCCAGCGGCGTCGCTATCCCCGGCCTGTCCATGGCCGGCGCATCCTCTACAAGCTCCATCACGTCCACCCCTTGCGGCCAACCCAGGATGCCAGGCCCGCGCACACCTTCGCTCGGAGGCCACACTAGGAACGTCGCCTCGCTCTCCCGGTTCGTCCATCTCCGCACGGTGTCGTTGGAGGCGGGAGATCATGTCATCAACCTCAACCGACTCCAACGACTGCGGACACAACCCCGGAGGCATCGAAGAAGCAGCGATCCATCTCCGCCACAGACATGCTGGGGCCAGTCAACCTGTTCGGAGAAATGCCCGACGTGTCGCCAACCGATGACGACATGGTATGATCGCGACATTTCTTATCCTTTGCCAGCACACTGCTCCCGTCTCTTTATCATGGCCAAATAGGGTGTAGGATTTCGTGCCCAGCGATGCCGAGGACGACGTGCACGACATGATCAACAAGGGTGGCGATGGCTATGGCGAGGACACAGAGACCTAACAATAGACCTAGCAAGAGACCCAGCAAGATGCCTACAATATTGCGGACGAGTCATTGTTTGGAAATGATGGCGCTTCCATGGGCGAGGGGGTCACTGCCGCGCCGTTGGCTGCTTCGCTCGTCGATAGCAAGAAGTTGAGCCAACAAACCTCGTGAAGGGAATATGCCCGAGAGGCAATAATAAAGTGGTTATTATGTTATTCCTTGTTTATGATAAATGTTTATTTTGCATGCTATAATTGTATTAATTTGGAAATGTTAATACATGTGTGTTTAATAAACAAAAGGAAAGTTCCTAGTTATGCCTCTCTTATAAACTAGCTCGTTGATTAACAAGATGATCAAGGTTTCCGTACCATGGACATTGGATGTTGTTAATAACGAGGTCACAACATTAGTGGAATAATGTGATGAACATTCATCCGAAGTATAGCATTACGATCAAAGTCATTGTGTTTATATTGCTATAACATCATAGGAAGGTATCCTACTCCTTAGACCATGAGATCATGTCAATCACTAACACTGGAAGAGTATCTTGATAACATCAAACGTCACACTGTGAAAGGGTGATTATAAAGGTGGGTTCAGTGCTAAGAAATTTTTATGTAGAGGCTCATGGATCAAGAGTGGGATTTGTCCATCTCGATGGCGGATAGATATACTCTGGGCCCTCTCGGTGATATCACATTGGTTAGCTTGCAAGCAAGTGATGAGATCACTAGAATGTTATATCACGGGAATGAGAAAAGAGTACATGTCGGTAACAAGATCAAACTAGGTATGGAGATATCGATGATCGAATCTCGGACATGTCATATATCGCGAGACAAAGGGATTTAGTTACTAGCGTTAAAGGTTCACACGATCACAAGAGTCATCGTTGAATATGTGGGAGTCAGTATGGATCTCTAGGTCCCGCTGCTGATTATTGATCGGAGAGGGGTCTCGATCATGTCTGTATTATTCACGAACCATAGGGTGACACACTTAAGGGATACCGTCAGCATTTGGAGCAAATATGTTTCAGATAAATATTTAAGAAAGCGCTGGAATTATTTCGATGGAAACCGGAATTGTTTCAGGTGAAATTGCAGAAACTGGTTCTGCATGTGATATTGAAATATTGCAGGGGTTTTATGTGAATGTTTGTTAATTAAAGTAATTAGCAAAATTCTGAATAAAATTAATAAAAGAGTTTTATTAAATGAGAGAGCATTAAATTTGGAGAAATTTAATGCATTTAAAGTGGAGACTTTAAAGGTGAATGTTAAGGGGCAAATATATGTGGAGGGGGTTACCACCACATGAATGGGGGAGGTGAGGGGTCACCCCCATGGGGCGCTAGCCATGGGGAGGGGTACCCCCTCCTCCTATAAAAGTCCACCCCTCTCACCCTTCTTCCTTACACCTCCTCGTGAAGGATCTCTCTCCCCCTCTAGTATTATTCCCCCATGGTCTCGGATTAGCGAGATACATGTTCCCGGTGGCTTTATCTAGAAAGGAGTTGATGCTTCTGCTGGTTTTCTGGAGCGAGGGACGGAGGTTGTCGGGGTACCGGACGTGTGTGTGATCACTGATGCACCGCTGCTTTGCGGTGCTAGACTTGGTGGTGCTGGACTTGCTAGAGCTGGATCTGATGGACGTGGTGGAGCTGGACCTGCTAGACCTACTGGACTTCATCATGATCTTGAGACCGGGAAGTGTACGGCTACATCATCCACGGGTTCCATCTCGTTAACAAAGCTTTGTTGTCTTCGAGGATATGTTCTCTATGGATGTATATCCACCCGTTGTGTGTATCTAATAGATAGATCTTGGCGTATAATAGTTCCCATCGTAGGAATTTTTTTTCTATGCTACGAACCCTTCAGTGGTATTAGAGCCTAATCTATGCGTAGGTGCTTTGCACGGGTAGTAAACATATGTTTATATGTGGGTGATGATGATCATGTTATTGCTTCTTTCATGTATTTTGGATATTGGTGGCATAGTGGGATGAAGCGGCCAGGACCAACTTTACATGTCATCGCACATGAGACCGGTTCCACGACTGACATGCAACTAGTTTTGCATAAGTGGCTGGCGGGTGTCTGTCTCTCCTACTACAGTCAATATCTGATTTACAACGAGTTGCTAATAACTTAGTTATCATCATTGTGGTTCCATGTTCATAGGTAAGACCAGTTTTATCATCGAAAGCCCTAAGCCACGTAAAACTTGCAATGGATAAATTAGAGGCGTCTAGTTTAGATTGTTGCTGGGCTGGTGGTATGATATGGTAATATTGTAAGTTGATGTATAGTTGATACTCTTACAACATACCCAACGTGTAAGTTCCATAGACCTTGGACTTACACACAAAGGAATGATAAAGATCATACCACGATGCACATGATAGTGATCAAGTGCAAGAACCATATCATTTCACTTTATGGATATGATGTTTTGTTTGCATCTTATATTGCTTGTATGGCGCTTTAGTAGCATTATAAGATGATCCCTCATTTAAATATCAAGATAAAATGTGTTCTTCCTTAAGTATGCACTGTTCTATGGATCGTGTTTCGAGACATGACGTGATGATCGGGTGTACTCGACTCTGCGCTTTCATACAACGGATGTAAGACAGTTTTACACACGCGAGTACTAAGGTTCTTACTTGGAGAGCCTAGCATGTACAGACATGGCCTCGGAACACGGACCGAAAGGTTAAGCATGAGTCATATAGTTGATGTGATGCCCATATTGATGCTCGCCTTGAAGCTACACTAACTCACGTGATGATCAGACTTGGTGTAGTGGATTTGGTTCATGTAATCACCAAAAAGGCACGAGGGATGTTGTTTTTTGAGTGGGAGTTTATTTCTAATTTGGATTAGTCGAACCAAATTTGTCATAAACTAAATGAAAGTGAATTTGCATAATTTGTTGTAGTCATTGGCATCTGTTTACTACCTTATGCTTAGTTTTAATTGAGATAATAGAACTATAGAATTCTGGATATTTACTTTACGAACTGGTATCATATTGTTTTTGAATGTCAATGTAAAGTTTAGAAGTCCTATTGCAAACTTTCAGCGAACTCTATTTACTCCATGAATTTTAATAAGTAGTATTAAATCAAGAGTAAGAATTCCAATGTTAGTATCTAAAGTATCATGTTTGCCTCCATGATTCTTGATATTCAAAAGTTGTTTTAATATCGAGGTTATCTAGGAGCTGAAATAATTGTTTCAGAAACCATCATGTGTGAAAGATATTATGATATCTGAAACAAAGTTTATGGTTGCAATATGATAGAGTATAATTTAACAAAATACACGTTCTCATATTGTATGATAATTTGTGAAGGTTGGAGATGCTAGGCGTCCTAATCTACCAAAAAGGTTATGGGAACTGATATTATACTCACAATTCATCCTTATAGGCTATAGTAGCTTGATCATGAAAGTTTTCATGATAAGAGTGAATAGAAGATGTAAGTAAAATGTTTACTACACTAAAAGATTACTAAAGAATGGATTTTTGAAAGAATGCCAAACATTTGATGATGGTGATCCACTTCAAAGTGCAAGTCCAAAGGTATTAGTATTTAACTATGCACGCTTTGTACTATGTGTCATGTGAATGACACCACTATTGATGTTGATAGATTCTTTTAAAAGGAAAAGGAATTGCTGAAAGAGAATCTATAAAATATTTGGCAGAAAAGAAAAGTTGGAGATGTCCAGCTTAGGTATATAGAAGATATACATGTTATGGCTGTATTCTTTGCTTGTTAAATAATGTGGTTCTTAGGTATTGGATACCGGTATTGGATACCAAATTGGTTGGTATGAAGTGTCATATAGGACAACGCAATTCATGAACCACAATGGCCTAAGTAACTAGCAAGAGAATAAGTGATGATGTTCATCGATAACAAATAAAGTGTTATTATGTTTCTCGCTAAGATCAAAGCTTGTCTTCAAGATTTGTTTAAATAATTGTTATTTTGTTCCGGTATTATGAGAACAACGATTGTTCAAATAATTACCGTATTCCATAAAGGATGGATGAACTTTTCCAAGTCTAGTGGGAGAAATCACATCCATAAACACTATTGCTAAAATGTCGCAAGACAAATGATTGAAAGATCACTTATGAAGTGACATCGCTGTTTAAATTATATTGGAAAGGAAACATGAAGAAACTCCCTGTTGATGGATTTTTGGAGTCTCTGATTTTGATCAATTGACGCTTGTGAGACTTTCCTTGAGATAATTGAAACTTCGTCCATAGGCCAAAGAGGAACGAATGACTAACTTATTGGATATTATATATATTGATGTATATAGTCCATTATATATAGCCATATGCGATGGATCTTTTTGCTTCACATGCTTTCTCCATAAATTTGAGTGAATATATCTATATATTTACTTAATAAGGAAGAAGTATGAAACATTTGAAAATTGTTCAAAGACTTTCAAGATAAAGTGGAAAATCACTCTAACAAGAAAATAAAGAGTTTATGATTTGATCATAAAGGAAGATATTTGAGTTACACGTTTAGCAAAAACCTAAGATTTGAGGAATTGTTCCATGACTTGTGTTTCCCGATAAACCATAGGAGTATGGCATATTCGAGATATGAAATCAAACCATGTTTGACATGGTAAGATCAAAGGTGTCATTTATAAAACTGCCACTATGTTTTAAGGATTAAAGCTTTAGAGTCTAACGCTTTTACACCGAAAAGAGCACCATCGTGATCCGTTGAAATGACACCATATGAGTTATGGTTTGGGATAAAACCCGAATTGTCTTTTCTTAAATTTTGGTATGCTATGCATAAGTAAAATGTTTACAACCAAAGTCGGATAAGCACATCTTTGTAGGTTATCCCAAAGAATTTGTTGGGAATTCCTCCATAACACCGAGGACAAAAGAATTTGTCGCTTGGAACGTCAAGTTTCTTGGGAAGGAATTTTTCGTGAAAAGTTAAGTGGGAGGACAATAGAACTTTGATAAGGTTGTTGAACCTTAGCTATACGTGCTAAGTAGCGCAACACCGAAAAGTGTCCCGGAGTCGGCTAAAATGCTCATGGCTCCCGTGATTACAAAGGTTGTGATCTCAAAGATTAGAGTTCCTATTGAACCGTATGGGTCGGTAAGAATCAAATAGTGAGATTTGATAAATAAGTCGTTATTGTTTTGACAATGATGAACCGACTGCATGCAAAGAAGCGATGATGGGACCTGACTCCATAAAATGACTAGAAGTCATAGAATCCATGATAGTATTCATACATGAGAAATCAAGTTTTGAACTTGGAAGACCCTCCGGAAAGGCGTGAAGCCTATTAGTCGTGTTTGGATCTATAAAGAAATAGACATGGATGTTTAACATCTATGAAATAGTCGACATGTCGGAAAGAAGTTTACGGCAATGTTCAAGGAGTTGACAATGACAAGATTTGATCTTTCATAGCGATATTTAGTATTGATGGATTAATGTAGCAACCACTACATATAATTTGGTATATGGTAGTTGAACAAACAAAACAATGTTCTTCTAATAGAATGGTTACCTAGGACGTGTACAAGACACGGTCTGAAGGGTTTTTTAATTCAAAGGGTGCTAAAAGGGCATGCAAACTTCAATAGTTGAAGTGAGCATAGCGGAGTTGGAATCTTCACCATGATGAAAATGTTAAAGGAGTTTAAATTCATCGGAGACGATGAAGATGCTTGCATTTGCAAGAAATTAAGTGGGAGCACTGAGACAAATTTCCAATACGTTATGCAGAGTACATATTATTGATTGGAAATGATGTATCTTTTATTGACACAAGTTAAGAATTTCATTAAAATAGGATTTCGATGAAAGACTTAGGCAAAACTAGAATATTTGGCATCAATGTCTATATGGATAGATTGAGGCGCTAATATGGTTGTGCCAGATGTACATATATGAGATATTTAAAGGGTTCAATATGGAAACAACAAGAAAGGTTCTTGCTGCATGGAAAGGATTGTATCAAGATTCAAGTGTTTCAACACTTGGTGAGTAAAATCACGTGAAGATTTTGATCGATTATACCGTGATATGTATATATCCAAATATGTCCTATGCTCTAAATGTTATGAGCACATACCAGAATGATTCATAAGATGACCATTGGACGATAGTAAAGATATTCTTATGAACTTTGGAAGAACTATGAATATATCATGTATAAGTGACAAATAGTTAAAGGGAGTTCATTGTAAAGTGTTACATTGATACTAGTTTTGTCACAAGATACAAATTAAAATTTATCTCAATATAGACTATGCGTGGCACAATGTAATGGAAAGGATGTTCCATGATGGATTTGGATGAGTCCCAAAGTTGAGACATTGTGACGGATACTACAACAAAAGGCTAAGTATAAGACTGCTATGGTAGCAGCAAAGGAGGGCATTTGTGTTAAGTAGTTTGTTATCAAACTAGGTGTGGTTCAAAGTGGGCTAATACTATGTAGATATATTGTATGACAATAATATCAACATATTTTAACCCGAATGAACTAAAGGTCTCACCAAAGGACCAAATTTATACAATGCCATCTCATTTGAAATGAGTGATGCGTAGAGACGCAAAGACGTGCAAATACACACGGACCTGAAACTGTCAGATCCAGAGATTATGTTAACCACTAGCAATCGCCTATATGAAACACCAGAAAGTCATAGGTGTTCAATATGCAAAGTTTTTCAAACTAGATTATTGACTCTAGTGCAAGTGGGAGACTGAAGGGAATATGCCCGAGAGGCAATAATAAAGTGGTTATTATGTTATTCCTTGTTTATGATAAATGTTTATTTTGCATGCTATAATTGTATTAATTTGGAAACGTTAATACATGTGTGTTTAATAAACAAAAGGAAAGTTCCTAGTTATACCTCTCTCATAAACTAGCTTGTTGATTAACAAGATGATCAAGGTTTCCTGATCATGGACACTAGATGTTGTTAATAACGAGGTCACAACATTAGTGGAATGATGTGATGAACATTCATTTGAAGTATAGCATTACGATCAAAGTCATTGTGTTTATATTGCTATAACATCATACGAAGGTATCCTACTCCTTATACCATGAGATCATGTAAATCACTAACACTAGAAGAGTATCTTGATAACATCAAACGTAACACCGCGAAAGGGTGATTATAAAGGTGGGTTCAGTGCTAAGAAAGTGTTATGTAGAGGCTCATGGATCAAGAGTGGGATTTGTCCATCCCGATGACGGATAGATATACTCTAGTCCCTCTTGGTGATATCACATTGGTTAGCTTGATAGCAAGTGATGAGATCACTAGAATGTTATATCGCGGGAACAAGAAAAGAGTACATGTCTGTAACGAGATCAAACTAGGTATGGAGATACCGATGATCGAATCTTGGACATGTAATATATCGTGAGACAAAGGGATTTAGTTACTAGCGTTAAAGGTTCACACGATCACCAGAGTCATCGTTGAATATGTGGGAGTCAGTACGGATCTCCAGGTCTTTCTGCTGATTATTGATCGAAGAGGGGTCTCGATCATGTCTGCATTATTCGTGAACCGTAGGGTGACACGCTTAAGGGATACCGACAGCATTTGGAGCAAATATGTTTCAGATAAAGATTTAAGAAAGCGGTGGAATTATTTCGATGGAAACCGGAATTGTTTCGAGTGAAATTGCAGAAACTGGTTCTGCATGTGATATTGAAATATTGCAGGGGTTTTATGTGAATGTTTGTTAATTAAAGTAATTAAAAAAATTCTGAATAAAATTAATAAAAGAGTTTTATTAAATGAGAGAGCATTAAATTTGGAGAAATTTAATGCATTTAAAGTGGAGACTTTAAAGGGGAATGTTAAGGGGCAAATTTATGTGGAGGGGGTTACCACCACATGAATGGGGGAGGTGAGGGGTCACCCCCATGGGGCGCCGGCCATGGGGAGGGGTACCCCCCTCCTCCTATAAAAGGCCACCCCTCTCACCCTTCTTCCTCACACCTCCTCGTGAAGGATCTCTCTCCCCCTCTAGTATTATCCCCCCATGGTCTCGGATTAGCGAGATACATGTTCCCGATGGCTTTATCTGGAAAGGAGTTGCTGCTTCCTCTGCTTTGCTGGAGCGAGGGATGGTGGTTGTCGGGGTACCGCATGTGTGTGCAATCACGGATGCACCGCTGCTTTGTGGTGCTGGACTTGGTGGTGCTGGACTTTCTGGAGCTGGATCTGATGGACGTGGTGGAGCTGGACCTGCTGGACCTGCTAGACTTCATCACGATCTTGAGATCGGCAAGTGTACGACTACATCATCCACGAGTTCCATCTTGTTAACAAAGCTTTGTTGTCTTAGAGGGTATGTTCTCTAGGGATGTATATCCACCCATTGCTTGTATCTAATAGATAGATCTTGGCGTATAATAGTTTCCGTCATAGGGAAAAAAGTTGTTTTCTATGCTGTGAACCCTTCACCTCGAGCTACACCACTGACGAGAACAAGATCCTATGCAAGGCATGGATGGAGGTTTCGTGATGCGTCCAAAATTGAAGCACATTTACCTTTTGTTTTTGCATAAATAGAGTAGGGATTTTTGTATTTCACCGCGTCTATGCGCTCTATTTTGTTCTTGTTTCAACAGGATCCTAAATCATGGAGTCATATATGAACATATCAATTAGAGCTGTCATATTGTGTAATTATATGATATTTCTAAGTGATAAAAGTCATTTTATGAATTTGCCTTCGCACCTGGAAGAATACAAATCAAAGAGGAAGCATCAATATGGTTAACAACCACTGGTATAGGCAGAGCCTGCCCATACTGTCCGCCTGTACCAGGTGCCATCGCGATCACCTCGTCAAATAATTCTTCCTGGCAAAGACGAGAGGGAGATCCGACATTCACAGCCACTAGAAACCATGAAACACCACATCTTAGAGGGATCTGAAGGAGGAACTTGGCTGGGGTAAAATCCTGGCTGCTTCACGCATCATTTGATGACAACGCATCATCCCCTTCATCATCGGCCACTGCATCTTCATCACCACCATTAGTCCCATATTTCATCTATTAGATCTCTTTGCAATTCCATATCCAATTGTGGTTTGCATTAGATCTACCTTCGTACTTTAATCCATTCATTTGATTATGATGATGATGTTGATTGCTTCCATGAGTGAGTAGTTCCTTTGTTCTTGGGGAGATGGAGAAACCTAGCACCATTATGAAATTGTAATAAAGATGATCTATTCTTGTGTCTGTATGACTTGCTTGTCTATGATATAATTATGATCTGTGTTTGATCTCTCTCTTTAGATGGTATGCGTAGTCGGCCGCATATCATTTGCCTTCGGGACTAAAGTGTAACATCCCAAAACTTCAATCCAAGTTTATCAAAGATCCAATCATCCAAAAATAGGGTTCACAAAAACTTTTCCATTTTTAAAATGAAAGCATTCATATTGTGTGCATTTAAATAGGAGTTGTTTGAATTTCCATGATTAAGTGATCCAATGCTTGTAAAATGTTTCTTAGGTGAGTTAAACATCATCTACATCATTCCCAAACTTTTTCTAAAGAAAATCAAATCAAAAAGATTTAAAATGGAGAAATGGTCATTTTGCCAAAATTAACTCCCATGTCTACTTTGGCTATTCCTAGTACTCAAAAATTAACAGACACAATTCTTGATCTTTGCACCCCTTGCTAGTACACATAATGAGGTACCAAGGCCCACCTTTTGATCTTCTAAAAACCTTCTGTAAACTATTTTAAATAACAGTTCAAAATTGAATCTTTATCATATGGGAAGATCCCACTTTTTCAAAAACCACTCAAACAAGCTCAACTTTCAAAACCCAAGCATCTACAGACTCACCAGCACCAACTTAGCACACCCACCAAAAATCTTTTCAAAATTCAAAACTTGAGTTCTTGCGGCCATTTCATCGAGCAATTGGCGATACAAATCAAACAAAACCGAACACTATTATGAGCGGTGATTGAAGCCTAACTTGTTCCCTCTCTAGCTCACAACCATCTCAGTAGATCATCTAGCAAGTTAAACCAAGCACTAGACTCACTGTAAGCTGGCAATGACATCAATGGTGAACAGCCGAAGCTCACCATGCCACCCAAAGGAGACAAGCTAGGAGGATATTTAGCCATGCCAACCTTGTCTAGGAGGCAGCCACCGTCCCCACCGCCACTCCAGGCCCCGAACCTTGCCAACCCCTGGACCACATGCACGGACCGCGTCAGCCCGCCAGCAACCATGCGAGCATGCGCTAGAGCGCCACCCTCGACCGACGCCCCACAGACCGCGCCGCCCTCGCCACGCATACATGATCGCCACCGACCAGAGACCGCCAGACATCCCGTTCACCGCCCCATGACGCCTTGACCACCACTGTCGTCAAAGACGTCGCCTACGCCATGCGAGCATCGCATGTTCAGACCAAACCGCACCGCCTCGTCTACCTCGCCACCGTGTCGTTGAGCATCGCCAGGAGCACCGCACCGCCTCTTACTCTCCCATGCCGATATAGCCGTCGACCATCGACCACGACGAGCTCACCATGCGCCCCGTCGGTCCCCTCTCGCCACTATAAATAGAGGCCACGCCCAGCCGATTTGAGCACACCATCTCACTCACCACCTCTCACACTCACTCCCCACCGCCAGCTGGAGCCGCTCAAGCACCAGAGCGCCGGAATTGCAGCCGGAGCCGCCGCCTCGGGAGGAGAAGGGCGCCGTTGATCCAGGCCGCCCCAGGAGAAGCTGCCGGTACCAGGAGGTTCACCGTCGTTGACTTCGTCGTTCGCCCGCCTCGCCGACCCTCGCCTGAACCCCGGTGAGCCCCCAACGACCCCATCCCACGCTTAGGTTACATCTGCCTGTCTCGCCCTGCCCAACATCGATGATGACCCTCAGCCGTTGGATTAGAACCAGATTGCACAGCCACCGTTCGCCCATACCGCCCTTTTCGTGTCACCGACGGGTAGGATCTCGCTAAGTCAGCCAGCCCACGGCCTTGTGCGCGACGATGGGCCGCCCATTCAGTTCAGCGTTGGAAATTCAAATTAGGATTTTTCTTTTTAGTTAGAATATAGTTTCTGTCCTGTGTTTCAAAAATCAATCCTGTGAGTTTGACCAATCCAAATTGCATGAAACTAATTTTGTCTGAAAGGTATTGAAAAGCTCTATCCAAGCCCGTTGGATTTAATTCATTTAGAGTTATAGATCTCTCCTAATAAAAATGAGAAGACAGAAGCTTTTACAACTTGCAACATTTTTATAAAATCAACCAAGTTAGCTTTTGAGTTGATTCCAACTCTCAAAAATCACATTTCATCATATCTATCCAAGTATGTAATAATATTAAGGTTTACAGGCAGTGACTTTGGACTAGTACCAAAATAATGCTATATAGGCATTTCTAGTCACTTTAAATCATTAAATAATAAACTTAAACAAAAGTAATATTGATCCAACCTTTAAATCTCATTACCACCCATGGAATATGTGGTGAGGACATGTGTCCACATGATCTCATATTTTGGTGGTGAATATTAAAATTTTAGTTAACATTTCAATGAGTAGAAATTACTTTTCTAAAATAAAAAGATTAAAACTATTGAATTAAAACTTGTAATGTTTGTGATGATAATAGACCATCAATTGTGTGCTTTAGAATGCTACTTAGCCTAGTTAAGTATTGTTTGGTGATTATGCACTCCCTATGTATTTCTAGACAATAGTACCAACCAAGCCTTCGAGGAGGAGGAGTTCTACCAAGAAGAAGAAGAAGAAGACAACTTCAACCACTGCACCAACCAAGGCAAGCTATTAGTGGCAAGCTAACCCTTGCAAACATGCTTTAGTAAGCTATGGTAGCAAACTAGAATAAAACTAGATAGTTTAGTAAAGATGCCTTAAGCATACTTTGCTCACACCCCCTTAGTTACACAAAGTTCTTCAATTAATTTTGAAGGTAGCATAAAGAGTATAAAACTTGACCTACTTAGAAACCTTTAGATGTCATTCTATGGCATGAGATTGATCCCACCTTTCCACCTTAGTGAACACTCTTAACCTAGTGTTTTAGAATAGATCAAACTTGAGTCATTTTAGATGGGAACACTTGGTGAAAATGAGTTATGAAAACCTTGGAATAATGAGTCATTCTATTGAGATGTTTTGACAGGTGTTGAGAAACACAATTGGTTTATGATGATGAAAATGATAAGGCATGAGCCTTAACCCTTTTATAAAACTGATGGTTGGATTCGGATGCGATACCATTCCAAATTTACCGTACAACCACATTACCTGAATTGGGTAAGGCTTAGCTGGAAATTTATATGCATTAGTATTAGTTCCCTCACGGGAGAGGTTTGAGCTGAGGCTACCTCTCAATGTTGTCCACCTATGCAAAGGCCCAAGATGACTGATGGTCATGGTTGGGAGGCCATGCTCATAGGAGAGGTGCTTGTACTAGGGTGTGTAAAGGGAAGGTTATGTTTGATTATCTGCATACCAAGTATGATGATTCAGGGTTATCCCTGACAGATGTATCGAATCTTGTGGTGAAAGTGTACCACCTCTGCAGAGTGTCAAACTATTCGAATATCCACGTCCGTGGTTATGGACAGTTGGAATGGCCATACTGTTTCGTTGTTAGATGTTTTCTAAATAACTTGAAATGAATGATGAACCCGGACTTGACCACAACAGGGTTGTGTAGATGAAAATAGTTTCCCCAACTTAGGTGATTCTAGACTTTTATTTTTATCTTTCTTGTTTCAGAACTCAGCTTAGGTTTCAAACTTAACTTGATAGTTATTCTTTCAATTCAGTACTTTAACTTAGAAGTATAACCCTTGCTAGTAGTAGTTTGCGAGTACTTAAAGAGTACTCATGGCTTTTGTCCTGGCTATTATCATGGCGGACTATGAAGGAGATTATCAAGATGATGGTCACAGGACGGCTATGATAACTAGGACTATCTCGCCGTCGGCATTACTGTGCCTCAAGATGGACCCCACCACTACGCTATCGTTTATTTCCGCTGCTTGTTGTATTAAAGACCGATCATGAGATCCTTATTAGTGTAAAACCTTATGTATGGTTTGTAATGGATGATGTACTATGATATCCAATCTTATGTCTGTAAAATGGTAATCCTGGGATTGCAGGTATGGCATAACGGCATCCGGGATTAAAATCCGGTGTTGACAAGTTGGTATCGAGCCATCCGACCATAGGAGACCCTAGTTAGAATGGACGTCCAAACCAAAAACTTAGCTTCAAAACCAAAGTGAGTATTTATGAAAACTATTTCCCTTACCCTTGTGAACTCATTCTTTATCAAAAATACATGTTCCTCAAAAATTCTTACATTACTACTTAAAATTTGACACACTTGATCACTTCACTAATTTCCTCATCCTAAATTCTTGTAGATGGAGACTCAGTTTAGCAAGTTTTACCAGTTGGGGAAACGGAGGTCAGCTGATCTTCGAGAGGGATCTGGATTCACTATCAGAATTTCTGGGACGCCCACATCCGTAGTTTCTTGGAGCTCAACTTCCAGGACCCCTAGGAGGAGACCTACAATGGCTAGTCACCGCAGATCTTCGAGGAAGCATTGAAGCACCAACTTCCGGGAGAATTCAGTTCTCTGTGAGAGAGAACAACTGGCTAGATGGATTAGCCAGGGCAATGCATGAAGCTCTCGCACGTCTATGTGCCCTCAGCGTCAACAAGACCCAAGGAACCCGTTTTGCCCACTATGCGAGACGTGACTTCATGGGAATGCCAATGGAGATGCCAAGTCACCCAGAGTTGAAGCGTCAAGTGGAGAATCTTGACTTCTTGCTTTATGACTGACAGCAGGAGCTGGACAATGCCAGAGAGTTAGCCAACCAGAACCGTGCCATCGCCGACCAGAAGGCCCAGACTTTCTGCTTTGCTGTCCAAGATCGCCATCTCTTCGTCGCCAGCCGCGTTAAGAAGGATTGCACCATCGCCCGTCTTCGCAAGAAGGTGGCAGACCTCGAGAAGACCGTCAAGGAGCAGGAAGCTCAGCTTGTAGCAAAAGAAGAAGAAGATGAGGGTGAAGACATCCAAGGAGATATGGATTCTTACCTCAGCAACGATGATGACTTTCTGGAGGAGGATGCCGTGGACTTCTACACTGAAGATGAAGACTCCGACTTCATCGACGATGAGTAGATGCACTAGAGCACTGTCGTAGCATGAGATGTATCATCTCATTGTATCGTAGCTTGCAGAATGGTTCTTCAAACCATCTGTTTTCCCTTTTATTGCTGTGGTGTGTGTTGTATCGTGTGCTTGTTTGCATGAATGAAAAAGCAGTTAGTTGAGAAACCTGAGTCTAACTCAAAGTTTTAGCTTTGAAAACCTCAAAACCACGAACCTTAGAATTTCCCTCTTACCCCTATATCCATCTAAATCTCCAGATGCTTCGTGGAAACCAAGGAGGAAGCAGCTCGTCGCAGGACCCAATGCTGCAGATCTTGCAGAATCTCATAGCGGATCGTGAAGCAAGCAGGGCCGAACGTCAAGCCAACTTAGCAACACTGCAGCAGATCGCCCAGATGGCTCTCAACAACCAAGGGCATGGAAATCAGGATCACCAAGGATCCAAACTCAAAAACTTTCAGAACACAAATCCCCCAATCTTCAACCAATCTGAGAACCCACTAGATGCTGATGACTGGTTGCGTACCATAGAAAACAACTTGGAGGTTGCAGGAGTGGATGCAAATGAGAAAGTTCTATTCGCCACCCACTATCTGGCAGGAGATGCAAGAGCTTGGTGGAATAGCATCCGCACTATGAACCAAGGTCAAGTCATGACCTGGGAAGCATTCAAGGTCAAGTTCAGCCGCACCCACGTGCCGCAAGGTCTTGTCAATAGGATGAGAGATGAATTCTGTGAGTTGAAGCAAGGAAGAATGACGGTGGTAGAGTACCGTGACAAATTCCTGTCACTTGCCAGATATGCACCCGATGAGATCAACACGGAGGCCAAGAAGAAGGAGAGATTCTTGAACGGACTGCATGATGAGATGCAGACTGTCCTCGTCAACATCCGTTTCGATGATCTCGAAGAGCTAGTCGACTCTGGCATTCAGATGGAAGGGAAGATTAACCAGGCAAACGACAACCGCAAGCGTCGTATGATGCAGAAGTCTGGATCCAACAGTCACCAGAAGTACCATCCCAACCCTTCACCAGGATATGCACCAAGGAACAACCGACCCTCGAATTCTCGCCCAAGCTACCCCAACCGTAGCGGAGGCAATGTGAAGTCCAGAGGAAACAATCACAACTCCGGTAATGCCAATCATTTCAACCGTGCACCTCCCAAGAGCAACAACAACAACAACAACAGCAACACTGCACCCAGAACTGGCAGCAATGCTATACCGTTCGCAGCCAAAGACAAGTCCCAGATCACCTGTTTCGAGTGTGGAGTGAAAGGTCACTACTCCAATGAGTGTCCCAAGAAGGCTGCCGCCAATGCCAATGTGAATGCCCCAGCTCAGCAGCAGCGTCGTGTTCAGCCAGGAAGGAGGTTTGCTCGAGGGAACCCGCACAACCGCAATGGTCGTCTCTTCCACATGAACGCAGAAGAAGCCCAAGAAGCGCCAGATGTAGTGCTGGGTATGTTTTCTGTCAACTCAGTTTTAGCAAGAGTATTGTTTGATTCTGGAGCATCGCATTCCTTTGTCACCGAAGAATTTGTATGCACTAGTAAGATTCGCCCAACCAACTTGAAGCATGTCATGATAGTTCAAATCCCCGGCTCAACTACCAAAGCTAGAAAAAATTGCAAAATGTACCTATCGTAATACATGGGATAGATTTTTATGCCAACCTAATTGTACTTGGAACCAAAGGATTGGAAGTAGTACTAGGCATGGACTGGATGTCAAGGCATCAAGGACTGATAGACTGTGCTAAGAAAGCGATCACCATGACCAGTAGTTCTGGAGTAACAGTAGAACATATCTCTGAAACCTTGCCCCGTCAATTTAAGTGCAACAAGAGTGTAGCCTTGCCTACCATTGACCAAGTCAGAGTAGTCTATGAATACCCCGACGTATTCCCAGATGAATTGCCAGGTATGCCCCCGGATAGGGATATAGAGTTCATTATCAACCTAATCCCCGGAACCGGACCTATAGCCCAGAGACCTTATACCATGAACCCCTCAGAGTTAGTGGAACTGAAGAAGCAGTTGGATGCCATGTTAGCAACAGGCTTGATTCAGCCAAGCGCATCGCCATGGAGATCACCAGTGTTATTCATCGACAAGAAAGATGGAGGCAACCGTCTGTGCACAGATTACCGAAAATTGAATGATGTCACCATCAAGAACAAGTACCCCTTGCCAAAGATAGAGGATCTATTTGATCAGTTGGTGGAGCTCGGTATTCTCAAAGATTGATCTTAGGACTGGTTATCACCAACTTAAGATTCGTGCAACGGATATTCCGAAGACCGCCTTTACTACTCGCTATGGTTTATACGAGTATACGGTTATGTCTTTTGTATTAACCAATGCCCCTGCTTATTTCATGAATCTCATGAATAAGATCTTTATGAATTTCCTAGATAAGTTTGTAGTTGTGTTTATCGACGACATCCTTATCTACTCCAAGTCCGAAGAAGAGCATGAGCAACATCTGAGAATCATCCTAGGAACCCCGAGAGAGCATCAGTTATATGCCAAGTTTAGCAAGTGTTAGTTTTGGCTGAAAGAAGTAGGATTCCTAGGACATTTGTGTCTGCCAGAGGAGTCTCTGTTGATCCCAGCAAGATCAAAGATGTTGAAGAATGGGAAGCCCCAACCAATCAAACCCAAGTTCGTTCATTCCTTGGATTAGCGGGATATTATCGCAAGTTTGTAGAAGGATTCTTGAGCATAGCCCGACCAATGACCCAATTGTTGAAGAAGGACAAGAAGTTTGAATGGATGGACAAGTGTGAAGCCAGTTTCCAGGAGCTGAAGAAGAGATTGATATCAGCCCCAATTTTGATCATGCCAGACATCAAGAAGCCGTTTGATGTATATTGTGATGCATCCAAGATTGGTCTAGGATGTGTATTGATGCAAGAAGGCAAAGTCATCGCGTATTTGTCGCGACAACTGAAGCAGCATGAGCAGAACTATCCGACCCATGATCTTGAGCTAGCAGCCGTGGTTCTGGCGTTGAAGACATGGCGTCACTATTTGATGGGTAATCGCTGTGAGATTTACTCAGATCATAAAAGCTTGAAGTATATCTTCACCCAGAAGGAGCTAAATATGAGGCAAAGAAGATGGATAGAGTTAATCAAGGATTATGACCTTGACATTCACTATCACCCCGGCAAAGCCAATGTGGTAGCGGATGCTCTTAGCAGATTGCCGTGTAGGTTTAACACCATGATCAAAGAGAAGCAACCAAGTTTGTATGAGGAGCTGGAGCAGTTCAGGACTGAAGTAGTTAGCAAAGGATTCCTAGCAAGCATTGAACTTCAACCCACTTTGTTTAGCCAGATCAAGGAAGCCCAGAAGGGAAATGAGAGTATCGACGGAATCAAACGTCGTATTGGTACAGGCAAAGTACCTGGATTCACCGAAGACGAAGAAGAATCTTGTGGTACAAAGGACGTGTCGTGTACCAAGAGATTCGAGCTGAAGGAGGTTATCATGAAGGAAGCTCATGATACTCTTTATTCTATCCACCCCGGAGGAACAAAGATGTATCAGGATTTGAAAGAGAAATTTTGGTGGCACAAGATGAAGAGAGAGATCGGAAGCTACATCGCCAAGTGTGACATTTGTCAAAGAGTCAAAGCAGAGCATCACAGACCTGCAGGATTGTTGCAACCATTGCAGATTCCGGAATGGAAATGGGATTCCGTCGGGATGGACTTTATCACAGGTTTACCTACTTCTAGTAGGGGAAATGACTCAATCTGGGTCATAGTTGATAGACTATCTAAGGTAGCCCACTTCATACCTGTCAAGACAACCTACCAAAGTGCAAAACTAGCAGAGCTGTACATTGCTAGAATTGTTAGTCTGCATGGAACCCCAAGACCATTGTATCGATCGAGGAACCCCGGTTTACTTCAAGATTTTGGCGAAAGTCCAGAAGGTTTAGGAACCAAGTTAATTTTAGTACCGCCTATCACCCATAAACAGATGGCCGACCGAGAGAGTCAAGATTCTTGAGGATATGCTTAGAGCACTGTGTTGGAATATGGATCAAAATGGGAAGACTGCCTACCATTCGCAGAGTTCTCATATAACAACAGTTATCAGGCTAGTTTGCAAATGGCACCATTTGAATTCCTATACGGAAGAAAATGTCGTACCCCCTTAAATTGGTCGCAAGTAGGAGAGAGTCAAATCTTTGGACCCGACATTCTCCGAGAAGCGAAGAAAGTTCACAAAGTCCGTGAGCACCTCAAGACTGCCCAATCCGCATGTAAGAGCTATCTTGACAAGAGAAGGAGAGACCTGACTTTCAATGTCGGAGATTTCGTATATCTCAAGGTTTCACCCTTGAAGGGAACTCAACGCTTTAGTCTGAAGGGAAAGTTAGCCCCCAGATATATCGGACCTTTCAAGATTCTGAACCGTCGAGGAGAAGTATCGTATCAGCTGGAATTGCCTGAAGAGATGTCAGCCATCCACAATGTGTTCCATATCTCGTTACTCCGCAAATGCCTAGAAGTACCAGAAAAGACTGAAGTTTTCAAGAACATCGATCACAGAGCTGTGGAAATCAACAACGAGCTGACCTATCAGGAAGTGCCCATTCGTATCTTAGAAGAAGCCTACAGAACCACCAGGACCAGAAGTATCAAGTTTCTCAAGATTCAGTGGAGCAACCATACCGAGGAGGAAGCCACCTGGGAACGCGGAGATTACATTAGGACAGAGTTCCCAGATCTTTTTAGTTCCTAGTTTTCTTTGTAAATCTCGGGACAAGATTTTGTTTAAGGGGGGAAGGTTTGTAACATCCCAAAACTTCAATCCAAGCTTATCAAAGATCAAATCATCCAAATTTAGGATTAACAAAAACTTTTCCATAATTAAAATGAAAGCATTCATATATGTGTGCATTTAAAATAGGAGTTGTTTTGAATTGCCATGATTGTGTGATCCCTTGCTTCTAAAATGTTTCTTAGGTGATTTAAACATCATCTACATCATTCCCAAACTTTTCCTAAAAGAAATCAAATAAAAAAGAATTAAAATAAAGGAATGGTCATTTTGACAAAATTAACTCTCATGCCTACTTTGGCTATTCCTAGTACTCAATTCTTAACAGAAACAATTCTGGATCTTTATACCCCTTGCTAGTACACATAATGAGGTACCAAGGCCCACCTTTTGATCTTCTAAAAACCTTCTGTAAACTATTTTAAATAACAGTTCAAAATTGAATCTTTATCATATGGGAAGATCCCACTTTTTCAAAAAACCACTCAAACAAGCTCAACTTTCAAAACCCAAGCATCTACAGACTCACCAGCACCAACTTAGCACATCCACCAAAAATCTTTTCAAAATTCAAAACTTGAGTTCTTGCGGCCATTTCATCGAACAGGTGGCAGACACAGATCAAACATTGGTCAAAACACTATAGTGTGCAGTACTTCTTGTCACCATTTGGGCCTAACTCGGTCCCCCTGTCCCCCCAGCTCAAACCCCGGCCCTAGCTCTCTCTCCCTCTCCCCTAGCTGCTCCAGTGCCAAGCCGCCCGACGCCATGCGCCAGGTCGACCATGGACAGCTCGCACAAAGCTGCCCCGCGCTCTCCTTCGCCCGCTGGCAGACAGGCGCCATCACACCGCACCGCCTCGACCAGCCCCCGACCAAAATCGAGCGGAGGACAAGCCCCAGTTGCTCGCGCCCATGTCTCTGTCCGCCATGCCGATCACCCCGGAGCGCCACGCCCGCCAGAGTAGCACCGGCCTCGCCAAGCCCTAGCCTTGCGTGGCAGCAACCGCAGCAGGCCCAGCAACCGCCCAGACATCCTTGTTCGCAGCCTCGCGACCAGCAGCCCCGAGGAACCGCGTCGAACAACACCACCGCGCCCAGTGCACCGCCCGCTCCCGACCAGCATAGACCGCCTCTTGCAGCGCCATCAAGCCATAGAGAATCGCCAGGAGACCGGCCACCGTCCGCCTACCTCGCCCATGCCCTTAGCTCGCTTGCCGTCGCCCACGTCGAGCTCTGCCCATGCCGCTCTGCACCCTTCGCTCGCCTATATAAGGAGGCCTCCCCAGCAAGCTCTCTTCACACCATTCTCATCCCCACCTCTCACTCTCACTCCCCACCGCCAGCCGGAGCCGCTGGAGCACCAGAGCGCCGGAATTGCAGCCGGAGTCGCCGCCTCGGGAGGAGAAGGGCGCCGTTGATCCAGGCCATCCCAGGAGGCGCCGCTTGTACCAGGAGAACCGCCGTCGTCTTCCACTTCGTTCGCCCGCATCGCCGACCCCGCTAGAGCCCCGGTACGCCCCCACTGCACCCTCACCGACCGTGCTAGGGTTCTGTCTCGCCGGCGTTGCCCAACGTCGACGACGACCCTCAGCCGTCGATCTGCCCTCTAATCGCACGACCACCTTTCATCCATACCCCTTCGGTACCCCCTGTTCCACTGACGGGTGGGGCCCTCACTAAAGTCAGCCCGAGACGCTGCGCGGAGCGCAGTGGGCCGGCCCATTTCGTTCCCGCGCGCGTTGGAAATTCAAATTAGGATTTTTCTTTTTAGTTAGAATATAGTTTCTGTCCTGTGTTTCAAAAATCAATTCTGTGAGTTTGACAAATCCAAATTGCATGAAACTAATTTTTTCTGAAAGGTATTGAAATGCTCTATCCAAGCCTGTTGGATTTAGTTCAATTAGATTTATAGATCTCTCCTAATAAAAATGAGAAGACAGAAGCTTTTACAACTTGCAACATTTTTATAAAATCAACCAAGTTAGCTTTTGAGTTGATTCCAACTCTCAAAAATCACATTTCATCATATCTATCCAAATATGTAATAATATTAAGGTTTATAGGCAGTGACTTTGGACTAGTACCAAAATAATGCTATATAGGCATTTCTAGTCACTTTAAATCATTAAATAATAAACTTAAACCAATGTAATATTGATCCAACCTTTAAATCTCATTCCCACCTATGGAATATGTGGTGAGGACATGTGTCCACATGATCTCATATTTTGGTGGTGAATATTAAAATTTTAGTTAACATTTCAATGAGTAGAAATTACTTTTCTAAAATAAAAAAGATTAAAACTATTGAATTAAAACTTGTAATGTTTGTGATGATAATATACCATCAATTGTGTGCTTTAGAATGCTACTTAGCCTAGTTAAGTATTATTTGGTGATTGTGCACTCCCTATGTATTTCTAGACAATAGTACCGACCAAGCCTTCGAGGAGGAGGAGGAGTTCTACCAAGAAGAAGAAGAAGAAGACAACTTCAACCACTGCACCAACCAAGGCAAGATATTAGTGGCAAGCTAACCCTTGCAAACATGCTTTAGTAAGCTATGGTAGCAAACTAGAGTAAAACTAGATAGTTTAGTAAAGATGCCTTAAGCATACTTTGCTCACACCCCCTTAGTTACACAAAGTTCTTCAATTAATTTTGAAGGTAGCATAAAGAGTATAAAACTTGACCTACTTAGAAACCTTTAGATGTCATTCTATGGCATGAGATTGATCCCACCTTTCCACCTTAGTGAACACTCTTAACCTAGTGTTTTAGAATAGATCAAACTTGAGTCATTTTAGATGGGAACACTTGGTGAAAATGAGTTATGAAAACCTTGGAATGATGAGTCATTCTATTGAGATTTTTTGACAGGTGTTGAGAAACACAATTGGTTTATGATGATGAAAATGATAAGGCATGATCCTTAACCCTTTTATAAAACTGATGGTTGGATTCGGATGCGATACCATTCCAAATTTACCGTACAACCACATTACCTGAATTGGGTAAGGCTTAGCTAGAAATTTATATGCATTAGTATTAGTTCCCTCACGGGAGAGGTTTGAGCTGAGGCTACCTCTCAATGTTGTCCACCTATGCAGTGCCCAAGATGACTGATGGTCATGGTTGGGAGGCCATGCTCATAGGAGAGGTGCTTGTACTAGGGTGTGTAAAGAGAAGGTTATGTTTGATTATCTGCATACCAAGTATGATGATTCAGGGTTATCCCTAACAGATGTATCGAATCTTGTGGTGAAAGTGTACCACCTCTGCAGAGTGTCAAACTATTCGAATAGTCGTCATGTTATGATTGGATTGGAATGGCCATACTGTTTCGTTGTTAGATGTTTTCTAAATAACTTGAAATGAATGATGAACCCGGACTTGACCACAACAGGGTTGTGTAGATGAAAATAGTTTCCCCAACTTAGGTGATTCTAGACTTTTATTTTTATCTTTCTTGTTTCAGAACTCAGCTTAGGTTTCAAACTTAACTTGATAGTTATTCTTTCAATTCAGTACTTTAACTTAGAAGTATAACCCTTGCTAGTAGTAGTTTGCGAGTACTTAAAGAGTACTCATGGCTTTTGTCCCTGGCTATTATCATGGCCAGACTATGAAGGAGATTATCAAGATGATGGTCAGCAGGACGGCTATAATAACTAGGACTATCTGCCTTCGTCAGCATTGCCTGTGCCCCTGAAGATGGACCCCACCGCTACGCTATCGTTTATTTCCGCTGCTTGTTGTATTAAAGACTGGATCATGAGATCCTTATTAGTGTAAAACCTTATGTATGGTTTGTAATGGATGATGTACTATGAGATCCAATCCGTTATGTCTCGCAAAAATGGTAATCCTGGGATTGCGAGGTATGGCATAACGGGCATCTGGGATTAAAGATCCGGGTGTTGACACATATTTTGGTGGTGAATATTAAATTTTAGTTAACATTTCAATGAGTAGAAATTACTTTTCTAAAATAAAAAGATTAAAACTATTGAATTAAAACTTGTAATGTTTGTGATTATCATAGATCATCAATTGTGTGCTTTAGAATGCTACTTAGCCTAGTTAAGTATTGTTTAGTGATTGTGCACTCCCTATGTATTTCTAGACGATAACACCGACCAAACTCTCGAGGAGGAGGAGTTCTACCAGGAAGAAGAAGAAGACAACTTCAACCACTGCACCAACCAAGGCAAGCCACTGGTAGCAGGGCAAGCTAACCCTTGCAAACTTACCTTAGCAAGCTAGAATAAACTAGATGGTTTAGCAAAGATGCCTTAAGCATGCTTTAATCACACCCCTTTTCACTATTAATGCCCCAAGTCTCATGGACAAGTTTTACCCCACCTTAGATTATACAAAGTTCTTTAATTAATTTTGAAGGTAGCATAAAGAGTATAAAACTTGACTTAATTAGAACCCTTAGATGTCATCCTATGGCATGAGATTGATACTACCCCTCCACCTTAGTGAACACTCTTAACCTAGTATTTTAGAATAGATCAAACTTGAGTCAATTTAGATGGGAACACTTGGTGAAAATGAGTTATGAAAACCTTGGAATGATGAGTCATTCTATTGAGATGTTTTGACATGTGTTGAGAAACACAATTGGTTTATGATGATGAAAATGATAAGGCATGAGCCTTAACCCTTTTATAAAACTGATGGTTGGATTCGGATGCGATACCATTCCAAATTTACCGTACAACCACATTACCTGAATTGGGTAAGGCTTAGCTGGAAATTTATATGCATTAGTATTAGTTCCCTCACGGGAGAGGTTTGATCTAAGGCTACCTCTCAATGTTGTCCACCTATGTAGTGCCCAAGATGACTGATGGTCATGGTTGGGAGGCCATGCTCATAGGAGAGGTGCTTGTACTAGGGTGTGTAAAGGGAAGGTTATGTTTGATTATCTGCATACCAAGTATGATGATTCAGGGTTATCCCTGACGGATGTATCGAATCTTGTGGTGAAAGTGTACCACCTCTGCAGTGTCAAACTATTGAATAAGCCGTGTCGCGGTTATGGACAGTTGGAATGGCCATACTGTTTCATTGTCAGATGTTTTCTAAATAACTTGAAATGAATGATGAACCCGGACTTGACCACAACAGGGTTGTGTAGATGAAAATAGTTTCCCCAACTTAGGTGATTCTAGACTTTTATTTTTATCTTTCTTGTTTCAGAACTCAGCTTAGGTTTCAAACTTAACTTGATAGTTATTCTTTCAATTCAGCACTTTAACTTAGAAGTATAACCCTTGCTAGTAGTAGTTTGCGAGTACTTAAAGAGTACTCATGGCTTTTGTCCCTGGCTATTATCATGGCCAGACTATGAAGGAGATTATCAAGATGATGGTCAGCAGGACGACTATGATAACTAGGACTATCTGCCGTCGGATTGCCTGTGCCCCTGAAGATGGACCCCACCGCTACGCTATCGTTTATTTCCGCTGCTTGTTGTATTAAAGACTGGATCATGAGATCCTTATTTGTGTGAAACCTTATGTATGGTTTGTAATGGATGATGTACTATGATATCCAATCCGTTATGTCTCGCAAAAATGGTAATCCTGGGATTGCGAGGTATGGCATAACGGGCACCTGGGATTGAAAATCCGGGTGTTGACATAAAGGGAGGAGGAGATCCATTGGACGTGTCTTGGAAGCATACCCAAAATGCCCCGTGACAAATTGGCGGCGGCTCGTAACCTACATGGTCAAAGGAGGATTAAAGAGGGACTCCCTAAGCTAATTACGATATCCACAGGGAAACCCTTAATTGAGGTGGTTTGTATGAGTGATTGCTCTCAGACATCACAATGGTTATTTAGAAGTGACCTCACACTTGGCTCAAGAAAGTGGCTTCCTACGAGCCTTGTCGTGAACATCTTATTATGGAGCTCTGTCCACACATGTCATGACACAAGAAGTATGTTATCTTGGTTGCACATAACAATAATACTATGCTAGCGGTGCATCCTACATCCCCGAGAACATTTTAGCCCCATTGAGTTCAACCATGCTTTCACATAAACTTGTTACTTGTTTCCTTTTTACTTGTTTTAATTACTTTTCTGCAAACAACCATAAACTATTCAAACACCCTTTACTTGAGATCAAAGACAACTTATAAGTATTCTTTGCTAGATAGTAATGAGGGGCATAAAGACCTTTACCAATAGCTCTCTGTGGGTTTGATATCTTTACTTTGAAACTAGCTACAATTGCTATGTGCATTTGCAGTCATTAGGCTATATTCTGGCGCCGTTGCCAGGGAGCTAAGCGCTTTTGGTCTTTGTTCTTAGTTACTTATTTTACTCATTGTTTTACTAAAGTTGTTTATTAGTTTTAGGTAAGCACCATGACAGCAATCAGATTGATTAATCAGCTCGATGCTACTAAATACCTCAGGAAGTTCAATAGAGGACTAGTTAAAGAATTCCTGAGTGGGAGCGAACCAGAATATGAGGTCAACCCTCATTTTATCGCTATTATTAAAGAGAATTTTTTTGCAGGAGATGATCCTAATGAGGATCCTTACAATCATTTAATGCATTTTACCGAGCTATGTTGGACTCTTAGATTGAGAGGCTATTCTGATGATGAATTGAAACTTAAACTGTTTAGCCAATCTCTAACCAACACTGCTTTGGCTTGGTATAGAATTTTCCCTGCAAAGAAAATTGATACCTGGGAAAAACTTAAAGGAGATTTTGTGTCTCGATTCTTTACCAAGGTAAAAACTACTGAAGTAAGGAGGGAAATTACAAACTTCAAGGACCGCCCATGTGAAGGTTTGGTAAGAGCCTACAAAAGGTACAAGTCTCTACTTCATAAATGTGCACATCATGATTTACCTGAATGATACATTTTGCATATCTTCTATGGAGGAGTTAATCAAGAAATTAAACATGAGCTTAACATGAATTTGGGAAGTTCTTTCATGGAGTTAACTATAATTAGAGCTTGGGAACTTTTAGAACGAATTTGTCGTAATAGAGAAACATGGGGATTTGGTTAGGAGGCAAAGGAGGTATAGAAATTGAATATGATTGTCTCAATGCTTATAAAGACTCCAGTAAGGTAAAAGAAACTGGTAATGAACTGCAACTTGATGATGATATTATCTTGTAAATCCTTTAGTCTTTTACAGAACATATTGAAGCTCCAAAGAAAGATTAGCTTCATTACACTCCACCACCCGAGCCAGTTGTAGAAGAAGATCCAGTAATCATGGCCCCTATCGAGCCATTAAGGGAGGTACCCCCATATGTTGAACCCTTTCCTTTTCCAAGGACGGTGAGAAACCATATGATGGCCAAGCAACTAGAGGATCAATGCAAAGAGGAAGAATTATTTCTCAAGGAGCTAGAAGAAGGAACACAAATAAGGAAAACCGAGGAAGAGCATGTACAAGAGGCAGAGGCATCAATAAAGGAAGATATTTTAACCATGTTTGCACATTGCAACGTGATTGAGCTAGATACCGAAGCTTTGCAATTTGTTGAAGGAAAGGTAAAAGCTAAAGAAGTGGGTAAGCCTATCCTCCCATGCATTTTTGGAGGAACTTCCTATTATGGCCTTTGTGATATTGGTATAGCTATTAACGTTATCCCCTTTTAATTTTTATTTAAAAATTCAAAATGAATTAGCTCCACCTGAATTGGAAGACACGGATATGACTATAATGCTTGAAGATAAAACTCTTAGAGTCCCTATGGGAATAATTAGGAACGTACCAATATGTATTGGAACTTACAAATATCCTATTGATTTTGTGCTTATTGATATACCCACTAATGTTTATTGTCCCATCATTTTTGGAAGAACTTTTCTAAATACCACAAGAGAAAACATAGACTGCAAGAATCAAACTGTGTCTCTCAAGTTTGGTGAAGAAAAAATAGATTTTCATTTCTCCAAATTTGACCATAAAGTGGCTATTGAAGAATTAGATGATGATGAGTACGAACGTGAGGAAGAAGGTAATATCATAAACTTAGCCTCCATAGTCATCGAGACTCCCGACGATGATCTAGCAAGAAGTTTAGTAAATAATAATAATATTCTTCAAGTTGTAGAAAAAACTGAAAGAGATAACTATCTCGACTCCACACCCGAGGTGGACATCGAGATCAATCAAAAATATGAAGAACCCATAAGGAAAGGAGATGAGGCTCTTCCTCCTCCAATTCTTAAAACTCTAACAAAGGAACTAAAATATAGGTTTCTTGATGAGACAAATAATTTTCTTGTTATTGTAAGTGCTAACCTCATAGAGAAAGAAGAAGAAAACTTAATGAAGGTTCTCCGGATGCATCGAAATGCTCTTGGGTATTTGATGAGTGACTTGAAGGGGATTAGTCCCTCGATAGCCACCCATAGGATATTCATGGAAGAAGGAGCTCAGCTGGCCGTGGACTTTTAGCGATGTCTTAAACCTCACATGAAAGAGGAGGTAATAAAAGAAATAATACGTTTGTTGGATGCAGGCATCATCTTTCATGTGGAAGAGAGTGAATGGGTAAGTCATGTTCATTGTGTTCCAAAGAAAGGTGGATTTACGGTTGTAGAAAATGAACATAATGAAATGGTACCTACTAGGACTTTTGTTGGACACAGGATGTGCATTGACTATAGGAAACTAAATAAGGAAACCCGGAAAGACCATTACCCTTTATCGTTTATAGATCAATCCTTAGAAAGGCTTGCTATGCATTCTCATTTTTGCTACTTACACGGCTATTCATTTTCTCCCAAATTGTTGTACACCCTGATGATCAACTAAAAACTACTTTCATTTGTCCTTATGGCCTTTATGCTTATCGTCGTATGCATTTTGGTCTTTGCAATGCTCCTGCCACTTTTCAAAGGAGCATGACTGCTATTTTTTCTGATTATGTTGAAAGTATTATGGAAGTGTTCATGGACGATTTCCCAGTTTATGGAACTTCCTTTGATCATTGTCTCCATAATCTTCATAAAGTTTTGTAGAGATGTGAAGACACTAACTTAGTCTTGAACTGGGAGAAATGTCATTTTATGGTTCAAGAAGGCATAGTACTCGGTCACAAAGTCTCAGGTAAGGGCATATAAGTTGATAAGGCAAAGATTGAAGCAATAGAAAGGTTACCCCTCCTCAAGATATAAAAGGTATAAGAGCTTCTTAGGTCATGTAGGATTTTATAGAAGATTTGTTAAGAATTTTTCGTAAACTGCTAGACCCTTAACTAACCCTCTTCAAAAGGATGTTCGCTTTAATTTTGATGAAAAGTGTCTTACATCTTTCAACATATTAAAACAAGCCCTTCTTGAAGCTCCCATTATAAAACCACCTAATTGGAAGAAACCTTTTGAGCTATTTTGCGAAGCTAGTCATGAAGATGTAGGAGCAATTCTTTGTCAGTATGATGGTGATGACTTTAATATCATCCATCATGCTAGTCGCATCTTAAACGAGGACCGAAAGAACTATCCTATGGCAGAAAAAGAATTCTGTGCAGTAGTTTTTTCCTGTGATAAATTTAGATCTTACATCATGGACTCCAAAGTTAGAGTACATACTGATCATGTTGGCTTAGAGGAAATCCTAGAAAGGACAGATCTTAAGCCAAGAATGATCTGTTGGACTCTACTTTTGCAAGAATTTGATTTACAAATTCTACAAAGGAAGCAAGAGATGGAGCAAACATTCATGGACACTCAAGAAGTTTCTCATCCAAAGTAGGTGTCATCCCTGTACATACCCGTGGGAACCACACTACCAAAAAGGAAGTTCCCTATATCTTCTTGCAAAGGTTTTTGGTGATTTTCTACGACCTATTTTATTTGAAGAGAGGAAGAAAAGAAACTCAAATGAGACCATATTCCCTCGACGATCATGGCTTATGAAATCCTAAACATATCTTTGTTCTGGATGATTTTATGCTAATTCTTTTTGTATATTTTATTTCCTCTCATTTTTCTAAGTTCGTTGCCGGTCTTATAAGATCGGTACTGTCGAGTCATACAGACGGATTCGCCCGTACCACTGGTCGTTAAGACTGCAGGTGCCTCGGTTTTGTTTTCACATAAACGGTATGAACGCACCGTACGGGCGTAGCCCCCGTACGGTCGGTCGTTATCTATTCTGTGACCACCTTCAAGTTTTCGTTTGTTTGTTCTAATTTTTTTTAAATTGAACCACCGTGAAGTCGGTACGGACGGGCAGTATGGGCGGGACCCGCCTGTACTGCTTAGTCGGTTGACTAATTACTGACTTCAAACCGTATCATTTTTGGAAACGAACCGGTATGGGCGTGCCGTACGGTTGTGCGCCCGTACCGACTGGTCGTTACGACTCGAATTTCCTTCTTTTGCACTTTTTTGTTTCCATATTTGTTATGATTCTTATCTTGGGCGGCCTTTTTCCTCCAAGTATGAATTTTACCTTGCCTCTAACCCTTTATAAGTCTCTTTAGAGATCCACCTCTCCCTTATATCAACAGATCTAATCTACTTGATGTGCTACTCGATTCAAGGAAAAGGCAAGCCTCTAAACCTCATGGCTCGTTCATGGTAAACCTCCTCCATCAAAGCCGATAATCGCGAAGCTCAAGGCCTAAGCCCAAAGAATAAGCGGTACGCTTATGATACCGATGATGATTCTAAAGACAAGGAGTTCCAAATCTTAATGGAGCAATCAAAGATGATGAAGCCTGAAGATGAGGAAGAAGCCAAGAAACCTCATGGGAAGGGGTGCATGGAGTCGCTCAAGATCATCTCTGTCAACTATTCTTCACCAAAGCGTAAGAAGTCTAACCACTCCAATGTAGGAACTTATCAGGAGACTATGGCTCATACTTCAACAACAAAGAAGATCACCATGAACGCGCGCATGAGTGTGAAGCCACAAGAGGATTGGGGGTTCAACCTCCTGGATGTGCCAGTTGGCGCGCACGTCCTGGACAATGAACACCGTCTTAACAAGATAGAGAAGTACCAGAAAGAAGAGCTTATCCATAGGGAGATTATGCGCAAGCGCCTTTTGGATCTTGATGACAAGAAGAAACTCAATGACATGATGAGTAAAGTTGCTGATGGGATGGTCCTCTTGCGTTCGTATCTATAGAAGTGTCTTCAACGCATATCTACTCTAGAAAAGACAAACAAGAAGCTTCGAGTGGCACTCTCCAACAAGACTTCTTGACCATGAGCACGCCACAGTATTAAGTAATTGCGAGGGATTAGTTGATCCACCCGACTTGATTCCAAGCTTGGGGGGATCTGTGAGAACCTTGTAATTTATCTTACAATTTTTGCATATTTACTTTTCTGCATGCATGGTTAGGTTTAAATTTCTGAATTTGCATTAGTTACATCAACTTCGAGTTCCCTTTGTTCAAGAGAAGAATTATATACGTTGAGTTATGAGCCTTTATGATAATTGAAGTTGTGTTTGATTGAATGACTATTATATTAGATGATTGAACTAGGTTGAGTGTTATGATACTTGTACAACTGCCATAATTTTAGGGACTTCCACACCAACAAAAGTATTGATTAAGTTATAAGAAGAAGAACTCTGGTAGCATATTATAATTAAGAGTTTTTGAAAGCCATGGAAGTAGTGAGCATGATCCAATAGCTATGCTAAAAAGAAGAAGAGAAAAAGGAGTAAGCAAAAAAATATTGGCCTACAAGTATCAAAAGAGAAGAAGAAAGCAGCTATCAAAAGAATCAAACATAGAAAAAAAGAGAAGAAAAAGAGAAAATGATCATGAATATTCATTATTAAACTTAGCGCTCTATATCTTTAAACCCCATGATTATATGATATGTTGAATAAGTAGTAGCTTCTTATAATTTCATTAATACTGAAAAAGGTGTGGAAGCCTCTAAGTTATGTAATGTGTAAGGGTATGGTAATACCCCCGACGTATATCTACATCCGATGTTGTATTCCTGCTTCAATTCCTACCTCTTTTATTGTAACAACCAGTGTCTCATGAACATGATGATCTTGTCCATAAGCCACCATCTTGCTCGGGGATGAGCAAGAGCCTAGCTTGGGGGAGTTGATGTGTCCAAAATTGAAGCATATTTACCTTTTGTTTTTTGCATAAATAGAGTAGGGATTTTGTTATTTCACCGTGTCTACGCACTTTATTTTGTTCTTGTTTCAACAAGATCCCAAATCATGGAGTCATATATGAACATATCAATTACATCTGTCATATTGTGTAATTATATGATATTTCTAAGTGATAAAAGTCATTTTATGAATTTGCCTTCGCGCCTGCAAGAATACCAATCAAAGAGGAAACATCAGTATGGTTAACGACCACTGGTATGGGTGGAGCCTGCCCGTACCATCCACCCATACCAGGTGCCATCACGACCGCCTCGTCAAATACTTCTCCCTAGCAAAGACGAGAGGGAGATCCGACATTCATAGCCACCAGAAACCATGAAACAACACATCTGAGAGGGATCTGAAGGAGGAACTTGGCTAGGGTAAAATCCCGGCTGCTTCCCAGATCATTGGAGGACAACTCATCATCCCCTTCATCATCAACCACTACATCTTCATCACCATCATTACTCCCATCTTTCATCTATTAGATCTCTTTGTAATTCCAGATCCAGTTGTGGTTTGCATTAGATCTACCTTCGTACTTTAATCCATTCATTTGATTATGATGATGTTGTTGATTGCTTACATGAGTGAGTAGTTCCTATGTTCTTGGGGATATGGAGAAACCCTAGCACCATTATGAACTTGTAATAAATATGATCTATTCTTGTGTCTGTATGACTTGCTTGTCTATGATATAATTATGATTTGTGTTTGATCTCTCTCTTTAGATGGTATGCGTAGTCAGCCGCATATCATTTTCCTTCGGGACTAAAGGGAGGGAGATATCCTTTGGACGTGTCTTGGAAGCGTACCCGGAATGCCCCATGATAGATTGGCACCGGCTCGTAACCTACATGATCAAAGGGGGATTAAAGCGGGACTCCCTAAGCTAATTACGATATCCACGGGGAAACCCTTAATTGCGGTGGTTTGTATGGGTGATTGGTCTCAGAAGTCGCAGTGGTTATTGATGTCTACGCACTTATATTCTTGTAGACAGTTGTTGGGCCTCCAACTGTAGAGGTTTGTAGAATAGCAGCAAGTTTTCCCTTAAGTGGATCACCCAAGGTTTATCGAACTCAGGGAGGAAGTGGTCAAAGGTATCCCCTCTCAAGCAACCCTGCAATCAAGATACAAGAAGTCTCTTGTGTCCCCAACACACCCAATACACTTGTCAGGTGTATAGGTGCACTAGTTCGGCGAAGAGATAGTGAAATACAAGTGGTATGGATATAAGATAATGGTGCTAGAAAATACTTTGATGGTGTGGAAGAGACTAAAGGCAAACCGAAGTAAAGATGGAAGCAAGCAAACATGTAACAGATCTAATTGGAAATGGTGTTTCAATGCTTAGAAATAAGGCCTAGGGATCATACTTTCACTAGTGAACACTCTCATATAAATATATTCTTCTTTATGGTACTACTCTGAACTACTCTCCGGTTGGACACTCTAATCCATGGTAGGGCTATAACAGCACTCCTCAAAGTTCGCTTTTCCCATCTTGATAACCCCACACTGTCACCTTGAGTACTAGATGGTTCAAACAAACACCACAATTTCATAAAGACATCCAACTCCAAATATAACTCGTAACAAGTATTTGTAATCTCTAGCCTAAGTGCCACCATGGTGTGCACGCTGTCACTTTCACACACATGGGGAGAGCAGAGATCTATTAAAGCACTTGAGTAGCAAGGTAGATCTACAGATTACAAGCTCATGATCTCAATAAGATCATGCATAGAGAGAGATGAACACATAGCTACCGATAGAACCCTTAGCCTCGAGAGAGAACTACTCCCTCATCATCATGGGAAATCAGCAACGACGATGGAGATGGTGGTGGAGATCGATGGAGATGGCTCCAGGGGCACTTCCCCGTCCCGGCAGGGTGTCAGAATAGAGACTTTCTGTCCCTCGAATCTCCCCTTCGGTGGCGGCGGTGCTGCGGAACTTTTCGTGGCTGGAGGCTTGATGATCTAGGGTTTATGCATCAGGAGGCTTCTTATAGGCGAAGAGGCAAGGTCGGTGGGCGACCAGGGGGCCCACACCACCTGCTGGCGCGGCCAGGGCTAGCCCGCGCCACCACATGGTGTGGACACCCTATGGCCCCTCTCCGTCTCGTGTTCTGGCTCCGTGAGTCTTCTGGTAAAATATCGACTTTGGCTTTTGTCCAGTCCAATTCCGTGAATATTGATTTTCCAACTTTCCTGGAACCAAAAACAGCAGAAAACAGGCAACTGGCACTGTAGCACTTGTTAATAGGTTAGTCCAATAAAGTGTATAGAAAGTACTCCAAAGTTGGAACAAAACACAAGAAAGTAGATAAAACCAAGCATGGATCATCAAAAATTATGGATACGTTAGCAACGTATCAACATCCCCAAGCTTAACTCCTGCTCGTCCTCGAGTAGGTAAGTGATAAAAATGAAGAATAATTTTTGAGGTGACATGCACCATCATAAACTTGATCAAAGTATTTGTAAAACATTCAAAGCTGGGATCATAGTACTTCAATCATAACATGAAAGATAAAGTTCTAACAATAAGGCATAGCAACTATGTTGCAACATGAAAAGGCACAAATAAAACATTCATGAATAACAATGCTTTGCAAGACGTTTGTTTGTTTCACATAAAGAAAACATAGCATAGTGGCATTCAGCTTGTCCCTCATAGAGTAGCAAACATAAATGCATAGGACACCTTCAAAGTTCATAAGAGTGACTAGATACAAATAGTTTAAGAACAAGCAATATCAAAGTTATGCATCAATCAACAAGTCTTGGGATAATGCACATAGAACTAAGAATGTCCACTATGCTCTCTCAATAGGTGCATAAAGATAGAAGGTGGAGACTCAACATAAAAGTAAAAGAAAGGCGTTCATAGAAGAAAGTAGGGATTCAAGTCTCATAAAGAGCTTCCAAAAATTATGGTACTTATAGCTTTCAACTCTCATTGCCCCTATCATAAGCATCTTGAAGTGATTAAGGTTAAAGTGAACAAACTATGGTGTATATGCTTGATGAAGTATAAGTTGGAAATCTCATGTCCCTTGAATACGAGGGCCGCTCCTCATGCTACTCAAGTTTAGTTACCGATAAGTTCTTGTCATAGTAAGTACATGTGTATCATAGAGAACCGCCAACGGGGTACCACTTGCCCGATGATACGGAAGAATCCCCATATCAAAATGACAAGGCAAGCAGACAACGAGCATCTCAGAAATCTTCTTATTTACCATGGGAAAATGGTGCTTTTTTCTCTCTTTCCTCGTTTCTCATATCTCTTTTTTTCTTTTTCTCCTTTTTCTCAGCATCTGACTCTTTTTTATAAGAAGAATGCTTCATAGATAGCTCATTATGGTTACGCTGCAGGTTTCCACCATGACGACATGGATTAGACCAGTGGCCCAGGCGTTTCTCTAACACATATACATAACTCCATGGACTTACAAGCTCCCCTTTCATTTCACACCGACGACATCCATAGACAAAAGAGCATCATATCAACTAGGTATAAAGTACAAGTGCAATGTTGAAAGTGTTCCCCATGAAATCATGGTTCTGCTAATCCCCAACATATAAGTGCAAGCATATACAACATAGACGACACAATGGTCAAGTTTATTAGGGGCATGAAAAGTAAAGTGTGCCATCAAGTTCGTGAGAGCTTTAATCACTAGTTTTCTCATAACAAGTTTAATTCAGAAGGTAGATAAAAACATGAATATACTTGGAATAGAAAATGCTAGTAGGTAGGTATGGTGTACTATTTGGAATAACATGGTTTAAGAAATTGGATGCATGAGTGGAACTCATACGTGGTTACGAAGGCTAGCAAAAGACTGGGAGCGACAAACTAAGAGAGCAATAATGGCCATAATCATGTAGAGCGACAAAACATCATTGATCAAAGCATAAAGTGATACTACAAGTTGAAAACTAAAGGATCATAAAGGCTTATGGTGACTTGGGATAGTCATAACATGGTGTGAGCATGTGCCAAGTCAACCCAAATAAAGCATCAAAGGAGAATACCACAATACTATGCTTTAATATGCTAAAACAACGCATGATTCTTCAAAGGCACATTAAGCAATCTCAATTGTTTATAACAAGTCATGCTACAACAAAGAATACTAAGCATAAAGCCAAAACAATACCAAGCATGGCATGACAAAGCATAGGCCACAGTAAAAAACAAACTCTCTTTAACACTTAAGCATGAACTTTCCTACTCTTTTCCAATCCAAACCAAACTATTTGAAAACCAATGCATGAAAGAGGGTATCCAACCAATTTATTCAGCAAACTAAGAAAACAAAGCAAACGAAGAACCAAGACGAAAACAAAAAAAAAGACGCTCCAAGAACAACACAATTGTGCATGAAACAATAAAAATGAAGTGTTTGGAAGAAACCTGGGATTTTTTATTGATGAAGAAGGGGATGCCTTGGGCATCCCCAAGCTTTGACGCTTGTACTTCTTGGATATTTCTTGGGGTGACACGCGTGGCATCCCCAAGCTTGGAGGTTCTGACAGGCTGAGGGCGCGGGACTGAAAATCCTCTTTTGCTGGGCCGTTTGGACTCCAAATCCAAACGTGGTTCGAATCCACGAGCCTGCTGATCTTTCCGATATCAGGATTGGGAATCGAATAAAAAAGGTCACCGCTGACATAGAAGTTTTGAAAAAGAGAGTGTAGCGACGAACATCTTTAATCAAACTAGTGAATTACTAGCGAATTTCCAAATAGAATAGTGCATCCATGTCAGCATCTCTGTTTCTCATTTCTATGTAATCTACAGGTATCCCGAGGGGAACATGTAAAGTATTCGCCTTTTTAGAAGTCGATTTTCTGTATGTAAATTCTAGTTTACACTAAAGCGGGGTAGAGGAATTGGTCAACTCATCAGGCTCATGACCTGAAGACTGCAGGTTCGAATCCTGTCCCCACCTCTGCATAAGTAAAGTCTCCACCGACTTGAATGGTTTTCATGTGATTCTAGGTACTTCGTAGAATCTGGGCGTAGTCCATCCTTCATCTCATTACTCATTCCTCCCATACACCTGAAATTTTTTCCTTCATACAAAACTTCACACAATCTTTATTAGCAACATTAGTGCACTCAAGATAATAAGTCTTTGGGTTCATTTACAACACCAATAAAACTTCCATTAAAAACACTAGCTACTGTATCACTTCCCTCAAAAATCTCAATTCCCCAAAAGAACTAAAAAAGGAACCAACAAGAAGCAAATGCAATTAAAGGCAGAAATTTGTCAAAACAGACCAGCAGGTGAAGACAAATTTTTTCGAAGACCTTCTGTTGCTCAAATCAAAAAGTGTTGAACTAACGAAAGTTAGATAACAACCTTGGGCAGAAGCACAAAAAATCATGCCTCAAAAGGACGTACAGAGATTTTACACGAATTTTACGGTGAAGCACAAATATCTGTTTCAGGACAGCAACTTTTCCAAGCATTACTTCTCTCTCATTAGAGGTTACTCTTTGCACAAAAAGCAAATAAAAAGTATAAGGAGCGGTTATTACTGAAGTAATAAATTACAAGACTCATCTAAAACTGTTGGGTTATCTCCCAATAAGTACTTTTCTTTAAAGCCTTTAAGTTAGGCATGATAGTTTGAGAAGATGCTTACATAAGAAATATGAATTGAAGTAAAAGAGAGCATCAAGAAGCAAATTCAAAGCACATTTAAGTCTAACCCACTTCCTATGCATAGGAATCTTGTAAAGAAACAAGTCATGAAAGCACAAAGCAACAAGCATAGTAAAGCAAAACAAGTGCAACTTCAAAATTTTGAACATAAAGAGGGGAAAGTTAATGTTGTTGAGATACATAAAACCATGTTTCCCTCTCTCATAATAACTTTCAGTAGCATCATGAATAAAATTAAAAATATAACTATCACATAAAACATTCTTATCATGAGCCATATGCATAAAAGAATTAATACTCCCTGCATAAACATAGTCATTCTTATTAATTGTGGTGGGAGCAAATTCAACAAAATAGCTATCATTATTATTCTCATCACCATAATCATCAAATATAGGAGGCATATTGTAGTCATAATTATTTTTCTCCTCAATAGTAGGTGGACTGAAAATATCATACTCATCATTGTAATCATCATATATTGGAGGTTTGGTATCATCATAAGAAATAGAATAGCTATCTTCCAAAGCTGGGGAACTAAAAAGATCATTTTTATAAAAACTAGCTTCCCCAAGCTTAGACTTTTCCATAGCATTAGCAATAATGGTGTGTTCAAAGAATTCATACTAATAACATTGCTATTAGCACGCAAATAAAGTTCCATAGGTTTTTTAATTTTCTCTTCAAACACTTCATGTCCTAACTCAAGATAAATACTATAAAGCTCTCTAATTTTGTTGTTGTTTTCCATTAAGCCTAACTAGTGAAAATAAAAACAAGAAACAAAAAGACAAAATTGCAGAATCTAAAGGAAATAACTTCGAGCACTCACACCGAAGGATGTGAGTACCTTTTACCTTACCTCCCTGCCTTGAGAAAAAAAGCTTGATGTCTACACACTTCTATTCTTGTAGACAGTTGTTGGGCCTCCAAGTGTAGAGGTTTGTAGAACAGCAGCAAGTTTGTAGAACAGATCTAATTGCAAACGGTGTTTCAATGCTTAGAAACAAGGCCTAGGGATCATACTTTCACTAGTAAACACTCTCATATAAATATATTCTTCTTTATGATACTACTCTGAACTACTCTCCGGTTGGACACTCTAATCCATGGTAGGGCTATAACAGCACTCCTCAAAGTTCGCTTTTCCCATATAGATAACCCCACACTGTCACCTTAAGCACTAGATGGTTCAAAAAAACACCACAGTTTCATAAATACATCTTCTATTTAGGAGTGCCACCATCACCCCAACTCAAAATCCACGCCCTTTGAGGTCCTACACACTTTGAAATAAAAGGCCATGACGTGAGCTTCTAGATCTGAGGTTGCACCCACATCCATGGCTGCAATGTTCGACTCCAACCTACTGGCATCACCCTCTTCCCCCACCTCTATGGTGGATGTTGTTCCGCAAGTGGTCCTGCTAACTTCTTCGTCAAGCACGGAGAGACTGGTCCCGACGGGTTCTCCCTCTAGCACGGCGGTGCTTATCTTGTCGGTTTCTCCCTCCATCACAACGACCATTGTGGCCATCGTTCTATCGGCGTCACCCCCTTCACTGACCTTTGTGTTGAATCCTAAGGTTGTAAGATACCTCTAAACCTTGATGTTGTAGCTTAGATTTGTAAGCATCTTCATGACTCCTTGGCCATAAGTCATTTGTAGGACAGGTGCAACCGACTCATGATTAGAGTTGTAGGATTTTAGATTCAAATTGATTGATGCTTCCTGTTGTAGGCCGCTATAGGATTTCAACAGAAAGTGTATGGTGTTAGATGTATTATATGTTTATCGTGCTTAGCGGTGTGCTATTTCAGTTTAATTCTTACAACCTTAATGTATTGTAGTATATCATGACTTCTGCCTCCCTCGACTTGTCTTCTCCCTCAAAACCCAAAGTTGACTTAAGCTAGATGGATCCTAACAACATTGTCAATGATACAACTATGTATAGAAGTAAAGCTACAATTTTATGGAAGCATGCACTGTTAGAGTTCGTCCTAAATATGATTGTTGAGCCTGTGATGGTCAGGGTAAACTATAATGACGGGTTCAGAGAATCCTGATGTGGGAATACCATGATGGGTACCATCGCGAGAGAGACCGGAGATGCAGGACGCAATGATATCGGATGAATCGAGGATGAGATTGGTACACGCAATGAGATTGTTACTCAGGTTCGGCCCCTCATTCTTGGAGGTAAAGACCTACTTCCTACTTTGTTGTATTGCTTTATATATGGGGTTACAATGGTGTTGTCGACTAAGCTCTATGCTATTGCTGGTGAGATCTATGCTTGATGATCTACACTCAAGCCCTACAGTTATCTCTCAAGGAGATTATGATCTATATTCTCTCTAATGATTGCTACCCTAAGTCATCCTTATATAATGGTCAATTTAGAGTTTACAAGAGAATGGGGCCTTCGCAGGGGCCAGAGTCCTACTGGACATCGACTACGACCTTCTTTCCTTGTAGTCCACGCTCATAGTCCGTATGTCATCCATGACCTCTCCTGAACTAACTAAGGATTAGACCTTAATTGACTTGGGTCCTGTTCGTCCGTGTAAGCCCACTAGGAGCAGCCATGGGCTTGGTATCACATCTATTAACCGGTCTGGTGAGGATACCCAACATGTCATATCCATGACATTAGCCCTTGAGCTCTCCGAGTGTTGTCAACCGACCTCTATGCTTTGCTCATTCATTTTAGCCAGAGCTCCGGTTTTCCTCTAAACTTGGTGATCTCATTAAAATGAATCAACAAAAATAATAATTAGCCAGTTAAGTAAATGCCTAGTGATCCTACCAGCTTTTATGTTGCGCTGTCACTTGTCCTCTCTAGAGCATTTTGTCCATTCTCCCGATTGATATTTCTGACGTCATCACTTGGTTAGAGCATCTTTTCAAATTTGGAACCTAGCACCTAACCCATGTCAGAGACATGGCAGATGGGACGCTTCAATGCCCTAGATAACAACCCCGGGAGTGGAGGCACGAAAACATCACAATACGTTTTCCCCACGCGTCGCCTCGTTTTGTTCCACGACACATCTCATGCCGACACGTGCAATGTCTGGCACATATTCCGGCAGTAATTAACGGCCGATGCCTCAATTCCCGGGATTCGTAGTGATATGACGGAGATCTTCCTGCTAATGAGCCTGATTTCACTGTTAAAACCTAGATTATCTTCCAAATGTTTGTATATAAGTAACGAAGTGGGGGGGGGGGGAGGGCATGAGCGCACTTCCCCTCTCCATTTCTTCGTATCCTCCTTTTTTCTCTACTCTGGCTCGCCGTCTACTTCTTCCGCTCTTGCACATCGTCTTCTGCCAATTCCCTCTTTGCCTCGCAGCAAAAAGGATTGGGACATGCTCTAGCGTTCCCACCACCACCATTGATCCAATGGTTCATAGAAGGGGTGGAGGCGCCGCCGGTGGCTGCCACGGCACGGGGGTGAAAGAACACACTGAAGAGGACAAGCATGGGATTTCATGCGATTGGAGCAGTGATACTATCACCGAGTAGACACTTCAAGCTCTTGAAGACGAGTGTTGTCTCCCTAACAGGGAGGCGATCCATTGGAGGGTGGCGCCGCCAGGAGAGGTCATTCCAGCGCTAGATTCGGGGGAGATGATAGCATTCATCTCCCATATCGACTATGGGCTCGCGCTTCCGGGTGATGCGTTCACCCGGAAACTTCTACGCCAATATATCGTATGGTGGTTCGACCTCGCCGTGAACTCCATCCTCCAGATCTCGGCTTACAAATTCTGCTATGAGTGCTACCTCAGTATATATTTGTCTTTTCCTCTTAGGCTGGACTTTTCTACTACAAGAAGTAGAAGTCGAGAGGAGAGTTTCTCCAGTGCAGCGCTATCTCGTTCCAGTTGCGGCATGACCCGTTGCAGCCGGCTAACAAGATTTACCCACTCCCTCACTTCATCTCCAAGGTGTCCAACTGGCAGAAGACGTACTTCTACTACCGGTTGACCCTGTCCGATGGAGAGGAACCCCTGCCCCCAACGACTATGGGAGCATTTGAGTCGGCAACGGACTAAATGCTAGCCCTATTGAAGCCAACAAAGCCATGATCAATGCCTATCTGGAGCGGCTCATTATCTTGAAGCGCAGAGGTCTCTGATTCAGGAACCTCGTTGGTCCCTAGATAAAGGAGAGAGTGCATCCTTGATGGCCATGAAAATAGCCACCTTTCTCTGCATTTAAATCACATATTTAGTGAAACAAATGACCAAGAATCTCTATAGCCTTGCTACTAATGACTAATTATTGAAAATATGTGCAATCCCTTACTTAAAATTGTATTATGTAGAAAATCATGATTTTAAGGCGAAATCAGGAGCCATTAATGAAGATTTTGAGGTTGTTTACACGACCAAGCAATCCTGGGTCAAAAACCAAGCTCTAGAAGGCTTAACAACCACTGGTATGGGCAAGGTCAGCCCATAAGGCCTGTCCGTACCAGGTGGTGTTAGCTTCGTCTCGTCAAACCCTACGTCTTTCGTTAAGGCCCCTATATATTTTGAGGTCGCATCCGCCACGCAGAGGGTCGCCATTCTCAGATTGCGTGACAACACCACCAAAGTAGATCCACCACCATAGTTCATCCTCTCCATCCTCCATACGCTACATAGCCATAGCCATGAACTTGTACTAGATATCTCCTTGTGATTTGGTGACTATTGTAAGAATATGTTATTTCAATCTACGTATTTTTCACAATATTTTCTATCCTTGTTCTTATACTTATGAGTGAGTAGTCCTCATGGGCTGCGGGTTGAGGTGAGACCTTGCAGCGATTATGTAGATCTAATTCACACTACAAGAAAAGTTGGCTTCTACAATAGACGATTTTCGTGGCTGAAGGCCCGTTTTACGTGGTTAAAAAGTCTTCTACGATGGATAGCCTTTGTGGTAAAAGCTCCATCACAAAAGAATCTACCACGGATTTTTTCCGACCATGGCAGATCGCACCCTTCAGCCACGAAAACTTGTTCCATCATAGATCTGTTCGCTAGCTACGCTGACTGCTGATGTCATGCAAACGGCCACGTGGCACCCGCCGTTAACGGCCGGTTACCACTGTTAACGGTCACAGAAACCATGGCAGAAGCCAGTCCCAGCCAAGGCCTACTAAATATTAAGTGAGCTGGCCCATGAGGAGAGCCCAATAAGAAGAAGGCCCGTTACTGCTTTGCCCTACACTATTTGAAATGGGCCCAAAATGCAACTAGTAGCGACCCACGAACTTTCAGGACCGGTACTATTTAGGCCTATAGAAGGCCCAGAATGTATGAATATTGTGCGGCCCATTAACATCCTGCGTCAAGTCGGTCCGATACTGTTAAGGCCTACGGTCGGCACGTCACTATTCTCGCAGCTCGTACTGGGCCGCCTAGTTACGACCTATCTTTGAAAAGGTCCGATACTATTCTGGCCTTTTACTATACCACCCGTCAACTATTCAGGCCCGTAGGAGGCCTACAACTATTCTGATCTGGTACTGTTCTGGCCTGGCAATATTGTTGGCCTGTTACTGTTTTTGTCTGGTAAACTTATTCGGCCTGCTACTGTTCTAGCTCGTTACTGTTCTGGGCATTTACTGTTCTGGTCCATTAATATTGTGGTCCTTTACTATTCTGGCCGGCTACTATTATAGCCTATTGATTTTCTAGTCGGTTACTATTCTGGCCCATTACTACTTTGGCCAGTTACTGTTCTGGCCTGCTCGTTGTAACTACCTCGGTGAATTACGCTCCTAGTACAAGCCTGGATGTTCAGAAATGGTTGAAATAGTACGGTGGGGCCCACATGCCACTCACAGGTAGACCTTTCGGCCGTCCCAACCATTTCCGAACATCGGGACAAGAACGGGTGGCGTAATCGGCAGGCGAAGGGATCAACTACATACACAAATGAGTATGTATGCAAGCCACCATACAACAGTACATCAGAGCTATTCCATCTAAAAAAGAAAGGAAATATAGCAACGCCATACGGCAAGATCCAAACATCCTAGATAGATATAATAGTTTAGGATATCCCCTCATACATCAATCAACAGAATATCAGGCGGAAGCGGAAGACAAAATCCGAGTACGAATAAGAAGCAAATTGGCATAAGATGCCCCATAAATAAGCAGATCCCGCCCACAGATCTCACGGATCCCCGTTCCCGGAATCTCTACACCGAATGATCGTTGCCCACATCGTCCGTCTCTTCCACCCAGTATCCATCTTGCGAGTGTACCTGTTCATCTGAACCAATAATTTATCGTGTGAGACCCTAGGGGTACTCAGCAAGTCTTTATGCCTCTAAAGAGGACACAACACAGGGTGGCAATTGCAGCAAAAGATAAACCCTAGCAATTCTATAGAAACTTGCTAACCATCCGCCTAACCGAGAGATAGACGGATGTCCGTGAAAATAATAACATGATTATAACAGATAATGGTAATCTTAACAGATCCATCCTCCTCCTCGCCACCCAAGCGAGGCGACGAACAACCCCCATCCGTTGGCGGTTTATTATCCATTCCATGAATGTTGCACTATTTACTAGTCGGTACCTAGTCTAGTCAAATTAAAAGCGGTACTTTAGTTATGCTTGTCTATGATCGATAAAGCTGTGCTCCAAGTCGTCCATAACGCGGACACGGCTTTGAAAGTTTTACCTGCAGGTGCACAAATAACAACACACACTCGATATGCCTCGGAAAAACCAAATCAAAACCCAGCAGGCGATCCGCGACAAAGCAATCACAGGATTCAGAAATATTTCAGGCCACCCCATTAAGCTACCATAGCGAAGCTGGCCGGCTACGAGACGGACTCAAGGTTTGTGTGGCAATCAACGATGGGAACCCGAAAGTGTGACTGGGCTTGTCGATACAGCGAAAACGGGTCACGGCCCTAAACAGTACAGTGTGCATTACCTCGCACAAACTTAATTAAAGCGGTAAAGCATGGCATAAGTACAGGATAGTAAATAAATCCTCAAACTAGTTTGTGGCCCCAAGAAATAAGAATGAATCAAGCTCTGGCTCAGGGGGGTTCATAAGCCTCCCGGATGTGGATAGCGCGAATATTCAAGGAACAGGAATCAAGTACTCGGGGTCCTACGGGACACAAGTGAGCCTGAAAAACCAAATAGCGAATATGTCTCACCGATGCCACTTTCATTAGTTATCCCATTACTACTCAGGTTAAGTTGTTTAGGTACCTCATTATTCGTCAGACACTCACATACCCTACACATGCTGTTCTACGACTCGCATGGCTCAAACAACTCCTGTAGTAATGGCTCATGGGATGGAGGAACAAGCTTCGGTGGGGTTTTAAAAGTAAAGGCTATGCAATACTTGGGATTCAATTTAATGCAATCGCGACTCAATGATGCAAGAGTAAGATAGAGGCAATGGGTACTATATGTATGCAAGCATGTGGTAGTGCTTGCCTGGCAGCTCAGTTGAAGCAAGGGATGGATCTGGGTAGTGCTCCTGGTTCTCTTGATATATCCCCTGCTCAGCGTCTATTCGAAGAAGAACCAAACAAACAAGGGCCAACATAAATAAAGTGCACAAGCAGATGACTAAATGCGACAAGAAAACAATCATGCCATGATGAATGATGCACAATTTGCATGGCAATGAAGTAGCATGGCATGGGTGAGGTGTGGAATACAATAATAAAGCATTTTATTTACTTTTGGCCCCATTTTATTCTCATATTAGTTGCTGTATACATTATATTTATATGATGTATGCTTCAAATCAAACCATGAAATGCATAAACAGAAAGGTCTCGTCGAGCTAATCATTTTAGACATATTATTTATTAAATTTGGCCTTATAAATCAAAAGTTATTAATTTATTAAGTCAAAAGGGCAATTTTTTGTAATTTAAATAAACTTGGAATTTTAAATGTTCAAAATATATTTTGAATGGCCTATTTGAATTCCTCACATTTTTCTGATTTGAAAACATATATTATTTGTATTAATTGGATTCATATTTTAAAAGTTATATTAAAACAGAAATAAAATTGAATTTGAATAATTAAAAAATAAGATTTGAATTTAAAACAGATTTGCAGAATTACTTTTGTTACTCAGGTTTAGCCAGACACAGACGCTGACGGGTGGGCCGCTCTGCTGACTGGGACTTCACAGTATGAAGAACTTTTTACACCATGTTCTTTGCAGACCACGACAGGTGGGGCTAGCGGCCACGGGTCCACTGTGACGAAGCGGCCAGGCGACAGTGGGGTTGGGCTGGAGCACGGGTTGATGGGTACGAAAGGCCAGGGGGTTTTCGGGAAGATGGCCACGGTGGCTGTCTGGTGGGCCTAGAGGAATCGCGGGTTTAGGAGTAAAAGCCAGGAGGGGGTTTCTGCAAAAAGGGGCGCCCGCGACACTGTGCTTCTTCCTCTGAATCTGTCGCATCGATGGTCAAGACAGCAGTGCCTTGAGGCTCGAACCGAGGGACCTGTGGCCTGGTGTGAACCAGTCGTCGACTAGCGGCGGGTTGGTGCTAGAAGGGCGGCGGGCCTAGCTAGGGTTTAAGCGCGACACGGGAGCGAAGTCGACGCTGCGCTTCGCCCGGCGCCTGAGCGTGCAGCAAGCGTCCGGTGAACCTAAGCGCGATCTGGCGAAGGGACCATGTCCAGGAGGTTCGTGGGCTCACCGGGAGGTTGTCGGTGGCGCTGGATCGGGCAGGGGTGCAGGCGATGGGCGGGGAAGCAGACGTACTGGCGGCTAGGGTTTGCATCGGGGCGACGGTGGTTCTGGCGGTTCCGGTGCTTCTCCTCCGTGACTGCGAGTTCAAGACGATGCAGGGGAGCCTCCTGGTACTCCTCGACCACTCCACGGACTGCCTGCGCATCTGGATCGACGGGGTGCGGTGGAGGCCGACGGTGGTGTAGCCGGCGATGGTGTGGCGGTGGTGAGGGACGGCGAGAGGAGGCGTCTGGGGTGGATCTGGGATGGTCTGCGAGGCAGAGGTAGGAGATAAGCGGAGGAGGAGAGGCTGCCGTGGGGAGCGGTGGATGTAAGGTGGCTCGGCCACCTTTTCCTCCTCTCCTCGAGCACGTGCTTTCGGTCGGCGAGGCGAAGCGGCAGGGGTGGATACAAGGTGGGGACGGCAGGGTGAGGGCAGGGAGGCAGGGGAGGCTCGGGTGCTCCTTGGCAGAGAGAGAGGGAGCTAGAGAGAGGAGGGGGGGTAGCCTCGGGTAGGTTAGAGCTAGGCTCGGGTTTGAGCTGGGTTGGGAGCTAGGGTTGGGGTGGTCAGGTGGGGCGAGCTGGGTGGGGCCAGGGTGACCATGTGGTGAGAGAGGAGAGAGGGGGATTAGGGAGGAGCTAGGGTTTAGCTTAAAGGGGGGGTGTGAGGTTAGGTTAGATGGGGTGGTTATTAGAGTGGGGTAGAGGGGTAAGGTGATGATGGGGTGGTGATTAGAGGGAACTTAGATAGAGGGTTAGAGAGAGAGGTGGTGAGAGCTAGGGTTTTAGGAGTATGCATGCTCCAAACTAGATCAAGCAAGATCAAGCAAGAACTAGACAAGGAAAAGAGAGGGTGAGGTGGTTTACGCATGATTAAATAAGATCAAGCTAAAAGAGAGAGATAGAGAGAGGGAGATGATCCACCCAAAACCAAAAGAACCAAATACTAGAAATAGGTGGCACTTGCATGGCCCATGCAAAACATTTAATGCCATGTTGATTCTTGTGAAAACAATATTATTAAACATGGCATTGTTCATTTGCATTTCCAAAGGTGGAATAAAGCCAAGCAAAAGAAAAGAAAGGATGTCCCATGTGGAGTAGATGGAGATGACCATTTTGATATACAATGGGACTTGCTAGTGTGTATATGCCACTAGATGATTAATAGTCCCAAAAATATCCCAACATGAGTTTCATTCCTTATTAATCCATATGGAAGCTAGGAAAAAGGGGTCCACTCACAAGGCATGCAAAGGTGGCCATGTGGCTCTCATATATCAATAATGTGAAAACAACATGATGCCAAGATGAGAGCATGTGGCAAAGAATTGGATCCATCCCAACCCACATGAGCTAGAAGTAAAACCAGTAAATGCCAAGCTCATATTTAGTTGGATGGTGGAATTATAAGGTGGTGAAAGAAAGGTGGTGGAGTTAATAAAAGATATGCCCCCAACTCAACTTGGGCATTGAAACAATATATCAAGAACCAAATACAATATCAAGAGGCAAAAACAATTAACAATGCATATGAGATAAGAACCAAATGAAGAGGATTTTATATGATGCTCAAATGCAAGGTGGCATGATGACATGAGCATGATATCATGATGATGCAACAATTATATATTGGAAGTAGCCATTATATTACTAGATCAAGTAGCATTACAGTTGTTAGACAATTGGGATGCTACAACTCTCCCCCACTAAACAGGAATCTCGCCCCGAGATTCTAGGATGAAGAAGAAGACACAAAGAGGGTAGGATACTTGGCACGGAGATCATCTTCACGTTCCCAAGTGGCTTCATCAACGGAATGGTGCGACCACTGCACCTTGCAGAACTTGATGGACTTGTTGCGAGTCCTTCTTTCTGCGACTTCAAGGATTTTTGTGGGGTGTTCTTGATAAGACAGGTCTTCTTGGAGATTGATAAGCTCATGGTCCACGGTCCTGCCGGGATCCTTGAAACACTTCTTGAGCTGAGAGATGTGGAAAACATCATGGACCTTGAGTTTTTCCGGGAGCTCAAGAGCATAAGCAACTTCTCCTCTTCTTCCATGAACTTTGAAAGGACCGATGTATCTAGGAGCCAGCTTTCCTTTGATACCAAAGCGGTGCGTGCCTCTCATGGGAGTGACACGAAGGTAAACGAGATCACCAGGGACATACTCCATATCCGTGTGCTTCCTGTCATAATTGCTCTTCTGGCGACTTTGAGCAATCCTCAGATTTTCAAGAATGATGTGAACCTTCTCCTCCGCTTGAGTCACAATGTCAGGGCCAAACAACATCCTTTCACCTGCACCCGACCAACCAATCGGAGTTCTGCATTTGCGACCATAGAGAGCCTCAAATGGTGCCATCTTTAGACTTTTCTGGAAGCTATTGTTGTAAGAGAATTCAGCATAAGGAAGACATTCTTCCCACTTCATGGCAAACGAGATGACGCAAGCACGAAGCATATCCTCCAGAATCTGATTGATCCTTTCAACTTGTCCTTGCAACTGAGGGTGGTAAGCTGTTCTGAAGTTCAACTTTGTTCCCAAAGCATTTTGGAAACTTTCCCAGAACTTGGAAGTGAAGATGATTCCATGGTCGGAACTGATCTCGAGAGGAACCCCATACAGAGAGACAATTCTGTTGATATAGAGCTCAGCCAACTGAATTGCAGAAATGGTTTCCTTGACGGGGAAGAAGTGAGCCACTTTAGAAAGCCTGTCAATGACAAGAAAGATTGCATTGTTGCCCTTCTGCGACCTCGGAAAACCAGTGATGAAGTCCATCTCTACTTTCTCCCATTTCCATTCCGGGGGTTTCAATGGTTGTAGAAGACCGGAAGGTTTCTGATGGATAGCTTTCACTCTGCGGCAGACATCACACTCCGAGACATACTTGGCACAATACCTTTTTAAACCAGGCCACCAATATTGTGTTTTCAAGTCCATGTACATCTTTGTGCTGCCCGGGTGGATAGAAAGAACAGAATCGTGCGCCTCCTTGAGAACTTGCTCTCTCAAACCCGGGTAGTTCGGAACAAACATCCGGTGTTCAAAGAAAAGCATGCCTTGATCATCGACGTGGAAGGACTCATACTTCGGAAGCTGAAGCCTAGAGATGATCTTTCTTGTGTGCGGATCACCAAGCTGAGAAGAGCGAACCTTTTCTTCCAAGAGAGGTGTTGCTAGAAGGTTCAGGAGATACCCTTGTTCCACAATTTCCAGGTTGAGCTGACGGAATTCCTCGCACAAGAGAGGCTGTTGTTCTTCCATCATGAGGTTGTTGACATAAGCTTTGCGGCTGAGAGCATCTGCCATGACATTAGCCTTGCCCGGAGTGTAGTTGATGGTCAAATCGAAGTCATTGATTGCTTCAATCCATCTCCTTTGCCTAAGGTTGAGATCAGGCTGAGTAAAGATATATTTCAGACTCTTGTGATCAGAAAAGATCTCTAGCAGTTTGCCAAGCAAGTAGTGCCTCCATACTTTCAAAGCAAAGACAACTGTTGCGAGCTCGAGGTCATGTGTAGGATAGTTGATCTCATGCGTCTTCAGCTGTCGAGAGGCATAAGCAACAACTTGTTTTTCTTGCATAAGGACCGCACCCAATCCATGCAAAGAGGCGTCACAGAATATCTGGAACTGCTTGGATGTATCCGGAGGAACCAAGACTGGTGTGGAAGTGAGCTTCTCTTTGAGTGTCTCAAAGCTTGCTTGACATGCAGGAGTCCAAAGGTATTTCTTTCCTTTCTTGAGAAGATCGGTAAGAGGCTTCGCTATCTTCGAAAAGTTCTGAACGAAGCGACGGCAATAACTAGCCAAACCCAGGAAACTCCGCACTTCTTTGACATTCTGAGGAGAAGCCATTCAACAATTGTCTTCACGGTTTCCGGATTGACTACAATGCCCTTGGCAGAGATGACGTGACCAAGATAGGTTACTTGAGGCAGCCAAAACTCACACTTGGAGAACTTTGCATACAAGCAGTTCTCACGAAGCTTGCTTAGGACACACCGAAGGTGTTCTTCATGCTCTTCCTTTGACTTAGAATAGACTAGGATGTCATCCAGATAGACCACAACGAACTTATCAAGATACTCCATGAAAACCGAGTTCATGAGCCTCGAGAAGGTGGCAGGTGCGTTGGTGAGACCGAAAGACATGACCGTGTACTCATACAGGCCATAGCGGGTGGTGAAAGCTGTCTTCGGAACATCTTCCTTGCGAATCCTGATTTGGTGATAACCACTCCTCAAGTCCAGCTTAGAGAAAACCACAGCTCCAGCTAGCTGATCAAAGAGATCATTAATCCGCGGAAGGGGATATTTATTTTTGATGGTTTTAGCATTGAGAGCCCGATAGTCAACACAAAGTCTATCAGTCTGATCTCGCTTTTTCACAAAGAGGGTTGGGCTACCCCAAGAAGAAGTACTATGCTGAATGAAACCCAACTTCTCTTGTTCATCAAGCTGACGTTTGAGTTCAGCCAACTCAGCAGGACCCATCTTATAAGGCCGCTTGGAGATAGGAGCGGTACCAGGTTCAAGCTCAATAACAAACTCAACCTCACGATTGGAGGCATACCAGCAACTCTTGGAAAGACATCGGGAACTCACAGACCACCGGAACACTCTGAATAGCTTCCATAGCATCAACATTCAGCCAAAGAAAAAGCTGGATAGCGAGTCGACTTGGAGAATAGACTATATGGCCTTGAGGAATTTTCGGAGAAACCGGCGTTGACACAATCAATCACAGCTGCATTTGCTGTCAACCAATCCATGCCCAAGATGACATCAATGTCGAATTGCCCGGAACAATTAAGGGCCCGAGAGCGAAGAGCCACCAATCTCAATTTGATTGCCATGGCTGATACGACCCTCATGTTTGAACCGGAGATAGAACCACCGACGATGTGCTAAAGGAACCATATCCAGATCCTGCTCATGCGCAAACTTGTGCGAAACAAAAGAATGCGAAGCACCAGAATCAAACAAAACTCTTGCAGGAGCTGAGTTAACGGGAAGCATACCCATCACAACTCCAGGTGCATTCTCAACTTGAGCGGCGTTGATGCAGTTGGCATGAGCAACAGTAGACCCGGGCTTGGTGTTGATGTTGAGAGCCCGAGGTGGTGGTGCACGAACCAAAGGAGAGCTTGCCGCAGATCTTGGAGGTGGTGGAGGAAGAGCCTTGTTCTTCATCGGACAGTTCCTTTGTTGATGCCCGAGTCTCCACAAGTGTAACAAGCACCAGTGGACGTGGAGCAACGTAGCGAGGACTCCGGAGCGCTCGGGGTAGTGGTGGTTGTAGCCCACAGGAGCAGCGGTGAGGAAGTTTGGTGGCCTTGCCGTGTAGCTTGAAGGTCTTGGTGGAGCCGGAGCGACGGTGGGGTGTTAGGAACCCGGACACGGCGCTTAGAAGGAGCCGACATAGTGAAGAGCTTGCTGCATCACGGCTGTGCTTCTTTGACTCCTCAAACACTTGCCTACTTGCCTCTTCTGCAAAGCTGTATGCTGAAGTTCGGAAAAGACGCCTTGCCTTGCATGTGTGATTGCATACTTGATCGATGCATTGAGCCCTTGCACGAACCTCTTTTGCTTCTTCTTGTCATCGGAGATCTCATCGCCACCATAACGAGAAAGGTTCATGAAGTTCTGATGTAGGTGTTGACATTATCATTGCCACGCTTGAGGTTGAGAAACACTTCCTTCATCCTCTCCATGACAATTTCCGAGAATCTGCTCTTTGAAAGCTCCAGTGAACTGTCCCCAAGTAGGCTGAAAACCAGTGCAGTTTGCCTTCAGGTAATTCTCCCACCAGAGAGCTGCATCTCCCTTCAGAAGGTGAGTAGCACACTTTACCCATTCTTGCTCAGGAACATCAGCAGTCATCAGCAACCTCGACATCTCACGCAACCAATCATCAGCATCAAGTGGTTGATCAGAAACATCAAACTGGTGTGGGTTGAACTTCAGGAAGCTTTTGATGTCTCCTCGCTTGGGAGGTGGAGGTAGCGGCACAAACTCATTCCTCCTGACACTTTCCTCAAAGCGCTGCTGGTTCTGCTGCATTGCTGCCAAGGCATTGGCGATGCTTGACAACGCTGCCCCCAGTTCAGGTTGTATGTCCTCCTCAGAACGGCGTGGTGGTGCCATCCTGTGATTGATATAAAACACAAGTCAGTACTATGATGGAGAATAATAATAATCCAAAATAGTACCAAGATGGAATTAATCAAGATTAAAGGATACAATTTACTAAGATGATATTAAAATATCAACAAAGTTCAAAGCACCCAGAAGATATTAAGCATATCGCACACGACTGAAAAGGAGTGTGGTACACAGATATATCAAAGAAAAATTTTCCACAAATTTCGGCATTAAAATACCAATAGATGCGCAAAATTACTTAACGAATCAAGATTAGTGACTCTACCAACTCAATATACAAGAGCGAATGATAAGAGTAGTGGTATGGTCGCGACTCCATCCCGCACTCAAATCATTACCCCGCACATGAATAAGTAAAACACATATCCCATCCCCTTCTTCACAAGATAAGCCTAAAGATTGGTAACTACGGAAACGAACACACCAAACAAGATAGCGTCGGTTACAAAGAGTAAGACAGATCGCGGCGGTATACAACAAAACAGATAGATCGCGTCGGTTTGCAAAAGCCTGTCGGTATGGAATGTACCAACAGTTTATAACCAAAAAGGCCGATAAGATAACAACTTGGATGCAACTGATAGACAAAGATTTCACACACACACACACACACACAGATACACAACCTATGGTACTACGGAAACCCAGAACACGTGAATCCTAGTTTGAATTTTAAGAAGAGGATTGAAAACGTTACACTTCCTTACCAGAAAAGGGTGGTGGGTGGGTAAGAAGAAAAGTGGAAGCAGTCCTACTCTCGCGTCTTGTTTTTCCCTAGTATACATAACTACCAAAATATTTGCTAGACAGAGAACGACCATTTGGCTGAGACCCTGAAGGGCGGGATGGCTCTGATACCAATTGTAACTACCTCGGTGAATTACGCTCCTAGTACAAGCCTGGATGTTCAGAAATGGTTGAAAAAGTACGGTGGGGCCCACATGCCACTCACAGGTAGACCTTTCGGCCGTCCCAACCATTTCCGAACATCGGGACAAGAACGGGCGGCGTGTCGGCGAAGGATCAACTACATACACAAATGAGTATGTATGCAAGCCACCATACAACAGTACATCGAGCCATTCCATCTAAAAAAGAAAGGAAATATATAGCATATACGGCAAGATCCAAACATCCTAGATAGATATAATAGTTTAGGATATCCCCTCATACATCAATCAACAGAATATCAGGCGGAAGCGGAAGACAAAATCCGAGTACGGATAAGAACTAAATCGGCATAAGATGCCCCATAAATAAGCAGATCCCGCCCACAGATCTCACGGATCCCCGTTCCCGGAATCTCTACACCGAATGATCGTTGCCCACATCGTCCGTCTCTTCCACCCATTATCCATCTTGCGTGTACTGTTCATCGAACCAATAATTTATCGTGTGATACCCTAGAAATTTTCAGCAAGTCTTTATGCCTCTAAAGAGGACACAACCTGGGGTGACGCAATTGCAGCAAAAGATAAACCCTAGCAATTCTATAGAAACTCGCTAACCATCCGCCTAACCAGAGATAGACGGATGTCCGTGAAAATAATAACAACAGTTATAACAGTATAATGGTAATCTTAACAGATCCATCCTCCTCCTCGCTTACCGACGAGGAAGCAGACGAACAACCCCCCCATCCGTTGGCAGTTTTATTATCCATTCCATGAGTGTTGCACTATTTACTAGTCAGGTACCTAGTCTAGTCAAATTAAAAGCGGTACTTTAGTTATGCTTGTCTATGATCGAGAAACTGTGCTCCAAGTCGTCCATAACCGCGGACACGGCTTTCAGAAAGTTTTACCTGAGGGTGCACAAATAGCAACACACACTCGATATGCCTCGGAAAAACCAAATCAAAACCCAACGAGGCGATCACGACAAAGCAATCACAGGATTGAGAAATATTTCAGGGGCCACCCATTAAGCTACCATAGCAAGCTGGCTACGAGACGGACTCAAGGTTTGTGTGGCCGGCTGTAAACGACTGGGAACCCGAAAGTGTGACTGGGCTTGTCGATACAGCGAAAACGGGTCACGGCCCTAAACAGTACAGTGTGCATTACCTCGCACAAACTTAATTAAAGCGGTAAAGCATGGCATAAGTACAGGATAGTAAATAAATCCTCAAACTAGTTTGTGGCCCCAAGAAATAAGAATGAATCAAGCTCTGGCTCAAGGGGGTTCATAAGCCTCCCGGATGTGGATAGCGCGAATATTCAAGGAACAGGAATCAAGTACTCGGGGTCCTACGGGACACAAGTGAGCCTGAAAAACCAAATAGCGAATATGGCTCACCGATGCCACTTTCATTAGTTATCCCATTACTACTCAGGTTAAGTTGTTTAGGTACCTCATTATCCGTCAGACACTCACATACCCTACACATGCTGTTCTACGACTCGCATGGCTCAAACAACTCCTGTAGTAATGGCTCATGGGATGGAGGAACAAGCTTCGGTGGGGTTTTAAAAGTAAAGGCTATGCAATACTTGGGATTCAATTTAATGCAATCGCGACTCAATGATGCAAGAGTAAGATAGAGGCAATGGGTACTATATGTATGCAAGCATGTGGTAGTGCCTGCCTGGCAGCTCAGTTGAAGCAAGGGATGGATATGGGTAGTGCTCCTGGTTCTCTTGATATATCCCCTGCTCAGCGTCTATTCGAAGAAGAACCAAACAAACAAGGGCCAACATAAATAAAGTGCACAAGCAGATGAATAAATGCGACAAGCAAACAATCATGCCATGATGAATGATGCACAATTTGCATGGCAATGAAGTAGCATGGCATGGGTGAGGTGTGGAATACAATAATAAAGCATTTTATTTAGTTTTGGCCCCATTTTATTCTCATATTAGTTGCTGTATACATTATATTTATATGATGTATGCTTCAAATCAAACCATGGAATGCATAAACAGAAAGGTCTCGTCGAGCTAATCATTTTAGACATATTATTTATTAAATTTGGCCTTATAAATCAAAAGTTATTAATTTATTAAGTCAAAAGGGCAATTTATTGTAATTTAAATAAACTTGGAATTTTAAATGTTCAAAATATATTTTGAATGGCCTATTTGAATTCCTCACATTTTTATGATTTGAAAACATATATTATTTGTATTAATTGGATTCATATTTTAAAAGTTATATTAAAACAGAAATAAAATTGAATTTGAATAATTAAAAAAAAAGATTTGAATTTAAAACAGATTTGCAGAATTACTTTTGTTACTCAGGTTTAGCCAGACACAGACGCTGACGGGTGGGCCGCTCTGCTGACTGGGACTTCACAGCGCAGAGAACTTTTTACACCGCAGCTGCTGCCAGACACAGAGGCCGACAGGTGGGGCTAGCGGCCACGGGGTCCACGCGTGACGAAGCGGCGATGGCCGACATGTGGGGTTGGGCTGGAGCGCGGGTTGATGGGTACGAAAGGCCAGGGGGTTTTCGGGAAGATGGCCACGGTGGCTGTCTGGTGGGCCTAGAGGTACCGCGGGTTTAGGAGTAAAAGCCAGGAGGGGGTTTCTGCAAAAAGGGGCGCCCGCGACACTGTGCTTCTTCCTCTGAATCTGTCTGTCGACATATCGGTGCATAGCAGCTTGGCCGCCTGAGGCTCGAACCGGGGACCTGCGGGCGCTGGGGTGGCGAACCAGTCTGGCTAGCGGCGGTTGGTGCTAGAAGGCGGCGGGGCCTAGCTAGGGTTTAAGCGCGCGAGGAAGTCGACGCTCTTCGCCGGCGCCAGAGCGTCCCACGACAACGTCCGTGAACCTAGCGCGATACAGCGAAGGGGACCATGTCCAGGAGGTTCGTGGGCTCACCGGGAGGTTGTCGGTGGCGCTGGATCGGGCAGGGGTGCAGGCGATGGGCGGGGAAGCAGACGTACTGGCGGCTAGGGTTTGCGTCGGGGCGATGGTGGTTCTGGCAGTTCCGGCGCTTCTCCTCCGCGACTGCGAGTTCAAGACGATGCAGGGGAGCCTCCTGGTACTCCTCGACCACTCCACGGACTGCTGGCGTCTGGATCGACGAAGTGCGGTGGAGGCCGACGGTGGTGTAGCCATGGCGATGGTGTGGCGGTGGTGAGGGGCGAGGGAGAGGGCGTCTGGGGTGGATCTGGGATGGTCTCAGCGGCAGAGGTAGGAGATAAGCGAGGAGGGAGAGGCTGCCGTGGGGAGCAGGTGGATGTAAAGGTGGCTCGGCCACCTTTTCCTCTCTCCTCGAGCACGTGCTCGGGCCGGGCGAGCAGGCAGGGGTGGCTACCGGTGGGGACGGCGGTGGTGAGGGCGGGGGAGGCTCGGGTGCTCCTTGGCGAGAGAGAGGAGCTAGAGAGGAGGGGGGTAGCCTCGGGTAGGTTAGAGCAAGGCTCGGGTTTGAGCTGGGTTGGGAGCTAGGGTTGGGGTGGTCAGGTGGGGCGAGCTGGGTGGGGCCAGGGTGACCATGTGGTGAGAGAGGAGAGAGGGGGATTAGGGAGGAGCTAGGGTTTAGCTTAAAGGGGGGGTGTGAGGTTAGGTTAGATGGGGTGGTTATTAGAGTGGGGTAGAGGGGTAAGGTGATGATGGGGTGGTGATTAGAGGGAACTTAGATAGAGGGTTAGAGAGAGAGGGGGTGAGAGCTAGGGTTTTAGGAGTATGCATGCTCCAAACTAGATCAAGCAAGATCAAGCAAGAACTAGACAAGGAAAAGAGAGGGTGAGGTGGTTTACACATGATCAAATAAGATCAAGCTAAAAGAGAGAGATAGAGAGAGGGAGATGATCCACCCAAAACCAAAAGAACCAAATACTAGAAATAGGTGGCACTTGCATGGCCCATGCAAAACATTTAATGCCATGTTGATTCTTGTGAAAACAATATTATTAAACATGGCATTGTTCATTTGCATTTCCAAAGGTGGAATAAAGCCAAGCAAAAGAAAAGAAAGGATGTCCCATGTGGAGTAGATGGAGATGACCATTTTGATATACAATGGGACTTGCTAGTGTGTATATGCCACTAGATGATTAATAGTCCCAAAAATATCCGAACATGAGTTTCATTCCTTATTAATCCATATGGAAGCTAGGAAAAAGGGGTCCACTCACAAGGCATGCAAAGGTGGCCATGTGGCTCTCATATATCAATAATGTGAAAACAACATGATGCCAAGATGAGAGCATGTGGCAAAGAATTGGATCCATCCCAACCCACATGAGCTAGAAGTAAAACCAGTAAATGCCAAGCTCATATTTAGTTGGATGGTGGAATTATAAGGTGGTGAAAGAAAGGTGGTGGAGTTAATAAAATATATCCCCCCAACTCAACTTGGGCATTGAAACAATATATCAAGAACCAAATACAATATCAAGAGGCGAAAACAATTAACAATGCATATGAGATAAGAACCAAATGAAGAGGGTTTTATATGATGCTCAAATGCAAGGTGGCATGATGACATGAGCATGATATCATGATGATGCAACAATTATATATTGGAAGTAGCCATTATATTACTAGATCAAGTAGCATTACAGTTGTTAGACAATTGGGATGCTACACTCGTGTTCTGGCCTGTTACTATTATGGTCTGATACTGTTCTAGCCTGTTATAGTTACTACTTGCAACCTGAGAGAAGGCTCATTACGTTCACGGACATCTATAGTTTTGGCCTTTCTGAAGCTCATGCAAATATCATAAAAGGAGTATAATCATCAAGCATCTTTTACTGTTCATGGTAGGCCCAATACAAGACGGGACAATAACAAAGCCCTATACTGTTACCTGATCGACCTGGCTGACGCAGTTATGGTACCGCCTATCACCATGTGTGGATGGTGTTAACTAAATGCCTACATGGCCTATGCAATTTATCTAGATATTACGTTAGCTGCAAACTTCTTAAAAATATTACATAATATCAACACAAGGGAAAGAAAATCCAGCATTTTAGTTGCCAATCAAGTTAATAGCAGATTCCTTAATTTGCTTTCTCTATCCATCAACTGCATCTCCGATCCCTTCGAGTATGACAACTACATTGGAAAACCACCTTGAGACATGATCTTGCACTCCCCTCTTTGGTGGCGATAGCAATAATTGCAATATGAAACTAAGTAATAACATGTTAATACATCAAAGAAGACAAACTACTCATAGCTAAGAATGAACAAGATAGAAATTATAACTACATAATACGAACTTGTAGAGAAGGAATGCAAACCATGAATGAACTATATAGTAGATGATAGTTATGTCGTTGCCTAGGACGAACCAGAACCAAATACAAGATATAACGGCATGGCTTGTGAACCTGTAGAACAAGACAAACACGCATTCGACAAGTGTGGCTGCAATGAAATGAGCAATCAAAAAAATTGTTTCTTAGAATTTCAGCAAATATAAACTAGCCAGGTCATGTCAGCAAATATTTATGGAAGCAGTGGTATCTCCTAGAATGTAAGAGACATTGGGTGACTCGAAATTTGTGGTGAGCTACACAATGGAATGAAGTTACTGTCATAGCTAAGAATGAACCACATAGAAATTATAACCGCATCATACCAGAACTTGTTGAGCAGGAATGGGAAATAGAATGAACTATATAGTAAAGAATAATTATACCGTTGATTAGGACGAACCATCACCAGATACAAAATATATAATGGCATCGCTGGTAAACCTGTAGGCTGTGCAAACCAACATGTTCAGTGTTCCCTTTTTGAACTCTACGCAAAGAAAAAGAAAATAGTCAGTGTTGCAGCTTTTGAAGAACCATATGGCAACAATAAAATTATAATCGAACTAGTACGAAGAGTTTAAATGGGTACTATAGGATAACAGAACGATGCCATGGAGGAAATAATAGCAGGAACTTAGCTCAAGAATAACCAAATAGATTCATTAACTGTGGAGCAGGGAATCCACACTAATATTTTCCACTAATATTACATTTTGGAAGAACTACACAATTACAGACAATTACTGTTGTACGGAGTAGCTAAGAACATGTGCACGAAAAAATAACAGACATGTGCATGACTTGAATTTGTAGAGCAACGAATGCAAACCAACATGTCTAATGACCTTGTATGTACTAGAACGAAGAATAGGCGTGCCCAGTGACTTGTATGTACTAGCACGATTACAAAAATGCAGTTCACAGCGACAATCTTGAACCTGCTATACTGCTGACAAAACAAAAACAGGTTGGTGATTTGGTTACCTTGGTCGGAGAGGCGTCTAAGAATCATTGGTACCGTGTGGGTGACGTCCAGGTCAACAAGCAAGGGTGCTATGGTGGCGGTGGCTATTGGCCTCGGGGAAGCAGATCTTGGGCGGTCAATGCCGGTGCAGTCAACAGCGACGCCCGTGTAGCTAGTTTATATTGGTGGACATGGAAGTTCTTGAAATAGGTCCCATCTGGTGGACAATGGTGAAGCTGCTCCGGTACGGTTGGGTAGCTTTAGGTGGCGGGGAAGCAGAGCATGGGCGGACAATGACACCATAGGCACAGTTAGCGAGACCACAGTTCTGGTGGAGTGATAGAGAGACCTGGTGAACTAGATTTGATGGGGTGGGTGTTGATGAAGCGACTCCGGGGTGGTGCACCAGACCGTAGCTCAAGAAGCGCTGGCTGACGTGGAATTGCCGCCGGGCAGTGCACATGGTGGTTGTGGAGGTGGGGGCATGGGAGAGAAGCCTGGGATTTTGGGACGGACAGTGGTAAAAACTACACAAATCGGGACTATGGAGGTGAACATAAAAATAATTACGATCGTGCCCCCAAGCTACCGACTTTAGCATGCCCATAGGGCGTTTAAACAATGGGTAGAATAGGAATTTTAAAGTCAAAAGTTTTTGAAACGGAGGGGCACGAAATGCTTCAAAGTTGGTGTATGGTTTTGCCGCTCAATTGGGATTTTGAATTTGGCTAATAATAAAAAAATGGTAATCCCCGGTGGGAGATTTTGCCTCAAAGTTTTTGAAACGATGGGGCGGGAAACGCTTCAAGGTTGGTGTGTGATTTTTTAGGTAGATTAATATTTGAATTTATCTACCAGAAAAATAATAATAATAGAAAAATGGTACTCCAGGGTGGGAGATTTTGCCTCAAAGTTTTTGAAACGGTGGCATGGGAAATGCTTCAAGGTCGGTGTGTGATTTTGCCGCTCGACGGAGATTTTGAATTTGGCTACCGGACAAATAATAATAATAGAAATTGGTAATCTACGGTGGGAGATTTTTCCTCAAAGTTTTTGAAATGGTGGGCCAGGAAATGCTTCAAGGTCGGTGTGTGATTTTGCCGCTCGATTGAGATTTTGAATTTGGCTGTCGGACAAATAATAATAATAGAAAAATGGTACTCTACGATGGGAGATTTTTCCTCAAAGTTTTTGAAAAGGACGGGCAGGAAATGCTTCAAGGTCGGTGTGTGATTTTGCCGCTCGATTGAGATTTTAAATTTGGCTACAGGACAAATTATAATAATAGAAAAATGGTACTCTCAGGTGGGAGATTTTGCTTCAAAGTTTTTGAAACGATGGGGCGGAAAATGCTTCAAGGTTGGTGTGTGATTTTGCCACTCGATTGAGATTTTAATTTTTTTACCAGACAAATAATAATAATAATAATAGAAAAATGGTACTCCATGATGGGAGATTTTGCCCCAAAGTTTCTGAAACGATGGGGCGTGAAATGCTTCAAGGTCGGTGTGTGATTTTGCTGCTCTATTGAGATTTTGAATTTGGCTACAGGACAAATAATAATAATAGAAAATGGCACTCCCTGGTGGGAGATTTTGCTTCAAAGTTTTTGAAACGGTGGGGCGGGAAATGCTTCAAGGTTGGTGTGTGATTTTCTCGCTCGATTGAGATTTTGAGTTTGGCTACCGGACAAATAATAATAATAGAAAAATGGTACTCCACGATGGGAGATTTTGCCTCAAAGTTTTTGAAATGGTGGGGTGGGAAATGCTTCAAGGTCGGTGTGTGATTTTGCCTTTCGATTGATATTTTGAATTTGGCTACAGGATAAATAATAATAATAGAAAAATGGTACTCCATGATGGGAGATTTTGATTCAAAGTTTTTGAAATGGTGGGGCGGGAAATGGTTCAATGTCGATGTGTGATTTTGCTGCTCGATTAAGATTTTGAATTTGGCAAGAGCCCAAGTAATACTAGAAAAATGGTACTCCATCAGTGGAAGATTTTTCCTAAAAATGTTTGAAACGGAGGGACACGAAATGCATATGAGTCAGTTGGGATTTTGCCGCTCGATTTTACGATTTTGAATTTGGCTAGTGGAGACATAATAATTGAAAAAGATAGTTGTAGACTAGTACGCTATCTGGTCAGGAATTGAAGGCCGAGATTCACGCCAACTGACCATCCATTACATAATTGCGCAAAACATTGGTATATTTTGCCGCTCAACTAAGATTTTGAATTTGGCTAGCATACAAGTAATAATTTGAAAAAATGGTACTCCCTCTATTTAGGAATAAACAAAATTGTCACATTAAATGATAATCAATAACAACCATATTCACATAGAAAAATAATGTTGACTCCATCTGCGAAATTGTTTGGGCTGTAGGTTTTTACCCTCGATTAAGATTTTGAATTTGGCTTTAGTCATACTAACAAAAATTACGAGCAAACCCCACCACCTAACCTAGAAATTTCACAATCGCCATTGGTCATCAATATGATAGGTCAAACGGAATTTCGCAGTATTCAAAAGATTAAACATGGGGCCCAAATATTTTGATGTAGGCAGGAGCTTTTGCCTCTCTATTCAGAATTTGAATTTGGTGACATTCCAAGTAATAACTGCTAGTAGACCGTACTTCCCTTAGTTCACGAATCCAAGGACTGTTCACATCAACTGATCATCCAGGACCTTGCTCAAAGTAGCCTTTTTCTGGACAGAGGGGTAGAAAATTGGATACCATGATCTCGGATTCAAAAATATTATGGGGGACGGCGGGATGCTTTGCCGCTCGAGTACGGTTTTGAATGTGACTAGTCCATGTAAGACAACAGAAAAAATTGTATAAGGTCTTTTTTTGCGGGTTGTACTCCATCTGTTCATCAATCCATTCAGACATGAAAGAAAATGCTGAGCTCTGATTCAAAAATGTAGTTCCATTTATCACATGACGCATATGAATATGGTGTGCAACAAAGGGCTAATACATTGTTTTGAGAACCTGAACCTTATGATCAATGATCCAGGACAACAACACTTGTAATATAATGTACCGTATCATACTAGTACATATTGCTGCATCCACACATAACCAGTTTGATCGCATCCACACAAAAAATTTGCAGCTAACACCAATATTTGTGCCATTTGTTGCACAAAACACAAAAACAATTTCTTTTTTGCATCTACCATAGTTTGTGGCTTAAATTTTCCGCACCTAGCCCAAATGAACTGCTTAACTTGTTCACATGTTGGTATAAATTGTGGAGGATGCAATTTTGTACTACAATTCTACTTGTAACTATACTTTAAAAATATGAAAAAGTGTTTTAAGTATAAACGAATTATGAAAAATTGACAAGGATACATACACATGCATTCTACATACGTGTTAAGAGCATCTCTAACCCATCCCCAAAAATTAAGAGCAAATATCCTCCTCTAAATTTTGCCGCGGAACCGATCCCCAATAATTTAGAGGAGTAATTTTTTAGCACATTTTGCAAATTTGAGCGCATGAATACATGAAAATGTGTCACATAAAGATTCATAGTTCATATATAACAATAAATTAGTCATACATAGTAATATCATCATCCTAATTTGCTAAAATCTCACGTCAGCTCATACTTAACAAGATGAATAAGAGAGAAGCTCAATGTTCATACACCATTATGCATACATGCAAGCTCCATTTATTCATAGATTTTTCGCATTAGAGCATATTACTAACAAATCTATCTATTCATAATCGATACTAATGACCTTGCATCTCCACTAATTCTTTCATTAAAATTGGCATGTATTTCTTCCCAAAATTGTTGGAAAGGCTAGTCAGCTCCAACAATTGTTTGATGATGCCAAGCAAGGTACAAATCATTGTCGTCATCCTCGGACAATGGAGCTTCTCTCTTCTTCACCTTGCTATGAAGAATCATCTAGATTAGAAAATTGATGAGCTTTAACCAAAACTGCTACAAAGAACCCTGGAGCTTATCTCTTCCTCACCTTGTTCCGGTGGTGCCGGTATGGGAAGGTGCCAGTGCGGGTCCAAGGGCTGGTGCCAATGCGGATGCTGGTGCCGGTGAGGGTGCCGGATCTGGAGCTAGTGGTAGGGCGGGTACTCGTGGTGGCGCTCCTGCGAGCTTGGACGGGGAGTTGCAATGGCGTGTAGTCATGCCAGAAGGTTCTTGGCCTCGAGGATACGATCGTTCCCAGCGAATCCCAGCCACGATGCATCGAATCCCGCGAAGATCGGCGACACATTTGTGGCCGGGGAAAATGGCTCGTGGCGGCCGATTACGGCGACGTAGGCTACCAGGAGAAGCACAGAGGATATCTGGCCATCGGGGGAGGACAAATCCGGCAAAGGGCGGCGGGGAGGGAAGTTGGCCAGTGGCGGACGGGTGCGTGGGGGAGAAAAAATAAAGGAGTCGAGGACACGGTGGCAAGTCCTATATTTATTCTCCTCTAAACAACGATAGGGGTTCAGTTAGGTTCGGTACGGCTTCGACCGTTAGATGAGTAAATTTACTCCTCTATTGCTATTTTGGGGATGGGTTAGAGATGCCCTAACATGGTTAAGATGTTTATATGGGCCAGGTGCAAAAATTAAGCCACAAACCATGCTAGCCACAAAAAGTTCTTGTTTCTGTGTTCTGTGCAACAAATGCCACAAGAACTGGTGTTAGATGCAATTTTCTCCATCCACACATATATTAGTACACAACAATCCAACCTTGTAGCATATAAAGCACCAATATTAAGCAGGCTAGCAATGCACAGATCACCCATTCAGGAATCATACTACTTCCATATTGGTGCATTCTGTTCACCAATAGTACCTCCACTCCAAAATTGATACTATAAGGATCTTTAGAAAGATAAAATAGCTTTGCTAAGAAGGGATATATTTTGAAACAGAGATAGTACATTATAAGGTACCATACCAATTATAGACATGTCGCAACAAGGAAACAACGCAAGTTCATAACAAGTGCAGACTAGTGCACTAACAAAATACTTTTAGCTTCAGGTTCCATTTCACGACAAAGGGACTGACCTGAGCTATTAGTGCTCAACCACAATTACTGAGCATCTTTATGACTTTCTCCTTATTTCTATGGAGTTATCCAGCCGAATTAAAATTTCTTCTAACTTTGCGATCAAACATTCACTGTATACACTTAGGATAGATGATAACGATTGTTCAGCTTGGAGTTGTTCCTCTACAACTTGAATATGCAAAGAAATAGCCTTGGAGTTGGACTTGAACTTGAACTTGGACTTGGACGAGCTAGCTGGGAACCCAACATTACACAAAAACATATTCTTGGCTATAGCACCGTGTTGTAGTACCTTGGAAAATAAATCCACACATTCTTTTGGAGTTTTACTAAACAGTCTTTCCTAGGATTTGCCAGATCCTCTTTCAATTCAGCCTGGAAACTTTTCAGTTGGTAGACATGTGTAAGAGAAGTGAAGTTACTACAGAGAAACATGCAGACATGTTTAACGTGTGCATGAACTACTATAATTGGCAATGCTGATAACGCATCTTATACACTTAAGTAAAAAGATCATTTTGTCGTGTATCTTTTGTATGTCATTTACTAATAGGACTAAAAATGTGGCTTCCTGTGTACACACTGTGAGGTGCATGATATGCCAACTATTTGTATTCATAACTGAAACTGACTTTAGTTGCAAATTATGAAGGAAAATGAAAACAAAACTAAGAAGCAGTCCAAGCAAGGTTGCATATCAAACTTATACGTACAAATCACTGCAAGTGCAACATCATAAAATGCAAAGAAGACTTACAACAACTTTCTTGACAAATGACACCATATCTATTCAGCTGGCATCCCTCAAATTTTTCTAGCAGAGTCAACTGTTTTTTGGATCCCCGTTAGACTTCATCTGCATTTGGATGAGTGAAAATAAATTACATCACATGGTGGAAACGGAGGTTGAAAGATAAGATGGATACAAATTCGACAACATCAATTACATACTTATTTAAAATATATGGTACAAAATAATAGGTCCTTACCAATTGGTAAAGGTGTCCAATTATGCTGCAGGATCCTGTATGACTTAGTACTCATACTTTATTACGACTAGAACAGTTTATTTGAGCGATGGCTTACAAAATGAGACTTGTAAGATACATGCATAAATAAGAATTGACAATGCGATCTAGTCTGAGTCTTCTCAAAGCATACCTCATTCTTTTGATCAAGCTAGAGGTTGAGAAGATCACCCCACTGATCGTCAGTCATGTGATCCACATGAGACGTTCTTGTAACATCCTTAAAACACTTGCTAGAGAAGTGTTGCTTCTTTAGCCTATGGCATTGCTGGCGCAAACATGTGGAGAATATGCTTTTGAGAACAACCTTTACTTCCTCGCTATTCTCATCGAACATGAAAAATCCTTGTAGACAACAATGAGGAGCATATTTAACAAACGACAAGCTAAGAAGACAAGGGACAGAGCAATAGAGTATGTCCAAGAGACAGATGACTTACATGTATCTTCTTCAGTAAACCTTCAAAATGCTCGGGGATATTTTGGTGGTGTTTCCATGAGGGTAAGATGGGAATATCATTCCTCATGAAAACGCCTATGATCGATGCTATATAAGCAGATTCATGTGGATCTAGTGTCCTTATGAATCCTACTGTAGATGTGATCAAAAGTCTCGATTTAGTTATTTCAAGCATCTACTCAAGATTTTTCCCATCGTTGCCCCCTTGTTAATCTTCATCGTGGTGCAAATAAAAAAATTTACATCAAAATATCTATGTATACATATTACATATAAAACGACATGCTACTACTAGTCTCTGAAAATAGACCAAATTTGGTGTCGTGCTCCTTTGCAAGGTAGTGTATGTCTCTGTTAGTACTAAAGGTTGTTGGGAGATCATTACCAGTTCGTTGCTGAGAACCTGCTGTTGAAACTGGTTCTGCTGCTAATTCTTCCTGGGTAACCGGATTGGCTACTGGCGGTTGTGGGATGTGTAGTTTTTATTTGCAGCCGCCAGTGCAATTGGACCAACTGGTGTGGGATTAGGATGATTTATATGCTGATGTTTTGCATTATTGTCTTTTTTGGCCTGGTTGTCATTTTAAACTAGATTAAGTAGAGTCCGAGACCTTGTTCTGACTCTGTTTCCTGCATTGGAAGCAAATAGCTTTTAAGATTTATCATGGAATCGTGTGAAAAAAGAGGAAATTATTAGGAGTACTTGCAGAGGTTGACAACTCGAAAAGCAATGATTCCCATCAGAACTCTAACAATAACTTACTTTCACTATGAGTACTCTAATCATGTGTCACCCTGAGTGAGAAGAAATCACATGAAGTTCCAATACAATAGACTAACTTGCAGACTTGACTATAATACTAATAACATAACTAGTAGGGCCCGCCTGGTTATACTCTAAACAAGGAACCATGACATAATAATTCGGCTCAGGACGTCAGCTAGAGTTGACGTATACTAGCTGTGCTATCTATAAACCTTTACGCCCTAACTATAATCATTTTAGGAGTTATTCCACAGATGTCAGAGGAGCTTCATAACAATGGTAATGAAGGCTCTAGAAAAATTTAGTAACGATCGAGTATATGAGCAAGAATACGGTACTCTAAAACAAGCGACGAAGTACTTTCGATAGTAATCAAGTGCATAATGCAAGGAAGCATAAAGTGTGCAACAACCTTCATATGGAGAGGAGACGAGTTTACGCTTTGTGTTGGTGCGGTCAAACGGGGGGGGGGGGGGGTCGTTTTCCCATCACACCGGTGCCGGAGACCAGGGAGTCCGTGAAGCAGATGGGACTTTGCAGCGACCATATCATGTTTGCTGGCGACACTGTGCAAGCTCCAGCGCAGTGATCGTCGGCGTGGGGAAGCCGCTCCATCTTGCTAAACAACGTAGTGGTTCCTTCGGTCACAATGGTACCTGGTGAGGAGGCTGTGGTGGTGGGGAGGGACGACGGTGCGAGGCCATATTCGTGGGAGATGCTATAGCTCTGAGGTCGAGTGAGAGATGTGGGATACGACGCGTTTTATATGTATCACAAGGGCGCCGGTGATAGGTTTGAAACTTTTGAATTGCGTGACGCCGGGTAGTTCAAAGAAAATCCCGCCAATGTCATGCAAATTTTGGTGATCTCACTTTAGAATGAGATGATCTTGCCAAATTTTTTGGCGATCTCTACTCTATGATTATTGCTACACTAGCTAGGAACTGAGCTAGAGGAAGTGCATCGAATACGATGGGAGGTATGAACACACCAGCAACCTTTCCCAAGTGCAAACTTCGTATAGTCCCTACTACGAAAAGCTATGCGCAGTCAAGAGCACGACCTCTGCTTCAAGAATTCCTACTATAGTTAGGGTACGTTTGATTCAAAGGATTTTCCTAGGAATTTTGTAGGATTAAATTTTATAAGAAAATTTCCTACAATGGCTATTTGATTTGTAGGATTGATCCCCATAGGATATTTTCCTAATGATTCCTTTGTACTAGTTTTCATAGGAAATCAAAATCCACCCATACCTATTTTTCAGATTCCTATGGTGGAATCAAACACACTTTTGTTCATATGAATTCTTATAGGATTGGAGTGGGCATGACATTGGAATCCTACATTTTTTCTACTCCTAGGATTTTTCTATCCTACAAATCAAACATGTACACTCCCCTTTTTGGAAAAAATACTATATAGTATACTACCTCCATTCCGGTTTAATAAAAGGGATGTGTGCATCCTTTGAGTGTAGAGGCCGGGGTATCCCCATTTCTAAAAAACAAACGAGAGACTCAAATAAAAGACTATCATGTCATCTTTATCTATGAGATGGAAAATATGACATGTCATTACTTATAAAATTATAATAGGTAAAGCTCAAAAGACTATTATAGAATTTTGAGCCACATCGTATCCATAAATTATTGGGTATATACTTGGTTCTTGGTACATAATGATACTCAAAAAGTTTTGTAACATCCTTAGAGAAATGATAGAGAAGATTCTAGAATGGCGGGGAATTGTGTTTTGAAGTTTTAGCATAGCGTTCGTTGTTCTACAGACTATCCATTGAATCTTCTAGATGATAGAATGGTAAAGATCCAGAGGTTAGATATGTTGCGATTTGCTAGTCTTCATCCAGCGGCCAATCTTTAAAGTTATTCGTACACTATATAGTGGTAAGATAAGATAAGAAAGTTCGACCTAGTTTCACGACATCGTTTCGTTTATCTATAGTTTCCCTTTTCTTTTTGTGACGGACTCGCTACAGTTGAGTCGGACCAAAAACTTCCACATAATTTCTAGGTATGTGCCAGGGCACAAGAGGCACAGTCGTTGTCACATATAAACTAATACATGTGTATTTTTTTTCATTTTTCATGGATTTGTTCCATTTTTCTGTAACAGGGTGACAAATTGTCGGGAAGACCATTGATAGAATATTCATTCATCATCTTGTTCTTGCAACTCCCATTTTTTACTGATATATATACCTCTCTCCCCTCTTTATTACATCCTATGTACTCCCTCTATTCCAAAATATAAGATGTTTTAGATTTTGTGAAACGAATGTATCTAGACACCTTTTAGTGTGTAGGCCTCTCTCCTCAAGAGAGAATTATCCCACCAGGTTAACACTATGCAGAATGAAGGCCATGTATGTAGCTAACGCATAATCCTACTCCCTTCGTATCAAAATAGATGTCACACGTTAGTCAAAATTTGGAAGAATCTATATACTACTAAATAACTAAATAGTGTTTTGTAATTTTGCCGACCAAATTATAACACACATGCAGTTAAAGGTTGAATTAATTTGACAAAATCACCCGAAACTCTTTTAAATGGCTATAAAAGTGGTTATCCCTTCTAAGGATGGCAATAGGTAGGATATTGGCAGGGTAGAGCAATACCATACCCATACCCGTATAGTCAATGGGTATAAAAGTTTATCCATACCCGTATACGTGGGTATAAAACTTTACCCATACCCGCCGGGTACCCATACCCATTGGGTACCCCGTGGGTAGATTCAATAGTACATAAGTTATTCGCAATTTTACGTTTATCAATAACATATATTTGAAAAAATACAATTATCTCTACTTAACAATAGGTAGACGAGTACATGAAAGTATCGAAGTTTAGAATTCGCAATCGCATATTTGTCCCTATGCTTCTTGGTTGCATAGGTTGACACTCTACATGTAAGTTTGACATGTCAGTTTAAACGGGCAGGGTATGGGTATACCCATGGGTACAAGTTTATACCCGTGCCATACCCGTAACTTAACAGGTAGGGTATGGGTATTACCCGTGGGTATAAAAGCGTGCCCATACCCTACCCATGTGGGTACGGTACCCGCGGGTACCCGTACCCATGGGTAAAATTTCCATCCTTAATCCCTTCAATGTATAGATTGTGGAGAGTGTACATATGTTCAGGAGGGATCCCCAGCAGTTACCTCTTCCTTCCCCTATAAGCTCTGGCGCAATGATTACTACACTGCAACTGTACAGAGACAAAGTTGGGGTCCTGATCTAAAGTCACCATCAATGGGATACCGCTGCCACTGCCATCAACAGGACCAAAAAAGTAGATGGTAGAAGAATGGATGGTGTTTTTTTGGAGTAAAGAAGAATGGAGGCTTTGAGCAAGTAAGTTGGTGAGATGCAGCATGACAACGACAACAAGGTAGCTACTGCTCGGCACGAAAGCGATAATAACTAATTGTAGTACAATAGGAAAGACAATCACACCGAAAATTAGCTCTAGCAACATTGTGGCTGGTGATGCATGTCACATTCAATTCACCATATAACCAAATACTTTACCAGCAAGTACACGATCATACATTCATACTACTAATAAAGGTTTTTCAATTTACTGAGGCCATTTTGCAATCTATATATCCGATCATGAACTAGTCCCTCCATTCCATAATATATAAGCCTTTTACGTAAGCTATTTTTCTTTGTAATTAGGCTTATATTGTGAAAAAAGATGGAGTACTAACTAAGGTCTTCCACGTGCCAACTCATTAATGGAGACCGATGATAGTTTCACGCGTTAGCTTTGCCAGATCGGCCAGGAGTTTGTCCTTCTGGTCCTCGAGGTCCTAGATCTATTCGAAGCTTATGCCCAGCATCTCCACCATACCGATGTTTTGCCGCTTCAGCTCATCACGCTCAATCAAGTATTCCATGGCGAGATTCCTGAGGAGGCTAAGCCCGACCTTGTCAACGGCGAGTTTGGAGTAAAGTCTAGTGCACTCCTTCACGAGGGTGCTTTTGTCCACTGTCTTGACGCAAAAATCGCCCATCACCTTTTTCACCATAAACTCGATCTCAAAGCCAATATTCTGTTAGATGAACATGGAGCAGAAATTCAGAAGTGTACCCAGAGAACCATCAAGGAAGAGAGACACGGAATCACAATTCGAATGATTTCTTACCTTGCGGCTGTACCGATCGGCCTCCATCAGCAACAGTGAAGATGATTCTGCAGGCAGGAGTGCCGCGGGAATGTGAAGTCCGCCTGACGTAAAACAACATTGAGAAAAAGTGTACTAGTAGGGAAATGAGTGAATCAAGAAACAGTCAAAGACATGGAAAGTTCCCCAAGCACAAAGATTTACCTGAAGGTATTGGTCTCCATTGGTGTCAGTGAAGATGATTCTGCAGGCAGGAGTGCTGAGGGAATTCGAAGACCGCCCGACCTAAAAATACCATTGAGGAAGAATTTGATTTTTTAGGTAAATGAGCGAATCAAGATATGGTCAAAGACATGGAAAGTTGTGCAAGAATTGAGATTTACCTGAAAGTATTTGTCCTTGGCTGCGGCAGCTTCGAAGAACCTTGAGTTGAAGACCTCTCGCCTGCAGTCGAGGGATTCGAATGGGACCCTTTGATTGTTGCATCGCTTGGTACCAGTAGCAACATAATGGAAGAATGGCAAGCCGGCTTCTTCTCTTCCACCAGCTTCACCGTCGCGGCATGAGCCCTTCTATGGGCGGGACTTGTTCCCGGTCATGCGGGTGAAGTAGCACAACAAATAGGAATGAAAACAGGTAAAGCAATCTGGCAAATAAGAGCTACAATCGTGAAGAGGAGGAGGAAGAAGGTCGAGTCCGTGAGAGGTGGCCTCCTCATCTCCACGTGAGGAAAAAACCATTTCCATTCAGATACAGTACTTGATGCAGAAATCGAAGAGACAGCTATAAGAAGTTGTCACCCCCAGCATGGTCTCGACAGCCACTATAAAGTTGAACGTGCAGGACTATAAAATTATAATTATAATAGGTGAATCTCAAAAAATAATTTTAATTTCGAGCCATGCCCATAAAGTATCGGGTGTATATTTGGTTCTTCTACTTTGTACTGTATCATGTAGAAATCAACCTAGCTACTCCTACCTAATACTCAACGTGCTCTAGAGAAATGATGAAAAAGATTCTAGAATTATTGAAAAGTGTGTTTTGAGATTTGTGCATAGCGTTCATTATGCTGAAGACTAACAATAGAATCTTCTAGATGCTACTCCCTCGCTCACAAATATAAGACATTTTAGCTTTGTAAAACAAATATATCTAGATGTCTTTTACTGTATAGGCCCTATACACTAAAATATATCTATATACATTCGTTTCACAAAGCTAAAATGTCTTATATTTCTAGACGGAGGGAGTAGAATAGATAGAAGATCCAACGGTTAATTAGCAATGTTGGGATTCACGACTCCAGATCCAACAGTCAAAGTTCAAAGTTATTTGTATCATACACTATACAGTGTGATGTTCTTTTCTCTACTACTATAATGGAGCAGTTTTCAATTCGATCTATAGCACCAATCCTGACCGTTGGACTGTTAGGTCCAATGGTTCATAGCAGCTGGATTCATGTTTAACAACTAGTACGTACCTAGAGAAAACTACACCATGTTCTAGAACCATCATGTCACCCCCCAAATTTCATAGCACAGTAGGCTATATTCTAAATATATGTAGATAGTTATTATTAATAGCACCAATCCTCACAATTGCGTTGTTAGATCCAAATGGTTTAGAGCAACTAGATTCGTGTTGAACAGTACCTATAGAGCAGACTCCACCATGTAACCCCCCCCCCAAAATTATAGCAGAGTAGGCTGTATTCTCAAGGTGTGTAGATAGTTATTATTAATAGACTTAATGTATGCCTTTTTTCACTAAAGACTATTGGTTAATAATAACTTAATGTTTGTTAAATCACATTTTATACAGTATATACGTGTGCGGATCATGCCTTTTACTAGTAGACTTATTGTATGCCTTTTCTCTAACAAGGCTATGGTTAATAATAACAACTTAATGTTTGCTAAATCACATTTCATACAATATATACATGTGTGGCTCATGTCTTTTACTTGTAGACTTAATGTATGCCATTTTTTCTAACAATACTATTGGTTAATAATAACAACTAATGTTTTCTATATCACATTTCATACAGTATATATGTGTGTGGCACGTGCCTTTTACTAGTCCATTCTAGCTAGTATCTACTAGTAGATACACTATGGATAGTACATTATTTTACCCACTATAGTGTACGAATAACTTAGAATATTGACCATTGGAGCAAGACTTGTGAATCTTAACATTGCCAATTGGTTAGATCTTCCTTTCCATTCTGGCATCTAGTACATACTACTGATAGTCTTTCTTATCATATCTTACCACTATATTTTTGCGAATAACTTTGAATATTGATCGGTTGGATCAAAACTCGCGAATACCAACATTGCTAGCCGCTGGATCTACTTTTCCATTCTAGCATCATCTCTAGAAAATACTATTGTTTATCTTATCTTATCTTACTACTCTACCCGATGCGAATAACTTGAATATATTGACCATTGGATCAAGACTCGCGAAAAATCCCAACATTGCTAGTCATTGGATCTTTTTTCCATTCTACTAGCTAGTATATCTACTAGAAGATATTATGGATAGTACGTCTTTAGCACAATAAACGCTATGCACAAACCTCAAAATACACTACTCCATCGTTCTACTCCCTCCGATCCAAATTATTGTTCTCAGATTTGTCTTGATTCGGATGTATCTAGCACTAAAACATGACTAGATACAACCGAATCTAGACAAATCTGAGAATAATAATTTGGATCAGAGGGAGTAGAATAATATTAGCGTATGTTTCAGAGACAATATATATGTTACCAAAATTTTCAAGTATTAGGTATATAGCTAATAAACGTTGAATTCTACATGATACAAAGTACAAGAACTAAATATACCCATACTTTATAGATAATGCCTCAAATTTAATTTTTGTGATCTAGCTTTACCTATTATATAACAAAATCTTACCACTATATAGTTTGCGAATAACTTTGAATATTGATCGCTTGGATCAAAACTCACGAATCCCTTTCCAGCTATTGTATCTTTTTTCCATTCTAGCATCATCTCTAGAAGATACTATTGTTTACTAGTCTTACACCACTATATAGTGTACGAATAACTTTGAATGTTGACCAATGGATCAAGACTCGCGAAAACCAACATTTCTAGCTGTTGGATCTTATTTTCCATTCTATCTTCTAGAAGATTCTATTGATAGTCTTCATCACAATGAATGCTATGCACAAACCTCAAAACATACTTCTCCATCATTCTAGAATCTTCTCCCTCGTTTCTCTACACCATGTTACCAAAATTTTCAAGTTTTAGATAGCTAATAATCGTTGACTTCTACATGATATACAAAGTACAAGAACCAAATATACACCCATACTTTATAGATGTTGATCAAATTTATAAGTTTTTTTGCTTTACCTATTATAATATTATATAGTGATGATATGCCAGACGTCTATTATCTGAGTCTCACATGCAGGGCATGTGCAACTTACTAGTACTAGTAAAAGGCAAGCGCCACACACATATATACTATTTGAAATGTGATTTAACAAACATTAAGTTGTTATTAATCAATGGGATACCGCTGCCACTGCCATCAACAGGACCAAAAAAGTAGATGGTAGAAGAATGGATGGTGTTTTTTTGGAGTAAAGAAGAATGGAGGCTTTGAGCAAGTAAGTTGGTGAGATGCAGCATGACAACGACAACAAGGTAGCTACTGCTCGGCACGAAAGCGATAATAACTAATTGTAGTACAATAGGAAAGACAATCACACCGAAAATTAGCTCTAGCAACATTGTGGCTGGTGATGCATGTCACATTCAATTCACCATATAACCAAATACTTTACCAGCAAGTACACGATCATACATTCATACTACTAATAAAGGTTTTTCAATTTACTGAGGCCATTTTGCAATCTATATATCCGATCATGAACTAGTCCCTCCATTCCATAATATATAAGCCTTTTACGTAAGCTGTTTTTCTTTGTAATTAGGCTTATATTGTGAAAAAAGATGGAGTACTAACTAAGGTCTTCCACGTGCCAACTCATTAATGGAGACCGATGATAGTTTCACGCGTTAGCTTTGCCAGATCGGCCAGGAGTTTGTCCTTCTGGTCCTCGAGGTCCTAGATCTATTCGAAGCTTATGCCCAGCATCTCCACCATACCGATGTTTTGCCGCTTCAGCTCATCACGCTCAATCAAGTATTCCATGGCGAGATTCCTGAGGAGGCTAAGCCCGACCTTGTCAGCGGCGAGTTTGGAGTAAAGTCTAGTGCACTCTTTGACGAGGGCGCTTCTGTCGCTGTCTTGACGCAAAAATCACCCATCACCTTTTCACCATAAACTCTATCTCGAAGCCAATATTCTGTTAGATGAACATGGAGCAGAAATTCAGAAGTGTACCAGAGAACCATCAAGGAAGACACGGAATCACAATTCGAATGATTTCTTACCTTGCGGCTGTACTGATCGGCCTCCATCAGCAACAGTGAAGATGATTCTGCAGGCAGGAGTGCCGCGGGAATGTGAAGTCCGCCTGACGTAAAACAACATTGAGAAAAAGTGTACTAGTAGGGAAATGAGTGAATCAAGAAACAGTCAAAGACATGGAAAGTTCCCCAAGCACAAAGATTTACCTGAAGGTATTGGTCTCCATTGGTGTCAGTGAAGATGATTCTGCAGGCAGGAGTGCTGAGGGAATTCGAAGACCGCCCGACCTAAAAATACCATTGAGGAAGAATTTGATTTTTTAGGTAAATGAGCGAATCAAGATATGGTCAAAGACATGGAAAGTTGTGCAAGAATTGAGATTTACCTGAAAGTATTTGTCCTTGGCTGCGGCAGCTTCGAAGAACCTTGAGTTGAAGACCTCTCGCCTGCAGTCGAGGGATTCGAATGGGACCCTTTGATTGTTGCATCGCTTGGTACCAGTAGCAACATAATGGAAGAATGGCAAGCCGGCTTATTCTCTTCCACCAGCTTCACCGTCGCGGCATGAGCCCTTCTATGGCGGGACTTGTTCCCGGTCATGCGGGTGAAGTAGCACAACAAATAGGAATGAAAACAGGTAAAGCAATCTGGCAAATAAGAGCTACAATCGTGAAGAGGAGGAGGAAGAAGGTCGAGTCCGTGAGGTGGCCTCCTCATCTCCACGTGAGGAAAAAACCATTTCCATTCAGATACAGTACTTGATGCAGAAATCGAAGAGACAGCTATAAGAAGTTGTCACCCCCAGCATGGTCTCGACAGCCACTATAAAGTTGAACGTGCAGGACTATAAAATTATAATTATAATAGGTGAATCTCAAAAAATAATTTTAATTTCGAGCCATGCCCATAAAGTATCGGGTGTATATTTGGTTCTTCTACTTTGTACTGTATCATGTAGAAATCAACCTAGCTACTCCTACCTAATACTCAACGTGCTCTAGAGAAATGATGAAAAAGATTCTAGAATTATTGAAAAGTGTGTTTTGAGATTTGTGCATAGCGTTCATTATGCTGAAGACTAACAATAGAATCTTCTAGATGCTACTCCCTCGCTCACAAATATAAGACATTTTAGCTTTGTAAAACAAATATATCTAGATGTCTTTTACTGTATAGGCCCTATACACTAAAATATATCTATATACATTCGTTTCACAAAGCTAAAATGTCTTATATTTCTAGACGGAGGGAGTAGAATAGATAGAAGATCCAACGGTTAATTAGCAATGTTGGGATTCACGACTCCAGATCCAACAGTCAAAGTTCAAAGTTATTTGTATCATACACTATACAAAGGTGATGTTCTTTTCTACTACTATAATGGAGCAGTTTTCAATTCGATCTATAGCACCAATCCTGGACGTTGGACTGTTAGGTCCAATGGTTCATAGCAACTAGATTCATGTTTAACAACTAGTAATGCATTACCTAGAAAACTACACCATGTTCTAGAACCATCATGTCACCCCCCAAATTTCATAGCAAAGTAGGCTATATTCTAAATATATGTAGATAGTTATTATTAATAGCACCAATCCTCACAATTGCGTTGTTAGATCCAAATGGTTTAGAGCAACTAGATTCGTGTTGAACAGTACCTATAGAGCAGACTCCACCATGTAACCCCCCCCCCAAAATTATAGCAGAGTAGGCTGTATTCTCAAGGTGTGTAGATAGTTATTATTAATAGACTTAATGTATGCCTTTTTTCACTAAAGACTATTGGTTAATAATAACTTAATGTTTGTTAAATCATATTTTATACAAGATATATGCAAAGCGGATCATGCCTTTTACTAGTAGACTTATTGTATGCCTTTTCTCTAACAAGGCTATGGTTAATAATAACAACTTAATGTTTGCTAAATCACATTTCATACAATATATACATGTGTGGCTCATGTCTTTTACTTGTAGACTTAATGTATGCCATTTTTTCTAACAATACTATTGGTTAATAATAACAACTAATGTTTTCTATATCACATTTCATACAGTATATATGTGTGTGGCACGTGCCTTTTACTAGTCCATTCTAGCTAGTATCTACTAGTAGATACACTATGGATAATACATTATTTTACCCACTATAGTGTACGAATAACTTAGAATATTGACCATTGGAGCAAGACTTGTGAATCTTAACATTGCCAATTGGTTAGATCTTCCTTTCCATTCTGGCATCTAGTACATACTACTGATAGTCTTTCTTATCATATCTTACCACTATATTTTTGCGAATAACTTTGAATATTGATCGGTTGGATCAAAACTCGCGAATACCAACATTGCTAGCCGCTGGATCTACTTTTCCATTCTAGCATCATCTCTAGAAAATACTATTGTTTATCTTATCTTATCTTACTACTCTACAGTGTACGAATAACTTCGAATATATTGACCATTGGATCAAGACTCGCGAAAAATCCCAACATTGCTAGTCATTGGATCTTTTTTCCATTCTACTAGCTAGTATATCTACTAGAAGATATTATGGATAGTACGTCTTTAGCACAATAAACGCTATGCACAAACCTCAAAATACACTACTCCATCGTTCTACTCCCTCCGATCCAAATTATTGTTCTCAGATTTGTCTTGATTCGGATGTATCTAGCACTAAAACATGACTAGATACAACCGAATCTAGACAAATCTGAGAATAATAATTTGGATCAGAGGGAGTAGAATAATATTAGCAGATGTTTCTGTAGACAATATATATGTTACCAAAATTTTCAAGTATTAGGTATATAGCTAATAAACGTTGAATTCTACATGATACAAAGTACAAGAACTAAATATACACCCATACTTTATAGATAATGCCTCAAATTTAATTTTTGTGATCTAGCTTTACCTATTATATAACAAAATCTTACCACTATATAGTTTGCGAATAACTTTGAATATTGATCGCTTGGATCAAAACTCACGAATCCCTTTCCAGCTATTGTATCTTTTTTCCATTCTAGCATCATCTCTAGAAGATACTATTGTTTACTAGTCTTACACCACTATATAGTGTACGAATAACTTTGAATGTTGACCAATGGATCAAGACTCGCGAAAACCAACATTTCTAGCTGTTGGATCTTATTTTCCATTCTATCTTCTAGAAGATTCTATTGATAGTCTTCATCACAATGAATGCTATGCACAAACCTCAAAACATACTTCTCCATCATTCTAGAATCTTCTCCCTCGTTTCTCTACACCATGTTACCAAAATTTTCAAGTTTTAGATAGCTAATAATCGTTGACTTCTACATGATATACAAAGTACAAGAACCAAATATACACCCATACTTTATAGATGTTGATCAAATTTATAAGTTTTTTTGCTTTACCTATTATAATATTATATAGTGATGATATGCCAGACGTCTATTATCTGAGTCTCACATGCAGGGCATGTGCAACTTACTAGTACTAGTAAAAGGCAAGCGCCACACACATATATACTATTTGAAATGTGATTTAACAAACATTAAGTTGTTATTAATCAATGGGATACCGCTGCCACTGCCATCAACAGGACCAAAAAAGTAGATGGTAGAAGAATGGATGGTGTTTTTTTGGAGTAAAGAAGAATGGAGGCTTTGAGCAAGTAAGTTGGTGAGATGCAGCATGACAACGACAACAAGGTAGCTACTGCTCGGCACGAAAGCGATAATAACTAATTGTAGTACAATAGGAAAGACAATCACACCGAAAATTAGCTCTAGCAACATTGTGGCTGGTGATGCATGTCACATTCAATTCACCATATAACCAAATACTTTACCAGCAAGTACACGATCATACATTCATACTACTAATAAAGGTTTTTCAATTTACTGAGGCCATTTTGCAATCTATATATCCGATCATGAACTAGTCCCTCCATTCCATAATATATAAGCCTTTTACGTAAGCTGTTTTTCTTTGTAATTAGGCTTATATTGTGAAAAAAGATGGAGTACTAACTAAGGTCTTCCACGTGCCAACTCATTAATGGAGACCGATGATAGTTTCACGCGTTAGCTTTGCCAGATCGGCCAGGAGTTTGTCCTTCTGGTCCTCGAGGTCCTAGATCTATTCGAAGCTTATGCCCAGCATCTCCACCATACCGATGTTTTGCCGCTTCAGCTCATCACGCTCAATCAAGTATTCCATGGCGAGATTCCTGAGGAGGCTAAGCCCGACCTTGTCAACGGCGAGTTTGGAGTAAAGTCTAGTGCACTCCTTCACGAGGGTGCTTCTGTCCACTGTCTTGACGCAAAAATCGCCCATCACCTTTTTCACCATAAACTCGATCTCAAAGCCAATATTCTGTTAGATGAACATGGAGCAGAAATTCAGAAGTGTACCCAGAGAACCATCAAGGAAGAGAGACACGGAATCACAATTCGAATGATTTCTTACCTTGCGGCTGTACCGATCGGCCTCCATCAGCAACAGTGAAGATGATTCTGCAGGCAGGAGTGCCGCGGGAATGTGAAGTCCTTTGACGTAAAACAACATTGAGAAAAGTGTACTAGTAGGGAAATGAGTGAATCAAGAAACAGTCAAAGACATGGAAAGTTCCCCAAGCACAAAGATTTACCTGAAGGTATTGGTCTCCATTGGTGTCAGTGAAGATGATTCTGCAGGCAGGAGTGCTGAGGGAATTCGAAGACCGCCCGACCTAAAAATACCATTGAGGAAGAATTTGATTTTTTAGGTAAATGAGCGAATCAAGATATGGTCAAAGACATGGAAAGTTGTGCAAGAATTGAGATTTACCTGAAAGTATTTGTCCTTGGCTGCGGCAGCTTCGAAGAACCTTGAGTTGAAGACCTCTCGCCTGCAGTCGAGGGATTCGAATGGGACCCTTTGATTGTTGCATCGCTTGGTACCAGTAGCAACATAATGGAAGAATGGCAAGCCGGCTTATTCTCTTCCACCAGCTTCACCGTCGCGGCATGAGCCCTTCTATGGGCGGGACTTGTTCCCGGTCATGCGGGTGAAGTAGCACAACAAATAGGAATGAAAACAGGTAAAGCAATCTGGCAAATAAGAGCTACAATCGTGAAGAGGAGGAGGAAGAAGGTCGAGTCCGTGAGAGGTGGCCTCCTCATCTCCACGTGAGGAAAAAACCATTTCCATTCAGATACAGTACTTGATGCAGAAATCGAAGAGACAGCTATAAGAAGTTGTCACCCCCAGCATGGTCTCGACAGCCACTATAAAGTTGAACGTGCAGGACTATAAAATTATAATTATAATAGGTGAATCTCAAAAAATAATTTTAATTTCGAGCCATGCCCATAAAGTATCGGGTGTATATTTGGTTCTTCTACTTTGTACTGTATCATGTAGAAATCAACCTAGCTACTCCTACCTAATACTCAACGTGCTCTAGAGAAATGATGAAAAAGATTCTAGAATTATTGAAAAGTGTGTTTTGAGATTTGTGCATAGCGTTCATTATGCTGAAGACTAACAATAGAATCTTCTAGATGCTACTCCCTCGCTCACAAATATAAGACATTTTAGCTTTGTAAAACAAATATATCTAGATGTCTTTTACTGTATAGGCCCTATACACTAAAATATATCTATATACATTCGTTTCACAAAGCTAAAATGTCTTATATTTCTAGACGGAGGGAGTAGAATAGATAGAAGATCCAACGGTTAATTAGCAATGTTGGGATTCACGACTCCAGATCCAACAGTCAAAGTTCAAAGTTATTTGTATCATACACTATACAGTGTGATGTTCTTTTCTCTACTACTATAATGGAGCAGTTTTCAATTCGATCTATAGCACCAATCCTGACCGTTGGACTGTTAGGTCCAATGGTTCATAGCAGCTGGATTCATGTTTAACAACTAGTACGTACCTAGAGAAAACTACACCATGTTCTAGAACCATCATGTCACCCCCCAAATTTCATAGCACAGTAGGCTATATTCTAAATATATGTAGATAGTTATTATTAATAGCACCAATCCTCACAATTGCGTTGTTAGATCCAAATGGTTTAGAGCAACTAGATTCGTGTTGAACAGTACCTATAGAGCAGACTCCACCATGTAACCCCCCCCCCAAAATTATAGCAGAGTAGGCTGTATTCTCAAGGTGTGTAGATAGTTATTATTAATAGACTTAATGTATGCCTTTTTTCACTAAAGACTATTGGTTAATAATAACTTAATGTTTGTTAAATCACATTTTATACGATATACGCAAAGCGGATCATGCCTTTTACTAGTAGACTTATTGTATGCCTTTTCTCTAACAAGGCTATGGTTAATAATAACAACTTAATGTTTGCTAAATCACATTTCATACAATATATACATGTGTGGCTCATGTCTTTTACTTGTAGACTTAATGTATGCCATTTTTTCTAACAATACTATTGGTTAATAATAACAACTAATGTTTTCTATATCACATTTCATACAGTATATATGTGTGTGGCACGTGCCTTTTACTAGTCCATTCTAGCTAGTATCTACTAGTAGATACACTATGGATAGTACATTATTTTACCCACTATAGTGTACGAATAACTTAGAATATTGACCATTGGAGCAAGACTTGTGAATCTTAACATTGCCAATTGGTTAGATCTTCCTTTCCATTCTGGCATCTAGTACATACTACTGATAGTCTTTCTTATCATATCTTACCACTATATTTTTGCGAATAACTTTGAATATTGATCGGTTGGATCAAAACTCGCGAATACCAACATTGCTAGCCGCTGGATCTACTTTTCCATTCTAGCATCATCTCTAGAAAATACTATTGTTTATCTTATCTTATCTTACTACTCTACAGTGTACGAATAACTTCGAATATATTGACCATTGGATCAAGACTCGCGAAAAATCCCAACATTGCTAGTCATTGGATCTTTTTTCCATTCTACTAGCTAGTATATCTACTAGAAGATATTATGGATAGTACGTCTTTAGCACAATAAACGCTATGCACAAACCTCAAAATACACTACTCCATCGTTCTACTCCCTCCGATCCAAATTATTGTTCTCAGATTTGTCTTGATTCGGATGTATCTAGCACTAAAACATGACTAGATACAACCGAATCTAGACAAATCTGAGAATAATAATTTGGATCAGAGGGAGTAGAATAATATTAGCAGATGTTTCTGTAGACAATATATATGTTACCAAAATTTTCAAGTATTAGGTATATAGCTAATAAACGTTGAATTCTACATGATACAAAGTACAAGAACTAAATATACACCCATACTTTATAGATAATGCCTCAAATTTAATTTTTGTGATCTAGCTTTACCTATTATATAACAAAATCTTACCACTATATAGTTTGCGAATAACTTTGAATATTGATCGCTTGGATCAAAACTCACGAATCCCTTTCCAGCTATTGTATCTTTTTTCCATTCTAGCATCATCTCTAGAAGATACTATTGTTTACTAGTCTTACACCACTATATAGTGTACGAATAACTTTGAATGTTGACCAATGGATCAAGACTCGCGAAAACCAACATTTCTAGCTGTTGGATCTTATTTTCTATTCTATCTTCTAGAAGATTCTATTGATAGTCTTCATCACAATGAATGCTATGCACAAACCTCAAAACATACTTCTCCATCATTCTAGAATCTTCTCCCTCGTTTCTCTACACCATGTTACCAAAATTTTCAAGTTTTAGATAGCTAATAATCGTTGACTTCTACATGATATACAAAGTACAAGAACCAAATATACACCCATACTTTATAGATGTTGATCAAATTTATAAGTTTTTTTGCTTTACCTATTATAATATTATATAGTGATGATATGCCAGACGTCTATTATCTGAGTCTCACATGCAGGGCATGTGCAACTTACTAGTACTAGTAAAAGGCAAGCGCCACACACATATATACTATTTGAAATGTGATTTAACAAACATTAAGTTGTTATTAACCAATAGTCTTGTTAGAGAAAAAATGCATACATTAAGTCTATTAATAATAACTATCTACACATATTGAGAATACAGCCTACTGTGCTGTGACATTTTAGGGGTGGTGACATGATGGTTCTAGAACATGGTGGAGTTTGCTCTAGGTACTATTCAACACGAATCCAGCTGCTCTGAACCATTGGATCTAACAACCCAACAGTCAGGATTGGTGATATGGATCCAATTCAAAACTGCTCCTCCGTTATAGTAGTAGAAATATAACCACTATATAGTGTACAAATAACTTAGAATGCTGACCGTTGGATCAAGACTCACGAATCCCAATATTTCCATCTATTGGATCTTTTTTTCATTGTAATATCTAGAAGATTCTATAGATAGTCTTCAGCATAATGAATGCTATGCACAAACCTCAAAACACACTTCTCCATCATACTAGAATCTTCTCCCTCATTTCTCTAGACCATGTTGCCAAAAATTTCAAGTGTTAGGTAGCTAATAATCTTTGACTTTTACATGATGATACAAAGTACAAGAACCAAATATACACCCATGCTTTATATATGTTGATAGAATTTATAATTTTTTGTGCTTTACCTATTATATTTTAATACTAGTATATATATAGTGTACGAATAACTTTGAATATTGACCGTTGGATCAAGACTCACGAAAACCAAATATAATCATTGACTTCTACATGATATACAAAGTACAAGAACCAAATATACACCCATACTTTATAGATGTTGATCAAATTTATAATTTTTCTACTTTACCTATTACAATTTTATATAGTGATGATTTGCCAGACGTCTATTATCTGAGTCTCACGTGCAGGGCACATGAACCTTACTAGTATATAACCACTACTAGTAAAAGGCATGTGCCACACTCGTATATACTGTATGAAATGTGATTTAACAAACATTAAGTTGTTATTAACCAATAGTCTTATTAGATAAAAAGGCATATATTAAGTATATTACCAATAACTATCTACACATATTGAGAATACAACCTACTGTTCTATGATTTTTTTTGCGGGGTGATATGATGGTTCTAGAACATGTGGAGTTTTCTCTAGGTACTGTTCAACATGAATGCAGCTGCTCTGGACCATTGGATCTAACAGCCCAACTGTTAGGATTGGTGCTATGGATCCAATTCAAAACAACTCCATTATAGTAGTAGATAGTAGAGATATAGTGTACAAATAATTTTGAATGCTGACTGTTGGATTAAGACTCGTGAATCCCAATTTTTCCAACTATTAGATCTTATTTTCCATTCTAGCATCTAGAAGATTCTATAGATAGTCTTCATCATAATGAATATGCAATGCACAAACCTCAAAACACACTTCTCCATCATACTAGAATCTTCTCCCTCGTTTCTCTAGACCATGTTACCAAAAATTTCAAGTGTTAGGTAGCTAACAATCTTTGACTTCTACATGATGATACAAAGTACAAGAACCAATTATACACCCATACTTTATATATGTTGATCAAATTTATAATTTTTTGTGTTTTACCTATTATAATTTTATATAATGATGATATGTCATACGTCCATTATCCGAGTCTTACATGCAGGGCACGTGCAATTTACTAGTATATATTACCACTATATAGTGTACTAATAACTTTGAATATGGACCGTTGAATCAAGACTCGTGAATCCCAACATTTCCAGCGGTTGGATCTTCTTTTCCATTCTAGCATCAAGAAGATTCTATTGATAGTCTTCATCACAATGAATGCTATGCAGAAAACTCAAAACACACTTCTCCATCATTCTAGAATCTTCTCCCTCATTTCTCTAGACCATGTTACCAAAATTTTGATGTTTTAGATAGCTAATAATCGTTGACTTCTACATGACATACAAAGTACAAGAACCAAATATACACCCATACTTATAGATGTTGATCAAATTTATATATTTTTTGCTATACCTATAATTTTATATAGTCATGATGTGCCAGACGTCTATTATCTGAGTCTCATGTGCATGGCACATGCAACTTACTAGTATAGATAGTGTACGAATAATTTTGAATATTGTCCATTAGATCAAGACTTGCGAATCCCAACATTGCTAGTCGTTGGATCTTCTTTTCAATTTTAGCATGTAGAAGATACTATTGATAGTCTTCAGCATAATGAATGCTATGCACAAACCTCAAAACACACTTCTCCATCATACTAGGATCTTCTCCCTCATTTCTCTAGACCATGTTATTAAAAATTTCATGTGTTAGGTAGCTAATAATCTTTGATTTCTATATGATGATACAAAGTACAAGAACCAAATATACACCCATACGTTATAGATGTTGATCAAAGTTGTAAATTTTTGTGCTTTACCAATTATAATTTTATATAGTGATGATATGTCATACGTCTACTATCTAAGTCTCATGTGCAAGCCATGTGCAACTTACTAGTCTCTTTAGCATAATGAACGCTATGCACAAACCTCAAAACACACTTGTCAATAATTCTACAATCTTCTTCGTCATGTCTCTAGAGCATGTGGACTACTAGGTAGCTAATAGGTTGATTTATACATGATACAAGGTACAAAAACTGTCCAAGTGGTGGTTTGTGCAACACACAGAGTAGGACATTGTGAAATCTGCGATGTCCTATTCCTATATATGCACACCAAGGTAGCTGACCAACATGCTAGAGACTCTCCTCAAGAAAAAAGGGGAAAACAAGCCACACACACACATAGACACACAACGCGGCCACCAAGGCACATGTGTGCAGCTCCACACAGTGGGACGAGGGAGAGATCTATTGGGTTCGCAGTATAGAAAACAAATTTTTTCCTATGATGTGAACAACTAAGCACCAAGATCTATATACCTATATACAATCAATGGGTGGATATACATCCATAGAGAACAAACCCTTGAAGAGTGACAAAGCGTTACGGGGTTGTACTCATGGATGATGTAGTTGTACACCTGCCGATCTCAAGATCGTGATGAAGTCCAGCGAGTCCAGCAGGTCCAGCACCAACCAGTCCAGCACCGCAAAGCAGCGGTGCATCCGTGATCGCACACACGTCCGGTACCCCGACAACCTCCGAGTCCTCGTTCCAGCAAAGAAGCGGAAGCAACAAATCCTTCCAGAAAAAGCCATCCGGAACATGTATCTCGCTAATCCGAGACCATGGGGAATTGCTAGAGGGGGAAGAGAACATTCGCGAGGAGGTGGTGCAAGAGGAGAGGAGCCATGGGGCTCCTTTTATAGGAAATGGGGCAGAGCCCCATGGCCATGGCTGGCTAGCCATGGTGGGTGCCCCCACCTCTCCCTCATTCATGTGGGTGGAGATTCCACTAAGCCCACTCACTTGCATTTAATGTCCACTAAATTAAATGCATTTTTATTTTTAAATAAAACACTTTTATTTATTTTATTCAGATTTTTGCTAATTACTTTAATTAACAAACATTCATATAAAACCCCTTGTAACCTTTCGATATCACATGCAGAACCAATTTTAGCAATTTCACCCGAAATAGTTCTGGTGTCCATGAAAACAATTCTAGCGCTTTCATACTCTTTCTCTGATATCTTATTTTCTCCAAATGGTGTCGGTATACCTTAAGCGTGTCACCCTATGGTTCATGAATATTGCAGACATGATCGATACCCTTCTCCGATCAATAATCAGCAGCGGGACCTAGAGATCCATACTAGCTCCCACACATTCAACGATGACTCTAGTGATCGTGTGAACCTTTTAACGTTGTAACTAAATCCCTTTTTCTCATGATATATTACATTTTCGAGATTCGATCATCATTATATCCATACCTAGTTTGATCTCGATGCCGACATGCACTCTTTTCTTGTTCTCGTGATATAACATTCTTGTGATCACATCACTTGCTTGTAAGCTATCTCAATGTGATATCACCGAGAGGGCCTAGAGTATATCTATCCTTCATCAGGATGGACAAATCCCACTCTTAATCCATGAGCCTCTACATAACACCTTCGGAGTATCTGAGCCCACCTTTATTGTCACCCTGTTACTGTGTTATGTTTGACGTTATTGATGGCTGAATACACGGCGCCCAGAAAAGTGCTTGGTGCGTGGTGTTGATGTAGAGCTTGTTGGGAACCACAAGAGGAAGGTATGATGAGCACAGCAGCAAGTTTCCCTCAGTTATGAAACCAAGGTTTAATCGAACCAGTAGGAGCAAGGAAACCCCTCAAAGGTGTTACTAGCTGAGCTTTGGCAGGGCGCACTACCGGTGCTAGTAGCAACGTGGAGACCAGCACAACACAACCACAGAACTTTGTCACCAACTTGCGATGAGGTTGTCAATCTCACCGTGTTTTGTGGAAAACAAAGGATTAAACATATCGAATGGAAAGAAGTAAAAGTTTGTAGAAAGTAAACACAAAGTAGTAAAAGATTGTAGATTGTATGTAAAGAAAAAGGACCGGGATCAATAGTTCACTAGAGGTGGCTCTCCTTGGATAGATAACATGCAGGGTGAACAAATTACAGCGGGGCAATTGACAAACACCGAGAAAGCAATACATGCATATACTAATCATCTTGACTCCTCTGAGACTTGATTAGGCATTACAACATAATACATAGACCGCCATCCAACTGCATCTATGACTAATAATCCACCTTCAGGTTATCATCTGAACCCCCTCCAGTATTAAGTTGCAAGCAACAGATTATTGCTTTACGAACTGTGTGTAAAGTAAACAATATGATTGTTCTATGAACAAATGATTGTTGTTTTCTCCCTAGTAGCAACAACACATCTAGTACCTTGGAGATTTCTATCACTTCCCCAGATTACCAAAGGCATGAACCCACTATCGAGCATAAATAATAACTCTTGGAGTTGCTAGCATCTACTTGGCCAAGATAGATACTAACAACGGAAAGCATGCAAGATATCAAATAACAAAGACATGATAGAATCAATAATCAATCTAAAATAGCATCTCAATATCCATTGGATCCCCGCAAACACAACATGTATGAATTACAAATAGATGATCTTGATCATGAACGGAGCTCACAAGATCTAAACATGAAAGCACAAAGGAGGAGAAACAAGCCGTCTAGCTACTACATGGATCCGTAGTCCAAGGATGAACTACTCACGCATCACACCAGAGGCTTGCATGGTGATGAAGAAGGCCTGTGGTGAATTCCCTCTCGGCGGTGCCGGGAAGAGCTTCAGATCCCTCCCGATCTAGGGATGGAGATGACGGCGGCTATAGACTCTTTCATGGATTTTTTATCAGGCCCTTAGGGTTTTTGTCCCGAAGGCAACTTATAGGCGGAAGGAGAGGCCGAGGGGGTGCTGGGGTCGGCTGCACACCTCTGGCGTGGCCAGGCCACCATGACCAGGTGGTGTGGCGGCGCCCAGCCTTCTCCGCCTCGTATTCGCACTTGATCCCTTCCGAAAAATAGGCACTTTGGCTTTTGTCCCGTCCAATTCGAGAATATTCATTTTCGACTTTTCGGAACCAAAAACAATAGAAAACAAAGCAGCATCGTGGCTCTTGTTAATAGGTTAGTCCAAGAAATCATAATAAAAGTACTCCAAAGTTGGAACAAAACACAAGAAAGTGGATAAAACTAAGCATGGAACATCAAAATTATAGATACATTTGCAATGTATCAACATCCCCAAGCTTAACTCCTGCTTGTCCTCGAGTAGGTAAGTGATAAAAAGAAATAATTTTTGAGGTGACATGCACCATCAAAGACTTGATCAAAGTATTTGCAAAACATTCAAGGCTAGGATCATAGTACTTCAATCATAACATGAAAGACAAAGTTCTAGCATAACCAAAGAAACTATGATGCAACATGAAAAGGCACAAACAAAAGATTCATGAATAACAATGCTTTGCAAGACGTTTGTTTGTTTCACATAAAGAAAACATAGCATAATAGTACTCAGCTTGTCCCTCAATAGAGTAGCAAATATAAATGCATAGGACACCTTCAAAGTTCATAAGAGTGACTAGATACAATAGTTTCAAACAAGCAATAACAAGTTATGCATCAATCAACTAGTCTTGGGACAATGCACATAGAACTAAGAATGGCCACTATGCTCTCAAAGTAGGTGCATAAAGATAGAAGGTGGAGGCTCAATATAATGGTGGAAGAAAGGCCTTTTGTAAAAGGAAGTAGGGATTCAAGTCTCATAAAGAGCTTCCAAAAATTATGATACTTAAAGCTTTCAGCTCTCATTGCCCCTATCATAAGCATCTTGAAGTGATTAAGGTTAAAGTGAACAAACTATGGTGTACATGCTCGACGAAGTATAAGTCAGAAATCTCATGTCCCTTGTATACGAGGGCCGCTCCTCATGCTACTCAAGTTTAGTCACCGGTAAGTTCTTGTCATCGTAAGTACATGTGTATCATTGAGAACCGCCAACGGGGTACCCCTTGCCCGATGATACGGAAGAATCCCCATATCAAAATGACAAGTCAAGCAGACAACGAGCGTCTCAGCATTCTTCTTATTTACCATGGGAATATGGTGCTTTTTTCTCTCTTTCCTCTTTTCATAGTATCTCTTTTTTCTCAATAGGACTCTTTTTTTATAAGAAGAATGCTTCATAGACAGCTCATTATGGTTACGCTGCAGGTTTCCACCATGTCAGCATGGATTAGACCAGTGGCCCAGGCGTTTCTCTAACACATATACATAACTCCATTGACTTACAAGCTCCCCTTTCATTTCACACCGACGACATCCATATACAAAAGAGCATGATATCAACTAGGTACAAGTACCAAGTGCAATGTTGAAAGCGTTCCCCATGAAAGCATGGTTCTGCTAATTCCCAACAAATAAGTGCAAGCATATACAACATAGAAGACACAATGGTTCAAGTTTATTAAGGGCAAGTAAAGTAAAGTGTGCCATCAAGTTCGTGAGAGCTTTAATCACTAGTTTTCTCATAACAAGTGGAAGGTAAACAAAAGCATGAATATACTTGGAATAGCATAAGCTATTACGTAGGTATGGTGGACTCTTTGGAATAACTTGGTTTAGGGAGTTGGATGCATGAGTAGAACTCATACTTGGTTGTGGAGGCTAACAAAAGACTGGGAGCGACAAACTAAGAGAGCAATAATGGCCATAATCATGCAGAGCGACAAAACATCATTGATCAAAGCATAAAGTGATACTATAAGTTGAAAAATAAAGGATCATAAAGGATTATGGTGACTTGAGATAGTCATAACATGGTGTGATCATGTGCCAAGTCAACCTAAATAAAGCATCAAAGGAGAATACCACTATACTATGCTTTAATATGTTAAAACAACGCATGATTCATCCAAGGCACATTAAGCAATCTCAATTGTTTATAACAAGGCATGCTACAGCAAAGAAACTAAGCATAAAGCCAAAACAATATCAAGCATGGCATGACAAAGCATAGGCCACAGTAAAAAACGAGCTCTTTTTACCACATAAGTATGAACTTTCCTACTCTTTTCCAAACCAAACCAAACTAATTGCAAACCAAAGTGTGAAAGAGGGGGTCCAACCAACTTATTCATCAAACTAATTAAACCAAGCAAACTAAAAACCAAAACAAAAACGAAAAAGAAGACGCTCCAAGAAAAACACAACTGTGCATGAAACAATAAAAATGAAGCGTTTGGAACAAACCTGGAATTTTTATTGATGAAGAAGGGGATGCCTTGGGCATCCCCAAGCTTTGACGCTTGTACTTCTTGGATATTTCTTGGGGTGACACGCTTGGCATCCCCAAGCTTGAGATTTAGTCCATCCTTCATCTCATTACTCATTCCTTCCATACACCTGAAAATTTTCCTTCATACAAAACTTCACACAATCTCATTAGCAACATTAGTGCACTTAAGATAAATAATTCTCAAGGTTCAGTTCTAACACCAAATAAACTTCCATTAGAACACTAGCTACTGTAGCACTTCCCTCAAAAAGCTCAATTCCCTAAAGGAACTCAAGAAGGAACTAACAAGAAGCAAATGCAGAAAATGGCAGAAATCTGTCAAAACAGACAAGCAGGTAAAGACGAATTTTTTCGAAGACCTTCTGTTGCTCAAATCAAAAAGTTTTGAACTAACGAAAGTTAGATAATAACCTGGGGCAGAATCACAAGAAATTACAGATCAATCAGACGTACAGAGCTCTCTCAGGAATGTTTACGGTGAAGCACAGAAATCTGTTTCGGGACAGCAACTTTCCTAATCATTACTTCACTCTCATTAGAGGTTACTCTTGGCACAAAAAGCAAATAAAAAGGATAAAAAGAGGTTATTACAGAGGTAATAACTTCCAATACTCATCTAAAACTCTTGGGTTATCGCCCAACAAGTACTTTTCTTTAACGCCTTTAAGTTAGGCATAAGAACCGAAGAAAGAATCAAGTGTTCTCAAATGAAGAAACATTAAGTTGTCAACACCCGGATTTTTAATCCCAGATGCCCGTTATGCCATACCTCGCAATCTAGGATTACCATTTTTGCGAGACATAACGGATTGGATATCACAGTACATCATCCATTACAAACCATACATAAGGTCTTACACAGATAAGGATCTCATGATCCAGTCTTAATACAACAAGCAGCGGAAATAAAAGATAAACATAGCGATGGGGTCCATCTTCAGGGGCACAAGCAATGCTGACGAAGGCAGATAGTCCTAGTTATCATAGCCGTCCTGCTGGCCATCATCTTGGTAGTCTCCTTCATAGTCTGGCCATGAGAATAGCCAGGGACAAAAGCCATGAGTACTCTTTAAGTACTCGCAAACTACCACTAACAAGTAGTATAGTTCTAAGTTAAAGTGCTAACTCTATGTTTAACTATAAAGTTAATTTTGAAACCTAAGATGAGTTCTGAAGTAAAGAAAGATAAAATAAAGTTCTAGAATCACTTAAGTTGGGAAGCTATTGCCATAAACACAACCCTGTTGTGGTCAAGTCAAGATTCATCATGCATTTCATAAGTTTTTTTTAAAACATCTGACAACGAAACAGTATGGCCATTCCAACTGTCCATAACCGCGGACGCAGCTATTCGAATAGTTTTACACTCTGCAGAGGTGGTACACTTTCACCACAAGATTCGATGCATCTGTCAGGGATAACCCTGAATCATCATACTTAGTATGCAGATAATCAAACAAAACCTTCCCTTTACACACCCTAGTATAAGAACCTCTCCTATGAGCATGGCCTCCCAACCATGACCATCTGTCATCTTGGGCACTACATAGGTGGACAACATTGAGAGGTAGCCTTAGCTCAAACCTCTCCCACGAGGGAACTAATACTAATGCATATAAACTTCCGGCTAAGCCTTACCAAATTTAGGTATTGTGGTTGTACTGTAAATTTGGAATGGTATCGCATCCAAATCCAACCATTAGTTTTATAAAAGGGCTAAGGCTCGTGCCTCAACATTTTCATCATCATAAACCATTTGTGTTTCTCAACACATGTCAAAACATCTCAATACAATGACTCATCATTCCAAGGTTTTCATAATTCATTTTCACCAAGTGCTCCCATCTAAAGTGACTCAAGTTTTTATTTACTCTAAACTACTAAGTTAAGTGTGTTCACTAAGGTGGAAAGATGGGATCAATCTCATGCCATAGAAAGACATTTAAAGTTATCTAAAATAGGTCAAGTTTTATACTCTTTATGCTACCTTCAAAACAAGTAAGGGATTTTGTGTAAAGTAAAGGAAGTAAAGCTTGAAAATAGTACTGGGGGTAAAGAATAGTCAAAGTAGTCTAACCAAAGCATGCCTAGAGCATCTTTGTTAAACCATCTAGTTTAATCCTAGCTTGCTAAGCATTATACTTGCAAGTGTTAGCTTGCATTGTTAATGGTGGCTTGCTAGAGTAAGTTTTGCAAGGGTTAGCTTGCCAATAATATCTTGCCTTGGTTGGTGAAGTGGTTGAAGTTTTCTTCTTCTTCTTCTTCTTGGTAGAACTCCTCCTCCTCGTAGACTTGGTCGGTACTATCGTCTATAAATACATACGGAGTACACAATCACCAAAAAATACTTAACTAGTATAATTAGCATTCTAAGACACACATTTGATGATCTATTATCATCACAAGCATCCCAAGTTCAATTCAATAGTTTCATTCTTTTTAATTTAGAAAAGTAATTTCTACTCATTGAAAAATTAACTAAGATTTAATATTCACCACTTAAAATATGGTATCATGTGGACACATGTCATCACTACATATTCTAACATGTAGGAATGTAATTTAAGGGTTGGATCATAATTACTTTGGTTTAAGTTCATTATTTAGTGATTTAAAGTGACTAGAAATGCCTATATAGCATTATTTGGGTACTAGTCCAAAGTCACTGCATGTAAACCTTAATATTATTATATATTCAGATATATATTATGAAATGTGATTTTTGAAAGTTGGAATCAACTCAAAATCTATCTTGGTTGATTTTATAAAAATGTTGCAAGGTGCAAATGCTTCTGTTTTGTTATTTTTACTAGGAGAGATCTATAACTCTAATTGAATTAAATCCAACGGGCTTGGATAGATAATTTCAATACCTTTCAGGAAAAATTGGTTTCATGCAATTTGGATTTGTCAAACTCCCAGAATTGATTTTTAAACTGGCGAACAGAAACTAGATTAACTCTAAATAGAAAAAACTAAATTTGAAACTTTCACACGCGCTGGAACTAACTGGGCTGGCCCAGCTACGCACAGCGCGCAGCAGGCTGCCTGAAAGGCGGGCTCCACCGGTCAGCGGCACAACATAACCGAAATGGTATCTAGCATCCTGGGCCACACGATCTAAAGATGATCCAACGATGGTCGATGGGGGGAATACCAGGGCTCCAGCAAGGTCGGCGAGATGGGCAAACGGGCTGGTAGACGACGGCGAGGCGAGGCACGGTTGTGGCGGAGCTTGGGGTGCTCTAAATCGCAAACGCCCTTCTCCTCCTGCTGCGGCGGCTTCGGCTTCAATTCCGGCGAGACAGAGCTCGAACGACTTCGGCGAGAGGTGGGTAAGATTCAATGAGAGGTGAGGAGTGTGGAGAAATGGTTCTGAGGTGGCCGCTTTATATAGGGTCGACAAGGGGACAGAACTGGCGACAGTGAGGTCATCGGTGACGATGCTGTGGGGCTCTCTCAGCATGGGCGAGGGCGGCGTTGGAAGCTCTATTCCCTGGCGGTCCTCTGAGGCTTAAAGGCACGGCAAGGAGAAGTCTCTACTAGTCGGGAGCGTGCGATGAATTGCGTGCAGACGGCGGTGTTCGACGATGTTCCTCCGGTCTGTTGGTCGCGAGGCGGCGAACGAAGATGTTCGGGCGGTTGTTGGGCCTGCTGCGGTTGCTGACATGCAATGCTAGAGCTAGGCGTGGTCTGTGCGGCTCTGGCGGGCGCGGCGCTCCAGGGTGATCGGCATGGCGGACAGCGGCAAGGGCGCGAGCAATTGAGGCTTGTCCTCCGCTCGTTTTTGGTCGGGGGCTGGTCGAGGCGAAGCGGTGTGATGGAGCTTATCTCCTAGCAAGCAAAGGAGAGCGCGGGACGGGCTGAGGCGAGCGGTCCGTGGTCGACCTGGGCAAAGCTTCAGGCGGCGAGTTACTGGAGCAGACAGTGGAGAGGTAGAGAGGGTTAGGGCCGGGGTTCTAGCTGGGGGAACCAGGGGACCAAGTTAGGCCCAAATGGTGACCAAAACTACTGCTCACTATAGTGTTCTAAAATTTGCAAGATTTGTGCCTGCCACCTGTTCGACATAATGGCCGCAAGAAGCAAAAATTTGAATTTTGGGTTCAAAAATCTGGAGTGATCTCCACTAGTACTAGGTAGTCTCTGGTTGCAAGGGTTTTGAAAATGGAGTTCATTTGGATGGTTTTTGCAATAGGGGTGATCTAGGCATATGCATTGAATTCAATTTTCACATGCCATTTAAAATTAGTGTTTGAATGTTTTTGGAAGATCACAAAGTGGGCCTTGGTACATCATTATGTGTACTAGCAAGGGGTGCAAAGATCCACAATTGTTTCTGTTAGGTTTTGAGTACTATGAATAGCCAAAGTAGGCATGGTAGTTAATTTGGCAAAAATGACCATTCACTTCATTTGTTCATTTTGAGTTGTTTTTCTTTGGGAAAAGCATGGGAATGATTTAGATTATGTTTATTTCACCTAAGAATCATTTTACACCCAAAGAATCACAGAACCATGGCAATTCAAATCAACTCCTAATTTAAATGCACACACACATGAATGCTTCATATTTTTAATTGGAAAAGTTTTTGTTAACCCTAAATTTGATGATTTGGATATTGATAAGCTTGGATTAAAGTTTTGGGATGTTACACCCTCTTTCATACATTGGTTTTCAAATAATTTGGTTTGGATTGGAAAAGAGTAGGAAAAGTTCATGCTTAAGTGGTAAAAGGAGCTTGTTTTGGCTGTGGCCTATGCTTTTTTATGCCATGCTTGATATTGTTTTGGCTTTATGCTTAGTGATCTTTGCTGTAGCATGACATGTTATAAAAAAAGAGATTGATTAATGTGCCTTGGAAGAATCATGCGTTGTTTTAGCATATTAAAGCATAATATTGTGGTATTCTCCTTTAATGCTTTATTTGGGTTGATTTGGCGCATGCTCACACCATGTTATGACTATCCCAAGTCACCATAGCCTTTATGATCCTTTATTTTTCGACTTGTAATATCACTTTATGCTTTGATTAATGATGTTTTGTCGCTCTGCATGATTATGACCATTATTGCTCTCTTAGTCGGTCGCTCCCAGTCTTTTGCTAGCCTCCATAACCAAGTATGAGTTCCACTCATGCATCCAACTCCTAAAACCAAGTCATTCCAAAGAGTCCACCATACCTACCTATTAGCATTTGCTATTCCAAGTATATTCATGTTTTTATCTACCTTCCAAATTAAACTTGTTATGAGAAAACTAGTAATTAAAGCTCTCACGAACTTGATGACACACTTTACTTTTCTTGCCCTTAATAAACTTGAACCATTCTGTCGTCTATGTTGTATCTGCTTGCACTTATATGTTGGGGATTAGCAGAACCATGTTGTCATGGGGAATGCTTTCAACATTGCACTTATACTTTGTACCTAGTTGATATCATGCTCTTTTGTCTATGGATGTCGTCGGTGTGCAATGAAAGGGGAGTTTGTAAGTCCATGGAGTTATGTATTGTGTGTTAGACAAACGCCTGGGCCGCCGGTCTAATCCATGCTATCACGGTGGAAACCTGCAGAGTAATGATACGTCCATTTTGCATCACTATTCTATGTCTTAATTCACTATTATTCATTGATATATTTCGTATTGAGAGGTGATACTTATGTTATTTCATCTGTTTTTGCATGGTTGATGACTTTTGGAGCATGGACCGCCGCAATGTGGATTCGATGGAAAAGGTGCTGTTTGGAGGCAAAATTCACGAAGATCAGAAAATTCGGGAAAATATACGGAAAATCCTATTTTTCCATAAGACTAAGGATGCCAGAAGACGGAGTGGAGATGGGCCACAGGGGGCCCACACCACCCCCTGGCGCGGGCAGCCCTAGGCCGCGCCTGGAGGTGGTGTGGCCACCCTGGCCCACTCTAGCCTCTCCCCTCTGGCGTATATCATCCTCCCGAAACCCTAAGACTCGAGGAGCGACCACAGAAAGATTCCGCCGCCTGTGCGGGGTGGAAAACACCGAGAGATAAAGATCTCTCCGGTAGACAGATTTTTGCCGAGGGAATTCCTTCCGGGAGAGGGGAGATCGTCGCCATAAACACCACCATCAAGCTGGACTTCATCGGGATCATCATCACCACCATCAACACCCTCATCACCATCTCCATATTGCTGTAACAATTGAGTTGAATCTTGCATTAGTTCATAGGGGAAACTTTCCCGGTGTTGATTACTCTTTGTAGTTGATGCTATTGAGTGAACCATTGAATTATTGTTTATGTTCAGATTGTTATACATCATTATTCCATCTCTGATCATGATCCATATGATTTCTTGTGAGTAGTTCGTTTTGTTCTTGAGGACATGGGAGAAGTCATGTTGTTAGTAGTGGAGTTGTGTTGAGAGAGATTCAATAGATTGGGCCTAGGGGAATGCATTGTGTATTTGGCTACTAATCGTAGGGGTTGCTGGAGTGACAGAAACCTGAACCCCCATTAGAAAACCATTGCACAAGGGACGTAAGGGTCTTAGAGTTTAAAGCTGTGGTTAGGTTTCTTCCTTAATTACTTTCTTGTACTTACGGATGTTTGCAAGGGGTATAATCACAAGTATGTATTAGTCTTGGATGGGGCGGTACATTAGCACAGGTTCACGCACACAACACTTAGCAAGCTAAAGAAGATTAATCAACTATATGAAGCGAAAGCACTTGACAGTCTTCCCATGTGTCCTCGAGAACGTTTGGTCATCTTAAGTAATACAACCGGCTTGTCCTTTGCTGCATAAAGGATTGGGCCACTTGCTGCATTTATTCCTACTGTCATTTATTTACTCGTACTTTGTTTACTTGCTTTATCGAAAACCCCTAAAAATCCGTTTGCGAAGTATTTGCAGAGAATTCCTGATCCATACCACTAGCCAACACCTTCTGCTCCTCGTTGGGTTCAATACTCTTACTTATCGAAAATACTGCGATACACCACCTATACTTGTGGGTCATCAAGACTATTTTTTGGCGCCGTTGCCGGGGAGTGAAGCGTTATTGGAGAGTGGACCTGGTAAAGGAAACTTCTACTGTGAGTATTGTTTACTTCTGCTAGTTGCTTTATTTTCGTTATGGATAATTCGCTGAGTTTCTTATTTGGTAATGCTACTACCACTGCTAAGGTAGTAGATAAGCCACCACCTGCTGAGAATGATGTTTTCAAAATACCTACAAGAATTATTGATCGTGTTGGAGATGGAACTGTCCATCCCGGTGATCATTTGCTCTTTATACACGAATTATGCGGGTTGTTCAAGTGTGCAGGTATTACTACAGATCAAGTTAAGAAGAAGTTATTCTCATTATCACTAAAAGGAAGATCTGAGGAATGGTATAACCTGCTGAAGAATGGTCAAGCTCTAGAATGGGAGGAAATAGTGCCTCTCTTTTATTCAAAGTTTTATCCTCCTAGTGAGATTCATAAAGATCGGAATCAAATATACAACTTTTGGCCTTTTGATGGAGAGAGTACAACTCAAGCTTGGGGGAGATTGAAGTTACTAATGCTCAAATGTACCATTCATGAGCTTCCCAACAATATTATTATCAATAACTTTATTGCAAGGCTTTCTCTACATGATAATGATTTATTTGATGCTTCTTGTGCTGGATCATTCACTCGCATGGAAGAAGAAGCTAAATGGGATCTTCTGGACCGTATTCAAGACAATGCTGAAGCCTGGGAGAATGACAATGGTAGAAAGTCAGGTATAAATTATGATTATGAATGCATTGAATCTTTTATGGGAACTGATGACTTTCAAAATATTAAAAATGCTTATGGTCTAGACTCTCAAGATATTGCTTCTTATTTTAAGGCTTTTGCTTCCTACATTGTAGTGCCTAAAAAAAGTGGAATAAGTATCATGAACCTTATAAAGATGTTGCTAAGAGTGTTCCTACAGGAAATACTGAAGTTTATACTGCTAATCATGTCTTACCTGAACCTTATATTGAGAAAATGCCTTTCCCAGTTAAGATAAGGGAACATTCTATGATGGCTAGTATGGTTGATCACAATATGAATAAAGCTATTGAACCTGATAAACAAATGGTTGATGAACCTATAATAGCAAATGTGAAAGATTTTGTCACTAAATATGAAAAAGAGGGACACGCTATCCTTTGTAAGGATACCTCTAATATTGTTTCACATAGTAGTGTTATGAGAGCTAGTATTCCTGTGTTTTCTGTTAGAATAAGTGATTATTGCTATGATGGTACTTGTGATAGCTATATTGTTAAGTTTATGCATGATACTGAAAGTTACTATGAGAGAGGGAAAAGTGTTCTTATGCATCTCAATAACATCAAGCTTCCTCGTTTTATGCTGAAAGTTTTTATGTTGCATTTTTTTTGCCTTCTTATGCAAGTTGCCTCTGGTTTCAACAACTTGTTTGTTTACAAAATTCCCTTGCATAGGAAGTGGGTTAGACTTAAATGTGTGTGTGTGTTTTTGCTTCTTAATGCTCCCTTTCACTTCAATTCATATTCCTGAGTGAGCCTCTTCAAGATTATCATGCCCATCTTAATGGCTATAAATAAAGAGCTTTTTGGGAGACAACCCAATTTGTTTTTGCTTTCAGTTTGTTTTTGTGTCTTTGAGTCTTGGAAGTTATTACTTCGGTAATAACCGCTCCTTATCTGTTTTGTTTGGTTTTTGTGTCAAGATCAACCTTTAATGAGAGAGAAGTAAGATTTGGGGAAATTGCTGTCCCGAAACAGATTTTTGTGCTTCACCGTAAAAATTCGTGAGAGATCTCTGTATGTCGGATTGAGCTGTAATTGTTTGTGCTTCTGCCCCAGGTTGTTATTTAACTTTCGTTAGTTTTGAACTTTTTGATTTGAGCAACAGAAGATTTTCGAAAAAATTGATCTTTACCGACTGGTCTGTTTTGACAGATTTTGCCACTCTCGCATTTGCTTCTTTATTTGATTTCCTTTTTGAATTCTTTTTGGGTTTTCAGAAGGAGTTGCTTCAGTAGCTTATGTTAGGATGGTTTTCAGTTGAAGTTGGACTCAAAAGGTTTTATCACTTCACTTATGCTAATGTTGCTAATGAGAACTGTGTGAAGTTTTGTGTGAAAGAAATTTCCAGGAAGTGGAGATAATGGTGTAATAAGGAAGAGAAGGGTTTTCTGACTCAAGTAATAAGTATATGAAGCTGAAGATATTGATGTTATTCAAGTAATGACTCCGGAAGAATCTACTAGATACCAAATTCAGAGACCTGTAGAGTCTGTTTTCAAATAGGTAACAGTTCTGGTAAGAAAAGTTCCGCGAAAATACTATCCAACTATATTTTTGCAGTTTTTAGTCAATAAGGAGAGCTACGAAGCAAAAAAGGGACGGAAATGGAGCCAGGGTGGCTCACACCACCCTGTGGCGTGGGCCCTCCCCTGGCCGTGCCACCAGGTGGTGAATTCACCCCGGACTCCGCCTCTGACTTGTTTTCTCCCAGTACCTTCCTTTTGATATGAAACTTCGTAATATATAACCCCCCGGATCCCCCGAGGTTTGTATATCGTGTTTTCGTCGTGTTTTTGTTTCCATCTGTTTCTGCCAGGACATACTCTTTGAAGGCTTAGAAGCACAATGGTATCCGCCAAGGATAAAGGGAAGGAGCCCATGGAGGAAGACCTCCAAGACCCCGGGAAGGAGAAGGAGATCAAGAGTGAAGGTGAAGAGGAGAAAGGCCAACATCCGCATACCGGCACTACCATTGCAAGCATTGGAGTGGTGACAAAACCTGCCAGGATTAGAAGGACTGCGTGGATGCAGACTAGGGGGGAAGCTCCCCTTCACAGTTTGGTGCCACTAGCACTTCCTCCACACACCAAGAATCCCTTCCATACCTTTATCCATAACCATGCATGAAAAGAAGACTCCAAGAGGGAAGAACGGAAAAAGAATCACAAGAGCTGGGATCCACAAATTGAAATGATCATGAGCCGTATTGAGCACAACTCGGAGTTGATTCGTACTCTCACCTTCGAGATTGAGGACTTGGGGAAACTGATCAAAGGGCTCATCGAGAGGATACCACCACCACCGAAGGAGTAATTCTTCATCAGGTTTGGCATCCCCTTGGTTTGTTCCAAGCTTGGGGGAGTGCCGCGGTATCACATCACTATCTTCTATCTTTTTACCTTATTAGTAGAGTCATATCATGAATAGAGGAGTTATTATGTAGTATGGTTTGCATTATGGAAGTGTCCCCCCTCTCGTTAAATATGTATCCCTTGGTGTGAGTTGCCGTTATGGAATATTAATGAGAAGTTCTATCATTCACTCTTTTGCATAGCTTATATTAGGTTTCAAGTCGTGGTTATATGATTGATCTTGTTGTTAGTATTGGTATCACTTTGGGATCATTGAGTTAATTTAGTTGGTTTTGGCAAACCTGGCTCGCTCAGTAGCAACACTATTTTTGAGAGTTGAATGAAAAAGATAAAAGTACTCTAAAGGAAAATAATTTCATCATCTTTCTTTCTTGATTTTCTCATAAGTCTAGTATTCTCTAGTTAAGATCTTTTGTGCTTCCAAGGAAGATTGCATGTTTGTCTTTATCACTTGTATGTTTGTTTGTTTCCTTCAACTCTTATACTTGCTACCCAGCCTTGCTAGCCAAAAACCTGTACTGAGAGGGTACTCTTCTCATGCATCCACCTCCTTTAAACAAAAACCTTTGCCATTTGTGTCCACCATACCTACCTAGTAGCATTATTGCTATTCCAAGTAAATTCTTGTTTTGTCTACCTCCCAAATTAAACTTGTTATGTGAAAATTAGTGATTAAAGCTCTCACGAACTTGATGGCACACTTTACTTTCTTGCACTTAATAAACTTGAACCATTGTGCTCACCTATGTTGCGTATATGCTTGCGCTTTGTAAGTTGTGAATTAGCAGAACCATGCTGTCATGGGGAACGCTTTCAACATTGCACTGGTACTTTGTACCTAGTTGATATCATGTTCTTTTGTCTACGGATGTCGTCGGTGTGAAATGAAAGGGGAGCTTGTATGTCCATGGAGCTATGCATATGTGTTAGAGAAACGCCTGGGCCGCTGGTCTAATCCATGCTGACATGGTGGAAACCTGCAGCATAACCATAACGAGTATCTATGAAGCATTCTTCTTATAAAAAAAAGATAGAGATTGAGAAAAAGATAAAAGAAAAAATAGATATTATGAAAATAGGAAAGAGAGAAAAAAGCACCATATTCCCATGGTAAATAAGAAGATTGCTGAGATACTTGTTGTCTGCTTGCCTTGTCATTTTGATATGGGGATTCTTCCATATCATCGGGCAAGGGGTACCCCGTTGGCGGTTCTCAATGATACACATATGCTTACGATGACAATATCTTACCGGTGACTAAACTTGAGTAGCATGAGGAGCGGCCCTCGTATTCAAGGGACATGAGATTCTCAACTTACAACTTGTCAATGCATATCCTCATATTCGATCACTTTAACCTTAATCACCTAAAGATGCCTATGATAGGGGCAATGAGAGCTAAAAGCTAGTAAGTATCATAATTTTTGGGAGCTCTTTATGAGACTTGCAATCCCTGCTTCCCTCTTTGAAGGGCCTTTCTTTTACCTTGTAGTTGAGTTAGTAAACCTACTCCCTTCTACCTCAGCAAGTATTTTGAGTTGATGTGTTTCATTCATTCATATGATGATTTATTCAATCATGTTTCTTATGTTCCTTGTTATGCACATTGCTCTTATCTTGATGTTTACTACTTTGAAAGCTATCATTGAAAAACCAGCTATTTGTGAACTCCAGCAATTTATCAACTATTCTTCGACCAAGAGCTAAGTTTGCCATTACCAATTATGATTCACTTTGTGTATCTTTATTGTGTTTCCTTTACTCATTGCAAGTTGAGTTATATAATAGTGAGTTGTCTTCTATTATGATCTATGCATTTGATGGATGTGATGCTTCTTGTCCGTATAACTTTATCGACCCTTCACTCCATAAACCTGATGCCATGTTTATTGAGCTCAGTTTCGCTTGAGGACAAGCGAAGTCTAAGCTTGGGGGAGCTGATACGTCCATTTTGCATCACTATTCTATGTCTTAATTCACTATTATTCATTGATATATTTCATATGGAGAGGTGATACTTATGTTATTTCATCTGTTTTTGCATGGTTGATGACTTTTGGAGCATGGACGGCTGCAGTCAGGATTTTGATGGAAAAGGTGCTGTTTGGAGGCAAAATTCGCGAAGATCATAAAATCCGGGAAAATATACAGAAAATCCTATTTTTCCAGAAGACTAAGGATGCCAGAAGACGGAGCGGAGATGGGCCACAGGGGGCCCACACCACCCCCTGGCGCGGGCAGCCCTACGCCGCGCCAGGAGGTGGTGTGGCCACCCTGGCCCACTCCAGCCTCTCCCCTCTGGCGTATATCATCCTCCCGAAACCCTAAGACTCGGGGAGCGACCATAGAAAGATTTCGCTGCCTCTGCGGGGCGGAAAACACCGAGAGAGAAAGATCTCTCCGGCAGATAGATTTTTGCCGGGGGAATTTCTTCCCGGAGAGGGGAGATCGTCGCCATCAACACCACCATCAAGCTGAATTCATCGGGATCATCATCATCATCATCACCACCATCATCACCATCAGCACTCTCATCACCATATCCATATTGCTGTAACAATTGAGTTGAATCTTGCATTAGTTCATAGGGGAAACATTCCCGGTGTTGATTACTCTTTGTAGTTGATGCTATTGAGTGAACCATTGAAGTATTGTTTATGTTCAGATTGTTATACATCATTATTCCATCTCTGATCATGATCCATTTGATGTCTTGTGAGTAGTTCGTTTTGTTCTTGAGGACGTGGGAGAAGTCATGTTGTTAGTAGTGGAGTTGTGTTGAGAGAGATTCAATAGATTGTTATTTAAGTTGTGGTGTACTTCTTCTAGTGGTGTCATGTGAACGTCGACTACATGACACTTCACCTATATGGGCCTAGGGGAATGCATTGTGTATTTGGCTACTAATCGTAGGGGTTCTTTGGAGTGATGTAAACCTGAACCCCCGTTAGGAAACCATTGCACAAGGGACGTAAGGGTGTTAGAGTTTAAAGCTGTGGTTAGGTTTCTACCTTAATTACTTTCTTGTACTTATGGATGTTTGCAAGGGGTATAATCACAAGTATGTATTAGTCTTGGATGGGGCAGTACATTAGCACAGATTCACCCACACAACACTTAGCAAGCTAAAGAAGATTAATCAACTATATGAAGCGAAAGCACTTGACAGTCTTCCCATGTGTCCTCGAGAACGTTTGGTCATCTTAAGTAATACAACCGGCTTGTCCTTTGCTGCATAAAGGATTGGGCCACTTGCTGCATTTATTCCTGCTGTCTTTTATTTACTCGTACTTTGCTTACTTGCTTTATCAAAAACCCCAAAAAATCCGTTTGCTAAGTATTTGCAGAGAATTCCTGATCCATACCACTAGCCAGCACCTTCTGCTCGTCGTTGAGTTCGACACTCTTACTTATCAAAAATACTGCGATACACCCCCTATACTCGTGGGTCATCACGTAACCATAATGAGCTGTCTATGAAGCATTCTTCTTATAAAAAAAGAGTCAGATCTTGAGAAAAAAGAGAAAAAGAAAAAAAAGAGATATGAGAAAAGAGTAAAGAGAGAAAAAAGCACCATTTTTCCATGGTAAATAAGAAGATTGCTGAGATGCTCGTTGTCTGCTTGCCTTGTCATTTTGATATGGGGATTCTTTCGTATCATTGGGCAAGGGGTACCCCGTTGGCGGTTCTCTATGATACACATGTACTTACTATGACAAGAACTTACCGGTAACTAAACTTGAGTAGCATGAGGAGCGGCCCTCGTATTCAAGGGACATGAGATATCCAACTTATACTTTGTCAAGCATATACTCGATAGTTTGTTCACTTTAACCTTAATCACTTCAAGCTGCTTATGGTAGGGGTAATGAGAGCTAAAAGCTAATAAGTACCATAATTTTTGGAAGCTCTTTATGTAACTTGAATCCCTACTTCCTTCCATGAAGGCTTTTCTTTTACTTTTATGTTGAGTCTCCACCTTCTATCTTTATGCACCTATTGAGAGAGCATAGGGGCCATTCTTAGTTCTATGTGCATTGTCCCAAGACTTGTTGATTGATGCATAATTTTGATATTGCTTGTTCTTAAACTATTTGTATCTAGTCACTCTTATGAACTTTGAAGGTGTTCTATGCATTTATGTTTACTACTCTATGAGGGACAAGCTGAATGCCAGTATGCTATGTTTTCTTCATGTGAAACAAACAAACGTCTTGCAAAGCATTGTTATTCATGAATCTTTTGTTTGTGCCTTTTTCATGTTACAACATAGTTGTTATGTCTTATTTTTAGAACTTTGTCTTTCATGCTATGTTAAAGTACTATGATCCTAGCTATCAATGTTTTACAAATACTTTGATCAAGTTTATGATGGTGCATGTCATCTCAAAAATTATTCTTTCTTTTTATCACTTACCTACTCGAGGACGAGCAGGAGTTAAGCTTGGGGATTTTGATACGTTGCTAACGTATCCATAATTTTTGATGTTCCATGCTTGGTTTTATCTACTTTCTTATGTTTTGTCCACACTTTGGAGTACTTTTTATACACTTTCTTGGACTAACCTATTAAAAAGATGCCACAGTGCTAGTTGCCTGTTTTCTGCTGTTTTTGGTTCCAGGAAAGTCGGGAAATGAATATTCTCGGAATTGGACGGGACAAAAGCCAAAGTCAGTTTTTCACCGAGGGGGACACAGAGCCAGAATACGAGACGGAGAGGGGCCATGGGGTGGCCACACCACCTGGCCGCGCGGCCTGGCCTGGGATGGTGCGGCCACCCAGGGCACCCCGTCGGCCTCCCCTTTCGCATGTAAGATGCCTCCGATACAGAAACCCTAAGTACCCGATCAAAATTCCACGAAAGAGTCTCTAACCGCCGTCATCTCCATCCCTAGATCGGGAGGGATCTGGAGCTCTTCCTGGCACCCTGCCAGAGGGGAGAATACACCCTGGAGGCCTTCTTCATCACCATGCAAGCCTCCGGTGTGATGCGTGAGTAGTTCATCCTTGGACTACGGGTCCATGTAGTATCTAGATGGCTGGTTCTTCTCCTTTGTGCTATCATGTCTAGATCTTGTGAGCTCCGTTCATGATCAAGATCATCTATTTGTAATCCTACATGTTGTGTTTGCGGGGATCCGATGGATATTGAGATGCTATTTCAAATTGATTATTGATTCTATCATGTCTTTGTTATTTGTGATCTTGCATGCTTTCCGTTGTTAGTAGCTATCTTCGCCAAGTAGATGCTAGCAACTCCAAGAGTTAGTATTTATGCTCAATAGTGGGTTCATGCCTCTAGTAATCTGGGAAACTGACAGAAATTTCTAAGGTACTAGATGTGTTGTTTTTACTAGGGAGAAAACAAAAATCCTTTGTTCATAGAACAATCGTATTGTTTACTTTACACGCAATGCGTAATGCAATTATCTGTTGCATGCAACTTAATACTCGAGGGGGTTCAGATGATAACCTGAAGGTGGATTATTAGTCATAGATGCAGTTGGATTATGGTCTATGTATAATGTTGTAATGCCCAATCAAATCTGAAAGGAGTCAAGATGATTAGTATATGCATGTATGCTTTCTCGATGTTTGTCAATTGCCCTACTCTAATTTGTTCACCCAACATGTCACCTATCTTAAGGAGAGCCACCACTAGTGAACTATGGACCCTGGTCCTTTCTTTTATCATCAATCTACAACTGTTTACTACTTTCTGTTTACTTTCTGCAAGCTTTTACTTTCTTCCACACAATATGTTTAATCCTCTGTGTTCAGCAAAACCGGTGAGATTGACAACCTCACTGTAAGTTGGGGGCAAAGTTCTGTGGTTGTGTTCTGTAGGATTCCAAGTTGGCAACAACACCTTGGAGGTGTTTCCTTGCTCCTACTGGTTCGATAACCTTGGTTTCATAAGTGAGGGAAACTTACTGTTGTGGTCATCATACCTTCCTCTTGGGGTTCCCCAACGAGCTCGTTATTACACGAGTCAGCAAACCTCCTTTTCCTTACATTGTGCCACCCATAGTTTAAATTGAGATAAATTTAATTTGTATCTTGTGACAAACTAGTATCAATGTAACACTTTACATTGAACTACTTTTAACTATTTATCACTTATACATGATATATTCTTAGTTCTTCCAAAGCTCATAAGAATATCTTTACTATCGTCTAATGACCATCTTATGAATCATTCTGGTATATGCTCACAACATTTAGATCATACGACATATCTGGATATGTACATATCACAGTATTATTGATCAAAATATTCATGTGATTTCACTCACCAAGTGTCAATATACTTGAATCTTGATTCAATCCTTTCCATGCACCTTATTGAACCTTATGAACCTTTCTTGTCATTTCCATATTGAACCCTTTCAATATCTCATATATGTACGCCTAGCACAACCATATTAGCACCTCAATCTATCCATATAGAAATTGATGCCAAATATTCCAGTTTGCCCAAGTTTTTCATTGAAATCCAAATTTAATGAAATTTTTAACTCGTGTCAATAAAACATACATCATTTCCAATCAGCAACATGTCCTCTACATAATGTATTGGAAATTTGTCTCAGCATTCCCACTTAATTTCTTGCAAATGCAAGCATCTTCATCGTCTCCGATGAAATTAAACATTTTAACAGTTTCATCATGGTGATGATTCCAACTCTGCTATGCTTACTTCAACCACTGAAGTTTGCATGCCCTTTTAGCATCCTTTGAATTAACAAAACCTTTCGGACTATGTCATGTACACCTCCTAGGTAACCATTCTATTAGAAGAACTTTGTTTTGTTTGTTCAACTACCATATACCAAATTATATGTAGTAGTTGCTATATTAATCCGTCAAGACTAAATATCGCTACGAAAGATCAAATATTGTCGTAGTAAATTCCTTGAACATTGTCATAAACTCCTCTCCGACATGTCGACTATTTCATAGATGTCAAACATCCATGTCTATTTCTTAATAGATCCAAATGCGACCGATAGACTTCATGCCTTTTCGGAGGGTCTTCCAAGTTCAGAAACTTGATTTCTCGTGTATGGACACTATCTCGGATTTTATGAATTCTAGTCATTTTATGGAGTCAGGGCCCATCATCGCTTCTTTGCATGTAGTCGTTTCATCATTGTCAAAACAATAACAACTTGTTTATCAAATCTTGCTATTTGATTGTTACCCGATGCATACGGTTAAAATAGGAACTCTAATCTCCAAGATCACAACCTTTGTAACCATGGGAGCCATGAGCATTGTGGCCACCACCAGGACATTTTCCGGCGCTGTGGTACTTAGCACATATAGCTAAGGTTCAATAACCTTATCAAAGTTCTATTGTCCTCCCACTTCACTTTTCGCGAAAATTCCTTCTCAAGAAACTTCACGTTCCAAGCAACACACTCTTTTATCCTCGATGTTATGGAGGAATACCCAACTACTTCTTTGGGATAACCTACAAAGACATGCTTATTCGACTTTGGTTGCCAACATTTTACTTATGTATAGCAGTTTTATAACTGACAGTTTTGATCTTACCATGTCAAACAAGGTTTGATTTCATCTCTCGAACATTCCATACTACTATGGTTTATCGGGAAACACAAATACATGCAACAATTCCTCAAATCTTAGGTGTTCTGCTAAACATGGAACTCAAATATCTTCCTTTATGATCGAATCATAAATTCTTTATCTTCTTGTTACAATGATTTTCCACTTCATATTGAAAGTCTTTGACTTTTTCTAATGTTTCATACTTCTTCCTTATTAAGTAAATATACAGATATATTCACTCAAATTTTCGGAGAAAGCATATGAAGTCGAAAGCTCCACCGCACATGGCTACATATAATGGACTATATACATCAACATGCACATTTTCCAATAAGTTAGTCATCCATTCCTCTTTGGCCTATGAATGGAGTTTCAAATATCTTGAGGAAAGTCACACAAGCATCATTTGATCAAAATCAAAGACTCCAAAGATCCATCAACATGGAGTTTCTTCATGTTTTCTTTCCAATATAATTTAAAAGGCGATGTCACTTTGTAAGTTATCTTTCAATCATTTGTCTTGCGACATTTTAGCATTAGTTTTATGGATGTGATTTCTCCAACTAGACTTGTAAAAGTTCATCTATCTTCTATGGAATACAGTAATTATTTGAAAAACCATTGTTCTCATGATACCGGAACAAAATAACAATTATTTATACAAATCTTGAAGGTAAGATTTGATGCCAACGAGAAACACAATAACACTTTATTTTTTCGATGAACATTATCACATATTCTCTTGCTAGTTACTTAGGCCATTGTAGTTCATGAATTGCGTCGTTCTGTATGACATTTCGTACCAACCAATTTGGTATCCAATACACAAGAACCACATTGTTTAACAAGCAAAGAATACAACCATAACATGTATATATTCTATATACCTAAACTAGTCATTTCTAGCCTTTCTCTTTTCTGCCAAATATTTTATTGATTCTCTTTTAGCATTTCCCTTTTCTTTAAAAGAATCTATCAACATTAATAGTGGTGCCATACACATGACACATAGTCCAAAGCGTGTATAGTCAAATACTAATACCTTTGGACTTACACTTTGAAGTTGATCAGCATCATCAAATGTGTGACGTTCTTTCAAAAATCCATTCTTTAGTATATATTAGTTTAGTAAACATTTTACCTACATCTTATATTCATCCTTATCATGACAACTTTCATGATCAAGCTACTACAGCCTATAAGGACCAATCGTGAGTATAATGTCAGTTCCCAAAACCTTTTGGGAGATTAGGACGCCTAGCGTCTCCAACCTTCGCAAATTCTCATACAATATGAGAACATGAATTTTGCTAAATTATAATCTATCATATTGCAACCAAAAACATTGTTTCAGATATCACAATATCTTCCACACATGATGGTTTATGAAAAAATTCTTTAAGCTCCTAGATAACCTTGATATTAAAACAACTTTTGAATATCAAGAATCATGGAGGCAAACATGATACTTTAGATACTAACACTAGAATTGTTACTCTTGATTTAATACTACTTATTAAACTTCATTGAGTAAATGGAGTTTGCTGGAAGTTTCCTATAGGACTTCTATACTTTAGAATGACACTCAAAACAATACTAATACCAGTTCGTAAAGTAAATATCCAGAATTTTGTAGTTCTATTATCTCAACTAAAACTAAGCATAATGTAGTAAACGGATGCAAATGACTACAACAAACTATGCAAATTCACTTCGATTTTAGTTTATGATAAATTGAGTTCGACTAATCCAAATTACAAATGAACTCCCACTCAAAACCAACATCCCTCAAGTTGTTTTGGTGATTACATGAACCAAATCCACTACACTAGGTCCGATCATCACGTGAGTCGGTGTAGCTTCAAAGGCGAGCATCTATATGGGCATCATATCTACCATATGACTCATGCTTAACCTTTCAGTCCGTGTTCCGATGCCATGTCTATACATGCTGGGCTCGCCAAGTAAGAACCTTAGTACTCACGTGTGTAAAACTGTCTTACACCCGTTGTATGAAAGCGTAGATTCAAGTACACCCGATCATCATGTGATGTCTCGAAACGACGAACTTTCTTAACGGTGCATACTTAAGGAAGAACACATTTTATCTTGATATCTAAATGAGGGATCATCTTATAATGCTACTAAATCTCCAAACAAGCAATATAAGATGCAAACAAAACATCATATGCATAAAGTGAAATGATATGGTTCTTGCACTTGATCACTATCATGTGCATCGTGGTATGATCTTTATCATTCCTTTATATGTAAGGCCAAGGTCTATTGAACTTACACATTAGGTATGCTATAATTTCCAAGAGTATCAACTATACTTCAAATTATAACTTTACCATATCATGACACTAGCCCAACAACAATCTAAACTAGACGCTTCTATTTTATCAATTGCAAGTTTTACGTGGCTTAGGGCTTTCGAAGATAGAACCGGTCTTACCTAGGAACATGGAACCACAACGATGATAACCAAATTATTAGAAACTCGTTGTTAAATAGATATTGACTATAGTAGGAGAGACAGACACCCGCTAGCCACTTATGCAAAACTAGTTGCATGTCAAGCATGGAACAAGTCTCATGTGCGATGACATGTAAAGTTAGAGCGGGCTGCTTCATCCCACTATGCCACCAATATCAAAAATACATAGTAGATGCAATAAAAAATGATCATCAATGCCCACATACTCATATGTGTTCTACCCGTGCAAAGCATCTACGCATAGAAAACAAAAAATTTCCTATGATGTGAACAACTAAGCACCAAGATCTATCTACCTAGATACAATCAATGGGTGGATATATATCCATAGATAACATACCCTTGAAGAGTGACAAAGTGTTACGAGGTTATACTCGTGGATGATGTAGTCGTACACTTGACGATCTCAAGATCGTGATGAGTCCAGCGAGTCCAGTAGGTCCAACACTAGCAAGTCCAACACCACAAAGCAGCGGTGCAACCGTGACCACACACACGTCTGATACCCCGAAAACCTCTGAGTCCTCACTCCAGCAAAGTAGCAGAGGCAGCAAATCCTTCTAGAAAAAGCTACCGGGAACATGTATCTCGCTAATCCGAGACCATGGGGAATTGCTAGAGGGGGAAGAGAACCCTCGCGATGAGGTGGTGCAAGAGGAGAGGAGCCATGGGGATCCTTTTATAGGGGCTAGGGCGCAGCCCCATGGCTGGCCGACCATGGTGGTTGCCCCCACCTCTCCCTCATTCATGTGGGTGGATCTTCAATAAGCACACTCACATAAATTTCAACTCCACTCACTTGCATTTAATGTCCACTAAATTAAATTCATTTGCTCTTTAAATAAAACACTTTTATTTATTTTATTAAGAATTTTGTTAATTACTTTAATTAAAAAACATTCACATAAATCCCCTTGCAACATTTCAATATCACATGCAGAACCAATTTCAGCAATTTCACCCGAAACAATTCTGATGTCCATCGAAACAATTCCAGTGCTTTCATAATCTTTCTCTGGTATCTTATTTGCTCCAAATGGTGTCGGTATAACTTAAGTGTGTCACCCTACGATTCGTGAATAATCCAGACATGATCGAGACCCTTCTCCGATCAATAATCAGCAGCGCGACCTGGAGATCCGTATTGACTCCCACACGTTCAACGATAACTCTAGTGATCGTGTGAACCTTTTAACATCGTAACTAAATCCCTTTGTCTCATTATATATTACATGTATGAGATTTGATCATCGGTATCTCCATACCTAGTTTCATCTCGTTACCAACATGCACTCTTTTCTCATTCCCGTGATATAACATTCTAGTGATCCCATCACTTGCTTGCAAGCTATCTCAGTGTGATATCACCGAGAGGGCCTAGAGTATATCTATCCATCATCAGGATGGACAAATCCCACTCTTGACCCGTGAGCCTCTACATAAGACCTTTGGAGTATCTGAACCCACCTTTATTGTCACCCTATTACGGTGTGACGTTTGATGTTATCAAGTTACTCTTCCAATGTTAGTGATTGACATGATCTCATGGTCTAAGGACTAGAATTACTTCGTATGATGTTATAGCAATTTAAACACAATGACATTGATCGTATTGCTATACTTTGGGTGAATGTTCATCACATCATTTCACTAATGTTGTGACCTTGTTATTAACAACATCCAATGTTAATGATCACGAAACCTTGATCATCTTGTTAATTAACGAGCTAGTTTATATGAGAGGCATAACTAGGAACTCTTTATTAGTTTACTAAACACACATTTATTAACGCTTCCAATTAATACAATTATAGCATGCAAAATAAACATTTATCATAAACATGGAATAAGATAATAACCACTTTATTATTGCCTCTCGTGCATATTCCCTTCAAGATCAGCGGGCCGGTGCGCTTGAGGCGCTGCACAAGTGGGGAGAGAGAGGATGGATGGTGAGAGATGGTGAAGGAGAGAGAAAACATAGTAGTACTACTAGTAGTAAGTAGTACTGTGCAACTAGTAGTAGATACCTATACCTCGTGTCAGAAACCCGTCAAACTAGCTTTACTTTGACTTTGCACCGCCTTCAACTCCTTCCCTGCCTCGCGCCGCCACCCGTTTATATTCTCTAATAATCTCTTCTAGCTCTTTGTTTTTTCCTCTGTTTTTTTCTTTGGCAGCTTTGGGGTTAATTTTCTAGTGCCCCTCGTTCAGTAGATGTACGGACTACTCAAGTTTTGCACAATAGTCCTTTTGTCTGAAAATTGGGTCTAGGGAATTCAGATCCAAAATATTTGTGCGCAAAATAATTCTGGACACTGGGAACTTTTTATTTTTCTTTCTAACAATGAATCTGCCCCGAAGTACTAAGAAGGTGCGTGTTAAAATCCAACGGTGGGTATAAAAATTACATATCGGTCCAAAAAGAAAACCAAAATACATCTAGGACCTACACTTTTACAACACAGACCCTAAAGATACACTCAGAAATTTGAACATGTTTTTCCTAATACTAGTTCGAAACTCCCACCCCAACATTATTGTATACCATGGCAAGACACACCCATCTACCAAATATGGGAACATTATCATGAAGTATGATGTAGATATGGCCATGACCTAATCGGTCGTTCGGCTCAAGAAACACACGATTGTTCAGGCCATATCTAATGTGACGATGATTTTTTTAAATGTTTCAAATCTCATGTTTACCATATTTTCATGACAGGGACTACACATGAGAGGATGTCATGCAGACCCTTTTTGTTTATTCATTTTTCTTTATATTCTTTGTTTTTTCTCAAATCCGTGTAAGAGTTGTCAGCATGCAAATTCATATATATCAAGATATTAAGTCATTCAAAAATCTCGGTGATTTTAAAGATATTGACTAACCGTGTACACCTTCAAAATAGTTTCATAGTATAACCTTAAGAGCAATCTTTGTGAGACTTGCTTGAAGTTCAAAATTAACCTAACTTTGGTTTAAGTGGGCGAAATGACAAAGGAGCGAGGCTTGAAATCTCAAACTAGGGTATTATCCATAAATCATGTTGCGCTTTCTCTGTAAAATGATTTGTGGACAATTTTAGATGTGGTATATATACCACACGATTCCAGATCAAATCTGACCTAATTTATGTAAATTCTCTTAAAGTCTTTCAAGCAAGTGGGCGAATTTGGTACCACATAATAATAGAAGGATTATATAGACCAAATAAATTTAAGAGAAATATATTGCGAGCTTTCAGTTCAAAGTTGACCTAATAAGTTGCACAAGTTAATGTAAAATATCCATTAAGTGGGCAATGTTAGGCAAAAAGATTGGGAAAAACATAAAAGGGTGAAATGTGCATAAACAATTCCATGTGCTAATGTGGCAATAACACACAAACTTGTGTGTGAGAGAGTGTGTGTATGTGTGTGTGTGAGTATGTGTGTGTGTGACTGTGTTTGTGAGAGAGAGAGTGTGTGTGAGTCAGTGAGTGTGTGTGTGTGTGATGAATGCCTGCGTCCTTCGTCTTCTCGGGGTGTGACATGGAGCAACAAGAGTAGTATATTTTATCTTACCACTATATAGTGTATGAATAACTTTGAATGATGACCGTTGGATCAAGGCTCGCGAATACCAATATTTCCAACCGTTGGATCTTCTTTTCCATTCTAGCATCTAGAAGATTCTATAGATTGTGTGTGTGAGAGAGTGTGTGTGTGATGAACGCATGCGTCCTTTGTCTTCTCGGGGTGTGACATGGAGAAACAAGAGTATATATCTTATCTTACCACTATATAGTGTACGAATAACTTTGAAAGGTGACCGTTGGATCAAGACTTGCGAATCCCAATATTTCCAACCGTTGGATCTTCTTTTCCATTCTAGCATCTAGAAGATTCTATAGATAGTGTGTGTGTGAGAGAGAGAGTGTGTGTCCTTCTTCTTCTCGGGGTGTGACATATGGAGCAACAAGAGTAGTATATCTTACCACTATCTCATCTTACCATTATCTTACCACTATATAGTGTACGAATAACTTCGAATGTTGACCGTTGGATCAAGACTCGCGAATACCAACATTTCCAGCCATTGGATCTTCTTTTCCATTCTAGGGTATGTTTGATTCAAAGGATTTACATGGGAAATTTATAGGATTAAATCCCATAAGAAATTTTTCTATAATGGTTCTTTGATTTGTATGATTGATTTCTATAGGAAATTTTCCCAGCGAATCCTTTGCACTAGATTGCATAGGAAATCTAACATCCACGCTCAAACCTCTTTCTTAGAATCCTTTGTTTTTCCTTCAATGGTATCAAACAAACTTTCTTGCATATATATGGGTTCCTATAGGATTAAAGTGGGCATGACATTGTAATCCTATGTTTTTCCTATTCCTATGCTTTTCCTATCCTACGAATCAAACAAGCCCCTAGCATCTAGAAGATTCTATTGATAGTCTTCAGCATAATGAATGTTACGCACAAACCTCAAAACACACTTCTCCATCATACTAGAATCTTTTCCCTTGTTTCTCTTGACCATGTTACCAAAAATTTCAAGTGTTAGGTAGCTAATAATCTTTGACTTCTACATGATGATACAAAGTACAAGAACCAAATATACACCCATACCTGATCCAACTCAATAGAAAGTTCTGGATGCTACAATGGAAAAATATCCAACATCTGACAATATTTGGATTTTCTTGTCTTGATCTAATGGTCAACGTTCAAAGTTATTCGTACACTATATAGTGTTAAGATAAGATAACATACATAAGTTTGGCAATTTGGTATGTGTTTGGTTTTTTGCCATAGTTTGGCTTGCCACACTTTTTTAAACACTAGCAGCGTTTATTGTGCTAAATACTATCAATAGAATGATCTGGATGCTAGAATGGAAAAAAGATCCAACATCCAGCAAAATTTGGATTTGCTTGTCTTGATCTAATGGTCAATGTTCAAAGTTATCCGTACACTGGTAAGATAAGATAAGATCGTCCCATCACATTTAGTGCACTTCATCAACAAGATTTAGCTAAAGTGAGCACCACACTGATTTCCTTTGCTAAGCAAGTACAAGTGTTCTAGTATTCTGTACGAAGAGCATGCCTCGGCTAGTGGGTGGAGAATGAGAGCCAGACCTGACTGCTTTTCCATGCTTGTTTTCAGGGCCCTTTGTATTAAATATGTGTACTTGGATGTAATTTTTTTGAGGTCCCTGATGTAACATGCACTTCCACTGACCATGTTAAGTTGTGAACTAAAGTATCTTTCTCTTTCTAGGCCCACCCTACTTGAAAAAATGCCACCACCCCACATTTCTTACCACTATATAGTGTACGAATAACTTTGAATATTGACCATTAGACCAAGACTCGCGAATCCAAACATTACTAGCCATTCGATTTTATTTTCCATACTAGCATCTAGAAGATACTAATGATAGTCTTTAGAAAAGTGAATGCTATGTACAAACGTCAAAACATACATCTCCATCATTCTAGAATCTTCTCCATCATTTCTCTAGACCATGTTACCACAATTTTCAAGTATTAGAAATAGCTAATAAATGTTGACTTCTACGTGATACAAAGTACAAGAACCAAATATAGACCCATACTTTATAGATGTCGATCAAATTTATAATTTTTGAGATTTACCTATTATATAATAATTTAACCACTATATAGTGTACAAATAATTTGAACTTTGACAGTTGGATCAAGAATGGCAAATCCTAGCATTACAAACCGTTGGATCTTTATATCCATTCTAGTATCTACTAGAAGATTCTAGTGATAGTCTTTAGCACAATGAGCGCTATGCACAAACCTCAAAACACACTTCTCAATAATTCTAGAATATTCTTCGTTATTTCTCTAGAGAATGTTGAGTATTAGTTAGCTAATAGGTTGATTTCTATGGTACATGATACAAAGTACAAGAACCAAATATACACATAATACTTTATGGACGTGACTCAAAATTATAATTGTTTTTGAGCTTTACCTATTATGATTCTATAAAAAAAATAATGTGTCATACTTCTATTATCTGATTCTCATCACGTGTGTAACACACATGCAACTTACTAGTTAGACAAAGTGGATAATGCCTTTCTTACGGTTCCCTAGTTTTAGTATTTTCAAGCTCCGTAGCTAATTTCGCCCACTTAGAGGACTTTATGTTGATTTAACGAAATTAGGTGAGATATGAACCACAAGTAAGTGCAACAGGTTTGCTCTTGAATTTTAAAATGTCGTTTGAAGGTACCATCGCTGTCAATATACCAAGAACCATCGTGAGTTTTAAGAAATGCAACTATCTTCGTGCTAAGAATCTACTTCATGCATACAAATTTGATAATGTTTTGAAGACATGGAAATAAAATAAATAAATTATAACAAACCAAATACTTTTATGTGGTGTCCTCTTACGCGTATTACTTTCCATTATTACCATTTTCATGGCATGTAGTGCACGTGACATGGTAGGTCATCATGCATAAATCTTTTCTTTTTTCTTTTTTCGTTAAATCGGCAGAAATCATTGAAGTATGCGAAGTTAGCTAGGAAGCTTGAAAAATCCTAGTACTAAAAACATGGGAATTATAAAGAAACCACATGGTCCACTATCCACTTTGTGTGATAATTGGGGCGGCGACATTTTCTTTTAACTTTGTTAGGACCCGTAGGAGCAAGGTGCACATGCGGTGCGATGTCATAGCAAAAAGATGCGATGGGTTCCTGACACGATGTACAAAATACGGTTAGTAGTAAAATACAATAAGATGGAGGGAGTAATTTCTAGCACCCTAGTTATTGCAGCCCCTAATTTCTGGCATCCAGATCACCTTTTCTCTTTGCATGCGGTACAAAACGACCTGTGCATAAGCATGAAGAGGAAAAATAAACAAATGTGGAGAGAATTATGGTGCAGTTAAGAGTCTAGCTCTAACGTTCCCAAGATTTTCTCACCGATTTTCAAGGCCACGTCTTGGTACCAACAAAATGGCCGCAAACAGAGGGAGTACAGTACTACTACTACTGCTAGTACATTTTTTTGAACAGACAGTACTAATACTCCATGTTAAGTGGGGATTTGGCTATGCAAGAGGCCGCACAGTTACCAAGATAAGCATGCAGGCTTGGTTAGGTAGACACTTAATACTTGAAGGTCAACCAGACCAGTGGTAGTAGCTTTCTATAGTTGATTGCTTGTAGAAATACTACTACATAGTATAAATGTACTACACTTCCAAAAGCAAGAGTATAAAAGTACCTAGATTGAGCAGTGGTGGAGTCTGCCGCAGAGCGATATCCAGAGAGAGAGAGAAGGAAAGATGGAGGCTGTGTGGGCGAGCTCCATCCGTCTGAGCAAGAAAGCCAGGGACGCCCACCCCTAGGTCGACTCTTTGCAGTGCATCTATGTCGTGCTAGCACGCGCCATGACACGCACCCATTCCGACGCCATCTTCATAACCTGGCTCAAGAATACACTGGACTCTTTCCTCACCAGCTTCGGCATCATCACAACCATGGTGGACGACCTGACTGCCCGCCTTTAGGCCATGCACCGTGACACATACCCAATAGGTACGTTTGCCACAATGCATGCTACCGGCAGCGATGTCATTTTCTTCTATGGACTTCATTCATATAGCTTATCTATAACTGACTTTTAGCCCCAACTTTTGGTCCAGGTGATCCACCCTAGGTTGTTGCCACGCTCACCGCTTCCCTGGCTGGTCTCTCTAGAGATGATCTGTTCCACGCACTGATGCCCCTACAGCTTTCTGAGGCTTTGCCCGCCGCACCGACGGACGTCTACATGGAGGTAGATGTTATCGTGTAGCGTCTTGCCCAGCGTGATGAGATGGACCTCTTCAACAGCCTCTTTGAGCAGTGTGTATTCCAGGGCACGTAGGGCCTGAATAACGCCCGCATGGCCGCCATCCTCTATCGCAGGGATATCCTCGACAACTTTGCAAAAAAACATGTCAATCTAGCAGGTACCATTGCTCCTCGTTGTGCGGGGAACTGAGGTTGAAGATGAAGGACATCTCAAGGATTTCGATGTAATTTTAGTTTTTGTTGAGGTGCTTTGTACTATTCGATGTTTCTTTTAATGCCAGGATCATTTTCACAAAAAAGGAGAAGGGAAGACGTATGATTATGCTCCATGGTTACTATGACTTTGTCATTTATATGGACAAATCACATGTGGATTTAACAACATTAAGTTGTTAACAAACATTATGTTTTTATTAACCAACAGTCTTGTTAGAGAAGAAAGGCATACATTAAGTCTTTTAATAATAACTATATATACATATTGAGAATAAAGCCTACGGTGCTATGGAATTTTTTTGGGGAGGGATGTGACATGATGGTTCTAAGCATGGTGGAATTTGCTCTGGCTACTATTCAACACCAACACATGGAGCAGGACATTGTGAAATCTACGATGTCCTCTTCCTATATATGCACACCAAGGAAGCTGACCAACACACTAGAGACTATTCTCAAGAAAAAAGGAAATAACATGCCACGCACAGACACACATCGTGGTCGTACCAAGGCACATGTGTGCGACACCACACAGTGGGACGAGGGAGAGATTAGCCGGCTAGTGCGTGCGGGGCGCTGCACAGGACGGGAGAGAAAGGATGGATGGATGGTGAGAGATAATGAATGAGAGAGAAAACATAGTAGTACTACTAGTAGTAAGTACTCCTATGCTACTAGTAGTAGGCACCTGTACCTCATGTCAGAAAACCGTCAAACTAGCTTCACTCTGACATCGTGCTGCCTTCAACTCCTTCGCTGCTTATTTTCTCTAATAATCTCTTCTCGGTCTTCGTTTTTTCATCCATTTTTTCTTTGGCAGCTTTGGGGTTAATTTTCTGGTGCCCTTGGTTCATTAGAAGTACAGACTACTCAAGTTTTGCACAATAATCCTTTTTGTCGGAAAATTGGGTCTGGGGCATTTAGATCCAAAATATTCATGCGCAAAATAATTCCGGTCATTGGGAACTTTTCCTTTTTCTTTCTAACGAGGAATCTACCCCGAAGTACCAAGAAGGTACACGTTAAAATCGAAGGTTGGGCATAAAAATTACATCACGGTCCAAACAGAAAACCAAAATACATCTAGGACCTACACTTTTACAACACGGACCCTAAAGATACACTCGGAAATTTGAACATGTTTTTCCTAAAAATAGTTTGAAACTCCCACCCTAGCATTATTGTATACCATGGCAAGACACACCCATCTACCAAATATGGGAACATTATCATGAACTATGATGTAGATATGGCCATGACCTAATCGGTCATTCGGCTCGGGAAACCCTCGAGTGTTCATTCGATATCTAATGTGATGATGGTTTTTTCGAATGTTTCAAAAATCTCATGTTTACCATTTTTTCATTGCAGGTACTACACATGAGATGATGTCATGCAGACCCTTTTCGTTTATTCATTTTTCTTTATCTTCTTTGTTTTTTCTCACATCCGTGTAAGAGTTGCCAGCATGCAAATTCATATATATCAAGATATTGAGTCATTCAGAAATCTCGGCAATTTTCAAGATATTGACCGACCATGTACACCTTCAAAATAGTTGCATAGTATAGCTTAAAGAGCAATCTTTGGGAGACCGATACGTCCAAAACGTATCTACTTTCCCGAACACTTTTGCTATAGTTTCTTATCTAATTGGTGTGATTTGGATCAACTAATGTGGACTAACGCTGTTTTCAGCAGAATTGCTTTGGTGTCTTGTTTTTGTGCAGGAAATCAAATTTGAAGAAAAATCCCGAAAAATATCGCGAAACTCCTATTTTACCAGAAGACTCATGGAGCCAGAAGATGAGATGGAGGGGGCCACGAGGGTCCTAGACCACCTGGTGGCGCGGGCCAGGCCAGGCTGCGCCAGGGGGTGGTGTGGCCGCCTCGGTCGCCTCGACCTTTCCTTTCGCCTATATAAGCCCTCTGACCTAAAAACAGAGGGGGGTTCGACGTTTTTCCAGATACAGTTCCGCTGCGCCACCACCACCAGAAACCGCGATTCGAAACCAGAAACTCCGTTCTAGCACCCTACCAGGACGGGGAATTGGAGGAGATCATCGCCATCATCATCACCATCGCTTCTCCATCAACCATCCATGATTCCCCCATCCATGAGTGAGTAATCCCCCATAGTAGGCTATGGGTATGGTAGGGATTGGATGAGATCGTGCATGTAATTGCATCATATTGTTAGGGCATGGTGCCTAGTATCTATTGTTAGTGCATTTTGACATTGTTGCAACTTTTTATGCTTAATGCTTGTCACTAGGGCCCGGGAGCCATGATTTCAGATATGAACATGTTATTGATTCATGATGATAGTATTGTTTATGATCTTACCTGCAAGTTCTATTCACATATTATTGTCCAGAACCCGAGGCCCCGTAGTGACAGAAATCAGCATAACTGGAGGGGATGGCTATGATGTGAGTATCATGTGTGTTCACGGAGTGTTAATCCTTTGCTCCGGTGCTCTATTAAAAGGAGCACCTTAATTGCCAGTAGATTCCCTTGAGGCCCGCTGCAACGGGCTGGCAGGACAAAAGATATTGTGCAAGTTCTCATTGCGAGCACGTATGACTATATATGGACCACATGCCAATGATTATTTAGTACTTGGATACTTTATCTTATTTATCTGCAAATTCCCCATGTCTTGATTATTACATGAATTGTCTTGTCCATGCAACGCCCTTCCATCCATCCCTATGCCTACCGCACTTTAATCCTACTATTTACTGCAATTGTTACTACTGTCTTTGCTTTTACTACTGCTATCACTTTGCTATTGCTACTACAAAACTGTTGCTACTGATAAACTACTGCGAGCAAGCTTGTTTCCAGGTGTAGCTAAATTGACAACTCAGTTGTTAAGGCTTATAAATATTCTTTGGCTCCCCTTGTGTCGAATCAATAAATTGGGTTTTACTTCCCTTGAAGACTGTTGCGATCCCCTATACTTGTAGGTCATCAAGACTATTTTCTAGCGCTGTTGCCGGGGAGCATAGCTCTATTTATAAAGATCACTTGGAATCATTATTGTTTACTGATATCCATTCATCCTAGGTAAAACTCGTGATGGAAAAGTTCTTATATTACCATCCACTACAAGGAGAGGTACAGTTCTGAACACCTCTGTTGCTCTTGATTCACCATATGTAATGAGTAAGCTCCTTACACCACCACCACATACACATGCTACACATACTGCTACCTCTGCTGAATCTGAAATTGCTTATGATACTTATGATGTTACTTTTACTATGCTTGATGTGAGTGGTTCATTAGGTCCTTTCCTAGATGCTACAATTTCTAGAACCATAATTGGAAACACTAAAACTCCTAATGAAGATACTGCTACACCTATTAGTTCACATGAGTCTAGAGAGAGCTATGATCTTGATGACGGTTATATTGAAATGACTGATGAATTTATTGAAGAATGTCAAAACACTCATGGTACAAGTGTTATTAAGAGTCTTCTGGAGATACAGACTGTTAAACCTAAATTATCTCCTAATGCTAAGTTTGCTACATCTCCCATAAACATTAAAGATAAGGATTATGATTTCTCTCTTGATTTATCTTACATAACCATTGTTGAGAAAGAACCTTTTTGTGGAACTGAAAATGAAAGTGCTGTAGCACATATGGATGAGCTTTCTACCATGAGTAGCCTATGTTCTGATGATATTAAGATGCGCACCTACTTTGTTGCTAAAATTTTCCCTTTTCACTAAAAAGAGAAGCTAAAGCTTGGTTTAATAATCTACCTCCTGGATCTATTGATAGCCCTGATTGCTTGATTGATACTTTCTTTCATAAATATTTTCCTCCTAGTGCTCGACATTGCCATTTTGCAGGAACTTTTTGATTTTAAACAAGGGGAAGAGGAGAAATTTCCTGAATCATGGGGAAGGTTTTGTGCTTTAATTCATGCACAACCGGGATGTCCAATACCTAAAAATGAGCTTATTGATATATATTATAATGGAGTAACTGATGAATCTAGGACATACCTGGATAGTTTTGCTGATTGTGTTTTCAGGAAGAGAACTCTGAAAGAAGCTGAAGAATTAATAGCTAAAATAAGCAAGAATTATGATGACTGGACTTCACCTGAGTCAACTACACCTGAGCCAACTGTGCCTTAGCCGACACCAACACCAAAGAAGAGGGGAGTGATTGAACTAAATGATGAAGTGATGAAGGAAGCTAAGAAATGTCTTAAGGAGAAGGGTATTAAATCTGAAGATGTGAAGAATCTACCTCCTATAGAAGAGTTGTGTAAGCCAATCTCCCACTAATCCACTATTGAGGTACACTCTCTCCAATATTTTGATGAAGGTGATATCCTTACTCTAAACCTCCTGATCAAAGCTTAGAAGAATTTGATATCTTTGTTGTTAAGCAAGATAATTTTAATAAGAGAGTGCATAATCATTTAATGGAAAACTCTAGAGCTATTAATGAGTTGAGAGATATTGTGGAAAGAACCTTCAATGATGTTAAAATGCTTGTTAAACATTTCCAAATGGTTCAAACTCAAATTGATCAGCTTACTAAAGTACAAAAATATTTGCTAGATAATGCTTCTAAGGAAAAACATGCTTATGAAATTCGAACTAGGAGTGGTGCTTCCACTCAGGATCCTTTATATCCTGAGGGACATCCTAAAAGAATTGAGCAGGATTCTCAACAAATTGAAAATAGAGGTACTTCTTCTAAGAGAAAGAAAAAGAAACACAAAACAGTTGAAGAATCTTCTGAACCTGCTAAGGATCCTAATAGTATATCTGCCTCTAGTGCTGAAACTGAGAGCGGTAATGAGAAAAATGATGCCCCTGATAAAGAACAAATTGAAGAAGAACTTGAAAGGCACACTAAGAATACTAAGTACACTAAGGAAGATTTTGTTTCTAACAAACATGGTAGTGAAAGAGAGCCTTGGGTCCAAAAACCAATGCCTTTTCTTGATAAGAAACACAAGACAAAGGGAGAACAACACTATAACAAGTTTTGTGAGTGGATGAAACCTTTATTTTTGCAAATTACTTTGACTGATGCTATTAAATTGCCTCCTTATTCAAAGTATATGAAGGATATTGTCTCTAATAAAAGGAAGATTCCTAATGAGGAAATTTGTACTTTACTTGCTAATTATTCCTTTAATGGTAAGGTTCCAAAAAAACTTCGAGACCCAGGGATTCCAACTATCCCATGTTATATTAAAAATAATTATGTTAGAACTGCTTTGTGTGATTTAGGAGCAGGAGTTAGTGTTATGCCTTTTTCTCTCTACAAGAGACTTCAATTGGAAAAATTGCTACCTGATGTCTCAATGTATGACGCCAGAAAAGGGCTGGTGTCGTGTTGATGTAGAGCTCGTTGGGAACCCCAAGAGGAAGGTATGATGAGCACAGCAGCAAGTTTCCCTCAGTTATGAAACCAAGGTTTAATCGAACCAGTAGGAGCAAGGAAACACCCCAAAGGTGTTGCTAGCTGAGCCTTTGCAGGGCGCAGTACCGGTGCTAGTAGCAACGTGGAGACCTGCACAACACAACCACAGAACTTTGTCCCCAATTTGCGATGAGGTTGTCAATCTCACCGTGTTTTGTGGAAAACAAAGGATTAAACGTATCGAATGGAAAGAAGTAAAAGTTTGCAGAAAGTAAACACAAAGCAGTAAAAGATTGTAGATTGTATTTAAAGACACGGATCGGGATCCATAGTTCACTAGAGGTGTCTCTCCTTAGATAGATAACATGCTGGGTGAACAAATTACAGCGGGGCAATTGACAAACACCGAGAAATCAATACATGCATATACTAATCATCTTGAATCCTCTGAGACTTGATCGGGCAATACAACATAATACATAGACCGCCATCCAACTGCATCTATGACTAATAATCCACCTTCAGGTTATCATCCAAACCCCCTCCAGTATTAAGTTGCAAGCAACAGATTATTGCTTTACGAATTGCGTGTAAAGTAAACAATACGATTGTTCTATGAACAAAGGATTGTTGTTTTCTCCCTAGTAGCAATAGCACATCTAGTACCTTAGAGATTTTTGTCACTTCCCCAGATTACCAGAGGCATGAACCCACTATCGAGCATAAATACTAACTCTTGGAGTTGCTAGCATCTATTTGGCCAAGATAGCTACTAACAACAGAAAGCGTGCAAGATCACAAATAACAAAGACATGATAGAATCAATAATCAATCTGAAATAGCATCTCAATATCCATCGGATCCCCGTAAACACAACATGCAGAATTACAAATAGATGATCTTGATCATGAACGGAGGTCACAAGATCTAGACATGAAAGCACAAAGGAGGAGAACCAACCATCTAGCTACTACATGGATCCGTAGTCCAAGGATGAACTACTCACGCATCACACCGGAGGCTTGCATGGTGATGAAGAAGGCCTCGTGGTGAATTCCCTCTCGTGGTGCCAAGAATAGCTTTAGATCCCTCCCGATCTAGGGATGGAGATGACGGCGGCTATAGACTCTTTCGTGGATTTTTGATCGGGCACTTAGGGTTTTCGTCCCGAGGGCATCTTATAGGCGGAAGGAGAGGCCGAGGGGGTGCCTGGGCTAGCCACACCACCCCCTGGCGCGGGCCAAGCCTGGCCGCCCTCTGGCCCCTCTCCGTCTCGTATTCTGGCATATGATGACTTCCGGAAAAATAGGCACTTTGGCTTTTGTCCTGTCCAATTCCGAGAATATTCATTTTTTGACTTTCCTAGAACCAAAAACAGCAGAAAACAGGCAGCTAGCACCGTGGCTCTTGTTAATAGGTTAGTCCAAGAAGTCATATGAAAAGTTCTCCAAAGTGTGGACAAAACACAAGAAAGTGGATAAAACCACGCATGGAACATCAAAAATTATAGATACATTTGCAATGTATCAACATCCCCAAGCTTAACTCCTGCTCGTCCTCGAGTAGGTAAGTGATAAAAAGAAAGAATAATTTTTGAGGTGACATGCACCATCAAAGACTTGATCAAAGTATTTGTAAAACATTCAAAGCTGGGATCATAGTACTTCAATCATAACATGAAAGACAGAGTTCTAGCAATAAGACAAAAAACTACGATGCAACATGAAAAGGTACAAACAAAAGATTCATGAATAACAATGCTTTGGAAGACGTTTGTTTGTTTCACATAAAGAAAACTTAGCATAATAGTATTCAGCTTGTCCCTCAATAGAGTAGCAAATATAAATTGCATAGGACACCTTCAAAGTTCATAAGAGTGACTAGATACAATAGTTTAAAGCAAGCAATATCAAGTTATGCATCAATCAACTAGTCTTGGGACAATGCACATAGAACTAAGAATGGCCACTATGATCTCAAAGTAGGTGCATAAAGGTAGAAGGTGGAGACTCAATATAATGGTGGAAGAAAAGCCTTTTTAAAAGGAAGTAGGGATTCAAGTCTCATAAAGAGCTTCCAAAAATTATGGTACTTATAGATTTCAGCTCTCATTGCCCCTATCGTAAGCATCGTGAAGTGATTAAGGTTAAAGTGAACAAACTATGGTGTACATGCTTGACGAAGTATAAGTTAGAAATCTCATGTCCCTTGAATACGAGGGCCGCTCCTCATGCTACTCAAGTTTAGTAACCAGTAAGTTCTTGTCATCGTAAGTACATGTGTATCATAGAGAACCGCCAACGGGGTACCCCTTGCCCGATGATACAGAAGAATCCCCATATCAAAATGACAAGGCAAGCAGACAACGAGCATCTCAGCAATCTTCTTATTTACCATGGGAATGTGGTGCTTTTTTCTCTCTTTCCTCTTTTCATAATCTCTTTTTTTCTTTTTCTCTTTTTTTCTCAATATAGGACTCTTTTTTTATAAGAAGAATGCTTCATAGACAGCTCATTATGGTTACGCTGCAGGTTTCCACCATGTCAGCATGGATTATACCAGCGGCACATGCGTTTATCTAACACATATACATAACTCCATGGACTTACAAGCTCCCCTTTCATTTCACACCAACGACATCTATATACAAAAGAGCATGATATCAACTAGGTACAAGTACCCGTGCAATGTTGAAAGCGTTCCCCATGCCAGCATGGTTCTGCTAATTCCCAACAAATAAGTGCAAGCATATATAACATAGACAACACAATGGTTCAAGTTTATTAAGGGCAAGAAAAGTAAAGTGTGCCATCAAGTTCGTGAGAGCTTTAGTCACTAGTTTTCTCATAACAAATTTAATTCAGAATGTAAACAAAAGCATGAATATACTTGGAATAGCATATGCTAGTAGGTAGGTATGGTGGACTCTTTGGAATAACTTGGTTTACGGATTTGGATGCATGAGTGGAACTCATACTTGGTTGCGGAGGCTAGCAAAAGACTGGGAGCGACAAACTAAGAGAGCAGTAATGGCCATAATCATGCAGAGCGACAAAACATCATTGATCAAAGCATAAAGTGATACTACAAGTTGAAAACTAAAGGATCATAAAGGCTATGGTGACTTGAGATAGTCATAACATGGTGTGAGCATGCACCAAGTCAACCCAAATAAAGCATCAAAGGAGAATACCACAATACTATGCTCTAATATGCTAAAACAATGCATGATTCATCCAAGGCACATTAAGCAATCTCAATTGTTTATAACAAGTCATGTTACAACAAAGAATACTAAGCATAAAGCTAAAACAATATCAAGCATGGCATGACAATGCATAGGCCACAATCAAAAAACAAACTCCCTTTACCATATAAGCATGAACTTTCCTACTCTTTTCTAAACCAAACCAAACTATTTGAAAACCAATGTATGAAAGAGGGGGTCCAACCAATTTATTCAGCAAACTAAGCAAACCAAGAAAACAAAAAACCAAAATGAAAACAAAAAAGAATACGCTCCAAGAACAACACAACTGTGCATGAAACAATAAAAATGAAGCGTTTGGAAGAAACCTGGGATTTTTATTGATGAAGAAGGGGATGCCTTGGGCATCCCCAAGCTTTGACGCTTGTACTTCTTTGATATTTCTTGGGGTGATACGCGTGGCATCCCCAAGATTGAGCTTTAGTCCATCCTTTATCTCATTACTCATTCCTTCCATACACCTGAAAATTTTCCTTCATACAAAACTTCACACAATCTTTATTAGCAACATTAGTGCACTCAAGATAATAAGTCTTAAGGTTCAGTTCTAACACCAAATAAACTTCCATTAGAACACAAGCTACTGAAGCACTTCCATCAGAAAGCTCAATTCCCCAAAAGAACTCAAAAAGGAACCAACAAGAAGCAAATGCAGAAAATGGTAGAAATTTGTCAAAACAGACCAGCAGGTAAAGACGAATTGTTGTGAAGATCTTCTGTTGCTCAAATCAAAAATTATTGAACAAACGAAAGTTAGATAACAACCTGGGGCATAAGCACAAAATTTTACACCTCAAAAAGACGTTCAGAGATGTTACACGAATTTTTACGGTGAAGCACAGAAATCTGTTTCGGGACAACAACTTTCCCAATCATTACTTCTCTCTCATTAGAGGTTACTCTTGGCACAAAAAGCAAATAAAAAGGATAATAAGCGGTTATTACTGAAGTAATAACTTCCAAGACTCATCTAAAACTTTTGGGTTATCTCCCAACAAGTACTTTTCTTTAATGCCTTTAAGTTAGGCATAAGAAGCAAGAAAAAGAATCAAGTGTTCTCAAATGAAGAAGCATTAAGACCAAATTTTGTTTTCATAGGAGAAGCAAAATAAATCTTCTCTATCTTCTTAGGGAAGTGTTCTATACCTTTCTTGAGTGGGAGTTGATATTTAATAGTGCCTTCTTTCATATCAATAATGGCACCAACAATTCTAAGAAAAGGTCTTCCCAAAGTAATGGGACAAGAAGCATTGTATTCAACATCCAAAACATAGAAATCAACGGGGACATAGGCATTGTTAACCATAATAAGAACATCATTAAGACTCCCCATGAGTTTGTTTTTAGCATTATCATCAAGTGGGACATTCAAATAACAATCTTCGAGTGGAGGCAAATCAAGCATATCATAAATCCTGTAGGCATAATAGAAACACTACTATCAAGATCACATAAAGCTTTGAAATCAAAGTCATTCACTTTCATATTAATGATGGGTTCCCAACCATCTTCTTGTTTTATAGGAATAGAAGCTTTATGTTCCATCTTTTCTTCTTTAATCTTTATGAGAGCATCAGTAATGTGTTTTGTAAAAGCCATGTTCATAGCACTAGCATTAGGACTTTTAGCAAGCTTTTGTAGGAACTTAATAACTTCAGAGATGTTGCAACCATCAAGATCAAAACCATACTTATCATCTAAAGTAGTAGAACTATTACTAGCCTCAACACTAGTGGTGGTGATAGTAGAAACACTAATGTTTCTAGCAATTTCATCTTCGCTTTCCCACTTAGCATGTAATTGAGCTAATAGTCTAACATTTTCATTAATTCTTACTTGTATGGCATTAGTAGCTGCAAAGGGATTATCATTTGTTTTAGGTTTAGCAGCCATTTTATTCAAAGAAGATTGAGCTTCAGCCAAAGATGTTATATTTCTTTCAGCATTAGAGAGTTTTTCCTCAATAGTTTTATTGAAAGCAGTTTGTTTACTAATAAACTCTTTAAGCATAACTTCAAGTTCAGAGGGAGCACTCCTATTATTGTTGTAAGAATTTCCATAAGAATTACCATTGTTGGGAGGATATGGCTTATAATTGTTGTTACCAAAATTACTCCTATAAGCATTATTGCCAAAATTATTATTTCTTATCAAGTTCACATCAACTTGCTCTTCATGAGCAACCAAAGAGGCTAAAGGAACATTATTTGGATCAATATGGGCTTTCCCATTAACAAGCATAGACATAATAATATCAATCTTATCACTCAAGGAGGAAGTTTCCTCAACAGAATTTACCTTCCTACCTTGTGGAGCTATCTCAGTATGCCATTCAGAATAATTAACCATCATATTGTCCAGAAGTTTTGTTGTAGCACCCAAAGTGATGGTCATAAAGGTACCTCCAGCAGTAGAGTCCAATAGGTTCCTTGAAGAATAGTTCAATCCCGCATAAAAAGTTTGGATGATCATCCAAGCAGTCAGTCCATGAGTGGGACAATTCTTAACCAAAGATTTCATTCTTTCCCAAGCTTGAGCAACATGTTCATTATAAGATTGTTTAAACTTCATTATTTCACTTCTCATAGATATAATCTTAGGAGGATAGTATTTTCCAATAAAAGCATCTTTGCACTTTGTCCAAGAATCAATACTATTCCTAGTTAAGGAATTCAACCATTCTTTAGCTTTTCCTCTCAAAGAGAAAGGAAACAATTTCAGCTTAATAATATCACCATCTATATCCCTATGCTTTTGCATCTCACAAAGTTCAACAAAGTTATTTAGATGGGCAGCGGCATCTTCATTACCAATACCAGCAAATTGTTCTCTCATAACAAGATTGAGCAAAGCAGGTTTTATCTCAAAGAAAGTATCTTCAGGCACAGGTGGATACATAGTTGTGCTCATAAAATCATTGTTGTTGGTGCTAGTGAAGTCACACAACTTAGTGTTTTCAAGAGTAGTCATTTTTTGTGTTTTTGAAATAAGAAAGCAAACTTGTAAAACTAATTTTTTGTGTGTTTTTGATAAAGAAACAAGCAAACAAAGCAAAAGAAACTAAGAAAAGCAGAAATAACAAAGTAAAGAGATTGGTTATGAGGGACTCCCCTTGTGAAGATGTCCTTGACTCCCCGGCAACGGCGCCAGAAAAATGCTTGATGGCTCAATGTATGGCGCCAGAAAAGTGTTGGTGCGGTGTTGATGTAGAGCTTGTTGGGACCCCCAAGAGGAAGGTATGATGAGCACAGCATCAAGTTTCCCTCAGTTATGAAACCAAGGTTTAATCGAACCAGTAGGAGCAAGGAAACACCCCAAAGGTGTTGCTAGCTGAGCCTTGGTAGGGCGCACTACCGGTTCTAGTAGCAACATGGAGACCTGCACAACACAACCACAAAACTTTGTCCCCAACTTGCGATGAGGTTGTCAATCTCACCATGTTTTGCGGAAAACAAAGGATTAAACGTATCGAATGGAAAGAAGTAATAGTTTGCAGAAAGTAAACACAAAGCAGTAAACAGTTTATAGATTGTATGTAAAGAAAAGGACCGGGATCCATAGTTCACGAGAGGTGGCTCTCCTTAAGATAGATAACATGCTGCGTGAACAAATTACAGCGGGGCAATTAACAAACATCGAGAAAGCAATACATGCATATACTAATCATCTTGACTCCTTTGAGATTCGATTGGGCATTACAACATTATACATAGACCACCATCGAACTACATCTATGACTAATAATCCACCTTCAGGTTATCATCCAACCCCCCTCCAGTACTAAGTTGCAAGCAATAGATTATTTCTTTACGAATTGCGTGTAAAGTAAACAATATGATTGTTCTATGAACGAAAGATTGTTGTTTTCTCCCTAGTAGAAACAACACATCTAGTACCTTAGAGATTTCTGTCACTTCCCCAGATTACCAGAGGCATGAACCCACTATCGAGTATAAATACTAACTCTTGGAGTTGCTAGCATCTACTTGGCCAAGATAGCTACTAACAACAGAAAGCATGCAAGATCACAAATATCAAAGACATGATAGAATCAATAATCAATCTGAAATAGCATCTCAATATCCATCGGATCCCCGCAAACACAACATGCAGAATTACAAATAGATGATCTTAATCATGAACGGAGCTCACAAGATCTAGACATGAAAGCACAAAGGAGGAGAACCAGCCATCTAGCTACTACATGGATTCGTAGTCCAAGGATGAACTACTCACGCATCACACCGGAGGCTTGCATGGTGATGAAGAAGGCCTCCAGGGTGAATTACCCTCTCCTGCAGGGTGCCGAGAATAGCTTCAGATCCCTCCCGATCTAGGTATGGAGATGACGGCGGCTATAGACTCTTTCATGTATTTTTGATCGGGCACTTAGGTTTTTGTCCCGAGGGCATCTTATAGGCGGAAGGAGAGGCCGAGGGGGTGCCTGGGCTAGCCACACCACCCCCTGGCGCGGGCCAAGCCTGGCCGCCCTCTGGCCCCTCTCCGTCTCGTATTCTGGCATATGATGACTTCCGGAAAAATAGGCACTTTGGCTTTTGTCCTGTCCAATTCCGAGAATATTCATTTTTTGACTTTCCTAGAACCAAAAACAGCAGAAAATAGGCAGCTGGCACTGTGGCTCTTGTTAATAGGTTAGTCCAAGAAGTCATATGAAAAGTTCTCCAAAGTGTGGACAAAACACATGAAAGTGGTTAAAACCACGCATGGAACATCAAAAATTATAGATACATTTGCAATGTATCAACATCCCCAAGCTTAACTCCTGCTCGTCCTCGAGTAGGTAAGTGATAAAAAGAAAGAATAATTTTTGAGGTGACATGCACCATCAAAGACTTGATCAAAGTATTTGTAAAACATTCAAAGCTGGGATCATAGTACTTCAATCATAACATGAAAGACAAAGTTCTAGCAATAAGACAAAAACCTACGATGCAACATGAAAAGGTACAAACAAAAGATTCATGAATAACAATGCTTTGGAAGACGTTTGTTTGTTTCACATAAAGAAAACTTAGCATAATAGTATTCATCTTGTCCCTCAATAGAGTAGCAAATATAAATTGCATAGAACACCTTCAAAGTTCATAAGAGTGACTAGATACAATAGTTTAAAACAAGCAATATCAAGTTATGCATCAATCAACTAGTCTTGGGACAATGCACATAGAACTAAGAATGGCCACTATGCTCTCAAAGTAGGTGCATAAAGGTAGAAGGTGGAGACTCAATATAATGGTGGAAGAAAAGCCTTTTTAAAAGGAAGTAGGGATTCAAGTCTCATAAAGAGCTTCCAAAAATTACGATACTTATAGATTTCAGCTCTCATTGCCCCTATCATAAGCATCTTGAAGTGATTAAGGTTAAAGTGAACAAACTATGGTGTACATGCTTGACGAAGTATAAGTTAGAAATCTCATGTCCCTTGAATACGAGGGCCGCTCCTCATGCTACTCAAGTTTAGTCACCAGTAAGTTCTTGTCATCGTAAGTACATGTGTATTATAGAGAACCGCCAACGGGGTACCCCTTGCCCGATGATACAGAAGAATCCCCATATCAAAATGACAAGGCAAGCAGACAACGAGCATCTCAGCAATCTTCTTATTTACCATGGGAATGTGGTGCTTTTTTCTCTCTTTCCTCTTTTCATAATCTCTTTTTTTCTTTTTCTCTTTTTTTCTCAATATAGGACTCTTTTTTTTATAAGAAGAATGCTTCATAGACAGCTCATTATGGTTACGCTGCAGGTTTCCACCATGTCAGCATGGATTATACCAGTGGCCCAGGCGTTTATCTAACACATATACATAACTCCATGGACTTACAAGCTCCCCTTTCATTTCACACCGACGACATCCATATACAAAAGAGCATGATATGAACTAGGTACAAGTACCCGTGCAATGTTGAAAGCGTTCCCCATGCCAGCATGGTTCTGCTAATTCCCAACAAATAAGTGCAAGCATATACAACATAGACGACACAATGTTTCAAGTTTATTAAGGGCAAGAAAAGTAAAGTGTGCCATCAAGTTCGTGAGAGCTTTAATCACTAGTTTTCTCATAACAAATTTAATTCAGAATGTAAACAAAAGCATGAATATACTTGGAATAGCATATGCTAGTAGGTAGGTATGGTGGAATCTTTGGAATAACTTGGTTTAGGGATTTGGATGCATGAGTGGAACTCATACTTGGTTGCGGAGGCTAGCAAAAGACTGGGAGCGACAAACTAAGAGAGCAGTAATGACCATAATCATGCAGAGCGACAAAACATCATTGGTCAAAGCATAAAGTGATACTACAAGTTGAAAACTAAAGGATCATAAAGGCTATGGTGACTTGAGATAGTCATAATATGGTGTGAGCATGCACCAAGTCAACCCAAATAAAGCATCAAAGGAGAATACCACAATACTTTGCTCTAATATGCTAAAACAATGCATGATTCATCCAAGGCACATTAAGCAATCTCAATTGTTTATAACAAGTCATGGTACAACAAAGAATACTAAGCATAAAGCTAAAACAATATGAAGCATGGCATGACAAAGCATAGGATACAATCAAAAAACAAACTCCCTTTACCATATAAGCATGAACTTTCCTACTCTTTTCTAAACCAAACCAAACTATCTGAAAACCAATGTATGAAAGAGGGTGTCCAACCAATATATTCAGCAAACTAAGCAAACCAAGAAAACAAAAAACCAAAATGAAAACAAAAAAGAATACGCTCGAAGAACAACACAACTGTGCACGAAACAATAAAAATGAAGCGTTTGGAAGAAACCTGGGATTTTTATTGATGAAGAAGGGGATGCCTTGGGCATCCCCAAGATTTGATGCTTGTACTTCTTTGATATTTCTTGGGGTGATACGCGTGGCATCCCCAAGATTGAGCTTTAGTCCATCCTTTATCTCATTACTCATTCCTTCCATACACCTGAAAATTTTCCTTCATACAAAACTTCACACAATCTTTATTAGCAACATTAGTGCACTCAAAATAATAAGTCTTAAGGTTCAGTTTTAACACCAAATAAACTTCCATTAGAACACAAGCTACTGAATCACTTCCATCAGAAAGCTCAATTCCCCAAAAGAACTCAAAAAGGAACCAACAAGAAGCAAATGCAGAAAATGGTAGAAATCTGTCAAAACAGACCAGCAGGTAAAGACGATTTTTTCGAATATGTTTTGTTGCTCAAATCAAAAATTATTGAACTAACGAAAGTTATATAACAACCTGGGGCATAAGAAAAAAATTTCACGCCTCAAAAAGGCGTTCAGAGATGTTACACGAATTTTTACGGTGAAGCACAGAAATCTGTTTCGGGACAACAACTTTCCCAATCATTACTTCTCTCTCATTAGAGGTTACTCTTGGCACAAAAAGCAAATAAAAAGGATAATAAGCGGTTATTACTGAAGTAATAACTTGCAAGACTCATCTAAAACTTTTGGGTTATCTCCCAATAAGTACTTTTCTTTAATGCCTTTAAGTTAGGCATAAGAAGCAAGAAAAAGAATCAAGTGTTCTCAAATGAAGAAGCATTAAGACCAAATTTTGTTTTCATAGGAGAAGAAAAATAAATCTTCTCTCTCTTCTTAGGGAAGTGTTCTATACCTTTCTTGAGTGGGAGTTGATATTTAATAGTGCCTTCTTTCATATCAATAATGGCACCAACAATTCTAAGAAAAGGTCTTCCCAAAGTAATGGGACAAGAAGCATTGTATTCAACATCCAAAACATAGAAATCAACGGGGACATAGGCATTGTTAACCATAATAAGAACATCATTAAGACTCCCCATGAGTTTGTTTTTAGCATTATCATCAAGTGGGACATTCAAATAACAATCTTCGAGTGGAGGCAAATCAAGCATATCATAAATCCCAGGCATAATAGAAACACGACTATCCCGATCACATAAAGCTTTGAAATCAAAGTCATTCACTTTCATATTAATGATGGGTTCCCAACCATCTTCTTGTTTTATAGGAATAGAAGCTTTATGTTCCATCTTTTCTTCTTTAATCTTTATGAGAGCATCAGTAATGTGTTTTGTAAAAGCCATGTTCATAGAACTAGCATTAGGACTTTTAGCAAGCTTTTGTAGGAACTTAATAACTTCAGAGATGTTGCAACCATCAAGATCAAAACCATACTTATCATCTAAAGTAGTAGAACTATTACTAGCCTCAACACTAGTGGTGGTGATAGTAGAAACACTAATGTTTCTAGCAATTTCATCTTCGCTTTCCCACTTAGCATGTAATTGAGCTAATAGTCTAACATTTTCATTAATTCTTACTTGTATGGCATTAGTAGCTGCAAAGGGATTATCATTTGTTTTAGGTTTAGCAGCCATTTTATTCAAAGAAGATTGAGCTTCAGCCAAAGATGTTATATTTCCTTCAGCATTAGAGAGTTTTTCCTCAATAGTTTTATTGAAAGCAGTTTGTTTACTAATAAACTCTTTAAGCATAACTTCAAGTTCAGAGGGAGCACTCCTATTATTGTTGTAAGAATTTCCATAAGCATTACCATTGTTGGTAGGATATAACTTATAATTGTTGTTACCAAAATTACTCCTATAAGCATTATTGCCAAAATTATTATTTCTTATCAAGTTCACATCAACTTGCTCTTCATGAGCAACCAAAGAGGCTAAAGGAACATTATTTGGATCAATATGGGCTTTCCCATTAACAAGCATAGACATAATAATATCAATCTTATCACTCAAGGAGGAAGTTTCCTCAACAGAGTCCAATAGGTTCCTTGAAGAATAGTTCAATCCCGCATAAAAAGTTTGGATGATCATCCAAGCAGTCAGTCCATGAGTGGGACAATTCTTAACCAAAGATTTCATTCTTTCCCAAGCTTGAGAAACATGTTCATTATAAGATTGTTTAAACTTCATTATTTCACTTCTCATAGATATAATCTTAGAAGGAGGATAGTATTTTCCAATAAAAGCATCTTTGCACTTTGTCCAAGAATCAATACTATTCCTAGTTAAGGAATTCAACCATTCTTTAGCTTTTCCTCTCAAAGAGAAAGGAAACAATTTCAGCTTAATAATATCACCATCTATATCCCTATGCTTTTGCATCTCACAAAGTTCAACAAAGTTATTTAGATGGGCAGCGGCATCTTCATTACCAATACCAGCAAATTGTTCTCTCATAACAAGATTGAGCAAAGCAGGTTTTATCTCAAAGAAAGTATCTTCAGGCACAGGTGGATACATAGTTGTGCTCATAAAATCATTGTTGTTGGTGCTAGTGAAGTCACACAACTTAGTGTTTTCAAGAGTAGTCATTTTTTGTGTTTTTGAAATAAGAAAGCAAACTTGTAAAACTAATTTTTTGTGTGTTTTTGATAAAGAAACAAGCAAACAAAGCAAAAGAAACTAAGAAAAGCAGAAATAACAAAGTAAAGAGATTGGCAGGGCGCACTACCGGTGCTAGTAGCAACGTGGAGACCTGTACAACACAACCACAGAACTTTGTCCCCAACTTGCGATGAGGTTGTCAATCTCACCATGTTTTGCGGAAAACAAAAGATTAAACGTATCGAATGGAAAGTAAACACAAAGTAGTAAACAGTTTATAGATTGTATGTAAAGAAAAGGACCGGTATCCATAGTTCACTAGAGGTGGCTCTCCTTAAGATAGATAACATGCTGGGTGAACAAATTACAGCGGGGCAATTAACAAACATCGAGAAAGCAATACATGCATATACTAATCATCTTGACTCCTTTGAGATTCGATTGGGCATTACAACATTATACATAGACCACCATCCAACTACATCTATGACTAATAATCCACCTTCAGGTTATCATCCGAACCCCATCTAGTACAAAGTTGCAAGCAATAGATTATTGCTTTATGAATTGCGTGTAAAGTAAACAATACGATTGTTCTATGAACAAAAGATTGTTGTTTTCTCCCTAGTAGCAACAACACATCTAGTACCTTAGAGATTTCATCACTTCCCAGTTACAGAGGCATGAACCCACTATCAAGCATAAATACTAACTCTTGGAGTTGCTAGCATCTACTTGGCCAAGATAGATACTAACAACAGAAAGCATGCAAGATCACAAATAACAAAGACATGATAGAATCAATAATCAATCTGAAATAGCATCTCAATATCCATCGGATCCCCGCAAACACAACATGTAGAATTACAAATAGATGATCTTGATCATGAACGGAGCTCACAAGATCTAGACATGAAAGCACAAAGGAGGAGAACCAGCCATCTAGCTACTACATGGATTCGTAGTCCAAGGATGAACTACTCACGCATCACACAGGAGGCTTGCATGGTGATGAACAAGGCCTCCAGGGTGAATTCCCCTCTCCGGCAGGGTGCCGGGAAGAGCTTCAGATCCCTCCCGATCTAGGGATGGAGATGACAAAGGCTACAGACTCTTTCGTGGATTTTTGATCGGGCACTTAGGGTTTTCGTCCCGAGGGCATCTTATAGGCGGAAGGAGAGGCCGAGGGGGTGCCTGCGCTGGCCACACCACCCCCTGGCACGGGCCAAGCCTGTCCACACGGCCAGGTGGTGTGGCTGCCCTCTGGCCCCTCTCCGTCTCGTATTCTGGCATATGATGACTTCCGGAAAAAATAGGCACTTTGGCTTTTGTCCCGTCCAATTCCGAGAATATTCATTTTCTGACATTCCTGGAACCAAAAACAGCAGAAAATAGGCAGCTGGCACTGTGTCTCTTGTGAATAGGTTAGTCCAAGAAATCATATGAAATGTACTCCAAAGTGTGGACAAAACACAAGAAAGTGGATAAAACCAAGCATGGAACATCAAAAATTATAGATACATTTGCAATGTATCAATACCAACTGATATATCTTTGCAAATGGCTGATAAATCTACTACTATTTCTATTTTTATATGTGAGGATGTTCCTGTTCAAGTGGCTCGTAATTGCTTGATATTAACTGGCTTTGTTGTGCTTGAAATGCCCGAAGATGATAATATGTCTATTATTCTTAGGAGACCTTTTCTTAATACTGTAGGTGCTGTCATTAATTGTAATCAAGGAAAGGTAACTTTTAATGTTAATGACAAGGAGCATATTGTCTATTTCCCTAAGAAGATTGATAAGACTTTTGGGCTAAATTCAATTGAAAATATTGAGGGCATCCAAGTTGGAGAAATATATTATCCCATACCACGAGAAAACTATGAAATTATTATGACTGGGACTATTAATATCAAGGTTGAGGTAACATAATAATTTAGTGAATACAAAGTTTTGTTTCATATAAAATTGTTTTGGTAACAAGACCTGATCAACCTTGTTAACAAAGGAATTTTAATGAACAAAACAATGTTTTCGCGATGATTATCCTTGCTCACTTTTATTTTATCCTTTTTAATTTTTGCTTTCACTTAGTTTACTTTTCTAGTGCTAGTTGCTTGCATATTAGAGTGTCTTAGAACTTCTGAAGTTTTAGTTTTGTTTTGTTATTGCATCATTCCAAAATCATTTTTCTGCCAGATAATCATTCATTAATACCTGAAAATTGCTCAAGAATAAAGTTTCACGAAATATTCCAAAAAATTCATCTTAAATTTTTACACTGAAAGAGAGGCAGAGAGGTACCTAGAGTGACCCAGGGGGCCCACTAGGTAGGCACACCACTTGGTGGCACGGCCACACCAGGGGCGCGTCTAGCCATGGTGTGGGCCACCCCTGGCCCTCCACTTATTGTCCCACTTGCCACTCCCTTCTCTCTCCCGAGAAAATACCAGTTCATTCCTCAAACCCGTGTTCTTGCTATTCTTGCTCACGATTTTCGATCTCCTTGCTCACCCCATCTTTGCTGCTGAGATTTGGAGCATTTGTTCTCCGGTATGTGACTCCTTCGCTTGTCCAAGTAGATTTGTGATTAATGGATTATATCTTGAGCACTACTGTAGGTGACAGGTTATGTGAGCTTCCATGCTTGTTCTATGCTTAGAGAAATTGTTTTGATGCATTTTTAGCGCTCTTGCAAGTCCCTATGAGTAGTTCCTTTCATTATGTAATCACTTTGCAATCATTTTTGTGATGGTTGTCTAAAATTTCAGAAAAGGAGATGAATGAACACCAACTCAACCAACATGAATTAAGGGTGCCCGAAGTTATGGAAGTTCACCATGAGGAAGAAGTTTTCCCTTCTATTTACCCATGCCCCGAATTCATGAAGGCTGCAGGGATTTCTCAAGATTTCCATACTCTAATTTCTAGCGCAGGATTGGAGCATTTTGTGGGAGACGAACCCTACCAATATGTGAAACTAACTATGTCTATGTTGCATGTTTTTCGATTTAGTTGGTCCTTGCCTAATCCCATGGTTCATTACAAAATTTACAATATAGCTGTCGATCTCCCTTTTGATGATTTTTGTGCAGCTATTAAAGTACCACCGTGGGGTTCGCGTGAAAGGATTAGAGAGCGGCCTACACCACTCGTGGACTTGTATGCAGAGATTTGCCAAGGGAGCAGCTTCTCAAAGGAGAGTGGTAAAATTCGCAATATTCATCTCCCATCCATTCGTTATTTTGCCTACTTTGTTGCCAAGTGGGTTCTAGCTAGGAAAACTGCTAGTAAATAATCTTCATATGATCTAGCCTTTATCTCAGATGCCTTGAAACGAGATAGGACTTGTAACTTGGCTTCTCTAATAGCTATCCATCTTGCTACTAACCACGAGAAAGGTGGAATTTGTGGAGGCCTCATCGCCTCTCGTTTATTAGCTTGGCATAGTGTAACGCCTCATCATTCAGACTTACAGTTTCCCATAGAGAGGCTTGATCCTAATTCCATGATACAACATAAATTTGTTTCTTCTTGGGCTAATTTGAGTTATTTACCTTGAAATAACCTTTCTCAAGAGTGGATGGAGACGCGGTAAGTCCAAGCGAGTGGTTTTTTTGCCTATGGCTACTTTGTTTAACCTTGATACCAGGGTAGGATGGTCACTCACGGAGGAAGAGCTCGACACATATTTGGAGGAGCTCTCCCGGCAAGAGCAAAATGCTGGAAGGGAGAACAAGGACAATTAGGTCCAGCCCTCCAATGAGGGTGAGTCTTCATACCAGCAGCCTGCCTATGATTGGGGAGTTTCTTCTTTGCAAGGGCCTGATTATGATCATTCTTACGATGACCCGCTGGCTTGGAGTTCCTACCTGAGTTGGGTTTGATCCCTACTTAGGCCAAAAGCCTAAGCTTGGGGGGAGGTATACCGACATCACACTCATCTACATATCATGTTTTGTCGGTACTTTGCATATCCATGTTTCGCTCTCTTTTTAGTTTTTGTTTTTGTTTTATCTCTGCTTTCCAAAACACAAAAGACCAAAAATATTTTCGTTATTTCTCTTTTTTTGCTCCTTTATCTTTTAGCCTTGGTTTGCTTCGTCCTTTTTAGCTTTGATTTGATTATTCGAAAAACCCAAAAAGATTTTGCTTTGTTTGCTATTTCCTTCGGTTCCTGTCTTTAAAATCGAAAACCCAAAAATATTTGTTGTTCTTCGCTGGTTTTGTAAAGTTCGTTGCAGGGTTCAATGATCCTCAGTGACTCCTTGGAGTTTGGTTTTATCTTATTATTCAAGTCGCACAAGTGAAAGGCAATGATGATTTATGACAACTCGAGGTGTGGTAAGAGGCTGGTATGAACTCTATTTATTTTCATTTTTGTACATACACTCATCATTGTGGGCATGCTTAGTCTATTCATGTAAGGTGTATGTTATTTAATGGATGCTTAGTAGTTCTTGCTCTCTTATGATCAGTTCCAATCCACTAATAGTTTGTAACATGTCATATAAATGTTTGCTTGCATTGTTCTATTCATAACTTGGTATGACATTATGGTATCCTCCTCTGAATGTTTTATTTGAATCAACTTGGCACATGCTCACGCATGCATATGACTAAACAAAAGTTCAGTTAAGCCTCGATGATTTATTTTGCCTCAGAGTTCTTGTGTCACTTTTATGCCACTATTAATTTTGTTTTGTCGCAAGCATGATTATAACAGTTACTGCTCTCTCGATTTTCGCTCCCTTTCTATTTCTAGCCTTCACTTGCGCTAAGTATAAGCTTTACTCGTGCATCCAACTCCCTAAAACCAAAATTTTCAAAAAGAGTCCATCATCATATCTACCTATTAGCATCATTGTTATTCCTTGCATATTTATTATGCTTTGTTTTCTTCCAAATAAAAATGTTTGCTTGTTATGTGAAAATTAGTTAGTAAATCTCTCACGAAGTTGATGGCACACTTATTTTCTTGCACTTAATAAACCTAAACCATTGTGCCCATCTATGTTTCTTATATGCTTTCACTTTATAAGTTGTGAATTAGCAGAACCATGTTGTCATGGGGAACGCTTTCAACATTGCACTTATTATTTAGTTGATATCATGTTCCTTTGTTTATGGATCCCGGCGATGTGAAATAAAAGGGGAGCTTGTAAGATCATGGAGTTTGTATGTGTGTTAGAGAAACGCCTTGGCAGCTAGCCTAAGCCATGCCTAATCATGGTGGAAACTTGCAGCATAACCATAGTGAGCATTCTGTGAAGCATCCTCAATAAAAAACTATGCAAATAGCAAATAAAAAGATCGCTCAGATGCTCATTGTCTGTTGCCTTGTCATTTTGATATGGGATAGCTCCTGTATCGTGGGGAAAGGGGTACCATGTTGGCGGTTCTCTATGATACATATGTACTTACAATGGCAAGAACTTACTTGTGAATAAAGTTGAGTAGCATGAGGTTCGGTACTCGTAAGCAAGGGACAAGAGATTTTCAACTTATAACTTGTCAAGCATATCCTCATATTTGAGTCACTTTAACCTTAATCACCATAAGATGCTTATGATAGGGGCAATGAGAGATCAAAGCTAATGAGTACCATACTTTCAACATTTGGAAGCCTTTCAAACTTTTCAAAACTTTTCTTTCACTTTTATGTCGAGTCACCATTTATTCTTTGAGCACCTTCCTGAGAGCATAGCTATCATTTTTAGTGTAATGTGCTTGTCCCAAAACATAGTTAATTGTGACATAACTTTGACGCTTGTATCTTTGATATTTTTACTTCTAGTATTCACTTAAACACCAGAGGTGCTTTGGCATTTATGTTTTGCTCCAAAAAGAAAGGCAAGCGAGATACCACTTTATCATATTTTCTTATGAGCATTACAATCCAGCATATGCTTATGTGTCATGTTGCTTATTAATATTGGTCTGGAATCTCTTCATAGCTTGCATGACTAGGTAAACTTATTTGCATACTCTTTATTATGAATTGCCTAAGTATTTGATCATATGCTGAGAATATATACATCCTATGAAGCAAATGAGTTCGTGAAAGTTTCTTTTACCGAGTTTTCAACTGAATTGCTTGAGGAAAAGCAATAAGCTAGCTTGGGGGGAGTTGATACGTCCAAAACGTATCTACTTCCCCGAACACTTTTGCTATTGTTTCTTCTCTAATTTGTGTGATTTGGATACAACTAATGTGGACTAACGCTGTTTTCAGCAGAATTGCTTTGGTGTCTCGTTTTGTGCAGGAAATCAACTTTCAGGAAAAATCCCAGAAAATATCACGAAACTCCTATTTTACCAGAAGACTCATGGAGCCAAAAGATGAGACAGAGGGGGGCCACTTGGGGCCCAGACCACCTGGTGGAGCGGGCTAGGCCAGGCCGCGCCAGGGGGTGGTGTGGCCACCTTGGTCTCCGCCTCGACCTCTCCTTTCTCCCATATAAGCCCTCTGGCCTAAAAACAGAAGGGGGGGTCGACATTTTTCCAGATAGAGTTTCGTTGCACCGCCACCACCAGAAACCGTGATTCGGAACCACAAACTCCGTTCTAGCACCCTGTCCGGACGGGAATTGGAGGAGATCATCGCCATAATCATCACCATCGCTTCTCCATCAACCATCCATGATTCCCCCATCCATGAGTGAGTAATCCCCCGTAGTAGGCTATTGGGATGGTAGGGATTAGATGAGATCGTTCATGTAATTGCATCAGATTGTTAGGGCATGGTGCCTAGTATCGATTGTTAGTGCTTTTTGACATTTTTGCAACTTGTTATGCTTAATGCTTGTCACTAGGGCCCGAGTGCCATGATTTCAGATCTGAACATGTTATTGATTCATAATGATAGTATTGTTTATGATCTTACCTGCAAGTTCTATTCACATATTATTGTCTAGAACCCGAGGCCTCGAAGTGATAGAAATCGGGATAACTGGAGGGGATGGTTGTGATGTGAGGATCACGTGTGTTCATGGAGTGTTAATATTTTGCTCTGGTGCTCCATAAAAAGGAGCACCTTAATTGCCAGTAGATTCCATTGAGACCCCGCTGCAACGGGCTGGCAAGACAAAAGATGTTGTGCAAGTTCTTATTGCGAGCACGTATCACTATATATGGAACACATGCCTATGATTATTTAGTACTTGGATACTTTATCTTATTTATCTGCAAATGCCCTATGTCTTGATTATTACATGAATGGTCTTGTCCATGCAACACCCTTCCATCCACCCCTATGCCTACCGCACTTTAATCCTACTGTTAACTACAATTGTTACTATTGTCTTTACTTTTACTACTGATATCACTTTGCTTTTGCTACTACAAAACTGTTGCTACTGATAAACTACTGCGAGCAAGATTGTTTCCAGGTGCAGCTAAATTGATAACTCAGTTGTTAAGGCTTATAAATATTCTTTGGCTCCCCTTGTGTCGAATCAATAAATTGGGTTTTACTTCCCTTGAAGCCTGTTGCGATCCCCTATACTTGTGGGTCATCAGAGACATGCTTGAAGTTGAAAATTAACCTAATTCGGTTTAAGTGGGCGAAATGACATAGGAGCGAGCCTTGAAATCTCAAACTAGGGGATTATCCATAAATCATGTTGCACTTTCTCCGTAAAATGATTTGTGGACAATTTTAGGTGTGCTATTTATACCACACGCTTCCAGATCAAATCTGACCTAATTTATGTAAATTTGCTTAAAGTTTTTCAACCAAGTGGGGGAATTTATTAGCATAACAATAGAAGGATTATATAGGCAAAATAAATTTAAGATAAATATATTGCGAGCTTGTAGTTCAAAGTTAACCTAATAAGTTCCACAAGTTAACCTAAAATATCATTTAAGTGGGCAATGTTAGCCAAAAAGATTGAAAAAACATAAAAGGGTGAAATGTGCATACACAATTCCATGTGCTTGTGTGGCAAGCACTCACATACTTGTGTGTGTGTGTTTGAGTGTGTGTATATATATGTGTGTGTGTGTGTGTGTGTGATGAACGCGTGCGTCCTTCGTCTTCTCGGGGTATGCTATGGAGTAACAAGATTAGTATATCTTATCTCACCACTATATAGTGCACAAATAACTTTGAATGTTGACCATTAGATCAAGACTCACGAATCCCAATATTTCCAACTGTTGGATCTTCTTTTCCATTCTAGAATCTAGAAGATTCTATAGATTGTGTGGGTGTGAGTGTGTTTGTGTGTGTGGGAGAGAGTGTGTGTGTGTGTGTCTGTGAGTGTGTGTGTGCTTCTGAGTGTGTGAGTGTGTGTGTGATCAACGGTGCGTCCTTCGTCTTCTCGGGGTGTGACATGGAGCAACAAGAGTAGTATATCTTATGTTACCACTATATAGTGTACGAATAACTTTGAATGTTGATCGTTTGATCAAGACTCGCGAATCCCAATATTTCCAATCGTTGGATCTTCGTTTCCATTCTAGCATCTAGAAGATTCTATAGATTATGTGTGTGTGTGAGAGAGAGAGAGTGATGAATGTGTGCATACTTCGTCTTCTCGGGTTGTGACATGGAGCAACAAGAGTAGTATATCTTATCTTACCACTATATAGTGTACGAATAACTTTGAATGCTGACCGTTGGATCAAGACTCGCGAATCCCAATATTTCCAACTGTTGGAACTTCTTTTCCATTCTAGCATCTAGAAGATTCTAAAAAGAGTGTGTGTATGTGTGAGTGTGTGTGTTTGTGTGTGTGAGTGTTTTGTGTGTGTATGTGTGTGTATGTGTGAGTGTGTGTGTGTGTGTTTATGTGTGTGTGATGAACGCGTGCGTCCTTCGTCTTCTTGGGGTGTGACATGGAGCAACAACAATAGTATATCTTATCTTACCACTATATAGTGTACGAATAACTTTGAATGTTGACCGTTGGATCAAGACTTGCGAATCCCAATATTTCAAACCATTGGATCTTCTTTTCCATTCTAGCATCTAGAAGATTCTATAAATAGTGTGTGTGTTTGACGAACGTGTGCGTCCTTCGTCTTCTCGGGGTGTGACATGGAGCAACAAGAGTAGTATATCTTATCTGGCCACTATATACTGTACCAATAACTTTGAATGCTGACCGTTGGATCAAGACTCGTGAATCCCAATATTTCCAACCGTTGGATCTTCTTTTCCATTCTAGCTTCTAGAAGATTCTATAGATAGTGTGTGTGTGATGAACGCGTGCGTCCTTTGTCTTCTCGGGGTGTGACATGAAGCAACAAGAGTAGTATATCTTATCTTACCTTACCACTATATAGTATACAAATAACTTTGAATGCTGACCGTTCGATCATGACTCGTGAATCCCAATATTTCCAACCATTGGATCGTCTTTTCCATACTAGCATCTAGAAGATTATAAGAGAGAGAGTGTGTGTGATGAATGCGTGCGTCCTTCATCTTCTCGGGGTGTGACATGGAGCAACAACCGTAGTATATCTTATCTTACCACTATATAGTGTACGAATAACTTTGAATGCTGACCGTTGGATCAAGACTCGTGAATCCCAATATTTCCAACCGTTGGAACTTCTTTTCCATTCTAGCATCTTGAAGTTTCTAAAAATAGTGTGTGTATGTGTGTGTGTTTGTGTGTGTGAGTGTTTTGTGTGTGTATGTGTGTGTGTATGTGTGAGTGAGTGTTTTGTGTGTGTATGTGTGAGTGTGTGTGTGTGTTTATGTGTGTGTCATGAACGCGTGCGTCCTTCGTCTTCTTGGGGTGTGACATGGAGCAACAACAATAGTATATCTTATCTTACCTCTATATAGTGTACGAATAACTTTGAATGCTGACCGTTGGATCAAGACTCGCGAATCCCAATATTTCCAATTGTTGGAACTTCTTTTCCATTCTAGCATCTTGAAGTTTCTAAAAATAGTGTGTGTATGTGTGAGTGTGTGTGTTTGTGTGTGTATGTGTGTGTGTATGTGTGAGTGTGTGTGTGTGTGTGTTTATGTGTGTGTGATGAACGCGTGCGTCCTTCGTCTTCTTGGGGTGTGACATGGAGCAACAACAATAGTATATCTTATCTTACCACTATATAGTGTACGGATAACTTTGAATGTTGACCGTTGGATCAAGACTTGCGAATCCCAATATTTCAAACCATTGGATCTTCTTTTCCATTCTAGCATCTAGAAGATTCTATAGATAGTGTGTGTGTGTGTGTGACGAACGTGTGCGTCCTTCGTCTTCTCGGGGTGTGACATGGAGCAACAAGAGTAGTATATCTTATCTGACCACTATATACTGTACCAATAACTTTGAATGCTGACCGTTGGATCAAGACTCGTGAATCCCAATATTTCCAACCGTTGGATCTTCTTTTCCATTCTAGCTTCTAGAAGATTCTATAGATAGTGTGTATGTTTGTGTGTGTGTGTGCAGAACGCGTGCGTCCTCTGTCTTCTCGGGGTGTCACATGGAGTAACACGAGTTGTATATCTTATCTTACCACTATATACTGTACGAATAACTTTGAATGCTGACCATTGGATCAAGACTTGTGAATCCCAATATTTCCAACCATTGGATCTTATTTTCCATTCTAGCATCTAACAGATTCTATAGATAGCCTTTAGCATAATGAATGCTATGCACAAACCTCAAAACACACTTCTCCATCATACTAGAATCTTCTCCCTCGTTTCTCTATACCATGTTACCAAAAATCTCAATTGTTAGGTAGCTAATAATCTTTGACTTCTACATGATGATACAAAGTACAATAACCAAATATACACCCATACTTTTATATATGTTGATCAAATTTATAATTTTTATGCTTTACCTATTCTAATTTTCTATAATGATGATATGCAATATGTCTTGGGATCACCGCGTAGGGAAAAAGTTTTGTTTACCTACTACCTCGTGGCCCACACTTTTCACAAAAGTTAAACCATCTTATATTTAGAACGAAGGGAGTACATGCGACAAAGTACATGGACCAAATATACACCCAATATTTTTGGACATGGCTCAAAATTATAATTATTTTACCTATTATAATTTTATATAAAAAATGATATGCCATACTTCTATTATCCGATTCTCACGTGTGCAAGGCATGTGCAACTTTATACTAGTAAGTTGCACGTTCCCTGCATGTGAGACTCAGATAATAGGCGTCTCACATATCATCATGATATAAAATTATAATTGGTAAAGCAGAAGAAATTAAAAATTTGATCAGCATCTATAAAGTATGGGTGTATATTTGGTTCTTTTACTTTGTATATCATGTAGAAATCAACGATTATTAGCTATCTAAAACTTGAAATTTTTGGTAACATAGCCCAGAGAAACAAGGGAGAAGATTCTAGAATGATGGAGAAGTGTGTTTTGAGGTTTGTGCATAGCATTCATTATGATGAAGACTATCAATAGAGTTCTAGATGCTAGAATGGAAAAGAAGATACAACGGCTAGAAATGTTGGGATTGGTGAGTCTTGATCCAACAGTCAATATTCAAAGTTATTCGTATAGTACATAGTGGTAAGATATGATAAGATACATTGTAGATGACCTTAGTCTATCTAGTACTCCCTTCGTTTCAAAATATAAGATGTTTTAGTTTTGTGAAAGAAGTGTATCTAAACGCTTTTTAGTGTGTAGGTTCACTTCAAACCTAAACGAACTTACACACTAAAATGGGTCTAGATACACTCTTTTCACAAAGTTAAAACATCTTATATTTTGAAATTGAGGGAGTACAAGGCTTAAAGATATGTTTATTTTCTCCACAACGTATAAGGTGAACCTTAGGAAATGCCACATAGGTCTTAAGGTGTGCTCTTTTGCACATTGCGGATGCCCATATCCATGAGAGCATCTCCAAAATCATTGCTATTTTGGATTGCTGAAAACTAGCTATAGGAAGATGAAAGAGAAGGTTCAACAATCCCAAAAAAATCCTGCTTTCCTAGCCTTCCTATAATACTAGTAAGTTTCACATGCCCTATATGTGAGACTCAGATAATAGATGTCTGACATATCATCACTATATAAAATTATAATAGGTAAAGCAGAAAAAATATAAATTTGATCAACATCTATAAAGTATGGGTGTATACTTAGTTATTGTACTTTGTATATCATGTAGAAGTCAACGATTATTAGCTATCTAAAACTTGAATTTTTTTGTAGCATGGTCTAGAGAAACGAGGGAGAATATTCTAGAATGATGGAGAAGTATGTTTTGAGTTTTGTGCATAGCATTCGTTGTGATGAAGACTATCAATAGAATTTTCTAGGTGCTAGAATGGAAAAGAAGATCCAATGGCTGGAAATGTTGGGATTCGTGAGTTTTGATCCAACAGTCAATATTCAAAGTTATTCATACAATATATAGTGGTAAGATAAGATAAGATATAGAAATCATAATGTTTTTTTATGTGTGCTCTAACAGGTGGGGCAAGTATGTCATACATACAACACAACATCACATATATATGTAGCAGTATATGTTTGTAGCATAGCTCACTCTCATACATATACTCGTACTAAAACATGTCATGTATATGTAAATATATATGTACACGCCTGCAGAGACTTTGCCACTCACATGTCACACACATGTATACATGTACATGGCCGCACACCACATACGCATACACATACACGTACAAATACATGTACACATGGCCACACAAACAATACCATATGCATCACACACTAGAACGTGTGCACGGACACTAGCACGCACGTACACTGTGCTACACACACTCGTACATTACAAATGGTCTATAAGGTTGGTCCGACTTGTCAATGGGACAAATGGGAGAAAGGGAACCCGGATTGCAATAGTTTAGGATAGGATAGAAAGTGGTATGTTGGATTAGAAAATACTATACCAAGTGCGAGGCCAAATATACTCTGCTTGCTAAATATATTTTTAGTAGGGGACCAATTTTAGCAATGCTACTGGAGCGTTGTTTTTGAGCCAAATTGCTAAAATAGCAATTGTGGGAAAATATAGGAAGACTCTTGGAGATGCTTTGAGAATATTTTTGCTAGACTCTCATGTTGTGCAGCGTTAAGACTCGTGTCTAGCTGGGAAAATATTCTCTTACCGATAGCTTCAAAGCAAGCTGCATAATGAAACAACAGGTGTACTGTTCTTGCGCGTGTGTGATGTGGTGTTTGACTATTTGCACACTGGTGCAGGTATAACAAAAAGATACACGCAAGGTACTGCATGCAAAGATTTGATAGAACACAGATCACAGTTGAGTGAATTCTGAGCGGAGACTAGACTCGTCGTGTTATAGTACACTCATACTCAATGCATGCTATCGAACCTGTGTCAGTTATTGCTCCTAGAGAAGAATATGAACAGGGTTCCAGATATTCTCTGATTTCCCAGGCTGGTTTGGATTTCCCATGGTGGAGTAGTATGGAGTACTCCAGTACGTATAAAGTATTCATTGATCTAGATTTACAGACGCGTGAGGTCTAGCGTACGGTTGGTCGTCCTATTAGTGTGGGTTACACCGACCCCCTTCCTCGCATATCGCGATGTCGGCCGCCCGCACGATCAGACTACTCTACCCCCATCATGCACATGGCCGCCCTTTCCAAACTAACTCAAAGCCTCGAGTCCCTCTCGCAACCCTCACCGACGACTAGGTTTAGCCTTGCCGCGCCCTCAAAGTCCCTCCTCCCAAAACACATCACCGGCGCTACGGTGAATCCACCATGGTGGGAACCGGTCCAGGTAACCCTGTCCGCAACTAGTCGAAGTTAGATGATGATGCTCTTCGTGTAATCGCTAGTCGATCTGATCCTCTTAGCATGTCTTGTTTCTTCGAGGCCATCCCAGATCTATACCTTTCCCTCAAACAGGATGGCCTCTAGAAGCCGCTCTACTCCCCCTATAATTATCCTTCCCTTCTGAACTACTGTCCATCTTCTTCCCCATCTCCCGCTATTATTGAGAAGAGAGTGATTTATGCCAACATGATACTGCTAGTCCGCCCTTCTATGCCAGCCCCATCATTGTCCCAAAATCCGGTCGCGATTATTCGGCTAGTTTTAGCCGCAACTGGGTAGCCATGATTGATCTCGCTAGTCATCCTGGTCCCGGAAAATCATTAGTACGCGTTTGGTGTATTTCTATATTGGGACCATCATTCATGTGTCGTCACTCAAAACTGCAGGGTTTCAGGGTACACATGTAGGTTTCTTTTCGTATCAAAAGACCATTACCAGGCTACTTAAAATACATATTCATTGGTAGTGAACCTCATATGTCCACCCGCTGCAACAAGTGGTTGTACAAGCTCTCATCGCGGTGTTTGATAAGTTCATTGCCATCCTAGATATGGAGCAGTTTTTAGGGGACGCTGTGTGGGCGG